>OY728139.1:75430638-77835027 GCA_963277665.1 Viscum album
ATTATTGATTATTGATTATTGATTAATGATTAATCATTATTGATTAATAATTATTTAGTGTGTATCTATTTGTTATGTATTATTTGTTTTTTATAATTAATATATATTTATATATAAGTATATTAAATTCGACTTATTGAACACCTGAAGAGCCTGCTATAGTGGTAAAGTCTTTGGAGAATAAGCAAGAGGTAAGTGGTTCAAATCTCACCCAACGCAGAATTTCTATATGTGGTATGGGCATATGCACGGACATGAGCTTGTGCATAGAGATGGGCATAAGCATGGTAATAATAAATAAATTATGAAAATTAATTAATTAATTAATTAATTTAAAAAATAAATAAATAATAAATAATAAATAATTAGTTAATAATTAATTAATTAAATTATGAAACTAAAATTAATTAATTAATTACAAAAATAAAAATAATTAATTAATTTCAAAAAATTAAAAAAAACGATTTAGCGATGGTTTAAATCGCCGCTAATTGATTTCCGACACACGATTTAGCGGTAGTTTTCCAAAACCGTTGTAGAATGATTTAGCGGCGGTTTAAACTGTTGCTAAATGCAAATATTTTCATAGCATATTATGACATTTTAAGGTTAATATGAGTATAATTCTTATATTGGGATATAGAATATGCTCATAAGGCACAAAATAGGCTTTTTTTATTGAATGGCCCATGAAGTATACCACATGGAGTGCCATACACTATGTATTGTCTATACTATGGGTGCACTATTCATTTTGGAGTCCTCGCTACCTGAGGTTGGTGATATAACTAGCCTGAGACCTTTATAATTTTATACGTTTCTTACATGAGTCTTGAGGCTTAGTTAATCAAGGGGTGGTTGAGTATGTTGTTGATCATATCATCAGTTAGATCTTAACCAAGATGAGATTTTCCCTATCATATGATAAGTATGACATCTAGGCACACAATTAAGATAAATTGAGGAAGTGTGTGATGACACCTAGATAGTACATATAATTTTCCTATATATTGGGAAAGTGGCATATGATGTGGTCATCTATAAAGGTAAATAACATGTGATGTATTAATCGATATGGATTATCTATATATAGAGAATCAAGAACGTATGAGTTAGCTATATGGGATTAGCATGCTCTATGTCTCATGGAAACTCGATGTCTTTGATAAAGGTATTATATGAAAATGTTTGGTTGCATATGTTTCAACTGGGGGACACCGGTATATAGATACATGTGTCTGATAGATCACGCCTAATAACTTTATAGCTTAAGGAGAATTATTTCTTTACTAAAGACCACTATTTTATTACATTTATAAATTCAATAATTCATATTTTTTCAATGCTACAAAGGCTCATGGGGTCACACTTTATGGTTGACTAATTGGGGATTGAGTTTGACTTGTTCTAAAATCATTTTAGAGTTAATCCTAAATGATTTTGGGATGGATATTCACTAGGTATTTCATATAATATGATACATGGTGAATTTAATGATAACTTTCCAAAATTATTTTTTGAGTATTTAAAAGAATTTTGGGTATGGTTTCACAAGTTATTGTATATGATACAATACAATGTGAAATGACACTAAGTCTATGGGTATTTAATGAAAGTGGTAGATTGAAAGATATATTCCCTAAAGCACATTCATATTTGATGTTCATTGACTATATCATATTGTGTGATATGTGTATGTCATAGAGTATGACATGTATGAAAAACTAAGCATATTATATACCTTATTTTAGGGATATCATAAGGTTGTTATGTGATAAAAACCACTAACTTGATATGGTAGTGAAACATAAAAGGATTTTTTTTAAACATATACTTATGATATCATTAAACAAAATATTTCATAATATGAAATTCTTGGAGGAATGTTGAATTCATATGATAAATGAATAGCTGGATGAGGCTACTTACCCTTGAATTGTAATTCCTGAGTAAATACTGCATAGAGATTAGGAGCATCTCATGGATTGTATAAAGGGTGATTCTCATTAAGATGTTTCATATGAAGAATTCCCAATCATTGGTTGAGTCTCCCCCTCTCTTGAATCTCTTATCTTCTTCCCCCTTGGTACTATGAGGCACTACCATGCTATAGAGGGTGGAAATATCTTGCTCAAACATTGAGAAATTCAACATAGCACATGGATGCATCACAAAGGAGGTACATACTTGGAATTCTAATTTATTTAACCTATGTTTTATTAGTGTTATTTGGTGCTAAGAAACCCATAAAAATGTGTTATGTAAACCTAGTATCTAATACCCATGAGTTAGAGTTGTAGAAATTTATTTTTATAACATTCACATCCATATACTCAGAATTCTTCGATTTGAGAACACTTCTCAACATTAGATGCCAATTTAGAGTGGTTTTATAGGTCATACCTATAAGTGATCTTAAAATGGTGAACACGATACATGTCATACTCTACAACAAAGGTGTATATATGGGTGAGTATCATGTTTTATATGTCTTCATCAAGTACTTTTAATGAAAGTACTCCCACTAAAGTGATGATCTCATACAACATTACCTTTAGTGGTCTAAGATCCATATTTCAATAATTAATGAGTTCACTTTGTTGTTTCTCTCACCACTTAGTTATTTAGGTAGGGAATCATCTCAATCATATCATATATTAATCTTGGGTGGTTGAAAGAACAAATTTTTACCCAATCTATCATATCGATAAACTCAACTTTATTCCTCCAATAATCTAATCCTATTGGGGTCTCTCATCTAAGTGTAATCTATAGAAAATTCCAATAATGAGCACCTAATCCTATTAGGGTACCAATTATTTTCATTTCTTACACAATATAATCTAGGGGCACCCAAATTTGGCATGATCGGTCTAGTTGGATGATTAAGGTCTTGATAATTGTTTCCTTGGAAAGAATCTCACACTTAGTATTTGAGGGTTTTTATTTCAAAGTCTTACTAATTTAACATACATCATATGAATATTAAATCCATAACTATTTCAACCCATGGAATATTTATTATCTCATGTGTTATTACTTTATGTATGCATGCTTCTCATTATTTAGTTTTTGAATCCCTATTTCATCCACCAAATTTATATGTTCAAACCATATTAATATGTAACTCTCTACAAAACTCACAGTTTCTGTAACTCGCCAAAAAAATAGAATCTAAACACATTTACACACATCTAAATTTATCATATGGGTAAGGTATATTAACATTTAATGTAAATATTTGGAATTATATGAAATTAATAATCCCCACATGAGTAATATTGGAGCCACATCTAGCCAACCCCCATTTTTTTAGAACAAGGAATAAGCCTCTTGGATAGTGGGAAGTCCAAACCAAAGTACCTATACTAAAGGATATTTTACTCAAGAGAGATTTAAATTCCATTATAAGTCTAACACCTAATATTTATATACTATATTTGACATCTAAATTCAAGTTAATATCTTTAATAATAAATTAAATTCAAGGTAGATGAAAACCAAATCTTAGGTTGTCATACCTAGCATGTAATGCATTGCTTGAAAATTGTATAACTAATTTATCATATAAATTAAATCATGGACAATATTCACATCATATAAAAATTTTATATACATGAATGTTTAAAATAAATAAATAAGCATTTTATTTATTTTTTCAAACATTAGATATTAATATAAACATTTTATATTTTATTTAGGCATAAAAATATTCTATTTACAATTCCTAACACTTATATTTTATAAAAAATTTATAAAGATCAATAATTTTATCCAAAATATTAATATTTTATTCATTTTAGCTTATATCATATTTTATGATTGGTAGAGACATTATCAATCATAAGTCGTGACTAGGTTCAACACTGATAGTTAACACTTTTTATGAGTTCTATATACCATATATAGGTACCTATCATAAGATGTGACTTACTACAGAATTCCCATTTAATCTTATATAGTTCACATACCCTTTCTTAAATGAGAACCATATCATATCTAACCATTGGGAAAGTTTTAATAATTAATGCATGTTTCACCTTATGCTAAGGGATTAATGACTCTTATGTAGTGCCCAATCCTAATCAGTGATATCTCTTGTAAATCTATTATGATTTGGTGACTTGTTTTTGCAAAACCCAGTATTCAAGAACAATATATGATATCACATATCGTAACCTATGAAATTGAAAAAATCCATGTGATTTTAATGTATCATACCCTAAAATAAAAACCAGTCATACCCTACAACTAAGAAAAAATAGAATCCCATATTACAATATCTTATATTGTAAAGCCAAGATGAGTGATCTAATGACTGAAATTCATCCATGTCATATTGTATGCTATGATATGGCCTCATTCACCTTATGATATATATTTTATTTAAAAAAAATCGAAAGAAAAATATATTATTATAAATATGGATGCAACTCTCATACCACTTATGAGTTTTTTAAGATCATCTCAAGATCAATGCAGTGAAACAAACCTATTAAAATGTCCCATATATCATCATCAAAACAACATTTATTTGAAAATTAAAATATAAATAGGCATACCTCTATCTTAAAACACTCCATATCTGTCAATCTCGATAGAAATATTTTTATGGATATCACCAAGAAATATCTAAGATAATCTTGCCTCAACATGGGATTTACACTGGATGCTAAAATCCTAGTACCATATGAGAGAATCCCTTAGACTCCAAAGGTTCCTTAATGCCTTCACCTCAATGATAAATGGATATCAGGACTAAATTGAGCTTCAGAAAGGATATATTATGTCTCAATTACACCAAAAAAAGGATCTTGTCTTTTATATAGGATCCCTTCATTCATTGAAGGGATTAAAGGGTTGTATATCAATGCTTGGTAGTCGGAATACATTATCATAATACATGGTTGTTGGTTTTTTCATAACCATTGAATGTTTCAGTGATTTATTATTCCATAAATGAATCATCTCATTAATTCATAAGTAAAGATATACCATTTTAAATAAGTAACTGAATCCATTCTCTCAATATCCCATATCATAATCCAATTATATACTACATTAAAGGAACCTTCATGCCTAATATGATATCACTATATCATTATCTATGATATGCATCATATTCATATCAGAGGATTTGACTTTGGGTATATCATACAATATGATATACCCATTTTAGATCATATATGAGAGGATATATATATATATATATATTACCCTAATGGTTAGTTACTTGTTCCTAACATAATATTGGGTTACTCTTATCTAGGAAACCTTAATGGTTAGGATACCATGCTAATATAAATAGGATGTTGGGACAACTTTGTGTATGAAGGATGTATTTGTTGTCAACAGTTGTCAATGTTGGTCAAAATGAAGAAGGAGATGAAGAATGACTCCAAAGTTAATGGAAATTGGCTAAAATGAGGATTCATGGAGAATTGTTATGCAATCATATCATTGGATTTCATTCTTGGGAAACTCTCCATGAAGTTAAATCAGATGATTGATGCACTGATATTGAAAGTTCAAAGTACTTGTATCATGTGTGATACAATGTTTACAACATTGAAGTAGCATCCTTTTAAGGATGACTGAAGAAGAAATGGTGGAAATTTATGTTCTAAGTGTGATCATGAAAAAGAAAATAATTGTGTTATTTTCATGAAGAGGAGAAGATAGAATAAGAGAAGAGTGTGCATTCGGTTTGGTTGAGAACACATCATGCATGCACTCATGTGCATAAACTAAGAACACCCAAACCAAGTAAAAAATAATAAGATAGAGGAGGTTATTCAAGGGCTTGACATTCGAAATGGTCATGCATGAGATTGGAGTTAAGGTTATTATAATCATATTCAGTTAAGATTGTAAAGAAAGATGTTGGTGGAAGATTGGGAAGTTAGAATACTTTCCTTTGTAAATCTGATGATGCTTTTCTGGTCTGTATTTCATAAATATCATAAGTTGGTTAGAGAAATTTTGATGTAATAATTATAAAGTAAATGGGGAGAAACTATGTTGTCAATCTGCATGGTTGGTTTTGGAGAAGCAGGTGTCTAAGGTGGCGCAGTTCTCTAGTGTTTGCCAAATTTTTGGGGTCCAAAATTTGGAATTGGGCTAGCATTGTGAAAATTGTATTTCCTTAAAGAGAACTTAAAAATATGGAAAAGGCATGAATTTCTCAAAGATGGGCTTCATGAAGTGTATTTTGAAAATACATAAAGAATTTTGATGGTGTTCTTTGTGATTATGATGAGCTTCAGGAATGGAAGAGGTGAAGAGATTTGCAAGTAAGATTTGCGACACAAAGGAAGAAGGAACATTGTGGTAGGAAAAAGGAAGAAGGAGCATTGTGGCGGTGCAAAGGAAGAAGGAGAATTGTAGTGGAATAAAAGAAAGAGCATCGCAGTGTCACAAAGTAAGAATAATCATTGTGGTGGTGAAAAGGAGTTGATAGAATGCTTTGCTATTATGACGAGCTTTACGAATCTGGAAAATAGCTAGGGTGCTTCACGAAAAAGAGTGAATTTTGGAATAAATTTGGGAGTTCTGCGATTTGGTACTGACGTGGTGATGAGGTGGATGGAAGGTTATAGATTCGGTGTGAAATACCTATAAATAGGCCTCTACCCCCTTGAGATAAGTAGAGATACTTAACAAGAATTTTAGAGCTCTCAAATTGGAAAGAATCTTTGAAAAGTAAGTTGTTCAGTGAAGGCAATGTGCTTCATGACAATAGGTTGTTCTGAAAAGGCTCAGTGAGCTTTTCAAAGTTGTGAGCTCTATGAAGTTATTTTTCTTTATGACGGTTGTGGGTTCCACAAAGGCAGTAATCTCTGAGAAGTTAGAGTGCCTCGAAAAGGAAATTATCTTTGCAAAAGTTTTAAGCTCTGTGAAGGCTGAGAGATCCATGAAGGTGTGTACTCTATGAAGGCTGGAGCTCTGTGAAGCAATGAGCTCTACAAAGCAGTGAGCTCTACGAAGCAATGATCTCTATGAATCAGTGACCTCTGCGAAGCAGTGTGCTTTGTGAAGTAGTGTGTTATGCGAAGGATCTCTACAAAGGAGCTTTGTGAAGGAGCTTTGAAAGATGCAGTTTTGAATAATTGGTATAAGAGAACCAATGCTTGGGAAGACACCACTAAAATATTCCATTTCACTGTGTGTCCAAGAAGAATCAAGTGTTTCCACTTAGAGACTGATTATTACTTAGGGCATAATAACTCTGATGATACTAAGTTGATATGGTCCTTATTTCTTTGACAATCACAAAAGGAGGATTGTGATTCTAGCAAGAAGAAGAAGAATCTTCATTGCAATTGGTTTTACACTGAAGAAGTAAGATAAGAAGATTGTGCAGCTTTCAGGTTTACTGCTAGGAAATAAGAAGAGGGTTACTTGCATGCTGTTATGCAAGTAAAAAGTGAAGAGTAGAATATCAAGCAGCAGTGTGACATCCAACAGGTCTCAGTAGGTGGAAGACTCTATTGGTGTTGTAAACCCTATTCAATAGGGAGAATACTATCTTGGGAGGTAGTATAAAGAATGAGTAAGTTGGACTAGGTTGTCACCAGTTTAGGGCATATGATTGTTTCCCTCCCCCCTCCAAAGTGTAGGGACCCACACTGACTAGTGGATTGTTTTCCTAGTTAAACCACTGTAAAAAATATTATATTATAGTGTAGAATCCATACACTAGTCATTCCCATGCATGGTAAGGACATAGCTACTCTTATTGAGTGGTGAACCTTGTAAAAATATTGTGTGCATATTTTTACCACTTTCATATTATTGCATGTGACAGGGAAAAGAGAATAAGAGAATCAAGATCCTAACATGTCAATAGGTATAGGTATAAGAAGTTATAATTGGTTTTAAAAGTCCCCAACATTGATTCACCCCCTCTTAGTGTTAGATATATCCCAAACTAGTCCTCTCATTGGATAATCCATATAATGGATTGAGTATGGATTTATTTACTCGACTATCCAAGAGTCATGTGTGATATGGTTGAGATGATTTTCTACCAGATATAGTCATGCATTGTATTACAATCCTAGTTGGCATGAGTCATGATTAAATGTGGATCTTTTCCCATAAATGGATAAGATATAAAAACTAAAGGGATCATTATTTTAGTGGGAGAACATTTAATAAAAGTCCTTATTAAATGAATGTAAAACTTGATACTCATATAATAAAATATTCTATAGTAGGTAAATGGATTCATCATAATCAAACATGACTTTGAGATAAATATTAGAGAAGGGAATCATAATGAAAGATACTTTTTAGAATAATATAGAAACTTGATAATTATTCTCAAGTAAGAAGGAAAATTTTATGTGATAGAGAAACCCTTTCCTAAGTAATCAAATGTTTAATTTATTCAATGAGTGGATCTATATGGTTATGAGAAGCATATATGAATTGATTTAAGGTTTCAAAGGAATTTTTTTAATGCAATATAACCAAATAATAATTAGTCATTACTCATATAATAAATATTATTAGGTGTGTTAATGGATTAGTGTGACTAAAGGTTTCCTTTAAGGATTGTTTTGGACATTGAATTCATTTTATAATCATTGTTAGAAATGTTTAAAAAAGGTGAATGGGTATAAATTTTACCAAATTTTCTCAAAGTGTTAAGGATAACTATATTGTTCATGTGATGCTTAGGTTTTGGTATTTTATTGAAAGTAAAAATTTGTGGGTAATAATTTATTTAATAAAATATCTTATAATGACCCATGTGGTTAAGAGTTGTTGAAATTCATAGGGAATTTGAATTTTGGTCTTAGAGAAGTAAGTATTTTTAGAATTTGGTTTTGGATAGAAATTAATATAATTGATACGCCTCTAGGATGTATTTTATGATTATTTTGGGTGTTTTGGGGAATCCTTGGAGATAGATTGTGTGTTTGGGAAAAGGAGCGGATAAGTGATAAATGGCATCATTTTTGTAGTTATGACTATGGTACTTGGTGGTGCTGGAAGAGGGGAAGTTGAAAGAAATATTCCATAAAGTTAAAATTTCATGTATTGTGTTTTGTTGATTTTATCCTTAAGATTATGTTTCCACTCAACATAGCCTTAACTAGAGGCTTTAGGATACATGATACTAATGTAACCATAATCATAGATTGATAATACATTATTGAAAACATATTCTTAAGAAAAGTCTTAATATTTTGTTGAAGCTATGTATAATAGTTGTATGACTTATGCTTGTCATTTCCCTAGATTTCCATGAGAATCAACTACCTTTTCCATGAATTTTATGTTATGATTCATTTATAAAAGGCTATGTTACTCAAAGGAAAAAAATTAAAATGTTAACATTTGGATTTAATTTCCACCAAAGATATCATCATGGAACTATTACATGAGATGTAACACGGGGAAGTGAGTTTCGTTCATGCATGAAATGCACGAACATGACAAGGCATCAACTCATGTGTTATAACGTGTGAGTTAATATAGGAATCACCTAGGAGTATCCATAGGATCTATATAGAGCCTCTTTCCATATGATGGTAGGTGTGTGTGTGTGTGTGCATGTGGATTCTTAGCTAAGGTTATCCATTCCAAATATCTCTTCATATTCTTCTTCATTAGCACTAAAAGATGCTAGAAAATTGTAGAGGAATATGAAATCTTGTTTTGAGAATTAAAATGATTCAGATTAGCCCATGGATATACCTATGGATATAAGATGTCTTTTGGATTCCCTAGTGTGTTATACACTAAACCATATGATGTTTTGAAGAAAATGCATTAGCTTTTTGGTGTAAGGTATGCACTATTTATGGTTTCTTCATTTCCAGTATACAAGTTGTAATCTATCTAAGCATGGTGATATTGAGTTTAGGGTTTATAATTACTTACAATGTTATGATTAAGTGTTAATAAACCCCTTACAATCCCAACAGTGGTATTATATATTTCTATGTATTTAGATTCATGAAATCATATTTTAAAATGAAGAACCACAATCTAACATTATGTTAAGCATTAACGTAATCGTGAGAGAAACTCTGATGTTATGATTAAGTGATAACCTGATCTATGTTGGAACTCAAAATTATGTTATTTTGATAACATAGTCTATGGTGAGAGACCTTGACACTGTATTATGTGATAATTTATTTTTAATATTTTCCCTCATATTATTATTATTCAATAATTCAATCTATGTTGGGTCATAATATTATGCTATACTGATAACATAATATTGATTTCAAGCCAAATAATATGTTATATGATAACATATCTTAGGTCCAATTCCATAAAAATAGAGTATTGTAAAACTCCCTCTTGACATTACATTGTGAGACAACATAATGTAGTGTTTTATACTTACACTACACTGTGAGACAACATAGTGTGGGGCTCAACCTTGACAATATGTTTAGGGCTAGCATATTCTAAAGTGTCCACTCAATACCAAAATTAATTAAATTGAATATTTTGGTTATTATAATTTATAAATATATTATAAATGATAAGTAGTTATTTATAAATTATAATTAAAAGGTATATTTAAATTTTATTATTTATAAATTGTTTATAATTAATTAATTGAATATTTTTTAAACATTTATTATCAAATATTCCATAATATTAATAGTTGAAATTAAATAACTTTGCCTATATTATATGGAATTATTTATGGATTATAAATAAAATTTTTATTTATAAATCATAAGGGGGAATCTATAAAGGGTTTATAAATTACAGAATAAGGTGAAATATAAAGGGTTTATATTTAAATTATGAATTTTTCATGATTAATTAATTTGAATTTTTCAAATTAAAAGGAACCATTTTAGTAATTATTTAAGCCTTGTCAAAAGAATTTTTGATGAATGATATGATAAAGGTTTAAATAATGTTTAAGTATGTGATATTTAGATTATGTAAAATGTTTACATAATAGAAATTCAATTATAAAATATTTATAATACATAAAATATCATATATATTAAATTAAAATGACATATAATGGTTAATATGAAATTTTCATATTATGAATTGAGTATAGAGAGGTTTTATTCAAAATAATCTAATGTCCATAAAAAATCTAAAATTATAAAGTGTTTATAGTTAAGATTTGGTTTATGATTTGTTTATAGATATTTATCTCATGCTTAAATTTATTAAATTTTTATTTATTTAAAGGTTATTCCCTTATTTTTTTATTTATGGTTATAAATTGTGTATATATTGTGGATAAGTTTATTTTATAGTTTAAAGTTTTTAAACTTCTTGTTATAAATTTTACAGCCTTACATTACATGTTAGAAATGATAACATAATATTTAGCTCTCATATACCTTGACCTTGGTTTGTAGTTGAAGTTTTTTACTTGAATTTAGTTATTGAACATAGTTTATACATATTAGGTGTTATATTTATTATGAATTGGATTATCTTTTGAGTAAAGTATCCCCAGTTAGAGGGACTTTGGTTCAGACTTCTCACTATTATGGATGCTTATGACTTGTTCTAGAAAGGTGGGAGTTTCTTATCTATGGCCTCGAGCTTACTCATGTGGTGATTGTAAATACCATATAATTCTAAATATTTACATGAAATGTTCATGTGACTTATTAATGAGATATATTTGGATATGTATAGATATGTTTTGATTTTATTTTTGGTTGAATAACATAAAATATGGGTTGTTTAAAGAGTTACACATCAATATGGACTAAATATATAGATTTAGTGGGAGGGATACGATTACAAAAACAAACCATTAGAAAAAACCATACATAAAGGGAATAACATGAGATAATATGGTGATATTAATTCCCCTTAATAAATACTAACTGTTATATTATTTTCAAAATGTCACTTTTCAAGACCTCAATCATTCAGTATAGGTGACCTAATGGTTAGGTGTCAATGAATTATCTTGTGTTGTTTACTAGATATAATCATGGATTATTTACATGAACAAACCAATGTAATTCATGAATAAATATGGATAATAGATATGAGTGAGATCCATTAACCAAATTCGGAATTATAAACTTGATCGAGACTGTCGGGATCAGAGGAAGAGATTACACTAACTTTTTAGTAGGATCACGGTCCAGAATTCCCTAGAAATACTATGAGGAATAAACCATATATGATCCCCCATATTTATAAGGGTGACTAAATCTGAGGATATAAAAGGTTTAGGACCCACCACCATAGTAATTTCAGGACGGAGCCAACAATCTGTGAACTCCTCACTAAGATTCACCAAAGGTGAGGGGGATACTAGATAAAAAATCGCAGGAGGATCAAGACTAGTTGTCACAAGTGTGGGGGACACTCCCAATTATGGGATATATTCATGGGAGTATTCTATTGGCAAGGGGAATTAGTCTCCTTTGGTGGTAAGCTAATACAGTGGAAGTAGTTAACGATGTGGAATATTTCAATTGTTCATGATCAACCCAAACAACTGTCGAAAAAACCATTTCTCTCCTCTTTAAAATGATATTTAATCCTAAGAAATTGTAATGAAAAAACATGTTTTAACTATGTTTTTCTATGAAATTTAATCCAAAGAGAATATAATTGGTCCCCTTATCCCATGGATGTAGGAAACCCTTTACGAACCACATAAATTTGTGTTTTATTCCATTTTTATCCTATGTTTTGAATTTATTTCATCACCATAGAGTTCCACTACCCCAACAAAGTGGTATTAGAGGAACTAGGGTTGAAATAGAAACAGTAAAAAGAGTTTTTCCAAGGAACATAAAATTGGAGTTGGCCAAAAAAAATTTTGAATCCAAATTCATGAAGAGATCGTAGATATTATTCCAAAGGTGAAAAAGGTGTCAGAAATTGAACTGAAATAAAGTTGATAGAGGATTTCAAAGTTTTGGTCAACTCAGTAGTGCTACAACACCCTCTTGTTGGAAAAGACAGTACAGTTCATACTAGTGGAGAATTTCTGGTAGTTTTTCTAGTAATTTTTCTAGTGATCCATGCCAGCACCACCTCATTAGTTGATCTAGACCGTTGAAACTATTTTGACTATATCTTGGCCAATCAAGGTCTATTTTCAGTGATACACAAGTCTTTTCTATCTATTTATACCATTCCTAATGCATTGGTATGGTTATATTTTTTATATTCTCATTGTATCAATGGAATAAAATACTAGTAATATGATTAAACTTATCTCTTTTAATTATTATATCTACAAACCCAAAATATAGTATAATTTTTATATTAAATATTTTTGGAAACCAATAGTCGAGACCACTAAACCCTTTGTAGTAAAAGCATAGAAATATCAAAAATATGTCAATCTTATGATAATATGTCAACTAGTACCCCTCCAATCGATGGGGAGTGGGTCATGCTCAATAGGACGTGTAATGCCCAAATTAGATAGTGGATCAACAAGAGTATCTTCTATAATTTTTCCAACAAACGTGATGCTTCTATTCTATGGAAAAATTTATAAAATATGTATTCAATAAAAACCACATAGAACAAAGAAAATATGATACAATGACTCATCAAATAGAAGTAAAAAATACGGGACTAACATATCAGAGCACATGAGTGAGTTACAAGGTACTATTGATCAATTGAATTCCATGAAGATGATGATTTATGATGAGTTGAAGGTGATTTTGATGTTAATTTCTTTAACAAAGACACGTGAAACTCTAGTTGTGTTGGTCAGAAATTAAACTCCATATGGAACCCACACTATGTAAATAGTGAAAGATAGAATGCTAAAAGAAGAGTCCTAAAGGAAGGAGGAGGGATGGACAACTAAATCAGAAGCTCTTGTCACTGAAAGTCAAGGGAAGCATAAATGGTTGGGAATAATTATAGGAAGAGAACCTTGTGACCAAAGTCTACAAAGGAGGAAGTAATAGAAATCATGATCAATATATAACATAAAGTACCACCACTATGGAAATAACATACACTTCATTCGGGAGTGTAGGAGGATGAAGGTGGAGTAGAGTAATCAAGAAGGTAAGACCCAAAATAATGATGCTTCAGTTGTTAATAAAGAGATCATTATTATTTTGGAAGATAATTAGGTAAATATTGAAATCCAATACATGACATGGGTGATTGATTCGGGTGCCTTCTACCATTTTACCTTCAATAGATATTTCTTCTCGTCTTACACTTTAATTAATTTCATACATGTGAAAATAGGAAATGTTGGTGCATCAAAAATCATTGGTATTGGTAATATTTTTTAGGAAACTAATATTGGATACAGATTATTATTGAAATATATAAGGCATGTTCTTGATATTCACCTCAATCTAATATCCACTGGAATTCTTGATGATGATGGATATGTTAGTCCCTTTGAATATGGGGAATGGAAGCTCACCAAAGGTAACATGGTAATTTCTAAAGGAAATAAAGATACTTCTCTTTATCTCACAAATTCCAAACCATGTGGAGAAGAATCCAATATAGCCAAAAAATACATTACTACAGAATTTTGGCATAGGCATCTTGGTCACATGAGTGAGAGAGGAATCAGAATGCTCTCTATGAAGGATCTCTTTATAGGACTAAAAGGTACACATTTGGATACATGTGTTGATTTCATCATGGGGAAACAATAGAGAGTATCATTTTATGGTTATTTACCATCCATAAAATAGAATTTTTTATATTTTATTCACACATATGTATCCATGATGATCACTAAGTTAATGGGAGGTAATATTTATTTTTTTACCTTCATTGATGGTCATTATAGAAAAGTATGAGACTTTTCTTTGAAAACTAAATATAAAGTATAGGATGTTTTCAAATAGTTTTATGTGAAGGTGACAAGAGAAACAGACATATGGTTAAAGTGTGTGAGAGAAGAAAATTGAGGAGAATTGTATGGTCCTTTTGAGGAGTATTATAGGAGTTTCTGAATTAATCTAGATAAATCATTTCTGAAGATGCATCATAATAATAGTATAGCCAAGAGGATGAAAATAATAATTTTTAAGAGAGTCAATTGTATGATATCAAATGTAAAGATTCCAAACACCTTTTGGGGAAGATGATGAGGACTTCAGTTGATCTTATAAACCTTTCTCCATCAGTTCCACTAAACTATAACATTCTATAAAAGGGTTTATATAGGTAAATATGTTTCATACAAACACTTGAGAGTACTTTTTAATGTCTTGAAATTTTTAATGGGTATTTTTAATAGAGTAAATTGGAGATTTTTAGTTTGGTGGTTGGTCCAACTTAAATTATAAGATTCAAAACCTAATTATGAAGGTTTGATAGCTCCAAGACCTTATTTTAAGTGGGTTTTAGGTTTTGATGGGAGTTTTGGGGGTTTATAAGAACACCAGAGGAAAGTAGGATGGACTAGGCTGTTGAAAAAAACTACATCCAGAAATACATGTTGTGTAACATTTACATGACATGAAAGGGGTTTACATGATGTATGGAAGGGTGTGAAGGATTATGGGTCCTGCCCAATGAATTCATGATGTTCAAATGGTTTAAATTTCATGAATCTAATACACAACGTGTAAAATTTACACATCATGAATATTGTAGGATTTTTAAAAAAAAAATAGGAATAGGGGGCCCAACCCCCCTCCTTTCAATTTTCTCTCACATAGTAGAACTTTCCCATATAAGGATTTATATTAAGCCTCTCCTAGGATTTTATCATTCTTCCCCTTTCAGAGTTCATTTCTATTTTCATCGTTCACATTGTATCCCTCACGATAAGCTCTCGAATCTATTTCCTCTTCTTCCTTATTTATCTCACCATACGGAATTCTAAATACATGCGATCTCTTTTTCCCTATTTTTTTGGGAATTTATTTAAAACTCTAATTTTTATCATTTTGAATCAAGTTAGAGGCCAATATTAGATGTGTGAGCACCTATGAGTGTAATTTAGGTGGTGAATATCTTTCTCCTTAATTTTACTGGTGTTTTGGTGTGCATACCTAAAAATGCATGTTGGGTTGTCCGAGCAAGGCCCTTAATTAATTAATGATTTACTTTTTATTTATTAAATGATGTTATGGGATTATATTGGGGTATTCCCTATCCTATTCATATATATTGATCTATGTAAGGGGCTTCTGACCAACTCAACAGGTTAGGCTAATTGTCTTGTTTTAAATTAATTAAATATCACATGATTACATTAGTTCTTTGGGAAAGTGATGGCTATGGACCAAGGTATTTGAGGTGATGTTGATCATTGGGACTGAGGTATCATTTTTCTTCAAGTTAGGATTGTCTTGAGATGCATGGGGTGATGATGATCACTAGGTTGAAGAAACATTTTTCTTTAGGATTGTGGCAAATAGGTCATTAGGATGATGGCATGGCCCGTGATAATTGAGATGGTTTTGACTATTGGGACTTAGCGATGTGGTCATAGGGTAATGAGGTGTTGAATGATACAAGTTAAGAAATTTTTTTGATTTCTATTCATCATTGTTGGATGATGCATCGTTGGAGTCACGTTCACACAGATAGGACTCAGTTGAGGTGTTTTTTACCACTTTTTGTGGGTGGAGGACGCCATAGATACTTTTTCTTAGGGGATAGTGTTGACCATTAGTTATGGAGGAGGTTCTCACCCTAGAAATCCATGGTTTATAGTGATGGACCAATAGGAGATGGTGTTGATTCTATTGGTTGGGGGCTAAGGCTCATTGTCATACTTGTGGTCAATGGTCCAGGATTATTGGAGAGTGGATATCACCATGCCTCAGGATGTAGGGATGTTTTAATGATGGTGATTTATTATATATTATAGGATAGATATCATCATTCCTCGTGATGTTGTATTGTTGAGCCGACGGTGATTTTTTTAATGGATTTCTAAGGGACCTGGGATATATAGATGGGCATGTCGTTGGGACACTGATTACTTAATTGATGGAGTGTGAGGTTTCGGATGGCATGAGGTGTAGGGTGACATGTTTATGGGTGGAACCTGAGGTTTCACCTAGAATTATATTCTTTAGGGGACTCCTGAGTATTAATCCATTGGTCCTCGCCACTAAGAATATATATTTGCAGAAATGTATTATTTAAAGAATATATATTTGGGGTGTGGGTTTAGAGATATATTAGCATTGGTCGAAGCAGGTGAAACAATCACTTATGGTTGTTGAGCACAAGTGGAGTGGGTTTTTTTGGGAGTTTCTACTATTTATTTACATATGGATACACTGTATAATTATGGACATAAGATAGTCAAACATTGGTGATGGCCTACTGAGTTCATATTCACACCCTACATGGGACCCTCAGGATGTGTGTAGACATTATTATTTTGAGATTAGCTAAGGATTTAGGCTTGGGAGATAAACCTTAGTTATTATAGATGTACCTTTTTCATGGGATGGATGGAAATGGACCTGGTCGTTCCTTTTCATTAGGAAGGACCTTCATATTATTTGTTCTATATATGCACTTATATGGTCATCCATGGGCGAACTTGCTTGTCTATCTACTTTTTTGACCTATCATGACATATTTTATTATCCCTATATGGTATGGTTCCTTTTGGATTGTCACCATTAATATTGTTTTTTATTATGCTTCTGTTGTGTTTTATTATTGTTTATAATATTATGGTCCTTATTCCGCTATGTTATAAATATATGGACCATTATTATTATCATCTCCTGAGGGTATAGTCTCCACACTATTAACTAATCTGACCCTCGATACTAGTCAGAGGATTTTATTGTATGGGGAGGCATGCCTAAGGCCTAGTAAAAAACTATCCTAAAGCACTATTTGAGTGTAAAACCGGGTTGGGATGCTATAAATGGAATAAGAGGATTTTATTTTCCTTTTTGGTATTACTATTTGGGATATGGTAGAATAGAGACTAAGATCTAGTTGAAACTGGGTAAAGAGCTCATGTTTGGGTGCCTATAGACCCATGAATGGGAGATAGACCAACTTTCCATGTGTGGGAAATTTATGTTATGCTTTTCACTTTTACATTTTATTTATTTCCACCTTGAGTAGCGCACTTGGGTGTGATTTTATTGGATTATGATATTTAAATCCATGGCCAGGTATAGAAAGGGAGTATTGTTATGCATCATGGTAGAAACTTAGGCTCACATGATGTATGTTTATACTTTTTATTATCATTGGGAACCTGAAATTCACTAAGATAGGTTGGTTTTCTTAAAGTTTCAATAAAGAAGCTAAATAGTGTTTTCTTTCTTATCCTTTTTAGTGGAATTCTACTCAGCCATCCCAGGTGTATGGTTACTAATGAGATCAGATACGATTATATGTGTATATGGTATATATGGTACTGGATCTATTATGAGTATTCATGAGTAATGAAAGGTTTTGAGTTGTTTAAAGTGTCAACAAAAATAAAAACCATGTTTTACTATATATAATTTTAGTGGAATTCTACTCAACTCCCCCAAATCTATGATATCCGATATATGTGATGTGTGATACTTGACTCTATTATGGGTGGGAAAGGGTTAATGAGTTCAGATTATATGTGATATCTAACTCTATTATGGGTAGGAAAGGGGTTGTGAGGCCAGATTATATATGATACCTGACTCTCTTATGGGTAGGTAAGGGTACATGAGGTCGGATGTCATGGGACATGGGTGAAGTAGGGGAGTGTAAGTATGGTGATATGAACTTCCTATTATATCTTTTACTATCTATGATATATATTATTGTTATGGTTTTTTGTCCATGGTGTTTGGTCTTTAGTGTTATTTCACCTAGATGGCTTCCTGTGGAACATCAGGAGGGTAAAGATATGGTGTTGTATGAGCATGCACGGGATGAGGCCCCTAAGGGTCGGGATGAGGCCCCTGAGGGTCAAAATGATCATGAGGAATAGACAGAGGCTCTGAGGAAGGTATTTCAGCAGTAGAAGATGAAAGATATTGGTCCATGTTTAGATGAGAAGCTCAGGGTGATCTTGGTTTGGGTCATACAGGTTATTTACTGGGGAGTTCAAGGAGATGAGCCATTCATGGATTACTTGAATCAAAAGTTCCAGTCTCAGTACCCACCATTGTTTCAGGGTGAGGGTGTACTGAAGGTAGCAGATAACTGGATCTATTTAGTGAAGACTATCTTCAAATAGCTTGTGAAACCCCCAGGTTGAAGGGTGAATCTAGAGACCTATATGCTCAGAGGACAGGTTAGGCACTAGTTGGATGTACAAGTTTAGGTAGGTAGACCTGAGGTATTGTATTTCAAAGATTTTGAGGCCAAGTTCTTCAAGAACTTATTTCTGAAGATGTTGATGGTGGATAGATCCCATGAGTTCATGAACTTATAGTGGGTAGATGCAGTAGTTATGGATTACATGGATAATTTCACTGACCTGTCCCAATTTACACATGCTATGATGAGAGAAGACATTATTAGGTTGTAACATTTTTAGGATGGATTGTGACATACCATCAAGGTTAGGATGAATATCTTCAAGCTGAAATCATTATCTAAGGTAGTGAATTAGGCACTAATAGCCGATGGAAATTTGAATGGACGATATTATTCAATTCGGGTGATGACATCAGGTGATATTAGTGGTGGTGCTTTGGGTATCTAAAAGTGGAAGCATGAGGGGTATCAGTAGGTAAGTCATACCAAAGACTCAGGTAGGCCACCTAGGAGTGGTTCTTTGATCATTTTCTTCCAGTGCAGGTAGCTGGGTCATTTTTAGAATCAATGTGAGTGGACTCCAAAAGAGTTCTGAACATGTGGTCATATGGTCCATCTAGAGAGATTCTATAAGAATACTTCTTAGATAGCTAGGAGTCAAGGACCATATTAGAATCAGGGATTTGAGGTAGGACTAGGAGTAGTGACAAGAGATGGTAGTTGGTGAAGGTTTCGGGCGTAGTGGAAGATCGTGGGTGGATGTGACCACTTGGATTTTTGTCATTAGCAATGATCAATCCGGGATCAATATGATGATAAACACCAGACACCACGGATTGAATCACAGAAATAGACAAAGAAGAATAATAGTGCTCGAACCACAAGTGAGTATCATCACAGGTGGATTATAATTAATTGACAATAAGTACCTTTTACAGCGTTCTTTATTGTTTGATATTTCTGATCACGTTCTGATGTGATTCGTCATTGCATCGCAGAAGCCAAGTGTAGACTTCCTCTAGTGGTGATCCACACATGTACCACGTATCTCTGGACGTCGCCAAAGGAGTCTTCGGGTGCTAACATGGAGAAACCTTTTCTTGCGTTGTTCGCCTTAGATCGTGTTGATCCTATGGAGGAGGATCTCTCTCGGTATTTAGAGAATTATTGGAGGAATTAATTCTTTCGGCCTTGAGAGAATTCTCCAGAATTGTTGTTCACAATGATTAAGGAAAAGTTTTGGGGTTGTGATGATATTTATAATTGGGTTTGAGGTTATAGAGTTGTGACAATAAATAAATGTGTTACACGTTTTATTTATTTCGTTAACTCTTATTGAAAAAACCCCCATGTCGAATCATTAATTCCTTGACATGCGCCCATACTGATTATAATAAACATCATTTAAATAAAACAATATTATTTCCTCAAAATCCCGACTGGAAAAACTACATGGTGTGTAATCATTAATACACGGTGTGTACTTGTTTTTCATAAAACTACATGGCGTGTAATCATTAATACACGACGTGTACTTGTTTTTCATTTACTTTCCAAAATGAAAACTGCATGGTGTATAATCATTAATACACGGTGTGTATATCCTTTTTTCATTTTATTCTTCCTCAATCATTAAAATGATTTAGGCTTCCTTGAATAATTATTAAACCACATACAATAATAATATTTATTCTACTTGAGATACTTGGATACACTTAGCGTCTGACCCTTTAGGCCTCTTTCTCGTTGGCATTAGGCGGGCTTGCCTAAAGTCCAAGATTATTGTCTAGAAACGGGTCAAGGCACCAAAGAGAAAGAAGTTGACACCACATTGACATGTCACCTCATATGAACACTTACTATGTAATTTAATCCCTTTGTCTCAATATCTCATCAACTAGGTTTCATGGAAGTGTCATAAACCTATATGCTTGATCTTTCATTCTTTGACTTCTAGAAATAAACTCGTCATTACACCATGTCCATGGAATTTGGGTGACAGTTCTATTTCAATCAAAGGGCCTGAGATATCTACTTCCATAAATATGGAAGGGACAAATCCTTCCTCGACTAATCCATTAACAACATGTCATTCATGATGCACCCAACATACCCTACTTCTCGCCAACTGTCTTCGTGATGGTTTTCATCAGAAAATCCAAGTGTGAAAGTCATGAAATGAGTTAATGATAATATTATAGTCTAAGGAGCATTACACACGCTCATAGATAACAATGTCTGATGACACCAAGACATGCGGAATTTCTACTAGCGGGTCTGTTCTCGTAATCTCCCATCTTGGAGATTACCAAGTGCGAACTCCATGAGAGATATTCTCATCTTCTTATGAGTACTTTCACATGACGGTCTGTATACCATGTGTCCTATCATAGTATGTCATCCAACTATAGAACTTTATTTAAGAATATTGTTATAGCATTTCAAGGTTCTCATCATAGCAGGGATCTTCCATGACCTTATTAATGCAACAAATATTCCAGTACATTATTATATTATAGTCATACATAATAATGAACAATATATAATAAGTGTACATTCATGTAATAAAAGTATAAATAGTTGGTTCTCAGGACACCAACCCTAACAAACTCCCATTTGGACTAGAGCCAACTGCCTATGACTTTTATTCTACTAGACCTCACATGATGATCATGTTTCTACTGAGTCAAGGCTTTAGTCAAGGGGTCCACCATGTTGTCTTCCTTGGAAATACTTCTCACTGGAAATTCACCTCTCTGAGAAAAATCCATCAATAGATGATACTTCTGAAGTATGTGTTTTGTCCGCTGATGTGACCTTGGCTCTTTTTCAAGTGACACCACTGCAGTATTATCATAATAAAATGTGATAGGATCTTTACCGCTAGGTACTACATCCAGCTCTTGGACAAAACTTTACATCTATACTGCTTCTTTAGCTGCCTCAAAAGCTACTATATACTCAGACTCTGCTGTAGAATCTTCCACCACACCTTTCTTTGAGCTCTTCCAGCTCATTGCACCTCCATTCAAACTGAAGATGTATCCAGTCTACGACTTCATGTCATCTTGATCAGTTTGGAAACTAGAATATACATGTCCTCTGATGAATAGTTCCTCATCTCCTCTATAAATCAGGAACATATCCTTAGTACACCTCAGATACTTAATGATAGTCTTGACTGCCATCCAATGGTGGTCTCCTGGATCATCTTGATATCTGCCTACCGCACTTAATGCGTAAGCAACATCTAGCCTTGTACATATCATAACATACATGGCTGACCCAATCATGGATGCGTAAGGGATATTTTCCATTTTCTTTCTTTCCTTATGTGTCTGAGGACATATTTTCTTAGAAAGATGAATTCCATGTGACACTGAAAACAATCCCCTCTTGTACTGTTCCATACTGAATCTCTTTAGTATCTTTTCAATATATGTACTTTGACTCAGGCCCAACATTCTCTTGGATCTATCATGATGGATCTTGATCCCAATAATATATGCTACCTCGCCCAAGTATTTCATAGAGAAGTATTTATCCAACCATGCCTTAACTGACTGTAAGATAGGTACTTCGTTTCCAATTATTAATATGTCATCAACATATACTATTAGGAAAATGACTACACTTACACTAAACCTTTTGTAGACACAAGGCTCGCATTCTTTCTTAACAAATCCAAATTCCATTATGGATTCCTCAAAACGAATGTTCCATGACCTTGATGCTTTCTTTAATCCTTAAATGGATTTATGCAACTTGCATACCTTGTTGGCATCCTTTTGAGTCACAAACCCTTCAAGTTGTGTCATGTAGACATCTTCCTGGAGGTTCCCGTTAAGGAATACTGTTTTGAAATCCATTTTCCAAATTTCATAGTCATGGAAATAGGAAATGGCCAATAGGATTTTTATAGATTTCAGCATTGTAACTAGTGAAAAGGTTTCATCATACTCAATTCCTTGATGTTTTCTAAAACCTTTTACAACCAGTCGTGCCTTATAGGTGCTGACTTGTCCCTCCATGTCCAGTTTCTTCTTGAATACCCATTTATTACCAATAGGATTTACATCAACTGGAGGATCTACCAAAATCTAGACTTGGTTTTGGTACATGGAATCCATTTCAGAATTCATGGCTTCTTGCCACTTGGCAACGTCTGAGCCTTCAACCACTTCCTTGTAGGTAAGAGGATCATCATTGTCAACCAATAATGAGTCACCATCCTTAGTGACAAGAAAACCATATCACTCTGGTTCTCTCACCTCTCTCATACTCCTACGTAGTTCTTGTGTTTCTGGAACATATTGTTCTTCCACGGGGCTTTGTGGAATCTATTCTTGTACCAACTCCTGTGTATCTTGAGCCTCGACTTCATCGAAGTCTATCTCGATCCCACTATATCTTTTGGAGATGTGCTCCATCTCAAGGAATATGGCATGTCTTACCATGGTAACCTTTTTATCTAAGGGGCTTTATAGGTAATATCCTCTTGTTTCCTTGGGATATCCTATAAAGATACACTTTGTACCTCTGGGTGCAAGTTTGTTACCTGAAGAGTCCTTAACAAATGCTTCGCTACCCCACAGATGTAAATTTGATAACACGACTTTGTGTCCACTCCATAACTCGTATGGAATATAATTTATCGATTTAGTTGGTACTTGGTTTAGTATGTGTGCTACTGTTTATAATGCATATCCTCAAAAGGATAATGGAAGACACACACGACTCATCATTGATCTCACCATGTCCAACAGGGTTTGGTTCCTCCTTTCACTTACACCATTTCACTGAGTTGTGTAAGGAGGAGTGAGTTGAGATAGAATCCCAAAATCCCGTAAGAAATCAATGAAGTCCTGATTAAGATATTCTCCTCCTATTTCTAAGCCGAGTTTCTTAATATTCTTACCAAGCTAGTTCTCAACTTCATTCTTGTATTCTTTGAACCAATCAAAAGAATCTGACTTATACCTCATTAAGTAAATATATCCATATCTAATAAAATCATCATTGAAATTTTTTAAGTACAAGAACCCACCCCTTGCTTCAAATGGAAATGGTCCACACACATCTATGTGAACTAATTATAGAAGCTCTTTAGCCCTTTCACCTTTCCCACTAAATGGAGATTTGGTCATTTTTCCTTGTAGACACACATGACATGCACCAAGTGGTTTTAGTTCGAAAGAATCTAAATACCAATCTTGATGTAATTTTGTCAAACCTTTCTCATTGACATGACCTAGCTGGTGATGCCAAAGTTGGATGTGGTATGAGTCATGTGAATTAACTTTTTCATCAATTTCTATTACTTGGTTTGTGTAGTCTAACACATAAAGGCCGTTATATAAATGTGCCCTACCAAAACAAATGTTATCTTTATAAAAGTAGCAACATTAATTTCAAATTTTGATGATAAATCCATCAATATCTAATATGGATATTGAAATAATGTTTTTGGTTTCAGAGGGTACATAATAACATCTTTTTAATACCAAGACCATCCCAGTAGGAAATGAGAGGTGGTAGTCTCTGACAGCTACAGCAGCGAGTCTGGCTTCGTTGGCTGCTCGCAGATCCACCTCACCTCAGTCAATATTTCTGAATCTACTTGGTTTCTATATTTGGATATATATGTGAGCACCACAAGCAGTATATAATACCCAAATGGTAGAAACGGATAGATTTTATTCAATAAAAAATGCACCTGAAGCTTCCCCTTGCTTCCTTGGCTGGGTGCAGTTTTTCTTCTAATGGCCCTTCTTGCCACATGTGAAACAAACAGCCTCATGTTCTCTTGCCTCCCCTTTGATCTTATTTTTCTTGGATGGCCTTAAAGAATCTTTGGGCTTAAATCTCTTTGCCTTCCCTTTCCTTTTATTCATCATAATGACATAAGGCTTTTCATGCTTCATATCGTTGTCCACTTGGAGAATGAGGATAGGAAGATCATATAAAGACTTCTCAATGTTGTTCATGTTGAAATTTACAACAAAGTTAGAGAAGCTCTAGGGGAGTGATGCAAGAATGAGATCGGTACCCAGTTCTTCAGGGATTTTAAACCCTAGAACCTCCAAGCGCTCAATGTAGCCAATGAGTTTGACTACATGAGGCCCAGCTGGGGCACCCTCTCCAAGCTTGCTCTGAAATAGAGCCTTGGAGATCTCAAACCTTTCCTATCTTGCTCTCTCCTAGTATAGACCATGGAGGTTCTCGAGCAAGATATATCCATCCATGTCTTCATGAGATCACTAGACATTGATGACAGTATCAAACATTGAATTTCGAGTGCATCGCTCAAATATTGATCATAGACCAGGAAATTTTCATCACTCGCCCCTTGGGCAGGTGAATCAGGAAGTGAGGACTCCAGCATGTAAAACTTTCGTTCATGGTGTAGGATAACCTGAAGGCGCCTAAAACATTCCTAAAAGTTACTGCTGATGAGGATATAATCTTTATCCAGAATTGATCGTAGAGAAAATGTGGTTGATGAGTTTTTCATATTGATTCTACAAATTAAAAGAGTAGTTTTATCAGTACTTTCTTGATTATATTTTATGAGAAATAATAAAATTTTATTAAGTCTCCCACTATTTTATAAAGTCCCAATGTCCCTCACCATTGAACTCGGAATGTCCAGTTTCTATGACATTCTAGTGGAAAGGATCCATATTCCCCTTCGCATAACCCCAACAAGGGTTGGTCAAGCTATTTGAGGGTATTTAGGTAGGCAGGTCCAACTGTGAGCTTACAGTTCCTTGATCTATTGAGTGGACTCCCCAATCCTGAAATCCTGACTTGAATTTCCTTAACACTTTCCTCCATTTTACAATAAGTTTAGCAAGGGATACTCCTCTTGATGTAAAATGTGTAAGTCAACCTGAAACTTTCATAAGAGCTTACTTTATAAAAGTAAGTGTCCCAACAAGGGTTGGTCAAACACATAGTTTTATTGAGTCTTTCCCTTAATCAAATAACGGAAGGATTGGTCTGACTTAAATGGTATTTAAGGGATTTTATTCTTTATGCGTAGTTTCGCATTATCATATTCTTGTTAATATTAATTGATGCTTTCTTAAGTGATTAACCATGTTCTGATAATGTTTACGCATAGTCCGGTTTTTATTTTATTCCATCTTTGCATGATTGTTTATTTCATTAACTATGTGACTGCGAAAACACATACATAATAAATAAATCATGCAATCAGACTAAAATAAAATAATATGGCATGATAATGAGATTATATTAGTTATCTTATCTAGTAGTTTTGATAATCTAACCCTGGACTAGGGAAAACACCTTGAACCTGATGGTTCGTGTTTTGCAGCTCCCACCTGTCCACCTTTGTATCTTCTTATGTTGGTTTCACCTTATCTTTGGATTATGAACCATCTCCTCTGGCTTGGGAGATCCTCCATTACATGGGTTTTACATTAAATAAACCATGGGCACGCAGGCCCTACATTTTATTGGAAGAAGGCTCGCAGGCCAACGAATTTAAATTAAATAAATTTAAATGAAACCATATACACACAAAGGGTCTTTGGTATGGCTCATGATCATCCATAGCATGCAATGAAATTTATGCATATTTAGTATTCAAATTCTTTTAATTGTTCTTTTATTTAAGATAAGTCATGCTTGAATTCAATTAATTATGATCTTATAATTAATCAATTCTTTATCTTAAATTCCTTTTTGAATGTCCTTGAGATTATTCTCATCCATATTCCTTGTACGGGTCTTTTTACTTTGGAGGAAACCCGATGAAATTCCATTTCTGGAAAGTACACGGCGTGTAGGCTATATTACACGGCATGTATTTATTTTCACCCTTTATCCAAAGTACACATCGGGGGCTTTGGCGTGTTTTTAGTACTTTGGAAATTTTGGAGTACACGGCGTGTAGATTAATCTAACACGGTGTGTATTTCCTTGTTATGTGGTTACTGGCCTGGCAATCCCATGTACGCAGTACGCGGCTTCTCCTTGTACACAGTTTCACTTGGTCCGGATCGGAATACATGGTGTGTTGATTCAACATACACATTGTGTATTCCGGATTCCATGTGTCGTTCAGTTCTAGTTAACACGGTGTAATAAATACTTAGTTATACTCAATTCACACGGCATGGTTTGGAAAACCAGTACCGATTCGTTGAACCTAAGTACACGGTGTGTAGTTTTCACTACATGACGTGTATTCTTGTGTTGTACAGACAAAAAGAGCGGCTCCTCCAGATGAGTTCCTCATTTTTATTTTAATCAAAATTAAAATTAAAAGCTCATTTCTGTGATGTGAATTGAGAAATGAATGAGGAAGAAAAGATCTCATTCATTCAGTTTTATAGAATGATTTATCTTGAATTGAATCAAATATAAATGCATAAATTATCAATGAAAATTAAATAACTATAATCAATGTTGTAACCTACCTATGATACCAATTGAAGGTTCTGGTTGCAACTGTAACACCCCAAGCTTCCACGGTACGTTTCCCTTTGAATAATGCAATGGCGTGTGTTGTACGCAACATCGAATTCTAACACACACCGCAACCGATCAAACTAGCCGTTATGAATAGTAATACATACTTTTTGAAATTTTATACATTTTATCTTTAAAAATGGAATTTATTTTTGTATTCTTAATATCGAAATTAAATTAGGGTTAAATTTTGGTACTTTTCAGATAACTTTCATATTTTGATGAATAGTGAAAATTACTAAATTTTAATTAAAAACAACCTTTTTAATCAAAATAATTAATAATGATAAATTATGAATTTGAGTGGTTTAAAAGTATATTTAGAATATATTTTTACCATTTAATACAATGTTGGTCATTGGACATAATTTCACAATTAAACCGAACATAAACAAGTATCAATCTTTTGATAGTTATTATATCTTAAAAACACGCTTTTTGTTTTGACAGCGGAAATTAATTTTAAATTAATTTCTGTCACTTCTGTGTTTTGAATTTTGAAAAAAGGATTACATATTTGGAATCAGGATTTCCAAATTGTGTAAATAGGTAACTTTTATTTTCATACATTTTGAATAATTACTTCGGTAAATATTTTATTTACCATGGTTAATGGGTAAATCCGGTAAATAAGGGTTAAAAAATAATATTATAATAATACTAAATTACCCTAAAACGTGTCCTAAAATTATTGGTGGATAAATGTTCGACCATGGGCATCTTTGGGTTGATTTTGGGACCCCATGGAGCCACTTGTAGGTGATAGGGACACTTTATTTTAATTAAGTTAAAACAAATACAAAAATGACATAAGCATATATCTTTTAGCAAAACAATTTTTACAAAGGGTTATATATGTTGGATTTTCGACTATAAATATTCATTAGAAATATAAAACGATTTCCTAAATAATGGTATTTTATTTATAATTTTTAGACATTAAATAATTTAATTTATTTATGACCCAATGATGATGCAGTAATTACCATAATAGTGAAAAATTAAAATAATTGATATTATAAATACCAAAATAAATATAATTTGAGACTTTTTATGAATTACACTAATTTTATAGGTTAATATGACATGTTAGGAATGATTTAATTAACTTTTTTTGAAGTAATAATTCTGTTATGATTTTCAAAAAAATCAATTTTCCAAATAGTTTCAAAATTGACATAAAAGAGTTTTTAAAAACAATATTATATTATTAATTGATATTAAATTCCTAAAAATCTATGGTTTGGACAAGAGACTTATATCATGATAGGTGTATAATTAATAGACCACTTAAGGGTCTCTTGGATGTATATAGTAAATTTATTAACCATATAATATAAAAATACAAAGAGACATTGTAAAAGTGAAACTAATTAACTAAGAGTTAATACTTAAAGATAAGGTTAATATAGTAACCCAAACCTGTATAAATACAATTGGTTGAGTTGTTTTCGACCTATCCCCACCTTAAACTTTAAATAATCCACTTTGTAGCCATTATAAACCGAATATTAATTTATTATAAAATAATATTTCTAGCTTTTCCAAAGGTGCCCCTCACCACTCTTATAAAAGGGCACTCCCCCTTCTCATTAATTCACACCTTCAAAGCCTTTTGGTTCAGCCAACCCCTTCCCAAATACTCTCTAAACTTCCCTAAATTCATCCTATAGGCATTCCTTTAGTCAGAAATCCAACTTAAGGAGCTCTATTGATCAAATCAAAAGGAAGAACCCGAAGAAGAGGTAATGATTTCACCACCCTTTTTCAAGTTCCTTTCTTCTTCCACTTCTTCTTTCTTTGTTATTGCCATTATAAAATTATAAATCCAGTATATTATATATACTATGATGTTATTATAAACATGGTACAGCTATATTTCAGTATTCTGTCTATCCTTTGAATGACATGTCACCATACATGCGTACGTACAGCTTACCATCTCCACGTCATGGTGTAATTGTTATTCAAAGCATTATTATTTGGATGGGTATAATAATGATGTTTAATTCATGTAAATAATAAATATAACATGATAATGATTCTGTGTATATGATATACCATCCAATTAAATATTATTTTAATGTCAAAATAATGATATTGTCGCTCATGCGTACGTACGGACTACCGTCTCCACGAACGCGATGAGATTCATTCTCCATCCTATCCATTCAAGACTAATTCTCATTTAATGATTAAAAAAATGTTTAAAGATTTTACATAATTCTGGATATGAATAATATACATCCCATTAGTAACAAATATGGCTCAAATAACAAAGAATATAAAGGAAAATGGACCCATTAACACCCGAAACGACGATAATTCTAAGATATTATTAAAAAATCAATGTTAAAAGATCATATATGATATCATATTAATGAATATGATTCTTGTATAATTAAATAACAATTATTTCACCATTATACAAGAGGTTAACCTACCATAGACCAAGGAAAAAGTACAAAGTAAGGGGTTTCTTATCTCACTTTTAATTCCATGAGAATTCCATTGTTCACCACTTATTTATTACATGTGGTGTGTGTACTGCCCATGTTTGTATTCATTGTGTAATATAATTTAATTAATTTATATTTAAATCATCATTTTATGATCCTTCTTTCATGGGTGTATGTTTTTTATGTTACCAAATCAATAAGGGAATTCGAAATTTTAATTTCCACTCATTCGGCTTTACGCATACTTCATTTATTATTTTACTCCAAGATTATGTGTAGAATCACTATTCATTTGATTATGTCATAATTTCCACTCCCCTTTTTGTGGATATAATTTTTATACACATAATCACTCCATTGATAAATTCTCAAGTCATCAGTATGAACTTGATAAGAGTAATTTTAACTCAATCTCCATTTGTTGAGTTAAATATCCAATTCATTGGTGTTGTTTTTACAAGAATATGTGTGAATTTCATCAGATTGATTTACACTAAATATCCAATCATATTGAGTGTATTTATATTTTTCACACATAATTATGTTGTTGATTTATCCTTAACCTAAGGATATGGTCTTTATAAGAGAATTCATCTCAATTTACATTCCATTGAGACTTCTTTGTTGTTATACACCAAATCACTTTTATATGGTGTATATAATGTACATTGACATAGTATATCTTGAATCCCTTTATTATCATGATATTATAAAGTTTTGATTACCTCAATTATTTTTATTCAAGTGTCTCTATTTTGGTTAGAAACTCTACCTAAAATACATTTTTAAGTGTTTTAAAGATTGATTATTCTAAATCTTTCTCATTAATGTCCATGTTTTAAAAATGGTTTTAAGGATTTATTTATATGAACATTAAAGTTTTAAAATCAAAATTCCTTTTAAAAGTTTCAAAGTGGTATGGGACACTTTGATTCTAAAATCTATTTTAAATGGATTCTTGACAAATAGTGTGACTTTTAAATGATTTCAAGAAAAAGGGGGATATTTCACTCTAATTGTTTTGATGATTATTTTCATCTATGTCAATATCCTTCATCATTCTCGATTGAGGTTAATATGATACAATACAATCTTCCATATTGTATCGAATGAGTTATGTTTGACTGTGGATGTGCTATTTTTATATCATTCATGGTTTGTGGATAAATTATTGACATTTCGTATGCTAGTTTTAATACGAATGTTTATGTTATGTTTAAAACTTTTCATATGAGGAATGCATTAGACTTAGTAAGTGACGGGTGGAGCCCACTATAGCTCCTCGATGCATCAGTAGGTCTCATGAGAAAAACTAGTGTCTTGGCACAAGGCCTTGGCAAAATCTTATTTGTAGTCTTGGCACGAGGCCTTGGCTATGTGGTTATGATAGTCTGGCATTATGCATTCCATCATTATGAAAGTGGTTATTGATATTTCATGTGATTATTAGACTAGTATAATATCCATGTGAATAATTAAATGGCGTTATTTAATTTTATCTTTGCCATATTATGCTGAAGTTCAATTTTAAAAGGCTTTTGTTTTAGTTATAAATTGCTTTAAGTGTTTATGCTTATCTATGAAAGCTTCTGCTATATTGTTATCCTTACTGAGCATCTGAGCTCACCCCTTTCAATGTTTTATTTTTCCCAGGATGTGAAGAAGTAATTTATGAATGACCTGCAGGGATAGTATGAGGGGATATGAAGACAAGATGTTTTTGTAGTTTTTTACCTTATGATGTAATGTAAGACTTATGAATATATCTAGTGTTTCCAAGACTACTAAACTAATCGGTCTTTTGAGACTTGATCCTTTGTGATCATGCCAATGTTATGTAATAATGAACCGACTATGGGTAACTGGGGTCGGGGTGTTATAGTTGGTATCAGAGGAAGTTTAGTACAAACCTTGGAAGCTAGATTTAGATAAACTCTGATTAGAGCACGTATAACTAAGATGAACTTTGAGGATTAGTATAGAAAACTTCCTATAATTTTAGTATTGTGGAGATTTTTTGAGTTTTCCAAGCAATACATCCCTGTCTGGATACGAGCAGGTAGAGGTGACTCTGGCACAGATGTATCTAAAGGTAAACCCGAAAACACCGCTTTGAGCTAGACTCGAACGGGAACTGGTGCACGACAATGGGCCTTGCTTCACTCTTGGTTACGACACTCCCATGGGATATGCTTAGGATAATTTACATTTTCTTTACAAACTGATTTGAAGTATTATATATATAAGATGAGAGTAAATGACCTTGGTTAATCCTAATGTGTTTCAAATTGAGAATATGGTGACATGTTAATCTCTAAATGATTTTTTGACTACTGTTAATCACACAATGCTTTTTGGTTTTAGTCAATGGCTGGATTCCAAGGAAGTCATAGTGACTTTGAGAATTATGTACAAGGTGGGAACGGTGGTGGCAATGAGAAACAAAATGGAATGTTGATAGGCGTAAAAGATATCGTCTTTATGCCAAATCAATTTTCCAAAAATATGATCAACAATATATATAATAACCAATTTCCGGACTCAACAAAGAAGAGAAAGGTGATGAATGATAAGAGCTCCAGTAGTGGAGACCATGGAGAAAGGAATCCTCAATTTCCATCATATAGGAAATGTGGAAGGATACACCTAGGAAAGTGTCTCAATGGGAAAAAGAAATGATTTACGTGTAGGAAGGAAGGACATAAAGTGAATAATTGTCGAAGAAAAATGACGAGTACTATGGAAGAAGATAAAAATGGTCCCAAGAGTCCATTTATAGTTATTTTCCATAAATATAGGGGACCTGAACATTACCCAAGTGAATGCCCTATTCTATAGGATATTTTCTTGGTCAAAGAAGAAGCTATGTGGAAATAAATGGTTGGAGAAATGTTTAAAAAGTATTAGTGCTCCTTGTTGATGGGTTTACTTTGGAATAATTTTCTCTTGTATTTTTAACCCTGCAGTTTTCCATGTGAGAATGATATTTGAGGAAGAATTATCTTTTCTCTTGTGGATATAGTTATAAATAACCATTTGGTTTTATATGGTCGTTGGGTTTGAGGAAATTATAAGTTATTATAATTTGGGATGAAAATGCAAGGTATGAGATAAGATTTGTGTTTAAATTATGTTATGGTTATTTTGAGGAATTTATCTCATTTTGGTAATGTTATAAAATATAGTTTTTGAAAAAGGACAACACGCAGACCGTGTGACAACCCGTTGCGTCGGACAAAGCTATAGGAATCGAACCCACAACCAAAGTGCGATTGGGATTTATTGCCTACCACTGGACTACGTGAAGTCCCTGGTTAGTGTGACTATTATTTTTAGTTAAATGATTTTATTGATCAATAATAATTTTATTTGGGATCTTATGTCTTATCAAAGGAATACCCTTAGTATAGGAAAATGATTTGGTGATTAAGTGATAAATTTTATTTTGGAAGTTGTTCGCTTTGTTGTGAACACTATATGCCCAAGGAAAATAGAATAGTATGGGATTTCATTTGAGGAGTAATGGTGGATTTTTATCTATGTTTTTATTGTGGATTTATATTGATTTGGTTTATTTATGGAAATGATTAGGTTTATTACTTTTAAGTATGTGACTTTAAGAGTAATTAATGTCATTTGGAGATAAAATTTAACGTGGAAGACTACATTCTTATAAGTTTTGGGTTTCAATATTAGTTTGGATTATATTTAATGATTTTAAGGACAATTGATTATTGAATGGTATTTATTTAACTTTGGGGTATTGATGGTTTAATTTTAGAAATTAAGATTAGTGTTTTTTTTCTCTAATGGAATATCCATTTGGGGGATCATCAGATATTATACTAACCATTTTGGTTTTGATTAATCTCTAAAGACAAGGTAAATATATAGTTTATCCTACGTGGATAATGTATTTCTATAGAATTTTATTCTAGCTCTTCCATTGTGACCAAGTCTTCTTGAATACTCATTGTTCAAAAAAATGAGTTAGTGGTAAAAATTTATTAAAGAATGAAACTCTACTTAAAAAGTAAGTATATCTCTTTATTTTCTTAGTCAATATCATAAATGAATTCCTCATCCTTATGTAATGTAACTTAAAACAAAAAATGTTGTCCGTTTACTTTTCCTACTGAGAGACTAATAACCATTTGTCCCAACACAAGTTTGTGATTTTCTTATTGTTAACTTTCTTCTGATCCTGTTTTCTATCCCTCTCCATCAGAACTTAACACTTAGTTTATCATCCATATCCATGTTTTCCTACATGGAATCCTAGTATGGGTTATATTGGGTGACCTTTATACCTCTCTTCCTTTCTATTAAAGTGATAGTTTTATTTACTCTTTTTCCGATGTGGGACTTTCCATTATATTCTCAAGCCCAATTTAAAAAAAATGAGAGGATGCAATTTATTGAAGGAGGGGAGAATGTAACACCCCAATCTTCCACGGTACGTTTCCCTTTGAATAATCCAATGGTGTGTGTTGTACGCAACATCGAGTTCTAACACACACTGCAACCGATCAAACTAGCCGTTATGAATAGTAATACCTAATTTTTGAAATTTTATACATTTTATCTTTAAAAATGGACTTTATTTTTTTGATTCGTAATATCGAAATTATCTTAGGGTGAAATTTTGGAACTTTTCAGATAACTTTCATATTTTGATAAATAGTGAAAATTACTAAATTTTAATTAAAAAAACCTTTTTAATCAAAATAATTAATAATGATAAATTATGAATTTTAGTGGTTTTAAAGTATATTTAGAATATATTTTTAACATTTAATACAATTTTGGTCATTGTACATAATTTCACAGTTAAACCGAACATAAATAAGTATCAATCTTTTGATAGTTATTATATCTTAAAAACACGCTTTTTGTTTTGACAATGGGAATTAATTTTAAATTAATTTCTGCCACTTCTGTGTTTTGAATTTGGAAAAATGGATTCCATATTTTCAATCAGGATGTCTAAATTTTGTAAATAGGTAAATTTTATTTTTAGACATTTTGAATAATTACTTCGGTAAATATTTTATTTACCATGGTTAATGGTTAAATCCGGTAAATAAGGGTTAAAAAATAATATTATAATAATACTAAATTACCCTAAAATGTGTCCTAACCTTATTGGTGGATACATGTCCGACCATGGGCATCTTTGGGTCGATTTTGGGACCTCATGGAGCCACTTGTAGGTGATAGGGACACTTTATTTTAATTAAGTTAAAACAAATACAAAAATGACATAAGCATATATCTTTTAGAAAAACAATTTTTACAAAGGGTTATATATGTTGGATTTTTGACTATAAATATTCATTAGAAATATAAAAAGATTTCCTGCATAATGGTTTTTTATTTATAATTTTTAGACATTAAATAATTTAATTTATTTATGACCTAATGATGATGCAGTAATTACCATAATAGTGAAAAATTAAAATAATTGATATTATAAATACCTAAATAAATATAATTTGAGACTTTTTATGAATTAAAATAATTTTATAGGTTAATATGACATATTAGTAATTATTTAATTAACTTTTTTCTAAGTAATCATTCTGTTATGATTTTCACAAAAATCAATTTTCAAAATAGTGTCAAAATTGATATAAAAGAGTTTTTAAAACAAATATTATATTATTAATTGATATTAAATTCCTAAAAATATATGGTTCGTCCAAAGGACTTATATAATGATAGGTGTATCATTAATGGACCACTTGGGGGTCTCTTGGATGTATATAGTAAGTTTATTAACCATATAATATAAAAATACAAAGAGACATTGTAAAAGTGAAACTAATTAACTAAGAGTTAATACTTAAAGATAAGATTAATATAGTAACCCAAACCTGTCTAAATCATATTGGTTGAGTGGTTTTCGACCTATACTCACCTTAACCTTTAAATAATACACTTTTTAGCTATTATAAACCGAATATGAATTTATTATAAAATAATATTTCTAGATTTTCCAAAGGTGCCCCTCACCCCTCTTATAAAAGGGCACTACCCCTTTTCATTAATTCATACCTTGAAAGCCTTTTGGTTTGGACAACCCCTGCCCAAATACTCTCTAAACTTACCTAAATTCATCCTAGAGGCCTTCCTTTAGTCAGAAAGCCAACCTAAGGATCCCTTTTGATCAAATCAAAAGGAAGAACCCGAAGAAGAGGTAATGATTTCACCACCCTTTTTCAAGTTCCTTTGTTCTTCCACTTCTTCTTTCTTTGTTATTACCATTATAAAATAACAACTCCAGTATATTATATATACTATGATGTTATTATAAACATGATACATCCATATTTCAGTATTCTATCCGTCCATTGAATGACATGTCACCATACGTGTGTACGTGCGGCTTACCGTCTCCACGTCGTGGTGTAATTATTATTCAAAACATTCTTATTTGGATGGGTATAATAATGATGTGTAATTCATGTAAATAATAAATATAGCATGATAATGATTCTTTATATATGATATAACATCCAATTAAATATTATTTTAATATCAAAAGAATGATATTGTCGCTCGTGCGTACGTACGGACTACCGTCTCCACGAACGCGATGAGATTCATTCTTCATCGTATCCATTCAAGACTAATTCTCATTTAATGATTAAAAATAATGTTTAAATATTTTACATCATTCTGGATGTGGATAATATACATCCCATTAGTAACAAATATGGCTGAAATAACAAAGAATATAAAGGAAAATGAACCCGTTAACACCCGAAACGACAATAATTCTAAGATATTATTAACAAATCAATGTTAAAAGATCATATATGATATAATATTAATGAATATGATTCTTGTATAATTCAATAAAAATTATTTCACCATTATACAGGAGGTTAACCTACCCTCGACCAAGGAAAAAGTACAAACTAAGGGGTTTCTTATCTCACTTTTAATTCCGTGAGAATTCCATTGTTCACCACTTATTTATTACATGTGGTGTGTGTACTTCCCATGTTTGTATTCATTGTGTAATATAATTTAATTCATGTATATTTACATCATCATTCTATGATCCTTATTTCATGGGTGTATGTTTTTTATGTTACCAAATCAATAAGGTAATTTGAAATTTCAATTTCCACTCATTCGACTTTACGCATACTTCATTGATTATTTTACTCAAAGATTATGTGTAGAATAACTATTCATTTGATTATGTCATAATTTCCAATCCCCTTTCTGTGGATATAATTTTTATACACATAATCACTCCATTGATAAATTCTCAAGTCATCGGTATGAACTTGATAAGAGTAATTTTAACTCAATCTCCATTTGTTGAGTTAAATATCCAATTCATTGGTGTTGTTTTTACAAGAATATGTGTGAATGTAATCTTATTGATTTACACTAAATATCCAATAATATTGAGTGTATTTATATTTGTCACACATAATTATGTCGTTGATTTATCCTTAACCTAAGGATATGGTCTTTATAAAAGAATTCATCTCAATTTACATTCCATTGAGACTTATTTGTTATTATACACCAAATCACTTTTATATGGTATATATAATGTACATTGACATAGTATATCATGAATCCCTTTATTCTCATGATATTATAAAGTTTTAATTACCTCAATTATTTGTATTCAAGTGTCTCTCTTTTGGTTAGAAACTCTAACTAAAATACATTTTTAAGTGTTGTAAAGATTGATTATTCTAAATCTTTCTCATTAATGTCCATGTTTTAAAAATGGTTTTAAGGATTTATTTATATGGACATTAAATTTTTAAAATCAAAATTCCTTTTAAAAGTTTCAAAGTGGTATGGGACACTTTGATTATAAAATCTATTTTAAATGGATTCTTGACAAATAGTGTGACTTTTAAATGATTTCAAGAAAAAGGGGGATATTTCACTCTAATTGTTTTGATGATTATTTTCATCTATGTCAATATCCTTCATCATTCTCGATTGAGGTTAATATGATACAATACAATCTTCCATATTGTATCGAATGAGTTATGTTTGACTGTGGATGTGCTATTTTTATACCATTCATGGTTTGTGGATAAAGTATTTACATTTCGTATGCTAGTTTTAATACGAATGTTTATGTTATATTTAAAACTTTTCATATGAGGAATGCATTGGACTTAGTAAGTGACGGGTGGAGCCCGATATAGCACCTCGATGCATTAGTAGGTCTCATGAGACAAAATAGTGTCTTGGCACAAGGTCTTGGCAAAATCTTATTTGTTGTCTTGGCGCGAGACCTTGGATATGTGGTTATGATAGTCTGGCATTATGCATTCCATCATTATGAAAGTGGTTATTGATATTTCATGTGATTGTTCGACTAGTAGAATATCCATTTGAATAAGTAAATGGCATTATTTCATTTTATCTTTGCCATATTATGCTTAAGTTCAAGTTTAAAAGGCTTTTGTTTTAGTTATAAATTGCTTTAAGTGTTTATGCTTATCTATGAAAGCTTCTGCTATATTGTTATCCTTACTGAGCATCTGAGCTCACCCCTTTTAATGTTTTATTTTTCCCAAGATGTGAAGAAGTAATTTATGAATGACCTGCAGGGATAGTATGAGGGGATATGAAGACAAGATGTTGTTCTAGTTTTTTTACCTTATGATGTAATGTAAGACTTATGAATATATCTAGTGTTTCCAAGACTACTAAACTAATCGGTCTTTCGAGACTTGATACTTTGTGATCATGTCGATGTTATGTAATAATGCACCAACTCTGGGTAACTGGGGTCGGGGCGTTACAGCAACGGAATCTCGTGGGTGGATGTGCCCACTTAGATTTTTGTCATTAGGAATGATCAATCCGGGATCAATACGACGATAAACGCTAAACTCCATAGATTGAATCATAAAAATAGACAAAGAAGAAGAATAGTCCCAGAACCACAAACGAGGATCATCATAGGTTGATTATAATTAATTTAATTAATTGACAAGAAGTACCTTTTATGGTGTTCTTTCTTCATTGATATTTCTGATCACGTTATGATGTGATTCATCATTGCGTCACAGAATCCAAGTGTAGACTTCCTCTAGCGGTGATCCACACATGCACCACGTATCTATGGATGTTTCCAAAGGAGTCTCCAGGTGCTATCATGTAGAAACCTTTGCTTGTGTTGTCTACCTTAGATCACATTTATCCGATGGAGGAGGATCTCTCTCATTCTTGAGAGCGTTCTTGGAGGAAGGAATTCTTTCAGCCTTGAGAGAATTATCCAGAATTGTTGTGCACAAAGATTAAGGAAAAGTGTTAGGGTTGTGAGGATATTTATAATAGGGTTTGAGGTTATAGATTTATGATAATAAATAAATGTTTTATGAATTTTATTTATTCCATTTACTCTTATTTAAAAAACCCCCATGTCGAATCATTACTTCCTTGACATGCGCCCACGCTGATTATAATAAATATCATTTAAATAAAACAATATTATTTCCTCAAAATCCTGACTGGAAAAACTACATGTCATGTAAGCATTAATACAAAGCGTTTACTTGTTTTTCATAAAACTACACAGCGTGTAATCATTAATACACGACGTGTACTTGTTTTTCATTTCCTTTCCAAAATGAAAACTACACGGCGTGTAATCATTAATAAATGGCGTATATATCTTGTTTTCATTTTATTCTTCCTCCATAATTAAAAATATTTAGTCTTCCTTGAATAATTATTAAACCATGTACGGGAATAATCTTTATTCTACTTGAGATACTTGGATACACTTAGTGTGTGACCCTCTTGGCCTCTTTCTCGTTGACATTAGGCGGGCTTTCCTAAAGTCCAAGATTACTGTCTAGCAATGGGTCAAGGCACCCAAGTGAAAGAAGTTGATGTTGCATTGACGTGTCACCTCATATGAACGCTTACCATGTAATTTAATCCCTTTGTCTCAATATCTCATCAAGTAGGTTTTATGGTAGTGTCATAAACCTATATGCTTGATCTGTCATTATTTGACTTCCAAAAATAAACTCATTGTTACACCATGGCCATGGAATTTGGGTGACAGTTCTATTTCAATAAAAGGTCCCGAGATATCTACTTCCATAAATATGGAAGGGACAAATCCTTCCTCGACTTATCCATTAACAACATGTCATTCGTGACACACCCAACGTGCCCTACTTCCCGCCAACTGTCTTCATGACGGTATTTGTCAGCAAATCTAAGTGTGTGAGTGATGACATGAGTTAATGATAATCTTCCAGTCTAAGGACCATTACACACACTCGTAGATATCAATGTATGATGACACAAATACATGAGGAATTTCTACTGGTGGGTCTGTTCTCATAATCTCCCATCTTGGAGATTACCAAGTGCGAACTCCATGAGAGAGAGTCTCATCTTCTTACAAGTACTCACGCATGACGATCTATATACCATGTGTCCTATCATAGTATGTCATCCAACCGTAGAACTTTATTTAAGAATATTGTTATATCATTTCAAGGATCTCATCATAGTAGAGATCTTACATGACCTTATTAATGGAACAAATATTCCAGGACATTATTATATCATAGTCATGCAGAACAATGAACAATATATAATAAGTGTACATTCATGTAATCAAAGTATAAACAGTTGGTTCTCAAGACACCAACCCTAACAGTTTCTATTCAGCTACACATAGAGGTTGTGGAAGAGATAGAGAGACCCAGTAATGGGGTCATTAGTTGGTAACTGGTGCAGCTCTATAGGGTGGTCAGGCCTAGGGTAGTCGGTCTTTATCCCAGGTACATGCTATTTATCCAATAGGTTCAGAGAAGGTCAACCAGCCGAAAAAAGTAAGAGGTATGCCTTGATCATGGAATGAACTTTTTTGGGCATAGCTAGTTTTAGAGTATGAGGTGCACGTGTGTTGTTTTTTTTACTAACCAGGTACTAATGAGAATGTTGGCATCAGTTATGATGTGAGGTGTGTATGAGGTGTGTAGAAATAAAATATATTATGGGAATTCATATATATATATATATATATATGATTCGTGTTTACTTTTGAGCATCAATTGTGATGTAATATTTATGAGCATTTGATGAGATGTGATACTTGATGGGTGTCATGTATGGAACAGGTTTGAAATGGGCATCTGATGAGATGCAGGACTTGATGGGTGTCATGAATGAAAAAGGTAGAAATTGAGAACATGATGATTTTTAGGGATGATAGTACATCATGGGAATACTTATACGTATGTGGATGATCAGTGGAACCATCAATTTTTTTTGGCTCGGGAAGTGACTAGGTAGGTAATTCCTAAGGTGGGGATCCCACAAGAGGAATTTTCCTGAGACTTTATAAACAGAGAATATTGGATTAATGTAAAATATATGGGTATGTTCGGTACCAAATTTTGTTAATGCTTTATAGCTCAGGTACAAGCTATTATAAGGAAGGGAGACTATAATATCCTGGGTTTTTGAATGGGTCATTTTTCCTAGGTAAATTTGAACTTTTGAGTTTGGTGGTCAAGCCAACATAAATTATAAGCTTTGAAACCTAATTAAAGAGGTTTTATAGCTCTAATACCTTATTTTATCTGGGGTTTAGGTTTTTTTGGGAGTCCTTGGGGTTTAAGAAAACACTATAGGAAAGGCGGATAGATTGGGCTATTCAAAACAACTCCATCTAGAAATACATTTCATGTAACATTTACAAGATGTGAAAAGGGTTTACATGGAATATGGAAAGGAATGAAGGCTTGAGGGTCCTAATTAAGGAATTAACAATGTCTAAATGTTTTACAAGTCATGAATAAAATACACGACATGTAAAATTTACACACCGTTAATTTTGTGGGGAAATGTTTTTAAAAGGGGGAATAGGGGGGCTCGACCCCCTTCATTTCATTTTTCTCCCAAATAGTATCTATCACCCATGGAAGGTTCTATCCCAATCCTCTACTAGTATTTGATCATTCTTACCCCTTCAGAGTCTGTTATGCTTGTTTTTGGTCACATTGGATCCCTTGCAGTGAGCTCTTGACTCTGTTTCATTCTCTTCCTTGTGTATCTTTCCATACAGAATACTTAATCATTGCAATCTCTTTTTCCCTATTTTCAAGGAATTTTTATAAAAAAATAATTTATCTCATTTCAGATCAATTTATAGGTTGATATCATAAGACCAAGCACTTATGATTGAAGGTATGTGGTGCCTAGATTTCTCCTTAATTTTATAGTTGTTTTGGGGTGCATACATAAAAAATGCATGTTGGGTTGTCCGAGAGAGACCCTTAATTAATTAATTATTTCCTTTTTATCGATTAAATGATCTTATAGAATGTCATTGGGGTATACCCTAGCCTATTCATATATCATGATCCGGTTAAGGTACTTCTGGACAACTAGGCAGGTTAGGCCAGTTATATTGTTTTAAAATAATTAAATATTATATGATTTCATTGGTTCCTTGGGAACATGATGGGAATGGCCTAAGGGATTTGAGGTGATATTGATCAATGGGACTGAGTAAAATGGTTTTTCAAGTTGTTCTTGGTCTGAGATACATGGGGTTATGATGATCACCAGGTTTAGGTGATATGGTTCATCGGGATTGAGGCGATGAGGTCATCTAGATGAGGGCATGGCAAGTAAGTTTTGAGATAGTGTTGACCATTGGGATTTAGTGATGTGGTCGTAGGGGAACAAGGTGTTATATGATGTTTCTTAGGAAATTTTGGTGATTTTCACTCATCATTGTTGGATGACACACCATTGGAGTCATGTTAAAATAGATATGAATAATTTTAGTTGGTATTGACCACTCATTATGGGTGGAGGTCTTCATAGATATTGCGGTTTAGTGGATGGTGTTGACCATCGATTATAGAGTAGGTGATCATTGTAGGAATCCATGGTTGATGGTGATGGACAATCAAGAGATGGTGTTGAGACCATTTATTGGGGGATGAGGTTCACCATTATACTTAAGGCTGATGGGCCAGAATTACTGGAGGGAGGATATCATCGTGCCTCGGGATGTTGGGCAATTAAGTCGATAGTGATTTATTATATATTGGAGTATGGATGTCATCAGTCCCTGGGACTTCAAACTATTGATCTAGTATTGTTTTTCTAAATGGAGGTCTGAGGTACCTAGGATATATATATGGGTGTGTTTTTGGGATTTCAGTTACTTGATTGATGGAGCGTGAGGTGTAGGATGGCATGAAATGTCAAGTGACATGTTTATGGGTGGAACCTGAGGGTTCACCTGGAATAATATTCTTTAGGGGACTCCTATGCATTAAGCCATGGGTCCTCACCACTACAAATATATATTTGTAGAAATGTATTATATTCCAAATATATATTTGGGGGAACAGGTTCAGAGATATATTGATGTTTTCCTAAGTATGTAAAATGATTACTTGTGGCTATTGAGAATAAGTGGATCAGGTTATTAATGTTTTTATTTGGTGTGAGTTAATGCTATTTATTTACATATGCATACACTATATAATTATGGATGTAAGACAGACACACATTGTTGGTGGCCTACTGAGTTCGTACTCACCCTACACAAGTCCCTCAAAATGCACGTAGACTTTATGGTTTAGAGATCAGGTAATGATTTAGGATTTGGAGCTAGAAATTAGTGATTATAGATGTAAAATTTTCATGGGATGGATGGAAGTGGACCTGATGGTTCCTCTACATCAAGCTGGAATTTATTATGAGTTTTCATATATATATACGTATATGGTCAACTACAAGAAACCATTATTGTATATATTCTTGTATAAACTATCATGATATGTTTTATTATCTTCATATGGTATGATTCCATTGGGATTGTTGCTATTACTATTATTGTTTATTATGCTTCCACTAAGTTTTATTGTTTCTTATTCTATTATGATCCTTCTTCTGCAGTGTTATAAATATATGGACTATTATTATTATCATCTCCTGAGCATATAGTTTCCCCATTATCACCTGATCAGACCCTTGCTTATAATCGAAAACCTTTGGAATATGGAGAGGCATTCCTAAGTCCTAGTTTCCAACCTTCCCAGAGCATTGTTTGAGTGGAAAACTAGGACGAGACACTACATATTTGGTTGTAGGTAATTTGTACACATCTTGAAAGAAGAGAAATAAAAGTTATATAGAAAATAAAAGTGGTGTATCTTTTTGGGATATGATAATGATGAGTATGGATACTGACTTTGGGAACCTATTATTAATAATATCATTACGAGAAAATATGTGGTGTTTATTGAGGATCAGATGATTGAAGATTTTGAGAAGCCATAAAATGCATAGAAGTTGTAGTATAAGAAAATTACAGTCAATCTTGAACCAATATCACCACCATAAGTTAAAACTAGTGTGATATAGATATGAGACATTGATTATACATCACTACCAGGAAATATGTCTCCATATGATTATATGTCTCCATCATATGATATTTTAGAACAAATTCCCCCCAAAGAATGGTTGAGGAGATCCATCATAGAATTACAATTGAGTCGTAGATACTCATCACATGGGTGTGTGATGACCACTAATGGTGGATATCTAGATAGTTATGATGATGATATCAGGGGTTAATGGATAATGGAATGGAAAAAAGGAAATGTAAGGGGATATGCAATCCTTACACAAGAACTGTACATTTGATTTGGTAGAGTTGCAGTAAGGAAAAAAGGAACTCGAGAATAAGTGAGTGTACATAATCAAATGATAAGATGGTGGATCATATCCACACTAAAAACCCATAATGTTTGTGAGGGAATTTAGTCATAATAAAGGTATTTACTTTGATGACATTTTTTCTCCTGTGTTTAAAATGTATTCTATCAAAGTTGTTCTTGGATTGGCAGATAGTCTAAATTTGGAGGTTCAATAACAGGAAGTAAAGAGAGCATTCTTACATGGTGATATTGATGTAGATATTTACATAGATTAGTTAGAGGTATATTAGGTGAAAGATAAAGAAAATATGGTATGTAAACTCAGAAAAAGTTTGTATGGTTTGAAACAGGAATAGAGGAAATGGTACAAAAAAATTAAAATCATTCATGGAGAAAAATGAGTACAGGATGATGACTATTGATCATTGTGTTTTCATCGAACTGTTTTCTAATAATGATTTTATTATATTATTTATTTATTTTTATGATATGTTGATTGTTGGAAAAGATATCACTAAGATTGATAGGTTGAAGAAGGTGTTGAACAAGTCCTTTGAAATGATGGACTTGGGAGATGCTACTTAGATTCTTAGTATGGTGATTACTTGTGATAAGAGGAATTATAATATTTTTCTATATCAAGAGTGGTACATTGAGAGGGTTATTAAAATATTCAACGTGATCATTATGAAACCAATTAGAACTCCACTTTTGTTTCATTTTAGTCTCATGAAAAGTTAGAGTCCTTCGACCGAAGAGGAGAAAGTTGGAATGGAAAAAGTTCCATATCAGTCAGTAGTTGGCAGTCTTATGTATGTTATGGGGTGAACTAGACTAGATATTTCTCATGAATTTGGAATCTTGATAAAATTATTAACAAATCTAGGAAAGGAGCATTGGAAAGTGGTCAAATATATATTGAGGTATCTATAAGGTATATCTAGTCATTTTTTATGTTTTGGAAATGGTAATCCTACTTTGGAAGGATGCACAAATACTGATATGGCTAGATATATAGACATAAGGAAATCCATATCTGGGTACCTAATATCATTTGAAGAGGGTAAAGTCTCAGGGAAATCATGAATTTAGAAGTGTGTTTCCTTGTCTACCACGGAATTAGAGTATATTACAGTCACTGAATACTGTAAGGAGATGTTGTGGATGAATAGATTTTTATAGGAGCTATGATAGAGTTAGGAGAATTATATTCTATATTGCAATAATAATAGTTCTATTCATCTCATAAAGCTTCCAATATTTCATTTCATGTCTAAACACATTGATGTGTTATGCCACTGGATCTGTAAAGTGTTGGAAGAAATATTGTTAACAGTTGATAAAATACACACCAATGATAATGGGAATAACATGATGAAAAGGGTTTTACTAAAAGAGAAGCTATAATCCTGAAAGGATACTATAGGTCTAGATTATACCCCAAATTGTTTGTGAGGGGGATATTTTTGGGGGTTAGTCCCAACTATGGAATATATTCATGTGATTTTTTTTCAGCAAGGAGAAGTGTTCTCCTTTTATAGGAAGCCAGTGTGGTGGAAAAAACTAACGATGTTGATGATTTCAAGGGTAGATGATCTACCCAAACAACTATTGAAAAATCCATTTATATTCGATTTAAAATGGGATCTAATCCCATGAAATTGCAATGAAAAAAAACTTTTGTAACTCTATGATCCTTCAATATTTGATCCTGAGAGAATAGAACTGGCCACCTTCTTCCATGGGTATAGGAAAACCTTGTCAAACCATGTAAATTTGTGTATTATTCTATTTTTCTATTATATTTTGAATTTATTTCTTATCTATGAAGTTTTTCTTCCCAAAAAGTAAGATTGGGGAGACCACTTTGACCATCTGTACCACTTGAAGGAGAATGAAGACCTACACTAGTGAACAATGAGGATGTCAGCGATGCAAGTGGAAGTGAAAGTTATAGGTCACACAAAATAGACAAAAAATTTGAAATGAGTGGTGGTTTATGGGGACTCTTATCACTAATTTTGGGGTGGATCACCCTTTCCTCTCATCCTTCAATATTTTCATTAAAACCTATGGCCTTGACTCTCTGATGGAAGTATGTGTCCTTAACCGTAAGGTGTTCTACATTCAAATATTCTCCAAGATCAACTTCATTAAAGTGTGGGTGGGGGATCTTTGTTCATGGAATATGGAAGTTACATATTTTCAGGTGGTATATGAAGATTTACTCAGGTAGGGACCCTAATATAGTTTTCATCTATGTATAGTTTTCAGGGATACCTCTCCTGTTTCACAATCCTATACCATTATAAAGGGTATTAGGGGTAGATTTTTTCACTTTATTTGAACTGATGAGGATAACCTTTGCATGTGAAATACAATGGTTTCTTGTATTTTCTTGTAAATATACATCTTATATCTTCTCCCCCTTCAAATTATTCTATGTGTGGGAGATACCAATTATTACTAGAAGAGTAATTTTTCTACTCTATGATGGGTTTGTCCTCTAAATTATAATTGTAGGGCCACTCCTTTTCCTCTTATAGGAGACATTATCTGGTTATTAAGTATTGGGTGATCAAAATACCGATGTAGCAAAAAAAATGAATGACACCAAAAATCATTATGGTTTAGAAAAATCCTACTCCATCGGAGAATTTTTAATTTTATTATCAAATAAAAATGAAAAAATCTCACAATACCATACAACTCCACACGTTCATATCTTGGTGCAAAAATTGCAAGCCTCCCTTTAATTGCTTGTTTTCATACTTCCTCTTTATTCCCTAAGGTGTTGATGCCATGATCGCAAGCTTATCCCCTCTAATTTTCACCCGCATAATGAATTTTATAATTACTTGCAGTTTCCCCATATTTTTTTAAAAAATCACTGCATAATCTTATCCCATAGTGTGATTTAAAAATAAAAGATATCCCTATTATTTTGATATAACTGGGTGAAAAGAAAAATATCTCAAATTTAAAATTTCAAAAATCACTCCCAACAATCCCCACCATGATTTAAAATATGAATACTTCATCACCACCATTCATCTTGACCTTCAATGTCTTGCCCAAAATTGACATGACCCACCACACCCATTATAGGTTTTATAATTCTAAAATATGATGAAAAAAAATTTGTGGATTTATCATACCACAAACGACTAAAGTAAATGTCACATTATTTTTCAAATAATTATTTTTAGACATATCTATCAAAAAATCACCTGTAAGGGTACTATGGGTCCTCAAATAAGCTTCACCTGCTCAAATTAACTTGTACATATTCCCAATTTTCTTACCTTTGATCATGTCCATTAATTTTATTTTCACTTTGAGAACTCCACTATTAGTATAAATCATAACACCTTTGTAATCCCATATACTCAAAGAAATCAATTTTGTTATCAAATCAGGTACATACCTCACATTGGAAAGTTTTTGAATAACCCCGACAAACATACAAACTCGAACCGTACCAATGCCAAAAATTCTTCTTTCCGACTTGTTATCCATTTCCACAATATCATCATAGGAATCCTCGTAACTATTAAAACATTATTTTTTGAACATATATGATAAGAGAAACTAGAATATAAAATCTATTCTGGATCATCCACATTGTTTATAGTTTTAATAAATAAATCACTAACATACCTCTCATCTTGAGTCATGGTATTCACCTGAACTGATTCTTTATTTGTTTTCTCTTATTTTTATTCTTTCTTCATTCATTCACTGAACTTATCACATTTTCTTATCATATGACCTTTTTCCACACTTCCATTATACAAAATCACCTCATGGTCTTGATTGGCTTCAATCTATCCTACTCCCTAAACCATTCCTTCATTCTGTTAACCTTCCTTGATATTAAGTTCACCAGTAATTACAAAACAACCTATTATTACCTAATGATATGTCATCTTTGGTCTTTCACGAAGTCTCTTTCATTAGGAAAAATGAAATAACATCATCCAATTTTAGAATATCTTTTCCAAATAAAAGTTTGGTGATGAGACTTTCATATGAATCTTAAAAAGAACCTAACAAGATGGAATTTTTGTATTTTTCTTAAATTTACATGGGCACCATATTACCTTTATCATCAGTTTTGACCACCACCAAAGGCAATTATTTCAAGAGTTTGGTAAACTCATCCAAATGGTTTTTCTAAGAACAAATCACCTCATTTGATACGAGATGTTGGGTAATCAAAATATGAATGCATCAAAAATAAAATGAAGAACACTAAAAATTAATATGGTTCAAAGAAATACTACTCCACTTGATAATTTGTAATTTTATTATGAAATAAAAATTAAAAAAGTCTCACAATACCACACAACTCCACACATATGCATCTTGGAACAAAAATTGCAAGCTCCCTTTCAATTGCTTATTGCGAGACTTCCTCTCTATTTCACACCATGCCTTTTATAATGACTTATTATTTCCCCTAGTTTTTAAAAAAATCATCGCACAATGTTATCCCAAGGTGGGATTTCAAAATAAAAGATATCCATATTATTTTGATGTGACTTGGTCAAAATAAAAATATCTCAAATTTCAAATTTCAAAAACCAAATCATTATAAAAAACCCATACATAAAGGGAATAACATTAAATGTTCATGTACCTTATGAATGAGATGTATTTGGATATGTATAGATATTTCTAGATTTTACTTTTGTCTGAAATACACAAAATATGGATTGTGTAAAGAGTTAAACATCAATATAAACTGAATATATAGATTTAATAGGAGGGATACGATTCTAAAATCAAATAATTAAGAAAACCCATATATAAAGGGAATAACATGAGATAATATTTTGAGATAAATATCCCTTAATAAATACTAAGTGTTGTATTATTTTCAAAATGTAACTTTTCAATACCTTGATCATTTATTATAGGTGACCCTAATAGTTATGTGACAATGAATTATCTTTTGTAAGGCAGTAAGTAATGAGGTGACCCTAACAGTTAGGTGTCTTGTTCTTGGAAATTTTTTGGGTTACACTTAGGTGTGAATCCCAGATGATTAGGATATTATAGGAATAAATTTAAGTTTATATCCATATGATGTATTGGATAAGGATTTTTCTTCTCAAATATCCAATATTCATATATGATATGAGTAATATGTGTTGTCTACCAGATATAGTTATGGATTATTTACATGAAAAAAATAGTTTAAGTCATGATGAAATGTGGATAATAGATATAAGGGGGATACTTCAACCAAATTTGGATGTAAAAACTTGATTGGGACCATCAAGATCAGAGGAAGAGAGTCCACTAACTTTGGAGTAAGAGCATGGTCTAAAATGCCTTGGAAATACTAGGAGGAAGAAACCACATCTGAACCCTCAACTTTATAGGGATGACTAAAGTTGAGGCCACAAAAGGGTCAAGACCCACCACTATAGTCACTTTAGGATAAATCCTAAAATATATGAATAGAATTGTACCCCTTATCTCATGGATGTAGGCAACCCTTTATGAACCATATAAATTTGTTTTTTCTTCCATTTTTCTCCTCTGTTTTGAATTTATTTTGTCTCCATGGAGTTCATCTACCCCAATAAAGTGGTATTAGAGGCACTAGGGTTGAAATAGAAGTATTAAAAATATTTTTTTTGATAACTGGAAAATTGGAGTTGACTAGAAAATTTTTTGAATCCAAATTCATGAAGATCTCATTGAGATTATTCTAATAGCACAAAAGGTGTCAATAATGGAATTGAAATTAATTTGATAGAGGTAGTAAAAGTTTTTGTCAACTTAGTGGTGCTAAAACATCCTATTATCATAGAATACAATACAGTTCATGATGGTGGAGACTTTTTATCAGGTTTTCCAGTGAATGTTCTGGTGAGCCATGTCAATGCCACCTCATTAATTGATCTAGACTGTTGAAACTATTTTGGCTATATCTTATCCAATCAGAGTCCTTTTCCAATTATATATGAGTCATTTCTATCTATTTAGACCATTATAAATGCATTGGTATGGTTATATTTTTTATATTATTAATGTATCAATGGAATAGAATACCGATAATATGATTAAACTCACTAATTTTAATTATTCTATCTTCAAACCCAAAATGGAGGATATTTTGTGTATTAAAGATTTGTGGAAACCAATAATAGAGACCACTAATCCCATTGTAGTGAAAGCATAGGAATCATAAACAATAGTTCAATATAGTGAGAAGATGTCAACTAGTACCCTGCTATTTGATGCGAAGCGGGTCATGCTCAATAGGAATTGTGATTCCCAAATCAGATAGTGGATTGATATGAGTATCTTCTAGAATTTTTCCAAAAAACATGATTCTATGGAAAAAATTAGAAAAGATGTATACAAGGAAAACCACATATAAAAAAAAGAAAATATGATATGCTGACTTATTAAATTGAAGTAAAAAATATTGGACTAACATATCAGAGCACATGAGTGAGTTATAAGGTAATATTGATCAGTTGAATTCCATGAAAATGATTATTTATGATGAGTTGCGTGCAATTTTGATGTTGATTTCTTTACCAAAGACATGCGACACTCTAGTTGTGTCAGTTAGTAATTCAACTCCATATAGAACCCATGTCATGGAAATGGTGAAAGATAGAATGTTAAATGAAGAGTCCTAAAGGAAGGAGGGGGTATGGACACCTGAATCAGAATCTCTTGTCACTAAAAGTCAAGGGAAGTAGAAATAAAAGGGAATAAGTAGAGGAATAGATCCCTATGACCAATTTCCATAAAGGAGGAAGTGACCAAAATCCTAATCGATCTAGGACATGAAGTTCCACCACTATGGAAAGCTCGTACACTTCATACAGTAGTGTAGGTGGATGAAGGCAGAGTAGAGTAATCAATACGGTAAGACCCAAAATAATTATGTTGCAGTTGTTAATGAATAGATATTTATTGTTCAAGAAGATAATCTAGTAATTATTGCAAGCCAATACATGACATAGTTGATTGATTCAGGTTCCTCCTACTATGTCACCTCTAGAAGATATTTCTTCTCATCTTACACTTTAGGGAGCTTCATACATGTAAATATGGGAAATGACGGTGCATCAAAAATAATTGGTATTAGTAATATTTTTTAGGAAACTAATATTGGATGCAGATTACTATTGAAAGATGTAAGGCATGTTTCCAATATTCACCTCAATATAATATCCACTAGAATTTTTTTATGATGATGGATATGTTAGTTTCTTTGGATATGGGAAATGGAAGCTTAGCAAAGGTAACATGGTAATTTCTAAAGGAAATAAAGATACTTCTCTTTATCTCACAAATTACAAACCATGTGGATAAGAATCCAATATAGCCAAATAATATTCTCCTACAGAATTTTGGCACAAGCATCTTGGTCACATGAGTGAGATATGAATCAGAATGATCTCTAGGAAGGATCTCTTTACAGGACCAAAAGGTACACATTTGGATACCTATGTTGATTGCATCATTGGAAAACAATAGAGAGTGCCATTTTGTGGTTATTTACCATCCATAAAATAGAATTTTTTAGATTTTATTCACACCAATGTCTATATGATGATCACTAAGTTAATGTGAGGTACTATTTATTTTGTTACCTTCATTGATGATCATTATATAAAAGTATGATACTTTTCTTTGAAAACTAAAGATCAAGTGTAGGATGCTTTAAAAAAATTATGTGAAGGTGGAAAGAGAAACATACATATGGTTAAATTGTGTGTGAGAAGAAAATGTAGGATAATATTGTGGTATTTTTTAGGAGTATTATAGTAGTTTCATCATCATGCTAGAAAAATCATTTTTGAGGATGCCTCATCATAACAATATTGCTGAGAGGATGAACAAAACAATTTTAAATTGAGTCAGGTGTATAATTTCAAATGTAAATATACCAAACACATTTTGGGTGAGGTGATGAGGACTATATTTGATCTTATCAACATTTATCCATCAGTTCCACTAAAATACACCATTATAGAAAGGGTTTATATAGGTAAATCTTTTTCATACAAACACTTGAGAGTACTTTTTAATTTACTAAATTTTTTAATGGGATTTTTTCTCAGGTAAATTGGAAATTTTGAGTTTTTTGGTTAGTCCAACTTAAATTCTAATCTTTAGAACCTAGTTTTGAAGGTTTGATAGATCCAATAACTTATTTTAGGTGGGTTTTAGGTTTCAATGGGAGTTTCATGGGTTTGGAAAAACACTAGAGGAAAGGCGGGTGGACTAGGCTATTGAAAACAACTCCATCAAGAAATAGACGTTGTGTAACATTTACAAGACATGAAAGGGGTTTACACAATTTACGATAGGGTTTAAAGGCTTGGGGGTCCTACATAAGTAATTCATGATGTGTAAATGGTTTACATGTAATGAATGTAATATAATATGTGTAAAATTTACACACTGTGAATCTTACAGGATTTTTTTTAAATGGGAACAGAGGGCTTGGCCCCCCTTCTTTCTTTTTTCTCCTACACAACAACTCTTTCCCATAAAAGGATTTATTTCAAGCCACTCTAAGGATTTGATCATTCTTCCCTGTCTGGAGTCTGTTTCACCTTTTTTCGGTCACATTGAATCTAGCGTGATAATATATCAAATATTTTTCCTTTTCTTTTTTATTTATATCATCATACGGAATGCTAAATCCATGAGAGCTCTTTTTTCCTATTTTTCTGAGAGTTTGTTTAAAACTATGATTTCCCTCATTTCAGATCAAGTTAGAGGCCAATATTAGATGAGTTAGATACTATTATTGTAAGATAGGTGGTTTCTAGATTTCTCCTTAATTTTGTGGGTGTTTTGGGGTGCGTACCTAAAAATGAATGTTGGGTTGTCTGAGTAAGACCCTTAATTAATTAATTCTTTACTTTTTATTGATTAAATGATGTTATGGGATTCCATTGGGATATTCCCTATCCTACTCATATATGATGAGTCGGGTAAGGGGATTCCGACCAACTTGGAAGGTTCGGACAATTGTCTTATTTAGAATTAATTAAATATCATATGATTGCATTAGTTATTTAGGAATCTGATAGCCATGGACCAATGAATTTGAGTTGATGTTGATCATTGGGTATGAGGAAACATGGTTTTTTAAGTAGGTATTGGTCTAAGATGCATGGGGTGATGATGATCACTAGGTTGAGGCAACATGGTTCATCGAGATTAAGGCAATGAGGTCATCAAGATGAGGGCATGGCCCATGATAATTGAGATGGTGTTGAACATTGGTACTTAGCGATGTGGTCATAGGGGAATGAGGTGTTGGATGATGCAGTTTAGGAAATGTTTTTGATTTATATTCATCATTGCTTGTTGATGCACCACTGGAGTCATGTGTACATAGATAGGACTCAGTTGAGATGGTGTTGACCACTTGTTGTGTGTGGAGGCCTCCATAGATATTTTTTCTTAGGGGATGGTGTTGAAAATTGGTTATAAAGGATTTTATCACCCTATAAATCCATGGTTGATAGTGATGGACCAACAAGATATGGTGTTGATACCATCATTTGGGGGATAAGGCTCACTGTTATACTTGTGGTCGATGGTCTAGGATTATTGGAGAGTATATATCACCATTCCTCAGTATGTTAGGATGTTTAGCCGATGATGATTTATTATATATTGAAGGATGTATATCATCGTGCCTTGGGACATTGGGTTTTTGAGCTGATGGTGATTTTATGAATAGAGGTCTGATAGACCTGGGACATATAGATGGTCATGTTTATGGGACATTGATTATTTGATTGATGAAGTGTGAGGTTTCGGATGGCTTGAGGTGTCAGGTGACATGTTTATGGTTGGAACCTGAGGGTTCACCTAGAATGATATTCTCCAAGGTACTCTTGGGCATTAATACATTGTCCCTCACCACTAAAAATATATTTTTTTTATACATGTATTCTATGATGAATATGTATTTGGGGCATGGGTTCATATATATATTGGCATTGGCTAAAGTAGATGAAACACTCACTTGTGGATATTGATCATAAGTGGAGTGGGTTTTTTTTGTGAGTTACTGATATTTATTTACGTATGCATAAATTGTATAATTATGGATGTAAGATAGTCAGACATTGGTGATAGCCTATTGAGTTCATACTCACACCCTAAATGGTCCCCTTAGGACATGTGTAGACTTTATTATTTTGTGATTATCTAAGGATCCAAGCTTGGAAGATGGACCTTAGTGATCATAGATGTACCTTTTGCATGGGATGGATGGAAATGGACCCAGTGGTTCCTCTGCAACAGGCAGTACATTCATTTTAGTTTTTCTATATATGTACCTATATGGTGATCCACGGGTGACCTTTCTTGTCCATCTTCTTGTATGACCAATCATGACATGTTTTATTATATCTATTTGGTTTTATACCTTTGGGATTGTCACTATTATTGTTGTTTTTTATATTTCTTCTATTGTGTTTTATTGTTTCTTATGTTTTTATGGTCCTTATTCTACTGTGTTATAAATATATAGAGCATTATTATTATCATCACCTAATGGTATAGTCTCCCCACTATCAACTAATCAAACCCTTTATGCTAGTTGGAAACCTTTTGCGTACGGGGAGGCACACCTAAAGCCTAGTAGACAACTAGACAAAAGCACTGTTTGAGTATAAAACTAGGTTGGGATCCTATAAATGGAATAAAATGAGTTTATTTTCTTTTTTGGTATTACTATTTGGGATATGGTAGAATAGAGACTAAGATGTAGTTGGAACTGGTTAAAGGGGTCATGTTTGGGTACTTGCAAACCCATGTATGGGAGACAGTCCAAGTATCTAGGGGTGTGAAATTTATTTTATGCTTTTCACTTTTATAGTTGATTGATTTTCACATCGATTAGTGCACTTGGGTGTGATGTTATTTGATTATGATATTTAAATCCTTGGACCAGTATAGAAATGGAGGGTTTTTATGCATCATGGTAGGAACTTAGGATCATATGATGTATTTTTATACTTTTGGTTATCATTGGAAACCTAGAATTCACTAAGAGGGTTTGGATTGTTTAATGTGTCAATAAAGAAGCTAAATAGTGTTTTCCTTCTTAGCCTTTTTGGTTTCATTCTACTCATCCAGCCCGGGTATGTGGTTCCTGGTGAGATCATATATGATTCTATGTGTATATGGTATATATGGTCCTAGATCTATTATAATTATTAATTATTAATGAAAGGGTATGTTTTGTTTATAGTGTAAAAAAAATCTAAACAGTGTTTTATTATATGTCATTTTGGTGGAATTCTACTTATCTACCCCAGATCTATGATATCTGATATATGTGATGTGTGATGATTGACTCTATTATTGGTGGTAAAGGGGCTATGGGAATGGATTATATGTGATTCCTAACTCTGTTATGGGTAAGAAAGGGGTCATGAGGCCAGATTATATATGATAACTGAAACTATTATGGGTAGGTAAGGGGACATGAGGATGGATGTCTTGGGACATGGGTACACTAGGGGAGTGTAAGGATGGTGAGATACACTACCTATTACAACTTTCCCTATCTATGATTTATATGATTATTATGGTTTTTTGACCATAGTGTTTGGTCTTCGGTGTGATTCCACCTAGGTGGGTTTCATTGGATCATCGAGAGGGTAAAGATGTGGTGTTGCATGAGCATGCATGGGGTGAGGCCCATGAGGTTCGGGATGATTCCCCTGAGGGTCAGGATGATCATGATCTATAGTTATAGGCTCCGAGTTAGGTAGTTCAGTTACAAAATATGGAAAATATTAGGCCATGGTTAGATGATAAGCTCAGGGTGAGCTTGGTTTAGTTCATACAGGGTATTGACTGGGGAGCTCAGGGAAATGATCCATCCATGTATTACTTGAATCATGAGTTCTAGTCTTAGTACCTACCATTTTTTTAGGGTGATCATGTACTGAAGGCAGTATAGAACTGGATCTATTCGTTTCAGACTATCATCAAACTTCTTGTGACACCCCCAGGGTGAAGGGTGAAGTTGGCGACCTATGTGCTCATAGGATGGGCTAGGAACTAGTGGGATTTACAAGTTTAGTCAAGTAAATATGAGGGACTGGATTAGAAGGATTTTGAGGCCAATTTCTTTGATCAATTTTTTTTAAAGACTCTAAGGGTGGATAAATCTCATTAGTTCATGAAACTATATTATGGAGATACAATAGTTATGGATTACATGGATAATTTCACTAACCCATCCCAATTTACACATGCTATAGTGGGCAATGACATTGCTAGGGTGTGGAGTTTTTAGGATGGCTTGTGACATGCAATCAAGGTTCGGGTGAATATCTTTAGGCTAACATAATTATCTAAGGTAGTGAATTAGGCACTGATATCCAAGGTAAATTTTACTGAATGGCCTTATTCAAGTTGGGTGATGACATCATTTGAGATTATTGGTGGTGCTTTGGGTAGCTAAAAGTGGGACCATGAGGAGTCTCGGTAGGGAAGTTAGGCCAAAGACTTGGGTAGGACACCGAGGAGTGGTTCTTTGATGGTGTACTTCCATTTTAAGAAGATGGGGGATGTTCAGACTCAGTGTGAGTGGACTCCAAATGAGGTCCAAGCATGTGGTCAGATGGTCCATCTAGAGAGATTCTATAGGAATAATTGTCGGACAGATGGGAGTAAAGTACCGGATCAGCATTAGTAATCTAAGGTAGGGTCAGGAGCGGTCCCAAGAGATGGTAGTTGGGATTAAGTTTCATGTGGAGGTCGTGGGAGAGAGAGAGAGACCTAATTGTGGGATCGATGGCCGGTAGCTAGTAAAGATTTGTATCGAGGTCAGGCCTCTGGTAGTCAGGCTTCAGGACAGGTGAATTCTATTGACCTAGTAGGTTCAGAACAGGATGGTGATCTGATAATGGTTAGAGGTATGCCTTGATCTTGGAATGACCTTTTGTTTTTACATGGCCAGTTTTGGAGCACAAGGTGCACATGTGTTGTTTTTTAACTAACTAGGTTCTAATTAGTATGTTGTAATCAGTTATGATGTGTGGTGTGTATAAGGTGTATAGGAATAAAGACTATTATGGGCATACATATATATATATATATACATATATGATGTAGTTTTAATTTTTAGCATCAATTGTGATGAAGGATTTATGAGAATCAGAAGAGATGCAGGACTTGATGGGTGTCATGTATGGAACATGTATTAAATGGGAATCTGATGAGATACAAGACTTGATGGGTGTCAGGAATGACATGGGTATGGATTTAGAACATGATGAGGTGCAGGAATGATGGTATTTCATGGGAGGACTTATATGTATGGGGATGGTCAATTGAACCATCATATATTTGTTTTTGGGTCGGGAAGTGACTAGGTAAGTAATTCCTAAGGTGGAGAGCTGATAAGAGGAATTGGTTTGAGAATTTATAACTGGAGTAGATTGGGTTAATTTAAACCATATTTGGGTAATGATTGATAGCTCAAGGACAATCTATTATAAGGTAGGGAGATCACAACATCCCAAGTTTTTGAATGGGTCATTTTTCCTAGGTAAATTTGAACTTTTGAGTTTGGTGGTTGAAAAAACTTAAATTATAAGCTTTGAAACCTAATTCCAAAGTTTTTATATCTCAAAGACCATGTTTTATGTGGGTTTTAGGTTTTGGTGGGAGTTCTGGGGGTTTAAGAGAACACTGGAGGAAAGGCAGATAGCTCGGGCTATTGAAAATAGGTCAATCTAGAAATACATGTCGTGTAACATTTACAAGATTTGAAATGGTTTTACACAGTGTGTGGAACGGTATGAAGGATCGGGGGTTTCACTAGAGGAATTAAGGATGTGTAAATGTTTTACAAGTCATGAATCAAATAAAAAACATGTAAAATTTACACACCATGAATATTGTGGGAAAATGATTTTAAAAATGGGAACAGGGGGCTCAGCCCCCCTCCTTTCATTTTTCTCCCACATTATAGCTCCCACATGTGGAAGGGTTTCTACCACGAATCTCCTAGGATTTGATCATTCTTACGCATTCAGAGTTCATTATACTTGTTATCAGTCACATTGTATCTCTTGCGGTGAGCTCTTGGCTCTATTTCCTTCTCTTCCTTGTGTATCTTTCCATACATAATGCTAAATTTTTTTAAGCTCTTTTTCCCTATTTTCAGGGAATTTATCTAAAACTATGATTTCTCTCATTTCGGATCAAGTTAGAGGTCTAGATCAGATGAGAAAGCACCTATGAGTGTAAGTTATGTGGTTCCTAGATTTCTCTTTAATTTTATAGGTGGTTTGGGGTGCATACATAAAAACACATGTTAGGTTGTCTGAGCGAGACCCTTAATTAATTGATGCTTTCCTTTATATTGGTTAAATGGTGTTATTGAATGTCATTGGGGTATACCCTAGACTATTCATATATGATGATCTGGGTAAGGTTCTTATGACCAACTGGGTAGGTTAGGCTGGTTATCTTGTTTTAAATTAATTAAATATCATATGGTTATATTGGTTCCTTGGGAACATAATAGGAATGGCCTAAGGGATTTGAGGTTATCTTGATCACTGGTACTGAGGCAACATGGTTCATCAAGTTGGTCTTGGCCTTAGATATATGGGGTGATGATGATCACCAGGTTGAGGTGACATGGTTCATCGGGATTGAGGCGGTAAGGAATTTTGGATGAGGGTTTAGCCTACGGGATTTGAGATGGTGTTGACCATTAGGACTTAGAGATGTAGTCATAGGGGAATGAGATGTCAGATTATGTGGATTAGGAAATGTTGGTGATTTTCATTCGTAGTTGCTGGCTGATGCACCATTGGATTCAGGTTCACATAGATAGGACTCAGTTTAGTTGGTTTGACCACTCATTTTGGGTGGAGGTATTTGTAGATATTTCAGTTTAGGGGATGGTGCTGACCATCGGTTATGGAGGAGGTCTCTCTATAGGAATCCATGGTTGATGGTGATGGACCATCGAGAGATGGTGTTGAGACCATTTATTGGGGACTGAGGCTTGCCATTTTACTTAAGGCTGATGGTCCTGGATTATTTGAGGGTAGATATCATTGTGCCTTAGTACGTCGTTTAGTTGAGTCAATTGTGATTTATTATATATTGGAAGATGGATATCATATCGTTCCTTGGGACATCGGGATATTGATCCAATAGTGATTTTCTAAACGGAGGTCTGAGGGACCTAATATAGCGACCTAGCCTTTTATTACATTACTATTACACCATTTCAAAGATAAAAAACATAATAGTATTACACATAGAGGATCCAAAGGTTTAGTGTCTTGGGAAAACTGTTACCACACATAACAAAATACAACATCTAGCATAAACATTTATTTAATTTCTTCTTCTCTAGCTTCTTATTGGAACTTGTCATCTCCTTAGTACATGTAGCCACCTGAGGATATACATCAAAAGGGTTGAGATAGAAGCCCAGTAAGAGGATATATAAGAACAATATATCATGGGGTGAGCATAATCATAACATAGGCAAAAGATCATGAACATGAGAGGAAGCATAAATATAAGACTTGAAATGTGGAAAAGCATAAAAATGAAACATCATGTCTTAGTGTTTAACTACCACACATACTTGTGAACCAAGATTTCATATTGTTCACACATAATTTCAAATTTACTCATGAGGTTCATCACTTTACCCAATGAATTGGAGCGCTGTATAATTCTGGGCGCACCCGTCACATCATAACATTATCATTATCATGTTTTTCACGTGGAACATACATAAAAAGTAAACATAACTAAATCATGGTAAGTAATGGGTTTAATCTCATAAGAATAAATTCATAAGCTTTGGGTTCCCAAAAGAAAGAGGGAACAACATACTTGATACAAGAACCATCAACCATGAATGAGAGGTAAAAGTTGAGTTCTTAAGAGAAGAGTTCTTTCAGAAAAAATTTGGATTGACATAAACTTCATTAGAAAACATGTATATCCCAGAAAAGGAAAAGAAATGATGAAAAAATGATCTTTAAGGAGTGACCATTTCAAAAATGGAGTGAAAGAGGTAGAACCAGAAGGATGAAAGTTGGGTTCGAGAATTTCCCCTTACCTTGTACCCGAATGCTTACTTCTCTTTAATTTCCTGTATAATGACATTATATTCATTAATTAGAAATACATAACCATTTGTACATTAATAGGGTTAATTATGGTTTAATTATGTCATTTTATGTTCCTTTGGATGACTTATAGAGTTTAAAAACATTGTTTTGGGGATGTTCATTTTTATGGTTTTTCTTGGGTTGTTCACTTGTATTCATGAATTGAAGTTCGGGTAGAACATGGGTAAACATACAGAAATGATATTACATGTCATTAATGATATTAAAGTAGATTGAATGATCTTTTAATGAATTATATTAGATCCATGTGGATGAATAATTAGATAAGAATTAAATGGTGGTTATTTGGGTAAATTTAGGCGGTTTTTGGATCACAACGAACTTGTTTTAACTTATCACTTAGTAATATGGCCATAGGTTATTTCTAGAAATTTAAATAGGAAATAAAACATATAATATATTCTGGTTCAACCATAAAAATGGTTTAATGACCATATCTGAAGGTAGAAATGGAATAAGAAAGCATGTCGTTCTTGAAGGTGATAAATTAACACCTCACGAACAACGTTCTCTTTAATTGAATAAAAGGAAGAGGGAAAGGGGGTTTGATGATATAATATCACATTATAATCATAAAATTACAGTATATGTATAATACTAGAGTTAAAATACAATTTTTATGAAGATAGGTGGGGATAGATCAAGAAATGAACTTGAACTTGAAAGGAAATTAAAGGAGAAGAGGGAGGGAAATTACCTCTTGAATCCTTCTCTTGAGAACCTCTTTAAGGGCCTAATATTGGTCTTTTTATGAGACCAGAAGCTCTTGGACGTGGGGAAGGGGCTAGTTAATGTGTTTTGGTATATTTTATAGAAGGATTGGAGATTTAGAGGTGTGAGGAAATGAGGGCGTGAAGGGTGGCTTTTATAGTGGAGGGGAGAGGGGTTTCCTTAATATAAAATTCATTAGTTTATTATTCACACACAATAAAAGGAATAGTGTGTCTTGAAAGACCAAGAATAGTAATTTTATAATTTAATCCCAAACCAAGTGGGATTACATCATCAGAACATCACACATGACCCTATAATTAGCTTATTTAGCTTATTTTGTAAATTACGATATTTCACTATTCATCAAAAATTCAAGTATCTCAGAAAAATCCCAAATATTTACCCCAACCATTTTTCGACATGTAGAATCCAAAAATGAAGTCCATTTTTCAAAAATAATTTTATAAATATTATTAATTTAATATTTAATTAAAATCATAATTTACTTAAAAAACAGTTTTTAAGATTAAAACTGATTTTATAGTGCTTTCAAAAATTACGTAGGGTCTTATAAAATTATTTAAAAACTATAAGACATTGATAAAATAATTTATGAATACATTTTAGGGAAATAAATATTCTTTTAAATTAATTAATTAATTATAATTATTTATTTATGACTTACAAAATACCAAAATGTTTACTAAGGTCAAATTGTCACTTTCTAAGATGTCTAAATTCTATTTTATTATTCATAGGTAATTTTACTCTTATGTTGGATGATTTACTATTCATAAGGGTCATATTAATATTCATAAGGGTATGTTACTATTCCTAAGGGTACGTTACTATTCACCAAAAATTATTTTTGTTTCATTAGACTCCAAAATTCATCTTGAACACAACCGTGTATGTCAGATTTTCAAAATTCCAAAAACATAGGAGTGACAAACTTATGTTTAAAGGTCACTTATCACTTATTAGTTCATTATTTTGTGTTTTTATGACATAAATATAATAAGGGAATTTTCCATTGAAAAACATTGGGTCGTTACATTCTTCCCCCCTAAAGGAATTTCGCCCCTGAAATTTCAATTTACACAAACAGGTGAGGGTACTTCTCCTTCATTGCCTCTTCTGGTTCCCAAGTTGCTTCCTCAAACTTATGGTTCCTCCACAACACTTTGACAAGATGGGTTGTCTTGTTGCGTAGAACCTTATCTCTCCGATCCAGAATTTTTACTGGCGGCTCCTCATAGGATAGATCATCTTCCAGATGCACCACCTCCGAGTTTAGTACATGTGAGGGGTCTGGTATGTACTTCCTCAGTAGTGATACATGAAACACATCATGAACTTGAGCCATATTTAGTGTAAGTGCAAGATGATAGGCCACGACTCCTATGTGGTCAAGGATCTCAAAGGGGCCAATATACCTTGGGCTTAGCTTCCCTTTATTCCCGAATCACATGACTCTCTTCCATAGAGATATTCGAAGGAAGACTTTATCTCTAAAGTCGAACTCCAAGTCTCTTAAACGGTTGTTAGCATAGCTCTTTTTCTGACTTCGAGCAGATTTGATGCGTTTTTGGATGACTTGAACCTTCTCTATAATCTCTTGAACAAGATCGGGTCCAAGTAGCTTTCTTTCTCTAACTTCATCCCAACAGGTTGGAGTTCTACATCACTTTCCATACAGAGCTTCATATGGAGCCATCTGAATACTCGGTTGGAAGCTATTGTTGTATGAGAACTCAACCAATGGGAGATGCTGATCCCAACCACCTTTGAATTCAAGAGAGCAGGCTCTTAGAATATCTTCAAGTGTCTGAATAGTCCTTTCAGACTAGCCATCGGTTTGGTGGTGTAGGTCGTGCTGAAATTTAATTCAGTACTCAAAGCATATTGAAGGCTCCTCCAGAATTTAGATGTGATCCTTGGATCACGGTCAGAGACAATTGAGAGTGGAACACCGTGTAGTCTCACCACTTCCTTCACATATATCTTTTTAAGTTGTTCAAGCGAGAGGTCTTCCCGAATAGAGATAAAATGGGCAGTCTTGGTCAGTTGGTCAACCACAACCCATATCGCATTATTTCCCTTTGAAGTCTTCGGGAGACCTGTGACAAAGTCCATAGTAACATTTTCCCATTTCCACATGGGTATAGGCAATGGCTACATCATACCTTTGGACTTTTGTCGCTCAGCTTTAACTTGCTGACATACCAAGCACCTTGATATATATTCCGCAATCTCCTTCTTCATGTTATCCCACCACAAGTGTTCTCAGAGATCATGATACATCTTGGTACTCCCAGGATGGATAGAGAAAGTTGATCTATGTGCATTATCCAATAGCTCCTTCTTTATCCTGGGTGATGAAGGCACACAGAGCCGTGTCCCAAACCGAATCACACCATCATCGTCGATATGGAACTCTTGCAGCTTCCCTTCCTTTACTGCATTCACCCTCTTTTGTATCTCCACAGCATCCCTTTGTGCTTCCTTAATCTTCTCTTGGATGGATGGTTGTGCAATCATTTGGGCAAGGTAGGATGTATCCCCTTCCATTATGATTTCCAAATACATTCTTTGCATATCAATGAAGATAAGGTCTTTCTCAATCCGCAGCATGGATAGAGTAGCAAGTTCTTTTCTGCTTAGAGCATTATCTACCTTGTTCGCCTTTCCAGGATGATAGTGAATAGAGCAATTGTAATCCTTGATTAGCTCTAACCATCTCCTCTGACGCATGTTGAGATCCTTTTGTGTGAATATATACTTTAGGCTATTTTGGTTGGTGTATATGTCACACTTCTCACCATAAAGGTAGTGACGCCAGATTTTCAAGGCAAAAATCATGGCTTCCAACTCTAGATCATGCGTCGGGTAGTTCTGCTCATGGATCTTCAACTGTCATGAGGTGTAGGCTATCACATTATCATTTTTCATGAGTACACAACCCAATACTTTCTTTGAAGCATCATTGTATATCACAAAACTTTCTCCACTTTTCGGTAGTGTGAGTACAGGTGTAGTGATCAGCCTTCTCTTTAGCTCCTTGAAGCTTCCCTCACATTCTTCCGTCCAGACATACTTTACCCCTTTCCTTGTTAACTTAGTTAGAGGGCTTGAAAATCGTGAGAAGTTTCTCACAAAACGTTGGTAGTACCTAGCTAATCCAAGAAAACTACAGATTTTTGTGACACTAGAGGGCCTGGGCCATTCCTCAATCACCTCTGTCTTTGAAGGATCCACAGAAATTCCCTCACTTGTGATCACATGTCCCAAGAATGTGACTTGATTCATCCAAAAGTCACACTTTCTGAACTTGGCGTACAACTTCTCCTTTCTCAATGTCGCCAACACAAGTCTTAGATGTTCTTCATGTTCCTCCTTGCTCTTGGAGTAGATGAGAATATCGTCGATAAACACTACCACAAATTTGTCAAGGTAATGTCTAAAGACTATATTCATCAAATCCATGAAGATTTCAGGGGAATTAGTAAGTCCAAAGGGCATCACCAAAAACTCATAGTTCCCATACCTTGTATGGAAGGCAGTATTATGAATATCTTCCTTCTTCACCTTTACCTGATGATATCCAGAACGAAGATCCACCTTTGAGAAGTATTGAGCTCCTCTTAACTGGTCAAACAAGTCATCAATCCTTGGGAGAGGATACTTTTTCTTTATGGTGATCTTGTTGAGTTCCCAATAATCGATACACAGCCGCATGGTTCCATCCTTCTTCTTCACAAAGAGCACTGGCACACCCCAAGGTGATGCACTAGGGCGTATGAACCCTTTGTCTAGATGCTCTTGCAGCTGCTTCTTTAACTCATACAGTTCTATAGGATCCATCCTATAGGGGAACTTTGAGATAGGAGTAGCTCCGGGTATGAGTTCAATTGAGAACTCTACCTCATGATCTGGGGGAATTCCAGGTAACTATTGGGGAAATACATCACTGTATTCCCTCACGATGGAAATTTCCTCAAGTTTGGAACTTTCCTTTGACTCAACCATTTGGGCGAGGTATGTTTATTCATAGGGAATCAACACCCACACCATTGAAGGATTTTTCAAAGGAGATTCATGATCTTCCTTGCATTTTTAGAGAAGCATGGTATGGTTCAGAATATGAAAAGATATTTCCTTTTCCGGATATTTGATATGCACTCTATATAACGAGAGCCAGTCCATTCCCATTATAGCATCAAATTCCACCAAGGTAAGTATTACGAGATTTTCCGAAATAATCTTCCCACATACGCCAATAGGAGAAGAGTCAAACACTTGGGTTTAAATGATTTCACCACTTGGTGTTTTTACAGATATCTCTACTTCAAGGTTTTGGGGCTTTGATTCTATAGTTCTAGCAAACTTTCAAGATATAAAGGAATGTGTAGAACCAGAATCAAATAATAATTTTTCAATTTTTTTAGTGAATAAGAAGTGTACCTTGTATGACTTCATTATCATGCTCCACCTCTACAGTAGTGATGGAATAAGCCTTCCCTTGTTCCTTTGGTTTTGGTGGCTGCTGACGCTGATTACCCTCGAGAACTCGAGGTTTAGTGTACTGGTTTTCATAGTTCCCTATATCCTTATAGTTGTAGCATTGAACCATGAGTGGTTCTCTCCTTTCATCGGCTACATTATCCTTCCTTTTCGTGTCTTTTCGACACTCTTGAGAATGGTGTCCTTTTTTCCCACACTTGAAGCATTTCCCCGTCCCTTTGAGGCAGTTCCCATGGTGCAATTTCCCACATTTTTGGTATGTGGGTCGTTGATTTTTCTTCCCACCTTTTTCACTAGATCCACCGGCTTGAAACTTCATATTTTGTTTCTTATCCCCATAGCCATGGGACCATTATCCAAACTCCATATCCACTTTGAGAGCACACCAAACAACTTCTTCATAACTCCCAAAGTCTCGAATTGCAAGAGCCTTTTAAAGGTGTGGTTTTAATCCACTAAAGAATCTATCAATTTTGCTATCATTGTTGATAACAAAACTCGAAGCATACCTTGAGAGCCTTTTGAAATTCGCTTCATAGGTTGTGAAAGATTATACTTATTTTTTCTTGAGCTCTATGAATTCTCTCTCCATCTTCATGCGAAGAGTTCATGGGAAATACTTATTAAGAAACATTATCTTAAATTCTTTCCATTCCATCTCTTCAATTTCCTCCCATGGCTTGGTGTTCTTAATCAAAGCCCATCATTGATCAGCTTCTCCATCAAGACGATAAACGGCTAGAGTAACCTTCTCTGTCTCAGAACAGTGAATCACAAAAAAGATCCTCTCCATGGAGTTGACCCACTGTTCCGCAACTAGTGGATCGGAAGATCCACAAAACGTCGGTGGTCGTTTCCGCATAAAACATTCAATAGCCAGTTTCTCCCTCTTTGGTGAAGCAGGATGTTCCCCATTATTATGGTTATTATTAATAACCTAAGATAATTGGGTAAGAATCGCCATGAAGTTTTGAAATCCACCTCCCAAATCATTAGGGATGTTGTTTGGGTAATCGTTTCATTGGACCTCACATGAGTTGTTGGCCTGATTTCTCCTGGTTCCCACTATTTTCTAAAAAAGAAAAGGATAGAACAAAACATAACTAAACAAGTCATGAATAACTTATTAATTTAAACAATTATACCAAAAACATAACATATGGGATCCCTAGGTAAATATTCTTGTGTGCATATTTTTACTTAGTCTCATACTAGAGGTTTTCTCTAGGGTTCACTAATCCTAATTCCCAAATTAACTAAACCTTGCCTCTGATACCAACTATAGCGACCTAGCCTTTTCTTACATTACTATTACATAATTTGAAAGATAAAAAACATAATATTATTACACATAGAGGATACAAAGGTTTAGTGTCTTGGGAAAACTAGGACCACACATAACAAAATACAACATCTAACATAAACATTTATTTAGTTTCTTCTTCTCTAGCTTATTATTGGCACTTGTCCTCTCCTTAGTACATGTATCCACCTGAGGATATACATAAAAAGGGGTGAGCTAGATGCCCAGTAAGAGGATAGATAAGAACAATATATCATAGGGTGAGAATAATGATAACATAGTCAAAAGATCATGAACATGAGAGGAAGCATAAATATAAGACTTGAAATGTGGAAAAGAATAAAAATGAAACATCATGTCTTAGTGGTTAACTACCACACATACTTTTTAACCAAGCTAGAATCTTGTTCACATATAATTTCACATTTACTCATGAGGTTAATCACTTTACCCAATGCATTGGATCACTGTATAATTCTGGGCACACCCGTCACTTTGAAACATTCATAATTGCGCTATATAATTCCGGGCACACCCGTCACATCATAACATTATAATTATCATGCTTGAAATATGGAACATACATCAAAAGTGAACATAAATAAACCATGGTAAGGAATGGGTTTCATCTCATAATAATACATTCATAAGATTTGGGTTCCCAAAAGAAAGAGGGGACAACATACTTGATACAAGAACCATCAACCATGAATGAGAGGTAAAAGTTGAGTTCTTAAGAGAAGAGTTCTTTCGGAAAATGTTTGGATTGACATAAACTTCATTAGAAAACATGTATATCATATAAAAGTAATGAAAATTATGAACAAATTATCTTTAAGGAGTGACCATATCAAAAATGGAGTGAAAGAGGTAGAACCTGAAGGATGAAAGTTGGGTTCGAGAATTTCCCCTTACCTTGTACTCGAATGCTTCCTTCTCTTTAATGTATTGTATAATGACATTATATTCATTAATTAGAAATACATAACCATTTTTACATTAATAGGTTTCATTCTGGTTTCATTATTTCATTTTATGTTCCTTTGGATGACTTATAGAGTTTAAAAACATTGTTTTGGGGATATTCGTTTTTATGGTTTTTCTTGGGTTGTTCACTTGTATTCATGAATTGAAGTTCAGGTAGAACATGGGTAAACATACAGAAATGATATTACATGTCATTAATTATATTAAATGATTTTTAATTATCTTATAATGAATTATATTTGATCCATGTGGATGAATCATTATATAAGAATTAAATGATGGTTATTTGGGAAAATTTGGGCGGTTTTTTGATCACAATGAACTAGTTTTAACTTATCACTTAGTAATATAGCCATAGGTTATTTACAGAACTTTAAATAGGAAATAAAACATATAAAATATTCTGTTTCAACCATAAAAATGGTTTCATGACCAGATCTGAAGGTAGAAATAGAATAAGAAAGCATGTCATTCTTGAAGGTGATAAATTAACACCTAACGAACAACGTTCTCTTTAATAGAATAAAAGGAAGAGGGAAAGGGGGTTGGATGATATAATATCTTATTAGAATCATAAAATTACAGTATATGTATAATAATGGAGTTACAATACAATTTGGATGAATATAGGTGGGGAGATATCAAGAAATGAACTTGAACTTGAAAGGAAATTAAAGGAGAAGAGGGAGGGAAATTACCTCTTGAATCCTTCTCTTGAGAACCTCCTTAAGGGACTAAGCTTGGTCTTTTGATGAGACCAACAGCTCTTGGAAGTGGGGGAGGGGCTAGGTAAGGTTTTTGGGCAGATTTTATATAATTCTTAGAGCTTGAGTGGTGTGAGGAAATGAGGGTGTGAAGGGTGGCTTTTATACTGGAGGGGAGAGGGGTTTCCTTAATATAAAATTCATTTGTTTATTATTTCCCCACAAGACAAGGAATAGTGAGTCTTGAATGACCAAGAATAGTAATTTTATAATGTAATCCCGAAACAAGTTGGCTTACATCAGCATAACATCATACATGACCCTATAATTAGCTTATTTAGCTTATGTTGTAAATTACTATATTTCACTATTCATCAAAAACTCAAGTATCTCATAAAAATCCCAAAAATTTACCCCAACCATTTTTCAACGTTTATAATCCAAAAATGAAATAAATTTTTCAAAAAAAAATCTTAATATTATTAATTTAATATTTAATTAAAATCATAATTTACTTAAAAAAACAGTTTTTAAGATTAAAACTGATTTTATAGTGCTTTCAAAAATTACGTAGGGTCTTATAAAATTATCTAAAAACTATAATACATTGATTAAATAATTTATGAATACATTTTAGGGAAATAAATATTCTTTTAAATTAATTAATTGATTATAATTAATTATTTATGACTTACAAAATACCAAAACGTTTACTAAGGTCAAATTGTCACTTTCTAAGATGTCTAAATTTTATTTTATTATTCATAGGTAATGTTACTCTTATGTTGGATTATTTACTATTAATAAGGGTCATATTACTATTCATAATGGTATGTTACTATTCATAAGGGTACGTTACTATTCACAAAAAATTATTTTTGTTTCATTAGACTCCAAAAATCATCTTGAACACAACCGTGTATGTCGGATTTTCAAAATTCCAAACATAAGAGTGACAAACTTATGTTTAAAGGTCACTTATCACTTAGTAATTCATTATTTTGTGTTTTTATGACATAAATATAAGAAGGGAATTTTCTATTGAAAAACATTGGGTCGTTACACCTAGGATATATAGATGATCATGTTGTTGGGATGTCGGTTACTTGATTGATGGCACGTGAGGTATCGGATGGCACAAGGTATCAAGTGACATGTTTATGGGTGGAACCTGAGGGTTCACCTAGAATATTCTTCAGGGTACTCTTGGGAATTAAGCCATGGGTCCTCACCACTAAAAATATATATTTTTAAACATGTATTTTATTCCAAATATATATTTGGGGTAATTTTTTCAAATATATATAGATGTTGTCCTAAGTAGGAGAAACGCTCACCTGTGGATATTGAGAAAAAGTGGATCCGGTTATTTTTATTTTTATTTTTTGTGAGTTACTGCTATTTATTGAAATTTTTATACACTGTATAATTATGGATGTAAGATAGGAACATGTTGGTGGTGGCTTGCTTAGTTCATACTCACACCCTACATGGGCCCCTTGGGATGCATGTAGACTTTATGGTTTTGAGATAATGTAAGGATTCATGCTCAAGAACTAGAAATTAGTGATCATAGATGTACCATTTTCAAGGGATAGATGGCAATGGACTCAGTGGTTCCTCTGCATCAAGTTGGGACTTATTTTGATTTTTATTATATATGTACTTATGTGGTTAACCACATGTGACCTTTATTGTCTATCTTTTTGTATTACCTATCATGATATGTTTTATTATCTGCAAATGGTATGATGTTATTAGGATTATTTCTATTACTTCTTCTATTTATTATGCTTCCACTAAGTTTTATTGTTACTTATATTGTTATGATCCTTCTTCTATGGTGTTATAAATATATGGACCATTATTATTATCATAACCTATGTGTATAGTCTCTACACTATCACCTAGTCAAATCCTCACTGCTAATCGGAAACCTTTAGAATATGGGGAGGCATTCTTAAGGCCTAGTGGAAAATCTTTATATAGTACTTTTTGAGTGGAAAACTAGGTCGAGACACTGCATATTTGGTTGTAGGGAATTTGTACACATCCCCAAAATATGGGTGGGTAATGTTAGATAGAAAAAGAAATTTGTTTATATTTTAGGGATATACTCCTCATGACTTTGGATACTGACTTTGGGATCCTATTATTAAGAGGATAGTTAGAAGAAAATATGTGGTGTTTCTTGAGGATCAGAATATTGAAGATTTTGAGAAGCCATAAAATGTAGAGAAGTTACAGTATGAGAAAATTCTAGTCAATCCTGAACCAGTATCACCACCATAAGTTACTTATAGTATGAGAGAGATATGAGACATTGATGATACATCACTACTATGTAATATTTATTCATCATATGATATTTCAGAACAAATTCCCCCCGAATCATGGTTGAGGAGATCCACCATAGAACGACAGCTGATTCATAGACACTCATCATATGAGTATGTGATGATCACTAATGGTGGAGAGATATATAGCTATAATGATATGATCAGGTTTCAACAAAATATGGAATGGAAAAAAGGCTATGAAAGGGGATATGTAATCCTTACACAAGAACCATACATTTTATTTGGTAGAGTTACCATAAGGAAAGAAGGCACTCAATAACAAGTGGTTGTATAGAATAAAAAAGATAAGATGGAATCCCATAGCCACACTTCAAATCCAAAATGGTTGTGAGGGGATTCGTTCAGAAGAAATATATTTACTTTGATGAATTTTTTTCTCCTGTTGTTAAAATTTATTCTATCATATTTGTTCTTGGATTGGAAACTAGTCAAAATATAGAGGTTAAATGACAAGACATAAAGATAGCATTATTAGATGATGATATTGATGAAGATATTTACATAGAGAATATGGAGGGATTTAATGTGAAAGATAAAGAAAATATGGTATGTAAACTCAAAAAAAAATTTATATGGTTTGAAACAGTCACCAAGGCAATGGCACAAAAAAATTCAAATCATTCATGGAGAAAAATGATTACAGGAGGACGACTATTGATCACTGTGTTTTCATCGAACTATTTTTTTATGATGATTTTATTATATTTTTGGCTTATGTTGATGATATGTTGATTTTTGGTAGAGATATCACCAAGAATTATAGGTTTAAGAAGCAGTTAAACATATCCTTTGAAATAATGGACTTGGGAGATGCTACTTAGATTCTTAGTATGGTGATTGCTTGTGACAGGAGGAATCGTAAGATTTGTCTATCTTAGGAGTGGTACATTGAGTGGGTTCCTAAAATATTCAATATGATCAAGTTGAAACCAATTAGAACTCCACTTGTGAGTCATTTAAGGATCATAAAAATTTAGAGTCCTTCGACTGAAGAGGAGAATGTAGGAATGGAAAAAAAATTCATATCAATCATTTTTTGGAAGTCTTATGTATGTTATGGGGTGCACCAAACCAAATATTTCTCATGCAGTTGTTATATTTAGAAAATTATTATAAAATCAAGGAAAGGAGCATTGGATAGTTTTCAAATGTATATTGAGGTATATCTAGTCATTTTTTATGTTTTAGAAATGGTAAGACTATTTTGGAAGGATACATGGATGATGATATGGATAGAGATATAGAAATGAGGAAATCCATATTTGGGTACCTAATATCATTTTTAGGGGGAAGTATCATGGAAATCATGACTTTAGAAGTTTGTTTCATTACCTAGCATGGAAGTAGAGTATATCATGGTCACTGAAGGTTGTAAGGAGATGTTGTGGATGAAGAAATTTTTATGGGAGTTGGGACAGAGAAAAGAGAATTATATTCTCTATTTCAATAGTCATAACGCTATTCATCTTAGTAAGAATCTGATATTTAATTTTAGGTCCAAAAACATAGATGTTTGATACCACTGGATCTGAAATATGTTAGAAGAAATATTGTTGAAAGTTGAGAAAATACACACCAATGATAATAGGGTTGACATGATGAAAAATGTTTTACTGAAAGAGAAGTTGTAATCCTATGAGGAGATTGTAGGTCTAACTTCTACCCCAAATTGGTTGTGAGGGGGATATTTGTGGGGTCAGTCCCAATTACAGAAGATATTCACATGAGTATTCTGTCAGCAAGGAGAAGCGGTCTCCTTTGTTGGGAAGCCAACGTGATGGAAACAACTGATGATGTGGAATATTTCAAGGGTAGTTTATCAACCCAAACAACTTTTAAAAAATACATTTATCTCCTCTTTAAAATGGGATCTAATCCCATGAAATTGTAATTAAAAAACCTTCTATAAATCTATGATCTTTTAAAATTTGATCCCCAAGATAATATAATTGTCCACCTTCTCCCATGGGTGTAGGAAAACCTTGTTGAACTGTATAAATTTTTGTGTTCTTCTATTTTTCTCTTCTGTTTTGAATTTATTTCATCTCTATGGAGTTTTTATTCCCAAAAAAATCTTGGGGAAACCACTTTGACCATCTGTACAACTTGAAGGAGAAGGGAGATCTATACTAGTAGACAATGAGGAATTTAGTGATACAGGTGGAAGTGAAAGTTATAGGTCACACACTACAGAATTTTTTTTGAAATGAGTGGTGGTGTATGGGGAAACTCATCACTAATTTTGGGATGGATCGCCCTTCCCTATCAGCCTTCCATAGTTTCATCAACACCTATTCCCTTGACTCTCTGATGTAAGTATATGTCCTTGACCATAAGGTGTTCTACATTCAACTATTCTCCAAGGTCATCTTCGTTAAAGTGTGTATGGGGGGTCTTTTTTCATGTAATATGGCAGTTATATATTTTTAGGTGGTATATAAAGATTTACTTACGTAGGGACCCTTATATAGTTTCCATATGGGTATGTTTTTTAGGGATACCTATCATGTTTCACAATGTTATACCATTATAAAGGGTATTAGGGATAGATTTTTCCACTTTATTTTCACTGATGAGGATTCCCTTTACATGTGAAATACCATGGTTGCTTGCATTTTCTTTTAAATAGACATCTGAGATATTCTCCCCCATAAAATTATTCTATGTGTGAGAGATACCAATTTTTACTAGAAGAATAATTTTTTCTCCTCCAATATGGGTTTCTCCTCTAAATTCTAATTGTAGGGACACTCCTTTTCATCTTGTAGAAGACATTATATGGTTATGAAGTGTTGGGTAATCAAAATACTGATGTAGAAAAGATAAAACTAATAACACCAAAAATAATTTTGGTTTGGAAAAATCCTACCCCATCGGATAATTTATAATTTTATTATCAAATAAAAATTAAAAAAATAGCATGATACCACATAACTCCACATGTTCTCATATTTTCACAATAATTGTAGAACTCCTTTCAATCGTTTATTGACATTCTTCCTCTCTATTCCCTTAGGTGTTTATACCATGATTTCAATCTCCTCCCCTCTGTTTTTCACCCACACCACACCTTTTATAATGACTTTTAGTTTCCCTCTATTTTTTTTAATCACTACATAATCTTATCCCACAATGGGATTTAAAAATAAAATGTATCCCTATTATTTTGATGTGAATTGATCAAAATAAACATATCTCAAAATTAAAATATCAAAAAACACTCTAAATTATCCCCACCATGATTTAAAATTTGAATAATTCACTTCCATCATTCATTTTGACCTTCAATGTCATGCCCAAAATTGACATGACCCCACCACACCCATTATAGGTGTCAGAATGCTCAAATTTGATGAACAAAATGTTTTGGATCCATATTTCCATGAACAACTGAATAAAATACCAAATTATTTTTCAAATGACTAGTTACAGACATATCTATATGAACATCACCTATAATAGTACTCTGGGTCCTCAAAGAATCTTCACCTGCTCAAATTAACTTGTACTGATTCCTAATTTTCTGTCCTTTTATCGTGGTCATTACTCCTCTTATCACTTTGAGAACTCCACTGCCAATATAAATCATAAAACCTTTGGAATCCAACATACTCAAAAAAATAAAGTTCATTCTCAAATAAGGTACATACCTCACATTGGAAAGTGTGTGAATAACTCCATCAAACATACAAACTCACATTGTAGTGATGCCAAAAAAAATCTTTTTGGCTTGTTATCTATTTTCACAATATCACCATCGCACTCCTCATAACTATTAAAACATTATTTTTTTGCACATATATGATAAGAACGACCAGAATCTAAAATATAATCTAAATCATCCACATCTTCTATAGTTGTAAGCAAAAAATCACTAGCATACCTCTCATATTTAGTCATGATATTCACCTCAATTGATTTTTATCTTTTTTCACTTATTTTTATTCTTTCTTCATTCGTTCACTAAAATTTTCATAGTTTATTCTCATATGACCTTTTTTCCACACTCCCAAAAAATAAAATCACCTCTTGGTCTTTATTTTCTTTGATCGATCCTACTCCCTGAACCATTCCTTCATTCTATTGACTATCCTTGATAGTTATATTCATCAGTCATTGAAAAAAAGCCAATATTACCTAATGATATGTCTTCATTGGTATTTTCCAAGTATCTTTCATTTGGAACAATGAAATAACATCATCCAATTTTATAATGTCTTTTCCAAATAACAGTGTAGCGATGATATTTTCATATGAATCTAGCAAAGAATATAACAACAAAAAATTGTCTTCTTCTTACATTTTCATGGGCACCACATTGCCTTTATCATCAGTTTTGACCACCACTGAAGACAATTCTATCAAGATTTTGGTAAACTCATCCAAATGGTTTTCTAAAGAACAAATCACCTCCTTTGATACCAGATTTTGGGTCATCAAAATACTGATGCATCAAAAATAAAACAAATAACATAAAAATTTATTTCGAATCAACAAAATCCTACTCCACTTGATAATTTTCAATTTTATTATCAAATAAAAATTACAAAAGTCTCACTATACCAAAAAACTCCACATTTCTACATATTGGCACAAAAATTTCAAGCCCCCATTTAATTTCCTATTGTTAGAATTCATCTCCCTTCCACACCACGCCTTTTATAATGACTTATGGTTGCCCCTAGTTTTAAAAAAGCACCAAACAATCTTATCCCAAAGTGGGATTTCAAAATAAAAGATATCCATATTATTTTGATGTGACTATAAAAAGAAAAATATCCCAAATTTCAAATTTCAAAAATCACTCCCATCATGAAGTTCAATAATCCCCTGATTGATCTATTGATGGCCCATATTCTAGTCTAGAGTGGCAGTTTGGGTGATCTGTAGAAGCTTGTTCCCCCTGTAGGCTAGTGTCAATTTCCTGAGTTTCCACCTTTACCTATCTTTACCCATTTTACATTGGTATCCTCATCCCTTTTTATCTATGGTTGGAATGATCATAATGCTCAAATCTCAAGTTCCACTTAGAAACCTCTAGGAATATAGGTTGGAGGTGTGTTTGATTTCAACATTCTTGAGGGCCCCCCTAAGCTGACCTCTCCTTTAGTTAGTAATATTATAGATTGTTTGGTTTTCTAAGATCAAGATTTCATGACCCACTATCTAAAAATATTATCTATACTAATATTGACCTTGTTACCTTTGAATATGAGGTCTAACGTATTGGGATATCCCTAGCTGAGGAGGCTCCGCAGGAAGAAGCAGACACCATTGAAAATTTCTATCAGTCTGCTAAATTTTTTTATACTCTAGTTGAGACTGTTAAAGAGATTAATATACTTTCTCTAGTTAGATCACGGTATAATATGAGATCATATGATGTGGATTCTATTAGCATAATGAAAATATCAAAATTAATATTTTCTACAGATACCATTAACTATTCTCCTTGGGTTTCTAGAGTACTAAGTGATAAGGTGTTTCCCCTCCAGTCCCAATGATCTACTTATTCATATAGAACTCCATAGGACTTTTATCCCAGGATAAGTGAAATTTTATTTCAAATTAGTTTCATACCAATCAAATTTCATTAATAGTAGTCTTGTAATAGAAGTAGAAGATAGAAATTATACAAATATTTATTAATAAAATGAATGTTAGTTACTGCATGAAAGACCACACTACTACTAATTTAAAATTTTATTTCAAAATAACTTTTATAGGAAAAGTGGGAAACCATCAAAATTCAAGATATAGAAGGACATCAGACATCATATGAGATAATCAAACTGTTCTAGAATAATTTAAAACAATTAGAATGCTTCATCTTGAATAATCACCTTTTGATGGAGGTAAAATCCATATATGAATTTTTCTTAATGAGATCCTCTAAGTGATATTACATCTTGTAATGATACAGAACATGTCCTTATATGATTGTTTTCCCCTCATTGAAACTCTGTATCAAAATCCAATTTTTTTTATCGATCCAATAGATTTTTTCTTCATTCAGATCAACTTGTAGCGGTCTTTCAAACATTCTATGTGCATTTTCATTTGAGACCATGATCAGTAAGAACTCCCCTAGAATATATTAATTGGAATACAAGATAATCTCTTGTGTGTTCTCAATGTCAACAAACTCCTTATCCATATTCTCCAAAACACTAGCATTTGATTCCAACTTTTTAATGGGGATGATTTCCCTAACTACTTATATATCAACAGCCTCGTCATAGGGGTCAGGCTCCACCTCCAAACTAGGTCCCTTAGAATTTCTTGCTCTGGGTAACAAGAGATAAATTCCTCCACTTTAAGACTAACCTTTACCAACACCACTTCCCTTTGGGGTGTCATCAGCAACAATCAATCTCTTTTGAGAGAAGGTGATTTTCTAGATGATCTTGTAACTAGAGGACTAGGAATGTTAGAGTAGTCCTTATATATACATTTAATCTTCACATGTTTAATAAACCCCTCTAAATTTACAAGTGTCTTCTTTCCTTTCTTTTAAAAGGAACAAAGGTACTCTTTCACTAGTTTCGCTTCCTTGGTCTTAGAGGACCATGTTTCAGAATCATATTCTTTCTGTGCTTCCTTCTCATCCTAACTGCCTTCAAAAGGATAGTTATCTCCAAGATCAACATCCTTTCCTTTCCCTTATTTAGGAGGGGTTGGATCACCATCACCTAACACTATAAAATGATTATAAATACCAACTCCATTAGAAGTCTCATTGAATTTTCCATGAGAAGTCTAATTTGGTCTTGAAGAGTCTCATTGGCTTAGATACCTCTACCTAAGAATCAATGCATTATCCAAATTTGAGAGATCCTATGACACATAAGGTTCCCTTGAATCAACATGAGTTTAAATATTGGTATGAATAAAATCCTATACATTACCTGAAACACCACCCTTAACTATATCAGAAAACAAGGGAAGGACCATGGGAGGTATTTTCTCAGCCTCTCTCGGGACATTCTCTGTTGACTTAGAATCATCCAAACCACACGACTAAGTAAAAAAAATTACAACCCTTGGATCAGAAGAGATAATTCTCAACTTTTCTTTAATATAAATAGAGTTAATTGGATCATAAAGATCCAACAAACTAAAGGAGAAGATAGCAGGAGGACCTAGATTAATTGACTGTCTGGGAATGACCTCCTCAAGAAGTTCATTATGGCCAGCTGGCATAATGAGACTGAGTAACCTAGACACTTGAATAATAACAAAAAGTCATCCAAGACTCAAATACCACCTTTTTTTTAAAGACTCCTCGCCAATTGAAATATGAACTCACTCGACCAATGGTTTTTAGACATCAACTTTGACACATATTAGTCGAGAGATCGGGTGGACGAACTTATTAGTTCTACTGTATGGACACATAAAACAACCTACCATGTTCCCTATAATGTGGATGATTTATGGATTCTGAAAAGGAATAGGGGGATTAGGAAAACATACCCACAATGCCATAAATAGAGAATCACGCTTCATATGAAAACTGTATGACCATTGAGAGAGGATAAAATGAGAACCGTTGCAATATCAAGAAGCTCTTGACCAAGAAATAATCAAATCATCCTCAGAGGAGAACCAAATCATGATGTGTCTCTTATAGAGATGACCCACAATCTTACTCTCCTGTAAACCCCCAAGATATGAACATAAACCTTTCTAACGAATCAAAATAGGGATGATGCTGACTAAAACTAGACACCAAGGTTAGATTTAGGAGATCTTAGGCCTCAGTGAACTTCAAGGTCGAAATCGCAAGATGAGGAAATCCATCAAAAACACTTGGCACTTTAGGGAAAATCATGATGGAGGGTAAAAAAGGATGGGAATTAGGGTTAGATAAAGGTATAAATGGAGGAGGTCAAGCCCCTAAGGAAGACAAGGGGTCCCCCCCTCTAGTGGGAGAGGGACTATAGCAGCATCCATCATCACCTAGGGCTTCACCAAGAGTGCTAGATCTCTATGAGAGAGAGCACTATTCAACATGAAATACCACCCTATGAACATGAAAATTTGGATTTTATAGAAGTCTCATATTAAAGTGGATAAGATCAACTAATCATTCCAACACATTACGATCATAATTAATCACTCCTGCTACACTATATGTCTAACTCTCATTTATGCCAAATGTGAAGTAGTGGAAAGGGGGATCTATGGAACTTGTTGGTTCTATCCAACCCTAGTGAATTAGCATGGAACATAAAGATAGAATTCAACACCATTGTTTACCTATCTAAAAATAATTGAGGAGTTTTTTCATTTAAGTAAATACTTTAAAGACTTTAAGTCCTTTATATCACACAAAAATCTCATGGATATTAGGTACATAGGTGATTAATACACTTGTTCCAATAAAAAGTGAAAAATAATCACATATGGAGCAGAATTTATCATTTTCTGTCTAACCTACAAGGGATTTATTCCATTACACTTATGAGTGTGACTCATATAGATCAGATTTTTTCTACCACTCTCCACTAAAAATATAGCTCAAAACACAAACATCTAACAACAATAATTTTTTCTTTTCAAAGTTATGGATACAAGATAATGGATTATTTAAAATGGTTAATAACTTATATGAAACACCAATCCAATGGAATTCATGGGTAAAAATTCACAGTAGACTCAGAAGACTTAAAGGAGACCTTTTAGAGTGGTAAAATAGTAATCCTTCTACACAAATAAACTTAGAATCTCTCAAATAAGAAATCAACTAGATGGAATACAGGATATATGAAAGATAGAATAATGAGGATTTTAAGATCTTAATTAATAAATAAAGGATCTTATAAAAGAAATTAGCGGAGGTGGAGAAATCATCAAGGGAGAGATCTAGAGAATTTTAGTTGAGAGAAGGGGATAATAACACTTCATTATTCAATATATGTATAAAAGATAATAAGTACATTGGAACCTAGATTTATTTCTGGAGGATGGAACCTACACTAATGATATTGATGTAGCTATAAATCTCATGATTTCTCTTTTAAAAAACCTACTCACTGGAACTAAACAAAATGTGGGAGAAGGATATCTAAGAGAACACAATGAGGTGGGATAATTTACCCACATCCATATAGTTATGGATAATTGAAAAAAAATACTACATGAAAGGCATTCAAAAGAAATTAGAGATTAAGGAAGTAGTCCACATTATTGGCCCCACTAGGTTAAATACCTTGAGAGGGAGATGAAACAGGATATGTCGGATAAAACCAATTCCCTTTTTTGATCTTGTTTCATTATTAGATAAACCACTATTCTCTCTTATTATCATATAAATACCTAAATAGAAATGAAAACATGAATGAGACATAGTAATTTTACTTGGTTAACCCTAACTAGTTATTCCAGACATTATATAAAGGCAATGTGTCATTATACCAAATCCACTATAGTGCACTATTGTTATAATAGTTGGAGTGAACTCATTGTCCCCCTGGTTTACTACCAGTAACATGTTTAAATCACATTCTTCTCTCTTATGAGGTATAATCATTGTTCCATTAGAATATAATCATTGATTTATTTAATTAGTGTTTTTTATGCCATAATAGGCATGTCATGAAGTTCCTCTTTTATCTAACTAATGAATTCCAATTTACTACTATGATTCTAGGAAATTCTTTATCGATTATTATAACTTATAATTTCATGAAAACTTTGCACACCTTTCACACAACTTCCCAAATTTTCCCTTTCATACAGCTTTCTAAATTTTTATGTAATATTTAACTTTCTCACAACTCAAAACTTTCACTAAACTCACCAAAATTTTGCAAAACTTGCTTTATCATATTTATACAAGTCTCTTTTTTCACTGGACTAATGTTTTCATTAAATCTTCACATAATAACTATATTCACACAACTCCTTCATTAATTCAAGGACATTACATGTCCTATAAGTATTTCTCACTCTAAATAAGGGGTTGATCGCTATTTATAGGCATTCCTGACCCTTCATGGAACTTCAAAATCACCCACTAACCTTTTGTGAAACTTATAACTTTTAGGACATGCAACTACACCTTCAATTAACTTTTAGAAACATTTTTTATTTGTATAATACTCTGAAGAACATGTATCATTCATCATATCTTTTGAAATGGAACTCAACATCTTCATATGAATTTGGATTTGTTCACATAACTATGAATTTTTAGAAATAATCAAACTTTCATGAAACTCATTCCTTTTCCATATTTTCATGAAGTGGTCTTAGATCACCAATTTCATTAAAATTTTCACATGTTTGTTCAACTTTACACATTCTTGAAAAAAATCCATTTAATTCAAAAAAAATTCTCTTCCTCTAAATTTTTTGACCAAAAAAATTTGGTAAACTCTGAGAAACATCACCACATTATAAACACAATTTCTTGAACACCTTACAAAGATTTCATACCCTGATGATCCTCTATCTTGGATAGAATCACCCCATCTCTCAGTATAGATACTTTGATCTTATGTGGCACTCCACTATTCTAAAGCTTTGTAAACATACTTTGTAAACAACTACACTAGAACTTTGACACTATATTTTTCAACCAAGCTTTTTCAATTAACATAATAACCCAAAAACCCTTCATATTACTTATAAAATGATTTTTTCCAAAAAATCTCCCCTTTTGGGTTTTTTGAAAATTATTAAAACTTTCCAATGACAAACACTTGAGTTCCATTTCTTATAACCACCATTTGTATCCTATGACTCTAGATAGTAAACAAAGATTTACTCTAGGTGTACTATAAGCCTATATGATTTGTGATCATCATGAGAAACAAGATTAGCATGTGAAGTTCATCAATGGATCACTTCATTATCAAAACCATGTGTTTAAACTTTATCAATACCAAATGTTGAATCGATACCAATTGTCCTTTCATGATGATACCAATTGTTGTTGGTAATCAATACCAATTATTGAAAATTTCAACAAAAAGTGTAGCTCTCAAGAAGACCAATTCTCTAACCACATTATATAACTAATTTAATCATGAACCTGAGGTTACTCATTTAAAGATATATCTTCATTGAATAAACTAATTCAACATATTCATATTTAGAACTCCCCAAATAAGCTTACTCCCCCTGATCTTTTTACTCCCTTGGATTCAAAATAGACAAGCTCTCTCCACATTCATCGCCTTACTTTCCCTAGTAACAGGTTTGAGAAATCAAATATCCCACTTTATCTATGAACCCAAAGGTTACTCTTTTGTGGTATACAATAGGAAAATAACATTTATTATAACATAGGGAAATACTCAACATACCCTAGGGAGGGGGTGTTCCCTATCTACACCACTTAGGTGTGAGGGGTAGACTGGACTCTGAGAGCTAGTCGATGCCTTCTGAATGCTTCTTTGAGTAAGGAATTTGTTATAATTTCTATGAACTATAGTTATGCAGAAACATACTCCAACTTCACTAAAACATGATCTACCACCTCCTTTATAAAACAATATTTTATTTCAATGTGCTTCATCCTAGATTTATAGACTAAATTTTTTATAAGATTTATATCACTTGAATTATCAAAATTGATTCCAATTAGTGACTTCACTAAAAATCCCATGTATTTAAGTTACAACTTCATCCACAATAATTGTTTACAAGTTTGAGTAGATAAAATATATTTAGCTCATACAGTGTTGTGAGAAATTCAGTATTGTTTCTTGGTAAGCTAAGAAATGCACAAGCCACCAAGATAGAATACACCACCGTATGTTGACTTTATTTTATCTACTAAACTATATCAATCTATGTATGTATATCCCAATAACTCTTTCTGATATGTTTCACTTCACTTCAAGACAAAATACACCAATTATTTAATATACTAGAGTATTATTTTCACTATAAGGAAGTATCTCTCCTTGGGATCACTTTGATACTATATTTACTGACATGTGAAAAATACAATGTCAGGTCATTTTGTTATTAAATACAAAAAAAATCCAATGATCTACCCATATTTTGTGACATTAACCATTTCCATTCAACATACCTTGAAAATTTCATCTGTGTGGCAATCAGAGTTGTTATATCCTTAATGTACCCCATTTATATTGATAAATAAAGGTTTAAATCCTTCCTTGTATCACCTGTAGAATAAGGAAATACATCAGCTCACCAATCATCGACATTTTGAACACACACTTCATGAATTCTGAAAACTGTTTGAATTGTGCTTCATTTTCTCCACAAAATATTATTTCATCCATGTACACTAACACCTTCATCCTTTGATTATTATCATTGTTAACATAGAGAATGTAATCAACTCTGCCACATTGGAAACTAAGCTTCTTCAAGTATTGATCAATTCATGAATACCATGCTCTTGTTTCTTACTTCAACCCATAAAAATCCTTATTCAACCAAAAAACTCTATTCTTATCTTCATGGATAATAAAACCATTATGTTGTTTGATTTACACCTATTATTTTATAACTCCATTTAGAAAGTTTGACTTGATATCCATATAGAAAATTTTGAATTTTCTTTACATTGTTATGGATAAGAATAGTCTAATTGTATCCATCCTTTCCACAGGTGAAAATTTATCATCAATATTTATTCCCTCAATATAGGAGTACCCCTTGAACACCAAACTTTCTTTTTTTTGAGTCACCATGTCATCCCCAATTAGCTTGTTATGGAAGACTCATTTGTTCTTGATGACATTCTTATTTGTTAGCCTCAAAAAAATTTCTCATGTCGGACTCTTATTGATTTGGCTAAGTTCTTAATTCATATACTACACCCAATTCTTACCTATTTTAGCTACTTTAATGCAATTTGGATCTACCTATGATAAGAAGGATAATTACTTTAGAGACTTCATTCTTCTCATCTACATTGGTGTTTTTTGATCACTGATGATGTTTTTTATATCAATTTCATCTTGTATTTTTACATTTTATATAGATATAAGTTTATCTCCATTCTTCTCATCATTTGTATCTTATTCTAAATTTTCCTTGAGAACTTACACTCTCTTTGAGCTGCTCACCTCTTCATCACTATCCTCCTGATAGTGTTCACTAATTTACTAAATATTTTGGTCATTATATACTATAAAAACATCATTTATCTCCATAACATTTCCTATACACTTATTAAATAATTTATATGATTTTATTTTTCCTAATATTCCATGAAATATAACTTTATCTCCACAGGATTCAAAATTCCTATGTTTCTCTATATTGAGAATCAAAAAATTACTTATAAAGACTCAAAATCACTTCAATGTCAACTTTTTTTCACACTATATCTCATACAAAGTATTTTATTCTCTCATTAAAAATAAATATATACTAGAAATATAGATTTATGTCTGGATTGTTTCCTTCCAAATCTTATCTTGTATTTCCTTTTCAATAGGCATAGTTTTTCCCATGTTAATAATAATCTGGTTTCTCCTCTCAACTACACCAATTAAATTAGGTGTTCTCTGATTAGACACTAAATGAGGCTAATATTCATTGTTAATATATATAATATTCATGTGCTTTATTATTAATAAACACCATTTTAGTGCATTTTACACTTTGAACATCATTTCACATTATGATTGTAATACCTTCTTAAAATGCACTATTATGTGGTACATTTTTTAACATCATTTAAAGTACCCAATGATTCATCTGATTTTAAGGAATCTAATTATAAATATTTTAATTTTATATTTTTTTAAATTTATCTACACTTAAATATGAACATGTTTTATTCAGGGATCAATGGATAATTCATGGAGGATGATGGAGATATTTGGCAATGAAAGGAAGCAATTCTGGAGAAGGGAGATTGGACACCATCCCACTGATGAGACTGTGGGGCCCAACATAAAAGCCCAATTAATCCCAAATTTCTTGGGATGCTATAATACATGTAGAGGAACAAATAACTATTCAGGATCAAACGCTAATTATGCCTCCATGGTGTCTATTTAGGCGGTCCAAATTAGAGATAAAATTCTGGGCCAGATTCTGCGGCCCAGAAAAACAGTCCACCAATTAAACCATATCTCAAAAACCAGAACTCCTTTTAGGATGATACTTTATATTATGTTAGGGTACATCCGGAACTTAATTTAAGTCTTCTATGTACCACCCAAATTCGGACATCTAGAAGGTTTTTAATGCGTGTCTGTTTGGTGGATGCAAGCTGGATGCCTTTTCGGGTCAAGGATGGAAAGTCTTCTTTCCACAAACTTTCCGCCACCCTATACCTACCATACTCAAGTGGGATGACTTGTACTGTTAGAGTCTCGACCCAAGGGCTCAAAAATTACTATTTAAGGCAGTGGTGTTGGATGATTTAAGATCTTGGATGCTTTGTTCAATTGTAATGTTATGCTGCAATTTTGTTGTCTCAAATTTGTCTTTCACATGTAAGTTGTTCAATTTACTTTAGTTTCTTAATAAAAGTTCTTCTTATACTCTTATTCTGTAGTTCTTCATATCACTTTGATACCTTTGGATCAAGGTGTGAATTTATTCATACCAAACCTTATGAAATTATTCACACAACGGTGGAGTGATCATTTTATTTTTGTTGTTTTCTTTACTTCTCCATTTCCTCCCTCATGAGTCTACTTTCTGCTTCCATTGAAACCATGGGATCAATGGAGGGCTAACCCACTTATGGGTTGATCCAAGGGAGTATAAAGGGGCTGGATTGTATGTTATTTATCACCCCATTAATGTATAATCACTTCTTTAATTGAGATTTTTATTTGATGATTTTTAAACTCCATCATCCTTGTTGAATTTAAGGCCACACACTTCAAGAGCTAATACGAACCTTTACCTTGAAGTGCTCAAACATTGATCCTTCAAGTGTATATGTGATTATTATTAAAGGGTATAGGCATTAAACCAGTAAGTTATGATGTTGTTTTATCTCTTTAAATTAACCCATCTCAAATATAAGAAATTGAAATCATTGAAAAGGAAATACGTTCAATCCACCCCGAGCGATAACCTAGGATCAACTCATTCTTCTAAATTGAATTCACTTTAATCTATTAGTGATCATTTAAAACCATATAAAATCAACCCAATTTGGCCAATTCATAGCCAAAAATAGTCCTTAGAATGTGTGTGTCTATAGGTTACTTCTTAGGTCTCTGTGGATTCGACAACTCAAGCTAGACTACAAGGACCGTTCTACCTTCATCTCTTGGGTAAATTTGAGCGAGAATCATTCTCACTACTAAAACTTGGTTTTTTATCCTATTATTTTTTAGATATTCCTCCACCTAGGTGTTTGTAAACATTGTGCCATTATTAGTTAAGAATTTCAGAATTTTCTATCCAATCATCTTTTCCAATTCCCTCTAATATTTTTTTATGAAACTGAACACCTCATATTTGAGATTGATGACTGCAATCCATGCCATTATGCTAAAATAGTCAATTAAAAGAACATAAAATATCTTCCCATCCATGGATATTTGAAAGATATGTCCACAAAACTTCATTTGAAATGGTTCAAGCACTTTTATTGACTTATTTTCATTGTCTTTATAAGTCTTTTGAGGGATATTTCCTTATTGTAAAGCATCAAGCATGTGAGTATGGTCATGTGATAGATTATGGAGATATTTAGTTGCATCACATTTCAACAAATATTCCAAGGATGGTTGGATAAAATGTATAAGTAATTTATGCCACAACCTATTTTATTCCTCCTTATATGGAAAACACATATTTTCTCCTCCACTCACAAGGTAAAGATTCTACTTCATGCACTTCTGTTTCATCACCATTATACCATATTTTACCCTAAAAATGTACATATTCTTGGTAAATATTATTTCATGCCCTGAGTCACATAGTTTACTGACACTAGGAAAGTTTTTAATGATACCTTCAAGGACCAATACATTTGTATGTCTCATATCTTTGACCCTAAATTTGGAATTCCTAGAACCAATATTATTTAATAATTCATCATTTTTGAACTTTAATGCACCTTTATTTTCATTATTGATGCTTGTGATAAGGTTTTTATTTATCATCATGTGTGAATTTCATCCACTATCAATGATCCATACACTAGTATGATATAATTCTTTAAGGGTAATATATATAACCACTTTATGCTAAAATATTTTCTTATTTATCTATGTTTTTATCTTCACAGTTGGTGTTGGTAAACATGCTTAATATTCTTCAGAGTATAATGAACAAACTTCAACTTGTAAAACTGCAAGTTGATTTTGTGTCTTCATCCTGCTAGATGATTCCTTGAGCTATTGTGTACACTCACTTTGGGTCTTTATATACATATCTATTTGTATTGTTGATGATAAATATTTATCCATATGTCCAAATCCTCCACAATAAAAATAGTGACCATCAAAAGCATGCCTGTAATATTGAATTATTCTTGGTTTTCTTTATTACTCTTATGCTCTTTGTCACCTCTTGGCTATCTAAGTTACATTTTTGGAATGTCCCATATTTATATAATAATGACACCTAATATGAGATTCATTATTGTATGTCATTTTTGCAGCACCATTTTTCCCTTGGATTCTCTGAATATTTTGATTCTGAGTTGTTCCCAAATCAACCTTTTACTTTGGAGTGGGTGCTTGTGATATAGCATAAACCACTATTACTTTCTATTTATGATCATTCCACATACTATCTTTGTCATTAAAATACTATTTATTCTAATAATAATCCTTTTTATATTTTTTTTAAACCTCTATGCTCGACTCACACCTTTCCTATCATCTGAGTGATATTTTTCAAAATGTTATATTATGAGTAAAAAGGTCTTTCCTGATCTTCAACTTTTCATTGTATACTGAAAACTTCCTCCTTGAGTTCTTCAATATATTTGACTTGATCTTTCACTATCATAGTCAACCCATTAATAACTCTCACTACTAAAATTTTAACCTATACCATCCCTTCTATACCTATGATTTTAGTAAATCGTGGGTATAGATTCCTTATAAGAATGGTTTATACAAACTTTCAATATAGTGTCAAAACTAAGACCCTATATAAATGGTTTTTTTAAAACTATTGGTATAATTTTCCACCAAAATCATATGTGTGGGCTCCCCTCCCCCACAATCCCTATTTCCCCACACACTTTCATGATAGACTCCCCTGACTTTCCTAGGTGGTCTCCTATTATACAATGGTTTCTTTATTTGATTCTTATCAAACATCAAATAAATGAGTTCTAGATGAACCATTTATTCTTCCAAGCATCATTTTCATTTTTATCTATATATTAGACAACAAATGAGATCTTATTAGGTCGTAATTCTTATTAATTCATTGAATTGGGGTTTATTTATATTATACTTGTTATAGTATTTCATAATAAATATACTCATAATTGATGCATTTTCTTAATGTATTTAATCACTTCCTCAACCTAAATAAAATATAAAATTATTTTTTTGTGTACTATATATTTAAGGATTATGTAATTAATCATTTTAGTAATTTGTTCTTTTTTGGTGTATTAGAGGGTTGTGAAATTATTTATTTAATATTTTAATTTTAATTAATGAATGTATGATAATTTTTATAATTGATTTTAATGTATTTAAGTGTGAAATTCCAGAATAATAATGTTGATAATTAATAGAAATTAATTTAATATTCACTCATTTCCTCTACCTAATCTAATAGTTTGTATTTGATATTAAATATTCCATGTTTTATATACTTTTTTTGTTGACTACTTTTTTGAATAGATTATAGTATATGTCATCTATTATTCTTTTTTTGGATAGTTATGAGTATAATTTGATGAATATCATATTAAATTTTTGTTTGAATTATTTTCCTTGAAAAAAATATATGTATCAAAGATAGGTTTTTCATGTTTTTTGGGGAAATGTTATTATTTAGTAGCGGTGGGTAATATATATAAGTAACCATATGTATTCTCAATTTATTAATTTTAGCTCAACTTGGATCTTTCAAGTTGGTATTATTCAAATTACTTTAATTTGGTTACATTTTGTATTCAAATGGACCTTGATGTGTATTTTTTGAGTTGAAGTGGTTGAACTCTTTTAAATGAAATGGTATTTGAGTACCATATTGAATGAAAAAAAATTAATGTTTACATGTGAACTCAAAATAGTTTACATGTAAACTCAAAACATTTTACATGTAAAATGTAAAAAATAATTTACATTTAAATTGTTTTTTTTAAATCACATATAATTTATAAAATTATTTTATACGTAAAATTATTTTATAGTTTACTTGTAAAATATAAAATAATTTTACATGTAAGCTGATTTTAGTTAAAAAATAAAGGTTTAAAATTATCTTCACATTTATCACTTTATTAAAAACATATATAATCATAACTTTAAAAAAAAGTTTGAAATGAAAAATTATGATTTAGAAACCAGATTTCAATAAAAAAATGTTTAAGAATAATGAATTACATATGAAAGTGTTTTCAAAATAAACAATTTATAAATTTCACATCTTATGAAAATCAAAATTAATATTCATGTTCTATTAAAATAATAATGAAACACATAATGAAACCAAAAAATAAACTTAGACATCAGGATTTCCATACCATCCACAACCACAAAAAATTGTCTTCAAAAGAGGAAATTTATGATTTAAATTAAAATTTCATATTTAAAAAAATCTATAATGGTTTTACGCTGAAGTTGATATTCCCTAAAGTTATAACCTATATATAATGTATGGATATATCGAGTTCATGGAATATTGAGATGCATGCATGAAATAAGATTTCATGCATTCCACTTCCTTTAATCGAATGAGTAAATAAATATTAAGTGTGTTGATGTTTTATTGATTTAAACTCATTTAAAAACAATAATTTATTATAATTTTATATAATATGTAATTTATGGGAGTTTATTTATGTAATAGTTTCATGAGTTGGACAAACCATTTACTCATGCGTTACAATGAATCAGTAAATGCTACAACCTGATGGTTTTCCTTATGGCTTATATAAACACTACCATGTGATAATAATGTTATGTAAGTGAATTGAGATCCTCATTATTAGATGATACTCCCTTTCTTGAAGTTATCTTTCATCTTCCCCCTTTGTATATGAGGTACTAGCATACTATAAAGGTTAGTGGATTCGTCTTGAACATCGAGTGGTTCAGTACACCCCACGGATACACCATAGAGGTGGGATGCCTATGATTTCCACTTATGTTATCTTTATCAAACCATGAAATAGTGTTTTAAAATGTTAGAAAAAACCCTATGATGTTAGGTAATACATTTATAGTGTTCTTAATTTCAATATTTTTATCACGATTTCATGTTATCTTTCATGGGAGATCCTTTTACAAGGGTTTAAATTGTTTCTGCTACTTTAGATAAATGTTATTAGAATCTAAAAAACCCTTTATAGGATTTAGGTGAAAATTAAATCAAATATTCACCTAAACCAATATGGGGTGTTACATAATGGATTTAAATTATGATATAATGTGATATTAAAAAAAATATTTTACATTTAAACTGGATTCTTGTCTTCACTAGTTTTTGGTTTTCCCTAATTTTCATTTGCATTTATAGTAGCTCTTTGCCAATAAGATATGCCTGATTTATAGTGGAAGTCATATATAAATAACTCCCTTTAGTATATTGATCCACTAACTTTCACCTATTACTCCCTATAGTTGTTGCATCTTTTATCCAATATGGTATTAATGCAGGAAGGTCTTCCTCTAGCTGCTTGGAATTCTATAAAGTGTCCTACTAAACGGAGTTCTTGATAAAAATTATGAAACCACCAAACATAGATAATGGTTGATTATAATAAATTGTATCCATAGTTTATGGAAAACTACTATGTTTTATCATGATAAAACACATGTAGTTTTCATGTATAACTAAGTTTAATCTAATAGTATGTATTAATTGTTTCTTATTCCATGTATTATACTTTTTTTGGTTCGTTACTAGTATACATCAATTATAGAATATTCCATATCTTATTCTATATTTGGATAAAAACTAGTATTCATTGATGACTTTTGTATTAAAATTAGTATTCATATTATCTTATTGGATATGTTCTGCAAACATGTGATATTGAATTATGTCAAGTTGGTGTTATGAAAATATTTCCTGATAAAAACATATATTTAAAATATAGAAGATTTCATGTTATGTGAGACAGTGTTATTATTTAATAAATATTTTCCCTGATAAATACATATCTATTTATTTGTGGAATTATTTTTCAAGTTGGTTTCATTTTGGAAGGGTAAGTTTGGTTTAGTTTTTTTATTTTGGTTACATTTAATTTAATTTATTTCATGTTCAAAATAAGGAATTTATTTTTAAAAAAATTTCCCCATAATATAACCATTTAAAAACACTCTTTTAAACCATTTGAAATTATCTGAAATATTTTTTTCTATTTTAAAATGATATATCATTAAACTATTTTTGTTTTAATTTTCAGTGCATATCCATGCAACACTCATGCATGTGTTTAAATTTTATATTGTTTTCCTATTTTTCAAAATTTTGACTGTGAACTTTTCCAAAACTTTTTAGGAACTAAAATTCATTTATTAGATATATATTTTAACCTTTAAAAACAAATTTCAATGTATCTTCCTCATTCCATTCAGAAACATTATAAGTTTCATCGAATTTCATTTACTAAAAATGTCATTTTTGTAACTCATGATTAAAACCAATTAAAGAAAAATACAATATATGTATTTAGGAATATTACACATGGTTCAAACTTAAATGGTCAATTTTGAATCCATGTGAGACCCAAACTATTCCATACTATCTAAACATTATAAAATCTACTAGAAATAATCAATTTAAAAATATATATACATCAACCAAATATTCCTTTGACCTAAAATTTCAACATCCACAATTGACATTCAACCTAAACGTTCTTTAAATAACACAAGTTTAAAAACTATTAAACCTTAATTAATTTTAATCATCAAACCCCATTTTTAATCATCTAAATCATCCCCAAACTATATATATATATATATGATTAATGTAATTTATGATGTCCAAAAAAGACCTTAATTTAGAAAAACTACAACTTTTTCCTTGAATTTCATTTTAATAAATAAACATAAACAACAAAAAATAAAACTACTATATTGAAACATTATTTTATATGTTATATACTATTAAATTAATGAATTTAAATTTATACTTTATTTAAAGTTTGTAGTTATTAAGCACTAAAACCAATGAAAACATGGGATTAAACACGCATGTTAAATCTAAAATTCCACAATTATGAATATAAATCCAATAATTTAAAAAGGTAACTAATTAATAATTAATAATTCAAGAGCACCTTTCATTATTGCATTTTTTAAGTATAAAAAAAAAAGGAAACTTCTTTATTTTATCATAGAACTGATTTAAAATATAAACCAATCATGACATTCAAAATGACCTTAAAATAATGAGTATAATTTCCTAGATCTCAACCACATAATATTCCCTTAAATAACCTTAAATCATTAAAAACTTATGGTCTCAAAGTTCCCTTTCATATACTCATGATGATTTAGTATCAAATCATTACTTCATTCAAAATTAAGTTTTAAATTCATTTATTAAAAACATTTGAGCAAAGGAATTAAAAATATATTTCAAGTAAAGTACCATTTAATAGACCTAGTTTAAACATACAAACATGATTACTTTTATTTATATCAAATAACTCTAAACATGATAAAAAATTACTGTAAAACTTATTAATTAGAAATTAAATCAGTGAAGATTTTACTAATAAGCATTAAGAACATGGTTGTTTAAACTTATAACATTAAATATTAATATACATAATGCACACTAACCCATAAAATTAAATATCAACCTCTCACCAACTAGGTCTCCAAAGAAATAACTATTTGATAAAGGTTATGTGATTATCCCCATGAATATTAAATTGAATTAGGCTCCATTACATTTTATGGAATCATACCATCCATGGATAAACATACAAAATTAAATAAAAATTACATATAAAACAAGTAAAATCAAAATACATAAGATGAAATACCCATAAAACAATAGAAAAAATGAGTGAAAACCTTCAGATAAGATCAAAACACATAGTTGATTTCAAAAATACATTAATGAGATAAATAAAATACATTACATTGATTTCAATTAAAACCTAATAATTTCAAAGAAATTTTATTAATACCCACTCAAACCATTTAAAATTATTATATTTTAAAGTATAATATCATACACATTTTCATTTCCAAACCATTATAACAATAAGACATTAAAAAAATTCTTTGAAAACCTCATTCCATTTTCATTCAATGAAAGTCCATTTCCTATTAAAAAGTTATAAAAAAATAAAATATATTTTTAACTCTATGTGACACCCAAACACCCTCATGTGCCTCAGCTACCATTTATTCAAAAAGTCCCAATAGATTAATCACTATGAAAAAGAGAGCTCATTGTAAATCCATTGAGTTATTTTCATAAAAACCTTATGGGAAACATTTTTTAAGGAAATTAAAAATGTTTATTTATTAACCTGTTAAATGGAATAATTTAAAACATATAAAAATGTCAATAAATCAAACATCAATTGATCATTATTTTTAATAATAACTTCTCAATTATTGGTTATGTTGTGTCACCACTTATCCCTTATTTTTCTTAATAATTGATATGCCTTAATTATGTTATATCTCTAATTATGTCTTGATTTACTTACCCATTAGTAATTAATTTATAATTAAATTTATTTTTATTTTTAAATTTAGGAAATGAAAAATATTTACGAGCTACACAAGAACAAAATTTCTGAAAATGATCGATGCATGAGATGATAGTGAAGATGATGATGCTTGATGAGGGCGGTGATAGTGATTATTATAATGAATTGAGTAATGAAGGTACTATTATTGGTGTGGGAAATGAAATTCCTAGATGTTTTGTTAATGAAGATATTGACGGTAATGAATCTAGTGATGATGTTCATAATGATGTTTATGATAGTGATGAAAATTATAGTATTGTTAGTCATGAGAGAAATATTTATCCCCTCTATTTCTAACTTAATATTTTTGAAACAACCATATAGATGTTTTTTAATGATGGGAGATGATTATATATGTGTTCTAATTTTATTTTTAAATTATAAACTGACTAAATATGAGTTATACAATATATTTTTTTTATTTAATGTGTATTTTAATTGGTTTAATACATAAAATTTTTTATATAATGTAATATATTGGTTAAATAGTGATTGAGGTGATAGTGTAAGCTATTTATTAGGTTGGTGTAGTAAGATCCTATAACAGTGATTTTTTAATCATTAGTATAATAGTAAATACCAATAATTTAGTAAAATGTGGGTAAAAGTGATTTACGAACCACCTATACCAATATTTTCTATAAAATGGTTGGTACAGGGGTGTCCTGATGGCTAACTTCCCAGCGGTTTTGGGAACCATTGGTATAGCCTATAACAATGGTTCCCAGACCTATATGGTATAGCTTAATTTTCAATTAGTTCCTAGTATGTTATTCAAATTTCATCCTATAAATAATAACCTTCTTTGAGTTTTCTAACTTTTTAGATTTTAACTTTTTAATTTATTCATTTATCCCATACTGATCTTGTTCTTGTTAATGCATATAAAATTTGGAATTATGAATCGCTCTATTGGATTTATTCATTTTGGATCTCCAAACATCTACCTCTTCAAGCATGACTTCCAATTCGACCTAGATATGAACTTTTCCTTCAACTTATGCTTTATTGTTATCGCTCTCTTCCCTTGTCTAGAAACTACCCATGACCACTACCATATCATTTTATCTATGATATTTGTAGCCTTTCATTTCTTATTCCTTAATTTATTTTAAACTATCATTTTCTTATAAAAGTGGATTCATCTTCTTAAAGAAGTTTCATTTAGTACTTTTCTTGAATTTTAAATTGGATGAATATTTATTTACAATAATTAATCATCCTAATCATCTTCTTGAAATTTCTTGGGAAAATTGGTAGTAAGGTTCCCAATATTTCCACATAAAAAAACATCAAAGTGGAATTTTACCTTTAAACTTGCATTTTCCCCTTTGTAGATTTGAGGAAAGAATCGACTTAACTTCATCCATATCTTCTTCTTCCTAGTCATCCTCCATAGTGATATTCTTTATGGACTTTAATGCCACCTCTTTAGACTTTCCCTTTTATATAGCCTCGTTATCATCATTTCTCATCACATATGCATTAAGGGTATTGTGCAAACTATCCAATGTCAACTCCTTTGGATCTTTATCCTCAATTATACAAGTTTTAAGATTGAATTGGGGTGGTAATATTCTAAGTATATGCTTGAAAATATTCATGTCATTGAGGTTTTCTTTGAGACTATGCATGTCCTCCATAACAACATTCACTTCGTAAAATAATGCATCAACTGATTTATTTGGGTGCATCCTCAATTCCTCCTATTTGTTCCACAAAACTTGTAATTTTACTTCTTTAAATTTTGAATCACTTTCATATGTTTTCCATAGCTTTAACCAAATAGTGTGCAAGGATTTACATGACATCACCTGCATATAGATTGTGTCAGATAAATCTCCCCTTGAGGAATTAATAACTCTAGAATTAGCATCCAGTTATCTTCAGTATACATCTTATAAGGCCCCACGATCCATACTGATAAAGATTTTTTTCATATTAGGTATATACACATCTATTCCTAAAGATATGAATTAGCATGGAATCTAATTCTTCCATAGATGAAAATTTTTTTTCCCTCAAATATATGAATCCCTTTGTGATTGATTATTATTATGACTTCAACTGAGAGAGATTTTTTCACTTTAACCTTTAGATCTGATACTAATTATTGGACCCACTGGGATATATACCCTAATAGGGGGTGAATTGTGGTATTTCAAATAAAACCAATCCCACTTCTTGATCTTGTTTCTTCATTATACAAACCACTCTCCTCTCTTCTTCCTATAACAATTCATAAATAGAAAAGAAAACATGCATGAGATACAACACTTTTACTTGGTTAACCCTAACTAGGTTAGCCCAAGGATCATACAAATTTAATGTGTTAATGTAACAAATCAAGTATATCTCAATATTGTTAAAATTTTCAGAGCAAACTCATTGTCCTCCCCGGTTCACTACCAATCACATGTTGAAATCTCACTACTCTCTCTTCTAAAATATACTCATTATTACTATATAAGATAACCCTTGATTTCATCAATATTTTTTACACCACAATAGGTGTGTTATGAATTTCCTCTTTCATTTAACTGATGAATTCCAATCTACCACTAAGATTCTGGGAAATTCATTATTGTTTCATGTAACATATACTTGTTAGGTCATAAAGGATGTTATAAGGTCTAGTTTGGGTGAATAAAACACTATTAAAAATTTAACCAGATAATATTATTATTAAAGTGAATTAGAAAATATAACTAACATCATAAAATCAAAGAAATAATTTAGGGAATTTTTATTGTAATTCGGTCCAAAATGGGCCTAATCTACTCTTATAACTCTTTGCTTTGTAAGATATATATTATGAACTATACTGGTTTTTGAAGGGAGTCATAGCCTAATTATAGCCTACTTTTTCAAGTATAATATAACCAATACACCTAATTTTTGTATGGGGAGTCATAACCAAATAACAAAACTAACTTTAGACAGTGGGAGTCACAACTTAAATGGTCCTAAATTTAGAATCCATGATTCATAACCTGAATAAAGATAATTCATTTGTATGAAAAAGAATAAACAAAAAGTGAAAACAAGTATGAGTAATGGGAATAAGTGTTATAGACACAAGAAACCATGATGAAATACATTTATAAAAAAATAACGTGTATTGGTTCTTGATTATTAAATCATCTCATCTCATCAAGGTAGTATAAGTCAAATAATTTTAGATAGATTCCTTGATATATCTTCAATAATGGTAAAAAATGTGTACATAATCACTTGAAAGTTTGAAAAGTATGATCACTTTATAATGCCTCGAATCAAAATTTGTATTGTCATATGTAATCATATGTACTCATCATGACTCTTACAATAATCCTTCAAGTACCTTATATAGATTATTCATAGCTAAAATAGCTAAAGAGAACTCATGCAAAAAAGTTATAATAGTAATAATAACATAGTTAACTAGTTTTATCATAGATAAAATAGATTCTAGTAATATCAAAGAATTCAAACCAATTTGAATATATCATTTGAAAAATTAAAAACATGTCAAAAAATAAAATGAATCATTCAAATTAATTCCATAATACCCGGTTAAATAATTCTTCAAATATCTCAAGAAAATTGAGTGTGTAAAAAATCATTTCTAAATCCATGCATCAAAAAATAAAAATAGTTAAAAATGTATTTAAGATACCAAAACAAAATTGAACATGATTGTAACCATAGAATATTAATTATATAATAATTAAAACAAATAAAACAAATATTTATTATATTTATAAACAATGTAACACATGATGTGTATTTTTATGTAGATTAAAACATCAATTAAATTATTACTAAAACACTATATAACATTATAAAATAAATTCGTATATACTCAATATATTTTAGAATTAATTTAGAAGCAAATAAAATATTAAAATCATGATGAATAAACTATCAAAAAATAAAATATCAGATAACTATAAAAATGGAGCATAATAAAATATTTTGAAATAAAATTAATTTAGTATTAGGAATGATAACAAAAATGATATAACCTAGATTATGCTACAGTGTGATAGTTGAAGCTATATTCTACCATGAAAAGAGAGGTTCTACTACCGTCCAATGGTCACAGAAAGTATAACTGGTAGCTCCAAAAAAACTAACTAGCAGTGATGTATTTTTTAAACTAGTGATAACGTGTTTTTTAACTAGAGTTAGTATATTTTTTTAACTGGTGGTAGCATATTTTTTTAATTGATGAAATAAAAAAATTGAACTAATAGAAGCAGAAATTTTAAACTGATAGAAGTATAAATTTTGAATTGGTGGAAGAAAAAAAACAAGAGAAAGCAAAAAATTTGAAATAAGGGAAGAAAAAAAATTGTAATAACAAAAGTAGAATTTTTGAACTCACATAACCAAAAAAGATCTAATTGATGGACGTAGAAATTTTGAAATGAAAAAAGAAGAAAAATTTGACTAATAGAATCAAAAAATTATACCTGGTAGAAGAAAAAAATATAATGTGTAAAGCATAAGATATAAAATTTAACCCTAAATATATTCATTATAAACAAAAATTTAAACATTAACACATATAATAAAAATTATCACATTTAAATAAAATAATATGCCATAAATTAAACAAATGAAACACATGAAAACTACTTCAAGCATATGTGAGGAAATATAATCAAAAAAACAAAACACATTAAAACAATCTCACCCTTTTTGTTTGATTACAGAACCAAACATGTAAAACCAAAAACATTTTATTTTCTCACCCATCTTGTAAATGAAAAAAAAAAGATAAAATAAAAAATCCCATTATGCACATACATAGATAAAATAATTAAGCTTCCAATAAACTAAGATCAAATTTAAAATTCTCAAACTTAGAAAGGTATAAAGGATTAGTGAAGATATTTTCAAGATAATTCTCAATAGGGATAAATTCTGAAACAACATCACCCTTATTCACATGATTTATAATAAAATAAAATCTAAAATTGATATGTTTTGTTCTAGAATGTTGTAAATTATTTTTAAAAATAAAAAAATGAAAATGTATTATCATAATAAATAAGAAATTTAACTAAAAAAATATCAAAATCACATAAATTTTACTTAATTCCTAAACTTTGAGTGCAACTACTAGTAACGAAAATATACTCTTCTTCAATGGTATATAAAGCAATAGATAATTGCTTCTTAAAAGTATAAGAAATTAAAATTTTCTAAGAAAATGGAATATACTTGATGTGACTTTTCTATCAATTCTAAATCCTCCAAAATCAGATTTAAAATATTATATTAAATCAAAAAAATTATACTTATAATAAATTAAACTACTGTTAATAGTTCCTTTAACATATCTAATTTCTTTTAATATCTTTAATATGACTCTCTTTAGGAATAGATTTAAACCTTGGATGTAAACATACATTAAAGATGAAATTGGATCTAGATAAAATTAAATAAAGAAAAATACTTATCATGATGCTATAAACCTTAACATCAAAATATTTAATAGAATAATAAACATCTAATTTACAAAAAAGTACTCATTGGAATTTTCAAAGATTTATAGGAATCGAGACCAAACCTTTTAACCAACTCTTTATTATACTTGGATTAATTATAAAAGATCTCATATTTCCTTTGAGAAATTTTAAGTCCAAGAAATAACTTTAATTCTCTCATTAATCTAATATCAAAATCAGATGAAATTAAAGAAAAGAAATATTTACAAATAAATTCACTAGAAGAACCAAAAATTATACCATCAACATATATTTACACAATTAAAATATCATTATAAAAATAATAATAAATAGAGTAGGATCAACATTACTTTTCTTGAAACCATTATTAAACATAAAAAAAATATCTCAAACCAAGCATGAGGTGCTTTTTTGAGACCATAAAAAGCTTTAGATAACTTATAAACATAATTAGAAAATTTATCACCTTCAAACCAGGGGTTTGACTAACATAAACTTCTATAGATATGAAATCATTTAAGAAAGAACTTTTAAAATCTATTTGATATAACTTAAACCATTGATAATAAGAAAAATCTAATAATATTATAATAGTCACTAACCTAGAAACAAGTGAGAATGAATCCTCAAAATCTATACCTTCTTCTTGGGAATATCCTTAGGAATCAGGTCTGGCTTTATTTTTGAAAATCTATCTAGATTCATCAACAAAGTTTCTAAAGATCCATTTACTTATCATTGCCTATTTATCTTCAAGAAATTCAACTAAAGACCAAAAAATATTTATAAAAAACAAATTAAGCTCATATTTAATAGAAACAATCCAGTTTGGATCATTTAAAGATTAAACAATACTATTGGGAACATAATTAAAAACAAAAGCAGAGTTCATACCATAACCAACATTACCAATCACTTTGTCAATAGTATGATCCTTATTAAACCTCTAATATCTAGGATTATATTGAAAAATATATCACTCTCACTCAATATATACATTATCTATAGGTTTTTCTTCACCAATATTGAAATCCCTAAAATCATCTTCAACATTTTCTAAAACAAATTTTTGAACATCATAAGATTCATCAAACTTTATATGCACAGATTCTTCAACAGTCATGGTATGATTATTATAATCTATATAATATTTAAAATTATAATAATAACCAATAAATACATCTTCAACACTTTTAACATCAAACTTATCTAAATTATCCTTTGTATTCAAGATAAAACTTTACCGCCAAAAACATTAAAATAACCAACCTTTGGTTTTCTACCATTCAAAAATTCATAAGGTTTTTTCTTGAAAAAATGTCTAATTTAAACTTTATTCAAGACATAACAAGCCATATTAACATATTATTCCCAAAATTACTTAGTAAAACCATATTCATTAAGCATAGTTAGATCTATTTCTCGAATAATTCTATTTTTCCTTTCTACAACACCATTTTTTATGAGGTTCTAAGAGCAGAAAAGTTATGACCATAACCATTATCTTCACAAAACAAATCAAACTCAAAATTAAAAAACTCACCACCTATATCAATTATAATGGAAATAAATAAAAAAATATATTTTAAATTATTTTAAAAAAAATCAGTAAATATGGATAAGGTTTCATACTAATAAGATAATAAATAAACTCATGTTTATCTAGTAAAATCATCAATAAAAAAATATTTTTTACCATGAAACCTAGAAGTTTTTATAGGACCAAATAATTCAAGATGTAATAATTAAAGAGGTCTAGAATAAGATATTTTATTGATAAAATTAAAATATTCCTTGTACTACTTACCTTTTAAGGACAAATCACAAACAAAATCTTTTCTTACCTTTAACTTGGGTAAATCTAGAACATGTCCATGATTGGATAAAATGTGTATCATTCAAAAATGAGCATGAACAAGCCTCCTATGATAGATAAAAACATTTGTTTCTATAGCATTGATACACTTAACATTTTGATTAGATAGATTATAGAAATCAATAGAATAAATATTATCCTTTCTATATTAATAAACCAAAATATAATTATCTTTAAACACTAACCATTTATTATATTCAAACTTAACATGCATGCTATCATCTCAAAGTTAATATATTCTAATTATATTATGTTTAATCCCTTAAACATATAGAACTTTATAAATTAAAACAATATTAGAAATACCTACTTCGTTGAAACCCTTAACCTTTCCTTTAGAGTTGTTTCTAAAAGTGACAGAGCCTCCACCACATTTTTTATAAGTGAAAATTTTGATCGGTAATTGGTTATGTGTTAGGAAAACCCATTTTCCATGTACCATGTTTCTTATATTCTTGTAGTGGTTATCCTAAAAAGATAAATTATACAAATAATAATTTTGGTATCATGTTATTTTGGGTTCAATAGGTTTAGCAATAGAATTCTTTAATACCCAAATAGATTTAAAAAAATTATTGAAAGGTACTATAAAAGATAAATTCTTTGAAATAAAAGCTCTAGTATAGATAATATATTAAGTAAATATAATATAAAATTCATTATAATAATTTCTATAAAATATACACTTAAATCATGTAACATAAGAAAATTTTCCAAAAAAACATTTAATAAAACTGGTCTTGTATAACTTAGGAATATGTGGATTATAACCAAAACCAATTTCATCTTTATTTGGTTTCATCATAGCCGCTATATTTTTATATTTTCCCTTTAATTGAAAAAAAAATTGGATAAAATTACTTTTTAGCTAATAATTTCCTTTTTAAGACTATTATTCTCTTTCTAAACATATTCAAAATCATTATAGATCTTACCTTTATAAAATGAAGTGTAATTTCTTATTTCTTCATTAATACCATCATTATCCTTATTAACTTTCTTACTTTATATGATAAGACTATTATTTTATTCTTTCAATTCTTTATATATCTTAGTATCTCTTAAAATACCTTTTTTAATCTTTTTATTTTCTTCATACAACTCATCAATGCTATAACCATAACTTTCATAATAATAACTAGAATCGGAATCATTACATACCTCATTTGTATTTTCTACCATCAAAAATAGGTTGACTGACACTTTTTCACTTCTAGATCCACCCAACATTATGATTTATTCCTACCATCTTAAATAATATTTATCATTAGACTATAAGTTCTAGGAATATTTTATCAAAAATAATAATAATAAAGATTAAAAATGAGGACAAGATAAGACTCAAGAAAGACTGGATAAATTTTATAAGAAACTTGATCAGATACCAAGTGTTAGGTAACAAGAAAAATAATAATATTTTTAAACTCTCTTTAACAATTTTCAACCTTTGATACCAATGGTTAGGTTGGAAAGGCTGGAAAAATGTATATTGGGGTGAATAGACCTTTATTAGAAAAATTAACAGATAAGATTATTATAAAAGTGAATTAGCTAAGATAATTAGTAGTGTAAAATAAAATAAAGAACATGAGATAATTTTTATAGTAGTTCAATCAAAAGTAGACCTAATCTACTCTTATACCTCTCTACTTTTTGAGAGATACGTTGTTCACTATACTGATTTTTAAAGGGGAATCATAATCTAGTTACAGCATAATTTTTCTAGTGTAAGTATAACCAAGAAACCTGAATTTTGTATGGGGTCACAACTCAATTACAACACTGACTTTAGACAGTGGGAGTCACAACCCAAATGGTTCTAACTTTAGAATACGAGAGTCACATCCTAAATAAAGATAATTCTTTTATATGAAAAAAGATGATCATAAAGTGAAAGCATGTTTGATTTATGGTAATAAGTGTTACATACATAGGAAATTGGTATGAAATAGATAGGTAAACAAAATAATCACAGGTACTGGTTCTTGAGTATTGGATCAAATCATCTCGTTAAGGAATCAGTATTCCTAGTAGTTTAGGTATAGTCCTTGAGATATCATTAGCAATGTTAAATAATGTGTACAATATCACTTGAATGTTTTTAGAGTATGAGTGCTTTCTAATGCATCGAATCAAAATGTGTATTATCATATGTAATCATATGTACTCATCATGTATCTTCCAAGAATCCTTAAAATCCCTTATATAGATTCTTCAAAGTTATAATAGCTAAAAATAACTTGGGAAAATGGTTAGAATAATAATGATATAGTCAACTAGTTTTATCATAGATATAATAGATTATTTGAATATCAAAATAATTCAAACAAAATTGAATATACCATTTAAAAAATTTAAAATAGGTCAAAAAAATTAAATAAATTATTCAAACTAAATCCATAATACTCAATCAAATAATTCAAAAAATATCATAATAAATTTGAATGTGTAAAAAACTTTTCTAAATTTATGTATCAAAAAATGGAAGCAGTTAAAAATGTATTTAAGATACCCAAAAAAACTTTGAACATGTTTTTAACCATATAATATTAATTCTATAATAATTAAAACAAATAAAACAAATATTAACTATATTTATAAATAACATAACACATGTTGTGTATTTCTATAAAGATTAAAACATCATTTAAAGTATTACTAAAATATTCTAAAATAAATTATCATAGACTTAGTATAATTTTGAATTAATTTATAAATCAATAAAATACTAAATTCAAGATGAATAAACTATTAGCAAATAAAATATTTAATAACTATAAAACATAGCATAAAAAGTATTTTGAAATAAAATTAATTTAGTTACAGGAATGGTAGTAGAAATGATATAACCTGGATTATGATACTATTTGACGATTAAAGAGGTTTGATACCATGCGAATAGAGGATATGTTACTATCCAACAGTCATAAAAATTATAATCAGTGCTATCAGATCTTTTTGACTGGCAATAACAGATTTCTTAACTAGAGGTAATGGATTTTTTAACTGGTGGTAGCATATTTTTTTAACTGGTGGTAGCATATTTTTTTAAGTGGTGGTATAAATTTTTTGGAATTGATGGTAGAAAACAAAATTGAACTGATAGAAGAAGAAGAAATTGAACTAAAAGAAGTAGAAATTTTGAACTGATGGATGTAGAAATTGTAAACTGATAAAAGTAGAAATTTTGAACTAACAAAAGTATAAATTTTGAACTTACTAAAGAAAAAAAGTATACCAAACAGTAGAAAAATATATATAATGTGAAAAGCATAAGATATAAAATTGAAAATTAAATATATTCATGCTAAACAAAAATTTAACCATTAACACATATAATAAAAATTATCACATTTAAATGAGACAATATAACATAATTTAAACAAATGATACACATTAAAACTACTTAAAGTATATGTGGGGAAATGTAATCAAACAAAACAAATCACATGAAAATAATACTTTCACACAACCTTTATAAACTTTTCACACAACTTCCCAAATTTTCACAAAAATTTTCCATTTCATGATATTTCCCAATTTTTCATGTAACTTTTCACTTTTTCACAACTCACAATATTCATGAAACCCACCAAAATTTCAAAAAACACAATTGGTCAAATTGATATAAGTTGATTTCTTTTCTTGAATGGTGTCTGCGTTAATGATTTATGCATGAACTATGTTCACACAACTCTTTCATGAATTCAAAGCCTTCATATCTTCTTTAAGGCTTGCTCACTCCAAAAAAGGGTGGTAGGGCCCTATTTATAGGAATTCCCAACCCTTCGTGCAACTTTTACATCTTCCACTAACCTTTCATAAAACTCATAATGTTAAGTTAGAATAACTCCATATTCACATAAATTTTGGAAACATTTTCTATTCATGCAATCTTCTGAAAAACATGTCACCTCTATCGTCACTTTTTACATAGAACTCACTACCTTTTCACAATTTTTCATCTATTTTCATAAATATAACTTTGAATATGTTTTCATAAATTTGACTTTAATGAAATCATCAAAATTTCTTAAAACTCATGCCTTTTCTATATTTTCATGAGGTGGCCTCAAATCACTACTTTCACAAAACTTTCCACATGCTCGTCCAAATTTTTACTTGCATGAAAAATCTTCCTTAGCTTCAAAAACAAATTTTTAATTACTCTAAATTTTAAGACCCAAAAAATTTGGTAAACGCTGGGAAATGTCACCACCTTATACACACAGTTTTTTAAAAAGCTTCTCAAGATTCTGTACACCGATGCTTTTATTTCTTGGATAACTTTAACCTGTTACTCGGTATATATAGTTTAAGCTCATGTTAGACTCCACCATTTTAGATATTTTTCAACATGATTTGTTAATAACTGCACTAGAACTTTGATACTGGATTTTTCAACAAACACAATCACCCAAAAACCTTCATAAGACTTCAAGAGTGATTTTTTCCTAACACATAACCTCAACCCAGACAACACCCTAAGACAAGATGGTTTTTCACATTTTTCAACATAAGTAATTGTGATATTTTTAAGAATAAAATGGTTGAGGTAGTTCAAGACTTATTGATAATGGAATATTTACTGAAATTAGCTTATGCTTCCACTCTAGTTCTCATAGCAAAGGTGAAAAATCCAAACACCTTTAAGTAGTATGGGCCTATTTTCCTATGTAAATTCCCTTACAAGGTGTTTCCCTTCATTATCAACAAAAAACTTTCATAACATATCTTTAACATGATATCAAAAGAACAACATGGATTTATCATGGGTATAAGTATGCTAAGGGAAATTGGACTAGCATAGGAAATGGTAGCTGATCTAAATAGAAAATCAGTGGGGTCCAACATAATGGTGAAAGTTGAAATGAACAAAGATTATGATAATATGGAATGAAACTATGTCTTGAAAATAATGAAGTGTTCCAAATTCTCAGAGTGGGTTTGTGATCACTTCTTTTGGTGCTTTTCCTATCCCTGGTTCTCAATTTCAATCATGGGAAAGAAGTTCAAATTCTTCAAGATATATCAAGGCCTTCATTATGGTGACCTACTTTCACCTATCTTGTTCATAATGTAACAATATTCTCTCAGTATAAATTTGAATCATGGTATTATTGAGGGAGAGGAGTCTCCATTCAATGGAAAGCACAGTTTTACTAGTGTATCTCATTTATTCTCCATGGATGACATGATTTTATTCATCAATGGATGGCATAACTCTATCACTGGATTAAATGAGTATATGGATGAGTATGGTAGATATAGTGGGTAGCGTATTAACCCAGATAAGAGAAGGGTATATATTTCCAAATCATGTACTTTAATGCAATCAAATAAAATTGAAGAGTGGATGGGAATTTGGAACGAAAGCTTCCCTATAGATTACTTGGGTGCACCTTTATCTTAGGTGAGAAATTGTATTCAACTTTTTAGGGGCTTATTAATAGGTTCATGGCATGTATTAACAATTTGAATAGTATTTTCCTATCCTTTGGATGTAATATCTCTCTTATTAATAGCGTTTTATCTTTGATTCACATATATATCCTCTCTGTCCTCAAAGTTCCCAAAGTGTTCATTCGGGAAATTGAAAGAATATTCAATGGTTTCATTTGGGACTTTCATTGGGAAGGTGAACATCAGTATACTAGTTATTCAAGGATGTAAAGACCAATAAAATATGGAGGGATCAAGTTAAAAAGTATCTCAGAGACTATGGTTTGTATGCAAACAAAGCTATCATGGGATGTGTCGGAAGAGAAATTTCTACGAGGAAGGTTAATTATAGGTAAGTATGGAAGAAATAGGAGATCATTGTTGAATGAGAACATATATGTTTTTAACTTCTGGAAAATTCATTAAACTCTAATTTACCTCATTAATAATCATTCCAGGTGTATTTTTGGTCAAAGTGATATCAAATTCTTAAATAATGATTAGTTGAGTCGCCCTCTTTATTTCTTAAGGTACCCAATGTTGGATATTTCCTTTTGAAGTGGTAAAATATATCATGAGTTCATTAACACTATTCTTGATATAGATAATAAATATATCTTCTCTAAGATAAAAATATCATAGGAATCATACATATGTGCTTTTATGCCTATTGAATCGGTCCTATTTAGCATTGAGGATTTTCACAACATCATTCTTGTTCAACAAGATATTAATGCATGGGAAATCCTATTATGGTGAAAGGATATCTCAACAAATTTATGCTTTCTTATCTAGTCTATCCATAATCAGGTTATTCCCATAAATCAATAAGATTAAAGGAATGGTATCCAGCTAGCTTCAAAATGTTCATATTGTGAAAACTCCAAATAGGAAAACTCTTTTCATTTATTCTTCAAAGGAGACTAGGAATGTATCACCTGGAATACTCTCGGGTCTGCATGAGATTGGATGTTCGGAATAACTCCATGAAAAACTTTTCTCTATATGGTTTGTAATATTATAAATACTATAGATTAATCTAAAACCTAGGGTATGATCTTTGTGGCGGGGTGCTGGTCCATCTGGAAATCTCAAAATGAAATAAGGAAAATTGAAGGAGGTGATCCCTTATGTACTTGAAAGTTAATCTTTAAGTCATCACCATGGAAATGGACCCTTTGATCAATTATTGGGAGGCCTCATCCCCATCAATAAATTCATTTACACTAATTTTTATGGAACTAAGTCTATTATAATAGCATTTCATAAAATATGGGTTTTATGGAACATGTCGAAGACTGATTTAAAACTCTATGCAGATAGAGGATGAGAGCAGGTAATGATGAGGGGTAGAGTCATCATATGAGATTATAAGTAGGGGTGTCCAAACCTGACCCAACCCGACCAAACCGACCTGACCCGACTGGGTTGGGTCGGGTTGGGTCGGGTTCATGATTTAATATGCACGGGTCGGGTCATTTTGGGTTGAACCGTGGTCGGGTTGGGTTGGGTCACAGGTTGGGGGAAAATGACCCAACCTAACCCAACCAACCCAATACTACCCCTGCGTTGCACCTCCTATTGACCTGTACGCTGCCTCCGCCGTTGTCATCTCCATCGCGACCCCGCCATATCTACCAGAACGCCCCTTCACCTTCGACTACGCCTCCATCGGATTCGCGACCCCACCATATCCACCATCGGAGACTACCCTTCCACCTTCCCCTCCGTCTCATATCCACGAAGACTGCCATGACCCCTGATCCATCGCATAATACCTAGAGGATAGAAAAATGGGGGCATCTGCATCCCACACTCCCCCTATTGATGCCGCAGACCACTACCTTTTGGGGTCAATTCGTCGTCGAAGTCCTCATGGCGTAGTGAGGAAGATGAATCGCTGAATCGTGTGAACTTATTTTCCTTCGGTTGAAATCCCAAATAGAACATTAGCATCTATCGGAGCTCATCGGAGAAGAAAATAGAGCATCGCCTATACATGATCCAATTGATCTCCACCCATTTTCACCGATGCATTCCTCGTCCTTGATGAATCTGCCCGAACCAGCACTGGTGATGAAGAATAGAAGCTCGACAGGTTCAATCCATGCCGTTTCTATCCAAGGAGGACTCGAGAACCCACATTCCCCAAATAGAACTGCCACACACTATACCAGTCGCCCGTTTCTACTGAAGAGGAAGGATACTGGGAGATGAATCCAGAAAATCGAGATACAACATACCTGTGAGTGAGGAGAATGCGAATAAGGAGACTACGAACCGAAGAAGATGACGTCATGGGCGGCTTGCGGGATATTTTAACCTGGGGCAGTATTTTTTTACGCAAATTATCAACCCAATCAACCCAATCGACCCAACCCAATGTTAGATGGGTTGGGTCGGGTCAGGTTTGAAAGAAAAACACATGCAACCCGACCCAACCTGACCCGACATATTTTAGGTTGGGTCGGGTCCAAAAAACCCTCAAACCAGACCCGACCAGACCCATGGACACCCCTAATTATAAGGGATCATTAGTCATGGAATTTAATGATTACTTTAGGTAATGGAAGTCTTTAGTATCTAAATAAAAAGTAATGTTGAGCGGGATCTCTCTTTGTATCTAGTACAAAATTAGTTTGGTTGCTGTCGAAACAGACTTGGCGTTAGAATTTATGCTCTTGAAAGGTCATCGACCAATATATTTTTACATTTTTTATAATATCAAAATGTTCATAAAGATTACAAATCACTAAGTTGAGATTATATATACATGGAATAAGGGAAACATGATGACCAAAAGGTTGGCAGTGAAAGGAATTTAGGATGAAAATCTCATCATTTACTCAGATATTTGATATCTACCCTATGATTGTATGCTTTTTATAATCAAGGATGTGCTAAGGATTCATCATTACATACCCTCGTGATCTTTTATTTAGACCTTATTTACCTTACTTTCCACTTTAATAAAAAAAATTAATTTTGAGTAAGTAGATAATAACATCATCATCATCAAACTTATCTTTGAGATTAATCCTTAGGAATGAGATTATTAATGTAAGAAAGTCCCAAAACTAGTAAATTAAGAAAAGTTCTTAAGGATAAATTTTATGTGTTAGAGAAACACTTTCCTAATTAACCAGGTGTTGAATTATGTGATTATATATGATTATGAGAATCATAAAATAATTAACTTAGTATTTTAAAGGCATTGGATGCAAAATAATCTAAGGAATTTTAGTCACATATGCCAAATATGATTGGGTATGTCAATGGTACTCAATATGATTGAGTATTCCAATGGCTTGGTGTGACTAGAGGTTTATTTTAAGGCTTTTTTTGGTTAAAGGATTCATTATATTATCATCTGTGGAAATTTTATAAAAATATAAATGAGTTCGAAAAAAAATTACCATATATTCTAAAATGTTGAGAATATATGAACTAGGCATGTGATGTCTAGGTTCTAGGACTATACAAATAGTACTAGTGGGTAATAGTTTTAATAAAAAGAAGAAATATTATTTGTATAGTCTAATTAAATTTATTAAAGTTTGTATTCAAGGTCATTGAAACCTAAAGGTATTATCAGGAAGGAGGAATAATTATTCCATATGATGGAATTTTTCAAGATACTAGAAGAGGTTTTGGAAGACCCATGGAATTTCCATGTCAGGTATGAATCTTATAGAAATAAATTATTTATTTTGAAAGGTATTTGATACCAAATGTTTACTTTACCAATGTTGAAAATATAAAAGAGTTCAAAATTGAGGGAAGAATCAATAAATCATGTAGTTTTCATCCAAGTGATAAAGTAAAGAGTTTCCATATCAACATCTTGAATGTAAGGAAGTTTTTCATAATTAAATTCATCATAATAGAGTGTGTTTATATTCATATCATTTATATTATATTATAATAGAATTTATTCATTAAAAAAGAGTTTGTATGAATAAAATGAGATGATTAATTGTATACACACGGTTTTTAATTCATTAGATTCTATAACATGTTTCAAAAAGGAGACTAGGATAAAAATGTTTTATCTAGGATAAATATTTTATAAATATGTTTATTAAAATATTATAAAAGATGTTCCCACCACCTTTTAGTGGAATATTTTAAATAATGAAGTTTTATTTTCAAAGAAATTCTCTAAACACAAAAATTCCATATATGATATGGAAATAATAGTTTATTTGTTAAATATTCATACTAAAAGAAAATGAGAGTTATATCCAACACAAATAAATTTGTGCATATTATCATGATATTCTAATTATAATATAGTTTCTAAGAGACTATTGGGAGTATGTTTGAACTTCTAGAAGTTTAGAGTTAATAAGTAGAAGATTATACCAGTTTAAAGTAAGTGATTTTCACTTATATCCTAAAGATTTTAGGAAATGTGATGGTAATAAATAATGTAAGGAGTTAAATTTAGTTATCTTAAAAGGTGAATATCACTATAACCTAAAGGATTATGTTATTTAGAGTGAATGTCACTTTATACTAAAGGATTTGAGGATGTGATGGTAAGAAATAATGTAAATAGTTACATTATTTTGAGGAAAAAGGTTTTATTGAAGAGGGTTCTAAGGATGATGATGTTAAACTTAAAAATATTTATAAGTAGAAAACATGAAGTTGACATCATAAAATTTGATTTTATGGATTTAATGAGTTTTAATATGTTCAAGGAGTTAAACATTAGGAACATGATTCCTAAATCTCATCATTATTCAAACTATTTTTCTTCATATATGTTACTCACTAAAGAGTTTAGTGGGAGGGTTTTATCAGGTGTTCTTATAGAGATGTGAAGGTAATTACATATAGATTTAATAAGTTAAAATTACCCTAGAAATTTTAGCAAACATAAGGTTTATCTATAAATGTATCATATATGATATGATATACCAATGCTTATGTTGGGTTTTGTTAAGTATTCTTACAAGAGTTTTAGAATATAAAATGTATCATATAATAGAAAATGTCCATTTTATCATTCTTTCATGTTGGTTGTATAATTGTGTGTGTGTGTGTACATTTCATGAAATGAAATAATAATTGACATATCAAAGTATGACTTTGAGTTATCCCTAACTGAAGTTCATCATGGAGTATTATAGGTCATGAAAAAATGTTAAGGTTAGTGTGAGTAGAATTTTTGTATAGAGATATGGGATATGATCTTGAGGAACTAAAGGATTTTTTTATGCATTGGATAGCCCACTAAGTATACCACATGGAGTTTAATATTACAAATGGTTATGAAATCTAACTACAAAGAAACAAGAAAACACACACATGTAGGAAGTTGGGGAGACTCAAACCTGAGACCTCCCTAACACCCCACATGGAGTGGCATACACTATATCTTTAGTATAATATGGGTGTATGGATCATATAGAAATCCTTATTACCTATGTTTGGTGATATACCTAGCATGATAACCTTCATACATAGATAATTTTTTTACACAAATCATTGTAGATTAACTAATCATGGTGTGGTTGAGTATATTGTTGGTCATGTCCTCGGTTGGTGATCAGCCAAGATGGAATTTTTTCACTAATATGACAAGTATGATATATGAGTTCATTATTGAGATAAACTAAGGGGTGTGTGACTACACATAGATAGTGAATATGATGTGCTTATCTATTTTGATGATATACATGTGATGTTATCATCTATAAAGTTGAATGACATGTGATGTATTTATCAAACAAGATAATTTATACTCAAAGATTCAAGAATGCATGAGTTGGCTATATGGGATTGTTATACACCATGTACCATGGTTAATCTATGTCTTATAAAAAGAGAAATTATTATAATTCATGATAGCATGAGATGCGGCTAGTGAACATGGGTATAGAGATACATGGGTTTGATGGAGATCCCGACAAATCCATTTATAGCTTGAGTAGCATTGACACTTTGTAAGAGGATTCTCTTTACTTACATTTATGACTCCAGCGATCCATATTTTTTGTCAACACTATAAAATATCATGGAGTCACACTTTTTGGTTAACTAAAAAAGTATTTAGTTTTACTTATAGAGTTACTCTAAAAGTTTTTTAGAGTTAATCTAAAAGGGTTTTGGATGGGTATTCACAAGGTATTAAATATGATGTAATATACGGTGAAGTTAATAAGAGATTTCCAAAAGTTTTTTAGAAGATATCCAAAAGAATTTTTGTATATGATTTCATAAGTTATTGTATATGATACAATATAAGGTGAAATATCACAAAGACTTTTAGGATTTAGTGTAAGTGTAGGATTTGAAAGGAATATTCCTTAAATCTAAAATTATATGTGATATGTTTTGGTGGCTATAGCCTTAAGATTTTGTTGCCACTCTACATAGATTTTATAATAGGATTTAAGATATGTTTCTAATAACCTAAAATTAGGTTAGATTGATAATACATTGCAACCAATATATTCTTAATTAAAGGATTAATGTTACGTTGACACAATGTAAGATGAGCATGTGTCTTATTCTTGTTATTGCCTTGGATTTTTATGGGAAAATACTACCTTTTCTATAAATTGTATGCTATGATTCCTTTGGAAAAGGCTATGGTACTCAAATGAAACTAAATGTTAACATGTTAATGTTCAAATCTAACTTCCACCTAAGATACTATAATGTAAATGTTACATGAGATGTGATGTGAGGAACTGATTTGCATTCATTCATATGATGCATGAATTGGTTAAGTCATTAAATCATTCATTGTAACACATAAGTTAATACAAGCATCGCTATGGAGCTTCCTTGGGGTCTATATAAACCCTAATATCATATTATGGTGGTTGTATATGTGTATCCTTTCTAAATCTCTCTTTATATTCTTCCTCATTTTCATCACAAGATGCTAGTATGCTATGGTGAAAGATGGGATCCTATTTCAAGTGTTGAAATAATTCATCTTGTACCATGGATATGACTATGGAGATGGGATGCCTTTTTGAAACCCTAGAGTGATATATATCAAACCATGTGATCGTTTAAATACATTTCAGAAGTTATTCGGTGTAAGGTATGCACTATTTATGGTTTCTTAATTTTCAGTATACATGGTTTCAACTATCTAATCATGGTGATCTTAGGTTTGTGGTTTCTAATTGCTTCCACTATTATGATTAAGTATTAATCAACCCCTTATAATCCTATCAACAGTATTCCATGAAGTTCCATTGGGTGGCCAGTGGAACTCCATCAGGTGGTTGGGGACTCATCGGGTATCCAGTGAGGGTTGAAGTACACAGTGGATCTTGGGTGTGTTTTTTTATCAGGGTAAGACCCATAATACCACACCATTTTTACCTAGTTGGTCACTCGGGAGAGGGAATTTTTCTATCCCTCTCCCATTTGTTTCTCCCTCATGGATCCCTCTTGGTTCTCCCTTGATTTATGGTAGATAAGAGCTTCTTCCAGTGCATATAAGCTAGGTAACCTCTCCCATATCTCCCTCTTCTTCATAATATTTGTCTCCCTGCTAATTTTTTGTGTCTCTAAGTTATATTTTGACAGAATATTACATAAAAGGATGGTTGAATTGTATCAAACCTTGGGGCTTTGGCATGTGATGGATAGAGGGTATCAAGGAATAATGAACATGCATTGTCCTTCACCATTTCAGTTTAGGTATGTTTTTTTCAAAATTTATTTTGGGAATTTGGTTTAATTGGATGAAATTGGTGATTGTATGGGTGTCAAGTTATAGATATTTTTCTTGTAGAGGTGTCACAGGTGTGTCATAGACCTTATGTGCATCTTTAGTCATGGAAAATATGTTTTGGGGTTTCTCGATGAGTTTTAGGAAATTTTGGAACTTTGGTTTAAATTATTTAATTAATTATAAAGTGTTGTAATTATTTATTAGCTGTTGTAGATGAGACAGGAACTCATGGTATGAAAGGAGATCAGTACGGGATTGGGTGAGGATGGTAGAGAAAATATTGAGTGGGGCAACTCTAATAATGAGTAGGTGATCCCTATAATATTTCACCATAAGCATGTTTATGCATGATTTTACATGTACGCATGGAGGTTTGGGTTAGGGTAAATTTGAAAGGGACCAAGAGTGTGAAAGTGGAGAGTTATATGGATGTGCCTTCTAAGCTTGGAGTGAGTGTGTTATCAGGTACCATTTGATCTATAATTTACTATAAACTGTGTCACTAAGGGGTGAGGATATTGGTTGAGAGTATGAGAAAATTGGGGATGGTCTTTGGGATTCACTGTTATAAAAGTGGTCTTTAACAGAACTAGAATAGTCCTTTATCAGTGCTAAAAAAGCAATGACTACTATAGTGTGATTAAAAGGCCTAGGTTTTTATCAATGCTAGAAAATCACTAATAAAGAACCCTTTTATTTGTACATTTATTAGAACTGATAAATGATACCATTTATCAATGCATTTATTTATAACTGATAAAGGGACCCTTTATCAATGCTACTAAATTCACTAATAAATGAATCCTTTATCATCACATTTATTAGCACTGATAAAGGGGAATACTACAATGTGCAGTAACATCACACTGCAGTACCAGAAATAGCATCATAAATTAGAAAAATCATATAAAAATATAAAATTTAAATTAAATAAAATTTACAACACAAATACAAGAAAAATCATTATTATATATCAAAATAACATACCTATATAAAAGAACAAGCCACCCCTAATTGAGTAAAAAGAACATTATGTATCATATTGCGTTGCGGTTTATTTTTGCACGTCACATGCCATTTATTGTTCTATATGAAAATTAACTAAATAAGTATAAGATAAAAATGATAAGGAAATTAATTAATTAATTAATAGAATATAAAATGATGAGAAAATAATCTAGGATCATTTTCTTGGTTTTGGCAGTGTGATGCACGTTTTAAACTAAAATAACACTTATATATTGAAAAGATGCACTTGGAGTCATACCAATCACATCGTTCATTGGATGGCATTAAGGATGATTCCTTCATGTCCCAAATGACTTATGGATCATTTTCCTAAAGTATAAAAACAATTCTAATGTGTTTCCTCAATTTTGAGTATTCCACTTGTGTTTTTTACTAAAATGTCATTTTAAACTGGAAACACACACTTTGAGTCATACAGGTCGCATCGTGTGTGGGATTGATGTGATACTAATTCCTACATTCCAAAAATGAATTATGAATCATTTTACTAAATTTTTTAAGACAATATGAGTGAGTTTTCTTAGTTTTAAGTGAGTGACACTTTTTTGTATTAAAATGTCAATTTTAAACTAATAACAGACACTTTGAATAATATTGGGAACATCATGTATTCGATTGAGGTGAATATGATTTATATACATCAAAAATTACTTATGGGTAATTTTACCAAAGTATAAAAATGATCCAAATGTGTTTTATTGATTTGAGTATGTCAGTTGTCTTTTTTACCAAAATTAATGTCAATTTTGAATAAAAAGGCGCACTTATAGTCATACCAATCACACTATGAATCATATTGAGGTTTGGATGATTATTACACATACCAAATGACTTATTTATCATTTTTATGAAGTATAAAAACAATATGCTCGTGTTTTCTTGGTTTTGAGTATGCCACTTGTGTTTCTTACTAAAATGTCATTTAAACTAAAAACACGCACTTTGAGTCATACAGGTTGCATAATGTGTGGGTTTTATGTGAGACCAATTCCTACATGTTAAAAATGAATTATGAATCATTTTCATAAATTATAAATATCATACAATCAATTTTTCTCCATTTTCAGTGAGTCGAACTTTTTTGTATTAAAAAGTCGATTTTAAACTAATAACAGGCACTTTGAGTCATACCGGGCACATAGTGTATTGGATTGAGGTGAGTATAATTCTTACTTGTAAAAAATGACTTATGGATCATTTTCCTAAAGTACCAAAACAATCCTAACATGTTTTCTCAGTTTTGAGTATGTCAGTTGTCTTTATTACTAAAATTAATGTCAACTTTGAATAAAAATACGCACTTGGAGTCATACTAATCACGCCATGTGTCGGATTGAGGTGCGGTAGATTGCTACATGTCCCAAATGACTTATGGATCATTTTACTAAACTATAAAAATAATATGAATTTGTTTTCTTGATTTTGAGTATGCTACTTGTGTTTCTTACTAAAATGTCATTTTAAACTAGAAACATGCACTTTGACTCATATCGATCACATTGTGTGTGGGTTTGATGTGAGACTTATTCCTAAATGTTAAAAATGAATTATTTATATTTTTACTAAATTTTCAATACAATCCGAGTGAGTTTTCTCAGTTTTAGTGAGTGGTACTTTTTAGTATTAAAATGTCAATTTTAAACTAATAACTGACACTTTGAGTCATACTGGGAACATCATGTATTTAATTGAGGTTAGGTTGATTCTTAAATATAAAAAATGACTTATAGATCATTTTCCTAAAGTACCCAAACAATATGAATGTGTTTTCTTAGTTTTGAGTTTGTCATTTGTCTTTTTTACTAAAATTAATGTCAATTTTGAATAAAAATACGAACTTGGAGTCATATCAGTTACACCATGAATCGTATTGAGGATCGGATAATTTATACATGTCCAAAATGACTTATGGATCATTTTATTGAATTATCAAAAAAATCAAAATTTATTTCCACAGTTTTGAGTATGGCACTTGTGTTTTTTACTAAAATTCCATTTTAAACAAGAAACATGCACTTTGAGTCATATAAGTCGCATCGTGTTTGGGTTTAATGTGAGACTGATTCATGCATATAACAAATTAATTATGAATACTTTTATTAAATTATCAATACAATCCAAGCATTTTTTTCTCTATTTTCAGTGAGTGGTGATTTTTTGCATTAAAATGTCAATTTTAAACTAATAACAGGCTCTTTGAGTCATACCGGGCACATAATGTATTGAATTGAGGTGAGACTGATTTATACGCATAAAAAATTACTTATGGATACTTTTCTTGAATTTCCAAAAATAATCTGAATGTATTTTCTCAGTTTTGAGTATGTCAATTTTCTTTTTTACTAAAATTAATGTCAATTTTGAATAAAAAGACGTACTTAGAGTCATATCGGTCACACTGTGCATCAGATTGATGTTCAGATGATTCCTACATGTCCCAAATGACTTATGTATCATTTTCCTAAAGTAAAAAATAATAATACAAATGTTTTTTCTTGGTTTTGAGTATTCCATATGTGTTTTTTACTAAAATATAATTTTAAACTGAAAACACATACTTTGACTCATACTAATAAAATCATCTGTGAGTTTGATGTGAGAATTATTCATACATGTCACAAATGAATTATTAATCATTTTCCTAAATTATCAAGACAATATGATCAAGTTTTATCATTTTTTAGTGAGTGGAACTTTTTTGGATTAAAATGTCAATTTTAAATTGATAATGGAGACTTTGAGTCATACCGGTAAAATCATGTAACAGATTGAGGTGAGTTTGATTCATACACATTAAAATGAATTATAGATCATTTTTTCTAAATTACCAAAAACAAGAAAAAGCATTTTTTCAGTTTTTAGTATGTCGGTTGTCTTTTTTACTAAAATTAATGTCAATTTTGAATAAAAAGACACACTTGGAGTCATACCAGTCACACTGTGTGTCGGATTGAGGTGAGGATTATTCCTAAAAATCCCAAATTACTTATGGATAATTTTACTAAATTATAAAAACAATACTAATGTTATTTTTTGGTTTTGAGTATGCCACTTTTGTTTTTTAATAAAATTTCATCTTAAACTGGAAACACACACTTTGAGTCATACGGGTCGTATCATGTGTGGGTTTGATGTGAGACTGATTCCTACACATAAAAAATGAATTATTAATCATTTTTATAAATTATAAATAAAATCCAATCACATTTTCTCCATTTTTAGTGAGTGATACTTTTTTGTATTAAAATGCCAATTTTAAACTGATAACGAACACTTTGAGTCATATCAGGCACATCGTGTATCGGATTGAGGTGTAGCTAATTCCTACACATTAAAAATGACTTATGTATCATTTTAATGAAGTAAAAAAACAACCCAAATGTTTTTTCTCGGTTTTGAGTATGTCAATTGTCTTTTTTACTAAAATTAATTTTAATTTTGAATAAAAAGACACACTTAGAGTCATTTCGGTTACATTGTGCATCAGATTGAAGTGTGGGATATTCCTAAACATCCAAAAAGACTTATGTATATTTATATTAAAGTATCAAAACAATATGAATATGTTTTATTTGTTTTGATTTCACCACGTTTCTTTTTTACTAAAATTTCATTTTAAATCGAAAACATGCACTTTGACTCATACTAATCACATCATGTGTGGGTTTAACGTGAGACTAATTCCTACATGTCACAAATGAATTATGAATCTTTTTTTCTAAATTATCAAGATAATATGAGAATGTTTTTTAAGTTTTTAGTGAGTGAAACTTTTTGTATTAAAATGTCAATTTTAAACTGGTAACGGACACTTTGAGTCATATCAGGTACATTGTGTATCAGATTGAGGTGCATTTTATTCCTACACATCACAAATGACTTATGGGTTATTTTCATAAATTACCAAAACAATACGAATGTTTTTTCTCCCTTTTGAGTATGTCAGTTTTCTTTTTTACTAAAATTAATGTCAATTTAAAAACAATTTGAATACATCTTCCAAGTGATGATAAACTCTAACATAACATCATAATTATTTTTTCATCAAAATGAGAATATCCCTATTCTCATGTGTTTTTTATTGAGAATGATGATGAGTTTTTTATTAATGGGTGTGTGAACATGGATCATTTTACATAATGAATGTTCACAATCATAATGAATGTTACTTGTATAGATTTAACAAGTATTTTTTATATTATATCATGCATATAATTAATGATCTAATAGTCTAAATAATTCCACCACCCACCAAAGTGAAACCACTATATTTTTCTTTTCTAAAAAAATCAAGATTCAGTTGATGAAATTTTGTATTTATTTATTTTTCAGAGGTTTTGGATCAAGCTACTGGATTATTTTTCAAAGGGTTTTTCATTTAGATTTTTGGTGCTTCAAAATTTCATTTGAAGTGGGTTTTCAGTTTTAAGTTATTTATTCATAAGGTGGTTTATTTTAATTTTATGTCATGTTTCCTTTGACATTATCCCTCCTTGATGACCATGATATCTTAATGTTCGTTTTCTTCCAATAGTTATTTCATACACCTGGTGGCTTCAGTGGTTGATTACACATATATTTATTCAAACATTTAAGCTGTATTATATACCAGTTTTATGATTATATTGGTGTTTTATGACTCTCAAGTGACTATTGGATCCACTACTAAGACCCTTTATTTGCAGCGTAGAGAATTCATAGGCAAGAAACAACATCTGTTTTTTATTATTGTTCAGTTTGTTCTTAGTGAGGGGTTTCTTTCACACTTAAATGATATTTGATAGTACTTGTAATGTAATAATATAAATTTTATCCTATGATAATTATTTTGAAAAAATAAGTGGTGTTTATTTTGTTTCTAAAAAAATCCCTCCACTTAAATTCCTATATAAAATAAATTAAACAAGTGGTGAAAAAAGTCAATAATCCACATGAAATACTTTCACAATGGATATTATCATAAGTGAAAAGTGTTGTCCATAATTTTCAATAATTGTTATCAAACACAATCTTGTTATTATCCTCATTATACTCAATTACCCAATAATTTTATTGTTTTCAAGTCAGTGCTTCGTCTCCTCCTCTACCTCGGTCTTCAACATAGTCTCTGCCTTTTCCTCCTCCTCTACCTCAATATTTGACTTCAAATTTTCCTCGACCTCCACCTCGACCTCTTCCTCTACCTCCACCTTTTCATTTGCCTCCACCTCCACCATTATCTAACAATTTTATTTTTTTCAAGTCAGCACTTCTAAACAAATTGATTTCCTCCATTATACTTCTCCTTGAGAAACATATAAAAAATAAAATATAAATATTCTAACACTAATTTTTCACCAAAAAAAAAATATATTTCTAAGGTAATAACTCATACTAGACCACAAACATAGCTGGAAATCACCTAAATTTGTTGTTAGCATACATTCAGACAACATGTTTGTTGTCCACTCATATATAAACAAATTTATTTCTTATTTTTGAGAATGACGGTTGTAAAAAATATTTATAGTACTGAGAAAATATAAAAAAAAGATTATTATGAAATATATTTAATGAAATTTTAATTACCTTTGGAAATTACCTATTAGAGGATGCTAGTCTTTTCATGCTTTATAATCTCTCTCATAAATTTTCAAGCATAATATCCACAATCGATGTCATTATTTTACTTCAGACACTATAGAAACATTATGAAATATAATTAAATTATTTTGAAATGTTTTTATAGTTAAATATTTCAATATATACCCTAATTTTTTCCATTTGTAGTAATCCACAATATTTATCTCTTCAGATACCGACTTCATTCCATGATTTAGCCTATATTTAGCGACTGCCCTGTTATAAATTTTTTTTTGTTAAAATACATAATGAAACATATAATTCTAATTTTTTCTATAAAATTTTGATTTAAATGTATTAAAAAATCACAATACACATCATGTGTGGTCAGTTGGTTGGATATCCATTCATTAGATCCAAAAAATAAATATTTGGAGTATCTAGATTGACTGTGATCAACATCCAGTGCTACCTAAAAAACAAAAAGAAATAATTAATTCAAAAAATAAAAAATATATTTTATGTGATTAGAGTTTAGAGTTTTGCTTTTTCATTGTAGGAATCAAAAAAATTATGCCATATAATGTTTTTTTATTAAACTCTTTGAGTAACTCGTCTCTTTTCTTCACAATTTCTTTATTATACAAAGTAAGTTTTGGCATAGAAATGATATAGGTATTAATGAATCTAAATCATACTTCCCGTGATTTTCCCTTTATATAGTAGTGATATAAATTCTTGTAGAAAATATGAATAGTTATTAACTTTAATAAACATATTAGCTCACTATTTTGATAGATGTATTATGAAAATGTACCTTATATATGTATTTACAACTGAGGTTCCCAACCATTCATGCTTGAGAATCTCATTTATAGTCTTGAGACCAATTACTTTTGTCATGGAAGCTCCATATATTTATTTTTCATATGGAATGTAAGACATATTTTCATCTTTAAATGTGTTCTATACATGAATTTGTAATGATAATAAATGTTTCTCTAGAACTGTTGGGGAGAATCTACTCTCGAAATATCATTTTGATTTCTTAGTAGATTCACTAGATTTTATTGATCTGACCTTTTGTTTCCCCACTTCTTTATCTATATGTAATATCATATCTCACTTCAAACCTTTTATCATAAACCATTAAAGTTTTTTCATATGAAAAAAATTGTTAAATACATACCTCATTTATCTTTATAAGATTAGATAGACATTCTATGAAAGCTCCAATAGCATCATTGACCATTGTAATATCTGGATCATCAAATGGAATAAGAAACTTAGCAGTTAGATTATGAGATAACTCAATCCCCACTCTAATCTGATATTTTGGGAAGGATTTATAGTGTATCTTGTCTCCCAATATATTATAAATTATACCCATCACAACAAGGTGGTGCATGGGTGCTAAAAGATACAAATCACATACAACTGTACCCTATATAATTTTAGTAATATAAAATTATCAAAAGTTATTTGATTTCCATTTATGAGAAATAGTAATGAAAAAATTAATTACCTCAAGTAAGGTATGTGGTTGTGGGAATGACTAGCCTCAAATCTAATCAGATCATTCAGTTTATGTGCGGATATTTGTTCCACCACTGGTTCACTTTGATCCTTTCTCATACATTGGTCTGTCAAACTAGACTAAACAATAATATCTTGCAGTGAGTCTATTTGTATCTAAAATAATCTCATCATATTATATGTATCTCCATGTGGTTTTATCTTCTCAAAATATGTTCAAGGAGAGACTCCAAAACCTAATCCTCTAACGTGACCGTATTGTTATGGTCATTTCAACGCTACTGAAAGTAGATTTTCTCATGGTATGGTCGCTAGTGATTCTTGTGTCTAAACCATATAAAAAAATATGAACATAAATAGATATTTCTATATAATACTATTATAAATCATAAAAAATTACAATTATGTCATACTTACACATGTTTTCCATATTTTTTGTGTTTTCATTAACTAGATTACCCTCCTTATTTACACGAGCCACCTTACATAGCACATGACGTGGGATAGAAGTGGATTCAGATTTTGATTCATCAATCATCATATAAAAAAAGGAACATATATTGTTTCATATCACATAATTAAACTTTTATTATTGATTTAAAATACATACCAATTTCTTTTCTAATTAATTGTACCGCGTCCTTGCTTTTTGATAGGGGTATATTGGTTTTGATGCACGTTCTTTATTTTTAGCACTATTTTGTTATTTCATGAATTAACAGTTTTGAATCAAGTTAGATAAAATAAAAAATGTCAAATAATATATTATCGACTTCAATACACCTGAAATGATTTCTCATTGCAATGATTGATGAAAGCAATCCATGTTTCATGATTTATAATGTGTGCATGACTAACAGGTGGGTGGGGATTTACTTTCCCCTCAGCATCCCTAAGATATAACTTCATAACAAGAGTTTGGAAACCTCTATGAGCTTTTCCAGAGACCATTAAGACAAATTTATTATGGAAATATTCTAAAATAAATGATATCTATAAGGAATAATGAAAATTTATTCAATGTTTAATTATATAATTTTTCAGTAAAATGGAGGAAGTATATCATAACATTACCATTATATCTTTTCAAATGATTTTCTTCATTACAGGTTGGATGAGGTGACATGAATCAATATCAATTGGCATGTTCATCCTTGTTGTGACCCCGATATAACTAATGAACATTGAATTATTGGGGTCAAAATGTTGGCCTCATTGATTCCAACCAACCTCAAATTTTATACCCCAACTTATTGCCTCGATAATTTTATCAAACATTGTGATGCTGCATCATTGTTATTTTTTTCATCAACATGTTGTTGATCTCCTAATAATTCTATAGTTTCATCATCAACAGTCTATTCTTCCTCAATATTGGTAATGTTAATATGTGCATAATACATTGTCTTAATGAGTATTCAAACATTTAATTTGTCTTGAATAAAAATAATGTAAACATAAATAAAGGATTTGAGAAGGGTTGCATGCATGCTCTATTACAAACTTGATAAAATATTTAACTCCATCTTCATACTCTTTTGTCAAATGATTAGTGTGAATCCATTTTTAAGGAAATTGGTAATTGAATTTAAGATAACAATTACTCTACTATGGTAGGTGTTATCCTCTAAATTTATCCAAAGGTAGAAGTTATAGAAAACGGTCATCCCCAACATCTTCATCTGTTGAACAATTATTATTGTAATTTTTTTCTTGAGACTCATCATCCATCTCATCTAGACATGCACCTATGTTGTGTGAACTACTTTGAGCAGTATTCATCCCAAGTTGGGTATCAGTGATCATTTTGGATGAATACTGCTCAGAGTAGTTCAAAAAACATAGAAGAGATAGGGGATGAGTCTCAAGAAATAAAATTCAATAATAACTATTTAGGAGATGAAGTTGGTGAGGATGATAGTTTTCTCCTTAAAAATTTTTAAATTATCACATCTTAATTTAAAATTTAAAATCTTATCTCAAAATATTAAAAGTTCCCTGACACTACCATGAGAACATCAACTCATCCCCACTAAGGTTCACCAACTCTAATCTATGATACTAGTCCTTTTACCTCATTTGTATCTCAAATATAAGAGCTTTATATCCACTGAGGTTCATGTGTAGGGTGTGAGTATAAAAATAAAAAAGTAAATACTAAAAGGGACCATAAAATATACAATGAATATATTTGAGTATTTTTTCAAAGTAGTAACACTCATAATATACATGTAAGTCAAGTAATTGTTTACTAACCAAGACACTGTGATAATCAAATGTACCAACTTCATTTCATACCAGTGAATTATACTAATCATACCATAAGTTTATACCATGGTTTTTACCTAAAATTCAAATCATTTCACTAATAATATGTTAACATTTGAATCATAAAACCTAGTACTTATTATTTTTTAAAAATATGTTTATCCCATGTATACTCTAAACTCACTCATATTCAAAAATAAGATAAATGAAATTTGAACTATGGTATCTAAAACATATTACATTTCAAAAATTAAGGAATGAATGTTCAAATCCAAAATTGAAATATATTTTGATTCCCTTAATCTATAAAATTGGTTGTTCCCTAATCCATTAATTTTTCTAAATCATTGTTTTTCTTCCCAAACATAGCCTAAATTCTAGATTCTATTAGCCTTTCTGGAAACCCTTTTCACTATAATTGGAATCTTTGGAGCAAAAGAAATTTTATGAAAATGTATTCATCTTTATTTTGATTCAAAGACACCAATTGTAGTGAACAATTTCTTAAAACATTATTAAAGGTAAACATGATGCATTTTTTCTTATAAAACCTCTATTGATAGAAATCAAATACCGTCAAAACCATTAAAACATGTCATTTAAATATATAGTCATTATTCAAGGATTGGTAAGTGTAATTTCCCTTACCTTCTACCTTTTTCTGTTTTATATTTCCCTTTTTTATCTACTAAGTTTTCTACTATGTTTGAAGTGTATTTGTATCCATTTGGTAACATATACTCAAAATTGCTTAAATAAGTTAGGATCCATTTGACATCACTTAATTAGACCCAATTATAACACCTATGATAAGTGATTATTTATAAGTTTTTTAAGATTTCTTATTGAAAAAATATTTTAAGGTCACTTATGATAGATTTATGTTGTGCAGGGCTTAGAGGAGATACAAACTTGTGGTGGTATTGGTGTTCCTAAGAAGTAGTAAATGAAGAGGATGAAAGGTTGAAATATTTGAATAATGGGTTAGGAGATTCGATTTTAAAAGTAGTGGCAGTGGCTTTGATAGAGATTAACGAATACAATCTGATTGGTAGGTATGTTATCAAGGAACTTTGGAACCATAATGATGGGAGGAAGGGTAGTTTGAAAGAGGGAGTCCAATCCATCATCAATATATGGAATGAAATCAAGTATCTAAGGACATATTAAATAAAGGTATTTAAGGTTAGTTGTACTGGAGTATTGAGGTATTATATCTCTTCTCAAGACAGTAACAATTTTCATGCAAGATTCCTGAAAATGTGGACTTTTATGCATGAATTGTATTGTATTGTATATCTATCTTACCAAAATGAATCCTTATTTACATAACCTTATTTTTGAAACTTGGGGTCCTCTATAGTATTAAAAATGATTATAAATTCTTAATCCATAATGATAATCAAGAACAATATCAAACAACACATCATTGTTACTCAAGTTTAAAAGGTTGTATAAACTCTGTCAAAAATATAATTCACTTTCCATCACAACATACCACCAACCACAATGTAATCTCATCAAACATTTTTTCATTTAACCATCTTGAATTTATCAATTCATTTATGGTAAAAATTTTGTAATCATAAATAAAATATAATAGTGCTAGGCATAACTAAATTTTATAATACTTTACACAAGTTTAACTTAACACCATTAATAATTCTTGCATGTGGTATATCATCATCTCATTATTAAATAATATATTCAACATGTGAAATTATATTCAGATTTTTATTCAAATTGTGTATGAATAAAAAAATAATCAAAAGAAAGAAAATATATAGGAACCACCATAAAATTCTACCATTTTATGACATAGGAACAAACTTCATTTATTCATTCTCTTACATCACATGTGCGGCACTAATAATCCAATATTAATTAAGCGAAAATCTACACCTATCACTCTATGAAATTTTATGAAGATGATTTTCTCAATAGATACACATATATTCATAATTATTCTTATTGTCTTAAACATTTTTTCATCTTTATTTTCATGTTATACTATGGAAACAAGATTCAAACAATAACAATTCACATTATCTAAAAGGTAATAAGAAATAATATAATGGAAACATTGAGAAAATTACCATAAGTTGCAATAATGGATGGAGATGCAGTTTGCAGTGGTCTCGTATGAAGCCGGAATCAGTTTATAGAGTAGGGGTGGAATTATGTTGGTATAGGTGAGAGAGAGAGAGAGAGAGAGAGAGAGATATGAGATGTAGGGTTCATCATGGTTAATAACAACACAAAAACACAAACCGAGGAACCCAAAAATTCAAACAAATAGAGAGGAAAAGGAAAAAATCACATACCTTGGATTCTAGCCTAGATTCATCTAAGAGAACGTAGAGAAGTAGCACTGGCAACAGGGGAGTTCCGTGAGAGATTGAGAATCACAAATGAATGAGTTGTGGTTAGGGATCTTTTAAATAGATTGGGGACACTTTTATCATCACTTTTAAAAAAGTGCTGATAAAGAGCTCTTTTATGAGTGCTAAATTGATAAGTGCTGATAAAGGATTTATAATTATAATTATAAATAAAAAAATTGTAAAAATATTTATATAATTATATATTTGTTTATTATAATTTTATAATTATTTAAATATATAATTATTTATTTATAATTACATTAATAATTTTTAAAAAATATATTTTTTATTTATAATTATAAATATATAATTTTATAAATATAGTAAATATACATTTATAAATATATTTATAATTATTTATTTATAATTATAAATATATTTATATCATTATATATATTTATATCAATATATATATTTATATCATTATATATATATATATAATAAATATATATAAATATAAATATAGTAAATATATTCATTATTTGAATATATTTATTATAATTCTATAATTATAAATATATTTATATAATTATATATATATAGTAAATATATATATAAATATATTAATTATTTAAATATATTTATTAAAATTTTGTAATTATATAAATATATAATTATTTATTTATATATATATGAAAAATACTTTTAAAAAACACTTTTATATATTTATAAAATATTATATATATATATATATAGCCCCTAGGGTGAAACTCAGTGGTAGCTGACTCTATGGGTCTTAGCAAGGTCTTGAGTTTGAGTCTCACTCAGTACACATCTACATTGTATGTTACCTACTTTTCTTTGTAATATATCCTCTTTCCCCGAACAAACTGAGGCTTCAACCTCAACTTATATATATATATTATAAATATAAATATAAATATAGTATATTCATTATTTAAATAAATTTATTATAATTTTATAATTATTTAAATATATATAATTATTTATTTATAATTATATAAATACTTTTTTAAAAAATAATATTTATTTATTTATAATAATTATAAATTTATAAATTTATAAATATAGTAAATATACATTTTTAAATATATTTATTTATAAATATTTATTTACATATATGTTTTTAACATTATCAATGAATATATAATCTTAAATACATGTATTTTAAAATTGAGTGAAATTGAATAATTAAAAATGAGTACACTTTACAAATATTAAATAAATGGATAAGTTTTATTAAATAAATATAAATTATTAAAAAACCATGGATATATATATTGAAGTATAGATGAATACATATTGAAAATACCAAAACATAGTAAATAAATATATATAAATAAATAATAGAAAATGATTAATTTTTAAAATAAAATAAAATATATAAATATATATTAAAAATGAATAAATAATACCTAACTGTAATAATATTAAAATTAAATAAATACATTTTACTGATTAAAAACATAATATATTAAATGTATCATGTTATAATGAAATTCTAAAATATACTAAAATTTGAATAAATTACATAAATATTAGGTGTATTTGTTTTTATATAAGATTTCATTAATGGCGTAAATATTTGTATGTATGTGTTGTATATAAAAATTCATTAATTATGTATATATATTTGAAATCAATGTAACACATGTTTGATATATGTTAAATTGAAAATTCTAACATTAAAAATGAATAATACATTAATATGTTTTTAATTATTACATTTTATTCATTTTCTATATATTTATATATAATATATATTATTTATTACTATTTATAACTAATATATCTATTATACTTATTCATTTTTATTAATAATTGTTTCATTGATAAATTTTTAAATAATTTTATAATTTTATAATTTTTAATTTTTTTGTAAAATTATTACAATTTATTCATTTTTATTTTATTTTTCTTTAATTATTACAATTTATTAATTTTATATATCTATATTTAATATATACTATTTATTAATATTTATAATCTATACATATATTAAATTAATTCATTTTTATTAATAATTATTTAATTAATAAAATGTTTAATATTTTTCTTAATTTACTGTTTTTAAATTTTTGTTTTTTTTTATTTCATTTTATTCATTTTACATATCTACATATTTAATATACACTATTTATTAATTTTTATAATTTATATATATGTTTATTCATTTTATCAATAATTATTTAATTAATAAAATTGTTAATATTTTTTAATTTTTATTTATTTAATTATTTCATTTTATTCTGGACCTTTATCAGAGCTTTTTTCTAACACTGATAAAGGTCAGCATTGTTAAAGATCTTTTTTTTATTAGTGATTGATATGGGTTGTGAGTATCCTAGGATGAGACTCCATGAGGTTAGTGTGGCATGTATGGCGAGTTTAGGCTCTTGGATGATGGGTGAGACAACTGAATGTCCCGTGTATATTTGGGAAAACCCTCTTAAAGGTGGGTAGTGGTATTGGTCCATTCCATGAGCATGATAATTACTCTTGGGCTTAAGACAATGTGTAGGGGAGGGTTTTCTCTAGATGAAGGGCTTGAGATCTCTCATATGCGAGATGTGAGATGGGACCCGAGTGTTGGTTGTGGGAATTTTATTCTTCCAACTTTGTGATGATTTTCTAAGGGGTCCTTGAGTGTGGTTGGCCTATTAGGGTCCTTGGGTAGTTGTATTAGGATGTATTGTGGTAATTGGGAGAGGATTTGGATTGTGCCATTGATTCCTAAGTCAAGTTAGGTTTTCGTGTTGTGGGGTCACCATGGGGTGATAAACATAGGTTGGTACCAATGGGTAAAGACTAGGTAGGGCCCAAGAATCTTAGTATATGTATTCATGGGTAATATTGGTGTGTTGATGGGTTTAACATGTCATGCCTGGTGTGATGGGGTCGAGGTTGGGAGATCCATGAAATATTGCGACATCACCCTCATGTGGAGGGGTGATGGTGCATAGATTAGTATGTGGCCTACTCTAAGTGATATGGTAGATTTAGAGGCATAATATAAGGCTTACCCTAAGTGATAAGTAAGAGATATAGGTTTGGTATGAGGGCCTACTCTGAGTGAGAGGGTAGAGATTTTAATGTGACATGACACCCTACCCTAAGTACCAGGGTATGAATTAAGGTTTTATGACATGAGGCGACTACTTCTTCCAGCATTATTCAAGCCAAGTATGGTCAGGTGTTGCAGTGGATTAGTTAGCACATGATGACCCAACACGTATTATTGAATTTCATGTGTTTATGTTATTTATTTTCTTTATGAAAACACATGTACCTGATAGTGTATATTAGGGGCACTTGGTGAGACCTTACTAAAATATATTTCTCACACCCTATAAGGGCTCCCTAGTGTACGTACATGTAGAACTTATGTCTAGTATATAGGTTTGATCATAGTTTTCATGGTAGGTTAGGTGGGGGAAATTTGATGAGATTTAGATATAGGGATTAGGTGAGGCAATGGGTTAGTATTTAAGCCTCTTTTGTATTTTATTTATTATTTATCTTGTATATGTGATTGTATTAATAGTTATCTATTGGGATGTATGACTATATAACCTGCATATTCATTTATTATAGCATGGGTATATGTTTGTTTAGTTATGGTTTACTTGGGTTGTAATTCTATACATACGTACTCTAATATTATTGGGATTATAAAGTTTCTTCAAGTCTTTGGAAGTTCACTCATCAGAAGTTCAGTCACCATAATTTTACTCATTGAAAGTTTAGACACCGGAAGTTCTCTCATCAAAAGTTTGGTCTTTGATAGTTCACTTCATCCTTGTTAGAACAGTGGTAATAGGGAAATTCAACATACGAGTTAGACCATAAAAATTTCCCAAAACTTCCAATGGATGGTGTGTAGACTGGTCTTTGGGTGTGTTGAATAGTTTACCAGTTGGGAAAGTTGAGTCGGTGGAGACCTCAGCTGAATGGAGAAGTTAATAGAAGGTTGACCACAAATATTAGAGGTTAGTGTTGCATATTTGACTAGAAATGAACCTCTATAAAAGGATTTTGGATTGGATGATGAGGTGTAGATTTGAAGTACTATATTGTACTAAATTATAAAAATTGTAACACTAGATTTCTAAGTTATATTGTTGGTAAAACTTATACTTTTAGTAATATAAAAGTGTTAGTAGTGTTTTTTTGTGGATGTTGAACGAAAGTTTAAACCATGTAAAATCAGTGTCCCTTATTTCCTATTTTTGGGATGCTTGTTTATATATGTGTGATTCATCTTTTGAGTTGTGATTAGTGTGGTTCTTGACTTTTTAATTTTATTTCTTTAAGATAGAGGTGGAAGATTTGGTATTTTCGTTTTTCGCTATATTTAACTACCGGTGGACACAAATTACAAGTGAACTCGAGGTTCAGCTATCCAGTTTTTTTTTCAAATCATCTTTTCATGAGGTGTCTTTTTTCCCCAATAAGTGGAATTAAAGGGATACTTGGTTTCTCACATGAAAAATGGATATGGAAATGGATGAAGGAAAGATTTGGATTAGTTATATCAATGAAATTGACTTAGTTTTTTAGAAGATACAAATAGAGAACTATCTAATCTAGAAGGATCCTGAACTTATGTTAGGTGAGAAACTCAACAATATGGAGAAAGTTGAATAGTAAAGGTTGGAAAGAAAAGCATTAGTCCTGGTGAGGATGATGTTGGCACAAAATATTTCCTTCAACATCCAGGAGAAGAATACTACAACTTCATTTATGGTGACCCTGGTGAAGATGTGTGAAAAATGATAACCTTAAACAAAGTATTCCTAATGAGGTTTTTGTTTACCTTGAGGATATCAAAAGTACAATCAATGAAAGATCATTTGAATTATTTCAACATGATCAAGAGTTAGTGTGTGTTAGTAAAAGTGATTTTTTATAATGATGTGTAGGATATACTATTGATATTATATTTACCGAAATATTGGTATATCATGGTTATTATAGTAATAAATTCATATGGAAAATCTGATCTTGTGTTTTAATACATATGGAATTTGATCCTCAATGAGAATCTTAGGGGAATATAGGTCCAAAAACCTTCCAATAGTGCATTAAATACTAACAGAAGGAGGTGCTCACCTCATAGGAAGAATCATTGACAATCATAATAAAATATCAAAGTAAAGAGTCATGGAAATTCAAATGGTCCAAGGTTTGTTGGAATTTTAGTAAAAAAGGACATCTTTAGAGGAACTATAGAAATCTCAAGGTAAATAATAAAGGAATGGATACTGGAAGTTCAAAATATGTTGACATGATGGAAGATTGTATTGATCTACTACTCACTATTCATAATTTGATGGAGTCATGGGTAGTTGACTCTGATGAATCTTTCTACTCATCGGTCGATCACATATGCATGAAAAACTACGTATCTGGAAGATTTGAGGAAGTTCGGTTGGCTGAAGATGAAGCTTTGGAAGTGTTTAGAAAGGGATATGTAAATTTTTTATGTATAATGGGATTATTCTCCATTTGAAAGGAGTGAGACACATTCAAAGTCTTAGAAAAAATCCCATTTTAGTGGGGTAATTAGATAATGAAGGATTCAATACTAATTTCAATAATGAATTTTGGAAAGGGACTCAGGGATCCATGGTTGTGGCATTAAGAGTAAAGGACAAAACCTTGTATCTGAATGGAAGTTTAAATGGGAGTGAAATGGATTAAATTTCAGCCTCTAAAAATCTAAATTTCTAGCATTATAGATTATGTTACATAAGTGAGAATAACATAAAGGTTTCAGTAGGTAATTTCATTTTGAATCCCAATCATACAAATATTAGAAGTTGTGAAATTTGTGTTCTTGAAAAGTAAAAGAGGGTCTGATTCAATTTGAATGGTCAGAATCCCAGAGCCTAAGAATTGGAACTTGTTCACATATATGTATGGGGATCTACTTCAGTTCAATCTCATGGAGGATCATGATACATTGTCATATTCATTGACGATTACACATGAAAGGTATGTGTTTATTTTCTAAAAAATAAATTTGATGTTCTTGATGCCTTTGTACGGTGGAAAACATGGTGGAATTGGAAAGTTGTCCGGAATTAAAGTGATTAAGACCCAATAATGGTAGTGAATACAATGGTAGAAACTTATAGAGTTTTCTTTAAAAGAAGGGAATTGGGCTTGATATAATAGTACTTGGAACACCACAACAGAATAGAGTGGTAGAGAGAATGAATCAGACTCTCATAGAGAAGACTAGATGCATGTGTGTTTACTTTGGTATACCTAAGGCCATATGGGAGAAATAAATTGACATGAAAATATACTTGATCAACATAAGTCCAACCTCTATAGTAGGAAAAAGTTTACCTGAATAACTTTGTTCTGAAAAGCTACCAGAAGTTTCACACCTTAAAATCTTCAGTTTCATTGTTTATTCCCTTTTCGATGCCATAAATAGAGATAATATGGAGGCAAATTCCAAATCCCATTTTCTCATAGGTTATTTAAATGAAGAGTTTGGATATCGATTATGGATTTATGATTATCCAAATATCATCATAAGTCTAGATTTTATTTTTAATGAAAAGATCTCATAGAAGGATCAGAACTTGGTTGAATCTAAAGTTGATGAAAAGAGGTCAACTACTAAAGTAAAAGTTTTTCTAGATTAAAACACTGTAAATTTTCAAATACTTGTGATACCATATAATTGAACAAATACATTGGAATTTTTACTAATGGTTTATGTTCCAAATTACTTAATAATTGTAGAATTTTGAGAAAAATAACCAGTAATAAAACAATTGGTAGTAGGAAAACCATAAGTTGAAGTACCAAAAACTGATGTTCTGATGAATGTTGAAACTTCACTTTTAAGATCTTCTAGAGTTAGATGACCAGTACAATGGTAATAGGTTGGCACAAAATTTTTACTTCTAAAAATTTTTGGGGAACCTGAATGTCCAAAAGTGGTAGCAACACTTAGTGACTTGAAGCAATGAGATTCAACCATGGAGGAAGAGATGAATTCCTTAAAGTTCAATGGAACTTGGGGTTTGAATGAACTATTGAAGATAAAACAAGTTCTTGAGAACAAATGGGTCTACCTTTTGAAATAATAAATTGATGAAAGTGGAATATATAAGGCATAGTTGGTGGTAAAAGGTTTCCAATAGAAGTAAGAAATCAATTTCATAGATATTTTTTCACTAGTAGTAAAGAATACTATAATCCAAAAGGTTTCTAAGCATTGTTTCAACTTATGGTTTACACTTGGAGTGTATGTATATAAAGAATACCTTTCTTCACAGTGATTTGGAAGAGGATATTTACATGATTCAACCTAAGGGGTTTTATGGCCATCGTAAGAAGGGACTTGTTTATAAACTAAAGAGAAGTATATATGGATTGAAATATTCACCTCGATAATGAAACTAGAAGTTCTATGATTTCATGAATGAGGAATGTTTTATGAGGATTGAATTTGGTCATTATTTTTATTGAAAGTATTGTAATGATATAACTTACATAATTATCCTACTCTATGTGGATGACATACAATTGACAGGATAAAAAATTCAGCAAATTATGGAGTTGAAGTGGAATTTTTCCAGAATATTTGAAATAAAGGATCTTGATCAAGCTAAGAAAATATTGGGGATAAGGATAGAGAGGGATCAAAAATCTAGTACTCTGATGTTATCCCAGAAATATTACATCCAAAATATCATTGAAAGTTTTGAAATGACCTAACTTAAATCTATCATAACTCCCCTTGTTAGACACTTTACATTATCCAAGGCACATGAACCTTTAAGGAAATATGTTTTTTGATACATGGAAAAAGTTTCATATGCTTTAGTTATCAAAATAATAATGTATGCAATGATATATACATGGACTGACATTGACTTTGCAGTAGGAGTGGTAAGTCATTTCATGTTTAACCCTAGGAAGTAGCACTAGGAAGATAATCTTATACAAAGTTATTTGGGTGCATATTTTTTTGGTGATCCTAACACCCATAAAAGCACAATAAGTTTTGTGTCAACCTTTCATGGAATAATGATCATCTGGATGTAATGACTACAACTGGTGGTTAATTTTTCTACAACTAAAGTAGAGTATATTACAGCTATAAAATATTGGAAGGAGTTGATCTGGTTAATGAATTTTCTAAAGTAACTTGAAAATCATCAAAAGGAGGAACACTATTATGTAATAGTTAGAGTGTCATCCACCTTTCTAAAAATACATAATTTCGTGTAAGAATGAAACATGTTGAACTGAAATTTTATTTCATCTGGAATCAAATAGAGGATAAGGTGTTTTATCTTTAGAAGATCACAGGGAAGAAAACTTTGGACAACATGTTCACAAAGGTGTTAGTCTATGAAAACCTGAGGAAAAATTATGCCTCAGTGGGACTCAGATGAACGAGAGGAAAATAGATAACACTGCGACATACATGGAAGAAGGATTTGGTTTTCCCAATGTGTTGGAGGATATTGATGTGGTTCCTTGAAGAAATATTTAAGTGAGATATTATTAGGATCATGAATTTTCTTTAATTATCTAGAATTTCACTCATCAAAATTTTAAACACCAGAAGTTCAATCATCATAAGTTCATACACTTAGAGTTTACTCATTGGAAGTCCAGTCTCTGGTAGTTCACTTTGGCCTTGTCAGAATAGTGTAAACATGAACCTTTAGCATATATGTTAAACACCATAAGTTAAAAAAATTCTGATAGATATTGTGAATATAGTTATTTGGGTGTGGTGAGAAGTGTATCATCTAGTATGGTTGAGTCGGTGGAGGCCTCAACTAAATGAATAATCCAATAGATGGTTGACCGCAAATGTTGGAGGTCGGCATTACCTATTTCATAGGCAATGAATTTCTATAAAAAAATGTGGGACTGGATATTGAGGTGTAAATATGAAGTATTGTATTATATTTAATTGTAAAAAGTGTAATATTATCATACTAGGATACAATGTTTGTAAAATTTGTACTTCTAGTAACACAAAAGAGTTATCTGTGTTTTCCCATGGATGTAGTACAAAAGTCTGAACCACATAAAATTGGAATCCCTTACTCCCTATTTTTGGGATGCTTTATTTTGTGTGTTTGATTAATATTTTGATAAGTTATTAGGGTGTTTCTTTACTTCCTAATTCTAGTGCTCTAGGATAGAGGTGGAAGATCTGATAGTTTGGTGTTTTATTATGTTGAACTACCAGTGGATACAAACTTCCACTGAACTCAAGGTTTAACTATCCGGTTTTTTTCATATCAACTTTTCAGGAGGCATATTTCTTCCCCTATAGATATATGGATTATGAATTATGTTTGGATATTTATTATTATTTATGGTACTAGTATTGGTAGTATAGTCTTTCCAACATTTATCATAAACTCTTTCTGCTAGGTAGTAGCCTCTATCATGTGTGGAGGTGTGGTTTAGGTCATGTGTCGACCCTATCTAGGGTGTCATTCAAGCAATTTTATCTAGTGTGTAACATATCCCTACTTAAAAAAAGTTTTATATCCTAAAAACAAATGATTTTTTATATCTTATCATGATATTATGGATAGAATATAGTTTCTAAGATATTAGTAGGAGTATGTTTGGACTTTGAAAAGTTTAAGGTATAAAAAATAAAGGATTAAACCAGAAAAAATTTAAAGTTAATTTTGCTTAGTATCCTAAAATATTTTAAGGTATGTTGATAAAGAAAATGTAAATACTTAAATTTAGTTACCGCAAAGAAGTGAATGTCACTTTATATCCTAAAAAGGTTTTAGTACATGCTAGTAAATAAAGTTATTATTGTTGAGTATTACATTTTTTTACCAAATGATCTCAAAGGAAATTTTTTATGGAAATTTTCTAAGAATGATGATGGTGATGAACCTAGAAAGAGTTATAAGTTTACAATAAGATTTATTAGCATTGAAACATTTGATGTTGTGAAGTAAAGGAGTTTGAATAATATATTCAAAAGATTTGAACATTATGAATATGATTCATGAGTCTTGAAATTATTCAAAAAAAACTTTCTTTATTGATGTTACACACTAAAGGGGTTTAGTAGGTGGGGGGTTATCTGATGGTCACATAGAGATGTGGAGGGAATGAGTTTAACAAAACCATAAAAGTGTAGTAAACATAAGGCCTATATGGTGGTATACCATATGGTATGTGATTAGATAAACACATATGATGGATTTATTATTATTTTTAGTATTTTAGGAATATAAAATGTGTCATGTTATAAAAAAGATGGTTTCCACTTTATCACTCTTTTTTGTTGGTTTCATATGTTATGTGAAGTGAAATGATAATTGACCTCTCAAAGTGTGACTTTGAGTTATATCTAACTGATTTTCATCATGGAGTTTTATAGGTTATGAATAAATGTTATGGTTAGTGTGGGTATAATTTCATGTAGATATGTAGAATATGATCATGAGACACAAAATAAGTTTCATGTGCAGGATAACCCACCGAGTATACCACATTAAGTGCCATACGTTGTGTCTTTGGTATGCTAGGGGTGCATGTTTCATATTAAATATCTTATGATGTTGTAAATATACCTATAATGAGAATATTTATACTTTTATACCTTTCTTTCTCCATCCTTGAGGTTGATTTAATCAATGGGTGGTTTAGTATGATACTGATCATGTCATCGGTTGAGGCTTATCCAAAATTAGATTTATCCTCTCATGTGACAAGTATGACATCTAGGATCTAGATTTAGATTGACCTAGGAATTGTATGGACATACAAAGATAAGTTAAATTTGATGTTCTTATTTATTGGGATGAGGGGTATGTAAACCTATTATAACTTGCATTGATATATTATCAAATCTATGACTGAAAAAAAAAATTACTTATGAAATGATTGAGGCATTTTATTGATGAGACCATTTATCCTTGAGACCCACCTGCACATTGATCCTTCTTATCCTGTAGAATTCATAGATGACCATGTTATTATTAAGCCACATTACAAGCCATTATTTTCCATTCCTACCTTACACTTTTTATTTTTCATGTTATTCAATTAAATCAGTGTAGGGGAGGGGTTTTTCATGGTCATGATGGGATATTGTCTCTTGATAGGAGACTATAGGGTGTTTCTATAGGGGTTTTGGGGAAGGTTCATATTTAAATTCATTGAAATTCATTTTTTATCCCTCTTTTTGTAAGAAAATGATGATGAAAAAATAATAAATAAATAAATAAAATGGGTTGTGACTTGGGGGAATAAAAAATCTCCATTACCAAACTGATGATTTTTATCATATGTGGTTAGGTGGTGAACGTGAGACTTATTCTAGGTACAACTTTTGGGGAAAAAAGAACAACAAGAGGGGGTCATTTTTTTATGATTGCATCATTCATGATCCTTTACTTTATTCTTTCAAGTGTGTGTGAGATGGCATTATATTTTGGTGAGTAGTATTACATCGAGCTTGTATTTGGAATATCATGTATTGTACATTAGATTTTATCATCCTCATTGAAACTTACATGATTTCCAACATTACTACCTACCTTCCCTCAGCCTCAGATTCATTTGATCCTAATTGCAAATCCATCATGATTAATTGTGATATTTTTCTTTATAGGGTGGTGAAAGTAGACATATGGATTAGGCTACAAAGCGGTGAAAAAGTCACCAATTTATCTTGGTCCAACCAATTGGATATTACTAAGCTAGAAACTACTCCTTGGTCTAAATATATTCAACAACCTAAGTGTAGAAATTTTGGCTTCTAGGTAGAAATAATCACAGGCTATTGGTCCTAGCCTACTCAACTCTAATTAGGTCAAGGATCCTTCATTTTTCACCTTTAATTGTAAGGGTAGTTGTAAAAGAATGATATTATCAATTTTTTTAACCTAATTACTAGCCATAGGGTTTCCAAGTTTTTATTCACTTATTTTTTACATTTAAAACCACCCTTACTATCAACCTCTAACCCTAAGTAGATTAGCCGCCCATTATGGTACTAAATAAAAGTAGGGAAATGAGAAACATTGTAATGACCCATAATTTTATCAATAGAAATTAACTTCTTATAATTATTTCATATATTATAAATCACATAAAATCACATAGAGAACACAATACAAACACTATAAATTAATAATGAATGAAATAATTTTCATTTTTGGAAATTAAAAAACCTATACTGATGGAATAGTAACTTGACCTTTAGAATAGTAATATAAACCTTAAGAATAGTAATCTTAACAATAGAATAGTAACCTAACCAGTGAAATTATATATAAAACTTATTCATATTATAAATGAAAATATGATATAATTATATCATATTAGAATTAAATAAATGTTTTAAAAATATTAAATTAAGGATTGATATTTTTGTGAAACATAATTGTTTATTTACAAGTTTGTCATTATTATAATGATTTAAAATAAATTTTATTTTCATAAAATAGATTCATGAATTATTATTTTGTTTTATTTTTATTATAATATAATTTTATGAGACCTTAATCAATTTTTTAAAGTGTTATAAAATCAGTTATAATTTTAAAATTGGTATTTTTTTAATAAATGAGAGTTTTATTTAAAAAATAAATTTCTCATATTTAGAAAATTATTTTCATAAAATGGATTCCATTTTTTAATTCTATACACTAAAAAAAATTAGGGTTAATGTTTTGTATTTTTCTAAAATACTTTAATTTTTTGTGAATAGTGAAATACGGTAATTTACGGTATAAGCTAAATACATGAATTATTGAGTTGTAGATGATGTATGAATAATGTAAGCACCATTAATTAGAACTAAAATGCAATGGTTAGTGTATTTAGTTACAATAATCAATATTATTGTTTGTCTTGAGTAAAATAATAAAATAATGAATAGAATAATCAAAAGACACCCCTCTCCTCCACTATAAATATCACCCCTCACCACCTCTTCACCTCACACCTCTTAAGACTTTAATATTGTCCAATTTCTACCAAATCCTCTCCCAAACCTACCCCCCCATTTCCAGGATCCTTTGGTCTCAAGAAAATACCAAACCCTTTTCCCTAAGTAGGTTCTCAAGGATAATTTCATGAGATAAAACCCTCTTCCGTTTTCTTTAATTTATTTTCAATTTATTTTCTTTTCTTGTCTTATCCTGAACTCCCATTTTCCAAGTGGAATGATAAATATAGTATCATTTTTATACTATAATTATATCATGTTAATATAAGATCCATCATCAAAATCCTTCCTCTCTCTCTTTTATTCTATAAATGAAAACATCACCTGTGATGTGTCAATTTACCATCATCAAAGACAATACATTTTCATTTTCATTTACCACCTTCAAGGATGGTAATAAAACCATTTTTATGGTTAAAAAAGATTATAATATATGTATTAAATCCTATTATATGTTCTATAACTAACATATATACATAATATTAAATAATAAAACAAATCTAGTTTCTGATGATCGAGAACCGCCAAAATAATCCCAACAATTATCACTAAAGTTTTATATAACAATTCATCCTCATAACATATAACCAAATGATATAAATAACCATTTAATATTATATAATTTAATTAATAATATATAATTTCAATTATTTACAACTATTTCCCTTTTACATGATCTTTCATGCATGAATACAAGTGAACCGATCATAAAAACCAAGGAAACGAACACTCCTGAACAATAAAATTGTATCTTATAACTCATAAAAATGCCATAAATGAACTTAATAAAATTATAAAAAATAAAATACATGTATAAAATTTTATTAATTAATTAATTAATGGATTTAATTTTATTATCTAGTATATTAAGTACAAGTGCAGAACACTTTTGGACATAAGGTGAAGGATTCTACCCGAACTTCCATTTTTCCTTCGGGTTACTCTTTATTTGTCTTTATCCAAATGCAATTCCTATTTATATTTATGTAATTATTATAAATTATTTTTATATGTTCCAAAATCATGTATCTATATTAGATAATCCTTCTTCTATGGGGAAATACATGTTTTAAAAAGGTTCTCTTCTTAATTATTCCTGATAAGCAAGCCCAATTAAAGATAACTTCCTGACATCTTACCAGTTTTAAAGTGCACTCCATAATATGTTTTAAACCACCATTATTTTTCTAAAATCACTCATTTTATCATGAAAAACTATCTTGGTTCAATTATATTTTTATATTAAAGATTATTCCTTTTTCTATTTAAATGCTCTTTAATATTTTCCTTAAAGCATGCTAAAATTTTTTTTTCAAAAGTTTCTTAAACACTGTTTTTACATGTTTTCACTTCATTTTGACATAACTTATAATTATATGTGCCTATTTTACCTTATCAATATACATGTATTATTTAAATCCATTCTTTCATGTACATCATTATGATATTCCCTTTTTTTATGCCTTTTAACATGGTTATGATACCCAATTATTTACATAGGTAACCCTTATGTTTATGTTTGATTCCTTATGTATGATTCTTAATGTGGAACACATATTCATGAACATTTTATGATGGGTGTGCCCAAATAGCACTCTAATTCATTTGGTAATTTTTAGTCTCATGAGACATCATGTGCAATGGTCTTGGTGGTTAACCTTGACTCATGTTCCATGTAAAATGGTCTTGGTGGTTAATCTTGACTCATGATTCATGTGAAATGGTCTTCATGGTTAGCTGATCGCATAGAGATTCACTATTCAATTCCACCCTTACACCGCTGTTTTAAACTAGTTTTGTAATGAATATTCAAAATATAATAATAAATTTAAATTAATTTTTTATTCAATGAATTAATTTTTATCACTATTAAAAAGTTCAATTATACTTGTTTTGATATTTTCATTGAAGTTGGAGGTGATTTGGAGGCCTGGAGATCATCCAGAAGAAAAATGGGCCAAACTGCATGGCATCCCATGGACATCTGTCCACTATTTTGAACAATACAAAAATTTCGTGCATCCAAATGGGATGAAACTTTGTGGGTATCTTCAAAACATCATGGGATAAAAAATCTTATTAATAAACTAAAGCTGAATTATGTCATCTGGTGGACCATATGAACCATTCTGTCTAGGGGACAGAATCTACCCGAATTCAAAAGTTTGTTTTGGTATTTTGGTCGTATATATCAATCCAGTTGTAGAATGGACTCCAAATTATACAGGGAGACATTCAATAGGCTGGAAAACAACTATTATCTTTTGGTCAATCCGTGATATGGCTTTATACTATTCCAAAACTGAGACACAAGTGGTATCTCAAAAACAGGGTTCCCAAAACCATGTCTCATTTTGGCTATAAAAATACACCATGGGCACCTCATTTGTAAGTTCGGACAAGAAGTTAATCTCTGACATTTTGAAGTCCTATAGGAGTATCCTCATCATCCTTGAAGTTCTGGAGGCCTCTATCCTCATAGGGGGTCAAGAATGAAGAAGGAGTTCCACCCGATCTACCTCCTCCTCCCGATGTCGAGCTAAACGGTGGGCATTCATTATGAGGGAGCTACGCACATATCAAGGGAGTTATGATTCTTATTTTAGCTACTGTTTGGATTAATTTGGGTGTGAAAACATTTCTTACCATGAATTTTATATAATTCCATATTTGAATTCTTTTTTTGATGCATGTGATTGAGATACTCTTAATTTCTAACTGATCAGTGTGAGGTTTTGAGTGTGTAACTTGTGTTGTTATTATTGGAAATAACAAGAATCCTTTCCATTCCTACCTTATTGAGATTTCAATATGCTTTGGAAGCTCTTATTACATGCATAAGTTTTGTACCTTGACAATATGATTGTTATGTCAAGGTTTGGTTCTTTAAGTAATGAAATAAAGGCTTAGGAAATAATCGGGATTCCAATTAATTTCAACCAAAGAATTACTCCAAACCTAAATTAATATCCAATAATGATGAAATATAAAGTGTGTAGTGAACTCAAAATGAACCATTTTCTCTCATAATTATAAAACACCACCTTTCCTTGTCAACTATTAAACTCTTTAATTAAGTCATTTTATTTTTAAAACTGTTTTCAAAACCACCCCCTCTTTTAGTAATATTTATTAAAAACACACACTCTAAACCCACCAAAGCTCATAGAGAGACAACATAGGGTCTTACCTAGACTATAAATCAACCTTAAAATCATAATCTATTTGTCGTTTCACGACAGCGCGTTCAATTTTTGTCACTGTTTCCAGGGAGCGCTTCGGTTTTTAGTGCGTGTTTTCGATAAGATATTTGTAAATTTTGTGAATATTTATTTACTTTTTCAATCCTTTTGTGTTCTAATTTATTTGTGGTGTAAGTTTTTTGCATGAATCATTATAATCCAGGATATTTACCTCCTTTAAAACCTAAACCAGAGAGGATCTTACTTCAGCATCCCTGAGATACATAAGAGGAACCTTTGAAGGAGGACGCACAAAACATCAAAACTCATCTTGATCCTTATTCTTCTTCTTCTGGAACCAACATAAAAACTGAAATAAAATTGTATAACATGGCTGAAAACAATAGAATTATAAAAGAACTAACCTCACCTGATGTCGATATCCAACCCACTTACATTCAAATGCAAGGCGAGGCACCCAATTTTGAACTTAAATCTAGTTTAATTCATTTATTACCAAGATTACATGGACTGCTTAGAGAAGATCCACACAAGCATCTAAAATAATTTCATACTGTGTGTTCTACATTAAAACCTGCAAATGTGTATGAAAAACAAGTAAAGTTAAGAGAATTCCCTTTTTCATTATAAGACACTACAAAAGACTGGCTTTATTATGTTAATTCCCCAATAAGAGGTTGGGCGGACGTGAAACGCCTTTTTCTTGAAAAATATTTCCCAGCCTCTCAAACTGCAAAAATAAGGAAAGAAATATGTGGTATAATACAATATCAATGGGAAACACTTCATGAATATTGGGAAATATTTAAAATATTATGTTCAAGTTTTCCACACCACCAAATAAGCGATCAACTTTTAATACAATATTTTTATGAAGGTTTAATTCCAATTGATTGTAACATGATTTATGTTGTTGTAGGTGGTGTATTGGTAGATAATACCCCAATTTCTGCAAGAACCCTGATTGAGAACATGGCACAAAATAATCAACAATTCGGTTCAAGGTCTAGTGTACCCATTTGAGGTGTCCATGAGGTGAAAAGTACCAAATTTGAGATGAATGTGGACACAAAGTTCGAAGAGGTAAGTACCCTTATTTGAAAACTTTCTCTTTACCAAGGTAAATCCCAATCTCCTCCTCCCATCCATTGTGGAATTTTCTCTTCTGAAACCCATTACTCTGACCAATTCCCCCAATTGAGAGAAACTTTTGAGAGTTGTGAGGCAATCTTTCCAGGACGCCCCTATAACCAATTCTTTAGGCAAGAACCTTATTATCCATCCAACCCTGGGTGGAAAGAAAACCAAGCTTATATGAAAGGAGGTATTCAAACCAGCCTCATCAACCATGGAACTAAAGGGCAGAGTAGTCATCCACCACCACCTAGAAACACTCAACCACCCCAAAGTCCTTTCCAACCACCCCCTCTAAAACCTGAGCCTAGCCAAGAAGATATTATGAAACAAATGGCTACTAACAATCTCCAATTCCAACAAACCACCCAAGAAGACATAAAAGACCTAAAAACCCAATTAGGCCAGCTATCTAACTCGATAGGGGAAATTCAAAGTCACGGGTCAGGTAAACTACCCTCTCAACCATTAGTTAACCCTAGAGATAAAGGAAATGTTAGTGCCATCACCCTTAGGAGTAAGAAACAAATTAAAACCCAAATAAACCCTCTATTATATTCATCCACTCCTTAGGAAACCACCATCCCAACTGCTGAAAATGGTCCAAGAGAAGAAAATCCTTATCCTGAGAGAAGCCCTTCCAAAGGAAAGAGTGTGTATGTCGATGAGTATCCTCTCCCAACCATTCCTCTTCCATTTCCCCAAAGGTCCACCCAAACAAGAAAACAAAATGAAACTTAACTTGATAAGGAAATATTTGAAACTTTCAAAAAAGTGCAGGTTAACATTCCTTTGATTGATATCGTGAAGCAAATTCCAAGATACGCCAAGTTTCTAAAGGAGATGTGTACACATCGAATGAGACTTTGAGGTGATGAGAAGGTAATCTTAGGGATGAATGTCTTAGCATTGACAGAACCATCACTACCTACCAAATGCAATGATCCTAGAACCTTCTCGATTCCATGCACCATAGGGGAGTATTCATTTTCCAGTGTTATTCTTGATTTAGGTGCTTCTATAAATGTGATTCCTCACTCCATTTACTCTTCATTTTAGGTCGGGGAACTGAATCCCACTGGAATTATTATTCAACTAGCTAATCCTAGTACCGCACACCCCTCTAGTGTGTTAGAGGATGTTCTTGTGAGGGTTCAAAATTTTTTTTTCTGCTGACTTTTATGTGCTTAAAATGTAGAATGATAGGATCAATGGACATGCCCCAATTATATTGGGGAGACCCTTATTGAAAACTACCAAAACCATAATTAATGTCCACAATGGTACCTTATCTATGTATTTTGTTGGTGACATTTTCCACTTCAATATCCTTGATGCCATGAAGTACCCCTCAGAGGAACATTCATCTCTCTCTGTTAATTCAATTGATGTAATCCCTTCTCCTGAAAACACTTCTTATCATTCCCCTAATCCCCTTTCTGAGTTTTCATCCTTGATTTAAATTCTTGTTAATGAATCATGCATTGATTGTTGTAGTGGTCTAGAAAAGTGTCATGCATGTTTATTGATTGATAATTTCTTGAACATTGAGGATCCAATGACCACTGATGATACTAATAATCTTGTAAAAGCTCATTCCTTATCTGAGGATGATATCATTGAGTGGTTAGATGAGATTAGTAACCTCTCACTTTTACACACACTCCCATTAATCCAAAATCCACATGAATTGGAACTTAAAAAACTACCTCGAGATTTAAAATATCCATAACTTGATAATGGAAACAAGTTGCTCGTTATCATTGCTAGTTCAATCCCTCCTGAGCATGAATTGTGACTGCTTGAACTTTTGAGGGAGTATAAACAAGCATTAGGATGGAAACTTGTAGAAATTCCTGGTATTAGACCACCAGTTTGTACACATCATATTTTATTAAATGATGAGGCTAAATCAGTGAGACAGGCACAATGTCGACTGAACTCAAACCTCCTAGAAGTTGTGAAAAATGAGGTAACAAAATTATTGGATGATGGAATCATTTACCCCATCTCTAATAGCCAATGGGTCAGTCCCATTAAAATATTTCCTAAATTAGCCTTACAGTAATCAAAAATGAAAATAATTAATTGGTTCCAATTCATGTGCAGAATAGTTGGCGTGTCTGCATAGACTATCACCGACTAAACTAACACACCAGTAAGGACCGTTTCCCTTTTTCATTCATTGACCAAATGATAGATAGGATAGCGGGTAAGTCCCACTATTATTTCCTTGATGGTTATTCTAGATAATTTCAAATCCATATTTCCCCTAAGGACCAGGAAAAGATGACCTTCACTTGCCCCTTTGGAACATTTTCCTATAGAAGGATGTCATTTGGTCTATGCAATGCTCCAGGTACTTTCCAGCAATGTATGGTTAGTATTTTTTCGAATTACCTGGAGAATTGCATGGAAGTATTCATGGATGATTTCATTATTTATGGATCTTCTTTTGATGAATGTTTGATTAGTCTTGCTTTAGTCTTATGTCTCTATATTGAAAAGAATCTCATATTAAATTATGAGAAATGTCATTTCATGGTGAGACAAGGTATAGTTTTGGGGCATGTCATTTCTGGGGATGGTATCTAAGTAGATAAATAAAAAGTGGATGTCATTTCTTCCCTACTATTTCCCAAAAATGTACAGGATGTGCGGTCTTTCCTAGGTCATGCTGGATTTTACCATCGTTTCATTCATGACTTTAATAAAATTGCACTCCCCCTCTCCCGATTACTCAAAAAATAAAAAGAATTATTTTTTGATAAAGAATGTGAGGAATATTTTAATAAGTTAAAATGGAGTCTCACTTCACCCCCGATAATATAACCACCTCGGTGGGATTTACCATTTGATCTCATGTGTGACACCTTTAATTATGAAGTTGGGATTGTCCTGTCACAAAGGGTCGATCGATCTCCACATGTCACTGCCTATGCCTCATGTACTTTGGATCTTGCCCAAGAAAACTACACCACAACTGAAAAAGAATTTCTTGCCATTGTTTTTGCCTTGGATAAATTTAGTTCATGTCTTTTAGGGTCTAAAGTCATTATGTTCTCAGACAATGCATCCCTCCGATATCTCCTTAAGAAACTGGAATCCAAACCATGTCTCATTCACTGGATGATCCTCCTTTAGGAATTCAATTTAGAAATTAGAGATAAAAAGGGAGTATAGAATGTGGTGGCTGACAATATCAGTAGGATTCACCCATCCTCATACATTGACTCATCCCCCTTTATTCCCATAAATGACATGTTTCCTGATGAGCAATTGTACCGAGTGCAAGATGTTATTCCTTGGTATGATGAAATTGTAAATTATTTGGTAGCATCTTGCATTCCTACTGATTTTAATAAAAACCAGTCTGATCATATAAAACATGAGTCTCGTTGGTACATTTGGGATGACCCCTACCTTTGGCGCACATGTAGTGATCAAGTCCTCAGGCGTTGTGTTCCTGATAGTGAGTTTTAGTCTGTCCTTAGATTCTTCCACACTCTTGCTTGTGGGGGCCACTTTGGTCCCCAACAGACTGCTCGCAAGGTCCTTTATTCTAGTCTCTTTTGGCCAACAATTTTTCAGGATGCCCATGAATTTTGAAAATCTTGTCCTCGTTGTCAAAGAATAAGGAATGTATCTAAAAGAAATGAAATGTCACAACAACCATTTCTTTTTCATGACATTTTTTATGTTTAGGGCATTGACTTTATGGGACCATTTCCCAATTCCTTTGGCAACTTGTACATTCTTTTGGAAGTTGATTACGTGTCAAAATGGGTAGAGGTACAAGCTAAAAGGACTGATGGTTCTAAGGTAGTTGTATAATTTTTGAGAACCCAAATCTTCTATAGGTTTGGATTACCTAGGTTCATCGTCAGTGATCAGGGTTCTCATTTATGCAACTAAACAATACAATCATGTTTACGTCAGTATGGGGTCGGTCATAGAGTGTCTACTTCATATCACCCACAGACCAATGGTCAGGTCGAGGTGTCAAATAGAAAGGTAAAACAGATTCTTGAAAAAATGGTTCAACCCAATAGAAAAGATTGGAGTCTTAGACTTAATGATTCATTATGGTTCTATTGTACTGCTTTCAAAACTCCCATTGGAATGTCACCCTATCAGCTTGTGTTTGGAAAGATTTGTCACCTACCTATTGAGATTCATCATCGGGTCTACTGGGCCATCAAACAATGCAATTATAATCTTTATGGTGCAGGTTCTCAAAGAAAGTTGCAGATTCAAGAGTTAGAGGAAATTAGAAGAGATGCATATGAAAACTCTAGGATTTATAAGGAGCGAACCAAGGTTTCCCATGACCATATCATCCTTCATCGTCAGTTCCACATGGAGAAGAAGGTCCTCCTCTACAATACAAGGTTGAAGTTACATCTAGGTAAACTTCATTCCTGCTGGTTTGGTCCATACATTGTTACTAACGTCTCTTCATTTGGTGTTGTCTAGGTTCAAAATTAAGAAACCAAGCACACCTTCACTATCAATGGGCAGCGGCTGAAGCACTTCTATGAATCCATTTCGGAGTCCCCGATGGAGTAACTTCATGTTCATAAAGCAATATATGAATGAAACTCTCCAAGTTTTATCCTTCCTTTCCACATTATCTTTTCTTACAGTGAGGACACTATAAATTTTAGGTTTGGGGGGACAGGTATATTCCTAGGTTAGTTAGGAATTTTCATCATCTTTCTTCTTTTTCTATTTTTAGCTTACTGAATTGTATTGTTACTTTCCCCCTTCCCTACCCCTCAATTTTTTTCCAGAATATTGCTTTTTTTATGCCCATTTTATCATGGAAAATGATGCCCATTTAATCATGGAAGTTATTGAAAATGCATGTGGAATGTCCGTATTTCATGTTGTTTTAACATTAAAAAAAATTCTGATGAAATGTGCATTTTAAAAAGAATTCAATATTGTGGTGTGACTTTCTTTTAAAATTTAGTTCTTTGTCAATGATATAAATGGTTTTATCATTTTGAAACCTTTGAGAAGAATGGTTCCCTTTTTTGTGAATAGTTTAAGGGAAAATTGTATCACTTAATATCTCTACATATTTTTGCACCCAACCAAAATTTCTTACTTAATAGAAGGTAAATATAAGTTAGGTTGATTTTTCTCTACTTTCCAAAATCATTTTTCCATACGTTCGTTTCTTATCCGATCTATTTTATTACTGTACCAGATTGACCAATGCATGTGTACCTGCTATCCAACTATTGTACGCCCTCAAAAAAAACAAAAAAAAGGTTGTATATTGGGCAGGTCAAAAACCACCCTTACTCAATTTTTGATCTTATTATAACTATTACAATTAGTGTCGTGAGGAGATCAAACATGGGTTGGGAGAAGAGTGTGAGATTTGTTCCAAGTGTAACTTTTGAAAAACTAATAAATGAGGGGAGTGATGAAATGTACAACATATGGGGATATCTAGGTTGGGAGATTATGGTTTGACTTATAGGAATTCTTAAGTGAGTGGGTCTTGAAATTTGATTGCAAAGGATGTGGGTCAAGTTCAATGGAAAGGATCTTGTAAGTAGAAAATTATTAAAATAACTTATATTTACTCGATAAAAAGTGTAAAGAATAGCATGAAATGGTTTTCACACACACACATGGATAATTAGTGACATGATTAAATTTTTAATTATTTTTTTTATTGGTATCATGCATCTCTTGAAATTTCATTTGGATACAATTTTTTAGACATCTTTTTCAATGATCGTTGAGAATAACTCCTCGGTGTGATTTTTGCTTTGATCACATTTCTATCAAGAATTAATTTTCATTGAATGTTAAATATTTATGAAGTTGGAAATATCTACATGCATAATTTTTGGAAATATGACTTTTCCTAGGAGTGAAAATGTTTAGGTGCGGGGGTGCGATCGCATAACGATTCACTATTCAATTCTATCCTTACACCGTTGTTTTAAACTAGTTTTGTAATGAATATTAAAAATATAATCATAAATTGAAATTTATGTTTTATTAAATGAATTAATATTTATCACTATTAAAAATGGAAATTATACTTGTTTTGATATTTTCATTGAAGGTGGAGGTGGTTTGGAGGCCCGAAGATCATCCAGAAGAAAAATGGGTCAAACTGCATGGCATCCCATGGACAACTATCCACTATTTTGAAAATTAGGAATGTTCTGTGCATCCAAATGGGATGAAACGTTGTGGTACTCTCTAAAATATCATGGGATACAACTCTTATTAAGAAACTAAAGACGAATTCGGATATCTGGTGGCCCATCTGAACCATTCCTTCCAGGGAACAAAATCTGCCCGAATTCAAAAGTTTGTTTCGGTATTTTGACCATATCTCCCAATCTAGTTGTCTAATGGCAACAAAATTCGATATTAAGACCTTAAATAGGCCTTAAAACAACTCTTATCTTTTTTTAAATTCTTGATATGACTTTCTACTATTCCACAATCGAGACACAAGTGGTATCTCAAAAATAGGGTGCCCAAAACCATGTCCCATTTTGGATATAAAAAGGCACCATGGGAACCTCATTTATAAGTTCAGCCAAGAAGTGAAGTTCTACCATTTTGAAGTCCTATAGGAGTCTCCTCCTCATCCTTGAAGTTCTGGATTCCCCTATCCTCATAGGGGGATCAAGAATGAAGAAGGAGTTCCACCTGAGCTACCTCCTCCTCCCGATGTCAAGCTAAACAGTGGGTGTTCGTTGTGAGGGAGTTATGCACATGTTATGGGAGTTCCGATTCTTATTATAGATATTTTTATGGAGTAATTTTGGTGTGAAAACATTTCTTTCCATGTATCTTATTTAATTCTATATTTTAATTCTTGTTTTGATGCATGTGATTGAGATACTCTTAATTTCTAACCGATTGGTGTGAGGTTTTGAGTGTGTGACTTGTATTGTTCCAATTGAACATCACAAGAATCCTTTTCATACCCACCTTCTTGATATTTCAATCTTCTTTGGAAGCTCTTATTCCATGCATAAGTTTTGGACCTTGACAATATGATTGTTATGTCAAGGTTTGGTTCCTTAAGTAGTGAAATAAAGGCTTAGGAATTAATAGGGATTCCAATTAATTTCAACCAAATAATTACTCCAAACCTAAATTAATATCCAAGAATTATGAACTTGAAAGTGTGTAGTGAACTCACAATGAACCATTTTCTATCATGATTATAAAACACCACATTTCCTTGTTAACTATTAAACTCTTTAATTAAGTCATTTTATTTTTAAAATTGTTTTCAAAACCACCCCCTCTTTTAGTAATCTTTATTAAAAACACACACTATAAACCCATAAACTCTCCTTGAGAGACGACCTAGGGTCTGTCCTAGACTATAAATCAACCTTAAAATCATAATCAATTTGATGTGTCACGACAGCGCGGTCATTAGCCTTGGATAATTCTCCTCCATATGAAATGGTCCTTGACTCATGCTTATGTCATGTTGTATGTTGTTGCCACATCTCCTATGATACCATGATTACATATGTTATGCTTCCTTATGTATATTCATGCCTTTTTATGCCATCATTTTATGTCTTCTAACCCATGTTTTATGATTTATTCATATTATTATTGTCTTACTGGGATTTTTAGATCATCCCTTTATTCATATATTCCCCATGTTATCCTATGTAGATGTAAGGGCTCAGAGGAAGTTAGTATCTCATTATGAAGTTTAAATAAAAGATGTTTTTTTGTCCCGTGTTTTCAGTTTTATGTACCTAATATTACAAAGACACTAGAATTTATGATCCTTGGTTGTATTTTATGGTTAAAATCATGTAATAATATGTGTAAAAGGTTAGAACCATTATATTTGGTATCAAAGGATGGTCTAGTTATTTTTGTAGATTAAGACTAGAGTACTTTAGTAAGAACCCTAGGGATAACTCTATCACCATGGATAACCTAGATTGAAACATATGGAATCACAAGTTAGGATATGCTTTCCATTTACATGTTTATCCTTCTATGTTCAAATTTTCCTTTTATATTCTTATTAGCTAAGTATTCAAGACCCCTAATTTTACTTTATTTTTCTTAGTTAATGAATAAAAATATAAGAATTTGTGTCAACAATAAATGTGATAGGCAATATGATTATTACCCTAATGATATGCCAAATACGATGGGAACGGGTGATCAAAACTTCATGGAAGTACTTTCTCAACTGTCTCAAGTTATGAATAATAACTTGAATCGTGTGAAATGCCATCATTCTCCTAAGAAAGATTAAGTTGAGATCAAATAATTTATGTGGAAAAGGCCTCCCATGTTTAGTGGATATTCTTATCCCCTCCTCGTAGAACAATGGATTAACTCCATTGAGATGATATTATTTATGCTTCAGTGCTCAGAAGAAGAGAAATTTGTGTTGTACGTCTATATTTTTTACAGGGAAGCTAATTAGTGGTGGAAACTGATCAGGAACAAAAAGTCTAAGAAGGAAGTTGATTCCATGGATGGAAATATTTCAAGAAAATATTTTTCAATAAATATTTTCCCTGAACCCACCATCTTAAGATGGAAAGATAGTTCCTCATACTGAAGCAAAAGGAAGACGGGTCTATCAGGGAGTATGAGTCAAAATTTACAAGTCTTGCAAGATACGCCTCTAGATTTTTCAAGAAAACTAACAGCAAGGTGGATCGCTTCTTTAGTGGACTAAAGTAGAATCCACAAAAAAATTGTAAATTCAAGACATTGATAGCTTTGAGAAGATTTTACATTGTGCCCTTAAGGTTGAAATGGAGATTGGAGACTCTCAGTGGTCTCATGGGCCTGGGGAAAAAGTGTAAAATAAAGTTTAACATGGGAGGATCAACAGATAAATCCCATGATGTAAATAAAAACCAATATCTCACGTATCAAAATTGTGGGAAGAATCATCTTGGGAATTGTCTAAAGGGAACCAGGAAATGATTCAAATTTGGAAAAATGTGGCCTCTGTATATTAACTACCAAAGCAATATGAATAATTACACCAATTTGGGATAAGATAAGAAGGTTCAAATCAACATTCAGCCTATAGTATAGTTTTTCAGCTACAAGGAACATGGGAATTATGAAAATCATTTCCCTAAGCCAAGGGTTGTTGGAGTCAATCAACAACAACAACCTCCAAGGCAGCAAGAAAGGTCATATTCTATCACTACTGCTGAGGTGGGTTCAGACAATGATGTAGTGAAAGGTATGCTAGTTATTCATTAAAGAATAGAGAATGTACTTTTTGATTCTGGTTCTACGCATTCTTTCATATCTTACAAGTTTAGTATAACTATTGAAACACCACCTCAAAATATGGAGGTTGATTTATCTTTGAGAACATAAAATGGGTCAATTATTGCATCCAAAGTTTATAAATACTCTCCAGTTATTGTTTGTGGACTGAAACTCATAGAAAATATTGTATTACTTCCTTTGGTGGAGTTTGATTCTATATTGGTCATGGATTGGCTATCTTTATACAAAGATAACATCAACTATCAGGAAAGAGATATCACTCTTCACATCCTAAAACATCCTCTAATTCTATACAAGTGTAAGAAGGGGGATGAATCTCCTTTCAAATCATTATATCAAGTGTGGATATTACTGGATTATTAGAAAGTATATCTAGCTCAAATGGTTGATACAAAGGAGAGAACCATGCTCAAAGACATGCCTATTATGAGGGACTACACTGATGTATTCCCTAAATAATTGTCTGGTCTTCCCCCTAATTTATAGGTTGAGTTATTGATTGAACTTATTCATAGATCTATGCCTATATCAAATACACCTTATAGAATCCCCACCATTGAGTTGGATGAACTGAAGAAGCAGTTACAGGAGAATCTTGATAAGGGTTTTATATGCCTGAGTAATTTACTATGAGGTGCATCAATCCTCTTTCTCAAGAAGAAGGATGGATCAATACAGCTCTGCATCGATTATTGTGAACTCAAAAAAATCATGATGAAGAACAAGTATCCCCTTTCATGGATAGATGACTTGTTCTATCAACTATGTGGGGCCAAGTATTCCTCTAAGGTGGAACTTCAGTCAGAATATCACCAATTGAAGGTGAGGAAGGAAGATATTCCCAAGACTGCCTTTTGAACAAGGTATGAACACTATGAGTTCATAGTTATGCTCTTTAGACTCACTAATGATCCAGAAATTTTTATGGACTTAATTAATAGTCTTTAGAGATTACCTTGACAAATTCATATTAGTATTTATCGATGATATTCTGATATACTCTAAAATAAAGGAGAAGCATTTGAATACTATGCTGAAGACTTTGAAAAGGGAGAAAATCTATGCAAAGTATAGTAAATGTGAGTTCTGGATAGAGTAAGTATAATTCTTAGGGAATGTAATTACTAGAAAGAAAATATATGTGGACCCTTCCAAGAAACATTCAACCTAATAGTGGACAATGCCAAAATATGTAACATTGATCCGTAGTTTCCTTGGTCTATCTGGACATTACCGATGATTTGTGAAGAACTTTGTAGACGCCAGAAAAGTCCGTTGTTCCCAAACGAAGCTCCGGATGCGGAAAGCGAAGTGATATTTGGAGTCAGAGGCACGTTCCGGAGGGCCCGGAGGACTTGTGCGAAATTTCAGAGGCCCGCGCGCAAAGTTGAGTCTCGGCGCGCAATCCTCCCGGGATGCGCGCAATGCGCTGGGCCGGCGCGCTATTTTGCGCGCCCGTGGCCTGCGCGGCTCCCTTGCGCGACGGGTCCTGATTCCGCGCCCGCGAAGGGAATTCCGCGCCCGAGACCGGATTCCGCGCCCGGGGTTGCCTATAAATATAAGGCGACCCCCGACGTTTTGAAGGTTGCCAGAATCCGAAGCGTCGCTCGTTCGCGCAATCCAACCCCTTCCGCACGCAATGCCGATCTTCAGGTAACCTCCTTTCTTTCGCGCAATAGAGCCTTGGGGTTCGCCTTCGCGCGCAATCCCCTTGGCTCCTTTCCTTTGAATAATCCTTAACCCGAAGGCCTTTGCGCGCAAAAGAAGCCTCTTGCGCGCAATTGCCCCCGGGTGCGCGCAATCCAGCCCGATTGCGCGCACCCCCCTCTTCAAAGTGGCCGTTCGTTAGAGAATGAGCCGTTGCCCCCGCGAGCTGTCCGAAGCCCGGTGCGCGCAATCTCAATCATCTGTGCGCAAAGCGCTGGCCCAATTGCGCGCCAGCCCGCACAATTGCGCACCGACCCGCGGTATTGCGCGCAAAGCTCCTCTTTTGCGTGCAAACCGCCGGGGTCGCCCCCTTTGACCCCCTGAGGGTACCCGCCTGCGTGGCGCCCGATGATCTTCGTCCTGGGTGCCCGCACCGTGCGTTGTCTTCCCGTGCGGCCCTCCAGGCTTGCGCGAAGTGACACGGACCCATCGGCGGCAACCAATGTCCAGCATGACGTTAAACTGCACATACGTCCAGCATGACGTTAAACTGCACATTTGTCCAGCATGACGTTAAACTGCACATTCGTCCCGCATGACGCTAAACTGCATCCGTCCAACATGACGTTAAACTGTACTACGTCCAAGCTGCACGACGCTAAACTGCCTAGCCCCTATCGTCCGTGCTGCAAGACGTTAAACTGCCAAGCACCTTCGTCCTCAGCACACGACGTTAAACTGTACTTCGTCCGGCAAGACGTTAAACCGTCCGCTTCATCCTCAGCACACGACGTTAAACTGTACTTCGTCCGGCAAGACGTTAAACCGTCCGCTTCGTCCTCAACACACGACATTAAACTGTACTTCGTCCGGCAAGACGTTAAACCGTCCGCGTCACCCGATCCCGTGCCTCGCACGCAGGGTCCCCCCCCCCCCGGTTTGGATGTGGCCCCCACCCGCTCGTCTCTGCAGGGATGTCGGGATTGCCCCTCTTTAGGGACGATTTAATGGGAGCGGCTTTTCCCTACGGGGGTAGGGTATTACAAACCCCTAGTTTCTTGTGGGGGGCTGCACATGTGTATCTCCATTGCGCTCCCCCACTGCCGAAGCCAGTAGAGGGTGTGACTGGGATCGAGGTGTCTCCTACTTTCGGTCCAAGTCCCTTCCAACTGAGTTTTGCCGCATCCGGGCTGCCTCAAGTGCGTAAGTCCTGACAGAATGAACTACGTGGACTTTGATCCCTGTCTTCTAAACAGGGTACGTAGGAAACCTCCCTGAGGTTCAAGCCCACCACCTGGTCGTCCCGGTCGTATTCACGTCGGTTCGTCCATCAGTGGACCCCTCCAGGGTTCACGCTTGCGTCGATTCACCTATGAATCTGCCCCTGTGGGAGACTGCACATGTGTATCTCCACTGTGCCTCCCCACAGCCCTTTTTTTCCATTTCTCCTTTTATCGTCCAGCATGACGTGAAACTGTGATCCACCCGGCCGTTCCATCCCCCTCTGTGCGAGGTGGTTCGGTTCAATCCTCCGCCCGGCGGCCTCGACCTCTTCGTGAGTCGGCTTGCCGACGTCCAGCATGACGTTAAACTGTATACCCGAACTACGTTGACTTTGATCTGTGCTAACGCGCGGTACGTAGGAAGCCCCTACGGGGTCCAAGCTCTTCACTCCATCATCCATCCTGATCCTTACCCGGGCCGCCACATCCCGGTGGGGTCATGCCACTTCTCTCCACTCCACATCACTTGGGAAGCCGCCCATGCGCTGGCCCCAGCGTCGGAGGTTCCCCGCAAGGGGTTCTGTCATCTGATCCACTTTTCGTGTTGATCGGTCTGATGCCGTCCCCACTGGACGTTAAACTCGCGGCATACCCCGTGTTAAACATGGGAAGCCGAGGAAAACCTCAGGTGACACAATTCCCCGCACCCAGTGCGGGATGCCTCAGGCCATCATGCCTTCGAGAAGCCCTATTAGGGACGGAAAGCAGACGTGCAGAGCCGCAGTGTTACGACACGCCCCCAGCACCCAGAGCCACCCGGTCTCCTCACTGCAGGTTGCTGCCCCGACCAGACTCCTTGGAGCGTCCGGGCGGAAGCAGCGTAATTAACCGGTGTCCATAAAGATATGGCGCCGGGAACAAGATTCACGAACATTCTTAAATCTATGAGGGAGACCCGGATTAGGCGACGAGTTCCGAGGAGACGTCCAAGGAAGGAGGAGCCGACATCCCATCATCCCAGTTTCGATCAAGGAGCAGACGCCCCTGAATAAGGGACGGATGCCGCCCGCCTTTGGAAAGCGGGACTGCGGGACCACAAGCCGCGCGCCCATCCCCTCGGGTTGACGGGTGCACGCGCGAACGCGTCCTGGCGGGACAGCGTAACCCGACGCACATCCGCACTGAAACAGAAAAATGGTGAACCCGACGTGAATCTCTTCTCCTCGATACGAAGACCGATGGCTTTCAGAGGTGTTGGAAGACCGGCATGTTGCCCGGCCAAGCATTCAGTCTTACCCGCCAGGGGCTGGGGAAGGGAAATCGGGAACTCCGTCTCACGACGTCGATGGACTGGGTTCCCCCCCACAGATGGCGGGTGTTGGGTACGCTTCGGTTAACACCGTCGAGTTGGTAAATCCCTTTTCGGTTCCCGACGTTGAAGAACACCAGGTGGACCTCCCTAGTGTCCCCGGTCGTCGCCATCGTCGGAAGAACCGCAGCAGCAGGAGTCACCGGGGCACAGCCGTTGGTACCTCCAGCCAGGCCGTGCACGCCACTGAGACTAGGAAGCAGGCTCAAAACCGAGCACAACGTGCGCCGCCCCCCCATTCGGGGATGACGGATTCGCCTCCGCCGCTGTTTGTGGTGTGGGACCAGGCAGAACCGCCTCAGCCGCGTCGCGACCAGCTCCGCCCTGCCACGAGTCCATCCCGGCCTCCTGACCCCAGTACGGTGACCATTTCCCGGACTGCAGCCAATGAACAGCGAGATGCGCCAAGTACCAGTCGGCCGCCGATCCAACCGGCAAGGCCCGTCATGCCGCCAACCGCAGAGCAACCTCCTGCAACCAGGGGCTCGTGCTTGGCCAAAAAGTATGATGTCCTGAAGCACTTGGCTGACATCCCAGCAAGGCTCTCCATCCTTGAGGCTCTGCACATGTCATCTGAGATGCGCGAGGCACTCGCTGAAGCCCTGAAAAGCCCCCTCCAGTTTGAGACAGAGGTTGCGGCTGCAGAGGCCTTTCACGCCGAAACGATCGAGGACGCCGAATGTCAGGCAGTTATCTCGTTCTCTGGTAAGGATGAAGACCCTCCTATACAGGGACACATTCGTCCGCTGTATGTCACTGGCCAGTTCAATGGCCTTGAAGTCCGGCGCTGTCTTGTCGACACGGGGTCCGGGATTAACCTGATTCCAACTCGGACGCTCCGGAGATTGGGGTTGTCTGAGGATGACTTGATTCCCTCCGACCTCAGGATCCAGGGGTACGACCGCACCGAGCAAACCCCGGTCGGCAAGATACGTTTGAAGACCCAGTTCGGTGACTTGGTTGCCAACACCGAATTCATGGTAGTCTCTCAGGACACTGCGTACAACGCATTAATGGGCAGGCCATGGCTCCACCTTCACGCGGCGGTTCCCTCGTCATACCACCAATGCCTCAAATACTCCCTTAATGGTCGAGTAGGCGTGCTTCAAGGAGATGCCTCTCCTTTTGCCTCATGTGAAGCCCGCTATCTGGACGCGGACTATTACAAGAGCAAGGATAAGCAGATCCTGGCAGGTGAGGTTGAGCCTGTCGCTGTTGCAAGTGATCCCTGGGCAAGCTTGGATGACGCTTACGTCCTCCCGATTCAACGGTTGGACGTAGCCATGGTCTCGACGGCCCGCGAGTCTCCTGATGAGATGACCGCGACCGCCCGCGCCAGCACCAGTGGCCCAGCAGGATCTGGTAGCCCCAATGCAGTTGCCAACGCAGTCTCTCCCGTGGACGATCCCTCCCCGAGTGGAGAGGACGTGGAAGATGCACCCCCAGCCTTTGAGGAGGGTGTCCCCGCCACGGTCGATGAGTTAATACAGGTGAACCTTGGAACCGAGGCCGATCCAAGACCCACATTGGTTAGTGCCGCCATGCCCTCTGAGGAGCGGCAGTAGTACGTGGACTTTCTCAGGCAGCACCGTGATGTGTTCGCTTGGGGCTATGACGAGATGCCGGGGCTAGATCCTCAGGTAGCCGTCCACCGCCTTGGTCTCCCGGCGAACCATCGCGGGTTCAAGCAGCCTCCCAGGAAGATGCACCCATCCCACGGTGCCATGGTTGAGGCCGAAGTTGACAATCTTATCAAAGCCAACTTCGTGAGGGAAGTTCAGTACCCCAAATGGCTGGCCAACATTGTGCCGGTCAGGAAGAAGAACAGGCAGATTAGAGTCTGCATCGACTTCCGCGATCTCAACCGCCACTGTCCGAAGGATGATTTTCCCCTTCCAGTGACAGAGCTGTTGATTGACGCTACGGTAGGGTTCCAAGCCCTCTCCTTCATGGATGGATACTCCGGATATAACCAAATCCGGATGGCCCCTGAGGATGAGGAGTTCACTGCCTTCAGGGCCCCCCAAGGTACCTTTTGCTACCGGGTCATGCCTTTCGGCCTGAAGAATGCAGGTGCCACCTATCAACGGGCGATGCACCGCATATTCAAGCCAATCCTCGGCACACTGGTGGAATGCTACGTTGACGACTTGGTTGTCAAATCGCGCCAGCGTCAGGACCATCTCAAAGATCTTGAGAAAGTGTTCGGCTTCCTCCGGTCTCGCTGCCTGAAGATGAACCCGTTGAAGTGTGCCTTTGGGGTCACCTCCGGAAAGTTCCTTGGATTTGTGGTAAGATATCGGGGTATTGAGATCGACCCAGAGAAAATCAGGGCGATTAGCCAGATGCCTCCCCCAGGTACCATCCGGGAACTGCAAGGGTTCCAAGGCCACTTAGCCTATATACGCCGATTCATCGCGAATCTGGCCGGCAAGTGTAAGCCCTTTTCTCGGCTCATGAAGAAAGGTGCCACCTATGTATGGGATAAAGAGTGTCAGACCGCTTTCGAGGAAATCAAGCAGTACCTGCTTCAACCTCCGGTTCTGATGCCGCCTGTATCCGGGAAGCCGTTGGTCCTCTATGTGACCGCCCTGGAACGGTCCCTGGGTGCCCTTCTCGCCCAGAAGAACAACGAGGGAACGGAGAATAGCCTCTATTACCTCAGTCGCATGCTCCTCGATGCGGAAGTTAGGTATTCCCCCATCGAGAAGAGCTGCCTGGCGCTCGTATTTTCCGTACAGAAATTACGGCACTACTTGCAGCACCATGAGGTACAGTTGGTTTCTCGGGTAGACCCGTTGAAATATATCCTGAGCCGGCCTATGTTGACTGGCCGTCTAGCACGGTGGGCTGTGATTCTCCAGCAGTTCGACATCAGGTATTTGTCTCAGAAGGCCATCAAAGGGCAAGCATTGGCAGACTTTCTGGCAGCTCACCCGACCTCCGCGGATCAGCCGCTGGATCTAGGCTTTCCTGATGAGACCATTCTCTCGGTTGATCGAGCCGATCCATGCTGGCAGATGCACTTTGACGGTGCCTCCCGGAGCCCCACCGGTAAAAGACTCGATAATCCTAAGCTCAACAGAGTGGGATTGGGCATCGTCTTCATTACCCCGGAGCGATCCGTGCTGCCATACTCTTTCCTGTTGTCAGAGGGCTGTACCAACAATGAGGCGGAATACCATGCCCTCATCACCGACCTCGAGTTGGCTCTCGAGATCGACGTGCCCCGTCTATGCGTGAAAGGGGACTCCGAGTTGGTCGTTAAGCAGATCAATGGCGACTATGTTGTCAGGAAGCCGGAACTTGTGCCATTGTTGGAGTGCACCCTCCTTCTGATGGCTCGATTCCCTTCTCGGCCAGAAATTGTCCATATTCCCCAGTCGCAGAACGGTCGAGCAGATGCTTTGGCCAGCCTTGCTGCGTCACTTGCAGAGCCTGAACAGGACAACCTAATCGTCCGCGTGACGCGACGCAGGCTCATCGCTCCCGTTATCCCGGAAGAAGATCGCGGCCCGTTGGTAAGTAGTCTCACCACGGTTGCCCCTATGCTCGGAGCCCCGAGTACCCCAGATATGACAGTCGGATCAGCCCATGATTGGAGGACGCCTTTGGTTGGGTACCTCCAACATGGCATTCTTCCATCGGATCGGGCCGAGCGCGAGCGAGTTCGACGCCGCGCATCGCAATTTGTCCTCCAGAGCAGTCCCGGCCTGGAGCAGATCCTCTACAAACGCGGATTTGATGGTGTTCTCCTCCGTTGCCTTCAGGGAGTTGAGATCCCACGAGTCATGCAAGAGGTTCATGCCGGTTCATGCGGTGCCCACCAGACTGGGCCGAAGCTGTCCCACCAGATTCGGAGGTTGGGATACTTCTGGCCCTCCATGATCCATGACTGCATCGAGTATGCCAGGAGGTGCCATGCGTGCCAGGTTCATGCGAACTTTGTGCATCGGCCGCCGGAGCCTCTCCATACCACCAGGTATTCTTGTCCCTTTGCAGTCTGGGGGATGGACGTTGTGGGACCCTACCCACCGGCGACAGCTCGCCAGTGCCGGTTCATTCTGACCGCCACGGACTTTTTCTCCAAATGGGCAGAGGCGATTCCGCTCAGAGAGGTCAAATCCTGTTCGATCGCTGACTTCGTGACCTCCAACATCATTCATCGATTTGGAGTGCCTCACGCTATCCTCACGGATAACAGAACCAATTTCCGAGCAGCCGAGTTGAAGAAGTTGTACGCCAAGTATAACATTCGCTCGAACCATACATCTCGCTATCATGCGCAGGCGAATGGACAGATCGAGGCGTTTAACAAAACCCTCTCTAACATTCTGCAAAAGATGGTTGGTCAGAACAAGAAGAGTTGGCCGGACAAGCTCCCCAACGCCCTCTGGGCTTATCGGACGACGACTCGCAATTCCACCCAGATGACCCCTTATTCCCTGGTGTATGGAGCTGAGGCCGTCCTGCCCATTGAGATCCAGTTGTCGTCCTTGCGCACTGCGGTCTACGACCAGCAAGCGCCGGACAGAGTTGCTGAAGCCCGTCTAGTCGAGTTGGAAGCACTGGATGAGAATAGACTTCGCGCTTTGCACAACTTGGAGAGGCATCAAAGCAGAATGGCTCGAGCTTTCAATAAGAAGGTTCGCCTCCGCTCCTTCCTGCAGGGTGATCTAGTGCTAGCCCTAAGAGCACCGATGATCCCCGGCAGGAATCCGCCCAAGTTGGAGCCCAAGTGGGAGGGACCTTTTGTTGTCCACAAGGTCTATCCCAATGGCGCGTACTCCCTAGCGACTATGGATGGTGAGCGTGTCACTCCTCCCACCAACGCTAGGTTCCTCAAGCAGTACTTTGTCTGAGTGTACCAACGTCCAGCATGACGTTAAACTGCAAATTTGTCCAGCATGACGTTAAACTGCACATTCGTCCCTCATGACGCTAAACTGCATACGTCCAGCATGACGTTAAACTGCACATTTGTCCAGCATGACGTTAAACTGCACATTCGTCCCGCATGACGCTAAACTGCATACATCCAGCATGACGTTAAACTGCACATTTGTCCAGCATGACGTTAAACTGCACATTCGTCCCGCATGACGCTAAACTGCATACGTCCTGCACGACGTTAAACTGCATACGTCCAAGCTGCACGACGTTAAACTGCCTAGCATATCGTCCGCGCTGCAAGACGTTAAACTGCCAAGTGTTTTGTCCAACATGACGTTAAACTGTACTACGTCCGAGCTACAAGACGTTAAACTGTTCAGCATTCGTCCTGCATGACGTTAAACTGCCTCTCGAGAACTACGTGCTGCTTGATTCCCATCCTTATGGGATACGTAGGACCGCCTGAACCTTCATGTTTCAGGCCCAGCCCCATCCTTCGGGAATTTCCATCCCATCTCGGGCCCTTGGCCCAGTTGCCCCCGGGTGTGCGGCGTATGGTGTGAGCGCGGGGCTATGCCCTCATTCACGTTGGTTTGCTCGTCACGCTGTACGCCCCCCCACGTTTGGGGATGCCTTCTGCTCCCCCCTTCCTTTTTTCTCTCTTTTCGTCCTGCATGACGCTAAACTGCACTTCAAGAACTACGTGCGGCTTTATTCCCATCCTTATGGGATACGTAGGACCGCCTGGACATACATGTTTCAGGCCCAGCCCCATTTCCCGGGAATCTCTATCCCGCGTCGGGCCTCTGGCCCAAGTTCCCCTCCTTTTTGTGCGAGGCGTATCGCATGAGCGGGGGATTATGTCCTCATTCATGTTGGTCTACTGGCCGCGCCGTACGCCTCCCCCGTGTGTGGAACCACCTCACACCTCTCATCGTCCTGCATGACGTTAAACTGCCTCTCAAGAACTACGTATGGCTTGATTCCCATCCTTAAGGGATACGTAGGACCGCCTGGACGCTTGTGTTTCAGGTCCAGCCCCGTCTCTTGGTTGATCACGGGGATCTGCCCTCTTTTGGTTGCTCTCAGGGTGAGTCCTCCGACCCTTTCCGGTGATCTGTTAACATGTTTTGGGTACTTCGGTCTATGACTCGTAGTGTCAGATTCAATCCCGACAAGTCCTGTGTTGCTTGTCAGGCCTCGCGCTTCCTCTTGTTCGAGCCTTCACTCAAAGGGATCCTCGTTAGCGGTTTGGGTACGATGCCTCAGTGCTCTCCTACCGCTCCGGGTCGATTTACCGGCGGGTCTTGGGCCGCAAATCGATATGAATCCTGCGATTGAGCGGTCGATGCTCGTTTGCTTGCCCCGTCTTAGGCTGACGCGATCAGATGTTGTGTTGCGAATATGGTCAGCAACGTCCTTGATCGCCATGTCGGCTCTTTCAGGCTCTGAACATTGGTTGCGCAGTCCTCATCACACTCCGCCTTTGTGCGTTGTAGTGGAATCTCGGCACTCTCTTCATACTGACCTCCAGTACACCTCTACACGTTAGACAGACCAACCAGGGTAATGGTGTCGTTCAAGGCTCCCATGATCTGAGCACCAAGGATATATGCGGATGTCCTCCCTAAGGGCCATGCATAGCTGGACCCTCGTCCCCATAAGGAGGAAGGAGTCGCCCGAACAATCGCGTTCTGGGCCCAGTATATCTGGAGGCTAGCATCTCTGCCCCTCGGGTGATGGACATACGCAGACCCCTATCCCAAGACTCTTCTCCTGGAATCGTGCGTGACCGCAGGGCTGGGTATGTTCCCACCTCCGCCGTGTCCGCCGTACCGCGATAAGCGGATTCCTCCATGGTCCGAACCACACGACCTTAAACTGTGTTGTCTGGTTCTACCACACGACCGTAAACTGTGATCGTCTTGGCCGCCCGACGAGAAACGGCACTGCATCGTGATGTCCTCCTCAGGGGACACTCATGTTGGGCGCTGGTTAATAACCACGCCATTCATCAATGCCTTCCGTGGCTTGATTATTATGGCGATGCCAGAGATTTCTCAATCACAGGCATGTCGTCACACAAAGAAAAACCATTCATCTTTAAGGACAAACAAGAAATATCAAATGCCGCTCCTTCTGTGTGCGAGGGTCAAACCCGCACTCTTCCCCACGCTGGTGCCCGATTGTGTTGCGCCGCACTTCAAGAACTACGTGTGGCTTGATTCCCATCCTTATGGGATACGTAGGAACGCCCGGATGTTTGAAACTTCGGGTCCAGCCCCCCACCTCTTAGAGATTCCCCCTTCTCTGGGGAGTCCGCCGCCTTCGGGTCACCCTCAAGGCGTGTCCCTCGACCCCTTGCAGTGGTCCACCGGTGTCAAGAGTACTCTGGTTTATTGCCAGGAGGGTCAGGTTCAGCTTGGTCAGGTTCCTTCCACTTTTCAGGCTTCGTGCTCCCTTTCATTCGGACCCATCATCCACGCCCTGGGTGGAGCCCCCGTGAACAGTTCGGACACAATGCCTCAGTGCTCTCCCACCGACTCGGGCCGGTACCCCCAATGGCCTCGGGCAGCAAATCGATATGAATCCTGCGATTGAGCGGTCGATGCTCGTTTGCTGCCTCATTCCACCAACGGTTAGTGCGATATTGATGCTGTTTTTCCTCCACGGTCGGCAGTACTCCCATATCGTTACTCCGGTGCCCCCAGTCCTTGAGTGAATGGCCGCATGATTCACATTTTCCACCTCCCATTCTGACCAGGCGAAACCTCGACACTCTTGACACTATCCCTCAGTGCATCTTTGCATATCCAGGGGATAGGACCACGATGTGGCGTACTTTGAGGTCCTTATGGTCCGAGCTCTAAGACCTTAAACTAAGATCTCTCCTTATGGTCCGAGCTCTAAGACCTTAAACTAAGATCTCTCCTTATGGTCCGAGCTCTAAGACCTTAAACTAAGATCTCCCCTTATGGTCCGAGCTCTAAGACCTTAAACTAAGATCTCCCCAAACGGGATTCTACGTCCTGCATGACATTAAACTGCACTCTCAGAACTACGTGTGGCTTGATCTCCAGCTTGATGGAGTACGTAGGAACGCCCGGGCATCTCGACTCGGGTCCAGCCTCAGGGATCGTTAAGTCCCGCCCCTCCTCGTCGCCGGCCGTCTGGCCTGACTTCGGGTAGAGTGGTGCAGTTGTGATATTCTCCCCGATTCAGTTCGGGATGCCCCATCGCAATGATGGGAAGCGAGAGTTTCCTCGTCAAAGAGGTTCTGTCTGAGAATTGGGGTGATTCACGGCCAGATTAGTGTATCCGCCTAATACGCTTTACCCACGGTGGCGCAATTTTGAGAGCGTTGGATTCTGTCCGAACAAATCGTCACTTCGCCCCACGCTTCGCATGCCCTGTTGATCTGGATTTCCACCCTTGTGTCTGAAGGAACCCCCAAAGCGGTATTCATGATGACATGTGATCCGCCTCCTGCAATATGAATGATGACCTTCGGTCCGTCTATTGCAGTTGTTATGGTCGATCCACTTTCCGCCTACCGTCTTGGGCATTTCCTGGAAGGCCGACCGTTGTGGATGTCTGGATTCGGGACACGCGATTCACCCTTTCTCATTTCCCTATGTTCGGATAAAATCTCAATGCCCCTAGCATTGTCCCGCTTGTGTGTTGGAACAAGTTGGGGGGATGATACATTGATTAGGCTTGAGGTCTCCTTTCCTAGGAATGACCTCCCTCTTTTCTCCAGCAATCCAGGCCCAACTATGGATGCCTGATGCTTGGTTAATGCTCCCGCAAGACAGTGAATTGTGGTTGAGCATGTTAAGCCAAAAGATGCAGATAAATATATTGGTTCATACAAATGGATCAAGGTAGCAGAAGAAAAATGTTCTGAGAGTGGCAAAACAAAGCCCCTAGGGATTAGCGTGATGAATGAGTCTCTCTAACGCCGCTACCCTTTGGCTGGCGGCCTCCAGGGCTGCTTCTCGCTCTCTGCGTGCCCTCTCCTCGTCGGCGGTCGCAGCACGCAGTTCGTCGATTCTGGCCTGTGCACGCTCCCGCTCGACCTGAATTGTGACCATCTGTTGGCCCGCCTCCGTCAGCTGTACCTGGGCGTCAACCAGCTGGGCTGCTAGTTGCTCCACAAGCTCGGTACACGTTGCGACGAAGGCCTCCTTCTCTGCCGCCTGCCCTTCGAGGCGCCGGACTTCCTGCTCCGCCGCGAGGAGCGCCCGCGTGCTCTCCGACATGTCCCGACTTTGTGTGACGTCGGCACGCCGGCAGCTCTCGCGCATCTTTTCGGCCATGAAATCACGGACCGTCAGATGGAGGCGTTGAGCATCAGCTCCCCCGGCACACAGGAAGCGCAGCCAGGTTTGAAGTGATCCCATGCGCCCCAGCCACTCCGATGGGTCTCGCTTGAGGAAGCGCTAGATGCACTTCCACCCCCTGCGGCGCGTTATCCGGCACTCCTCGACCGCCTCCGCGTCCGAGTCGTCCATCTCCTCGGGGTCGGCAGGCCGGTAGGCAGGGAAGGCAGCCAGCAGGTCTGCTGGAGGGTCCGCCCCTGGGAGGTCCTCATGAGGGATAGGTTCCCCAACATCTGGGAGACCTTCTTCTCTCTCCCCAGCGGCGCTGACACCCTCGTCAGCCCCCGACCTCTCTCCGATGTCAGCATCGCCGGCGTCCGCAGCCCCCTGATCAGCAGTTGGTGGGGCCGGCTCGGTTTGGGAAGTCTGTTCCGGAGCAGGCGGCATGTCCACCACTGGTCCACTCGTAGATGGCCCGGGTTCGGCAACCCGACGAGCCTCCAGTGTTGAGATCACTGCGCGGGGCATGCCATGGTTAGTCACGGATCGTCAACGGCAGGCACCAGCAGTAAAGCAAGGAGACTTACGGGAGGTCAGAGCGTCATCTTCCGCTATCCCGACCGCCGTAGGAACAGTTGCAGCAGGGGGCCCTTCCGCGCCTGTCAATTCGATAATGGGTGTCTGGCCCCCGCCTTGTCCTGCTGGCGCCCCTCCTACTCCCGCTGAGGACGCCTGACCAACATCCGTGCGCTCCTGAGAAAGGTGGAGAAATGGGTTAGAAGCTGCATAAGGGAATGGATGAAGCAGGTTGAGTAGGGATAGAAGCGGACCTCGAGGAGCTCAGTGACATCAACATTGTCAGAGCCGGCCACCTCGCCGCTCTCCCGCGGACTCCCCTGATGGGATCTTCCCTCGGAGCCTTCATCCTCCCCCATCTCCTCCTCTTCCTCGGAGTCGTTGCTACTGTCGTCTTCTTCTGGCGGCATCTGTTCTGGAGCGGGCTCTAGACCGAGCATCACCTTCACCAGAAGGGATGGCTCCGCACGCTGACCACGTTGGCGCGCGTAATCGTCCATGGCCGTCAGATACGCATACTGCCGGTTGAAGTCCACCCTGTCGGCAATATGGAGGCGCTCGACCTCTGGCAGATGGATTCCTTCTCTGAGAATCTTTCGCCAGATGGCGTCGGTCCCCAGTGACTGCCGCAGGGTCATCCAGGCCGACCACAACGCCGGGAAGACTACATCGTGGGAGGGTTCGAGCAGACGTCTCACCTGCTTCCCGGGCCGCTCTTCGACCACCGCGCGTGCCCCCTCTCTGGGCGCCGAGGTCGTAGCGGCAGCCTGCGATGTGCCCGCCGCCGAAGTCCCTGCTCGCGCCGGCTCCGCTGCTTGGCGCGCCTCCGTTCTCCCCCATGTGGCGGCGCCTCGCCTCCTTCCTTGACGCCCGGTCTCCGCACGGGTAACCTCGAGCCGCCGAACTGGCTTCCGTAGAAGCCCCTCGGGGTACGCGATGGCCCAGTGTTCGGCGTACTCGGTTGCCAAGCCTGCGTCAACCCCGGTAGGAGGGAGAGTGATGACGTCGCCAGAGCCGAAAGCGGCAAACATCAGCCACATCTGGCGAAGGACGCAAGGGTTCGTCTCCTCCCGGACAGCAGTGAATACCCTCTTCGGCATCCGCTGAAGGCACCTGAACTGCCTGGCGAACCGGGTTGGCACGTAAGGCTCGCAGATCACCTTCCCGTCGATCCGAGCCACGAGCACCCCGCCCCGCATGTTCAGGAAGTATTCATGCTGCTCCAGCGGACCCTGCCCGTTGTTGATCATCTGGCCGACGGGAGTGGGGAACGGACTGAAGTTGAAATTGGCATGATTTCCAATCTGAATCCTCACGCCCTCCTCACTTAGGGTCATCGGAGCGACCCCCGCGATGTTCAGCAGGGAGGGTCGCAGGCCGTTGCCCGGAGGAATGATGGCGTTCGGAAACGTGTACCCACCGAGGTGAGCAGCCACCCAGCCGTGGAAGAACTGAAAGGGCCCACAGATCCTTCGTGGTGACCCCCCTCGTGAGATGCGTCCCAGGATGGCATACAGCCTCGCCAGCACTGGGACCCCGAGGTTGTATCTTTTGTTGGCGGCCATAGCGCCCGCCACCGCCAGTGTTGTCGGGCGAACGCCCATTCTCGCGTCCCGCACTGGCAGGAGCCACCCACTCAGAAAGGCGGCCAGGAACGCCGCGTACCGAACATTTGGGTCCCGGGCCTCGATGACGCGGTACCCCCATGAGCGGTAGTCGCCCGTCTCCAGGACCCGCCAGTACGACCCGTTCCGGCTCCTCTGAGCTGCGGTCGGGCACCGCTTCCCCCTGCCTGGCATCTTGACCGCTGGGTCATGCTCCAAGAACTGGCCGAACCACTCCTTGTAGGCTATGTCCTTCTGGAAGTCCTTGACCTCGAGCCGCTCTGTAGCCAGGTCCAGCAGATGCCACGTCAGGATGGGAGTCCGTGACCTGTCACCCCAGGTGTTCCTCGGAGGCAGGAACTCACATACTGGTAGCCCTCCAGCGGGATACCTCCGATGCAGTGGATGTCCCAGAGACCGATGCCGACCTCCCCATGGTGAAGATGGAAGGTGTTGGTATCCGGAGACCAGCGGGTGAACAGCTCCGGCCCGAGCTCGGACTGCTGGTAGAAGTGGAACTGCGACGTCCACACCGCCTCAAACAGGCCGATGTACCGCAGCTCCTCTGCGAAGTGATCGCAAGTGTGGCGTACCCAGAACGCCCAGGCCCACTCGCTGGTGAAATTGCCCCCAGATCGCAAGTCCCAGTCCTTCAGCCAGCCCTTGGTGTCGTCAGTGACACTCTGGCGATATGTGCTCGAGTAGAGGGCTGGAGAATTCTCCGCAGTAGGCTCACCCCCGTCAATGGTCCGCGTCCTCGGGTTCAGGACGTAGACATCTAAGTGCCTGGTCTCCCTGGCAGGATGCCCATTGTTGGTGATGTTATAGTGGGGAAGCTCGTCCTCCCGAGTCACCCAGGTCCGTGGCGCATCAACCTCGAACCCTGGCACCGGAACCTCATCTAGGATGCCGAAGTTCCAGAGCGGCAGGTTGTCTGACAGCGGATATGTCTTCTGGGCCGGCGTCAGCAAGTCGAACAAGGATTGATTGTTGGAAACAATCTCCTTGGCTCCGTAGACCTCCTCGTTCGTCGCCATCTCAGCTCTGCGAGTGGCGGCATCCCCCTCATTTCCTCGGTGCGCGGCCATCTCAGAAGTTTCGGGAGTCGTGCGGGTTAAGGGATGAAGCGTGCGGGATCGGACGAGGCTGGTAGAGAAGTTTGAAGGTTGGCGCGCAATCCAAGTGGACGGCGCGCAATCGGGAAGAATGTTGCGCAAAGTTCCGGGTTTTCGCGTAAAGACAGGGCGAAATCCGGATGGTTTTGCGCGCCGATCGGGCGAATTTCGCGACCGGAAAAGGCAATTTCGCGCACGAGAGCGTTGAAGCCTATCGTGCGGAAGGCCTGTGTATGGAACGTGGAACCCTGGACCCCTATTTATAGACGAGGCCGGGATTCCGCGCCGCGCGGAACGCTCGATTGCGCGACCGCGGCGGCGAATTGCGCGCCCGGCGCCCCTTTTTGCACGCCTAAGTCCCGCGCAGCCCAGGACTTCGGCATTCCGGCGTCTCCCTCGGAACCCGATCGTTGCGACCTCTCGCCGATCAGATTCCGAGGGGGGGCTTTTTTAGACGCTGGAAAAGTCCGTTGTTCCCAAACGAAGCTCCGGATGCGGAAAGCGAAGTGATATTTGGAGTCAGAGGCACGTTCCGGAGGGCCCGGAGGACTTGCGCGAAATTTCAGAGGCCCGCGTGCAAAGTTGAGTCTCGGCGCGCAATCCTCCCGGGATGCGCGCAATGCGCTGGGCCGGCGCGCTATTTTGCGCGCCCGTGGCCTGCGCGGCTCCCTTGCGCGACGGGTCCTGATTCCGCGCCCGCGAAGGGAATTCCGCGCCCGAGACCGGATTCCGCGCCCGGGGTTGCCTATAAATATAAGGCGACCCCCGACGTTTTGAAGGTTGCCAGAATCCGAAGCGTCGCTCGTTCGCGCAATCCAACCCCTTCCGCGCGCAATGCCGATCTTCAGGTAACCTCCTTTCTTTCGCGCAATAGAGCCTTGGGGTTCGCCTTCGCGCGCAATCCCCTTGGCTCCTTTCCTTTGAATAATCCTTAACCCGAAGGCCTTTGCGCGCAAAAGAAGCCTCTTGCGCGCAATTGCCCCCGGGTGCGCGCAATCTAGCCCGATTGCGCGCACCCCCCTCTTCAAAGTGGCCGTTCGTTAGAGAATGAGCCGTTGCCCCCGCGAGCTGTCCGAAGCCCGGTGCGCGCAATCTCAATCATCTGCGCGCAAAGCGCTGGCCCAATTGCGCGCCAGCCCGCACAATTGCGCGCCGACCCGCGGTATTGCGCGCAAAGCTCCTCTTTTGCGCGAAAACCGCCAGGGTCGCCCCCTTTGACCCCCTGAGGGTACCCGCCTGCGTGGCGCCCGATGATCTTCGTCCTGGGTGCCCGCACCGTGCGTTGTCTTCCCGTGCGGCCCTCCAGGCTTGCGCGAAGTGACACGGACCCATCGGCGGCAACCAATGTCCAGCATGACATTAAACTGCACATACGTCCAGCATGACGTTAAACTGCACATATGTCCAGCATGACGTTAAACTGCACATTCGTCCCGCATGACGCTAAACTGCATCCGTCCAACATGACGTTAAACTGTACTACGTCCAAGCTGCACTACGCTAAACTGCCTAGCCCCTATCGTCCGTGCTGCAAGACGTTAAACTGCCAAGCACCTTCGTCCTCAGCACACGACGTTAAACTGTACTTCGTCCGGCAAGACGTTAAACCGTCCGCTTCGTCCTCAGCACACGATGTTAAACTGTACTTCGTCCGGCAAGACGTTAAACCGTCCGCTTCGTCCTCAACACACGACATTAAACTGTACTTCGTCCGGCAAGACGTTAAACCGTCCGCGTCACCCGATCCCGTGCCTCGCACGCAGGGTCCCCCCCCCCCGGTTTGGATGTGGCCCCCACCCGCTCGTCTCTGCAGGGATGTCGGGATTGCCCCTCTTTAGGGACGATTTAATGGGAGCGGCTTTTCCCTACGGGGGTAGGGTATTACAAACCCCTAGTTTCTTGTGGGGGGCTGCACATGTGTATCTCCATTGCGCTCCCCCACTGCCGAATCCAGTAGAGGGTGTGACTGGGATCGAGGTGTCTCCTACTTTCGGTCCAAGTCCCTTCCAACTGAGTTTTGCCGCATCCGGGCTGCCTCAAGTGCGTAAGTCCTGACAGAATGAACTACGTGGACTTTGATCCCTTTCTTCTAAACAGGGTACGTAGGAAACCTCCCTGAGGTTCAAGCCCACCACCTGGTCGTCCCGGTCGTATTCACGTCGGTTCGTCCATCAGTGGACCCCTCCAGGGTTCACGCTTGCGTCGATTCACCTATGAATCCGCCCCTGTGGGAGACTGCACGTGTGTATCTCCACTGTGCCTCCCCACAGCCCTTTTTTTCCATTTCTCCTTTTATCGTCCAGCATGACGTGAAACTGTGATCCACCCGGCCGTTCCATCCCCCTCTGTGCGAGGTGGTTCGGTTCAATCCTCCGCCCGGCGGCCTCGACCTCTTCGTGAGTCGGCTTTCCGACGTCCAGCATGACGTTAAACTGTATACCCGAACTACGTTGACTTTGATCTGTGCTAACGCGCGGTACATAGGAAGCCCCTACGGGGTCCAAGCTCTTCACTCCATCATCCATCCTGATCCTTACCCGGGCCGCCACATCCCAGTGGGGTCATGCCACTTCTCTCCACTCCACATCACTTGGGAAGCCACCCATGCGCTGGCCCCAGCGTCGGAGGTTCCCCGCAAGGGGTTCTGTCATCTGATCCACTTTTCGTGTTGATCGGTCCGATGCCGTCCCCGCTGGACGTTAAACTCGCGGCATACCCCGTGTTAAACATGGGAAGCCGAGGAAAACCTCAGGTGACACAGTTCCCCGCACCCAGTGCGGGATGCCTCGGGCCATCATGCCTTCGAGAAGCCCTATTAGGGACGGAAAGCAGACGTGCAGAGCCGCAGTGTTACGACACGCCCCCAGCACCCAGAGCCACCTGGTCTCCTCACTGCAGGTTACTGCCCCGACCAGACTCCTTGGAGCGTCCGGGCGGAAGCAGCGTAATTAACCGGTGTCCATGAAGATATGGCACCGGGAACGAGATTCACGAACATTCTTAAATCTATGAGGGAGACCCGGATTAGGCGACGAGTTCCGAGGAGACGTCCAAGGAAGGAGGAGCCGACATCCCATCATCCCGGTTTCGATCAAGGAGCAGACGCCCCTGAATAAGGGACGGATGTCGCCCGCCTTTGGAAAGCGGGACTGCGGGACCACAAGCCGCTCGCCCATCCCCTCGGGTTGACGGGTGCACGCGCGAACGCGTCCTGGCGGGACAGCGTAACCCGATGCACATCCGCACCGAAACAAACTTCTCATGCTTTTTGAACCCAATAAGCAAGATAACTTGGAAGGGAGTGGATTTTTTCTGTACCAATGAATGTGAAGACTATTTCAGAGAGTTAAAAAAGAGGCTTATCAATACACCAGTACTCACACTTTAGATAAGTGGGGAACTCTTTGTGGTGTACACTGGTGCTTCAAATAAGGGATTAGGTTTTATATTGATGAGAAAATATAAAGTTATAGCCTACGCCTCAAGGAAATTGAAAATTCATGATAAAAACTATCTTACGCATGATCTGGAGTTGGAATATATGATCTTTGTGTTGAAAATATGGTTGCATTATCTCTATGGGGAGAAGTGTGATATATATACTAATCATAAGATACTCAAATATACATTCACATAAAATGAACTTAATATGTGCCAGAGAATATGGTTATATCTCATCAAATATTATGATTTCTCAATCCACTACCATCCTGGTAAATCAAATAAGGTGGTGGACACTCTAAGTAGAAAGGATCTTGTATCCTTATCAATGATGAGAATTGAAAAGGATCCAATCTTCTTATACCTATAAAGGATGGACATGGGAATCATTAAGGAAGGAACATCATCAATCCTTTCTCTAATGATTACTCAACTATCCCTTGTAGAGAAAATAAAGGATGCTCAAAGAAATGATGTGGAAATAAAAAAAAAATTAGAAGCTATCATAAATGTTAAATCCCCCTAGTTCAAGATCGATGAGGATGGAGTCATAATATTTGGGTCATGACTATGTGTATCATCCAATTTAGAATAAATAAATATTTTATGAATGACGCATATAGCTCATCCTTCTCTATTCACCTAGGTAGCACCAAGATGTATCAAGATCTCTGAGAAAACTATTAGTGGGACAATATGAAGAAGGAAATTACTAAATATACATTAAAGTGCATGGTATGTCAGCAAGTGGGGGATGAAAAGAAAAACTCTAAAAGTATGATGCAACCATTACCCATACCAACATGGAAATGGGAAAACATCACTATGGACTTTATCACTGGACTTCCAAAGACATATAGAGAAAACAATGTTATATGGGTTGTTGTGGATCGTCTTACAAAGACAGCTCACTTTATCACAATTCGAGAGGACTTATCACTGAATCAACTTGCATGGATATACATCAGAGAAGTGGTAAGGATTCATAGATCACCAATATCAATTGTATCTGATCAAGATTTGAGATTCACATCTGATTTTTGGAAAAGTCTCCAACATGCTCTAAATAGTGAGTTAAACTTCAGTAACGTCCTATCATCCTCAAACTAATGGTCAATCTGAGCAAATGATTCAGACACTGGAAGACATGTTGAGAGTGTGTTTTATAGACTTCAAGGGAGGATGATACCAACATCTACCTATGGTTGAGTTATCTTATAAAAAAGTTTTCTAATCAAGCATGCAAAGGGATCTATATAAATACCTTTATGGGAAAAGATGCAGAACACTGGCATGTTGGGATGAGGTCGGTGAACATAAGTTGTTAGGATCTAAAATGGTTGAAGAAATGATGGAAAAGGTAAAAACCATTCAGTATTATATCAAAGAATCCCAGAGTCGGTAGAAGAGTTATGTAGACAATCATTGACGAGACCTAGATTTTGAGGTTGGAGACATGGTATTCCTTTGTATATCTCCATGGAAGAGGATCATGAGATTTTAGAAGAAAGGAAATTTGAGTCCTAGGTACATCAGCCCCTTTGAGATTTTTTATCTTTTCATAGTTATGGCCTATCAACTATCCCTTCCACCTTCCATGTCTAAAGTACACGATGTATTCCATGTATCCATCTTGTGGAAGTATATACCAGATCCTACACATGTACTGAATTTAGTGGTGGTACATTTGGAAAATGATCCCTCTTACAAGGAGCAGTCAGTGAAGATCTTGGACCCTAGAGATAAATTTATACGTAATAAGACAAATCATCCGGTTAAAGTACTATGGAAGAACCATAAGTATGAATAGGAAACATGGGAACCAGAGTAAGTAATGAAGTAGAAGTACCCACACCTATTTTCCCCTTAATTGTAAAAAGAAATTTTGAGGGAGAAATTTCATAAGGGGGAAGAATGTAATGACTCATAATTTTATCAATGGAAATTCTCTTCTTATAATTATGTCATATAGTATAAATCACATAAAAATTCATAGATAACATAATACAAACATTATAAATGAATAATGAATGAAATAAGTGGCATTTTCATAAATTAAGGAACCTATACTGATGGAATATTAACTTGACCTTTGGAATAGTAATGTGACCATTAGGAATAGTAATCTTACCAATAGAATAGTAACCTCACCAATAAAAGTATATATAAAAATTATCCATCTTATAAATTAAAATATGATATAATTATATCATAGTATAAGTAAATAAATGTTTTAAAAATATTAAATTAAGTATTGATATTTTTGTGAAACATAATTTTTTATTTATAATTTTATCATTATTATAATGATTTAAAAGAAAATTTATTTTCATAAAATAGATTCATTAATTAGTATTTTATTCTCTTATTATTATAATATAATTTTATGAGGCCTTGATTAATTTTTCAAAGTGTTATAAAATGAGTTATGATTTTAAAATTGGTATTTTTTGAATAAATTATGATTTTAATTAAAAATTGAATTCATCATATTTAGAAAATTATTTTAATAAAATGGAGTCCATTTTTTAATTCTATATGTCAAAAAATATTTAGGATTAATTTTTTATATTTTTCTATAATACTTGATTTTTTGGTGAATAGTGAAATACGATAATTTACGGTATAAGCTAAATACATGAATTATTGAGTCATAGATGATGTATGGATAATGTAAACACCATTAGTTTATAATAACATGCACTAGTTGCTATATTTAGTCACAAGAATCAATATTATTTCTTTTCTTGAGAAAAATAATAAAATGATGAATAAAATGATCAAAAAACGCCCCTCATCCACTATAAATACCACATCTCACCACCTCTTACCTCGCACCTCTTAAGCCTTAAATCTTGTACATTTTCTAGCTAATACTATACCAAAACTATCTCACCATATTCAAGAGCCTTTGGTCTCAATAAAATACCAAACCCTTTGCCCTAAGTAGGTTCTCAAGGAGAAGAAGTTCAAGAGGTAAAACTCTCTTCCATTTTCTTTAATTTCTTTTCAAGTTCTTTTATTTTCTTGTATTCTTATCACCTCCAATTGTAAAAGCAGAATGATATACATAGTAACATTTATATACTATAATTTTACCGTGTTAATGGAATATCCATCATCAAACTCTTTCCCCTCTCTCTTTTATTATATAAATTAAAACATTGTCTGTGATGTGTCAATTTACCGACAATGTGGATGATGCATTTTGATTTTCCTTTACCACCTTCAAGGATGGTAATAAAACCATTTTTATGATTAAAATAGATTATAATGTATTTATTACATCCAATTTTATGTTCTATAACTGACATATATACATAATATTAAATAATAAAACAAAGATAGTTTATGATGATCGAAAACTTCCAAAATAATCCCAATGATTATCACTAATGTTTTATCTAAGTATTCATACTCATAACATATAAAAAATGATATAAATAACCATTTAATATTATATAATTTAATTAATAACATATAATTTAAATTATGGACAACTATTCTCATTTTACATGATCTTCTATACATCAATACAAGTGAATCGATCATGAAAACCAAGAAAACAGACATTCCCGAACAATAAAATTGTATCTTATAACTCATCAAAAAGGCCATAAATGAACTTAATAACATTATAAAAATAAAATAAATTTATAAAATGTTCTTAATTGTTTAATTAATGGATTTAATTTCATTATCTGATACATTAAGTACAATTACAAAACACTTTTTGATATAAAGTAAGGGATTCTACCCGAATCTCCATTTTTACTTCGGGTTACTCTTTATATCTCTTTAACCCAATGAAATTTTTATGTAATTATTATAAATTATGTGTATATGTTCCAAAATAATATATCCAGGTCATATAATCCTTATTTTATGTGAAAATACATATTTTAAAAAGGTTCCATTCTCAATTCTTCCCGATAAGCAAGCCCGGTTAAAGGGAACTTCCCGAATTCTTACTCGTTTTCAAGTGCACTCCATAATATTTTTAATCCACCATTATTTTTATAAAATCACTCATTTGATCATGAAAAACCATCTTGTTTTAATTATATTTTTATATAAAATATTATGCATTTTCCTCTTTAAATTCTCTAATATTTTCATTAAACCGCACTAAAATGTTTTATTTCTAAAGTTTCTTAAACATTCTTTTTACATGTTTTCACTCTAGGTTAATATAACTTATCATGATATATTCCTATTTACCCTTATGAATGTCCATGTATGATTTAAATCTATTCTTTCATGTACACCATTATGATGTTCCCTTTTGTTGTGCCTTTTAACATGGTTATGATACCTAGTTCTTTACATGGGTAACCTTTATGTTTATGTTTGATTCCTTGTGTACGATTATTAATGTGGAACACATATTCATGAACATGTTATGATGGGTGTTCCCAGATATTACTCTAATTCATTGGGTAATTTTTAGTCAAATGATATGACATGTGCAATGGTCTTGGTGGTTAACCTTGACTCATGCTCCATGTGCAACAGTCTTGGTGGTTAGTCTTGACTCATGCTCCATGTGGAATGGTCTTGGTGGTTAGACTTGAATCATGACCCACCATGTGCAATGTGTCTTGAATCATGCTTATGTCATGTTGTATGTTGTTTCCACATATCCTATGATACCATGATTATATATGTTATGATTCCTTATATATATTCATGCCTTTTTAGGTCATCATGTTGTGTCTTATAACCCATTTGTTATGATTTATTCATATGCTTATTCCCTTACTAGACTTTTTATCTCAACCCTTTGTTAATGTATTCCCCAGTTTATTCTATATATATGTAATGGCTCAGATACAGTTAGGATATCATTATGGAGTTTAAATAAAAGATGTTTTTTTCATGTTTTCGGTTTTATGTACCTAATCTTCCAAAGACACTAGACTTTCTGATCCTTAGTTGTATTTTATGGTTAAAATCATGTAATAATATGTGTAAAAGGATAGGGTCATTATAAACATTCTCAGTATAATGAATAAACAGTTTAAATCAAATAAATTCATAATTTAAATCATATTGAAGCAATCAAATACTAACTTGAATGAAGAAACAATGAAAAACACAGTAGAAATTGAAGTTTGAATAGAAAATTGAATTGGAGTCAAGAGTTTGAAAACAACATGCAAATAATGAGTCTTGGAATCGAAATCGGTAACAAAGTAATGGTTAAAATAGTAAAAGAAAGCAATGGAAAGGGGGGAGGGGCAACCTCTACAGACCCCATAGACTCAAATCTCAAATTTTGAAGTTTTTATGCTAGCATGTGTTCTTCCAGTAATGTATAGCCTCCCCGAGATAATGTATGAGGGTATACATTTCTAGCTTGAATCTCCAGATGAGATCTCCTTGATCTCTATAAATTAAAAATTAAGAATAAATAAATCATTAATATGGTCATTAATATTAATAAAACTTCTAAAAAGGTAACATTGCACTTACCAAAAACTCTTCTCATCGTCTAATTTAAAAAAATTTATTCCATGTATCTTCATCTATAAATGGATATATATCACATGGGTGTTTATATTGTTTATTCCCAAAAATGAATTGTGATGTGAGGGATGATTTAAAATACCTCTATCTCCCAGTAGCCAATGATAAACATTTCCTCCTGACTCCTCCAATATCAGGTATATCATATATCATCTGATAAAAAGGGGAAAACATATATTACTATAAACATTTCAAGAAAAGTAAAATAGTAACAAAAAAGCTTAGCAAAATGATCTCCCACAATTTTGATAATGTCCCTTTTTCAACACTTCGCCGATCATCAAACAAAATACTAACTTTTCTTTTAGCTTGTACTAATACAAAATTCTTGAATTGTTTTGAATTTGGGCCTCTTGGAATATCATTATCATCAAAGTCTATTTGTATCCTCTATTCCTAGATGTGTACAATTGATAATTTTGGTAAACATGTGGTGACACATTTACGAACCCTCGAACTCTTTTTCCCCCCATGAAAGTAGATGTATCATGTAAAGAAGGATGAGGAGGCTCATCAATAGAAGCATGTGTACGTTCCTCCCTAGAGGTATGAGTATGATCATATCCAGAAATATATGGTAGATCAGAGGATTGATCTATTATTATCCTACAAATCAAATCAACCTAAATTAGTAAAAAATATACAAATCCAACAATTATATACAGATGTAAATAAAAAATTAACAATTATCAAACAAAAATTAAAGTAAACTAAATGTAACACATTTTTATTCATATTTTTTTTAGTTAACTAAAATGGTAACAATATTAATGATAGATCAAATGACATAAATGAATGAAAACTATATAATATTAATGAGAGATAAAATGATGTATTAAAAATTCACCAACCTGATGAATCATTTTCACAACAAAAACATTTTTTTTATAATATAATCTTATACACTATATTTTTTTTATTTAAAATGTTTAATTTAAAATAATTAGTTTTCAAGAAAATTAATTAATATATGAGTTATGAAAGGGTAAACATGGAAAACTAGACAAAACTAAACTAATATAAATAAAAAAACTAGATTATTATTTACAATATGTGTTTTAATAAAAAGAATCAAGTTAAAATATATAAATTATGAAATTTAAAAAAGTAAACCATAATTAAACATATGTTACCTGTAATATTAGGAATATACTAAATAATTTTTTCCCAAATTCCTTCATCATGATCATTCTGTATGGCACAAACCATGTCTACGACATGATAATCAATATTATTTGTTAATCATTCCATATAAGTAGAGATCTCACATAAGTCAACATCTTCATCAAGTTTTTCATCACTGAAATACTATTTTTTTTCTTGTAAAACAATATACCATTGCATATAAATTTGATCAAGAACGTGGAATTTTTTTTCATGTGTTTCCATGATAAAAGAATCATTTGTGTATTCCAATTTATTCAGATTAACTAGTGTCATTCAAAATTCATCATGTCAGACATTGTTGTTACCAATAAACCATTTACGCTTAAACACTGGAACTTAAAATGTAATGTAATAAACCTTCCATATCTCTTCAATGAATCTATAATATGTAGTTGATGCAGATATTGGGTTTTTGTCTTTGTCACTTCAAAAATGCATTTATTCTACGAACACCAACCCACTACTATTCTGAACTGCACTTCTGTTGTCCTGGTCTTTTGTATGAAAAGTATAGCCATTAATGTCATACTTGGACCTTGTTATCAAATTTAAACTTAGACTGCCCACTAATAATCTCAATGTTTCTGATGCATCTGGTTTACCAAGCATGATATTTTTAAACCATGGAAAAAAAATTTGTTATGCTCATTCAAAATCCACATATATTTCTTCTTTGGATAACTTTGTTTCAACACATTAATATGAAGTGTTATATATGGTTGAACATCATCTATGTTATTCGATATGTATAAATGTACCTTATTTATCTATTAAACTATCAACGATTTGACTTTCAAGACATAAATCCCCTTTCCCCCATAATTAACTCGTTTATGACAAGATATAGGCAAATCGATGTGCTCTACAGCAGAAAAATAGCTTGTAAAAAACTCTGCAACCTCCTCAGAAATATACTTCTCAATATTGGATGCTTCAGGTCAATATGGATTTTTAACATACCCCTTAAATATCTTCATATACCTTTCAAAAGGATACATCTAACATAGATATATAGGTCTACAAATCATTATTTCTCACACTGAATGAACCATTAAATGAACCATGATATCAAAAAAAGATGGAGGAAAATACATTTCCAAATGAAAAAATTATAGAAACCACTTCATTCTCAAAAGTGTTCAAAGAATTCAAATCAATCACCTTATTATAAATTGAATTTAAAAAATAACACACCTTCATGACAGTCATTTTGACATGGGTGGGAAATATTCCATTCAATATAACTGGTAGGAGATGCTACATCATGACATGATAGTCATGAGATTTCATGCCTTTCAACTTCAAATTCTTTAAAGACATAAAAAAAATACATTTTAAGAATAACCATGTGGCACTTTGATATCATTAAGACATTGAAAAAAACTAATTTTCTCCCTCTTGGATAAGGTATGACAAGCCGGGGGTAGGAATATTCACCTTACATTAGGAGTGAGATCCAACTCCAAAGGTATTCCCATTGAGAGCAAATATATTCTTGTATTCAACCCATATGTATTCTTTCCTTTAATATCTAATAATGTTCCAATAAAGATTTCATAAATATTCTTCTTTGCATGCATGATATCAATGTTATGTTTTACCTCATGATATCTCCAATATAATATCTCAAAAAATATTGATTATTTCTTCTAAATATTTCTATCATTATCAAATTTATGTGTCTTTATGAATTTTACATCAATATTTTGTACCCACTCAAAATACTGATCAGTGGAAAAAGGTTTTGAAGTAATATCAAATTTATATGAGTCATTGAAATCCTTTTTTAATCTTCTATAAGATTGATCCATAGGCAAAAACTTTTGATGACCCATGTATACTATTTTTCTCCCATGATGACGTTGATAATATGAAGTATGTTGTTCACAAATTGGACAAGATTTATTCCCCTTAAAAATATATCTAGAATAAAAATTCATATACTGGGAATTCATTTATAGTGAACATAATCATTGCATGCAGTTGAAAATATTCCATTTTATAATAATCGTACACCCTTATAACTTCCTCTTATAATAAATTCAAATCATTAATTAATGGTGACAAGAAAACTTCAATATCATTTTTGGGTTGTTTTGGCCCACAGAACATTAAACTCAACATGACATATATTTGCTTGATACAAAATTCAAGAGATAAATTGTAAATTGCCAATAAAACAGGCCATGAACTATGTTTGCTACTAAGGCTTTTATATGGATTGATTCTATCCATGCACAGTCCAAGTCTGGGATTTCTAACTTTATTTTTGAATGTAGGAAACTGGTGATAAATTCTCTTACACTGTCTACAATTAGCTGGATGATGTATTTTTCCATCACATATCTTCTCATCAACATGCCATCTTAACCTTTTTGCATCATGTAAATTATAAAATGAATGTTTCAAATGAGTAATTATAGGAAGATTCCAAAATTCCTTGGCAGGGGTCTCTACAACTTCTAAACCAGCATGTGATTTTTCTTTCAACTTATATTTTTGTGTCCCGCATTTAGGATACTCTGACATAAATTAATATTCTTTCCTATATAGAACACAGTCATTCAGGAAGACATGTATTTTATTGTACTACAATCCCATCAGGCATAATATATTTGTGTCCTTATAATATAAATCTGGAAGATCATTGTCTTTAGGAAGAATGTCTTTCAAAAATTATAGCAAGCCTGTAAAACTCTTGTCACTCCATCCATGTTTCACCTTTAGGTTAATCAATCTTAACACCATTGATAAAATCGTATATTCTGTATGACCTATATATAATGGTTTTTTGGAATCACTATATAAACACTCAATTTTTGGTTGTTTCTCGATTGCCTGTACTTCAATATCACGAATCATTTCATTAAGTTGGTCAGATTTATCATCTTGCAAAGCACCATCATCAATAGATCTGAAATTCTTCCCAGTTTTACCATCTTAAATCCAAGGGTTGTAACTCGAATTAAAACCATAAAAAATTAAATGATCTTTGATCTCTCTATTTTCCAACTTCTTCAAATTTAAATATTTTAGGCATGTATATAAAAACATGTCATTATTTGGAACATTTCTTTTATAAAATTCCAAAAAAGAATCTACACCTTCCTCATATTCATCACTAATTCGAGGTGCATTAATCTAACTTCGATTAATTATTATCTATAACAAATATCAAAAATAAATATAAAAAACAATGGGAGTAATTTAAAAAATATTTAGATTATAAATGACATCAAAAAATATAGAAAACCAAGAATGGAAACATTAGAAGGAAAATAGAAAATTTTGATGATAAAGTCCATTCATGCGGAAGGAATTAAAAAATAGATTCATTTAAAAAATTTATCAAGTAAAAATAAATGAATATAAACTTATGAAATTATTAAAAAATATGTATAATGATATCCATAAAATAATATCCATAAAATAATATTCATAAAAAATATATAGAATGATAACAACTAATTCATTGTTGATTATTTATAAAAATAAAAAATTTGTTTTATTTTGTAATTAACCATATATTCAAATCATAAATGGAGTCTTAGTTTTAAAAAAAATGTCACATTAAACCTTGATTCATGGGACTTCATACGGAACATAGTATTACCTAACTGGGTACCTAGTTGGTATGCTACTTTAAAAAGTAGACCCATCACCCATTCAACCCTTTTGCAATGCCCCAAAGTACCATTGAAACACATGACCATGCATAAAAACACCACCTAGAGATTATCATAATCTCAAAATTCTTATATTAGTTCCATTTATCAAATCACCCTTACTTCCATACAAGGAATTCAATCTCCCATTAAATTAATTAACCTGTAATGACTTTCCCTATAATAAACTCCACACCATAGGTATTATCATCAATAAGAAGCATCTATGATGATCCCCTAACTCTTGATCATCCATTGGAAATGGTTTTCACTACTAATTACCAATTTCAAACTCTTTGTAGCTCCATCAAACCAAAGATCAGTCCATCCCAACTATTTTTTAACAAAAACTCACATTATATTCTATAATACACACATTCCATCTCTTAAACAAAACATCCTTTAGAAAATCCATTAGGAAACCCATATCGGGATATGTAATTACATGAAAAATAATTTTTCAAACCTCCCATGTGCCAACTTTATTAGAACTAAAATGAACCCATTGTGATATCAACACCTAATTAATTTAAAACCCAACTCATTGACTTGAATTAAAATGTAGATACACACAAGATTCACTTATCTTATCTCCTGGATAATACTCCTTAGCATGAAATATTCTATAAAATAATTTTAAATTGATCCAAAAAAGCAAAATATATTGAATAAGAACAACTAATTCATACTAGAAATAAAATCAGGAACAAATAATTAACACATTATAAAATATATTCAAACCTTCAAGTGAGATAGTTAGGGACGAGAAGATCTAGAATCGAACACGCAACAATGAAGCTGGAAAAAACCCCAAGTGTATGAAGATGGTAATGCAAGAATGAAGTCCACTTGATTGAAAAATCATTGGTTAAAGATTCTATTGATTTATTCCCCTATATATTTGAGTTTCAACTAAATTAATTAATATAATTAACCATTTGTTTTTATTATTTCTATATGCATGGATTTCATGGGGAATTTTAATGTGGTGCATTTGGTTTCTTTGTTTTCAAATTACCTATATACTGCATTTGTTTTTCCGTTTTCCTTAAACCATTAGTAACTTTTGTTCTGGAATATAGATCAACTGTGATACAAGGCCCAGTATAGCTCCTGGTGTGTTTCTTTATTTAGCTTTGATCCACTAGTTTTTTGCTACACCAATCTAGTTGTGCCACTTGTACCATGAAATGTCCCGCTATTTGTTAGTCGAACTATCTGCCTGATCACAATCATCCACACAAAACTCATCTTATGGATCTACCTGGTTTTATGAATTGCATTAAATGCATCACCTACGTTGGATTGTGGCTTCTCTCTTAGGTTAGGGTTTTCTCTAGTCTGGTTCTTGTAAGCTCTTTATGATCGAAGATCTGCTCTGACTCCATGAAGAGGAAAGGAAGAAGATTTAGGGGGTATCCGACCACCCACACTCCCCTATGCCATAGTACACACCACCTCCTAAAACTGAAGTTCTTCTCTGGTGGAGACTCGGTGGGGAATCATCTCGGTTCTGGGTTTTCATATGATATGCTCCAATTAGTATCAATTTTTGACACATATTCAATCATAGCCAAGATCCGGTATATGTTTCTTGGCTCTGTAGTGATTTAACTTTTTTCCTTTGTCATATATGCTATTGTATCATACTTGTGTGTGTGTGATTCCATCTAGAAGTGGATGGGGATGACTCTACGTGACAATATTGATCACTACCACCTAGTTCAGCAAGCCCAATCTCCTTGGATAGTTTTTTTGGTCCTTTATTTATTCTACATTCGAGTCTGTAATTGTTCTTGCTTGTCTTCCTTGCTTCTTAATAAAACAATTTCCCTTATGGTGTTCTAGGCATGCATATAGGTCCCCAAAGGGGTTGAATCATGTTATATCTATTGTCCATTCACATTTATGCATTCATTTTTTATTGTTCCGGTATTCTATTTGTGAATAATTCATGTTCTGTATATTTTATATTGCTTTGTTAATCAAATTTGTTATATTGGTAATCCTTTATATACGATAGTGGGTCTTGGGAATTTAGGGTTTAAGTGTTTAACCCCAACATGTGGTATCATATCCTACTATAATGTAAATATGAGTTCTAATAAATTATATATTGATAAATTTGATGGTGAAAACAACTTTAATCTCTAGAGAATTAATATGACAACCTTATTATATCATAATAACCTAATAAATTCCCTTGCTTATTCTAGAAAGAATATTACCACTACTTCCCCTTATGGGAAGGATATTGTTTCCTATATAGATGTCCCTGAGGAGACCCTTAGGAAATCTCTTAGTCTAATACTTTTATCTTTAGGAGAAAAAGTGTTAAGAGAAGTTTCATATGAGTCCTCTGTCGCTGGTATATAGTCTAAACTTTAATCCCTTTATATGACTAAATATCTTGTTGGTATATTGTATAAGAAAATTAAATTGTATGCTTTCAAAATGCACCCTGGAACTATAGTTATGATACGCATTGATTATTTTAATAAAATCTTGTTAGATCTAGCCAACATAGATATTAAATTGGATGATGAAGACCAGGACAATATATTGTTGACATCCTTAGATGATTTCTTTAATTATGTTAAAGATTATATTATGTATGGAAAATTCACCCTTACTCTTGAAGAAGTAAAATATACCTTGCTCTCTAAATACCTTAAAAGGAAGGGTAGTATTAAAATTGAGGCTGAAGGTTTAAGTGTTAGGTACAGAGGTGAGTATAGGTACATGAGTGAATCTAGAGGCAAAAGTGAGTTAAGGGGTAGGAGAAAAGAAAGGGTTCAATCCAAGAAGCATAGAAACAAATCTAAAAGAAATATTATCAAATGTTTCCAATGTAAATGACTTGTACATATTAAGAAAAACCGTCCTAATAGGAAAGGTGACTATAAAGATAGTACTAATGACCATTCCCTATTAGTTGAGTAGGGCTTTAACACTGTTAATGTATTAAATGTCTTTGAGATTACCATCTATGATGAATGGATCCTAGATTCAGGATGATCATTCCACATGTTTCCTAGGAAGGAGTTCTTTATTGAGTTTAGGGAAATAAAATTTGGTGAGGGTTTTCTAGGGAATAATATGATCTAACGCATTATGGGAATATGCTCTATTTCATTGGAGCTTAATGATGAGACTGTCGAATCTCTTGAGGAAGTTAGGTGGGTACCCGAATTGAAAAGAAACCTAATATCCCTAGGAATCCTTAACCAAAAGGGGTATAACTTTAATTCTGATTCTGTAAGTCTTAAATTTTCCTGAGGATCCCTTACTGTTATGAAAGGAACCCTTCACAATGGCATGTATGTGTTAGATGGTAAGGTCCATAGGAGTCATTTGAATACCTCTTCTAGTTCAGAATGTGATTGATTAGTCACTGAAAGTGGCTAATATTAATTGTTAATATCTTTATATTCATTGTTCCAAAGTCCATAAACATTGTTTTAGTGCATTACATAAATAGAACTTCATTTCTCATCAAAAATGCAATTCATGTTTAAAATGCAAATTTGGGCCCAATCATTCATTTGTTTGTGGACAACATTATGTTCATTTTCTGAATTTGAAATTTTTGGATATGATTTATCACTTTGTTTGTAACATTTTATCTTTTAGGTCTGATGGATTAATCTCAAAGGAAGATGGAGAATTTTTCACCTAAAGGCAGAAACTTGGTGGAAAAAGCATAATGGGCCTAAGGCCCATCAAACAAATGTGGGGCCCAGAAACCAAGCCCAATGAAGCTAAAATTTATACAGTAGAAAGATAAAAATATGAGGATCATTTTATTCAACTATGGCCGGAGCTAATTATGAAGTTTTCATGATGATAAAGGGATCTGAAGTTGATATTTAAATAGTGGACCCGACATTAATGCACAAAAATCCGTCCCACCATTTCGACCATAACATCCAAACGGCTGAGCCCAATTTCCTGAAATTTTTACATATCATAGAGTACAGATGGAAGAAGATATTTATATTCTACAACCACTCTGGATTCGGCTTTCTTCAATTACAAATTCACACGTCAATATGGTGGACGAATCTGGACAGTTTTCCAGGTCAAATTCGAAACGTAAATTTCCTTTTGATTATTCACCCTCCATTTGACTCTATTAATTTTTGGGGGGTGAATTAATTGTTGTGGTATAGACCTAAGGCTCCTAATATGCCTATATAAGGATCTAGTGGTGAAGGGAATAGGGGGTGGATATTTTTTTTATCATCTTTTGTTACTTGTTTCATTGTAAGGCTATCCTTCCAAATTTCCTTTGTAATGTTTTCCATTTCAATGTAAGTTTCTTTTTTGTATATTTATGTTCTTAATCAACTTATTTCTCTTCTATATTTTTCATTTAATTTATTAAAACTTTATTATCACAAAGCACAGTGATATCTTTGTGTTGTTGTGAATTAGTTCACACATAGGTGTGAATTTCATTCACACACACAGAGGAGTGCTCGTTATTTACGCGGTTTTAATTTCTTCAATCCAATTCTTGTTAGTCATCTTCCGCCCACCATTGAGAGTATACCATTAATGGAGGGCTAACCCTTTAATGGGTTGATCTTAGGAGGATGCAAAGGCTGGATTAAATGTTATTTTATGAACGAATTGTTGTTAATTGGATAATTAATTTAAGACATCCATTCTTCAGTTATTTCTACTCTTCATCTTTACTGTGTTTGACCAAACTAAATTCAATTACTAAATGACCATATACCTCGGAGAAATCATGAATTTGGTTCTCTAAGTGTATAGGGGATTAGTAATTGTGTTTAGTAAGCACCAAACCAGAAAATGATGAAGGTAGTGTTATTTTTGAAGAATGGATTCATCGAGAATTAATAAAACCAAAATTGTTTAAAGAAATAAAATTCATTCAATCCACCCCGAGCTTAATCCTAGATCAACCCATTTTCATTGAATTGAATTCACGTAGGTTTCTTAGTGTTATTTTATCCATCCAAAATCGAACCCAAAGTTGGCTACTTCAAATCCCATCCTTCACCAAATCATAGCGTCTCAAGGTTACTTCTTTGGTCCCTGTGGATTCGACCCCTACATGTACTACATCGACCGCTTTTACTAGTAGGGTAAGTTTGGGCGCAGCCAAATTTTAGCGTCGTTGCCGGGGACCCAAGTAAGTACCTTAGACCCACATATTCTTTTCTCACCCCAAATTCTCTATTCTCACCCTAATTTCTCTTCTCTTTTCCCCTTTCTATTTCTATGTGTCCAAAAAAAACCCCAAAACCAATTTTCAATCAATTCTAATGGATTATCCTCCAAAATACCCCTTAATAAATCATTGTTGTAATCAAGTCATAAATCAATATTGGGAAACACCTCACATAGGGAATTTCATTGACCAATCCTTAATTGAATACACCACACCAGATGAGATGTACAATCAATGGGATGCTGAATGTTTACAAGATCAATTTCCATACCTATCAAGAATGATTGAAAAGATAAATAATGAGTAAGTACATGATGTAAAAACATATATAAACCCTAATCCTGAAAAAAATCTTGAACAATTATGTGAACAAATGGATAAAATGAATTCAGAAGTTTCATCTTTCAGATTAGAATTACAAAGCTTGAAGACTTTTGAGGAACCCGTTCCCACTCAAGATGTTCTTTCTTCATCATTGATAGATGAATCTTTTATCCCAAAAACCTCCCATGAATTGAAAAAAGAAATAACCTTTGGATATAGGATAACTGAGAAAGATCAAGGAAATGTTGAAGGGTATTTAAATCAAGAGGAAATTAATTTTTTTGATTCACAAGGGGAAAATTTGTCTTCATGGATTGAGTGTTCGGAATATTGCTCCAATAACAATTTTTCAGAATCACCAATCATTGAACCATTGGTAGATATAACAAATATTGTGTCTATACCCACTCATGAAATTCAAATGGAATATTTTGGGGATGAATCATCTTTTCCAAAGGAACCAATTCTTTCAAATGTTTTTAAAGAAGAAACAATTTTTGATTCAAATTATCATTATTCTTTAGGAAAATTCAATCAAACCGAACTCGATGTTTTAATACTTCCTTCCCTAATCAATAATACCTCTATTTATGATAACCAAGACCATTCAATTATCATCAATTTTTATCAAGAATCTCACCAAGTAGGAATGAACCTTGAAATATTCGGAAATACTCCAGATAAAACACGATCAACCATTTTAGATATTCCTTGGATTTTACCAATCATTGTAGAAAATAGGATTTCATACGAAACAAATTTCAAAAAAACAATCAATCTAAATCTTGTTGAAGTGGAGAAAGATGGGTTAATTAAAATTTTGAAAGTTGGAATTGGATAAGTTGAGGGGTTCAAGTCGAGCTAACGACGTTAAACAAAAGCGTTGCATGGGAGGCAACCCATGGTTTTCATGTTTTCTAATCATTTTGAATCATTTTCATTTTCATATAATAAATTACCATAGATTGTTGACCTGTTCTTCTTTTATGAGTAAGGATGAGTATGAAAGGGGAGCGCCATATTCATCTGTGTCACGTGGTGTGATCTCTGAGTAATACCTTACCCATAAATCTAAAAAGAAGACAATGTATCATCAGTTTATTTTGTTTTGTTTATTATTATGTTTTTATAGGTTAAAAAATAAAAGGACATGTCATAAGTCATAAGGAAAATCCATTCACTTCCATCCAATCCACTAAGACTCAAATCCAGGATTGAAGGGAGACTATGGCATGCGCTATCATCATCAACCACCAGGTGACTTCATTCCATGATTATTATTTTAAATTTCTTCTTTGAACTCCTCTCTTACCCCCTTCTAACTTTTCATTTCTTTAAACACTGGGGACAGTGTTATTCTATGTTGGGGGGAGGTGAAATAAAAAATGATTTTTTTTTCAATAAGAACATGCATGGAAAGAAAAAATTCCATTAACCTTGAACATGATAACACACATTGCAAACTCTGAAATTGGATATCGAAAAATTTGGATGCTTTGATTCTGATTTTAATGCAAGTTTAAGTTCATGAGCATAGTTTTTGGAAAGTGCGGTTGTCTAATGTGATTTTTCAAAGTTTACATTTTCATCCTATTAAAAAAATGCCACAATGAACGTCTACTAGATCGTGGGTGTAAATTTGAGTTCTTGGGTCCCATTTATTATAACATAGGGTTATGGGGTCACTTTTAGTTTAATTTGAGTATCTAAAAAAAACAACAAAAAAAACAAAAAAAATTGAAAAAAAATAATGGCCACATAGAGCAATGTTTTGTCCAAATGCATGGCATCCGGCACTTGGGGATCGTGACTCCATAGTTGTTTTGCCCAGAGTTAGGCTTTATATCTCTATTGTAGAGAATGGAATTGACAATATGTGTGGCGTCCGGCACTTGGGGATCGCGACTTCATAGTTGTCTTGCCCAGAGTTAGTCTTTTCATATCTATTGTGGTTAAAAAACAAACAAAAAAAACAAAAAAAAATGGATACTCATCTTAAGGTTTAATGTGATTCCCACCTAGCGCTTCCATTTTTTCCCCTTGAACAATAAAATGGGCCCCATATCTTTTATGATGCACAACACTTTATCATGCTTAATTGGAATTGGATGAAATGTGGCGATGAATTTGAACAAAAGAATGGGCTTCGGCTTGGGATATGCTTATGGACCTAGCTTGTTTTAAATAATTTTGATGGGTTTCATAAATTTTTTTTTGGTATGAGGTCTTTGGGTGAGCAATGTGTATTAAAATGTTTTTTGGAAAAGGGGATTTGAATTTCATATTTGTAATTTATTTTGCTCGGGACTAGCAAAACTCAAGTTGGGGGGTGTGATTAGTCACTAAAAGTGGCTAACATTAATTGTTAATATCTTTATATTCATTGTTCCAAAGTCCATAAACATTGTTTTTAGTGCATTACATAAATAGAACTTCATTTCTCATCAAAAATTCAATTCATGTTTAAAATGAAAATTTGGTCCCAATCATTCATTTGTTTGTGGACAACATTATTTTCATTTTCTGAATTTGAAATTTTGGGATATGATTGATCACTTTGTTTGTAACATTTTATCTTTTAGGCCCAATGGATTAATATCAAAGGAAGATGGAGAATTTTTCACCTGAAGGAAGAAACTTGGTGGAAAAGCATAATGGGCCTAAGGCCCATCAAACAAATGTGGGGCCCATAAAACAAGCCCAATAAAGATAAAATATATACAGTAGAAAAATAAAAATATGAGGATCATTTTATTCAACTATGGCCGGAGCTAATTCTGATGTTTTCATGATGATAAAGGGATCTGAAGTTGAGATTTAAATGGTGGACCCGACATTAATGCACAAAACTCCGTCCCACCATTTCGACCATAACATCCAAACGGCTGAGCACAATTTCCTGAAATTTTTACAGATCATTGAGGACAGATGGAATAAGATATTTCCCTTCTACAACCCCTTCGTATTCGGCTTTCTTCAATTATAAATTCACACGTCAATATGGTGGATGAATCTGGACAGTTTTCCAGGTCAAATTCGAAATGTCAATTTCCTTTTGATTATTCACCCTCCATTTGACTCTATTAATTTTTGGGGGGTGAATTAATTGTTTGGGGATGGACATAAGGCTCCTAATATGCCTATATAAGGAGCTAGTGGTGAAGGGAATAGGGGGTGGATATTTTTCTTATCATCTTTTGTTGCTTGTTTTATTGTAAGGCTATGCTTCCAAATTTCCTTTGTAATGTTTTCCATTTCAATGTAAGTTTCTTTTTTGTATATTTATGTTATTAATCAACTTCTTTCTCTTCTATATTTTTCATTTCATTTATTAAAACTTTATTATCACAAAGCACAGTGATATCTCTATGTTTTTGTGAATTAGTTCACACATAGGTGTGAATTTCATTCACACACACGGAGGAGTCGTTATTTCCACGGTTTTAATTTCTTCGATCCAATTCTTGTTAGTCATCTTTCGCCCACCATTGAGAGTATACCATCAATGGAGGGATAACCCTTTAATGGGTTGATCTTAGGAGGATGAAAAGGCTGGATTGAATGTTATTTTATGAACGAATTGTTGTTAATTGGATAATTAATTTAAGACATCCATTCTTCAGTTATTTCTACTCTTCATCTTTACTGTGTTTGAGCAAACTAAATTCAATTACTAAATGACCATATACCTCGAAGAGATCATGAATTTTGTTCTCTAAGTGTATATGGGATTAGTAATTGTGTTTAGTAAGCACCAAACTAGAAAATGATGAAGGTAGTGTTATTTTTGAAGAATGGATTCATCAAGAATTAATAAAACCAAAATTGTTTAAAGAAGTAAAATTCATTCAATCCACCCCGAGCTTAATCCTAGATCAACCCATTTTCATTTAATTGAATTCACGTAGGTTTCTTAGTGTTATTTTATCCATCCAAAATCGAACCCAAAGTTGGCTACTTCAAAGCCCATCCTTCACCAAATCATAGCGTCTCAAGGTTACTTCTTTGGTCCCTGTGGATTCGACCCCTACATGTACTACATCGACCGCTTTTACCAGTAGGGTAAGTTTGGGCACAACCAGTGATTCCACTACCTTGTGGCATTGGAGACTAGGGAATTTTAGTGCCAAGGGTCTAAGTGAACTTAAAAAACAGGGTCTTTTAAGTAATTTTACTCCTAGCGGCCTACCTTTCCATGAGGATTGTGTATATGGGAAATCCAGAAGAGTCGGTTTCAGTAGGTCTATGTATAAAGCTAAAGAACCCCTTGAATGTGTACATTCTGATTTTTGGGGTCCTTCTAGGGTTACCTCCCATGGTGGAGGATTATAATTTGTAACCTTTATTGATGATTTATCTAGGAAGTTCTGGATTTATATACTCAAACACAAGTCTAATACTTTTCAGACTTTTAAGAAGTGGAAAGCTGGGGTAGAGAGTGAGTCTAATATGAAACTTAAGTCATTAAGGACTTATAATGGTTTAGAATATCTATCCACTGAATTCATTGAATTCTGTGAATCCCAAGGAATAAAAATATATCATACTATTGCAGAAACCCCACAGCAAAATGGGTTAGCAGAAAGAATGAATATGACTGATCTTAAGAGGGTGAGGTGTATGTTATCCCACTCAAAATTCCCCAAGTCCTTTTGTGTTGAGGCTTTTTCTACATCAATGTACCCCATTAACTGTTTCCCATCTTCTTCCAGCTCTTTTAAGACACCCAAAGAACTCTGGAAAGGTTCACCCCTAAGTCTAGCACACCTTAGGATTTTTGGATCCATAGATTATGCTCATACATGTAATGATAATCTAACTCCTAGGGTTGTTGAGTGTATATTCGTGGGATATCCATATGGTGTTAAAGGGTATTTTTTATGGGTAGATAAACCAGGTTTTCAAAAATGCATTGTTAGTCAAGACGTGGTGTTTCATGAATCCAGTTTATCCAATGACAAAGGACTTGAACCTGTTGTGACTTATGATGATGTTGTAGGAACCTCTGGGGCTCTTACACCTTTAGGTGTTGAAGTCCCTTTTGAATCTGGTGACCACTCCTAGTCCATAGCTAATATTGTTCCTCCTGCTGCCCAGACCTAAGTCGAAACTGACTCTAGTTTGGATTATGAACCTGAGACTAAGGAACCTGATGATCTGAGAAACTATCAACTCACTCGATATAGAGAGAGGGGAGTTATTAGACCTTCATCCCATTTTAATCAGGCAAACATTGATTCCTATTTTTTTAATGTAGAAGATGATTTGTTTAATGATGAACCTCAAACATACAAGCAAGCGATTAAGTCCAAATAATCCACTAGGTGGATGAATTCAATGAAAGAGGAGATGAATTCTCTTCTTAAGAACAACACTTGGGTTGTTGTTCCTAGACCTAATAACTAGAAGGTAATAGGATCTATATGGATTTATAAAAATAAGGAAAACAATGTAGGAGATACTAAAATCAAATTCAAATCCCAGATGGTAGCTAAAGGCTTTCTTCAACATGAAGGCATTGATTATAGTGAAATCTTATCTCCTATTGTTAATCATTCATCCAAGATAATTCTTCTTGCATTTTCTGCTAAACTTGATCTACATGTTGAACAATTAGATGTAAAAACTTTTTTTTACATGGAACTCTTGATGAAATAATTTATATGACTCCTGTTGAAGTATTTTAAAAACTGTTCAAATCTAATCATGTTTATCTTCTTAAGAAGTCTTTATATGGTCTTAAGAATTATTTTATACAATGGTATAAAATGTTTGATTATTTTATGATTGAAAATAAGTTTTCTAGAAGTATATTTGATGCATGTGTATATTATAAAATTGTTAGACATGATTTTATTTACGTATTGTTATATATTGATGACATGGTTTTAATATGAAAAAACATGAGGATTATAAATTATATTAAGAACCAATTGAATTGTTACTTTGAAATGAAATACTTAGGTCATTCAAATCAAATTTTAGGTATGGACATAATTAGGGATAGGAAGTCCAGAACCTTGTACTTATCCCAATATGCTTATATTAGGAAGGTATTAAATAGATACATGTTTGATCAAGTTAAACCTCTTAGCATTCCTTTAGGATAACACTTTAAGTTATACTTAACCCAATACCCTATAAATGAAGATTAGGTTTCCTTTATGAGTAAGATTCCCTATGTTAATATTGTAGGAAGTCTTATGTATGCAATGGTCTGTTCTAAGATAGATATTGCCTTTGTGGTTTGTACTTTGAGAAGGTTCATGGGGAAACCCGGTAAGCCTCATTGGCATGAATTAAAATGTCTCCTCAGGTATGTTTCTATGTCTGATAAATTTTGCATTTGATATGGATTAAATAGTATTTTTGATAATGATATAGTTGGATTTTTTTATTCATATTATACTGAAAATATTGATACCCTAAAGTCTATCACTCATTTTGTATTTCTTACATATGGAGGACCGGTCTCCTGGAAGTGAAATATGCAATTAGTGGTTGCACTTTACACTACCGAGGTAGATTATTTTACCTTGACAGAAGCCATAAAAGAGGCTATATGTCCAAAAGGTTTTCTTTCTAAATTATCATTATCTACTGATAGCATAATATTCCACTATGATAGCCAATCTGTATTACATTTATCTAAAAACTATGTATTCCATGGTAGATCAAAGCACATTGATATTAGATTACATTTTGTTAAGGATATTTTATAATATGGGATAGTGAGTTTCACAAAGATACCCATTGAATACAATCTAGATAATAGTTTGAATAAGGTCGTATTGTTATCTAAATTCATGCGTTGCCTTAAACTTATGAATTTAGTCCCAATTCTATAATGTAAGTTGTGAGAACATCATCATTGAATTTATTTTAATTGCAAGGTGGGGATTTATTGATTTATTCCCCTGCATATTTGAGTTGCAAAAAAATGAATTAATATGCTTAACCATTTGTTTTTATTCTTTGTATATGCATGGCTTGCATGGGGACTATTCACATAGTGCCTTTGGTTTCTCTATTTTCGGATTACCTGTATACCACATTTTTTTCCATTTTCCTAAAACCATTAGCGACTTTTGTTCTGGACTGTTGATCAACTATGATCCAATGACCCAGTATGGCTCCTAGTGTGTTTCTCATATCATCTTCAATCCACTGGTTTGTCACCACACCAATCCAATCGTACCACTTTTACCATGAACTATCCCATTGTTTGTTACTCAAACTATCCGCTTAATCATAACCGTCTACACAAAACTCATCCTGCAGCTCTGTCTGATTTCTTGACTTGCATTGAATGTGCCGTCTGTGTTGGGATGTGGCTGCTCTCTCAAGTTAGGGTTCTCTCTATTTTGGTTCTTAAAATCTCTTTATGAGTAAATCTATGCTCTAAATACATGAAGAGGAAATGAAGAAGATCTAGGGGTCTCTGGCCACCCGCACTCCCCTCTGTTGCAGTACGTGCCACCTTCTAAAATTGGAGTTCTTCTCCGGTGGAGACTCAGTGGGGAATCATCTCAGTTCTGAGTTTTTGGACGACTATGCTTCAAGTGGTATCAGTTCTTGACACATATTCAATCCTAACCAAGATCTGGTATATGTTTCTTATCTCTATATTGATTTACCTTTTTTCCTTTTCCATGTATGCTACTGTATCCTACTTGTGTGTGTGCGTGAGTCTGTCCAGGAGTGGATGAGGCTAACTCTACGTGGAAGGATTGATCACTACCACCTAGTTCAGCAAGCCTAGCCTCCTTGGATAGTTTTTGTGGCCCTTTATTTATTATTCATTCGATTATGTAATTGTTCTTGATTTTATTCCTTTCTTATTAATAAATTTTTTGCCTTAGTGGCGTTCTCTCCATGAACATAGGTCCCCAAAGGGGTTGAAGCGCATTATATCTATTGTCCATTTACATTTATAAATTTGTTGTTTATTATTTGAGTATTATATTTATGAATAATTTGTGTTCTATATATTTTATATTACTTTTTTAATTGAATTTTTTATATTGGTAATCCTTTATATGTGGCAATGGGTCTTGGGAATTTAGGTTTTAAGTGTCTAACTCCAAAAAATTTCATGCCAAAGAATGACCGAAAAGAGAGAAACTAAAATTTGTGAGGCTTAATTCAAATATATCTTCGATACATAATATGAGGCTGATGAAACTTGAGGGTTGATTAAGATCATAATGTGATATTGGACCACCAGATCGAAGAAACGAGGGATTTAGGGATTGGGTGAGAGATAAACGAGACTTGCTTCATGATAATGGAAGAATTCAAAATGAATCCTCCATTGATTCATAAAATTTTAAAATATTTTTTACATCGGTTATCATTTAAATGATGTGAAAATATAGTTTTTTACATCAGTTATATTATAACCAACATCAAAAATCACTCTTTCACATCGGTTAAATGATAGAACCAGCATTAAAGAGTGGTGAATATACATTTTTTATATCTATTTTTATATAACTTATGTGAAAAATGTCTTTTCCACATCAATTAATGTAAAACCGGTGTAAAAAATTAATATTCCCAAATTTTCATGTCAATTCTAAATAACCGATGTAAAAACTACGACGTTATAAATAGTTTTTCTACTAGTTTGAATATATATAGTGCTCAGTTTTACACGATGTCTATATGTTTCACATCGTGTAACTCTTTTAAGTGGCTTATACATTAAGACTTTGACAGCGTGTAAGTGGATTTCATGTCGTGTACTTTAGATCTGTAAAGCTCTCTAAATATTTTGGATCTCACAGATTTCATGGCCTGCATATTTTGTGGGATTCACAATTCGAACTTTTCACATCGTGTACTGATCACTTGTCATGTATCTCATCAAGTTTTATATTCGAGTCTTTCACGACGTCTAATCTAGATTCTCGTCGTGTACTTGGTTCACGTCTTGTACATTGGATTCATAGGATGGCCTTCGACTCATAGGTGGTTTGTACTCAAGGAATACACGTTGTGTACTTTGGATTTGTGACTTGTATCTTCAATGATATTTAGGTTTCATCTTCAATTTCCATTGTCGTACTGATCCAAAAAGCAGCTTGGCCTGAAGTGCCTTCCTGTTCCTTAATTGCCGATGTTTTCCTTTAAATTTCTTCACATGTCGATCATGCCATAAGAATATAAAAAACATCAATATCACGCATCAATATCATATTCAATCAATCAATATTCAATTAAAACTCATATAACAACACATGGATATATAGATACAAAATATAGATATATGTAGCATCCCACCTTGAGTGCCACTAAAACGGGCCCTGAGGTGGTGGGCCACAAGACCTCAAGTGCATCTCCCCAAATTCCAGAGACTGCTGAATAGAAATGAGGGCCTTAGGTAAGTACATTGGGAGAATATTTCCTCATAGGATAAGGTATTACACAATGGTAAATAATATATGTAACAAATAGTAGAAGCATAGAGAGAGAGAAAATCAGACAGTAGTAGAAGCAGATAAAGGACCCAACAGAATAAATAATAACTGCGGAAGATAAATAGTAATAAAAAATACCAGGATGATGTCAATGTATGATGTCAAAAGTAAATAAATAAATGTGCAGGGGTGCGAGGTACAAGCATAGGCTACATGCTAACAAAAAATGCCAAAAAGACCGAAAACTATGACACGACATCTCAAACATAGGCTCAGTCTTCTGCCCCCCCCCCCAAGCTCCATCCAAAACAGCAAAGAAATCAAGCATCAAGAGAGATACACTTCCTTGTATCCATACCTATGAACATAAAGTTTACTCAAGTACCAAATGGTGCCCGAACAGGGTGTGAGATATAATCTCAATAGGTCGGCACCAACGATTTCTAAACCTTTCCATTTCATGTTGTAGACAAATATTAGTTTACCGTATATAATAAATGAAATAAATTTAAATAAATAAAAATAACTATAACCTGGTTTGGGATCCTAAGCAGATAATTGTCCCATACCACCTACTTCGGCCTGAGCTGGAAGTCTGAATGAGATACCTTGTAAATTAGAATATATATAGCAAGGCCTAAGTAACATGATAGATCAAAAAAAGGCATACCCCTAAGCTTGTGATTTGGATTGGGGTCTAATCCACATGTCAACACCAGGCGCACTAAAGGCACAAGATATGTATCACAAAGCATAAGGAAACTTTATGCAGTATTAATAAAAACATCACAAGCATTTATATTAAAATTGACAATTTTAGAGGTGGAGTCTGAGATCATCCCTAAGGCATCGCTACAGTACATCCATTCAATTATATCCAATGCCATGAGCCCATCCAATGTGATCCTTTTGAAAGTCCAAGTATTGCTCGTGGTATGGTAACTATGAGTCTGTCCCAGGTATTGCACGTAAGGGACTGAGTATCAGCAGAGGCTTGGCGTAACCATTTTGCCAACGGGTCTATCCTTGACTGCCCCTTAGGGAACTGATATCACCTAGTAGTATAGTAAAAAAACCAGGGAAATCCCTTACCTGGTGAGCCTAAAACATTGTTTTCCTGGTGCGTTGTGTGGTAACCTATTGAGCACAAAGAGTCCAATTATGGGTTCTTAATATGGGACTCATGTTTTCTCCCCGAACCGTTTTCATTTAAAACAAAAGAGAGGAATATATATATATATATATATATATATATCACAGAGAAATCATTCATGATTGTAGACCTTTAATTAACCATTTAATGCCACATGATTACTAATTATTCAAGCCCAATAGTCACAACTAATAATAATAACACAATTTTATACAAAACTGGCACTTTATCTGTGTAAGAAAAGGCAATGAAATTTAATAATAATAAATAATGACAATAATTATAAAAATAATTATTTAAGAAAATAAAATCAAAGGAAAACCAAATTCATGGTTTATGATTCATCCTAAATAATTTATTCTAATTTAAAACTTCAACCCAAATTATTGCACATGCACACGTGAATGATAATTTAAAGACTCAAGGCCACAAGTAAATAGGCCTATTATTTCGGTACACCCAAAGGGGTGTCTAACAACATGACAACAATGTAGGGAGGGGTTCAACTTAAACAAAGGTCCCAAGGATCAAGGCAAAATAATTTAATTAAATTAATAAATATTATTTGAGATTTGTCGGTAGACATCGACAAGCAGAAAAATGGTGCGAATTGAACAAAGAAACAAAGTGAAGGGAAAGAATATAGACATCCTACCTCATAGTCTTAGTATACCCCACATCCTGTGAAAACCTTTGATTTGACCTAAAACGGAATAAATCAAAGGATTTAACAGAAACCCCAATTCCGGGTAAAAACCTTACGCAACATATTGCACAATGAGTAAAGTATGAAACCCAAAACTAATTGGTGCAGATTATAAACCTTACCAAGAGGTTTACAGTGGTTTTGATTTCATTGAAAACGAAGGATAATCAGAGGTGCAATGGGCTTCCGAAGCAGCGATGGGGGGTGGCACACCACCTGGACAGGGGGCATGATGCATAGGAGGAGAGGAGAGTGAGAGAAGAGAGGGAAAAAAGAAAAAAAAAAGAAATAGAGGAGGGAAAAAAGAAAAAAGGAAAAAGGAAAAATAAAATAAAATAAAAGGGAAGGATAAAATAAATAATAATAATAATAATAATGGGTTAATCCCATTTTTAATTATTTTCACTTTTCTTCTAACCACTTTTTATTTTATTATTTATTTTTATTCCTTTTTCATTTCTTTTGATTTCTTTAAATTTATTTTATTTCTTTTAATCCTTTTAATTAATTTGTAACTTGATACATTGCACTAGGGTACGGTGTATTATTTTTCATAAATCACGTGCAACCATAAAAAAAATATTTGTTGCTCGGGACCTACAACAGACCATACAAGCATGCACCTTAGGTTGCTCTAAGTAATTGGAAAAAAATAAATGGTTCGTACCTTGGTTAAAGTCAGGATGTTACAACCTCCCCTATTTAAGACAACTCATCCCCGAGTTTCCCTTTTGAGGGCAGTGGAACATCGTCTGAGAAGAGTTCTGGCCACTATGCACACACATCAGTCTCCCGTTCCCAGGTCTCATCCTAAATGCATCTGTGATGCCATAGAAGTCGGACTAGTAGAATAGACCTGCCTCAGAGAACCTTCGTTCTACGATCAACGATACAAATCGGACACTCATCAAAGGATGCATCTGCTTCAAGCTCGATGTCATTAGGAATAAATGAACAAGACATGTCTGAATGATACTGATAAAGCTGAGATACATGGAAGACATCGTGCATGGCAGGATACCTCTAAGGTAACAACAACTAATAGGTTATCGGCCCAAATCTTTCCACTATCTTGAATGGCCCAACATATCTCGGCAATAACTTTCCTTGTCTCCTGATTCGCCTATGACTCAACATCAGTGAAACACGCATAAATACCTGATGTCCCACATCAAAATCTAGGGGTATGCGACAATGATATGTATAAGACTTATGTTTGGACTGAGCTATAGCCATACGCTTATGAATTATCTAGATATGCTCATAATTATGTTGAATGAGATGAGTACCCAGAAGAGCTGCCTCACCTGCTTCGAGCCATTATAGAGGTGAACGGAATGATCTACCATAGAGGGCCTCATATGGATCCATTTGAATTATTACCTGAAAACTATTATTATAGGAAAACTCAACTAGAGGAATTTGTTTCTCCCAAGAAACTCCAAAATCAAAGATACAGGCCCGCAACATATTCTCTAACCGAATGGTCCGCTCAGACTTCCCATCAGTCTAGGGTGATATGTCGTACTCAAAAGCACTTGTGAACCCAATGCCTTCTATAAACCTTTCTAGAATCATGATGTCAAACATGCATCTCAATCTGACATGATAGAACAGGGAACGCCATGAAGTCAAACTATCTTTGAATATAAATCCTCCCTAACTCATCAATAGAGAAGGTCTCCCAGATAGGTAGGAAGTGCGCGACTTTGGTCAACCTATCGATGATCACCCGTACTACATCACTGCCTCGATGAGATCTTGGCAAGCCCGTAACAAAATCTATGGTGACGTTATTCTATTTCCACTTAGAAATGGACAGAGGGTGTAGGAGTCTAGTAGGTCGTCGGTGCTCTACCTTCACCTAATTCCAGGTGGAGCACTGAGTGATGAAACTTGTTATCTGCTTACTCATACCTGGCCAGTAGTAGTGATGATGCATATATTTGTATATCTTGGTAAGTCCAGGATGAACTACCCAAACAAAGTCACGAGATTCCCTCATCATCTCTTACCAAATATCATAAGGGACCCATACACGGTCATGGTAGAGAAGAGTTTCATTACTATCAACAACCCAACCATGGGGTAGGTTCTTTCTTGTGACGCTCTCCCTCAAAACGAGGTCCTCTAGATCAGATAATTGTCACATTCAGACTCACTCTAGAAGAGAGGTCGTAACTACAAGAGCTTCTAGAACTGGTTATTTGTGTTGTTCCTAAACCTCCAGATGCATCTTAGAAAACAAATTCATCATCTGCCACTTACTTCTAGCTTTTTGGACATCTTGTGTCAGCATTGTTTGGCTCAAAGCATCAGCCACAACATTACCCTTGCCATGGGTATATGAAAACTCAAAGTCAAATGACTGCATGTATTCAACCCACCTACACTACCTCGAATTTAAGTCTCGTTGTGTGGAGATATATTTCAAGATTTTATTATCTCTATAAACAATGAACCTCTCTCCCAACAAGTAGTGTCTCCAACCACATAGAGCATAAACCATAGCTTCTAATTCGAGGTCATGCGTAGGATAGTTCTGCTCATGAGGTATCAACTAGTGGGATCTATAAGCCATGACTCATTCACCCTACATCAAAACTACACCCAGTCTGACTCTGAAAGCATCATAGTAAATAGTATAACTTCTTCCTGGATAAGGAGGAATTAGGATCATAGTTGAGTTTAGTCTTCTCTTTAACTTTTGAAAAATATTTTTACAAGCTTCAGACCATATGAACTATACACCGTTCTTAGTCCGAGCTATAAGAGGCACTACTAAGTTGGAGAAGTCCTGGATGAAACGCCTGTAATAGCAAGAAATCCCCAAGAAACTACATATATCGAACACATTCTTGGGTTTTTTCTAGGAAACTATTATGATCACTTTTTATGTGTCAACTGATATGCCTTCCTCAGATATGATATGACTCAAGAAGTGAACCCTGTTGATCCAAAATTGGCATTTACTGAGCTTCACGTATAGATGGTGTTAGCTTAATGTACTTAGCATGATCTCAAGATGGGTTTCATGGTCGTTTCTAATGCATGAATACACAAATATTTCATCTAAGAAGACTACCAAAAAATAATAGAGGTATGGGTAGAAAACCCAATTCATAAGATCTATGAAAACTGTTGGCACGTTCGTTAGACCGAACAACATAACCAAAAACTCATACAAGCTGTACCTACTTTGGAAAGTTGTATGTGGTATATCAAATGTTCACACATGCACCTGATGGTAGACTGACATCATATTGATCTTAGAGAAAATATTTTTCCCTCAAAGTTGGTCGAAGAGGTTGTCTATATGAGGCAACAAATATTGATTCTTTACTGTAATCCGGTTGAGTTGATGGTAATCTATGCACAATCTAAGGCTATCATCCACCTTCTTGGGAAAAAAGGACCGGTGAAAACCGCGGTGATATGATAGGTCTGATAAAACCCTTAGCCTCAAGGTCTTCAAGCTTCTTCTTGAGTTCTTGTAGCTCTATTGGTGACATCCTATAAGGAGTAATATATATTGGTTCCACACCTGACACCAGTTCGATAGTGAACTCAACTTCCCTCATAGGAGGTAATCTAGAGAAATTGTCAGGGAATACATCCCTAAAATGATCCATGATGGGAGGTAATTCTACTAACTATGTTACCTAATCACTCATAAAGAGACTTGTTAATTGAGTTGTCACTCTGCCCAACCCCTTATGCTTGGGTCCAGCCCAATCTACCTAGATATTCCATTCTCCCTTGTGTATATACATGCTACCCTCGGGTGTGGTGAAATACACTCAATGGTAATAGCAATACACTTGGGAATGATAAAGAATAAGACATTCCATACTGAGAATGACATCAAAGTCGGTCATCTCGAGGATGAAGAAATTCCAGAAGAAATGGTATCCGTCTATCTCAAGGGGGAACTCCTGGAACTGGCATATGCCCTCTGTTTTGACCCCCAAAGGAGTGTTGAGAGACAAAATGCTACAGAAGTAATCGATAGAAATACCCAAACTCTCAACAGTCACAACATATATAAAAGAGTGTGAAACACCAATATCAAAAAGGAAAGAAACTGAAGTAGAGGCTATAATGATAGTACTTCTAACCATAGAGGGACCTAGACTCTGTTTCACTAGCACTGAATGCACTATATACATATGGCCTGAACCTCAGCCCTGAGATGCCGCCTGACTAGCCTGATCTAGTCCACTCTACTGACACTGGTGTTCTGGAACTTGATTGCCTTGGCCACAACCTCCACTGCCTTAGCCTGATTAGCCGGTGGAAAACAAACTCCCAGCCTAACATGGAGTCATAGATCCCATACCATATGGAGGCATTATCATGGATCCTCTACCACTATATGATAAATGAAAATAATGGCAGAATCACTGAAGGTGACCCATTTTTCCGCAATCTCGACACTCTGCCGGGTTCCTTGTGTACTGGGGTTTCTTATGGCCAATCCTACCACACTGATGACATATGATAGTGTTGTTAGTATGTGTCATTTGGATGGAATTTCCCCCATGTGCACCCTCTAAATTATGCTTCTTACTTCCATAAGAACTATTACCCTACCTTAGAACTAAACAACCCTGAGTCACATGATCAACTTCTATGGGATTTTGTTTCGTAATTAGGGTCTGATTCATGATCTCTATAATAGTTGAAAAAAAATATGTTCAACTGAAAATGGATATCATATCCAATTCTTTCCTCAAAGCACCTCACAGTCATCTCTGTGTCACCAGTCAGTGATGGGGAAAATCATTAGAGCTTAGTGAAATGAGTATAATGAAGGTTCCGGGCGTAGTGGAAGCGTGGTTGGGACAGGACCCAATTTGATTTTTACCATGATCAATGATTAATCCAGGATCAATACGAAGATGAATGACAGTCTCCACGAAATATAATCAAAGATTTAGATAAAGAATAAGTAGGTCTGAAACCTTTAGAGAGGATCTTACACATCATGTTTATAATTAATTTAATTAATTTCATAAAGAAAAATAATACCTATATCTTTGGTATTTTTCTTCGTTGATGATGTTGATCATCTAGAATGACCCTTCCATATTATCTTGTTTTGCTTGTAAGGATCCAAAATAGAATCCCTCTAGCGGTGATCCACACGTGCTCTGATGGCCTCTGATCGACACTGCTCATTCTCTGGGTGCTAGCGCGGCGAATTGAGTGTCTTGTGTCAGTCGTTCTTGATCACCTGTTCTTTGTCCTTGAAGAACGTCTCTCGCTCTTGAGAGGGGAGAGAAGAGGATTCGATAGAGAAATTTTTTGGCTCAATAATTCTCAATTCACCAGGCATGTGGTGTGGTATATGGCACAATAGGCATACTTTCCTATTTATATACATGGAATTTCAGTTACAATATTTAATTTCATAGAAACAATTAAATACATTCATGAACTTAGAGAAAACCCATGCATTTAATAATAATACTGCGTCATTATTTATGGTGTGACAACTTGCGCAAAATATAATTATAAATAAAATTCCATGTCACAAAATAATAGCAGCGTTATTTTAATTTGTACCAACTAGTTAAAAAATTATTTATCGTCTTGCAAATAATTATTTTACTACTGGACCAACCTTGGACCACTTGAACTCCACTTACATTTATTGAAAACTCAAATAAATAAATAAATAATTTATTCTCTTAAATAAATATTTTATTTACAAACTATTAAATAAATATTTATTAAATGTTCAATAAAATAAATAAATATATTTTACTTAATTTATGCGATCATTTTAACTTGAATAAAAAAATTTCATGGTCTTGAGAATAATATTTATTTCATTAATTAAATTCAAATAGAATTTAACTGAGACCACCAAAAACACTTAGTGTGTGACCCTCTAGGATTCTTTCTCGTTGGCATTAGGTAGGATTTCCTAAAGTCCAAGAGTACTGTCTAGCAACGGGTCAAGGAACCCAAGAGAAAGAATGTAAAGTCACAACAATGACATCCACATATGAATGCTCACTGTGTAATATAATCCCTTTGTCATGATATCTCATCAAGCAAGTTTCATGACTGTGTCATCAAATTTTATGCTTGATACGTCATTCTTTGACTATCTGAAATAAACTTGTCGTTACACCATGTCCATGGAATTTCACATGATGGTTCTATTTCAATTAAATGGATGAGATATAAACTTCCATAAATGGAAGGGAAAAACCCTTCCTAGACTTATCCATTAATAACATACTACTCGTGACGCACCCAACATACCCTACTTCCCGCCAACTATCTGTGTGACGGTTTTCATCAGTAAATCAAAGTGCGTAAGTCATGACACGTATTAATGATAATCTTAAAGTCTAAGGATCATTACACATGCTCGTAGATAGAAATATCTGATGACACTAAAACATGCGGAATTCCTACTAGCAGGTCTGTTATCATAATCTCATATCTTAGAGATTACCAAGTGAGAACTTCATATGAGGAAGTCTCATCTGCTTATGATTACTTGCACATGACGTTCTGCATGTTATGCGTCCCATCAAAGCATGCCATCCAACCATAGAACTATATTTAAGAACATTTTTATATCATTTCATGGTTCTCATCATAGCAGGGAACTGTCATTACCTTATCAATGCAACAAATACTCTAGGACATTATTACATCATAATCATACAGAACAATGAACAATATGTAATAATAAATTAAATATCCATGTAATAAAAGTAAAACCGGTTAGTTATAGGACAACAACTCTTACAAACTCCCACTTAGACTAGAGCCAACTACCTATGAATTTCAGTCTGCTAGACCTCACATGATGATCATGTTTCTGCTAAGTCAAGGCTTTAGTCAAGGGGTCAGCCATGTTGTCTTCCATGAAAATACTGCTCACTAAAACTTCACCTCTCTAAGAAAAATCCCTCAAAAGATGATACTTCTGAAGTATGTGCTTCGTCTGCTGATGTGACCTTGGCTCTTTTGATAGAGACACCACTGCAGTATTATCACAGTACAGTATGATAGGATCCTTACTGCTAGGTATCACATCTAGCTCCTAGACGAAGCTTCGCATCCAAACTACTTCTTTAGGTGCCTTAGAAGTTGCAATATACTCGGACTCTACTATAGAATATGCGACCACACTCTGCTTTGAGCTCTTCCAGCTCACTACACCTCCATTCAAAGTGAATATGTATCCTGTTTGTGACTTCATGTCACCTTGATCAGTCTGGAAACTAAAATCTACATATCCTCTGATGACTAGTTCCTCATCTCCTCCATAAACTAGGAATATATCCTTAGTGCACCTCAGATACTTTAGGATAGTATTAACTTTCATCCAATGGTAGTCACCTGGGTCAGCTTGATATCTACCTACCGCACTCAATGAGTAGGCGACATCTAGCCTAGTACATATCATGGCATACATGACTGACCCAATCACTAATGTGTATGGAGTCCTTGACATTATCTTTATTTCCTCGTGTGTCTGATGAAACATTTTCTTGGAAAGATGAATGTCATCTTACGCTGGCAATAATCCCCTCTTGGATTGTTTCATACTGAATCTCTTTAGTATCTTATCAATGTATGTACTTTGAATTAGGCCCAAAAAACTCTTGGATCTATAATGATGCATCCTGATCCCAAGAATATATGTTGTCTCACCCAAGTCTTTCATGGAGAAGCATTGATTCAACCATGCCTTAACAGACTGTAAGACTGGTATCTCATTTCCAATAAGTAATATGTCATCAACATATACTATTAGGAAAACGACTGCACTCCCACTAAACCATTTGTATACACAAGGATCGCATTCATTCTCGATAAAACCAAATTCTTTTATGGCTTTATAAAAACTAATGTTTCATGACCTGGATGTCTGCTTTAATCCATAAATGGATTTCTGCAACTTGCATACCTTATTGGCATCTTTTGGAGTCACAAACCCTTCAAGTTGTGTCATATAGACATATTCCTGAAGGTTCCCATTAAGGAATGTTGTTTTGACATCCATTTGACAAATATCATAGTCATGGTAAGCCACAATGGAAAGTAGAATTCTGATGGATTTCAGCATTTCAACTGGTGATAAGGTTTCATTGTAGTCAATTCCTTGACACTGTTTAAAAACTTTTGCAACCAGTCGTGCCTTATAGGTACTAACTTGTCTTTCTATGTTCAATTTCTTATTGAATACCCATTTCCAACCAACAGGATTTATATCAACTGGAGGATCTACCAAAATCTAGACTTGGTTTTGGTACATGGAATCCATTTCATAATTCATGGCTTCTTGCCACTTGGCAATGTCTGTGCCACTTACTGCTTCCCTATAGGTTAGAGGATCATTATTATCAACTAATAAGGAGTCACCATCCTCGGTAACTAGAAAACTGTACCATTCTGGTTCTCTAACCTCTCTTGTACACCTACGCAATACTTGTGTCTCTATAATAGATTCTTCTTCCATGGGGATTTGTGGAATCTATTCCTATACAAACTCTTGTGTACCTTGAGCCTCAACTTCATCTAAGTCTATCTCGTTCCCACTATCTCTTTTGGAGATGTGATCCATCTCAAGTAATATTGCATGTCTTGCCACTATAACCTTTTTGTCAAAGGGGTTTTATAGGTAATATCCCCTTGTTTCCTTGGGGGTATCCTATAAAGGTACACTTTGTGCCTCGGGGTGCGAGTTTGTTACCTGAAGAGGCCTTAACAAACGCTTCGCTACCCCACACATGTAAATTCGATAACATGGCTTTTCTTCCACTCTAGAACTCGTATGGAATACCATTTATCGATTTAGTTGGAACTTGGTTTAGTATGTGTGTTGTTGTTTGTAATGAATATCCCCAAAAGGATAATGGTAGACTCACATGACTCATCATTGATCTCACTATGTCCAATAGGGTGTGGTTTCTCCTTTCACTCACACCATTCCACTGGGGCGTGTTTGGAGGAGTGATTTGGGATAGGATCCCAAACTCCCATAAGTAATCAATGAAGTCTTGATTAAGATATCATCCACATCGGTCTAAGTGGAGTTTCTTAATCTTCTTACCAAGCTGGTTTTCAACTTCATTCTTGTATTCTTTGAACTTATCAAAAGAATCCGACTTATACCTCATTAATTAGATATATTGATATCTACTAAAATAATTAGTAAAAGTTATGAAGTATGAGTACCCTCCCATTTCTTTAACTAAAAATGGTTCACACACATCGGTATGAACCAATTCAAGAAGTTATTTAGCCCTTTCACCTTTCCCACTAAACGGGGATTTAGTCATTTTTCTTTGTAAACATGCATGACATACGCCAAGTGGTTTTAGTTCGAAAGAATCTAAATATCTATCTTGATGTAACTTTTTCAAGCATTTCTCGTTTACATGACCTAGACAGTGATGCCAAAGTTGGGTATGGTATGATTCATGTAAAGTATCTTTGTTATCGATTTCCATTACTTGGTTTGTGTAATCCAACATGTAAATCCCGTTGTATAAATGTGCCCTACCATAACAAATGCTATCTTTTTAAAAGAAGCAACATTCATTTCCAAACTTGAAAAAAAATCCATATGTATCTAATCTGGATACAAAAATAATATTTTTAGTAACATAAGGCACATAATAACAACCCTTTAATACCAAGATCATCACAGTTGGCAACGTGAGGTGGTAGTCCCCGACAGCTACAATAGCAAGTCTGGCTTCGTTGGTTGCTCGTAGATCTACCTACCCTCAATCAATCTTCCTGAATCTACTTGGTTCCTATATTTAGATACATATGTGAGCACCAAAAGTTGTATCTAATACCCAATTTGTAAAAACAGATAGATTTCATTCGATACCAAATGAACCTGAAGCTTCCCCTTGCTTCTTAGGCTGGGTGCAGTTCTTCTTCTAGTGGCCCTTCTTTCCACATGTGAAACAAACAGCCTTTTGTTCCCTTGCCTCCCCTTTGATATTCCTTTTCTTGGAAGGTTGTGAAGAAGCTTTGGGCTTAAATCTCTTTGCCTTCCCTTTCCTCTTAATCACTATAAGAACATAATGATTTTCGCGCTTCATATCTTTGTCCACTTGGTGAATGAGGATAAGAAGATCAGATAGAGACTTCTTAATGTTGTTCATATTGAAATTGACAACAAAGTTAGAGAAGCTTTGAGGGAGTTATGCGAGAATGAGATCAGTGCCCAGTTCTTCAGGGAGTTTAAACCCTAGAACCTCCAGGTGCTCAATGTATCCAATGATCTTGACTACATGAGGCCCAGCTGGGGAACCTTCTCCAAGCTTACTCTAAAAGAGTACCTTAGAGATCTCAAACCTTTCATGTCTTTCTCTCTCCTGGTAAAGACCATAGAGGTGCTCGAGCATGCTATAAGCATCCATGTTTTTATGAGACTTCATGAGCTCACTAGACATTGATGATAACATCAAACATTGAACTTTTACTACGCCGTTCATGTGTTTCTCATAGACCAGTAAATCCTCATCACTCGCCTTTTTGGCAGGTAGATTAGGTGATGCTGACTCCAGCACGTAAGACTTTCGTTCATGGAGTAATATAACTCGAAGGCATATAAACCATTCCTGGAAGTTACTACCGGTGAGGATGTTGTCTTTATCCAGAATTGATCATAGGGATAGTGTGGTTGACGAGTTTGTCATTTTTATTCTACAATTAAAAGAGTATATCATTAGTAATTTCTTGATTAAATTTTATAAAAAATAATAAATTTTATTAAGTCTCCCACTATTTTATCAAGTCCTAATAGCCCTCACCATTGAACTCGGAATGTCCAGTTGCCATGACATTATAGTGTCAAGGATCCATATTCCCCTTCGCATAACCTCAATAAGGGTTGGTCAAGCTATTATAAGGTATTTAGGTAGGCAGGTCTATTCAAACTGTAGGCTTGCAGGTCCTTGATATGTTGAGTGGACTCCCCAATCCTGAAATCATGAATTTGTATTTCCTCAACTCTTGCCTCCAATATTACACCAAGTCTAGCAAGTGATACTCATCTTGATTTAATATGGTTAAGTCAACCCGAAAACTTTCATAAGGGCTTCCTGTATAAAAGTAAGTTTCCCAACAAGGGTTGGTTAAACACATAGTTTTATTGAGTTTTTCCCTTATTCAAGTAACAGAATGATTTTTCTGACTTAATATTTTATTTGAGGGATTTTTTATCTCTTATGTGTGAATTTATTATTATCATTATCACACGCTTGTTAATATTAAGTGGAACTTACTTAATTGATTAACCATGTCTTGATAATATTTACACATAAGTATAGTTTATTTTAGTTTCATATTGTATGTTTGTTTAATTCATTAATTATGTGATCATGACAACACGTCTATAATGATAAACCATTCAACTGACAGAAATAAAATAAAGTAAATGGCATGATCATGAGATTTTCTAATGGTTAGTTTATCTAGCATTTGATAAACTAACCCTGACCTAGGAGATAAACACCTTGAACCTTTTGGGTTCATGTTTACAGCTTCCACTTGTCCACCTTTGTATCTCCCGGGATTGGTTTTGTCTCAGCTCCAGCTTGAACCGCCTCCACTAGCTTGGGAGTTCCATCCATTACATATGCCTTTTTTTAACTCACATGAGGGGTAAAAGGGGGTTTTACATAAGAGAAACCTTGGGCACGCATGTCTTACATATTAATGAGGAGAAGGCTCACAGGCCAACAAATTTAATTCAAATAAATAAATTAAAAGAAACCATACACATACAAAGGTCTTGGTCTATCTCATGATCATCCATACATGCAACGATATTTACACATAAATAAAACTAGAAATCAATTATTTAATCATTCTTATTTAATATAAATCGCGCTCGAATCAATTAATTATCATTTTTAATTAATCAATCCTTTTATCTTAAACCCTTTTCTAAATTTCATTGAGATTCTCATCCATCATAATTTTAAACAAATAAATTCATTTAAAATTATCTTTTTACGTAACTTGTACCTTGGAGGCAACCCGATGAATTCCTATTCATAACTACCCAATGATTAGAAATGAACATTACGTAGATGTTAAATTAAACACATATATATAAAACACCTATCATGTGTTGTGCCTAAGCTTTATTCTTGTGCGATGGTACACATCTCAAGGGTTTATATAATATAATAATAAATTTTAATAAATATGTGTAATTTGGATGAATACATGACATGTAGTTCCAACTACACAGTGTGTATTATTTTTCACCGACTATCTGAAGTACACGCCCTGGGTAATGGTGTGTGAGTATACTTCAGAAATATTTGGAGTATACAGTGTTTCTAGTGGGCCACACGCCGTGTAGTTCCTCATTACACAATCTCCAGCCAAGCAATCCATGTATAGGGTACATGTTCCAACCCTAACCCGAAGGGACTACACGCCGTGTCCATTTGGCCACACGGCATGTAATTTTGAAACTGCGTGCCACTTGTTCCTGGTCAACACACAGAGTCATTTAAAACTTATAAAGAATCCAACACACAACTTGGTTTGGCGGACCGGTCTGATGCATTGAATCTTGACTACATGACATGTACTACCGAATACACGTCGTGTGTTCTAGTGTTATATGGCCAAGAAGCTTTGGCACCTCTGGATGAGATGCTCTATTTTATTTTAATCAAAATTAAAAGAAAAGATTGTTTCTGTAAGGTGAACGAGAAACGAAAGAGGAGGAATAGATCTCAAGATTCATATTTGTAGAACGATTAACTTTAATTGAAATAACTAAATTATTAAATGCATAATTCATCAACGAAATATTTAAATAATTATAAACTATGATGTAACCCCACTAATACCACTTGAAGGTTTCGAGCGCAGTGGAAGCATAGTTGGGATGAGACCCAATTTGATTTTTACCATGATCAGTGATTATTCTGGGATCAATACGATGACAAACGCCAGTCTCCATGGAATATAATCAAATATTTAAATAAAGAAGAAAGAGGCCCAAAATCTTTAGAGAGGATCTTGCACATCATGTTTATAATTAATTTAATTAATTTCATAAAGAAAAATAATACTTGGATCTTTGGTATTTTTCTTCGTTGATGATGTTGATCGTCCGTAATGACCCTTCTGTATTATCTTGTTGCATTTGTAAGGATCCAAACTAGAATCCCTCTAGTGGTGATCCACATGTGCTCCAATGGCCTCTGATTGACATTGCTCGTTATCCGGGTGCTAGTGCGGCAAATCGAGTGTCTTTTTTCGATCGTTCTTGATCACATGTTCTTCAGCCTTGAAGAACGTCTCTCGTTCTTGAGAGGGGAGAGAAAAGGATTCGAGAGAGAAATTGTTTGGCTAAAAAATTCTCAATTCACCGAGAGTGTGGTGTGGTATATGGCACAATAGGCGTACTTTCCTATTTATATACATGGAATTTCAATTATAATATTTAATTGCATAGAAACAATTAAATACATTCATAAACTTAGAGAAACCCCATGAATTTAATAATAATACTGCATCATTATTTATGGTGCGCCAACTTGCACAAAATGGAATTATAAATAAAATTCTGCGTCACAAAATAATAGCAGTGTTATTTTAATTTGTGCCAACTAGTTAAATAATTATTTACCATCTTGCAAATAATTATTTTATTACCGGACCAACCTTGGTTCGCTCGAACTCCACTTCCATTTATTGAACACTCGAATAAATAAATAAATAATTTATTCTCTTAAAAAAATATTTTATTTACAAACTAGTAAATAAATATTTATTAAATGTTCAATAAAATAAATAAATATATTTTATTTTATTTATGCAATCATTTTAACTTGAATAAAAAATTTCCATGGTCTTGAGAATAATATTTAATTAATTAATTAAATTTAAATAGATTTTAACTGAGACCACCAAAAACACTTAGTATGTGACCCTCTAGGATTCTTTCTCATTGTCATTAGACGGGCTTGCCTAAAGTCCAAGAGTACTGTCTAGCAATGGGTCAAGGCACCCAAGAGAAAGAACGTAAAGTTGCAATAACGACATCCACATACGAACGCTCACTGTGTAATATAATCCCTTTTTCATGATATCTCATCAAGCAGGTTTCATGACCATGTCATCAACTTTTATGCTTGATAATTCGTTCTTTGACTACCTGAAATAAACTCATCATTACACTATGGCCATGGAATTTCGCGTGACGGTTCTATTTCAATCAAAGGTATGAGATATCCACTTCCATAAATGGAAGGGACAAATCCTTCCTAGACTTATCCATTAATAACATACTACTCGTGACGCACCCAACATACCATACTTCCCACCAACTGTCTGCATGACGGTTTTCATCAGTAAATCAAAGTGCGTAAGTCATGAAATGTATTAATGATAATCTTAAAGTCTAAGGATCATTACACATGCTCACAGATAGAAATATATGATGACACCAAAACATGCGGAATTCCTACTAGTAGGTTTGTTCTCATAATCTCCTATCTTAGAGATTACCAAGTGCGATTTTCATGAGAGGAAGGCTCATCTGCTTATGAGTACTCGCACCTGACGTTATGCATGCTATGTGTCCCATAATAGCATGTCATCCAACCATAGAACTATATTTAAGAATATTGTTATAGCATTTCAAGGTTCTCATCATAGTAGGGAATTGTCAGGACCTTATCAATTCAAAAAATACTCTAGGACATTATTACATCATAATCATGAAGAACAATGAACAATATGTAATAATACATTAAATATCTATGTAATCAAAGTAAAACCAGTTGGTTCTAGGATACCAACTCTTAAATATAATACTCTACAATGTCATAGAGCCCTACTGAAGATGTAATAACTCTCTAGAATGATATGATATCAGAGTCTAAGAGAAGAAGTGGTCATAGAAAGCTGTCTGGAAGTCTACCCAAATCATGTCTCGGGGTTGGTCTGGTTGAGAAATGACATCCCACCAACACTTTTCGGAGCCAAGAAGCATAAATACAACAAGTTTGACCCTCTGATTTGGGAAGAATCTCAATACGGTCGAAGATGTATTTCATGGATTCTATCCATGACTTTGAAGAATTGGGACCACCATCCCCTGAGAAAGTGGGAGGATGTTGCCGTAGAAAGTCTCACGTAAGCTCTGCTATAGTCAGGGTAAGCCTGGGAACACTCTGAACTGACTGTATGAACCTGAGAAGATTATCCTTGAACTGGGCATCAGTGCCCAATGGAAGAATAGAAGGAGGTACCACATGAGGCACTACAGGAGGCACTATAGGTGGTACTACATAAGGTACTGCAAGAAGTTCTGGACCCACTAACTCTGGAATGTGCTCATTGCTACTCTCTTGGCATACAACACAAAGACGTCGCAGAGACATTGTTCTACAAATGATAGACACATGCCTTAGACAAGATTCTATGGTAGCTGAGGTAAATAGGTAACAAAGAAATAAGAAAAGGGTAGGTGTAAGGCCTACCTAAACATGACATAGTAGGTTAGGAAAGCAAGTAAAGAGGGTAGGTACATGGCCTGCCTCTGAATTTTTTACAACAGATAGCCCACTCCAAGAGCCAGGTCTAGATAGAAAGAGAAGAGGTCTTATATGGATCACTAATACATATACACACTTTATATTTATAACTAACAAGTATTGAAAGATATTACAACTAAACACAATAGCACTCACATGCAAACAAGAAGATGCACGCTGAAAGTAGATATGGCATGGCAATATATATGTCATTTTAATCCCTATGGTGCCTAATATAATGCATGTAAAATGAAATTATCTCATTTAATTGGGCTAAAATAGTCAAAATCATTATCTCAATAACACCAATACCAATAATAGCATAAAATAAGTGTATCACCCAATAGTGAAGTTGTATCAATAATAAATGTTATAATCAATAACTAAAATCCTCAACCTAGAAAATTTGGGATCCCTATACATGGGTTAGCTACGTCCAAGCATAGGGTAAATTCCAAATTCCTATGTCACATTATCCTGTCTAACCCAAAAAGTAATACAAAAGGAAAATAATTTTGATACCACTTTGTAGCATCCCACCCAGAGTGCCACTGAAATGGGCCTCGAGACGGTGGGCCACAAGACCTCAAGTGCATCTCCCCAAATACTAGAGGCTTCGGACTAATAGTGAGGGCCTTGAGTAAGTCTATGGGAAGACTATGCCCTCATAGGATAAGGTATTACACAGTGGTAAATAATATACATAACAAATAGAGAAATCATAGAGGAAAACAAAGCAGACAGTTGTAAAAGTAGATAAAGGACCCAAGAGAATAAATAATAACTGTGGAAGTTGAATAGTTATAACAGATACCATGATGATATTAATGAATGATGCCAAAAGTAACTAAATAAATGTGCAAGGGTATGTGGTATAAGCATAGGTTACATGATAAAAAAATTGTTAAAAGACCAAAAACTGTGACATGGAATCTCAAGCATAGGCTTGGTCCTCTACCCCCCAATCACCATCCAAAACAGTAAAGCAATCAAGCATCGGGAGCAGCATACTTGTATCCATACATGTGAACATAAAGTCTACTCAGGTACCAAATGGAACCCCAGTAAGGTGTGATATATAATATCAGTAGGTCATCACCCATGGTTTCTAAACCTTTCCATTCCATACTGTAGATAAATAGAAGTGTGTCATATATAATAAATGCAATCAATTTAAATAAATAAAAATAATTGTAACCTGGTACGAATTCCTAAGTAGAAACTAGTATCATACCACCTACTTTGGCCTAGGTCCAAAGTCTGAATGAGATACCTGGTAAAGAAGAATATATATAGCAAGGATTAAGTAACATAACAGACCCAAAAAAAAGGTTATACCTCAAAGCTTGTGCTTTGGCTTTAAGTATAATCCATATGTAAACACCAGGCACACTAAAGGCACATGAGAGGTATCACAGATCATAAGGAAACTCTATGCAGTATAAATTAAAACATATCAAGAATTTATATTAAAATTGACAATTTTAAAGGTGGAGTCTGATCTTGTCCCTAAGGTATCACTACGGTACATCCATTCAATTATATTTAATGTAACGAGCTTGTCCAAGGCGATCCTTTATAAAGTAAAAGTATCTTTCATGGTATGGTAACTATGAGTTCATCCTAGGTATCATATGTAAGGTATCAAGTATCAGCTAAGGCTTGGCATAACCATTTTTTCAATGGGTCTGTCCTTGGCTTCCACTTAGGGAACTAGTATCACCCAGTAGTATAGTAAAAAGACCAAGTAAATCCCTTGTCTAGTGATCTTAAAACATCGCTTGCCTAACGCGTTGTTTGGTAACCTATCGAGCATGAAGAGTCCAATTGTGGGTTCTTAATACAGGACCCACATTCTCTCCTCAACCCGTTTTCATTTAAAATAACAATAGAGGCATATATATCACAAAGAAAGCATTCATGATTACAAACCTTTAATTAACCATTTAATGTCACGTGCTTACTAATTATTAAAGAACACACTAATGTAAAAATTGACTATACCAATGGTTTGGGAAGCCATTGGGTGATTTGGTATTGTGAAAGACCCATCCTAATAGTTTGGAGAAAAATTTTGGGAAATACTTATCCCAACAGTTTAAAAACCTTTGGAAAAGACTTATCCTAACGATTTGAAAACCATTGGGAAAGACCTATCCCAGCGATTTTAAAACCATTGGGAAAGACCTATCCCAGCAGTTTGAAAACCGTTGGGATAGGTAAATCTAAAAACAAAGTTACTGCAGAGGTTTGAAACCACAACCTACACATTATATATCAAAGACTTTACCACTATCCTATAGTTACCTTTGTGAATATGTTTGGATATATATATATATGTAATTTATATATTGATTTATTTGATGATATTAGACAAAATTATTCATAAAAAATAAGGGTACTTATCCCAATGGTTCTCAAAACCATTGGAATGGGACTTTCCCAATGGTTTTGATAACTGTTGGAATAGGTACCCACCCTTTCCCAATAGTTTTCCCAAACTGTTGGGAAAATTGGACCCTTTCCCAATGGTTTGGGAAAACTGTTGGGAAAAGTGGTGTCAAAGTACCCTTTCCCAACGGTTTTCCCAAACTATTGAGAAAAGTGGTCTCAAAGTACCCTTTCCCAATGATTTTCCAAAACCGTTGGGAAAAGTGGACCCTTTCCCAATAGTTTGGGAAAACTTTTGGGAAAAGTAGTCTCAAAGTACCGTTTCCCAATGGTTTTGGAAAAACTATTGGGAAAAGTATACCATTTCCCAATGGTTTGGAAAAACCGTTGGGAAAAGTGGTTTCAAAGTAACATTTCCCAATGATTTTGGAAAAACTGTTAGGAAAGGGGACATATACCAATGGTTTCTATAAACCGTTGGTATAGATGTGTTGGTATAGGTGGTATTTCTATTAGTGTCAACAGTCACAACTAATAATAATAACACAATGTTATACAAAACTAGTACATTATCAGTGTAAGCAGAGGCAACAACATTTAATAATAGTAAAGCACAACAAGACTAATAGTAACAATTATTTAGGAAAAAAAATCAAAGGAAACCCAAATTCATGGTTTATGATTCATCCTAAATAATTTATTCCAATTAAAAATTTCAACCCAAATTATCGCACATGAACACGTAAATGATAATTTAAAGACTCAAGGCCATAGGTAAATAGGAATATTATATCAGCACACCCAAATGGGTGTCCAACGACATGACAAAAACCTAGGGAGGGGTTCGCCTTAAACAAAGGTCACAAGGATCAAGGAAAAACAATTTAATTAAATTAATAAACATTATTTGGGATTCTCCAGTAGGCACTAACAAGCAGCACAATGGTGTGAATTGAACAAAAAAACAGGAAAGAACATAGGAACCCTACCTCATAGTCATAGTATACCCCACATCCTGCGACAACCTTTGATTTGACCTAAAATGGAAGAAATCAAAGTATTTAACAAAAACCCCAATTTTGTGTAAAAAAATTCCATGACATATTATGTGATGAAGAGAGAATGAAACCCAAAACTAATTAGTATAGACAATAATCCTTACCTATAGGTTTACATCACTTACAACAACATTGAAAACGAAGGATAATCGGAGGTGCAATGATCTTATGAAGTGGCGATGGGGGGTGGTGCACCACCTGTGTCATGACCCATCCCCTGAGGCTTATGTTGTGAATACCCCAAGACCACCTCTAATAGGCCAGGGTCTGGATACTAGCACCAAGTAGACATATCCCACAAATGGAAGTCATTTTCTTAAGTACCTGTACACACACACACATCTACAAGCAAAAGTGTTGAATTGAAAGCACTAAGTAAACATGTATGCATACCACTACAATACCAACCAAAGAGTACAATAGTACAAAAACTAAAAATTAAATGGGGCTAGAATACACGCTCAACCAAAAGTGAGATTACAGGCTCTTGAATCTTGGATGTAGAAAACCCTACCTGAAGGGTAAGTACAGAAACTGCTATCTGAAGTCGCTGAAACACACCTCGTCTTTTGGGCATCTCTCTAACCCCGCCTGGTCTAGGTCCACCAAGGACTCCATCAAAATGTCAATTTTCTACACAATACATTACACATGTATAGCCTGTGTAGGGGTGAGTAAAACAATACTTAGTAGGGACCCTGAAACTACAAAGGTACACCACTAAGAATTACACGTAGTATACCACAAAGGAAACACATGAAGTACATTCAATATGGTCAGATCACATAGGTATAAGTATAAATCATTAAGAAAAGGATTTATAGTTGTAGTCTGTAGATCTCTTAGTCTCTATGACACTAGAAGTGTCAGCAGCGCAAGGACGGTCGATGGCGCTCGGAGCGGTGATGGCATCCGGAACGTCAATAGCACACAGAGTGTAAATGGTGCATAGATTTTCAATGGTGCATAGAGCATCGACGAAGCATGGAGCATAAATGGGTCAAGTAGTCCCCCAAGTCACATAGTCACCAAGATCACATAGTCACAGCTAGCTGCAGGATTCTGCTCGTAGCGCGCTTGTTCCGGGAGAACCTACTCCTCAAGTCGTTTGTTCATAAACCAAATTCCAAAAAAACTCACTTAGAGTATCTCAAAAGGACCAACTCGTCTCAAGGTTCCCAATTTTTCAAATGGATTTTCAAACAGACACATGGTTTGAAAGATACGGTCAATTTAGTAAAAAGGGTCTGGTTCGGTCCGGGTCTGACCCTACCTGATCGGTTTGGGACGACCCGGTTCGCCCAACCTGGCCCATGTCGCATAGGTCAGTTTTGCTCTGCTAGATGCATTCCACCCTGGTCGTGTCCCTCTAGTCCATGTGGTCACCCAACCACATGGCCAGTCGGCTCCCCCGATCAATGCGGTCGGACTGCATTTCATGCGGTTGGTCTGCATTCTCCGCCTAGTCTCGCGGCCTCCCCATCACTGCGGGATTCCACTGACGTGGCCTCAGAACCACATCCCGCTGCCATGACCTCCTGTTGCAGCTCATGTCTGCCGCCCACGACCTGTGTCATCATGAGCTTCTCTTCCGGTGTGGTCCCAATGGACCGTGATTATGCGCCTCGCTGGAACCCAGCCTCCTGCTGGACTGCGCACTACACTCGCCACCGACCACCCTGCTGGTGGCCCAACATTCGTCATTCCCTCTATTTTGAGTCATCACCTACCTTCTACGCTCCTGTAAAACCTCCTTAATGTCATCGTGGATCACAACCTTTGTTCATGGATCGTTGTGCCACAGATCGTGGGTGCAATGATCGATAGTTCACATAGGGTTTCAAAGGGTGAAGAATGCACGAAGAATGAGATAGATTTAGGGTGGAGGTATTAAGAACATGAAAACCTAAAGAAAAGATCTTGGAATTGTTCTTTCAACCTTGATTCATTCAGTTAGCAGGATCACGAAGAGACCAACAATAGAATAATCACCAAGATCTATTCCCTTTAATCCCACAATAATTATCCACCCCATAAGAATGATCGAATCATGGATCAATATGTTTGTGGGTTATTCCACTTTCGTTGTTTGGTTTTAAGAAGGGGAAAATAAATCACAAAAATATCGACACCCTACCTCAATGATTAGATCATTCATTGATGAAGAATGGAGGTCCATGCCATTGTCAATCCTCGATCCATCAGCATTCATCATCGGGAGATAGCTTCCTTCTTATTGCCTTAGGGGAATTTTAGGGTTGTGAAGATAACCTTGAATTCCTCTGACATGGCTTATTAAAAAGGGAAACCACTACTGTGTCAAAACGTAACACTCAATAAAATATTTTGATTATATATTTTAATGACGTCTACATCCAAAATCTAACTATCACCCTCGACTCGCGTTAGTCGAGGTTAGGCCCCGCCTAAAAAAATACCCCCTTATGAACTCAACGGTGGTCTCAGATTTCCAATCCGAGTTACCTTTTTTGAGTTATTAGGATTTCAAAATAAATTAATTTTTATTTAATTATTTTATTGACGGTTATTCCTCTTGTGACTTTTTCTACAGATGACCTATGCCGACCGATGTTAGGTCGAACCTAGGGTAAAGACACTACTCTAAGATCAACGGTGCCCTCAGATTTCTGATCTGGGCACTAATTTAAGAGTTATTTTACTTTTTTTAAAAAATTCGTGCTCGTGTGCTATTAAAAACATAACATTTTTCAAACAATCATTTTGGGCACCCCATACATTAGAATCGTGTGTCGTCTCAGAACTTGGTCTCAAAATTTCCCTAAATAATTTCTAAAAATAAAATCGAGAAAATCAGAGTCATTACATTCTCCACACCTTAGGGATTTATGTCTTTGAAATCCAAAACAAGAGATACTCAACAAAAAGGTGAGGGTAATGAGCACAAATTTGAGTCTCCCGATCTCAAGTTCTCTACTAGAGATTCTCATATTTCCACTGAACATGCACCAGAGGAATAAACCACCCATTAAGGATCTGCTCATGTCGATCATCGATCTTCATTGGGTACTCTGCAAAAGTCGTCCCATCATCAATGTCCAACTCGCCCTAGTCGATGACGTTCGATGGATCAGCACATTCCTCCTCATCTGTGACACGTGGAAGACATCATGCACATAGTGCAACTACAGGGGTAGAGCTAGACGGTACACCACCTCTCCAACTCTACTCATAATCTGAAAAGGGTTGATGTATGTTGGAGATAACTTGTTGCCCCAACCAAATCTCTGCAATCCCCATCGAGGTGAGACCTAAAGGAACACATGGTCTCCCTCCTCGAACTCCAAAGGCCTCTGCCACCTGTCAGAATATGACTTCTACCAACTTTTTATAGTCCTCATCTTCTCTTGGATGATCTGTACCTTCTCGGTGGTATCTCGTACCAACTCTGGACCCATGAGTGCTAACTCTCCTAGGTCTGTCCAGTATAGTGGTGACCTACATGGTCATCCGTACAAGGCCTTGAACGGTGTCATACCAATGGTGGAGTGGTAGATGTTGTTATATGCAAACTCCAACAGAGGTAGTTGGTCCTCCCAACTGTGAACAAAGTCTAGGATGAAATCACGTAGCATATACTCTAGAACCTGGATGGTCCTCTCTATCTAGCCATTCGTATAGGGATGAAACACCATGCTCAAGCACAACTGAGTCCCAAACGCCTCCTGTAATCCATCCCACAATCAGGATATGAAACAAGCATCGCAATCTTAGATGATCATTGATGTAACTCCATGAAATTGAACTATCTTCTGCACATAGAGGCGCCCTAAGCTCTCTACTGATCTCTTATCATTGGTCGATAAGAAGTGAGATGACTTGGTGAGTCATTCAATGATCACTTAGATGCTATCATGTCCCATATATGTTCATGGTAAACCCATCACGAAGTCCATCGATATACCATCTCACTTCCACTCTAGCACCTCAAGGGGTTGAGTCAAACCTGTTGGAACCTAGTGATAATTCGTAACTTACTGACAAGTGAGGCATCGAGAAACAAACTCTATCATTACCTTCTTCATCCCCGACCACCAGAACTGACGTCAGAGGTCCTAATACATCTTTGTCACTCCTAGATGTACCGACAAAGGGGAAGTATGGAACTCCCTCAAGACTTCCTCCCACAACGTTACTGGCACTACTATGCACCCTCTGAACATAACGACGTACTCCCCACCTTTTGAATATCCATTAGGGGTATTCCCTATGGACATCTGAGCATGTGTAGTATCATAGTAGGTATCTCTGAGTTGTGCCTCCCTAACTCGCTGTAAGAGTGGAGGGGTAACCACCATCGACTTTAGATAAAATACTTTATCTCTATCCATAAAGAATATATGCAATGAGGTTAAATGCTCTGATGCTTCATTTAATAATTGTGAACTTGATATTATACTGAGAGCCATCTGCCACCCACGTTCCTCTTCCCAAGAGTATAGACTATATCAAAGTCATAGTCCTAGAGGAACTTTAGCCAATGCCTATATCTCAAGTTCAAATACTTTTGAGAGAAGTTATATTTGAGACTCTTGTGGTCAGAATTGACAGTAAACCACTCGCCCATCGGGTAGTGTTGCCACATCTTCAATGCGAAGACTACTACTGCTAGCTCAAGATCATGGGTCGCATAGTTCTTCTCATGTTTCCTCAACTGGAATGAACCATAGGCAATCACCACTTGCCCCTACATCAGGAAATAACCAAGCATGATCCCTAATTCATCACATAACACCACGTACTTAACACCCTCTTTCAGTAATGTCAAGATAGGAGCACTCGTCAACCTTTTCCTTAGCTCCTGAAAGCACTAATAGCACTTCTCTATCCATAGGAAAGGATTCTCCTTCCGTGTCAAGGCCATAAATGGTAATTTTACCCTATAAAAGTTGGGTATAAAACCTCTGATAGTATCCAGCCAAACCTAGGAAACTATGCACCTCGGTAACACTCTTGGGTGACTCCCAAGAAAACACCGCTTTAATCTTCATCGGATCTAATGCAACTCTAGCCTTTGAAATGATGTGTCCTAGAAAGTGGGCCTCTTGTATCCAGAACTAACACTTCAAGAAATTTTTGTAAATCTAGTTCTCTTGGAGTGTGTCTAGGATCATCCTCAAGTGTATCAAGTGATCCTCCTCGAACACTGAGTACACCAGGATGTCATCAATCACTACTGAAATTGCACCTATACCCACGGTTTGAAACCGTGGGTATGACCCTTGAAACCGTGGGTATAGGGTATACCCACGGTTTCGCCAACCGCGGGCTGGAATGCCGTCGCAATAGCCCTATACCCACGGTTTTTAAAAAACCGTGGGTATAGACCCAGAAATTTTTATATTACCCACGGTTCATTGAACCGTAGGTATATATGTATACCCACGGTTTTATAACCGTGGGTATAGTTTTTTGCAGCTCCAGAATATACCCACGGTTCACTTGAACCGTGGGTATATATGTATTCCCACGGTTTTATAACCGTGGGTATAGTTTTTTGCAGCTCCAGAATATACCCACGGTTCACTTGAACCGTGGGTATATATGTATTCCCACGGTTTTATAACCGTGGGTACACATGTTTCCAGCGCCAGAATATTTCCACGGTTCAAATGAACCGTGGGTATTTGCAATGTCCCCCGCATCAACACAGGCCTGGCAGCAGGCTCTGCAATTCTACCTGAAGAAAAAATATAAGAACAAAATATAAGAACAGAAAGTATGCAGCTTGCAATTGAGAAAGTTCCGCCAAGTTCTGTTTTCCGCTTAACAAATTTCTGATCATCCTACATGGAACAATGTGCAAGTTAAAAATAAGTCTAATTATAGGCATTGAAAACATTACATGGCTATAGCTTGAAACCGTAGGGAAAAAAATGAAGCAATACAGATACTACCAGCACAATGGGAATAATGGATATTGCATTAAAGATGTTCAACAAGAATAGTGATTTGGAGACAGGAATTTCATAATAAAAGAAAACTTGCAAGCTGCACAACATAAATTAAAATGCATTAAAACATCAATAAAAGCCATGGAAATGAAAACATCTAGCAAAAATTTGTGCCAGCCCCCCCCCCCCCTGCCAGCCCCCCCCCCTGCCCACTGCTTGTCCCCCTGCCAGCCCCCCTGCTTGTCCCCCTGCCAGCCCCCCCCCCCCTGCCACCTGCTTGTCCCCCCTGCCAGCCCCCCCTGCCCCTTGCTTGTCCCCCTGCCAGCCCCCCCCCCCCCCCCCCCGCTTGTCCCCCTGCCAGCCCCCCCCTGCTTGTCCCCCTGCCCCTGCCAGCCCCCCCTGCCCCCTGCTTGCCCCCCTGCCAGCCCCCCCCCCCCCCCTTCCCCCTGCCAGCCCCCCCCCCCTCCCCCCTGCTTGTCCCCCTGCCAGCCCCCCCCCCCTGCCCTGCCAGCCCCCCCCCTCTTCCCCCTGCTTGTCCCCCCTGCCAGCCCCCCTGCTTGTCCCCCTGCCAGCCCCCCCCCCCTGCCACCTGCTTGTCCCCTGCCAGCCCCCCCCTGCTTGTCCCCCTGCCAGCCCCCCCCCCCCGCCCCCTGCTTGTCCCCCCACCCAGCCCCCCCCCCCTGCCCCCTGCCAGCCCCCCCCCCCCCCCCCTGCCCCCTGCTTGTCCCCCCCCCCTGCCAGCACCCCCCCACCCTGCCCCCCCCTGCCCCCTGCTTGTCCCCCTGCCAGCCCCCCCCCCCCCCCCCCTGCCCCCTGCTAGGCCCCCTGTCAGTCCCCTGCTAGGCCCCCTGTCAGTCCCCCTGCTAGGTCCCCCCTACCCCCTGATCTGATAACCAAGTTTATCTGGTCTGATAACCACAACATCTTCAGCAACTGCCAGATTCAGGTTTAACAGGTACCAATTCACCAATTCTGACATGTTTAGCAGCATGAGATAAGACAGGAACAGACTGAACTACATCAGATTTACAGACCATGTTTAGCACCCCTTCCCCCTGCTGGACACCCCCCCTGCTGGACACCCCCTCCCTCTGCTGGACAACCCCCCTGCTGGACACCCCCCCTGTCGGTCAGCATTGCTACAGTTGCGGGCCACAAGCATTCGGCCCAACCGGGATCGGGCAACACCAATCCAACAAAATCCTCATCCGCGACAGTTGCAGGCTACAAGCATTCAGTAGGGATTAATGGAAGAAATCAACATGAATACAACGACAAATATGTTCCTTTGAGGAACAGATTTCAGGGGCTACATGTAGAAAACTCCTATGCTGAGAGTAATGTAAAAAAAAATCCAAGACTAGTTCTAAAGCACAAACCTCCTAGAAAGACACAAAAAGGGCTTGGAAGCATGAGAAGAACTCACATGATCCTAAACCTAGAAGGATTCATGTGAAAGGGGTGCCCCAAGGCAAGGTATGTACTGAAAATGCTTGCAGGGACAGTCCAAGCAGCAAGGTGATTTGGAGAAAGAAAAATCAACCTATAGTGAAAAGAAAAATCCTTGGTGGTAAAGCTGTCCAAGGAAAAACAGGTTGTGTTTGGGTTGTGAAGAAGAGAACAAACCTAAAGAAGTGGAGACACAATCCATGGGGTAAGTGTGCTCACAAAGCATATATTTTAGAGCTGAAAACAGATCTGGTTTAGAGCTGGAAGTTGCATACAGCAATGGTATCAATTCATGCTAAAAGTGGACACACCCCAGGACAGACCCCCCCCAAACCCAGACCCCCCAGGACAGACCCCCCCCCAGACCCTGGACACCCCAGGACAAACGCCCCCCCCCCCCCTCACTGGACCCCCTAGACACCCCATGGACAGACCCCCCCCCAAACCCAAACCCACTCCCCACCCTTGACACCCCCCCTGCACCCCCAGTACCACCTGCACCCAGCCCCCCCCCCCCAGGATATTATTTGACATTACATCTACAATTGGCATTCCCATCAAAATGGATAGAGCAACTGAGGAGGCACATTATGGGTATTTTGCTAGAATAATGTGCATTTTGCTAGAGTTCTTCTAGAAGTGGACCTTAATTCCACCCTCATTGATCGGGTTGTGTTATCCACAAATGAAGATGACTTGTTTTTGAAAATTGAGTATGAACAACTACCTCCCCCCCCTGCCCCCTGCTAGCCCCCCCCCCCCTGCCCCCTGCCAGCCCCCCCCCCCTGCCCCCTGCCAGCCCCCCCCCCCTGCCCCCCGCCAGCCCCCCCCCCCCCGCCAGCCCCCCCCTGCCCCCTACCAGTCCCCCCTGCCTGGAAACCCCCCCCCCCCCCCCGCCCCCTGTAGCCCCCCCTGCCCCCTGCTAGCCCCCCCCCTGCCAGCCCCCCCCTGTCCCCCAGCCAGCACCCCCCCCCCCATGTCCCCATGCCAGCCCCCCCCCCCCCTGCCAGCCCCCCCCCCTGCCCCCTGCTTGTCCCCCTGCCAGCCCCCCCCCCTGCCCCCTGCTAGTCCCCCCGCCAGCCCCCCCTGCCCCCTACCAGTCCCCCCTGCCTGGACACCCCTCCCCCCTACCTGGACACCCCTCCCCCCTGCTTGTCCCCCCTTGCCACCCCCCTACTAGTCCCCCCTGCCCCCTGTTGGTCCCCCCCCCCTGCCCCCTGCTAGTCCCCCCCCCCTGCCACCCCCCTGCTTGTCTCCCTGCCAGCCCCCCCCCCCCTGCCACCCCCTGCTTGTCCCCCTGCCAGCCCCCCCCCTGCCCCTGCCAGCCCCCCCCTGCCCCCTGCTTGCCCCCCTGCCAGCCCCCACCCCCTGGCCCCCTGCTTGCCCCCTGCCAGCCCCCCCCCCCATGCCCCCTGCTTGTCCCCCTGCCAGCCCCCCCCCCTGCCCCCTGCTTGTCCCCCTGCCAGCCCCCCCCCCCTGCCCCCTGCTTGTCCCCCTGCCAGCCCCCCCTGCCCCCTGCCAGCCCCCCCTGCCCCCTGCTTGTCCCCCTGCCAGAGTTCTTCTTTATTGGTTCATTTCTTGAAGCATTCTTAATTGAGTTTGTAATGTTCATGTTATATAGCATCAACGAAATGGTTTTTTGGTTAGATAACAGGGATACAGGCTGTTCATAATAGTTAATATTATCTACAGATTTAGCACCAACAAAAGTTAAATTAATAGAATGAAGAGTAGGTGTACCTGGGTCCTTTGAATCATCTATATTCTGCATCTTGATAGCGTCCAGATCTAATGGAAGGGGCCTCTGCCCGATGGGTTCAAAATGTGCCTGCATTAGCGTGGGGTCTTGTACAGAGGTTGTGCTTCCTTTTGTATGTTTTATAGGTTCCAGTGTCAAGGTACCTTGTTTATCAATGTTAGTGTGTTTTGTTTGTGCCTTAGCCTAAAGAGACTTTAGACTAATATGAGGATTCCTATTTTTTATAGGACAACCAGTGGTATGAATGACGTTTAGATTAGTGGAGAGTTTTCTGGTTTTTATAGCAGTGCCAGTGGCATCCAGAGTTTTAGAGTCATAGGTGTAGTGAGCAGAGGAAAAAGAACCTAAACCATTTGTCTGATTGTTTGACTCATTTATTATCTCTTGGTTTGGTGTGAAATTCAGTCAAAAGCAGACATTGAATTTCTATCACAACAGGCTGATCCGGTTCAGACGACATGTGCAGAGGATGAGGATGATCTGGTTCGGACAACATGAAAGGATGTTTTCTCAGAAGATTTAAAGAAATGAATGCTAATCTGTGATGAATAGAGGATTGGATGACCCCTGATATACCTAATTCGGTGAGGTTTGGAGATCTAGAAATGTGTAGGAATACCTAGAGGAATAAAATATGCCAGACAATTCCAAACCAATGTTTTCAGTTGAATTGAGCTTTTGTACCACCTGCTATGCACGTTTTGTGGAAAGATGGATGAGAGGCAGCGCTGAGAGGAGATATAGTTTAGGAATGAGGAAATACGAAAAATTATAGAGCTAACCATTCAATGTTTCTCTAAGGAGGAGTAACCGCCGCAGGGTGTCGTCCTGGAGCAGGGCCAAATCGCGGCGTGACCGCGGCGTGACCGCGGCGTGACCGCGGCGTGACCGCGGCGTGACCGCGGCGTGACCGCGGCGTGACCGCGGCGTGACCGCAGCGTGTTGGCCCGGTCCAGCGACATCCGCGGGGCAACATCTTCCACTTAGTTTCAAATAGGATGGTATGGATGGCATGAGAGGATGTTTTCTCAGAAGATTTAAAGAAATGAATGCTAATCTGTGATGAATAGAGGATTGGATGACCCCTGATATACCTAATTCGGTGAGGTTTGGAGATCTAGAAATGTGTAGGAATACCTAGAGGAATAAAATATGCCAGACAATTCCAAACCAATGTTTTCAGTTGAATTGAGCTTTTGTACCACCTGCTATGCACGTTTTGTGGAAAGATGGATGAGAGGCAGCGCTGAGAGGAGATATAGTTTAGGAATGAGGAAATACGAAAAATTATAGAGCTAACCATTCAATGTTTCTCTAAGGAGGAGTAACCGCCGCAGGGTGTCGTCCTGGAGCAGGGCCAAATCGCGGCGTGACCGCGGCGTGACCGCGGCGTGACCGCGGCGTGACCGCGGCGTGACCGCGGCGTGACCGCGGCGTGACCGCGGCGTGACCGCAGCGTGACCGCAGCGTGTTGGCCCGGTCCAGCGACATCCGCGGGGCAACATCTTCCACTTAGTTTCAAATAGGATGATATGGATGGCATGAGAGGATGTTTTCTCAGAAGATTTAAAGAAATGAATGCTAATCTGTGATGAATAGAGGATTGGATGACCCCTGATATACCTAATTCGGTGAGGTTTGGAGATCTAGAAATGTGTAGGAATACCTAGAGGAATAAAATATGCCAGACAATTCCAAACCAATGTTTTCAGTTGAATTGAGCTTTTGTACCACCTGCTATGCACGTTTTGTGGAAAGATGGATGAGAGGCAGCGCTGAGAGGAGATATAGTTTAGGAATGAGGAAATACGAAAAATTATAGAGCTAACCATTCAATGTTTCTCTAAGGAGGAGTAACCGCCGCAGGGTGTCGTCCTGGAGCAGGGCCAAATCACGGCGTGACCGCGGCGTGACCGCGGCGTGACCGCGGCGTGACCGCGGCGTGACCGCCGCAAGGTGTCGTCCTGCTTGTCCCCCTGCCAGCACCCCCCCCCCCCCTCCCCACTGCCCAGCACCCCTCCCCACTGCCCAGCACCCCCCCCTCCCCAGCACCCCCCCCCCTCCCCACTGCCCAGCACCCCCCCCCCTCCCCACTGCCCAGCCCCCCCCCCCTCCCCACTGCCCAGCCCCCCCCCCCCCCTCCCCCACTGCCCAGCACCCCCCCCCCACTGCCCAGCACCCCCCCCCCCCTCCCCACTGCCCAGCCCCCCCCCCCTCCCCACTACCCAGCACCCCTCCCCACTACTCAAATAAAGATGAAGTGATATAAAGAAGAAGAAAACTGATTATTCCTGGGAACACCATAATATTTCAATTCCATTATGAGAAAACACTTACCAAATTCGGATCCTAAGGAGATAAGGGGATAGGATAGACTTGGTCAAACAGAACGTATCGAGACACACCCACATACTACATACATAACCATTCAAACAGTTTCAACTGTTCAAACAATAGATGGAAAACATATTCAGCACAAAAGTGATGGGAAATGCCAACCAAATGAAAGAAGCTAGATTAAAACCAATGACCGAGCAGGAAAAAAAAATTGGACATTCAGAATGCATGTGTGTTCAATGATTCCAATATCTAAAGTGCGTTTCAGCTAGACTCATAACTCAAAGAAGAATTCACATTGATGAGTCATGCATGAATAAGCTCAAATGCCGTGTTAGATTGGCACATAGATTTGTCAGCTCACCTTGATAAAGATCGAATGGCAAACCACTGATTTCTAATCATACTTTAATTTGCTACAATCTGTACATGCAACAAATAAAACCATGAATTATTATTAATGAATATATAAGACTCATAAGCAATGAAATGTCATATAGAACTAAAACAAATGCTGAAAAAAAGTAGAAAAAATGAAAGAAGAAATTGCATAAAGAAATTTTGTTATTAGTGCAGGATTCCCACTGCCCAGCCCCTCCCCCTCCCTCCCTACTGCCCTCCCCACTGCCCAACCCTCCCCACTGCCCAGCCCGCCTCCCCCCCCTCCCACTGCCCAGCCCCCCCCCCCTCCCCCCCTGCCCAGCCCCCCCCCCCTCCCCCCTGCCCCGCCCGGCCACTGCCCAGCCCCCCTCCCCCCTCCCCCTCCCCCCCCCTCCCCCCCTGCCCCAGCCCCCCTCCCCCTCCCCCTCCCCACTACCCATGCACATTTTCTCAGTTATCACACCCAAGAGAACAATATCTACGATCAAAAACAACATGTTGGCCTTCTTATGGGATGCCAACTAGCTAGGCAGATGCCATTGGGCCTCCTGGAGCCGCATGAAAAAACCAATTGACGAGGGTGGTGTCGGTCTTCATAATGTTACGGAAACCATGCAAGGCATGCAGGCAAGGCTTGTGTGGAAGATCATCAAAGGGTCCTCTCTCTGGGCTAGGTTTATGCTCAGTAGATAAGGCGCTAAATGGGAGGATTGGCCGCGCAAGAGGTGGACCCTGTCCAACCTGGATAAATGAATGTTGTCTCATCTTTCCATTTTGTAGGAGCATTCTCACTGGGTGATTGGAGTGGGGAAATAAACTGATGGAATGTTAAATAGGTAGGCACCAAACATTACTTTCTGGGATGCCCTATTCCAAACATGACCTCCAGGGAGGCCAGTTGCCATCGAGGCCTCATTGAAGCCATTATCATCCCCGAGAAGAGGCAGATATTTCACATTATTTTTTTGGTGGACGAATCGGATAGCTGCTGTTTCATAGCTTCTCCATCTGGAAAATTCTCGAGCAGTGGTTACTGCTCCTCCTTGAATGAACGAACGGAACGCGACGAGATATCGGAAAACCGGTGGTGCAAAGGTATCCCAACCAATCACAACATCCTAACTTGGCGCATTCAGCATCGGGCACTCCTGACAGATGAGAACATCCAGCGTAGAGGCGTTAGCACTGTGTCACACTGCCATTGTTGCCTCTCCCCGGAAGTGGAAACCACAGAACACCTTTTTATCCACAGCAAATGGGATACAACCCTATGGGGTTATGTGGAATATTGTATGAATGTTAGAGGTGGTCAATTTGGAGTTTTTTATTCGGGGCAGTGAAGGGTCGGTGTCCTTCAAAAAAATCATCCCAAAGCCGGGACACTTTGGGGGTGCAAACAGCATCACCCGGGGAAGCAGGGTGAGACGGACTCCACCCAGAAGAGGCTTGAAACTCAATGCGGATGGATCCTTTATGGAGGGGTAGATGAGGGGTGGAGGGCTATTCAGGGATGCATTTGGTTCTGTTTTACTTGGTTTTAGTGCCTTTTATGGTCATGGCAATTCTGTGGGAGCGGAGGTTTGAGCTATGAACACTTGTTTGGAGTTATGTATGTGCTTCAATATCAGAGTGGAGGTTAGGCCCCCTTATTTCTAGACAAAAATAAAGATATAAAAGGCACAAAATAGGTGAGAGATGCAGAATTTAAATCCATGGGATAAGGGGATAGGATATACTTGGTCAAACAGAACGTATCGAGACACACCCACATACTACATACATAACCATTCAAACAGTTTCAACTGTTCAAACAACAGATGGAAAACATATTCAGCACAAAAGTGATCGGAAATTCCAACCAAATGAAAGAAGCTAGATTAAAACCAATGACCAACGAGCAGGAAAAAAAAATTGGACATTCAGAATGCATGTGTGTTCAATGATTCCAATATCTAAAGTGTGTTTCAGCTAGACTCTTAACTCAAAGAAGAATTCACATAGATGAGTCATGCATGAATAAGCTCAAATGACGTGTTAGATTGGCACATAGATTTGTCAGCTCACCTTGATAAAGATCGAATGGCAAACCACTGATTGGTAATCATACTTTAATTTGCTACAATCTGTACATGCAACAAATAAAACCATGAATTATTATTAATGAATATATAAGACTCATAAGCAATGAAATGTCATATAGAAATTTTGTTATTACTACATGACAATAAAATACTAAAGTGCAGATTAAAATGCAGAATAAAAAGCCTGAATATGATGATAAGAAATACCAGTCAAACTCATGAAGAATGTGATTATCACTGTATCATTTACTGCTTGAGTTGTAAACAATATAAACTTCCATACATCCTATCCTGTTGAAGAGTTAGTTGGGAAAAAAATACCTTCATCAATCCTCCCTGAGACATAAATGATACACATATCTTAAGTTTCTTCTCCATGCTTGTAAATTGAAGGGGCTGGTGCAAGAGGGGGGAGGGGGAGGGGCTGGTGCAGGGGGAGGGGATGTTGCAGCAGGGGGTTAAGGGAGGGGCTGGTGCAAGGGAAGGGGGAGGGGGAGGGACTGGTGCAGTAGAGGGAGGGGGAGAGGTTGTGTAGGGCAGGGGGGCTGGTGAGTCTCCCCATACGTTAGAGGTTTTTGACTTGTAGTGAGGGTCTCGAGAGGTGATAGTGGGGACTATACCCTCTTATCACATATACACAGTGGTAAAATTGAATAAATAACAATCAACAATGAAAGAGATAGTAAATAAATGACAAAGCAGCATAAGATAAATATTATTATAACTGAATTAAAGTGGTCAATGGTAGTTTAAACAACAGATGAATGCATGACATGGTAATGATACATATCTAAAAGTAGTAAACATTACATCATTATTTTCAATAAAATAAAAAAATAATAAAGTCACATCAAAACCCCATGGGCGATCTCCTTGAGCATCCCGAGATCCAACTCAGTCCTTTTCTCCTAACTCTAGTTACAAGCATACATTGAAAAGCAAGGTCCAAGGTCCTGAGAAAATGAAAGTATACTCGAGTATCCCAATGTAATAGCGGCCTGAGTAGGGTGTGAGATATAAATAATAATAGGATGGAACCACTGATGTCCAGCCCAATCTAGATAGTGCAGTATAAAATATATAGTTCACTGGTATATAGAATAATAATAGAGAGATAAATAAACATCACCCGTACAGGTTCCTATGGGACACATAGCAGTTATACCTTCTTTAGCCTTTGACTGGTGTCAGAATGTGTAACCATTTCATTAATCAATTTTATCCAGTTTAAATATAATTTATATGATAAAGATATTGAGGTTCTAAGATGTGAGAAGAAAACATGTAATGATATTTAATAATGAAGTTCCAAGGTTATAACCAAGGAAACATAGACCTCAAGTGTCAACAACTTAGTAATAACTATAGCCTCACATGGGGTAAGAGTGTAATCCAAGGATAACAGTCCAACTAATTCCACAATAAGAGGACTATCTAGTCTAAGAAGTTCATCCAAGGTAAAATGGGTCTAAGAAAAGATTGGGCTAGGATTTAACCATGGCACCTACTTGTCAATTCTGGAACCAAGGAGTGTATCTAAGGAATCTTGTTGTAATACATGAGGGATTATATGGTGTCATACCAGGCATCTAAAGTTAGACAAGGATCAGGTTCTATGTAGGTCTCAACCTAAGAAAGTTGTATCCTTGAATTCGGAATAGGGTCCTTGAGTGCTCAAGGCTTTCTCTCAAGTATCCAAGGTGAGCTTGAGTCAGGCCACACCTACTTTGATATTGAATTCATATAATATTCCATTTGGTTCAAGCCTTTCCTTTGATTAGTGTGACAAGGCCAAGTAGCATGAAACCCTTTAATCAAGTAATAATTAATCAATAAGTCAATTTTGTTCAACCCTAGAATTTCATTAGTGTGACAAGGCCATGTAGCTTGAAACCACTCATTTAATCCATTTAAGGCATTTTCAATAATCAAGGTTCACTCTGGTACCTTCCATTAACATGGTAAGGGGTTCTATGAATACGCAACATATTTTTCAATTACATCTAATACGGCTAATTCATGTACTTAGTATACTTTACAATTTCTATTTCACATTTAATTATTACATTGAAGCACTTACATTAGGCGGGTTAAATGCTGTGCATACAGGGTAATTTCCATTCTGAAATTCAAAAGATAATTCAAGCCATTTAATATAGAAAATCATACCCTTAGAAATTTAAATCTAAGGCTCACCGAATGGTGGCTCAAACATGTCAACATACTAAAATGAAAATTATGGGAAACAATTCTACATGGGTAATTCCAATATAAAAACCGGTCAAAGAACTTAAACGGTTCCTTGGTTATTTAATCATTTAAAAAGGAAAACTTAGTTTTTTTAATTCCATTTGGGGTCATATATGACATAATTCAAACATAACATCAATTCATAAAGAAATATCAGTACAACAAGACAATAAATCCTAAAAGTCTAATAATTGTTTTTTAACTTGAAGACAGCGCACCTCCGTTGGAGGGGTTTTAATATATAAACATGATATTTCTTATGAAACAATCATTTATTACCTTTAACTCTTAAATCATGAAACATACTAAATTCAAGATTAAGAGGAATTTAATCTAATGTATTCACTGCATTAACTAAAAACAAAGAAAAAGTGTGGTAAGAAACTAATTAATGCATTAATAAATTTGAGGAATTGGAAGGGTACCCTTCCTCAAAGAGGAACCAAGCCAACACCTGAAACTTGATAGATTTATAAACAACCACCCGGAACTGCTCAACATGTGTATGTACATACATTCATATATACTATTTTAAGGCCAAAATAGTGCATCTTAGGATTATCAATGCTAAATTAATTTGGGGAAATATTCTCACTGGGTTTGATAATAAGGATATTTATATCATTCATCTTTTAGTATTCCATCATAAAAAAATGAAATTGCTTAAAAAAATTTAGAATCAAACCACTCCATTAACCTATGAATGCATCAACTGCTACCTTTGACTACAACACTAATTGATTATCAAGAGGTAATATGATGAAATTATGGGAAATCAACCAAGACTAAGAAATTACCAGGAAATCTGGGACTCCAGCATAAAAAAAATCACTACTGAGAAGGCCGGGAGGTCCAGGTCGTGAGCCGGGAGGCCGAGCCGGGAGTCGGGAGCCGGGGTTGGAGGCCGGGGAGGGGAGTCGGAGGCCGGGGAGGGGAGTCGGAGAGGAGAGGGGAGGGTCGGGAGTCAGTGGTCGGGGAGCGGCGTCGCGGCTTGGGGAGGTAGGGTAGAGCTCGATGCGTCGCGGATTTGAGGAGAGATTGAGGAGGAGCCCGATACAAGGGCTCGAAAAAAAAATTAATACCCACGGTTTTAATAAAACCGTGGGTATAAACAGCAAAAAAACATACTATCCCCACGGTTTAAAGAACCGTGGGAATAGGTGCGTGGGGATAGACCCCATTTCCAGTAGTGAATAAAGACCATGATGAACCGGTCTAAGTAAATCTAGAAGATCATGTTCATGAGTCCCATGAACACTAATAGGGTTTTCATCATGCCAAATGGCATCACTAAGTACACATAGTGGTCGTACTGACATCTGAAGGTTGTCTTCAGGATGTACTCATCCTGTACTCGAAGCTGGTGATAGCCAGACCTGAGGTCTATCTTCAAGAACCACCTCGCTCCTTTCAGCTGATCGAATAGGTCATCAATCCTCAGTAGTGGATACTTGTTCTTCAAGGTCACTTGGTTCAGGCATTGGAAGTCCACTCATAATCTCAAGCTCCCGTATGCCTTCTTGGAAAACAAAACTGGGTCTCCTGGGGTGAAACACTGGATCTCATGAAGCCCTTTCTCTGCAAGTCCTCTAGTTATACCCTTAATTCATGAAGCTTTGTGGTAGCCATCTGATATGAAGGTGTATATATAGGTGTCATCTTGGAGTATAGATCAATGCAGAAATCCACCTCCCTATGAGGAGGTAATCCTGGAACATCTTCCAGAAATATTTCCTCATACTCATCTACCACTACAGGAAACTGAGGACTCATCTCATCCACTACACCAAGGGTCATGCTATCCAACTGGTGTGTGATCGGCTATACCCTCCTACGTGCAAGTCCATCCTACACTGCTTGGGTTTCCTTTTCACTGAAAAAGGAAAACCTGGTTCCATCTCCACGGACACACCACACTATGTACCTAAAATAGTTAATTTGGGTATGGACTGTGGATAACCAGTTCGTACCAAGGATGATGTCGTAAGGCCTCGATGCTGCCACCAAGATATCCCAACCAAAACTCTCACCCCCAAGAGTAAGGTCAAACTGTCGACAACAATGTGTGATCATCAAATATTCCCCCATAGGAGTCTCTAAGAGTAGGGATCAAGTCAACGGTTCCACTGGAATATCTATGTCTCGAATAAGGGTCATGGAAAGAAAAGAGTGACTGGAACTTATGTCTATCAAAACTACATCTTGGGGGGAAAGACATAGACCGTACCTCTAATCATCTCTAGAGCATTGGGGTTATAAACCTTCATCGTCTGAAGCTGGTCTCATCCCTATCCACCAGCTCCTTGAACCCATGGTCGACCGCCAGGGGTGGTGGTGGTGGTACCTCGAACCTCTACACACCTCTTATTTCCCATCCAACTCCTCTTCTATGTTCGCCGCCTAGAGGAATGCCATGTTCCTACCTTTGGCTCTACCTCGGCGGTCCCTCGATCGTCTGTTGATCATCTATATAGTGAGTCAGGAAATTTCAAGCCATGTGTCCCCAACCGCTGCATGAGTAGCACAACTTGTCTTTTGACTGACTCACTCTACCTTGGGAGCCTTGCACCGTTGACCCCATGTCCTAGGTTCATCCCCAGAACTGTCTGATCCATTTAGATCCCTACTTCAGCTATCAGTTACCTTCTGTCAAAGACTCATATACCTAATGATCTGTAGTAGTTCTCACTACCGGTGTCTACTCCTTCAGAAAGATCTCTACTAGTAGAGCTCACTCCAGTACCTCAGCATATGTCAGAATGCTAAGGGATATCATGGATACCCTAATATATCAGTGTAACCCCTACTCAATGGTCTGGTCCCTAAAAAACGAGTATCACACCATATTCATGGAGTAGCGAGAAAGATCCATAAATCTCGCTGAGTACTCTACTACTGTCTAGTTTCTCTACTGCGGATGCAGTAGATCCTGTATACGCACTAAGCGTAACATCACTAGGAAGAACTCCTCTATAAAGAGATGCTTGAAGTCTATCCAAGTGAGGTTCATCTCCTTATGTGTCTGGATCACTAAGCTCCATCATCTCCCCATTGAGCCATGTAGAAGACTCATGGCTAGGACTGTAATCCAGTTGAGAGGCATCCTCACTAGGCGGAAGATACACATAACCACATCCAACCAATCCTCAACTACCTAAGGGATCTGGCTCACCCCTAAACCTGGGAGTTCACTGCCTCTAGAACTCATGCAATGCACTCATCCTGAATTCATCCTCTACTGATAATACTGGTAGTAACTACTGCTCTTCGGGTGGTGGTATCACTAGTACACCACCTAGGGGTGCTATCTCTGGTACTGGTCCCTATACCGATGCCTCATCACTAGGAAGATTATCCTCTTGATCACACATTAGAATCCTCGTTGGTTGTCTGTGTAGATATCCTAAAATAGATTAAGATGTACCACAGTCAATATAGTATACCTGGTGAGCTGGAACTGACTCAAGAAGGACATAAGAACACACTCAATCCTATATGATGCATGTACTGTTTATTTTCCATGAAAATAGTGTTTTCATGTATCGAGTCGAAAAGCAAAATTCAAATTCCTGGTGTATGGATACGTTGGCCGCCGCACCAAAACTGGAGTCCCTGTTCTAAAGGTTGAACTCAAAACACTTAACATTGTTTCCCTAAACCAATCTCACAGACTCTTGGTTCTTTAGGTAGAACTGACCTCCTCTAATACCACTCTATCACGACCCGTCCCCTGAGGATCATGTCGTGACTACCCCAAGCCCGCCTCCAATAGGCCAGAGGCTGGTGACTAGCACCGAGTAGGTATATCCCACAAATGAGAGGCATTTTCCTCAGTACTTGTACTAATGCACACGTCTCCAAGAAAAATTGTTGAACTAAAAACACTAAATAAAAATGCATGAATACCACTACAATACCAACTACAGAGTATGACAATACAAAAACTGAAAAGTAAACGGGGCCAAAATACAAGCCCAACCAAAAGGGAAAGTACAAGATCCTGAATCTCGTTTGTAGAAAACCCCACCTGATGGGTAGGTATAGAAATCGTTGTCTAAAGTCGCTGAAGCACACCTCATCTATCGGGCCTCTCTCTAAGCCCCACCTGGTCTCGATCCACTAAGGACTATGTCAAAGCATTGATCATCTACACAAGACATGACACGTGTGGGCATAGCTCGTGCAGGGGTGAGTAAAACAATACTCAGTAGGGACCCCAAAACCACAAAGGTACACCACTAAGAGTTACACAAATTATATCACAAAGTAAAAACACAAAATACAGTCAATATGGTCAGCTCACATAGCTATAGTCTAAAGCATGAAGAGAAGGATTTCTAGTTGTAGTCCACAGATCTCTCAGTCTCTATAACACTAGAAGTGTCGGCAGAGCACGAAGCATTGATGGCGCATGGAGGATCGAATGTGCACAAAGTGTCGATGGTGCATAGAGCGTCAATGACACACAGAACAGTGGTGGTGTTCGGGACATCGACAGTGCATGAAGCGTCGATGGTGCATGGAGCGTCGATGGCGCACGAAGCGACGATGGCACACAGAGCGTCGATGGTGCACGGAGCGTCGATGGCGCACGGAGCGTCGATGGCGCACTGAGCGTCGATAGCGCATGAAGAGTCGATGGGTCAAGCAGTACCCCAAGTCACATAGTCACCAATATCACATAGTTACCAATATCACATAGTCACAGGCAGCCGCATGATTCAGCTCATAGCACGCTTGTTCTAGGAGAACCTACTCCTCAAGTCATTAGGTCGTAAACCAACTTCCATAAAAACTCACTTATAGTATCTCAAAATGATTGTCTCATCATAAGAGTCCCAATACCGTAAACAACTCGTCAAATGGACACACTATTTGAAAAATACGGCCAGTTTAGTAAAAAGGGTTAGGTCTAGTCTAGGCCTGACTCGACTGGATCCGATCTGGGCCCGACCCGACTCAGTCCGGTTGATCCGACCTGACCCGACTCGGTCGGTCTGGGCCAACCCGAATCGGCCCGGACCACGTCGCGTGGACCGGTTCTACTCCGCCAGACACAACCCACCCTGACCATGTCCATCTGGTCAACGCGGTCGCCCGACTGCATGGCCAACCAACTCCCCCGGTCAACACAGCTGGTCCGCATTCCCCACCTGGTCCCATGGCCTCCCTGTTTTTGCAGGATTCCGCCGATGCGGCCTCCGAGCCGCATCTTGCCGATGCATCCTCTGAGCCGTGTCCCGCTGTCGTGACTCCTGTCTGCCACCTGTAGCTTGTGCTGCCACAGGCTTCTCCTCAATCGTGGTCCCATTGGACCGCGGTTGTGTGCCCCACCATGTCGTGCGTTTCCCTCATCGTCGACCACCCTATCGGCGGCCCTCCGTTCGTTGTGCCCTCCATCGTGAGTCGTCACCTGCCTACTGCACTCCCATCTCACCTCCGCAATGTTGTTGCAGATCACAACCTTCAGTATCGAATAGTTGCGCCATGGATCATGGGCGCAACGATCGATCGTTCACATAGGGATTCAAAGGGCAAAGAACGTGATAGATTTAGGGAGAGGGATTAAGCACATGAACACCCAAATAACATATCTTGACCTTGTTCATTCAGCTTTGATCCGTTCATGTTAGTGGGATCGTGAAGAGACCAACAATAGAATAATCACCAAGATCTATTCCTTTTAATCTCTCAATAATTAGTCACCCTGTAAGAATGACCAAACCGTGGATTAACCTATTTGTGGGTTGGTTCGCTTTCGTCATTTTGATTCTAAGAAGGGGAAAAGAAATCAAAAAGAGATTGAAAACCTACCTCGATGATTGGATTGGTCGTTGATAAATAACAAAGGTTTGTGTCATCATCGATCCTCGATCCATCGATGTTCGTCGTCAGGAGATAGTTTCCTTTTTCTTACCTCAGGGGAATTCCAAGGTTATGGAAATAACACTGAATTCCTCTAACATGGCTTATTAAAAAGGGAAACTGTTGCTGCGTCAACACATAACATTCAATAAAATACTGTTATTATATATTTTAATGACTGATGTTATTAATATTTTCATGACTTATTATATACTCCCTTTACTTATTTTATATGAAATGTGCATAATGTGTGTGAAATATTAATGTTTTAATATTAAGTATAATTTTTGAGAATTTCTAGAGGTAGTCCAATGGAGTCAGTTTACTGTTTTAATAATAACTATCACTATACTGATCCAAATTGTGTGGTTATTGTTTTTTAGTATTCTCCTTTAAATATAAAATATTTCATTAGAAGGTACCATGAGCCAATTATTCCATTTGAAGGGTCATATGGTCCTCACAAACAAGACCAAAGAATCTGTGAAGAAACTGGACTATTCATGAAGATTGATTTACTGGGCTAAATACAGAAGTCCAAATTCCATTATTCTCCACCATAGTTCACGGGACAATTTAAGGAGTCCATGATAAAAATTTCAAGTCCCAAATCTAAGAACAAGGGGCCCAAATGAAGCTTTGAAGTCCATCCCACCATTCTGGCTGAGAAATAAAATCAGTATAGTATTCATGACATATCTCATTATGTAAGCATCCAATAAAGATTATATTTTTCAGTGTGAAATATTAGATATATTCGTCCTACTTTGTTGAAGAAATCATTTGGTTTTGAAGGCATATTCTTATTAAAAAACTCTTTCACATTTTGGACATCAAAAAGAATGGATTGAAATGGACAGATTAAAATTGTTTAATCAGCCGATCATAACTTTGGATACATATTTCAAAATGACTTCAAATTTTGAGAGAGTTAGTACAACTTTATTATCTACAACTTTTAAGAAGAAGATTTCTTGATATTCATCTGTCTGAATAGCCAACTTGGTGATGCAAGTGGAGGGACAGATTGGGAATGAAAACAGTTCACTTCTTTGGGCTATAAATGCATCCCCCTCCTCTCCTTCAAAGGGTTGACATTTCATAAGAGAGGATATCATATCGGCACGACCAAAGCCTTTACAAAGTATTGGGAAGATATTACATACTAAAGTTTTCACTTGAGATACCTTTCCTTCTCTCTTTGTTTTCATTTACTTTTATGTTCTTCATTGTTGTAATTTTGTAAGTCCTTTCCTTTGTAATTCTGTTTTAATGAAAGTTTATTCTTCAATATATATTATTCTCATCCACCTTCTATAGTTTAATATTAATGTTCTTAAAATATCCTAAATCAAGTTAAAATCCATTCTCTTATTTTTCTTCCTCATTCAATCGAAATTATGTTCTTAATTCTCTTCATCGTTTGTGTGTGTGTTTGGCGCACTAATCTTATCTTGTCCCTTTCTTTTTCTTCTCTTTATAATTCATCACCATAAAAATATATTACCAGATTAATAACCATCTTAATGGATGATTAAATCTCTCATTGGGGTGAGTTTTAATTTAGGTATGTTAAGCGATTGAGAGCTTTTGCTCGATGAGTATTCGTTGAATTAACATTGTGTATGTTGGACTTAGCATGTCATGGATTAATGACTTGTTTTGTTTAACATGTGGTTTTTATGGATTATTGAAACCATAAATACACTACCATAAACAAGATATGATCAATATTAGAACCCTAAGTTAAGTTAAGTCTTGGATTAAATCCTTAACACTTGGGAATTCAAATCAACGACAACTTGTGACATGGGTGTTAATTTAAATGCAATATAAAGCAAAGCTCAAGGATATCACAAGCTTAACTAACCTAATGATGAAATCACCCAAATAATTATCAATTTGTTAAATCAATTATAGTCAATCAGTTATTTCAATTAAGCTCTGCAAACAAACCTCCCTAATCAAAATACAATCAACTAAAAACAAACGACTATTACAAAGTATCATCGCTGAGGATTCGACCCGAGTGCTGCTATACACATTAGCAGAGCACGAGAACTTTGACCGGTCGATAGGTGACAATCGGCCGCATGTTTCAAATGGTGTCGTTGCCGGGGATGGTGCTTTATGTAGTCATTATTTTCTGGTTATTGTAAAAAAAACAAAATTTAAAAAAAAAATTGAAAAAAAAAACACAAAGAAAAACTCGTCTTCTCATAAAAATCATAAACAAAAAACAAACAAAGAAAAAACCGTCTTCCATTTCCTTCCAACATCATTCTGAATTCCTCGTAGCCTCTCAAACAATCCATCATATTTGTTTGACCCTGAAATTGAGCGAACACTTCGCCAACTTAGGAGGAGCATAAGAGATAATCAAATAATTCAAGAACCAGTCCTTGTCCAACCAATTGAATTAGATATGGCCAATCCTAGGGAAAAACACTAAAAGAACTTGCTGCCCCTGATATGAATTACCAACCTCTTGGTATTCAATATCAAAACATAGAATCTGAATTCGAACTCAAATCGGGTTTGATTCATCTTCTCCCTCATTTCCACGGGCTAGCCAGTGAGGATCCACATCTCCACCTTAAAGAGTTCCAAGTGGTGTGCTCTACCATGAAGCCTTAAGGGGTTTATGAGGAACAAATCAAACATCGAACATTGCCTTTCTCCCTAGTCGACTCTGCCAAGTCATGGATCTACTACCTACCTCCTGGTTCCATAACCACATGGAATGACATGAAGCGACTCTTAGAAAAATTTGTTCCTGCTTCTCGTACTGCTTCTATCCGAAAGGAAATAAGTGGTATACATCAATTCCCAAGTAAATCACTCCATGAGTACTGGGAGAGGTTCAAAAATCTTGTGGAAACCTGTCCACACCACCAAATCCCTGACCAACTCTTGATCCAATACTTCTATAAGGGGTTATTGGCTATGGAGAGAACTCTCATAGATGCCGCAAGTGGAGGTGCTCTTGTTGATAAAACTCCTGCAGCTGCAAGAGATCTCATAAGTAACATGGCTGCAAACACACAAAAATTCCATACTCGAGCACATGCTCAAGTAAAACAAGCCCAAGATAATCAATCAATTGAGCCGAATAAGATGACCGAGTGGATGAGTGAACTTACAGGTCTTGTGCGACAACTAGTTGTGGCTACCAAATCCCCAACCTCGTCTTCTCCACAATCAATGTTTCCTGGACCTGTCAAAAACTGTGGAATCTGCAACTCTCCATATCATCCAACTGACACATGTCCACAACTTTAATAGGATCAATCTGATTCATATGGACCAATGGAGCTCAATGAAGCATATGCTCAGAGGAACACCAACCCTCAACAATCAGGTCAGTTCATTAGAAACTTCAACCAACCTCACTTTGAGCCCTTCTCTTCTTCCTATAACCAAGACCTTAGGTATGGTAATCCCATATCTCACCCCCCTCAATTCCCTCCTCGAAACCCATACCAGTTCCAATATGGTCAAGGTGTTGGTAACTTCCAACAAAATTATCATTTTGTCCCTCAACCTCAAAGGATCAATCCTCCTCTTCCTCCTCCTGGATTCCACTATCCTAGTGAACCTTACCAATTCCCAAACCAATACAATCGCTTTCCCAAAAACCAAAATCAAGGTAATCCCAATCTGGGACAAGCCTCTTCTTCCAAGAAACCATGGGAAAGTGCAGTGGAAGATCTTGCCTCCTTCACCCGTTCCAGCCTCAAGAACATTGAAACCCAAATCGGTCAACTTGCATCCCACCTAAGTCAGCAACAACCATCTAATTCTTCCCAACTTCCAGCGCAACCATTACCAAACCCCAAGGGTAATGTAAGTGCAATTGCACTTAGATCGGGAAAGCAAATTGTTATGCCTCAAGATAAGTCCTCCAACCATCCTTTAAATGCCGACCTAGAAAATGAAAAGAAAAAGAAAATTAAAAAGGAATATGAATCCATTCCATCACCTCCTTCCATTCCACTTAGGAATCTAATTCCTTTTCCACAAGCTGTCTCTAAGACAAAGAAGTAATTTGAACCTAATCCTGAAATGCTTGACATGTTTAGACATGTTGAAGTCAACATTCCACTCTTAGATGCCATCAAACAAATTCCTAAGTATTCTAAGTTTCTTAAATAATTGTGCACCCACAAGAGGAAACTTAGGACCTTCGAAAATGTTTCCACCCAGTAGTCTATTTCCATAAAGTGCAAAGATCCAGGGACCTTTACAGTTCCATGCCAAATTGGAAGTTCAAACTTTGATGATGCACTCATAGACCTAGGATCCTAAATTAATGTCCTTCACAAATCTATATTCTCCAACCTTGGTCTAGGTCCCTTTCATCCAATGAGTGTTGTCATTCAGTTAGCCAATCGAAACACAACCAGTCCTGAGGGAATAATTGAGGATGTCCTTGTTCGAGTCAATGATCTTATCTTCCCTGCTGATTTCTATGTCCTTGACATGGAAGGTGAGACGAACTCTTCTCGATCTCCCCTAATTATAGGAAGACCATTCCTTATGACATATAAAACCAAAATTTATGTCCATGCTGGCATCTTATCCATGGAATTTGGTGACCAAATGGTCAAGTTCAATATTTTTCAATCCATGTGATACCCATTAGAGAATCAATCTGTATTCTCTATCCATGCTTCCGAAAGTCTCTCTGAGAGTGTGTTGAATCCCAATCCAACATGTTCTTCATGTTCTACTAATATAGGAGTTTGTGAATATTGCATCCTCATTAACCAAGTCATAAATGGAGAAATTAATGTTGACATTACAAATGCAAACTCCATTGATCTAAAGGATCTTGAAAACTCTTTGGAATCTCATCTCACCTCTGACCTCAAATGATCCAACATGGATGGTAATGAGGAAAATGAACTAGAATGCTCATTTGTTGATTCAGATCAGTTTATCCAACATTCATCATTTCCTATCCATGATTCTAAAAATTCTGTTATATGTGAGGTGAACCCTAAACAAATGTGTTTATCTTGTCCCAATGAGAGTGAAGGTTGTGCGATTTGTTCCCTAATTAATAAAGTGATCACTGGTGAGGTTGAAATTGACCATTCTTTGGCGAACAATATTGAAATAAAGGATATTGAAATTTTGATTCAGTCTTATGACTCCATTGATTCTCATTAATCTACATCGGTAAGTGATGAAATAAATGAGTCAAAAACAATTGGGATCTCATACTCTACTTTCGTGTTATCTGAACCTTACATAAATGAACCATCAGAATTGAGACATCTTCCTGAATTTCCAAGAATATAAAATCATCACTTTGTGGATAAAATCATTCCTCGCATTGAAGACCAAAGGGAGGATAGTCATATTCTCTTTCCAACCCCGTTGAATTGCAAGCGAAACAAGGAAGGGATGAAATTATCCAATGAATCGTCGAGCCTCCCAAAGGAAATGTTTTTCTGGAAGAACACTGGAGTTGAGAAGATACAATTTCCACTATCATACTATGGGTAGTCCACTGCAACTGTCCAGCTGTAGACAAATAAATGCAGCGCTTCTTGGGAGGCAACCCATGTTTTCTTTTACTTTTATGAAATTTTAATTTCTTTTTAGTTTTTCATTAGATGAATAATGAATTTTCTTTTTCAAGTAACTTCCCACGGTCCTGGAACCACCTCGACTTCCATCGGATCCCCAACTTATACAGTTAACCCACCACTGGATGGAGATGGCAACCCACCAAATCCAAACCAGGGGGCACCTCTTTCCCTTTAACTCTCTCTCTATCTCTTCCTCTCTCTACCTATTTCTTCTTCTTCATCTCCCTTTCATTTTTTTACCACTTTCTTTTTCAAACCCTTTATTTTTCTCTTTATCTTTTGTGTGAGTGTGTCTTTACTAAAAACTAAAAAAAATCTTAAAAAAAAACCAAAAAAAATAACCATAAAAAAATAATACAAAAAAAATTAAGAGTCATGCTTACTCACCATCGAGTTTTCAAATTTTGTCCAACCTTTTTGGGGAGTCAAAAGACATGGTTTCATCTAATTTTTTTTATATTTTTATCATGACTTTGGATAAATAATTTTGTGTCAAAATTAACAAATTTTGAATGCTCAATTTTTGATTTGGAAAATGCTTTTCCCAAACCGTGAGGAACAACATTTGATTTCATTCCAAGGCCACCTATGGCCATCTTTTCAAAATGTGTGTTTTCACCCCCATTTTTGAGTCTTGAGTTTGTGGACCTTCGAGCTGAATTTCCTACTTTATTATGCATTAATATGATAGAGGCATTTTCTGAACCACATGAGAATCACAATAGCCAAATAGCCTCCCATTTCCCATACATTAATCCTCCTTTTGAAAGCCCCTTAGAGCCTATTAAAACCTTTTCCTTGATATCCATATTACAATCCCAATACCTTTTCCCACCCAATATCAACATGGATTTTCATTGCATTTTTTTTGAAATATAAGTGTGGGGGGAATGGATTTCATTGTTTGGGTACCCTATTATTTATTTTCAACGAGTTATCATCTGCTTGAGGGAAACCATCCATTTCGGTGTGGGGGAGAGGTTGTCATTAAGTGTGTTTTGGGGAATTTAAAGTACTTCCATTTATGTAATTTTGTAAATGTTATTGACAAGTGTTCAAAAAAATGATGAAAACAAATAAAAAAATGCAAAAATGGGTTGTGTCTTGGGTAGGTCAAAAATCACTCTTCCTAAACCTTTAATCTTGTTATAACTACTACAATTAGTGTCATGAGGAGATCAAACATGGGTTGGGATATGAGTGTGAGATCTGTTTCAAGGTCAACTTTTGAAAAAACAAAGAAAAAAAAGAAGAAAAAAAACACTTGCATTATATTCTTACTGGGAGAAGTTTTATGGTTTTTAAATATTTCATCTTCTCATCCCCTTCATATTTTAGTCCTCTATTGTGTCTTTATTCACACAATCATTCCATTATAAATAGGTGTTTTCATTTCCTTCCATGTTTTATTTCAAAAAAATGTGCATTGCTTTTTCTATGTTGGTGTTTTAACCCTCTTCTTATCTCTCTTGGACATTATATTCCTATCGTCCCATAGCCAAAAAAACCCCCTTAAAAATACCTCTTGATTCTTGTTCATTTTGGATAGGTATTGGAAGCTGAGATCTCTTTCAAACTCTAAGATTTTCACTTTTGGTTGGTGAAGGAGTGAACCTCCACAAATGAATTTTATCATCTTGAGAGGTGTGAGTTTTGAGTGTCCACATTTTCCATTTCTAAATTTTATCATGAAAAAATGAATTAGTTTTGGAACATTGTTTCTGTAACAACTTGTGGTGTATTTCAAAATGGATGAGTAAAATAGTCTAAACCTCCCTTGATTGGAGAAAACAAAATTTTAATATTTGTTGGTGAGTAAAAATGATTTTGTCATGTTTTTATATTTGTTGCACATGAGGACATGCACAAGAATAAGTGTGGGGGAGTTGATGTTATTAATATTTTCATGACTTATTATATAATCCCTTTACTTATTTTATATGAAATGTGCATAATGTGTGTGAAATATTAATGTTTTAATATTAAGTATAATTTTTGAGCATTTTTAGAAGTAGTCAAATAGAGTCAGTTTACTGTTTTAATAATAACTATCACTATACTGATCCAAATTGTGTGGTTTTTGTTTTTTAGGATTCTCCTTTAAATATACAATATTTCATTATAAGGTACCATGAGCCAATTCTGCCATTTAAAAGGTCATATGGTCCTCACAAACAAGATCAAATAATCTGTGAAGAAATTGGACTATTCATGAAGATTCATTTATTGGGATAAATAAAGAAGTCCAAATTCCATTATTCTCCACCATAGTTTGGGGGACAATTGAAGGAGTCCAGGATAAAAATTTCAAGGCCCAAATCTAAGAACAAGGGGCCCAAATGAAGCTTTGAAGTCCATCCCACCATTCTGGACGAGAAATAAAATCAGTATAGTATTGATGACATATCTCATGATGTTAGCATCCAATGAAGCTGAGATTTTTCAGTGTGAAATAGGAGATATAGTCGTTCGACTTTGTTGAAGAAATCATTCGGTTTTGAAGGAATCTTCCTATTCAAAAACTCTTTCACATTTTGGACATTAAAAAGACTGGATTGAAATGGACAGATTAAAATTGTTTAATCATATGGCCATAACATTAGCTAAATATGTCAAAATGACTCCAAATTTTGATAGAGGTCTGAAAACTTTATTATCTACAACTTTGAAGAAGGATATTTCTTGATATTCGGCTGTCTAAATAGCCAACTTAGCGATGCAAGTGGAGAGACAGATTGGGAATGAAAACAGTCCACTTCTTTGGGCTATAAATGCATCCCCCTCCTCTCCTTCAAAGGGTTGGCATTTCAGAAGAGAGGAGATCATATTGGCACGACCAAAGAATTTCCAAAGGCTTGGGAGGATCTTCCATACTCAAGTTTTCACTTGATAGACCTTTCCTCCTCTCTTTGTTTTCATTTACTTTTATGTTCTTCATTGTTGTAATTTTTTAAGTCCTTTCCTTTGTAATTCTATTTTAATGAAAGTTTCTTATTCAATATATCTTATTACCATCCACCTTATGTAGTTTAATATTAATGTTCTTAAAATATCCTAAATCAAGTTAAAATCCATTCTCTTATTTTGCTTCCTCATTCAATCGAAATTCTGTTCTTAATTCTCTTCATCATTTGTGTGTGTGTTCAGCACACTACTCTTATCTTGTCCCTTTATTTTTCTTCTCTTTATAATTCATCACCATGAAAATATATTACCAGATTAATAATAATCTTAATGGATGAGTAAATCTCTCATTGGGTTAAGTTTTAATTTAGGTATGTTAAGCGATTGAGAGCTTTTGCTCGATGAGTATTCGTTGAATTAACATTGTGTATGTTGGACTTAGCATGTCATGGATTAATGACTTGTTTTGTTTAACATGTGGTTTCCATGGATTATTGGAACCATAAATACACTACCATAAACAATATATGATCAATATTAGAACCCTAAGTTAATTTAAGGCTTGGATTAAAGTCTTAACACTTGGGAATTCAAATCAACATCAACTTGTGACATGAGTGTTAATTTAAATGCAATATAAAGAAAAGTTCAAGGATATCACAAGCTTAACTAACCTAATGATGAAATCACCCAAATCTTTATCAATTTTTTAAATCAATTATAGTCAATCAATCATTTCAATTAATCTCTGCAAACAAACCCCCTAATCAAAATACAATCAACTAAAAACAAACGACTATTACAAAGTATTATCGTCGAGGATTCGACCTGAGTGATGCTATACACATTAGCAGAGCACCGGAACTTTGACCGTTCGATAGGAGACAATCGTCCACGCGTTTCAATGACGTCTGCGTCCAAAATCTAACTATCACCTTTGACCTGCGCTGGTCAAGATTAGGCCCCGCCTAAAGAAAAACACCCCCTTATGAACTTAATGGTTGTCTCAGATTTCCGATCCGAGTTACCGTTTATGAGTTATTAGGATTTCAAAATAAAATAATTTTTATTTAATTATTTTATTTATGGTTACGCCCCTAGTGACTTTTTCTATAGATGACTCAAACTGACCAATGTTAGGTCGCGCCTAGGTAAAGTCATTACTCTGAACTCAACGACACCCTTAGATTTCTGATCTGAGCACTCGTTTAAGAGATATTTCACTTTTTCAGAAAAGTCGTGCGTGCATGCTTTTAAAAACTTAACATTTTTCAAACAATCATTTTGGGCACCCCAGGCCTCAGAATCGCACACCGTCTCAGCGTCTGGTCTAAAAAATTTTCCAAATAATTTCTAAAAATAAAATCAGGAAAATCTGAGTCATTACAACCTGAAAGGGGGGGGGCGACACACATGAGGATAGAAGAGGGGGAGAAGAGAGGGAAAAAATAAAGGAGGAAAAAAAATAAAAGAAAATAAAAGAAAGAAATAAAAAAAATAAAAAAAAATAAAAAAAAAATTAAAATGGGTGAGAAAAGAAATAAAAAAAATACTAAAAATAGGGTAAGCCCATTTTTAATTATTTTCACTTTTCTTTTAACCGCTTTTTATTTTATTATTTATTTTTATTCCTTTTTCATTTCTTTTGATTCCTTTAAAAAAATTATTTCTTTTAATTCTTTTAATTACTTTTTAACCTGAAACATTGCACTAGGGCACAATGTATTATTTTGCTTAAATCTCGTGCAACCATAAAAAGAAAATTATTTGTTGTTTGAGACCTGAAACAGACCGCACAGGCGTGCGCCCTAGGTCGTTTTAAGGAATTGGATAAAAAAAATTAAACGGTCTGTACCTTGATTAAAACTGGGAAGTTATAATATTAGATAAAGAAGAAGACCATTCCCAAGTGTTATGAGATTCGTCTAGCCCATGGATACTCTGCGAGGAAGGAACCCATCAGTTACTTCTCAGTGATCTACATTTAACACTTGTTTGAAGCTCAGATCAACGGGTTAAAGGTACGTCGTTCTTTCTTCTTTTTTATTCATTCCAAACGTATATATGGATTTTGGGTTTTATTGGGTTTTGAAGTTGTATTCCACTACATTTGGGATAAATGCTATCCTTCTACCACATTTCAGTTACAACAGGTATAGTTTATTATATAAAGAAGATTTCTACACTTGTGAGGTTGTTAGACATGTTCACTAGGATAATATGGATTGAAAATTTTGGGTTGTGTATATATATTGTCAATGTTTATGTCGCTTGGGGCCCTTTGTATAGTTTTTGTAGAGGATAAGACTCATGATCAAGGACGTGGCTATTAGCCACGAGGCACATCATTTGCAACAAGGGTTCTTTTTTTAATGTTTTCCCCTTATCCAATATATTAATGTGGTTTTTGATCGTTTTTTTCACTCTTATGCATCTTTCTTTCAATATATCTATGTTTTAACCAAATATAGATTAATCACATATTTATGTATTATGATTTTTTGAGATTCAACAAACCTGTGAATAATCCCTTATGAATGGGGAGGGGTTCGTAAAAGGCCACATTAATCAAATCATTAAAATCTGGTGCTCTCATGTATACTTGTGTGTTCGTTATTTATGATTCAGGATCATTGACTACATCATAATACATATGTTTTCGTGTTAAAAAAATTGTAGGGTGACCTATCATGGTTGAACAAAAATGAAAAAAACAAACTTAAAAATTCTTATAATATATATTAGGTGTTTGAGGTACAATTACATTAAACACACACACACACACACCACACACACACGGCCCTGAAAGACAGGCCATAGTCCCCCTAATGGATAACCCACCTAATTAACCACTTTTTTACATAATATATTTTTTGCCCGAAAACCGAGTGGGCATGAAGCCCTTTGTATAGTTTTTGTTGGGGATAAGACCCATGATCAAGGAGGTGGCTATTAACCACGAGGCACATGTAATATGAATCAAGTTTGATAATTTCTACACGTCCTTGTATTTTATAAAGAATGAAAAGGAAAATAATGACATCATTTGCAACGAGGGCTTTTTTTAATGTTTTCCCCTTATCTAATATATTTATGTGGTTTATGATCATTTTTTCACTTCTATGCATCTTTCTTTCAATATATCCATGTTTTAACTAAATATAGATTAATCACATATTTATGTATTATGATCTTTTGAGATTCGACAAACCTGTGAATAATCCCTTATGAACAGGGAGGGGTTCGTAAAAGGTCACATTAATCAAATCATTAAAATCCAGTGCTCTCATGTACACTTGTGTGTTCATTCTTTATGATTTGGGATCACTGATTGCATCATAACACACATGTTTTCGTGTTAAAAAAAATTGTAGGGTGACCTGTCGTGGTTGAACAAAAACGGAAAAAAGAAAACTTAAAAATTCGTATGATATATATTAGGTGCTTGGGGTACAATTACATTAAATACATACACACCACGCACACACACGAGTTTGAAAGACAGTTCATAGCCTCCTAAGGGATACCTTACCTAACTAGCCACTTTATTACGTATATTTTTTGTCCGAAGGCTCAGTGAGTATGAAGTCCATTACATGGTCCATAGGCCCGAAATTTTTGGCCCAATACCCATTATGTGAATAGTAACCCCGCTGCTACAATACTCGCTACAGTACCACCACTGTTGTCGTACTCGCTACAGTACCCGCCACTGCTACAATGTCTGCAACAGTGCCAGTCGTCGCTACAGTGCCTCTGGTCAACAATTCTACCCCTATTACAGTATGCTACAGTACCTAGACCCGATGGGTTTTGAATCTCATTTATGATATTGGGTGATTACCACTAAGCAAGTGGTTTTGAAAATAGTTTCAAACTATAAGTAAAGCGTGGGTTAAGGGGAAAATTTATTTCAAACTATAAGGGTTCGTTTGGCACAGGTGATATGCAGAGAAAAGAAATGATACAGAGGAGAGAAATTGATTTCTAATGTTTGGTGGGGTAATTTTAAGAGGGGAGAAATTATAAGGGGGGAAACAGAGAGAAATGGATTTCTCTCCTGCTATTGTTTTTAAATCATCCAAAAAATGGGATGATTTGGAAGGAAATGGTGGTGGAGAGTTATTAATAATTAAAAATTCCAATTTTATCCCTATTTTCTACATGTATCACAAAAGAATTTATTTTCTTTTCTTTTAAAAAGGTTCACCAAACAAGATGAAGAGAAATCCAAATCATTTCATTTCATTTACTAAGTTATTGATTCAAACACAAGGAGAAAAATCACAATCATTTCATTTATTTTATAAACTATCAAATCATTTATTTTCTTTTACTAAAAGATATTAGATTGGAAGTGACAAAGGAGTAGCATGGACGCCCTGAATCCTATCGAGTTCAGCGCGTCCCTCCGCAGCGGTACCCGTTGCCCCCATGTCGCAGTCGCCGTCTTCCTCGCTTTCGCAGTCGATGGGCGGTCTGGACGAGCGCTCATTCGTTTCCCTGCTGGCCAAACTGATTGGAGAATCCGAGCACGTCCAGAACAACCCACCGGACTTGATTCCGCAGGAGAACAGGGTCGCCAAGCACGTGCTGGACGCCCTCCTTCCCCACTGCGCCACGACCGACGGCGGACCCCTGATAATTAACCATGTTGTATTTGTTCCCGGAAGGGGCAATCTTATCGTCGAGTATCCGGGAACTGACCCCGAAAAGATCCTGGCCTTCATCGGCTGCCACATGGATGTCGTCACCGCTGATCCTAATGATTGGGTTTGCATCCTTTTTCTGTTCATTATACCTTGTGTTTTTACCCTCATTCAATTTAATATCTAACTCTTCTGGATCTGGTTGGTGATTGCTGCTCGAGGGGTTCTGATTTAGTCTTTCTTTCTTTCTTTTTTTTCTCTAGATGTACTTTTGATTTGATTGTTGTTGTGAGTTAAACCGACTCTGGTGCTAATCTGCGTCATAGCGTGGAAAATTGGTTTCTGAAAATGTTCAAAATGGCAACCCTGGGAGCAAGCTGGATTGCGGTGAATTGTTTTCTGTCGGGGTAATCTTGGTCTGATCTTTCCTATGCTCCCAACTGAGCATCCATTGAATCGTCCTTCCCTTCGCTCTTTTTTTTTGTTTGAATTCTGTTTCACATTTCTCGATCCTCTCCCGGTGTTTTATTTTTAGAAAGATTTTCCATGATTTCTTATTTTTTTTAAAAAAAAATTAGTCGTAAGACATTTCTGGTTCTTATGCTAACACCTTCGGCTGGTCTTTCTGATCAAAAGGCATGAGAGAGAAAATGAGAAACAGATTTGTAAGACAATAGTTTGTTTAGTATGAATGAAAAAATTGTTATAAAATATGTTAGATGATATAAATATATAATAAGAAAAAATATAATTTATTTTCATTATCAATAATACATAAAATCAAGGATGATCTTGTTTATAAAATTTACTTTTGAAAGAAAGATCATTTCATCCAAATTGAAAGGAATCATGCTTTCATTAAATAATGCAACTAGCACTCCCTCTTCCCCTTGCTTTGCCCTGTACCAAACATGAAATCTAATTTTTCTTCTCGGACCTCACTTGATTGTTGAAGCCGGATTTGTTGACAATATTGTATTTGGATATCATTGCATATATGAAGCTATGTCTAAGTGGAAGTCCACAGATTGAAATTTTGTTTGGTGTATGAATGATGAAATTAAGGAGTGGAAGTGATCATCTCATGTTCTGGGATTGTTGGTTGCATGGACCGAGAGATGAGAGTAATTTTGCTGGAGATATATGCAATTAGTGATCTGGTGGTTGTGGAAGTATTTGGACACAATTGTGTAAAATGAAATGTAGATTGGAGTAATCTACTTGCATATCACAAACCACAATAGAGCGATGTCGCATGCAGCGTTATAGCATTTCAAAGGTCTGCACACAAACATATTGTACATGGAAATATGGCCATACCATTGATCGTGACATATATTGCGGCCGACGAAATACGGAAATGTTGGATGCAGGGAGCGGCTCTAAAGAAGAGTGGTCGCGAGCTGTGACAGTGCCAAATGGGACCATGGACATATATTGCAAATGGTGATATAGGCATCTCGCCCTATGCAACATAGTGAAAAATAAAGAATGTATATTATAAAGGCCATAACACATATGGTGGCACGGGGATATCACTTGAGAGATTTGAGTTCCCGTCTTGGTTATGCTTTATCGTCTAAAGTGGTTGTGGAAGTTTTGGCCATGGGTATGTGGTGTGCATGCATGGGAATAATAAGCGAGATGGTGCTGAAAAATCCTACGTACCCGTATGGGCGAGTTAACGAGGAAATCATTATGGATTTGGAAATTGATAATGGGGTTATAGTCGCATATCGCTACTGCGGAGATGATAATTTGAAGGCAATGGCATAGTAAAAAGGGTTTATCCCACATGACGACATAACATATTGTAGCTCAACGATAGACACTCAAGGGGTGATGCAGCTGGCGACATGGAATGTCACAGAGCGCGACATATGTTCGTGGTAGTGCCTCACTTAGTAGTAAACCAACATTGTAAGCAGGTCATGCGTCATGGGGGAGTGTCTCCAGCTTGCTTGTTTGACATGCTCCACATGCTCCAGTTCGTGTACCACATGCATTATTCCATATGGATTTGATCACCACTGCATATTCACAGTTGAAGGTGTTACTTCTAGCTGGGTTTTTAGCATGGTAATAAAAAAAATTCCATGATCTAGTCCAACCCATTTTGTTGAGACCTTGAAAATCTTATCCTTGGAGTTTGTGAAATTATCAAGGACTTTTTTGTTATTTGATGCTTAAAATGGTAATTTTAAAAGGTTGGGTATAGCCGCATGGCGACACACAACGCTACAACGAAGAGTGCAAAGAAAACCGGCTCGGGGACTCAACCCCACGACCACGCCCCAAACCCCGACCCACCCTCACCACCCCAACCGACCGCGGGGGGCATAACAAGATGGTAATTTTAATGAGCTTGGAAATTAATTTTGAGTGCACCATTGATCTTGGAATAAGATACCTTAGAGTATGATTTTGGTGGGAATCCAAAGCGGTTAGATTTTTTAATATAATTATGATTAAAAGAATTTATTTATTTAAAATATTTATTATTCCTTTTGATGTGTGGGAGTGATATTATGGACATATTAGTAGTATTTTTTATTATTAATATTATTATGGTGATGATTGTCATAAGAGGTTTGAGGAATGATGGTGGAAGGTTCCGTCGGTTAACTAATGGATGATCCAATCATGAAGTTTGATGAAGACATTAAAAATGCGGAAGGAATAGTATTATTTATTTCATAAATATTTTATTCTCTTTGAGGCGGGGAATAAATATTTTATTCTCTTTTGAGGCGGGGAATAAATATTTTATCAAATGAATTAACGACGAGCTATTTATGGAGGGTGAAAACTAAAGTATTTTCAGGAAATATAAATTATTTATTTATATGATTTGTTTTAAAAATTATGGATGTGGATGAGTTTTCTAGTTTATGCGGAGAATCTATTTTTGAAAGTCAAAGGTATTATGAGAAAATATTCAAAGAGTTTTATATTTATTAATGACCTGTCATGCGTGGAATATTGATGGAGGTAAAGGATTTTGCTATGATTCACACAATGATTTTTTTTCTCTTTTCTTCTGGAGGATTCCCTTGAGTTCTCTGTGTCTGTTGGTGGTTGAAGAACGGTGGGCCAGAAAGGGCGACCCAGGACGATCATTCATCATTGAAGTCGAGGCTGGGGATTCTAAACCTTCAATTTCTTATTCTTTGCATGTTAAGCATATTCATGTTTTTCATTGCGGAATATACAATTCACGATGGCTCAATGATAAGACGCTTAAGATGGATAAACTAATGAATTATGAATGAATAATATATTGATATCGATATTCATGGATTAACTTTATTCTTGGGTTTTGAGAGAAGTTATGGTTTATGTTAGAGTTTGCTTTTATATTGAGAAAGTATCGATTTTATTAATATTCTAGAGATTCTGTTCGAATGAAAGGGTGATCCATGTTGCATGAATTTGCATTTTACGTAAATTTGCTAGGACTCAATTTTCATAAAAGCGGTTTTAATTTCACAATTTCTACATTTGACACGGGGTGTGTAAAATTGGCACGGGGGACATGTCACTTACTGTCATGTTTTACCACAACATTCTCAAGACTTACGCGTAGTTTGTGCAAGGTCAGCATGGGGCCATGCTGAATCGACGCTGGGGTCGTGTCAAAATCAGGGGTTCTTTTTCTTCACTCTTTCATATGAGGTTGTGTTATGGATGGCAGTAAAAGGGAGTGATGAATCTCTCTTCTGTTAGGGAATAAGTTATCTTGGTTGGTTTTGAATAGAGGTTCTGTGAGGTTTGGTTTGATGCGATGATGTTAATATAAAGACGGGAATGAAGTTTGAATATCATGGATTAATGAGGCAAGATTGTGGTGACTAAGATGATAAGGTAAGGTCGTGAAGAAAGATATGATAACTTTTGGAACTTGATATCATGAGAATGGATTAGGCGAGGATGGCATGACTTGGATAGGTGTGTATAGTGGAGCTTGAGGGGTGTAAAATCAACAACAATGACTTGAAAACTTCTCTTAAACCCTTAGATAAACCTCTCTTATTTGCTCAGATGGAGGCGTGAATGCGCGAGGGTGAGGTGAATAAAGAGGCTGTGTTGAAAAAGGATTTCCGTCATGAAATGGCTAGTGAGGAGTTTTTGGAACTTGTAAATGTCAAAGATATGGGGAATGTTTAGAGATGTGGTTATTGACTCTTTAGGGTCTATATTGAAGTTGACCTAGGTGGGAGCGTAGTACGATTACTTTAGGGTCTATATTGAAGTTGACCTAGGTGGGAACGTAGTGCAACTATTTTACTGTGCTATTAATGCCCTCAGACCTATATATATGTGTGTGTGTGTGGATGACTTAGGTGAGAGATAAAATGGATAGCGGGCGGTCCGAATCCATTTTCAACACTTGATGATGACGATGATGTTGCAGCTAACTTATGGCAGAGGATCGCGATGTGCGATGACGATGATTCAGGTTGCGGTGGGGGACATTGGTTGGTGGACACCCGATAACAACAAGGTTCTTGCGGGTGGACAACCGCCTAACCATTACATTGCAGTGGAGATGAGTTGTGGTGGGGAAATCCCCGAGGGTGGACACTCGGTAACAACAAGGTCTCTGCGGGTGGACAACTGCTCAATGGTATCTTACATGAAGGTCTTGTGTGCGGACAACTGCTCAATAATTATTTACATTTGGGAAAGTGGGATGCGGGGTGCGATCCCTAGCTTGGTTGGTTGAGGAGGCTCGACGTATGACGTTGGGATAAAGTAACTAGTTGACAGGATTGGCCCATGTTGGGAAGAGTGTGTTTAGATAGAAGGTTCTTACGGTGGCGGCGTTTGAGTTGAGTACCTAGTTGAAATGATTGTCCTAGATGAGAGAGTTATAAAGAGATGAGGTGATGTTTTCTTTGATGTTATTGATGAGATGATGTAACAGGGTAAGGCAATGGGTTGATAATTGAGGTAAATTATGTGTTTCTATGTGAGATGAGTGGGAGGTTTGAGTGTTATGTGGTAATCTTGGATGGTATAGATTGTACTATTTGTTGGATGATTATCTTGTTTTATTTATTTCATCTCACAGAAGCAATATTACATTGACATTTGAAGTTTAAAGGATAAACTGAGTGTGTAAAAATTCACCCCTATTTTGCATATCTTGTTTTCCCTTGTCTTTGTTGCAGGTTCATGGAGGGAGTTGATAGTATATATGGGGTGATGATTGTTCACTTGCTGACTTGGTAGATGTGGAGCTAGATGTACTTAGCTGGAGGTAGCAAAGTCTGCATTGAGAAATACATTATTGGGATGTTGATGTCATTGCTTACCCTGCATTTGTTGTTTATACATGTAGTTACATGATTATTATGTTAATTGAGGTTTCATTTATTGATATTTGGCTTTGCATATTGTTGATATTTGTGGTTGTGAGTTATATTTAGAGGGTAATGCCTCCCATTCGAGTGATTTTAACTCTCGGCGCTAGCCGTCAACCCGTTGCCTATTGGAGGTGGGCTTTGGGGGTTGCACTCAAACTCGTTGCCGTTCTTAGCGGGGTTGGGTCATGATACATTTATTAAGTTTAAATATCATTGGCTCGAAACCCAAGCCCGTTTTTTAATTGGGACTTAAAATACAATTACATCAAATGAAAAAAATACAATAATCATGATTTTAAGATGATGAATATATAAAATTATGCTTTCTTTTAAAAATTTTATTATAATACATCATTATCGGGTGGGCTGGCTCAGGAGTTGGGTCATTAATTGTGGCCGGAGTCTAGCCCAAATATTAATTGGGCTTTTAAAAATAACCTCATAGGGGTGTAGGCAGTGATGCCCCCTAAGAAGGGGGAAGGGGAATGAGAAATAGCTGCCGGGGGGCAATATTGTATTTTACAGTAGATAGATTTTTGGCTGGGTTGTTAGCTGGTAAGTTGGGGTTGTTGGGTAGTAGGTTGGAGGTTGTTAAATAGGGCTTCCAACTGATGGGAGGGGGTATTCAGATATTTTGGGTCCAACTATGCTGTTACGAGGATTCGTCCTTGGTCTTAGGGAGCATTTCCCATGGGAGTTTCTTATTGTTCTTCTTCCTCCACCGACTCTTCTGGAATGTTCTGTATTACTGCTACATTACAAAGTTTACCATTGATTTCCATGCCTCGTTCTACAATTCTCTTTTGGATTCTTTTATATTTTCTCACACTCGCACCTACGGTTTTATCAATTGGTGTTTTCATTGAGAGAAACACAGCTTGTGGAAGCAGTTTGAAGGATCGTAGGCGAATGCTGATCGCAATGGAGTTGAGAGTTGCTTTTGTGGAGTCCATGTGTACGAACCTGGAGAAGTTGTTGCAGGCACAGGCAACTGTGACTCTTCGACAAACAGAAAGGCTGCTAAGCCAATAAGGCCGAATGCAGGAGGTCCAGACGACCATTGAAGTCCTTGCCAGGGGACGGGCTGAGCTCATGAAGCAACATCACGAGTTACAAATAATCTTGCAGAAGCAGGCAAAGGCTGTCACTAACCTGTCAGTACGACAGACAGGTCCAAAACAGATGAAGCAAGTGGAGAACGAAGTAGAGAGTTCGAAAACATTCCAGTTTGGATGAAAAATAAACGGCAAGGAGAAGCAGCTTGATACCAGTCCGAACTGGCTTGAAGAGGTAAATTTTGATCCGAGATCTAGTGTGGATAAACGGAGTAGAGAAACATTCGTTCCTGGCCTATATTCTCGGTTAGAGGGAGAAAGAGATTCGAAAGAGGAAGAGTTACGGGAAGAATAGAGATCATTGACTAAGCGTGTTGAACTGCCATCGTTTAATGGTGAGAATCCTGTGGATTACGAGGGCTGAGATTTCATGATCCATGAGACCCTCCATAATATACGAGTGCCTATAGCTCAACTATGATTAGAAGGGATTGTGCAACACGGAGTGTTATCCTTGTTGTCGCGATGCCCGAATCTGGGGGAGGAGTTAAAGGCGGAGCTCCTTTTTTGTTTTGGAACCGCAGCAGAGAGCGATCCATTGAAGCAGCTCAAAGGTTTTAAGTAGTCCAGAACAGTGAAAGACTATATCATCGAGTTTGAGAGGGAATTGTCAAGCCAGTCAAATGTTGTCGTTTCAACTCCTGTCACGACCCGTCCTCGGGGCCCGTGCTGTGACTACCCCAAGCCCGCCTTCCATAGGTCAGGGGCTGACGACTAGCACCAAAGACGTAAATCCCGAAAAAGGGAAGACATTGCCTTTATAAAGTAAACAAACACAACATAATACGCAAGTGAAGTAAACACTAAGTAAAACTGAGTACAAAAGTAAGTGCTGAGAAGTAAATGAATCAGTATACAAACCCAACTGAAAGTACAGTACAACTGAAAGGAAAGTACAACAGCAGTAAGTAAAACAACAGCACCGAGTCGTCCTCTAGAAACCCCACCTGAAGGGTGGGTACAGATAGTCTCCTCAGCTCCTCGGGTCTGGCCGTCTGCTCCGTGTACGTCCCGCCAAGTGGTCCACCTCCGGGTACCGTCCAGCTCCACAAGCCTTCACCTTGATCAGTGCTGTCCGTCATCTTCATCCAACACAACGTAGTGCGAGCATAGCCCGTGCAGGGGTGAGTATACGATACTCAGTAGGGACCCCGAGACCCCCGAAGGTCTCTCAGAATCCACGAAGGATAAACCACAAAGAAAAGATACAATCACGAAGTATCAAACGACTCTACTTAGGTATATGCCCATACATATACCTAAGTCATCAGTTACAGTTCGTCTCCAACTCTCGAGCTCAAGCACAACCAGTCCACACAGGAAACACAACCCAGTCCACACAGGAAAACACAACCCAGTCCACACAGGAAAACAAGTCAACCACACCACTGATAAAGATTGAAGTCAAGACTCGGCTCACACAGGTATGTTTCCTTCGTATAGCGATAGAGATGATCAGATGTGGCCACTGATTCATCTAAGCTGTCGGACCCACACATGATACAAGTTCAGCTACGCTGTCAGACCCACACAGGATACAAGATCAGCTACTCTGCCGGACCCACACAGGATACAAGTACTGAGGTCAATACTGCCGGACCCACATAGGATACAAGAACAGTAGTCATCGCCGTCGAACCCACAGAGGATTCCAGTACGGTAGTCGTCGCTGTCGAACCCACGGAGGATCCCAGTACAGAAGTCGATGCAGTCGCAGCCAACTCTAGGGTTCCCGCACACAGCATGCTCGATTCCGGGAGGGTCCGCTCCTCGAGCAAAAGAGTCGATACATCAACTGTCACGAAATTCAGAGTTGATGTATCCCAAAGTTTCGTCTCGACAAAAGAAACCCAACGCGACAGACGGTGCGTCAATCGGACGCCCGGTCTGAGAGTTATTGGCTTTTCCGTTTCAGGGGCCCGGTTGGTTTTTAAGCTAAAACCAACCCGACCGTACTCCAGCTGCGTCCAAACCTCAAGCGGAGTAAGCAAAAAGGACCGTCTCATCAAAAGGAATTCAACGCATTTGACGGCACGTCGAACGGACGTCCGGTCCTTAAGTTATAAGCATTTCCGCTTCAAGGGCTCGGTTGGTTTCGGGTTCGAACCAACCCGGCCGTACCCAAACTTTGCCGAAACCTCGAGTGTAATATACCAAAACGACCGTCTCGATCCAAGAATTTCTACGCAACTGATGGTGCGTCGATCGGAGTTCCGTACCTCAAGTTATGGGCAAAAGACCGAAAACGGTCCGAAATGGGGGGTCTGGGCCCGGCCCGACCCAGCCCAACCCCCCTGGGTCGGCCCGAACCGTGTCCGGCCTGGCCGGCGCGGCCCGGTCCGCGTGACCCGCCCCGGCCCGACTGGGGGGTACGTTGGCTTGGCCAGCGAGCCGAGCGGGGGGGGGGGGGGGGCGACCCCCCTCTGTTCTGCGGACGCGGCGCTAGGTTGGCGCCGCGGTCTTCCCCGGATCCCGCGGGATCCCCCCTTCGCCGCCGCGGCTGAAGTCGCGGCGGGCTTCTGCCGGCGGCGCGCCGGGGCACCGCTGCCTCCAGGCGGCCGGCCGGTGCCGGCCGCCGCCGCCGTCGTCGCCGCGCCGGCGACCCGCGTTGTCGGGGTCTTCTGTGGGCCACTGGAGTCATTCCGGTGGTCCGTTCTTGATTCCGACTGCGCCTGCGGTCGCCTCAGCACCAGTACATCACTGCGAAGGCCTCTATTCGCCATTTCGGCCCTGCTTCGTCGTCGCCAAATATTCCGCGCATCAAGAACAAAATAGCGGTGGGTCCGGGCTTGTTCGTTAACCCGCACCCACCGCGTTAGAGGTTTAATTCGTCACCCAACAATTAAACGCCATGCCGAGGGTATAAATCACATAATGAAATATACAAAATCCCCTACCTCAACAATTGATGTCGAATGTCGGCGTCGCGGGGAAAGGGATCGTAGGCGACGTCGGAGTGTGCCGAGGAGGAAGCGGCGTCTCCTCTCTTGTTGCGGAGAAGAGATCGGTGGCGCGTCGTCGATCTTCGTGGAACCAACGTTCTTCGTCGTTCTTCGTCGTTCTTCGTCGGAGTCCGACGTTCTTCCAAAATCTCAAGAGCTCTCCCGATCTTCCTTCGCCCAACGAAAGTTCTCCCCTAAAATAAAATAATAGGCTCCTCCTATTATTTTATTACACACGTAAAGTAACTTCCCAGAATTCAAATCACCACATTTAAAAAAAACGTGTTGACAATCAATTAAGGAAGGGAGAGGGAATGTTCCCATTTATTAAATGCGTTGGCAATTAAATAAAAAGGGGGGAAAGAGGAAAGATCCTCATTAATTTGCGAGTTGACATGAATTAATGGAGTGAGGTGGAGAGATTGACATTTAAAGGGGGTTGCCAATTTAATGAGGGGTTTTTAATGAGTTTAGAGGAAATTAATTTGTGGGGCTCGTGTGGGCCCCACCTCTCTAACATTCACACTTGGGTAGTTAGGTGGTCGTGGACCCCACCCTTAACTACCCATGAGAGGGAATAACCTCCTTATAAAATAAAAATTGTTCCGACAATTTTTATTTATTTCTTAAATAAACCCCCCCAAAAAAATCTTCTCCTCCATCACGAACGCAACTACGGTAAGGATCACGTTAAGTAATTACCGGCGTTGCGAGTTCATCGGTACCCTTAGATTTTAATTCCGAGCACCGGTTCAAAAGATAGAAAAACCTGCTTGTTCGTTCACTGAACGTACCCGAGTTAAACTTCGGAAATTGATTCCGGGCACATCGGGCTTCGGAATCAAGTGCTGTCAGAAGCCACAGACTCGTAAAATTCCAAAGTATTTAAGAAAAAAAAAATTTCCTTGAAATTTCCGGGTCTTTACAACTCCCATTGGAATGGTGCTGAATTGTTCTGTAGCTGAGGGTGTTGTGAATAATTCATTAGTCATGGACTATAAAGATGATTTTAGAATGGGCAAGAGTGTTCTTGATTGCAGTTGCCGGTGTCCCATAAAGAAGATTTAGAGGATCACGAATCACCGTATCGGAAGGAGCATCATCGCGTTCCCAATATCGTTGCTATGGAGAAAGTGCAGGCTGCTGCAATAAAATACGCATTTTCTTTGTTTCTACCTTGAGGACAAGGTGACTTTTTCCAGTAGGTGAGAATGATAGGAGTGTGGGAAGTGATGCCTCATTAAGGAGGGGGGCAGAGGAACGAGAAATAGTTGCCAGAGACAGTATTGTATTTTACAGTAGATACATGTGTGGTTGGGTTGTTCGGTAGTTGGTTGGGGATTGTTAAATAGGGCTTCTAGCTGATGGGGAAGGGGCATTCCGATATTTTGGGTCCAGCTTTGTTGTTAGGAGGTCTCGAGGAGTATTTCCGAGGGGACTTTCTTCTTCTTCCATTGATTCTTCTGGAATGTTCTGTACTACTGCTATATTACAGAGTTTACAATTGATTTCCAAGCCTTATTTTACATTTTTCTCTTGGATTCTTCTATATTTTCTCACACTAGCACCTACGGTCTTATCATAACCTAATTATTATTCGGGTCAAAAAAATTAGGTTCAATAATGCATTTTTTTTGGGTCGGGCCTATGAGGCTTGACGGGTCTCCCGACCCATGTATCTATTCATAGTATTCTTACCAATGTGGAAACAAAATCCATTTATGAAGGGGGGCCAATATAGTTAAGAGGGTAAAAAGTTAAAAGTGAACTTGGTCCTAATTCACCCCACCTCAGGGCCTTCACATTGTCCGGGCCTTGCTCCACTGCCACCAACAGTTTTCACACCCACTCCTTTTTCCACGCCTCTTCATTATTTTCTGATTTTGACTGTTTTTGAAGTGATCCCCTTATATTCTATTCATTTTTTAAAAAGGTTTTCTTTATGAACTTCTCTGCTTGATTGCATCCACAATATTCTTTTGTGCATCTTATTATTTTATTTTCCATTAGAAAAGCTGGAGAACATATTTAAAATTTTTCCAATTCACATGCAAATTCGTGTTCAAATCCTCTCTGCTAAAAAGAATCCAAGAACTGAAAACCAAGCAAGTTAAAATACAATATTTTCAGATTAGCTGGTTTGGCTCAAGCTTTCAAGCAAGGCTGTTTTATGATAGTTTGGGTTGATGGTTTGTAACATCTTATTCTTAACTGCAGGAGTTTAATCCTTTCTCGCTTTCCATTGATGGGGACAAACTAAGAGGACGTGGAACTACTGATTGTTTGGGGCATGTTGCCCTTGTAACTGAACTCATGAGGAGGCTCGGGGAGACAAAGCCGAATTTGAAGTCTACTGTGGTCGCAGTCCTTATAGCCAGTGAGGAGAATTCATCTATTCCAGGTGTTGGGATCGATGCGCTTGTGAGAGACGGATATCTTAACAAGCTAAAGAAAGGTCCATTGTATGTAACCCAAGTGATTGCCTAGGCCAGTCATGTAGCAAACCAGTCATGCTTAATGGATAAAATTCTGTTAATGTGTTTTCCCCCTTCCCTTTTCTTTTCTTTTTCAAGTTCTGTTAATGTGTTTTCATGTTTCCGTGGCAGATTTTGGATCGACACTGCTGATAAGCAACCCTGCATTGGTACTGGAGGCATGATATCATGGAAACTTGGGGCCACTGGGAAGCTTTTCCATAGCGGTCTGCCTCACAAGGTATTATGCTTGGCATTAACTTAATCACTGTTGCAATTTTTATATGTCAAAGTCAAGGGTGACAAACTTTGTGCTCCTATGTGCAAGAGTTTGATCTAGATGTGTTGTGTTACGAATGCAAAAGATCCGAACGATAAGATTCCAGATTCGAGTGAGAAGAACAATGAACAGACCAAGCAAACTAGAAAAAAAGAAAGTGAACACATTGATTTTACGTGGTTTGGGAATACCCTTTGTCCACGGAGAGACAGAGTACTTTCACTATGTTAGGAAGTTGAAATTACAAAGCCAAAAACAACCTCAAAATCCTAGCATGAAAATGAGCTCATAAGGCAAAATGAGTTGGTATAGTATCCCGCATTGTTACAGCACCCCGATCCGCATAGTGGTCCATGGTGTTACAATGCCCCGTGGTGGTGCATCTTGTTGGAAATATTATAGGCTTATTGTTAGAATCCCTCATTGCAGCGAGCCAACAAGAACATGCTACTTAGTATGACTGTATAACAGCTGTGGAGAATCAGAATTTGCAGGAGGTAGAAGGAAATTATGGAAAGAAGAAGAGTGGAAGAGAGTAGAGAAGACACTCAGGAGTTCCCAGGATCCCCCGCCCAAGCCCTATGGCTGAACCAACTCTTATATTCTCCCTCCCCTCTCCCTTCTCAGCCCCACTCCCTTTAACTGCCAGGTATCATTCCCCACGTGGCCAGCAGGAGGTTCTTCCAGAATTAGTAGCTGCAGCCAGCTGTATTTTCTTCATTAAGTCCCATAAGTCCCTTCTAGAAGGCTGTTTTCCAGCTGTTCAGTTGTGCCATGCACAGGATCCACGATCTTTATCATTCGCTACTCCTTGAAAACCAGTCTTGTCTTCAAGATTGAGGGTAAGGAGCTGGCAATGACTGTTGAACCCCCCTTCACCGCCCTGTCCTTTGAGGTCAATTTGAGGTTGGGTCATAGCAAGTTGGAACGCCCTAAAATATTGCAGATCCTCAATAGTTCTGGTGCTTCAAATCATTGGCGCATGCCTCATGCTCAAGTCCACTGCATTTGGTGCTTTGGGCAGAACTGAACAACACTGCTAATTGAGGACTGTGCTCTTGAGAGGTCCTTTAAAATGCACCCTTTTCTCACATGCACGTTAAACAATCTTCCATATGCCCCTCCTGGCTTCATGGACCTGCTTCAGAGATTAGCTGTTGTGGGTTGCTCCTCGTGTAGCACTCCCCATCCTTCTAACTTGCTGTGGTCGTGTCTGCTGCTGGGGACTGGGTTGTATCCCACGGCCCATGGCTTTGTACTCCCCATACAGATCTACTTACTCCAAACTCCCTGTAAAAATGGATTGAAAAATATGTTGAGTTCCCCCTTGGCCAAACAACCCAGTCAACGACCTTGCCTTTCCTTCCCTTCCCAACTTTGCTGGAAATTCTGTCAAACATGTTGGTATAATTTCCTGGTGCTGCTTCTTCGGAATACCACCTGTTACCCCTTCACAGTGACAAGGAAAAATCGTCTTCAATTCGGCCGCAAAACTGTCCAGGCTGCTTTATATTGAGGAGTGTCTTGATGCCCTGCTCCAGAAGTGGGATAGGAGGCTGTTGTCGTGAATGCCTGGCATGGTGGGGGCCCAGAACCTTGCCCCCTTGCGCGGTGACTTCCTGTTTTATTCCCCTCTGCTCAACCGCTATCCTCTCATGTGGATGTTGAATTTCCGATCCACCAAAGGGTCCACGAGTTCTTCCTTAAATTCTGTCCATGTATGGTCATACTTCCAATATGGTAAACTAGTGGATGAAAACCCCTTCATACTCACCTGAGCTAACGACTGCTTCAAAGCCTTAGGAGTTTGATGAATTCGGAAGTAAAACTTTGCTCAAGTGATCCATCCCTTAGGATTCCTTCCATTGAAAACCGAAAGCTTAACTTGCCTATCATACGACATTGAGTCAGGTATTAACGTAGGCCCGTTCAACGTCCAAGCTGCATTTCTTTCTAGCAGCTCCTTAGCTGCACTTCCACTTGAACGTGCCCCGACCCCAATGTCTCTAAAACAAGATTAAACCAATATATATAATCTTTTTGTCTATCAATATCTCATCAAAAGGGATTCAGATTTGTGCCACCACCCTTTACGCTTGATTTACCTTTCTTTGACTTTTTGAAATAAATTCATCCATGAACAACCATGACCATAGATTTAATTTGACACTTCTATTTGAATCAAAAAGCCAAAGATGTCTTTTTTCCTTTAATATGGAAGTGACAAATCCTTTCTTGACTTATTAAATGAATGCCATATCACTTATGACGCACCCAATGTATGTTATATCGTTGCGAGCATATGTTGTCATGGTTTTCATCCCCACATCAAAGTACGCGATTCAAGATAAACATTAATGATAATATCAATTATAAGGACTTAACACACGTTCACATGTAAGAATATCCAATGATTCATAAACACGTGAAATTTCTATTGGCAGGTCTATCCTCACGACCTCTCTTTTTGGAGATCACCAAGTGAGAATTTTATGAGAAAAAGTCTCAATCATCATGTCTTCTTGGACAGATGTTATCTAGACCATAGGACATGTTTAAGAATATTGTCATACCATCTCTAGGATCTCTCATTACAGCAGGAAACTGCTATAACCTTTCGGCATGACATATATTCTAAGGACATTATCACATTAATGTTACACAGAAGAAAAAATCATCACGTGATAAGATATTTATTAATATTCTGGTAATCGAAAGTTCAAAGCCAGTTGGTTCTAGGGAATTAACTCCAACAGTCTCTCATTTGCACTAAATCCATCTGCTAACAACTTTTAAATTACTAACTCTCACATGATTCTATGCTTCTGTTGAGATAAGACTTTAGTCAACAGGTCTGCCACATTCTTCTCTGTAGCTACCGCGACTTCACCCCTTTGAGAAAAACCCCTCAAGAGATGATACTTCTAAAGTATATGCTTTGTCTGTTGGTGTAACCTAGGATCCTTGGCTAGATTCATCGATGCAGTATTATCACAATACAGAGTGATAACATCTTTACTATTAGGTACAACACCAAGCTCCTGGATGAAGTTGCGTATTTACACCGCTTCTTTAGCTGTATTAGATGCTCCAATATACTCAAACTCTACTGTAGAATCGACGACCACTGACTGTTTATAACTCTTTCAGCTCACAACTTCTCCATTAAGGCATAACACTTTATCTCGACTGCGATTTCAGATCATTCTAATTAGTTTGGAAACTAGCATTTGTGTATCCCTTCACAACTAGTCCCTCATCTCTATAAACCTGGAATATATCCTCTGTGTGCTTTAGGTACTTCAGGATAGTCTTTACAGCTGACCAATGTGGCTCTCTTGGGTCTACTTGACATCCGCCTACATGCTTAAGGCATAAACAACATCAAGCCAGTACACAACATGACATACATGACAGATCCAATCGTCGAAGCGTAAGAGATTCTACTCATCCTCTCTCTCTTGTGTAACACCCCGTGATTTTAGAAAAAGAAAACTATTTTAGATAGCATACAAGATACGCAACACCGAACTTAAACGAATCACAAAATATTATTATTTAAATATGATCGTTATAGCATAGCCATTAAATTGGTGGATATGAATAATATTAACTGTTTTATGAAATAATGCTTTGATAAACGCTTAGTAAATAATTACTCAATTATTTATTAAAGTCATTTTATTCATAAATAATATGTTTTCTTCAAAAATGAGTTTTATTGCTTTCTATGAAAAAATATTATAATTAATTTTTAGAACTTTTAGAAAATATATTTGATAAAATGAACATTTTTGAAATCAGCCTATCAAAATTGTGAAGTTTTGAGATTTTTCGGAAAATATTGATTTTTCATTAAAAAGTGAAAAAATATCAATTTTTGTGTCATTTTTTTCAATAAATTAAGTAATTTTAAAGTCTCATTATGCTTTGAATTTGATTTCAAGTAACATAAGTATTATTTAGTTATATTTAATCCTATTAATTATATTTGAATCATCTTTATACTAGATTTTAATATAAGTTTATTTTTTGATTTAAAATACTCATTTTTCTTAAAATTGTTTCAAAGTGCATAATGTTTCTCTATTTTATTTAATTAAAACAACCCTTGATGAGGAATGTTTTAAATGAAATGTATATAGTATATATCAATAAATATTAATTGAAATTCATATCAATAAATATTAATTGAAATTCATATCAATAAATATTAATTGAAATTCATACAATGATAATTACTAGTCATAGAGTTGATATAAAATCATTTTATGCTTGAAAAATACATTTCTTGAAAAATTGTTTTTTCATCGTGTCTTCGGGTTTTAATTTTTAATTAAATTCTTTCACTGTGAATTTAATTTGGTAAAATGGATTTCATATTTGAAATCAGCATAATTTATATTATATATTAAGGTCAACTTAATTTTTGGTCTTAATCAGGGGGTTAAACTGAAATGATAAGGGTTAAAATGACCTAAACACTTGTCTAAATTCTATTGGTTGGCCATATCTCGACCTTATCTCATCTAAAGGCTCGATAATGATCCATTTTAGATCCTTGTGGCATGTGAAAAACGCGGGTACACATTTTTCTTTTCAAAAATTACAAGCGTGTCACTTATCTTACTTATAAATGACCACTCTCTCTCTCTTCTTAACACCTTCAAAGCCTTTTGGTTTGGTGAAATCCTGCCCAAATCCTTTCCTTGTTTCCCTCCCCACATCCTAGAGGCATTGATTTGATCAGAAAACCAATCAAGGAAAGATTTTGGTGTAAACCTTAAAAGGTTGTTCGAAGAAGAGGTATTGTTTTTAATCGAGCGTTATTATTTTTATTTTTTATTCCACTTCCTTCAAATCTTCTTCAATTATGCTGATATAATAACACTTAGTATCTCCCATAGACTGAGATGTTATTATGTTAATGACATAACCTAAATCCATCTCCCCTTCCATCAAATAGGAAGCAAAACCATCATTCGTGTGTATAGCGGACCACCACCTCGCGAACCGATGTAATTCGTTATTCATCATCGCCTCTCACAACTTGTTATAATGATGGATTTTAAGTATATATATGATATTTATAACATAATTATACTTCTGGAATTATGATCACATATTCCTTCTTACTTTCCATTCCGTGAGGATATGATAATGTTGCTCGTGTGTACGGCGGACTACCGTCTCGTGAAGCGATGTGATTCGTTTTTCACTAACGCTTTACATGGAAGTTAATAAGGATAAAGTTAATGAATATACGTGATATACATGACATCATTATGATATTAATGACATTTATCTTTTTGAAAAGATAATCTATCATTTTCTTTCTTACACTGAAAAATGATAATGTCGTTCGTCCGTACGTGTGAACTACCGCATCCACAAAGCGATGTGATTCTTTTTTCATCACCAAATCACATGGATGATATAGAAGTATATTTAAAGAAAGAATATGATATTTATGATATGATGACTATTCTGGAAAGTTAAAATATTATTTATCTTCTTTCCATAGTGATCGTTGAAAAATGGAAATGTTACTTATGCGCACGTACGACCTACCGTTTCCATGATCGCAACGCAGTTCATTTTTCATAACCATCTTTCACGATTGGTTTTAAAAGTATAATTGACATAAAAATGATAATTATGTCATGATTATTATTCTGGAGATGTTGAAATAATGGTCACTTTGATCATAGTCAACCTACCAAAGTCATTTTTGACATATAAAGCGAATACCGTCAAAACTTTCGAAGTGAACTTAAATGATTAACTAATTGCGTATAGCATGATAAAAGATAAAATAAAAAACTTGAAAAAAGTTCAAGTAATAATCAACATAAGTTTATTATTCCGGAAGATAAAGAACGTACGAGATGATTTGGACTCGAGATAAGAGACACTTCAACTTAAAACCTCATTTTAATTGTTTTAAAGATTTATTTTCTAAATCTTTCTCTTTCATGTCCTTGTGCTTCTAAATGTTTCAAGAAAATTCTTATTTATTCTTCAATTAAAGGTCAATTTTGGCCATATTTACTTTCTTTGCAATGTTTTTATAAAAAAAGAATCTTTTTACGGATTGTTTGACCTTCTTTACAAAAGCCAAAAAAAAAGTTCTATTTTAATGTATACGACGACAACTTTTTCCGCTGCCGTAACCGTTATTTGAAGTTTGACAAACTTTTATGTTTTATTCAAAGAAAAACCCTCTTTCCTTTTTTTTGGGTATTTTGGTATTGAAAATGAGTTTTTTAAAAAAATGGGTATTTTGATATTCGAAAGTGTTTTTGCATACGGATTTTAAAGTCTTTCAAGGTTTTTTTTGATAAAAAGTTGCAAGTTTAAATTGTTTTATTCATGTTATGGTCCTTTGACATTGTTTATACGATGGGTTGAGTCTCATTATAGCTCACGGGTGAGCCCGATATAGCCTATACAATGGGTGAGCCTAGATAGCACTCCAATGCATTGGGTGATAATTATGTTATCTGGTATGGTTATTCCAAATTTTAAGGGTTTTGTAAGAGTTTTATGAAGATGATATCCCAAGACACCGACATGACTTTTTTATGTTTGCTAATAAATTTTATGAAAATCATTTGTTTTCAAAGGTAAGATAAATGATATTTTTAAAAGAAAGATGGTGCCCTTTCCGGGTAAAAAGGTTTGTTTTGAAGAAAAGGTTTTTCATGGGTGTTTCTGTTTTTCACTGGACTAATAGATTTATTCTTTTATATCCCTTACCGAGTTTTTTTGCTCATCTTACGTTTTTAAATTGTTTTTCATAGGGTTTAAGGATGAGTAAAGGAAAAGAAAAAATCAAGATGTGAAGATGTGTCATGAAAAGAAAACGTGTTTTATTTTTAAATTTTATATTATGGGAAAAATGGATACTGATCGTAAGTGTCCACTGTAATATATGGTTTTGTTATGTATGAGTTATGACCTAATTCTCTAAAACATCAAACCTAAAAGATCCATGAGAAAAGAAAACGAATTATAGTCTAAAGACACTAGAATATATAATGTTTAAGGTCGGGTCCTTACAGTTGGTATCAGAATAAAGATTTAGATAACTTTAGAGGTTATGATGTTATTTGAACTTACGTTAAAAATCCTCTATAACCATAAGGGTTAGTATGCTAAGGAGAATTACGGTTATGTTGGATAAATAGAAAGAGTTGAATAAAGGATGACATGGTTAAGGATATCTTAATATTTATCATCCACACAAGAGAGTTTATTATGGTTTATCTGATATACTCGCACTAACTTTTTTTTTTTGTAAATGCCTGGATCCAGCATGAACCAAATTAATAATGGATGTGAAGGAAAATGTGGTGATTGTTAACGAGCAACCGAACGGAATGAAAGCTGCAGTGAAAACTTTTGTGGTTATTCTTAACTAGCTATCACGAGTTATGATTGACAACTTGGACCTGAGTGAGTTTCCTAACGCACCAAACAAGAGAAAAAAGGACTTCCATAGAAGTTCAGGTGATAAAGATCGCAAAGGTAAAAAGTTTCAATGTCAATGATGTGAGAAGAAACACCCAGGAAAATGTCCTAAGAGAACTGGAAGATGTTTTGTATGTGGTAAAGGAAGCGTTCAGTTAATGCCGTAAGGGGAATACAATTGTTCCTAAGGTATCAATTGAATGTTTTAAATGTGGAGAGTTTGAACATTATGCAAATCGATTTCCCAAGGGGGAAAGCTCAGGAATGAGATCAACAAGAATGTACAAATAAATGCCTAACAATGCCTATTGCCATTGCAGTTGAAGACGAGGAAACTACAGATGGCATATGAAAGGTATGGATTATATCCCGACTTATGTTTTGAAATTGTTGAATCTGAGTACATGATTCATATTTTTGTTTGTAGGAAGGAAATATTAAGGAATAATATGGAAAAACATAGTTAATGGATTATGAAGAACGTTGAGTGATTAAGGTGTCTACATGAAGGGATTCAAGAGTTATGATGTAGTGGTAGATTTAAGGATGATCATAAATTTAATTGCATTAATACTATTTTGATGTTTTATGTAATGAGTATTTTTAGAGACATTTATTGAGTTTTGATAGATTTTTAAGGTATATGTAACCCTAAGTTTAACATGTGAAAATGTTATTTGAGGTAGAACGTTCTTTTCGTTTTGTGGACACAAGTTTAAAGGTATTGAAACCTTTAGGTTTTATATGATCTTTGATGATTAAGATTATTTTTGAAAATGTTCACCATATTTCGGGGGATGTTATAAGAATTATATTAGTACAATTTTTGAAAAAGGACAACCTATCACATTCGGCAAGGTTGCGGGGCTTGAGCCCACAACCGAAGGGCGACAAGGGCGCAACACTAACCATTGGCTTATGTAATGTCCTGGTTAGTATGACATCGTTTTTTTCACTTAAACGGTTTGACAAATAATGATTAAGTTGATTTTGGGAGCATATGTTTTATCGTATAGAACCATGAGATCGAAAAGTGATTTGGTGATTAGTTAATTAATGTTATTTCGGAAGAAGTTCACGATTTTGGGAACCTTATATGATTAAGGTAAATAAAACATTATGAGATTTTATTTGAGGAATATAGGTTGAATTATCTTTTTTACTTTGGCTTTGTGGTAATTTATGGAAATGATTAGTGTTGAAATGGAAACCTTTATTTATAAACAGAGGAGTACAATTGAGGTGTGAAACCGATGTGAGACGCGAATATTAAAAATATCTAAAAAACATCTAATACTCTTAACACTCCCTCAAGCTGGGACATATATATTTATCTTGCCCATCTTGTTACACAAAAATTGGATACGCGGACGAGACACCCCTTTTGTGAGAATATCTGCAAGTTGATTAGAGGTGTGAACATGACCGAATGTGTTTTTCTTCTCAAAGTTTTCTCGAACGAAGTGACAATTAAATTCAATGTGTTTTGTCCGCTCATGAAAGACTGGATTCGTGACAATCTTGATAGCAACTTGATTGTCACACCAGACATGTGCCGTTTTCTTGATAGTATAGCCAATCTCATATAGAATTTGTTGTGCCCAAATAATCTCTGCAGTCACATATGCCATGACACGATACTCCGACTCTGCACTTGATCGAGAGATAACCGTTTGCTTCTTACTTCGCCATGAGATGAAATTTCCTCCAACAAACATTGCAAAATAAGACGTAGATCTCCTAGAAGAGAGACATCCAGCATAATCTGCATCACAAAATGCCTTAATAGCTGTATGCCCATGATTAAAATATAGAAGACCTAAACTTGGTTCCTTTTTCACATATCTAACAATGCGATGAACAACTTCCTACTGCGTTTTTATTGGGGATTCCATAAACCGACTCACTTTGCTAACCGCACAAGCAATATCGGGTCGAGTCATCGTCAAGTAGTTAAACTTCTCAACAAGTCGTCGGTATCTGTCGGGTGAAGAACACATCTCATTGTCAGTGTGAAGTGACTTTTCTTCAGGTTCGAGGGGTGAGTCAACTGAGTCGGTTTGAGTCATTCTAGTCTTTTGCAGAAGATCAAGAATATACTTTCTCTTTGGTACATCTGGAGGCCTCAATTCCCAAGAAATATTGTAGTGGACCCAAATCCTTAATATGAAAATTTTGATAAAGGATTTGAGTCGATCAATGTCGCCATTATCACTGCCAGTAATGACAATGTCATCCATATAGAAAATCAAGAGAATGTTGCCTGCTGTAGAATGATGATAAAAAACAGAAGAATCTTTTATGCTTTTGACACATGTCAAAGCTAAGTACAACAATACAAAAGCTCCCGAACCAGGCACGAAGTGACTGTTGAGGCCATACAACGATCAACGAAGGCGACAAACCTTGGAAAACTCCCCATGAGCAGCAAACCTCGGTGGTTGCTCCATATAAACTTCTTTATCAAGAAAACCATGAAGAAAAGCATTCTTTACATCCAGCTAATGGAGAGGCCAGTGATAAGAGGCAGTAAGAGAGATAAATAAGCGGACCTATGCCCTCTTGGTCACGGGAGAGAAGGTGTCAAAGTAATCAATGTCATACGTTCGCGCATAACCCTTGACAATAAGCCGCGCTTTGAGACGATTTAGAGAACCCATCGACGTTTACGCGCATGGTATAGATCCACTTGCAACCAACTTGTTTTTTCGTAGGGAGATGGACAAGATCCCAAACATGGTTGGTTTCTAAGGCTTGAAGTTCATCCCACATGGCCTTTAACCAGTCGGGATGAGATTTTGCCTCAGCAAGAGTGCGGAGTTGAGTGAGCAGCTAGTGTCATAGTAGCACGAGAGGCAGCGACAGATAATCCATGATAAAAAGCTAATGAATTGAGATTTTGATGATACGAGCGTTTACATTTGCGAAGGGTAATGGGTAACTCCGGTGATGGACGACCAGGAGCCGGTGAGTCATCGGGTGCGATAGCAGCATCAGGCTCCGGGGTGGCATGTATGCAAGGGTGGTGAGAGTAAACTTGGCCAAAAAGGGATCCAACGACATCAGTAGGAAGACATGGTGGTGGAGGTTCAAGTGAATAGGGTAAAGTTATGGCTGAATCCATAATATCAGGTGTAGGGAATCAGGAATAAAAAAGATAGAGGATTCGACAAAGGAAACATCAGCGGAGGTGACATAACGACTTAAGTCCGGGAAAAAACAACGATAGCTGCGTTGAGTGCACGAATAACCAAGAAAGATACACTTGACTGTGTGTGCATCAAACTTGGAAAGGGAGGACGAGTATCCCGTACATAACAGACACAACCAAAGATGCGAAGAGACAATGAATGTGGTGATGAGGTTGGAAATAAAGAATGGAAAGGAGTATCCCCCTCAAGAACGGGTGAGAGAAGTCTATTAATGAGACATGTAACGGTGAGAATGACATTGCTCCATTAAATGGTCGGAACTTTCATTTGAAATAAGATTACAAGCAACTTCTAACAAATGATGATTCTTATGTTCTGCAACACCGTTTTGTTGAGGTGTATCAGGACAAAAAGTCTGATGGAGAATGCCATGGTCATCCGGAAAGGATTGGAACAGGCCAAAAAAATACTCATGGCCATTGTTAGAGCGCAAACAACGGGTTTTAGTGGAAAACTGAGTTTGGACTTCATTACAATAGGAGCGAAACATTGTAAAAATTTCGGAACTGGCTTTCAACAAATAGACCCATGTCATTCTTGAAAAATCATCTATGAAGGTGACAAAATAACGATAACCTAGTTTACAAGGACTAGGACTGGGGCCCCATATGTCAGAATGAACTAAATGAAAAGGACTAGATGCACGAGTAATCACCTGGGGGACATAGGTGACCCGATGATGCTTGACTTAATGACAGGATTTACAATCAAAAGGAGAAACATGACCCAAATCCGGACAAAGTGACTGAAGAACGGGTGTAGGTGGATGATCAAGGTGATAATGAAGCTGCATGAGATTGTCAGAAGTGGCAAGACAGACGAGAGTTGAGGCCGAGTCAAGCACGTACACAACACCCTCAAGTCGTCCACTACCAAGCACCCGAATCGTCAAAGGCTCCTGAAATACAATCGATGTAGATGAGAAGATGACTTGACACTGTAAGTCAGATGTAAGTTTACTAATAGATAGTAAATTAAAAGGACAACGTGGAACAAGAGCAACTTGAGATAGTGTCAAGCTAGGTGTAACTGAGCAACTCCCGTAACCAGCAATCCGTACCGTCTTACCGTCAACCACAATAATATTACCTTCGGTTGAAGTCGAGCTATAGGACTGAAGAATACCTGCATGCCCAGTGATTGTATGCCCAATGATATGCTTTGAGGCGCCAGAGTCAAGAACGCAGGAGGTGGATCACTGAGATAAATAAGCAGCAGGTGCATCGCCATGAGCAATAGTGACATTGGATAAAGTAGCAACACGTTCAGACTGGAGAGATCGATACTTTTCGTCAGAGGGATCAATAGTATGACGAGTGTCATCGGGAGGCACTGGGGCAGGTATTGCAACCTGTGCAGATCGAGTGACTGAGAATTGGAGAACCATCCGGACGTCTATGCAAACACCAACACGTATCAATCGTGTGATAGTCTATGCCGCAATGCGTGCAGTGTTTGCGGGCAGTAGGTCGACCACGACCTCTGAAACGGTCACCACCTCTGTTGGGGCCGTGAGAGACTATAGCAACATGATCAGAGTGGTCAGTGCTGATTGTTGGTGGAGGGCGACTCACACGAACACGACGATTATAAAAAGGAGGGATGTAATGTGGTGGGGCTGACCAACATGTTGGTAACGGTGGTGGAGAATTTGGCATTGAGCCCATGTAGGAGGGAGAACAAGAACGATTGATCTCGTTGAGTGCGGACGTCATCGGGAGTTTGTGGAATGATCCACAAGTCATTGATCTCATCGACAATAGACTTCCACTCGTTGTAATAAGAGGGAATCAAGCGATTTCCCTGTTGAAGAGCTAAGAGCTGCTGGAAAAGAGCAGATATATGAACGAGATTGATTGTCTCAGAAAACATATGCAATAAAGAATCCCATAAATCCTTGCAAGTATTAGTAGTCTTGGCAACATGCTTAACCGAGCGATCCATGGAGTTAAGCAGCATAGAAAAGATCTTGTTGTCATGCTATTCCCATTGTCCGAATGTGACATTTTTTGAATCAGGAGGGGATGCAACAATTAGCATATCATGAAGATTAAATGATCAAGGCATATACATTTTTGGCATGGGGCTTTAAAAGTTGTTGATGTTATTTGGAGATAAATGTTAAATCAATCTTAGAAGAATATGTGATCAAACCCTTCTGATTTTTTGGGTTTCAATCTTAGTTAGAAGCATTTTGGAGAATTTTAAAGATAGTTATTTACGAAGCTAAACTTTGGGAGTTATTGTTGAGGCCTTGGAGATCAATGTTGCATTTCATCATATGAAGGTTTATTCATTTTGGGAATTATCTTACCTTTTGCTAACCATTTTGGTTTTGGTTAATGTCTAAAGAGAGGAGGAATATCTTGTTATCCTTTTATGGTTATTATATGATTCTTTAAAAGTTTATTTTAGAGCTTGTGGAATGAAAAAATCATCTTCAATACTCATTGTTTGGAGCAAAATATGAGATTGTGATGAAAATTGATTGAAAGATAAATTTTACTTATCAAGTATATCTCCTCATGTTCCTAGTCTAGATAGTAAACGAATTCATCAACTTTTGGAAAAGGATCTTCATAAAAATGTTAACCATTTTTGAAAAATTGAGGGTCTCTTCTCTCTCAAAAAAAGTATAATGTTATCTCCTAAATTACTCTTTCCAAATCCATATTTTCACTTCCCACTAATGTTTTTCTACTTGGAAACCCAGTTATGTGTCGTTTTATGTGACCTTCGTATTTTCTTTTCTCTCTTATCAAGAGAAAGCTTCATTAACCCTTTTTACGATGTAAGATTTCAAGAAAGGTATTTTCAAATGTAAAACCTTTGATTGCCGAGATCAAGTTCAAATTGCGAGGACATAATTTATTAAAGGGGGAGGATGTAACATTCCGAGATTTTAGAAAAAGAAAACTATGTTAGATAACGTACGAGATACGCACCACCGAACTTAAATGAACCACAAAATATTATTATTTAAATATGACTGTTATAACCTAACCGTTAAATTGGCGGGTATGGATAGTATTAGCTACTTTATGATATATATATATATGTCCTACTAGATCTAAATGTTTTGATAAATGCTTAGTAAATAATTACTCATTTTTTAGTAAAGTAGTTTTATTCACAAAAAATTTGTTTTCCTCTAAATTGATTTTTATTGCTTTTTGTGAGAAAATATTATAATTAGTTTTTAGAACTTTTAGAAAATGTATTTGATAAAGTGAACATTTTTGAAATCAACATATCAAAATTAACATAGGGTGAAATTTTGGGTTTTTTCGGAAAATATTGATTTTTTAGTGAATAGTGAAAAATATCGATTTTTGTAAAACCGTTATTTCTTTCCAATAAATTAAGTAATTTAAAAGTCCCATTATGCTTTTAATTTGATTTCAAGTAACATAAGTATTATTTAGTTATATTTAATCCAATTAATTACATTTGAATCTTCTTTATACTAGATTTTAGTATAAGATTATTTTTGGGTTTAAAAACGTGCATAATATTTTTGTATTTTAATCAATTAAAACAACTCCTAACGAGGAATGTTTTAAATGAAATATATAGATTATATAACAATAAATATTAATTGAAATTCATATAATGATGATTACTAGTCATAAAGTTGATATAAAACCATCTTATGCTTGAAAAATACATTTATTGAAAAACCGATTTTTCATCACGTCTGTTGGTTTTAATTTTTAATTAAATTCTTCCATTTATGTGAATTGAATTTGGTAAAATTGATTTCATATTCGGAATCAACATATTTTATATTATATAATAAGGTACTTAATTTTTGGTCTTAATGAATTGTAAAAACAATAAAAATCTTTTACCCCAGTTAAGGTAAAAACGGATTTACCGGTGGGTTAAACTAAAATGATAAGAGTTAAAATGACCTAAACACTTGTCTAAATTCTATTAGCTGACCATATTTCGACCTTATCTCATCTAAGCTCTATAATGATCCATTTTGGATCCTTGTGGCACGTGAAAAACGCACGTACACCTTTTTCTTTTCAAAAATTACAAGTGTGTCACTCAACTTATTTATAAAAGGTCACCCCCTCCTCTCATCTTCACACCTTCAAAGCCTTTTGGATCGGTCAAGCCCTACCCAATTCCCTTCCTTCCCTCCCCACATCCTATAGGCCTTGGTTTGATCGAAAAACTAATCAATGAAATCTTTTGGTGTAAACCTTAAGAGTTTGTTCGAAGAAGATGTATCGTTTTTAACAAAGTGCTTTTATTTTTATTTCTTCTTCCACCTTCAAATCTTCTTCAATTATGCTAATATGATAACACTAGTATCTCCCATATACTGAGATGTTATTATGTTGATGACATAACCTAAATCCATTTTCTTTTTCTTCAAAATGGGTGGGAAACAAAACACATCATTCGCCTGTACGGTGGACTACTGCCTCATGAACCGATGTAATTTCATCGCCTCTCACGACTTGTTATAATGATAAATTTTAAGTATATATATGATATTTGTAACATAATTATATTTCTGGAATTATTAAAAACGAATCATATTGCTTCGTGAGGTGGCAGTCCGCCGTACACACGAGCGATATATGTGATATACATGACATCATTATGATATTGATGACATATTTTTCATTTTGAAAAGATAATATATCATTTTCTTACAAAAAATGATAACGTCGTTCGTGTATACGTGCGGACCATCGCCTCCACAAATTTATGTGATTCTTTTTTCATCACCAAATCACATTGATGATATATATAAGTATATTTAAAGAAAGAATATGATATTTATGATATGATGATCATTTCGGAAAGATAAAATATTTTTTACTTTCTTTTCATACTGATCGTTGAAAAATGAAAATGTTACTAATGTGTATGTACGACCTACCGTCTCCATGATCCTAACATAGTTCATTTTTCATAGTCATCTTTCATGATTGATTTTAAAAGTATAATTGATGTACACAAATGATAATTATGTCATGATTATTATTCTGAAGATGTTGAAATAATGACCTCTTTGACTATAGTTAATCCACCGAAGTCATTTTTGACATATAAGCCGAATATCCTCAAAACTTCCGAAGTGAAATTGTGTATAGCATGGTAAGAGATAAAATAAAAGGAATAATAAATTTGAAAAAAGTTTTTTAAGTAAATAATTAACATAAGTTTATTATTCAGAAAGATAAAGAACGTACAAGATGATTTGGATTCAGGTAAAAAACACTTTAAATTAAAACATTGTTTTAAATGTTTTAAAGATTTATTTTCTAAATCTTTTTATTCCATGTCCATGTTCTTCTAAATGTTGCAACAAAATTCTTATTTATTCTTCAATGGATGCTAAATGTCATTTTTAACCATATTTCACTTTCTTTACAATGTTTTTATAAAAAAAAATATTTTTAAGGTTTTATGTAAAAGACTTTCTTTTAAAAAATCTTCTTTTAAAGATTCATTTTCAACTTTTTTTTCCATGTCCATATTTTTAAAATTGTTTTATGGATGTTTTTAGCTTTCATGTTTTATTTAAAGAAAAACCCTCTCCTCTTTTTGGGTATTTTGGTATTGAAAATGAGTTTTTAAAAGAAAACAGTATTTTGATATTCGAAAGAGTTTTGCATATGAGTTTAAAAGAGTTTTTCAAGGGTTTTATGATGAAAAGTTGCAAGCTTAAATTGTTTTATTCATGTTACAGATACGATGGGTTGAGCCCCATTATAGTTCACTTGTTAGCCCGATATAACTTATATGATGGGTGCGCCTAGATAGCGCTTAAATGCATTGGGTAATGATTATGTTTTTTGGAGAATTATATTGGAAGTCGACCGTATGGTTATTCCAATTTGTAAGGGTTCTGTAAGGGTTTTATGAAGATGATGTCCCAAGAAACCTACATGACTTTTCTATGTTTTTGCTAATGAGTTTTCACGGAAATCATTTGTTTTAAAAAGGCAAGATAAACGATCTTTTTAGAAGAAAGATGATTCCCTTTTTGGGTAAAAAGACATGTTTTGAAGAAAAGGTTTTTCATGGGTTTTTATGTTTTTCACTGGACGAATTTCTTCTTTTATGTTTCTTACTGAGTTTTTTGTGCTCATCCCACATTTTTAAAATGTTTTCCACAGGGTTTAAGGATGAGTAAATAAAAAGAAGTCAGGTTGAAAGTCGTGAAGATTTGTCATGAAAAGAAAGCATGTTTTATTTTTAAAGTTATATTTTATGAGAAAAATGGATACTGATCGGAAGTGTCCACTTTGTAATATATGATTTTGTTATGTATGAGTTATGACCTAATTTTGTAAAACTCTAAACCTAAAAGATCTATGGGAAAAGAAAGTGAATTCTAGTCCGAAGACACTAGAATATATAATGTTTATGGCTGAGTTCTTACATCTTGTGTCCAATGACACATTTTCTCAGAGAGATGTATACCATGTGATATTGGCACCAATCCTCTCTTGGATTGTTTCATATTGAATCTCTTCAATACCTTGTCAATGTATGTAACTTGACTTACTCTAGATTTATTTTGATGGATCTTGATCCCTAGAATGTAAGCTGCTTCACCTAAATCTTTCATGGAGAAACATTTATCTAACCACCTCTTAACTGATTATTAGACTGGTATCTTGTTTCTCATTAATAATATTTCATCAACGTATATTACAAGGAAAACTATTTCACTCCCACTAAACCTCTTGTTGATGCAAGACTCACATTCATTCTTTATGGGACGAAATTCTCTTATGCTTTCATCAAAATGAATGTTCCATGATTTGGATGCTTGCTTCAACCCATATATGGATCTCTGCAACTTGCACACTTATTGGCATCCTCGGTGTCACAGAACCTTTTGGTTGTGTCATACAAACATCTTCCACGTCCTGGTTTCCATTAGACTGGTATCTTGTTTCTCATTAATAATATATCATCAACGTATATTACAAGGAAAACTACTGCACTCCCACTAAACCTCTTGTAGACACAAGACTCACATTCATTCTTTATGAGACGAAATTTTCTTATGCCTTCATCAAAACGAATGTTCCATGATTTGGATGCTTGCTTCAACCCATATATGGATCTCTGCAACTTGCATATATTATTGGCATCCTTTGGTGTCACAGACCCTTTTGGTTGTGTGATACAAACATCTTCCACGACTTGGTTTCCATTAAAGAAGGCGGTCTTGACATTCATTTGCCTAATTTTATAATCATGATGAGCTGTTATTTCAAGTAGAATTCTAATGGATTCCAGTATAACGACCGGTGAAAACGTTTCATCATAGTCTATGCCTTGATGTTGCTTAAACCCTTTGGCAACCATTGTTTTATAGGTAGTGATTCTACCATCCATGTTCAGTTTCTTGAATACCCATTTGTACCCAATGAACTTTAGTTGAATTGGAGGATCGATCAAAACACAAACTTGGTTTTGGTACATGAAATTCATTTCAGAATTCATGGCTTTTTGCCACTTTGTAACTTCTGAGCTACCTACTGTTTCTTTGTTGATCAGAAGTTTGTTATTTTCAACTAATAATGTGTCACTTTACTCGGTGACAAGACAACCATATCTCTCTGGTTCTCTAACCTCTCTGGTGTAATATTTGTGTCTTTGGAACAACTTCTACCGGGTCTTGTGGAATATGTTCATTTGCTAGCTCTTGCGTATCTTGAGCATTGACTTCATCGAAGTTTATCTTGCTTTCACTATCTCTTTTCGAGATATGCTCCCTTTATAGGAACATTGCTTATGTTGCCACAATTAATTTTTTATCCGAGGGATTGAATAGGTAATATCCTCTTGTTTTTTTAGGATATCTTATAAAGATACACTTTATGCCTCTAGATGTAAGTTTGTTGCTAGTAATAGCCTCAACAAATGCCCCACATCCCCACACATGTATGAGATTCTGCTTGCTGCTTTAGCGAACACTCAATTGAGTATGTATGCTGCAGTCTATAATGAGTATCCCCAAAAGGATAATGGAAGATTGATAGAGTGAGAGGACTAACACTTGTATTTAAGTAAGAAATGAACCAACGAAATACAAAGAGGTGGTAGAAGAAGATACTTCGGGATTGAATCCCGCCAAAGCCTTTCGGCCAATTCCCAAGCCAGAAGGCCGATTCTGAGATATTCTCTTCCCCCCTATCCCCCATGCATTCAGATTTATAACAGATCTCACCTCCACGTGCCCCCCCTCAACAACTAATATTCCCCCACAACAGACTCCGAACTCCCCCAACAAACTAACCCCATACAAAGACAAATATTCCCCTCCCAACAATGACCAAATTACCCCTGCACAGGTTCCTACCACTCTCCGCCCCTTAAAACAATCTTGTCCTCAGACTGAAGAAAGGTGGGCTTGCCACCTAGACGAGCCAAGCAATCTCCCATATCCGCCACCTGGAGTTTGCGCTTGGGGCAGGACCAAGCAACACCACTGCCATCGGATCGAGTTGTTGTGGCCCCTTAGCATGCCCCCTTTCTGCGCAAGCATACCAGGCTATCTCCCAAATGCTCCGCACGTCTGCATGAGTCAACAACTCTCTACGCGACTTCCAGAAAAATGCAGCGGACTGGATCGACAACCAGAATTTCCCGAGTGCGGCGTGAGCTTCTTGGATCGTTGTCTAGGCGCCCACTGTCGATGTCATTTCCAACTGTTGGAGTCTGCATCCCACATCGGACTTGTGGTCCGGTGTGGTTTATATTATTTGTTATAAAATAACCCTAAGGGCTTCTTTACAGAGAACACCTTGGGGATTCAGGTCTACCTCTTTTTATCATTCTACATGGTATCAGAGGGAAATTAATCCCGAACCCTCCCTTTTTTTTTTCCCGTCGGCCTCTAGGGTTTCTTCCGGTTGGGGAGGCGGCGACCTCCATGGCCTGCATGCCATAGGTATTACCGCCCCCCCTGCCGGCTATCTCTCCCAGTCGGCCTCTGTCCGGCGGATCTCCCCCCTGCCGGTACCTCCTTCCCTGGAGTCCCCTTCCCGCCTCTGCGCGCACGACATAATAGGCCGACTTCCTCCTGGCGATCCCGAGCGGGACTCCTCCCCGACGACGTCTCGGCACCCCACATCCAGCGCGACGCGTCCAGTCACCCTCCTCCCGTTGTTCGCTCCCGTCGGCCCTCCAACGCCTCCTCCGCTACGCCGCTTCCCCGCACGATGGCTCCGCTTTCCCAGCGTGCGACTCCCGGCGCCCTCATCCAGGCGCGCTCGGCCGGCCTCGTCACGCTGCTCCCTAGCGACTTCGCCCGACAACCCTTCAGCGCGCGCCTCGTCGTCCGGACGCCCGAACCCGCGCGACGCGGTTTGTTCCCGTCGCCCCCCTCTTGCGCGACGACCCTCCTGCACCGCTCCCGCGCGACGGACTCTAGGAGGCCCTTCCTCTGCCTTCGACGGCTTCCAGCGCCGCCTCCCTCAACCCAGGCGCTGCTCTCTCCCCACGGCCGTCTCTCTTGCGGCTTCCCGACCGACCTCCGCAACGCGCCCCGTCCTGTCCTGACTCGCGACTTCTTCCCCGATTCCCGCCCGACGCCCGATCCCGGCGGCTCCTTCCGCCCTTCCCGCGGCCCCTCTTCCCGACGGCGTCCTGCCCGGCAGCTTTCGGCTCCCCGCATCCAGCGCGACGTGCCCCGTCTCCCTCCTCCCACTGTCCACTCCCGTCGCCTTCTCTCCCATCCCGGTGGCCCCCATCCCAGCGGTTCCCATCCCTCTGGCGGCTCCCTCCCGTCGCGATCATCCAGGCGCCCTCGTCCAGGTGCGCTCTCGTCCAGGCGCGCCCTCTTCGCGCTGTTCCCTAGGCGCACCTCCAGCCACTGCGGATCCCTCCCGGTGGTCCTCCTTCCTACTGCTTTCGGCGCCCCTGTTCGTCGCTGCGGAAGCCCCTTCTCCAGGCGAACACCCCCCGCCTCTCGACCTAGGCCCCCACCCTTCCCGGTGTAGCCCTCCCGGCGGTCTTCCGTCTTCGCCGGCCTCGCCCTTCTCAGCAGAACCCTTCTGGCGGTCTCCCGCACCTCTGCAAGGCAGCCCTCCCTCCGGCCCATTTCATCCGCTCCAGTCCGGCGAATCTCATCGTCCGACACTTCCTTCGGCGGACTGGTGCTCCCTTATTCGCCGGCACGCCCTCGCACTTCCTCCACCGTGGCGCAACACTTTGATCGCCTTGGATCCAGGTCCTTTGGCGCCGCCAGATCCCGCAACGATTCTGCGGAATCCCCGCCTCCCGTCGCCGGTCCCACAAGTGCATCGACTGACCCCACTAGTGCGGCATTTCTGACGCTCCGTCAACCGGCCCGGTCTGTGTGGTTCTTCTACTGCGCCCGCGACATCATTCATCTATCATCCTGCGGGGGAGCTGCGATCTTGAGGGGGAGTTATGATCGTTGCATGTATCTTTTTATTTCGTCTCCCCCCATGAGTGTGGACTGTTTAGTAACCCTCCCTGGTTCTCCATCTGTTTGCACTGGTGGGGATGAAGTGCGCTCTGTTGTTGCAGGTTTGCCAACACACATGAATTACAGTTGTCAAAAACAGACTCCTCCTGCTGTGCAGTCATCATCGACGGAAGTGAAGGCCGCTCCTCATGAGGCGACATCTCATGCAGACGACGCAACCAAGTTACACTAGATGTTTGGAACTGAGCCTGCACCTGCTGTGTCTTATATAGCACGACGTTGATCCGCAGTATGCGATTCTCCGTCTCATCCATCAACGTGGTCATTGATCTGATGGTGTTTTTTTGAAAAGTCGAGGCACTTTTTTTTTGGGTTTTATGTCCAACAGAAAAGTCGACACTCTGATTCATTTTTTCCCATTTTTTTGCCTTTTTTTTTCTGTTCTTTTTTTGTTTCCAAAAGAGTATTACTAGCAATCGACGGTGCTTATCAAATCCAGCGAGCATAACTAGTAGCACGCCTTCGAGGAAAACATCGTGCGGGCGTCAGGTGGAGAAGAAAAAATCGCCGTGCGGGACTCTTTCGAACGAAATCGTCTAAGTTTCCCTTGTTGCAACGATCGTCTCTTGCACGCGAGCTGGCCATGGGCGTCTTCTAGTCGGGAGCGGGCAACGCACAACTTCTCCGTGCGATATCCAAGAAAATACACAAATGACAGTGCATGTCTATTTCAAATGGAAACTGATGGTGCCATCCGGCCGTTCGCCTTGTGTAAGCAATTGAGGCGGTAACGACAAAGGATGCAGCTCCGTAAGACCTGTCGCGACAGAAGAACAAAGTGGAAATGGGTTAGAGGTCAGACCAATTGATAGAGCCAGAGGATTAACACTTGTATTTAAGTTAGAAATGAACCATCAGAATACAGAGGTAGAAGAAGACACTTCGAGATTGAATCCTGCCCAAGCCTTTTGGCCGATTCCCATGCCAGAAGGCCGATTCCAAGCACAAGGCTGATTCCCAGATATTCTCTTCCCCCCTCTTCGCCATGCATTCTAATTTATAACAGATCCCACCTTCACGTGTGCCCCCAACAACTAATATTCCCCCCACAACAGACTCCACCCCCCCAACAGACTATTCCCATATAAAGACAAATATAACCCTCCTCGCAATGGCCAAATTGCCCCTGCAGAGGTTCCTATCAAAGATTTGCACGACTCATTATCGATCTCATCATGTCCAACAAGGTGCAGTTCTTTCTTTCATAGACACCATTCCACTATGTTATATAAGGAGTGAATAGAGATAGTATCCTGAACTCTTTTAAATAATTGATGAACTCCTAGTTAAGATACTTCCTGCCTTGACCTTATTTATCTTCTTACCAAGCTGTTTCTCTACTTTATTCTTGTATTCTTTAAATTTCTTAAAGGAATCAAACTTAAACCTCATTAAGTAAATATAACCATATCTACTAAAATCAGTGGTAAAAGTTAAAAAGTAGGAGTATCCACCTCGAGTTTCTACTGGAAAAGGTTCACACACATATGTATGAACTAATTCTAGAAGGTTTGTGACTTTCATCTTTTTCACTAAATGAAGCGTAAGTCATTTTTCCTTAACAATTGTGACATATATTCAAGGATTTTAGTTCAAAAGAATATAAATACCCTTCTTGATATAATCAAATGTTTCTCGTTTACATAACCAAGTCTTTGATGCCACAACTAAGTGTGATATGAGTCATGTGAACTTGATTCGTTATCTGTTTCCAAAACTTGATTTTTATATTCTACTATGTGAAGATCATTATCTCATAACATATGCTATCTTTTTAAAAGTATCATTCTTTATTTCCGAACTTTAAAACAAAGATATCGATGTCTAAATTGGACACAAAAATTATGTTCTTGGTTACACTGGGCACATAATAACAATTCTTTAAAACTAAAATTAATCTAGTCGGTAATGTGAGATGGTAGTCTCTTATCGATATCGTAGCTAGTCTTGCCCCATTGACAACTCAAAGATCCATATCACCTTTAGCAATCTTTTGGAATCTACTTGGTTCTTACATTTGCATACAAACGTGAGAACCGCAATTTGTATTTAATATTCAATTTGTAGAAATGGATAGATTGCACTCGATAATGAACGTATTCGAACCTTCCCCTTGCTTCTTTACCGAGACAGTTCTCCTTCCTATGGCCTTTCTTGCCACAAACAAAACATACCGCATCCCGCTCTTTAGCCTTCTTATAGATCTTTCTATTTTTGGAAGGGCGGTGCGAAGGTGCCTTGACTTAGAATTTGCCTTAGACCTTTTTCAGCTTGCCTTTCCTCTTGTTCATCATAAGGAGCCCGCTTGACAAATCAAAGACAAGTGATTCGGGATCGTTTTCTCTACATTGTTTATGTTAAAATTCATAATAAACCTTGAGAAGCTCGAAGGAATGAGGAGAGAACAAGGTTTGTGCACAATTCTTTGGGCAGCTTGAATCCCAGAAATTTCAAACACTCAATGTTGCTAATCATCTCAACTACATGAGGTCCAACTGGAACTCCACCTAGCTTGCACGTAAAGAGTGCCTTGGAGATTTCATACCTCTCTTGTCTTGCTTTCTCTTGTCTTGTTTTCTCCTAACAGATTCCACAAAGATGAGACAACATGATATATCTATGTCTTTGTGAAGCTTATGGAGCTCACTAGTCATGGATGATAACACAAAACATTGGATATCTAATGCATCATCCACGTGTTTCCAGATGACGTTTTTCTTCTTATCACTAGCCTCTTGAGAAGGCTCTGCAGGAATTGGGGACTCCAGTACATAAAACTTCTGCTCTTGGCGTAGTATAATGCCGAAGCATTTGTACTTTCCTAGAAGTTAGCATCGGCTATGAGATTATCTTTCTCCGAAATGGATCGCACAGATAATGATGTGGTCAAATGACTTGCCATTTTTCTACAACAAACTAAAGCAAATATTTAGATCTTTATCTTGATTATCGGTTATGGTGTAATAAATTAATTTTATTAGTCCTATTATTTTATCAAATCCCAATAGCTCTCATCGTTGGATTTGAAATATCTAGTTGCTCGGATATTCAAGTGCTAAAGATCCATATTTCTCTTCAAATAACCCATACAAAGATCTTATCAAATTATTCAAAGGTAGTTAGATAAGCTTTACTTGTCAACGACATTAACTCTCAACTCTTTGATCTATTGAGCGGACTTCCCAATCCCGAAATCCTAAACTTGAATTTCCTAACTCTTGCCTCCAAGTTACATCGGGGCTTGCTAAGACAATCAACCCTTTAATATTCATATTCTTTATTTTAATCTTCATACGCCCGTTAATATTATGTGAACTTCACATAATTAATTGATTATGTCTGATAAAATAATTTACACATAATAATTTTATTTTATTTTATCTTTAACATACTAGTTAATTTATTTACTTGTGATTGCGTTTAATGGTCCAAATAGACCATGCATCGCATAAATAAATAAATTACCACACCGACGAGATCAAATAAATATTTATATAATTATGAGCCTTTATCTGCTGGTTGGTTTATTGAGTAGTGATAAACCAACCTCGACCCTAGGGGAAATAACCCCTTGAGCCTATCCTTGGCTCGAGTTGCAGCATTTCTCCATTCTCCTGTGTATCTCATTGGTTGAGTTTACCTTGATTAGGGTCCTAAACTGTCTCCTCATAGTGGGAGCTCCATCATTTACAAACGTTTACTCACTCGCAGGTGATAGGTACTAGAGGTTTAGGGTTACATAAAATAAACCTTGGACACACGAACCTGCATATAATAAAGGAGAGATGATGCGAAGATCATCATATTTAATTTAATAATAAATCATTACATAAAACCTTGCAATAAATTATTAAATTAAATAAATAAATCCAACACATACACAGGTCACTCAAGTTGATGATCAATCACAACATGCAACGACTACGTATTTAGAATTGTTAACATTTATTTCAATTTGTTTTAATTAAGATAAATTCATTGGAATTAACGAATTAACTAACTAATTAATAAATTCTTTATGTTAATATTTTGTCCAAACAATTCTTGAAATAAAATAAGATTCCCATCCCGAATTATTTTAAATAAATTAAATAAATTTAATTTAATTTTTAAAATAATTAAGTACATGATGTGTATTGAGAAGGGCACGTGATGTGTACCTTCCGCATCAGATTAAATCCATTTCTGGAATTTGATACTTACGCAGTGTGTACTGTCACTCAATATGTCGTATGACTCGCCGTGTACGGTCCTTATCGTGTATTGTGTACTTACACGACATGTATGTCTACATGCGATCAAGCTGCATAGTTTGCGCGACGTGTATTATCACACGATAAGCCACAATATACCATAGTATACGCGACATGTACCGCTGGCGATGTGTGAAGTACACAACGTGTATGACTACCGTTACACGTCGTATGGTTGCAAAATTTACGCAGTGTTAATAAGCGCTCATACTCACACGACACATCGAAAATCACCCGGCTTGTGGTGCAGAACGACACCTGTCATGGTGTGTACAGTTAACTATATGTCATGTAGTTTATGGCTCGTTTAAATTATCCCATGTGTTGACTCACACATAGTTATTAATGGCGCGCCATTGCGCCATGGCTAGCGCCAGGGAGTGGTGCGCCGCGCCATGGCTTCGCCATGGCTCATTTAAGATGGCTCACTGTGACGTGCGCCATATTGCGCAATGGCGCGCGCCATGTTGCGCCAATGGCGCGCGCCATTGAGCTTTTTTTATTTTTTTTTGTATTTTTTTAACCTGCTAACTCTTACGCCCCGATTGAAAATACCTCTTTTGAGGTCAAACAACGACCTCCCATTTCGACTCTACGCAACACTCTTCCCGTGAGCGTAGCGACCCAGCCGGTGTTGGACCACATTGACTGCCACGACCAAACCGAGATCCCTCGACCGCCGTGACCCAGTCGACCACGACTTAGCCGAGCTCCCTCAACCACTGCGACTTAGATACGCAATGTTGTCCAGAGCAGGTGCACCTTCTGTGCGAATCAATAACTTTTTTTTTGTTTTTAATTCAATTTTGTTTATGTTGCTCGCCCCTTATTTTTTTTCAAATTACTCCTGTTGTTTTTTTGAGATATATGGTTTTTTACTCCCGTCTTGGTTTTTTTGAGATATATGGTTTTTAATATATTTCAGGAATTGATATATATGATTTTTTGAGATATATAGTTTTTAATATTTAATTGTAGGTGTCATTGTTGACTTCATTTGTTTTTTGATGTATGGAATATGAATTATTGACATAAATCTTTGTTTTTTATATATAAATTTTATAATTTATTATTTGTTATTGTTGATATATGTATACACCTCTTTTGTGCGCCGCAAGTTAATATTGCCACGCGCCGTGCGCCGCGCCGTGCGCTTTTGCGTCGGGGGCTCTTGTCACCGTTGTGCGCCATGCGCCGTAAATAACTATGGACTCACACGACACGCCTAAAATCTCGGCGTGTACCTTGTGTGGGGTGTCGCCTGTTACACGGCATTTACATACCAGCTATACGCTGGTTAGTCCACGTCTGGCCGCGTCGCTCAGTTGGTAGTCAATACGCGACATGTATTTCACCACATGGCTTGTCGTAATTTACGCGTGGTCAAAACCGTGGGGGTTACACGGTGTGTAGTTACACGCTGTGTAATCCCTAGCGTTTAATGACGTCGCGTACCGAGCTGAGATTTACGCGACTAGCACCTTGTGTGAGTTGACCACGGGCACACGACATGCAATTTACCGTTGCACGACGTGTATCCATGTCATGTAACCAACGACCTTGACACCTTTAGATGTGATCTTCGAGCGTTCTTCGCATGGCTTGACCTGTTCTTAACTATACGAATTTCGATAAACGCGTTATCTCGACTTTTGGATTAAGAACAGAAATATGGAAGTGAAAACTAACGAATAAACGCAGGAAATTGATCAAATAAATTATAAATAATTATAAATTAGAATGTGACCACTTTAATACCACTTGAAGGTTCCAGAACGCAGCGCAAGTGGTGAGATGGTGCTCGATTTTGGTTTGGTTTTTCGTCGGTTTCAATGGATAAATCTGAATAACTTGATAAACACAACCTAGAATCTCTTAGAGAGGATCTTTTACATTTAATTTATAATTAATTTTAAATAAGAGTTGGCCCAAACGCGATAACACCCTTGATCAATTTCTGGTGCCGCTCTTCTCATGCCGTCGTTGCGATGGACAATCAAAACGAGGATTCCTCTAGGTGTATCCACACGTGCTCCACGAATCCTCAGATGGTGATCTTGAATCTTTGGATGCTAGCGCGGTAGAGACAAGTGCTTTGCGTCGTTCATTGTTGATTGCAATATGTGGTTCTCTTGTTTTCTTTATGTTCTTGAGAGAGTGGAGGAAGAATCTCTCTAGGGCTTGAGATAATTTTAGAGAGACCATCGTTGTGTACAATAAGTCTCACTCTTAAAAATGATATAACCGAGATTTTATAGTTAAGGTTAAACAATCGATAATTGCACAAAAATACCTTTATCAATTTGTTAATTCTTATTATTATATCCCATGAAACATGCTTATTTAAATATCATCTCTTAAATAAATAAAATAATATTTATTTAAATGATACTAAATAAAATATATCATTTCTATCTAGCCATTAACTCGACCCATTAATCCTCCATGAAATTTATTGAATCTAGAATAATAAAATATTTAATCAAATAAATATTACAAACGGTCGGGGAAGGGGAACTACAAAGCTACAAAGAAACATGCAAACACACATATGTAGGAAGCCAGAGAGACTCGAACCCATGATCTCCTTGACACTTCAGAGGACCCATCAAATAAATATTATTTGTTCAATAAATAAATAAATATTATTTTCACTAAACTCGCGAACAGATATTTATTTTTAATATTTACATAACTAAATAAATATTTCTATTAATCTATTAACTAAACCATTGAATAAATAATTATTTATTTATTACCTTGTGAATTAAAAACAAAAGATAAAATTTTTACTCCCTTATCCAAAACTCGAATGTCTCGTGATTGAATATTTGTGAGTTCAATTTTACTTGAATAATTATTATTCCACAAACTTATATTAAGTTTAAGATTAGTGTCTAACAACACGTCAAGTCACTCAAAGAGAAATAAGTTAATGTCGAATGCTACTGTGTAATATAATCCCCCTGTCCACCGATATCTCATCAAACAAGATGTATATGTCTTCACTCTTTACGCTTGATTTATCTTTCTTTGATTTTTTGAAATGAACTTGTCGATGGACAACCATCACCATGAATTTAATCAATCAATTCTATTTTAATCGAAGTGTCAAAGATATATTCTTCCATTAATATTGAAAGAACAAATTTTTCTTGACTTATTCAATTAATATCATATCACTTAAGACGCACCCAACGTATGCTATTTTGTCGTGAGAATATATCGGCATGATTTTCATCTATACATCAAAGTATACAATTTATGATACACATTAATAATAATCTAAAGTGTAAGGACCAATACACACATTCGTAGATAAAAATATCCATTGATACATAAGCATGTTAAATTTCTATTGATGGGTCTATCCTCATGACTTCCCTTCTTGGATATCACCAATTATGGACTTTATGAGAATAAGTCTCAATGTCTTATGAACCTCCAACACCTGATAGTCGAACACCATATGTGTCCTACTAGATAGATGTTATCTAAACCATATGACATATATTTAAGAATATTGTCATAGCATCTTTAGGTTTTTATTATGATAGAGAACTGTTATAACATTTTGATGCGACAAATACTTGAAGGACACCATGTAGATGAACAATCATTATGTGATAAGATATTTATTATTCTGGTAATTGAAAGTACAAAGTCAGTTAAACACATGGATATTGAGGCTTTTTGCAATGACGATTATGCAGGATGTCTCTCATCTAAAAGATCTGCGTCTCATTTTGCTGTATTTATCTGAGGTAATTTGGTCTCTTGGCGAAGCAAAAAACAGACAGTTATCTCCTGATCCAGTACATGGTCAAAATATCATGCTATGATGCAGAAATTATTTGGGCACAACAGATGCCACAGGAGATTGGGTATCCTACAAGGAAGCCTGCAAATATCTGACGTGACAATCAAACTGCAATCAAAATTTGCTACTAATCCAATCTTTCATGAGCGGACTAAACACATTGAAGTTAATTGTCATTTCGTTCGGGAGAATTATGAGAAGAAAATGATCATTTTCGGTCATGCTTGAACTGCAGATCTGCTTGCAGACATCTTTACGAAGGAGATTTCTAGGTGTTCAGTTTTTGTGTACTAAGCCGAGCATGATAAACATGCATGTCCCAACTCGAGGGGGAGTGTTGGAGATATTATAGGCTTATCCTATTCCCGGTTCCTTTGAATTTTGTATCTTGCCTTGTATTTACCACTTATCTCCTTTATTTGTTTTCCTATAAATAATGCCATTGGCCTCACTTGAGGCACAGATTTTGATATCTAATTTCTACACACTTAATATACTTTGCCACAATGGTCAAAATTGCTACAGTAGTTCAAAGTTTGGACCAGGGGGGGCTACGACCCCGGGACCCTCGACTTGGGGAGCATCGCTATGACATACCGCCTTTTCAATACATAAAACTTTCCTTACATAATTCGACATTTAACAATACAAATGATCTTTTAAGGTTTAGTGTCTTGGAAATTAGGATCATAATACATAAAAAGAAACACATACAATCTTCTAATCCACTTGAAAGACTTTATCATAGGTTCATCTTAAGTTACTTTTACCGCATCTCATATCTTGGGGACATACATTAAAAGAAATGAGTGAGCATAAAGCTCAATAAGGTAAAAAAATAAATGAGATATCTAGTATATGATCATGAGACCTATCAATAGGAAGTGATCATAATAACATGAGGCATATCATAAAGAAAAATCATGAATCATAACATGTAAATGTGGCTACATCATCAAAATGAGACATTCATAAGCATATTGCCAAGGTTTATCACCAAGGTGACGTAAATCATAATTAAGTTTATTTATCAAGGTATCATAAAACATGTCATCTCTAGAGATTAATTCTTTATCCAATGCATTAGAACGTTATCAGGGCCCACTCTTCATATTTCTCAATTCATGTGAGTCACATCGATCAAAATAAATCACTTCATCAATAAGCCAAGGAGAGTAAAGAATGTGTTTCATATAAAAACATTAAGTACAAAGTGCTTAAAGACTTACATTAAATCATTTTTAACCCATGGAAAGGGAGTGAGTTTTGTACATGTAAATCCCCGTATCAATAAATTATACTTACATCTAGGTGAATACTAATGGAAATGAATTCGGTAGGATGACGATATAAATGTGGATTAAGGAAATGACGTAATGGGAGGGGATGAAGGTCTCCCATTGATAAAACACTATTTGGCAGTAACGAGATAATAAAAGGGGGTATGAAAAGATTATAACCCAACATTTAGAAGACATTCCCCAAGAGGTACTTAAACCGAAAAGAGGAAGTGAAAAATTCCCTTTGAAGTATTGCTTCCTAAAACTTGAGGATGACACTTTGAGGGCTTAAGAACACCTTGGAGGAACTCTTTGGGAGGTAAAATGACCAGAACTTCGTGGCTTATGGATTTGGAGTGGAAAGAAATAAGAATGAGTCAATATTTATAACAAAAGAGAGGGGAATTCCTTATTAATTAGGTTTTGGACTCTATAATAAATTAATCAAAATCACAAACCATTTCATGTTTCTGCCCATGGTTTCTGCTAAAGAGGAGTGGATTTCATTATTTTATAAGGTTAAGAACCAAACTCCTTAAAATAATACTCTTTGGTGATGTGGAAGTGAGTATGTCTATAAAGAATTGATTTTGAAACATTAAAATACAATCTAAGTTTTGGAGGATTCATTAAGGGTTTATAAAATTAATCAAATAACTTCAAAAACACATTATTTTAAATGGGAAATATATATTTGTTTGTGGATACCTTTTATGACATATATTACATCCCTTTTGGGTCATTATAATGTCATAATACACACCTTATATTTATACTGTATAACGACTATATTATCAACGGTTATGATGTTTAATGGTCTTTTAAATCTGACTGGATAAAACTTATAACGGTCCAAAATAACCAAAGTAGTGCATGTGTTTTCTATAACTACATTACTTATAAGACATTTATTCATTCAAAAAGGAGCTTCATTTAAAAAGTTCAGATCGTTACAGTTGCTCCCCTGCCCCCCCCCCTCCAATGATCTCACTTCATAAGTTGATTTGTGAAAGCCATCGGAAGGCATCGGACCGGACCAGTGTTCAGTAATGGTCTCCAACAATTTGGTCTCCAACAATTTGCTCAGCTCCATCTAACTGACTGGGCTCCACAATTCCAACATGTTGCTCATCTGTTTCCATTGTTTGATTCATAATGACTTTGCATATCGGCAGGACTGCAAAGTCAAGGATGACAAGGCTAAGGCTGCATTTGATTGTGGAAAATGTTTTAAAATGAATGCGATTTCTTTTTTCGAACTGCTTATCATAAGTGATAATTGTTGTAAGCAGTTGTCCTCAAGTCCAGAAGAAAACCACTTAAATGAGTGACAGAAAGATATTTTTTTCAATACGCATTCTGGAAACACTTCTAGAGAAGCACTTATCAGTGATCAGTGTTATAAGGAGTTTTCAATAAATGCTTTCAAACAAAGCCTTAACCCAAATGTGTTTTTAGCCTTTTAAGTGGTTTATGGTCTTTCAGTTTGCATCGCCCATGCTTGCTGAATATGCAGTCTTCAGTGAATTATTATGTTTAAATTGTATATTCTGCATGTGCTGTTCCTCAAGCCAAACTTCTTCAGGCAATAAATCCCCTGGAGTTGGCCATGGAAGCATTGAAGGAAATCCAGTTGCGATTCTACAAGGACTATCCTCCCCATCCCAAGGAAGAAATTTATGGATTTGCAACACCATCCACCATGAAACCAACTCAATGGAGTTGTAAGGTTTTAGCCTACAAGTGAAAGTTTTAATGCATTTGCACGGAGTAACTTGTCTTGTATGTGTTGTCCTTTGTTGCAGACCCTGGGGGTGGAATAAATCAAATTCCATATGAATGTACAATTTCTGGAGATGTCAGGTTTTTGAATTTTTCGAATGAGTCCTTGGAGGAATCTCATGGACTGAATTCTGACTCTTTGTTTTGTATTTTTTAATTGTAGGTTGACTCCCTTTTATGAGTAAGCTACTCCTTGACGCTGTCTGAATTTTTGTTACTGGATTCCTTTTTTCAAAAAAATATTCTTCAATATTTCTTTATTTGTGGGAATTTTCTAACCATATAGTCCATTCACAATGACTTAAAGTTCTTTATTATGGTTTCAAATTGTTGTTAGTGTAAAAGAGGTGATGCAGAGGCTACAAGAATATGTGAGTGACATAAATGCCAACATAGAGAAGCTGGACACTCGAGGCCCTGTTTCAAAATATGTCCTGCCTGATGAAAACATGAGGGGAAGGTATGCTCTTATTGTTTCCTGTTTGTTGTGTTAAGTCAAGGCTTTGTTCGTCTACACTTACTGAAAACTGCTTATAGCAATTATGACTTAGGATAAGTAATTCCGTTCAAGTGTTTCCTGATTGCTTATTGAAAATGTGCTTTTATATCACTCATTTTGAGGGTTTATTTAGGAATTTAAGTGCGCAGTTTTGAGAAAGAGAACAAACACGTTTAATTTTTCAAACTGCTTATCATAAGTGATAAATGCTATAACCACTTTTCAGTAATTGTCATAATATCTGCTAATGCAAATTTTTTTGTAAGAAAGCTTAATTCCATTCCATGGTTAAAAAGTGATATACTAACAATCAAAAGCTAATAGAGCTTACATCGAACTCTCATTATATCATCAAAAGGTGGAAATAAAAGAAAATACAAGTAAAACTACTAATTTTTCTTTTGCTTGAAAATTGATGTTATAATTCCTCATTGGCACTGCAATCTTTGGCCACCTAGATTTTTGTGATAACAGAACCTTTAGATGAAAAAAGATCTTTTTTGTGACTCCCTGGCTGCTTATCTTTGAATAATATTTGCATTCCTTCCTCTCTACAAAGTGATACACATTAGCACACTAGCCAAGAGAGAGAAATGGGAGGACCAGGGGGAAACACCCCGGAATAGAATTCCTTAGAAATGGGGGACCAGGGGGGAAAACCCACAGAATAGAAATGTGTGTGTGGGGGGGGGGGATAAAAAAAAGGGCCATATTGCATGACTTAAAAAATTTATTTGTACGAATTATTATCACCCTTTTGCAACTCAAGCCGACTGCCCTTATAAACGCCTCAGCCCATCATGTTGAGTTTTTTGGAAAACCATCTGTTGAATGTTGAATGCGGGTTCAAATTTTTTGCAACCACTTAGGATGGGTTGGGTGAGATTTATCTATAAACCCAAGAGACCCTTGTGATAAGCACTGTTAGACAGACCCTAGATTCCTATCTTATTTTTGCCCATCATATTTTTCTTCAATCCGTTCATGTTTAGCATCAGTGGTGTCTAGTCCATTGGTACGATCCATCCATTCCAGCTGCTTACATTCTACCAGTCATTGAAAACCCACAAGAAAAGAACGTATGCTGATGATTCTCATCTGTGAAGTAGAACGTGAGGGATATGTACAGACATTCTTCCACTTACTAAATCTGTCTTCTTTGTTGTCCATCTCTCATGGAAAACTAGTCAAACTGATACAACAGGTTGAGCCAAAGCTCACACAAAGTTATTTATCTTTTTTTTCCCGATTTTTGTTTGGTTAGGGTTACAATAAGCTTTGATGAATCAGCAAATGGAATTGCTTGTGATCTTGAATCTCATGGCTTCCATGTACTGTGTAAAGCAACTGAAGAAGTTATTGGGCATGTGAAACCTTACTCCATCACTGGAAGCCTGCCCCTCATTCGAGAGCTTCAGGTATTATTATTTTATGGGTATGTTAGAAGGTCCATTTTAACAATCATCTTTGGTGTTTGGCAGGATGAAGGTTTTGATATTCAAACTGCAGGCTATGGTACAACCATCTGTTTTTCAACTTAAGCTGGCTGGCTAATTTTATTTTTAAATGCTACTGTTTTTGCAAAAGATATAACACCATCCTCGATGATTTATTTGATTTAATGTGTCCTATTGTATTTCATATACAGACTGATCAACGTTTCTTGCACTGTATTTAATGCAGGGTTAATGGCCACATACCACGCAAAGGACGAATACTGTCTGCTTTCTGATATGTGCCAAGGCTACCAGGTTTTTGTCAACATTATCTCTCAATTAGAAGCTTGTTAGCTGCTCTCTTGATGCATCCTTAACGCTAGTGCTGCCTTTGGTTTTGGGAAACATTTTTTTTAAATGTATTAATTTTCTAACAAATTTTCCAGAACTTTTTTGAATAATTTTCATGAACCAAACACACCCATAAATTGTGGTTAGGGACCAATGAATGTCTTCATGTTCTTGAATAATTTTATTTTGATTGTCTAATCTTATGCAAAGTATTCAATTAACTCATGTGATATTTGTTTAATAAATAAATATTAATGAGATTACAAGGGACACACCTATCAAATTGAAGGAGAACGTCGAATGTCACAATTTTAAAACTATTTTATTATCGTTATTATTATTTTTTGTATGTCATAGAATTCAGAGTGGGGTTGCTAGTTTAAGCGCATGGGTTTTTATGTACCAAATAAAGCACAACTCCAACCAACCCCCTCTTTTTTAACATAAACCTTGGCCAACTGATTAAGTTCATGCCCTTTCCGGTATAATCTTATTCCCTCACTGAAGCAGGTGCTTAGACTTAGATGCCTCTTGCAAGCAGGCGAGTAAAACTGCCGTCTCCCATATTGCCCTGCACTGTCGGATGAGTTAAATCATCTGGCGTGTAATTTTGATATCAGAATGCTTCCTTTGAGAGTCGAAAAACTCCCCCAACCCCTCCCGCGATCCATCAAGAAAAACTCCACATTTATCCAAAATGATGGAAGTGGAGTCCGACAATCATCAATGTCATGTTAAGGGCTAGTGAAAACCGAGGTAAATTCACACCAAACACACATCATACCACCCTATAATGAAGTACAAAAGTGCCCATTATGCGCATAAACTCCACTCCGAGGGGAAAGATGCTTTACACCCGTCAACACCAACTGTTGGGGTTATCCACTAAAGCTCATAGCGTTTAACATTAATCGTCGCCCACAAAGCCTTCGAGGAGTGCCCTTGAAACCTATAACTAAAGGCTTAGTCCATGGCAAAAGGTGTGCAAGATTGATAATTCCAAGTGAAAGCTTTTCGTTTCTTCTGATTTGACAGAGTTTCTAGCAGGTCGTATGGATTGTGGAGAATCTTACCTAGACTTGTTTTCGGCAATTCACCATTATACTCATACTTTTGGAGTGGGAGTCCATTAGCTGCTATTCAGAGATCTCCCTCGAACACTAAAAAGATGGTTCAACTTCTTTAAACATAGGTATGTTCTTTGTATTTTATGCATTTAATTCAAATGTATTATGGTTGGATCTTGCCCCCTTGGGGGTGGTTTGGGTCATTCGCTGGTTAGGGTCGTTCGCTTATTTTCGCTGAGACGGGGGGTTCGATTCCCGCTGGTTTCAACTTTCCGTCTTAATTCTATGCCTGTCGTTTTAACCACAAGCTTTGACAATCCTGGACACGATGGGGAGACGGTTTTATCTAGTTTCAACCACAAGGTTGTAACGTCCCCAACTTGACTCACTCGACAATAACTAGATCCGTTGGTCATCGGGCCTCAGGTGCACCTCCTCGTACACCAGAGGCTATCGGCTAGTAGTAGAGGTCCAAGGTGGTACTGTGGGGAGATTATACTATAATATTGAAGTGAACAATAACAACAAAAATATTAACAATTACATGTATTCAAATAAATAAGGTGAACAAACATCATGACAAGTGTCAATAAATAATACATAACCCATGCTAGATCAAAACGAGTGTTGTACAATGTCAAACATGTCATACATACAAACTAATCTCCCATGGCAGACCCATACATCAAAATCCCAAAATAACCAAAATGTACAAAATTGGTACAGACTACAAAATCGGTCCTGAGTCCTAGCTCGGTCCATCTCCCCTGCTCCATGCCAACTAACAAATCAACCATTGATCATAGCGCGCTTACACTTGTCTTGTTTTGCCACCATGAAGTCTGCTTAGGTACTAATGATGGTCCCAAGCAGGGTGTGAGTACGACTCAACAGACCACCACCAACGACGTCTATACACATATCTAGTCTGAGTAAAAGTGCACGCCGATGTGCATCGTAAATAAAGGAAAGCACAATAAATGAGCCACCATCGATCCTCAGGTTCTAAGGTGACACCCGTAATTGATCATATCTGCTTCAGTTAGCGCTGAATGTCTATAAATATAATATGTCATATCAGTATCCACGTTTGGGAAAGACAATTCACTCGATGACTTCATTTATCAGGTTCATTAGTTATCAGGCGTAAACACTGAATCTTAGGAGGTGATCCTAGGCATTCCACATGTATCAGGCATAATGCTGAATCCTATGAGGTAATCATAAGCATCCCAAGTCATGAGACATAACGTCGAATCCTAGGAGGCAATCTTAGGCATTCGAGGTGTATCAATTTAATTTGTTTTATTCATTACAAGATTCACATAAAAGGTACATTCACAGGATCCTAGGGTGCGTCCTAAGCATTCCAAGTCACGAGAAATAACACTGAATCCTAGGCATTCCAAGTTTATCAATTTAGTTTATTTAATTCATTACAAGATTTACATAAAAGGTACATTCATCGGATCCTAGGGTGCGTCCTAGGCATCCACTAACATTTACTCGGGGCACCCCTAGGGTCGCCGCTTTAATTCTGCTTTTAATCTCAAGCTTAGGCTCACCTCGTTTGGTAGCCAAGGTCTCATTCTACACTCATCAACAGACTACTCATGGCCCGTGGGAAGGTTCAATCACAAGAAAAGGGCCACACAACATTTATTTGTATTTTAGGTCAACCACACATTATGTTGGTGTGACCGCACATCACACACTTGCGGAAGAAAAGAAAGACTTCAAGGGACACCTTTACCTACCTTAGGTTTGTAGAAGACCACTCGTTGAATATCGACCATTGATTCAAGCTCAAACAGTAGAAATCGTAAAACCAGATGAATACCTTGAAATAGGGCATAAATAGCCAAAACCGGCGTGATATCACCAAACAACGAAAGAAACTAGAAAAGGTCGAAGACAGAGTGTTAGCCTTACCCCAAGTTCACCGTAGGGATGAATGACACTTGATTCAGCCAAGAAATGAAGGAAAAATCACCAGAGGTTTGAATATGAAGGAAGATAGTCACGCTGTTGGTTGAATAGAGGAAGAAAAATGGGGGTTTTGGGTATTAAAATCGCTGAGGGTAATTTGGAAAATTTTTAATTTTAAAGTAACTGGGAAGATCACACGGTTTGGCTGTATGATTTTCCAAACCGTGCGCCAACTGTGTGGCTCCCACTGTCTAAGAGAACCAACACTTCGCATGGTTGGATCGCCCGGTTAGGTAAACCATGCGCCAACCGTGCAATAATGTCTGCAGTTTATTGAAAATTTTGCACAACTTGCACAAGCACTCCATACGGTTTGATGAACCATGCGCTAGGCTTTTCCCCTCTGCATGATTGGGTGCACGGTTAACACTAATCGTGCACCCAACCTGAAATCAACATTCTTCACAATTTTGGACCTCCAACCCTTGAAATGCTCCCAAAACCACTCTAATTCCCCTTACACACTTTAAAACATCCAAAACTAGAATAAAGTACACGATTTGGTGAAAATTAAAGACTCGTACCTCAAGAAGGTTCACAGTTTTCCAAGAAGAGCCTTCTCGCTCCAATCCACTATCCGAACTAGGCGCTCTTCAAAAGACACGTCGACCTCAAGTTCGATATCATCGACGTTGATCATGTGAGATGGATCAGGATAATACCACCAAAGCTGTGATATGTGAAATATGTCATGCATAACACTGAAACGTTGAGGGAGAGCCAATTGGTATGCCACTGTATCAACCCCTTCTAATATCTCGATCAATCCTACATATTTAGGCGTTAGCTTTTCTCGCCTTCAAACATGACAATGTCCCAACCTCAGCAACACCTGTAAGAATACACGATCACCCACCTCGAACTTGAGAGGACGACCCCACTGATACGACCTTTGCCTACTCTTGGCGGTTGCCAACTGCTTCCTGATCAACTGGATATGCTCCGATGTCTCTTACATGAGATTCAACTTAATCATCAACGACTCACCGACCTCCAGCCAACACAATGGTGAATGACAATGCCCACCATACGAGGCTTCAAATGGAGCTATCTGCATCGAAACCCGATAACCATTATTAGAAGTGAACTTTGCCAAAGCCAAGTGGTTCTCCCAGGAACCACCTGCTGGGATTTGTAGGGGTTTAATAACTCTTATTGGATCACAGAGTGATCAAAATCCCAAAATTCCATGATCTCCATGCATAAAAATATGAAAAATTGCATAAAACTGGAAATGAAGAAATACTATAAACGATACGTACCTTGCATCGAAGTTACGACATGCTGTTATCACTAACCAAACACCTCCGAATAGGCTTGATAAAAATCACTAGTGGCAGACGAAAGCCTCCCACCTCCAGAGGTATCCATAAGTTACGCCTGAATCATTCATCTTACGAACGAGATCCACCAACCTCCACGACATCCAAGCACCTCACATGGCTAATGAGGAAGATGAAGAGAGCTTCTGGTTTAGGGAGATTCAACCAAGCATATGGGACACCACATACATCACTCCCACCATCCCATGGTTGAGGGATCTTTATAGAGCCCTTGATGATGCTCCTTGGACATTTATGCGTATTAAATCACACGTTAAAACGCATGAGCTAATACCTTGGTCAATGAATGCATCGTATGCATTACTCCCTCCGCGTTAAAACTTTTTTGTAATGCACTTTTGATGGCAGCTAAGCAAGTAGGAGGATCGAGTGTTGTAGCCATGCATCTCATGCAGGTCGTATGCCCACCACACGTTGAGCCAAAATATTATGCTAGCAACAACATAACCTCAAAGCTATAACCATCTAAATGCTGCCCCACTGTTGGTGGTGGGGTGGTAAGGGCTTGGGGGGTGAGGGGCAGGTTGCGGGGTCAAGTCCCCGGACTTGCGATTTACATGTAATTTTCTTACTTGTGTGTGTGCCGCTTTCGCGGTTGTACCCAATTTTTTTATAGCCATCTAAATGCATCACGCACAATATTGGCTTTAAGACATACTCCTTTCAATCTCCCACTTGTACTAAAGCCTGAAAGTCTTTGTGCCATTTCACCTTATATTATATCATATACAATAATTTGTGAAATCGTATAAAAAAACTCTTTTTAGATTCGAAACACTTTTGGAAGGTTATCATCAACTTCACAGTGTATCACATCATATATAATACCTTATGAATACTCATCCAAAACAATTTTGGATCAACTCTAAAACACTTTGAGAGCAACTCTCCAAGTCATACATAATCCCCATTCAGTCAACCACAAAGTGTGACCCCATGGGTCTTTGTAGTGTTGAAAACAAATATGAATCCATAGATCCATAAATGTAAGCAAAAAAGGCCATCTAGCAAAAAATCAATGCTGCTTAAGCTACAATGAGATTTGGTGTGATCTCTATCAAACACATGTATCTCTATACCAGTTCCCACCAGTCACATCACATGCTATTGTGCATTCTCATATGTTCCCTTTGTCCAAGACTTCAAGTGACCATGAGACATGTAGTATGTCAATCCCATATAGCCAACTCATATGTTTTCGATTCTCCAAGTTTAGACTGAAGCGGTCGATGAATACATCACATGACATTCATCTTCATAGATGAGCACATGACATGCTCCTCATTCAAATAGATTAACACATCATATGTACTATTTAGGTGCGAACACACACTTCACAATCTATCTCAATCGAGGGCCCATATGTCGTACTCGTTATATGGGAGGAAAAATCCCATCTTAGTTGAGCTCCAACCAACGATATGATCGACAACATACCCATCCACCCATTGATTAATTAAGTTGCTTTTGATATGCGTAAGAAAGATATTGAAGTATGAAAGTCCTCATGCTAGGTATCTTGCCAATCTCAGGTATTGGGGACCCAAAATATGATCCATGCACCCCTAATATACCAAAGACATCATGTATGACACTATGTGGTGTACTTGATGGTCCATCCAACACATTAAAAAACTATTCTGTGTCTCATGAGCATATTTCGTATCTATATACAAGAATCCTACTCACGCCAACCTTAACATTTCTTTACAACCTATAATACTCCATGATAGACATTGGTTAGAGATAACTCAAAGTCGTACTTCTATATCTGGCTCACCCGTTGTATAACCTGTATCAGGCTCACTTGTCATCTATAATGCTTAAGTACCATATCACAAACAAAATATATTTAAGCTGGCACCTTTTCATCATAAAGCCCTTGAAAAACTCTTTTGAACCCATAAGCAAAACACTTCCATTTTCACATTAAAATAGGGAGAAATGTCACTTTATTTTGAAAACTCTTGAAAATAAAAAATTCTTAAAATATCATAGAAATGATTTTATTTGAAAATAACCATGAAAACTTGTAAATGAAACTTCAAAGAAATGAAAAGTCATGATGGTGTGAAATTTCTTTCATGCTGTAAAAGTTAAAACAATGATTCTTTTCACATCTTCCGTAGAAGTACCTTGTTCGAAAAACGACAAAAAGATTCCTTTTTAAACCTTATAAAGAACTCAAAGGTAGTTGGAAATGACCTTTGATAGTTTTTGAAGTGTAAATAAAAACATTATTGAAACATTTCAATGAACGTGATATGGTTGAAAAATAGAATAAAAACTTTAAAACTTTTAAAATAAGGTTTTAAAGGAAAAACTCTTACCTTAAATACCGTTTAGCGTTGTATGTTCTTTAACTTCTGAAAAATAAAATTATATTAGTTATTTACTTGCTTAAAATGTCCATTCCATTATCATTATTCCTGTTATGTCATTTATGATTATGTTTTATTGAGTTACTTAATCAGTTAAGTTTACACCAAACATTTTGAGCACATTCAGTTCATAATCTCAAAACAACTTCAATATGATGGTTGTGGTCAAGTGGGTCATTATTTCATCATATTTAGAATCTTAATCAAGCATGATTATCATTTTTATACATTAAATATAATTTTAGAACCATCCATGAAAGTCGTACATGAAAAATGAATCACATCACTTGATGGAGGTTGTAGTCAACATGTACGCACGAACGACATTATCATTTTTTAATGGATGAAAATGTAAAAAATAGATGATATATTATCTTTTTAGAATGATAATTATGTCATGAATATCATATATATTAATTAAATCCATCATAATAATCATTCTTGTGAGGTGGTGATGAAAAATGAAACATATCACTTCGTGAAGGTGATAATCCACACGTACGTATGAACGATGTTTTGATTTCCTATAAGATAGAAAAAGAGATGAAAAAAGGTTATACCATAATCATAATAACATTTCAGTAAATGGAAGATACTGGTGTTATTATTTTAGCGTGGTTAAAGAAGATTTGAAGGAGACAAAAGAAGAAATAAACTTGAAATAGGTTAGTTAGGACTTATACATTCTTCTCATCTAGCCTTTTTGGCTTACACCTTAAGCCTTTTAGGTTTGGTCTTTTAGTGTGACCAGGACCTCTAGGACGTGGGAGGAGGGGGGGGGGGATGTTGGAGAGAGATTTGGACAGAGTTTGATCGAACTAGAGTGCTCAAAAGATGTGAGGAAGAGAGAAGAGAGTATGCCCTTTAATAAGTGAGGGGAGGTGCACCCTTGAAATTACTTAAAATATTAAATTAATATAAATTAATTTTCATGTTAAGTGACACCAAATTGACATATTTTGAAGCTAGGATGAGAATCCTCTCACCCAATAAAATTTGGACGAGTTTAGGTGATGTTTTTACCCTTATCTCTTAGTTTTTACCCTTTGTTAACCATTATGATGATTACCGCAATGTCAAAGTTTTTTACTCTATAAGAGTCAAGAAAGTTTTTATAAAAGGACAAGTAAAAAATATATTAAATAAAATATTATTTAACATAATATACCATCACTAGTACAAAATATAAATGGACAATGATTGATATGCTCGACCATATCGCCAAAGATGAGATTTTTATGAATTTTAAATCATTAAATACAATATTATTTAACATAATATACCATCACTAGTACAAAATATATTTTTCACATCGACTTTATATTGTTGGTTATTTATAACAGTTGTGACAAAGCCATCCGTATAGCTTTTTTTCACGTCGGTTCTCTAATAACCGACATAAAAAAAGCAAGTACCACGCTTTTTCATGTCGATTATTATATAACCGGCGTGAAAAAGCTGGTATCCGGCTTTATCACGTTGGTTATACAATAACCGATATGACAAAGCATTCAGAGTTTCTTTATCAGGTCGGTTATTTTTTAACCGATGTGTTAAATCGGATTTTTTACGCTGGTTATTCTATAACTGACGTGAAAAATTCGCAAAAAATACTTTACCACGTCAGTTATATAACAAACGACGTGATAAATCTTTTAAAATTTTATGAATTCACGATTCGATTGATTTCTGTGTTATTTGATCATGTGAAAGTAAACTCTTCTCTCGTGCGCAGCAACTCTAAGCTCATTTTTTCGTTCTAGTGGCCCAAAATCTTGGTTTTCCTTCATTATACATCCCCACGTTTCGTCGGGTCATTGTTTGCATTCGATCTGCTCATCTCTCAACTCTCAAGTAAGTCTCCCACTTCAATTCTCGCTTGATTTCGGTCGTTCAAAGTCGCGGGTGCCCTATCTTTTTAATTCCGATTACGTTTACTCAAATCTCGAATTACTACTCAGGTTTCATCGACCTCATCGTTGCATGTTCGTATATAGATCTTCTCATCGCTAATCTCAGATTACCATCTTCATATACCTTAGTTATCCGTTGATTTAAGTGGAAAGATGTGCATTTCGTTACATTTTATTGTTATATGTTAGATCATAAATTTCGGCATTATATCTTAATGTTCTAGTGTTTCTATGTATGGAAGAGTGTTTGCATAGAATTGTTTGACAAGTGTTTATTGAAATTTGATAAGTATTAAATCACTTTTGCATATAGGAAACCTTGTTTGTGGTTTAGTGTAATGTAAATTCTTTTCAATCCCTTAGATAATTATATTAATTTTCATTTTGAATGTGTATTGTTAAGAAATATTACAAATCCCTTTTATTGGTTGCCTCATCTAACTGTGCCTAACATGGTTGCAGATATACCCTTGTATTTATTTTTATTTATATGTTACGGATAGACTAAATGATTTTCCTCAACATATAGCATAATAGAAATATAAGGTTTGATGATGTATTATATAATGATAGATGTGTCCCATTATTCATCTTACTTGTGGACTAATAGACAACATAGAACCACTTGGGGGAAAATGTTAGTGACTAATCGTACGTCATATATTTAGTGGAACATTTGGTTATCTACATTCCGATGGCCTGAAGACCTTCAATTTTTTATTGATTTTGATAATCCACCTTTTAAGGGGTGAGGTGAAACCCTTACAAGGCCTGTAGACGTAAGTATTACATGACCCGTAGGCCTTAGAGGAATTCATTGCCCGTAGGCTTCAAACATTACATACATCCCAGACTAACTACTTGGAATTGCTCCTCCCCAACATCTTTATCATGAAACAAGCTCTCCACCTTCGCATGGTTGTTCGACTAGACTTTCCCGTGCATGCACAAGCTTGTCCCGATGGCAGGCGCCATACCCTCTCATTCTTACAATCCGTTTAGCTTCTGCTATGGTAAAAGCTCCTTGCTCCTCCTCATTCTGAAGTTTGTTCCTTGTAGGTTGTCTGATTTGCATCTACACTTAAGGTGGCCTGAAGGCTTTGAGTTGGCCTGAAGGCCTTACTGACTCGAAGGCCTGGGTGGCCCGAATGCCTTAAAGGACTCAGGGACCAAATCGGTGACCCGAAGGCCCAAACGGGGGAATATTCCCGGCTGCTATAGTGCCAAACAGTGCCTGCTACAGTTCCCACTACAGTACCGCTACATTACTGCTACAGTGCTATTACAGTATTGCTACAGTGCTGCTACAATACCTGCTACAGTCATTTGTATAATTACTATTATAAATAAATGTCTATAAGATTTTAATGTTTTTTAAAGGTTGTGGCCGAAACCTCATTATTATTTAAAGCAAAGACATCTTTTGATTGGGTAGAGGGATACCCATTACATAGCCCGAAGGCCCAAGGCCAAGTGGCCTAAATACAAGGCTTGAAAGCCCATTTTTTGGCCCAAAGAGCCCCTCAGTGAACAATACTGCTACAGTACCCGGGCTGCTACAGTTCCAGCTACAGTACTACCACCGCTGCAGTCTTGCTACAGTGCCTCCGCCACTACAGTGTCACCGCTGCTGCAGCCCCCACCACTACTACAGTACTATTACAAATGTCTTGCTACAAAATGATGCTACAGTACCTGAAAATTTTGTCCTTGCCTGGATTCGATCATGGGTCTTTTGGATGTCAAGCAAGAGCCTGTACCACTTGGGTACAGGCTCGTTGGCAATACGATTTATTAAATAACAATTCATGAAGTATTCACAATTCTCCTAAAAGCCTTATTATATGTTATATAATTAATTAGAGTCACTCTAATATTTGTTTATGTTTTGATTAGTGGTTTACATCCTATTTATCAATTATATTTAAACTTATATCTGATTATTGTTTGAAATTTGTAATTATACTTTTCAAATATGCATTTTTTTTTAAATTTCAAAGTTTTGTTACTTTCAAATTATGACATCTTTGATATAAATATAAACCTGGTTTGACTTGATTAATTTTTTCTCAATTTTATCACCACTATATTCTATTGACAAACTATTTTTTTATATTTGTTTTAGATAATAATGAGTCTGAAGTTGGATTACGACACATCAAATAAGTGTTGAATATGAGGTAGGTGTTGATCCTTTTTTGGAATTTTCTAAACGAAATGTTCCAAACAATGACATGTTTTTCTGTCCATGCTTGAAATGTTTAAATATGAAGAATTTGAAAAGCAGAGAGATCAAAGATCATTTAATTTTTCATGGTTTTAATCTGAGTTGCAACCCTTGGATTTGTCATGGTGAAACTGAGCAAAATTTCAGATCTAATGATAATGATGCTTTGTAAGATGATAATTCGGATGAAATTGAAGAAATGATTCATGATATTGAAGCAGAGACAATTGAGAAAGAATCGATAATTGAGCGTCTATATGGTGATGCTGAAAAACCATTGTATTCGGGTTGTACGAAATTTACGGTTTTATCATCAGTGTTAAGATTGATTAATTTGAAGGTGAAACATGGTTGAAGTGACAAGAGTTTTTTTGATTTGCTACAATTGTTGAAAGATATTCTTCCTAAAGACATTGATCTTGTCGATTCACATTATAAAGCGAAGAAAATACTATGCTCGATGAGATTAGGGTATAAAAAAATACATGGCTACCTGAATGACTGTGTGCTATATAGGAAGGAATATGAATTTCTCTCAGTATTCTAAATGCGGGACATCATGATATAAGTTGAAAGAAAAATCAAAGGCTAATTTAGAGGTTACAGAGACCCCTGCCAAGACATTTTGATATTTTCCTATAATTCCTCATTTGAAATGTTTACTTGCTAATTCACATGATGCAAAAAGGTTAAGATGACATGCTGATGAGTAGGTATGTGATGGAAAAATATGTCATCCAGCTGATTGTCCACAGTGGAAGAAAATTGATAACCAGTTTCCTACATTCAGAAATGAAGTTAAAAATCTCATATTTGGACTGTGCATGAATGAAATGAATTCATATCGAAGCCTTAGTAGCACACATAGTTTATGACATGTTTTATTGGTAATTTACAACTTATCTCCTAAATTTTGTATGAAGCGCAAATATGTCATGTTGAGTTTAATGATCTCTGAACCAAAACAACCCAGAAATAATATTGATGTTTTATTGTCAACATTAATTGATGATTTGAAACTCTTATGAGAGGATGATATTAGGGTGTATGATTCTTATAAAATGGAATATTTTCAACTGTATGCTATGATTATGTTCACTATAAATGACTCCCCACTGTATGAAAATTTGTCTGGATACAGTGTTAAGGGGAATAAAGCGTGCCCAATTTGCGAACAACAGACTTCATATTATCAATTGTATCATGGGAGAAAAACATTATACATAGGTCATTGAAAGTTTTTGTCTATAGATCACTTTTATAGAAGATTAAAAAAGACATTCAATGGCTCACAAGAATTTGATATTGTTCCAAAAATTTATCCACTAATTAGTATTTTGAGAGGGTGAAAAACCTTGATGTGACATTTTGAAAGACACATAAATCTGATAATGATAGAAATATTTGGAAGAAACAGTCAATTTTTTTGAGCTATCATATTGGAGATATCATGAGGTGAGACATAACATTGATGTCATGCACATGGAGAAGAATATCTGTGACAGCTTGATTAAAACATTGTTAGATATTAAAGGAAAGACTAAAGATGAGTTGAATGCAAGTTTGGACTTACTGTCAATGAGAATATGTTTGGAGTTAGCTCCCACTCCTGATGGTAGTCAAAAATTTCTTCCCCCGACTTGTCATACATTATCCAAGAGAGAAAATTAGCTTTTGTCAGTCTCTTCATGATATCAAAGTGCCGCAGGGTTATTCTTCAAATGCAATTTTTTTTGTGTCTTTAAAGGATTTGAAGTTGATAGGTATGAAATCTCATGATTGTCACGTCATGATGCAACAACTTCTACCGGTTGCATTGCATGAAATATTGCCCATCCGTGTTAGAAAGACTATCATGAAGGTGTGTTATTTTTTCAATTCAATTTCTAATATGGTGATTGATCTGAATGCTTTGAACATTTTGGAAAATGAATCAATTTCTATACTTTGTCAATTGGAAATGTATTTTCTATATTTTTTTGATATAATGGTGCATTTAATGGTTCATTTGGTTTGAGAAATAAACCTTTGCAGATCTGTATATCTACATTGGATGTATCCTTTTGACCTGAAGCATCCATATCGACCTGAAGCATCCGTTGTTGAAAAGTATATTTCGGAGGAGGTTGTAGAGTTTTGTACAATCTACTTATATGCGGTGGAGCACATTGATTTGCCTCCATCTCTCCATGAACTAATTATTTATGGGGGAAAGGAGATTCAAGGCTTAAAAGTCAAATCTTTGTCAGGTGAATAGTTAAAGAAGGTACATTTATACATCTTGAATAACATAGATGATGCTCAACTATATATAACATTGCATAGTAATGTGTTGAAACAATGTCATCCAAAGAAGAAAGATATGTGGATTTTGAACGAGCATAACAAAACTTTTTTCCATAGTTTAAAAAGACCGTGCTTGGTAGATCAGATGCATCAGAGACATTAAGATGGTTAGTGGGTGGTCCAAGTTTAAATGTGATAACATGGTCCATGTATGACATTAATGACTATACATTTCATACGAAAGATCAGAACAACAGAAGTGCAGTTCAGAATAGTGGTGTATTGATGTTCACAGAAGCAATGCATTTTTCAAGTTTTAAAGACAAAAACCCAATTTATGCATCAAGTTCATATTGTGAAGTCATTGAAGAAATATGTGAGGTCGATTACATTAAATTGAAAGTTCTAGTGTTTAATTGCAAATGGTTTATCGATAACAATAGTGCTAGACACGATTAATTTGGAATGAGACTTGTTAATCTGAATAGATTGGAAGTCACAACTGATCCTTTTATAACGAAAACACATGCAAAACAAATTTTCTATGTTCTTGATCAATCCGATATGCAGAGTGGTCTATTGTTTTACAAGAAAAAAAACAATCTATTGGTGATGATCAACTTGACGAAGATGCTGATTTATGTGAGATCTCTACTTCCATGGAAAGATTAACAGATAATAATGATGAACACGTCATAAAAATGGTTTGTTCCATAAGGAACAATCATGATGAAGGATTTTGGAAAAACAATTCTTTAGTACATTCCTAATATTACAGTTAACATATGTTTATTTATCGTTTACTTTTATAAATTTCATAAAATGTTATATATGCTAATTTTATTTCCTTTATTAAAACATGTATTAAAACTATTAAGTTAAAATGTTTGTTTATATTAGTTTAGGTTAGTTTGGTTTACCATTACGTAATTTATCTATTTATTATTATTTTTTGAAATACAATTATTTTAAATATAATATGTTAAATAAATACAAAAATATTTTATGAGAGTATATTGAAAAAATATTTTTTTTATGAAAAAATGATTTATTAGGTTGGACCATTTTTAATATTCCTACACAATTTTTGGATTTGTTTTTATTCATTTACATGACATTTCATATATCATTACTGTTGTTAGCATTTTAGTTAATTATAAAAATATGAATAATAATGTGTTAAATTTTAGTTTACTTTTGTGTTTCATAATTTTTCATTTTTTATTTACATTAGTATTGTAATAGTTAAATTTGTATATTTGTGTACTAATTGTCTGTTGCTTTGATTTGAAGGATAATCACAAATCTATCAACTAATCAAACACATACTTTTGGAGATGAGCGTACTCATACCTCTGGGCAGGAATGTGCACATGCTCCTCTTGATGATTTCAATCCTTCTTTACAAGAGTTATATACTCCCACAGAGCCAAAGAAGAGCTCCCATAGAGCCAAAGAAGAGTTCAGGGGCTGATAAACATGGCAGCACACGTTTACCAAAATTATCAGTTGCTCGTAGTCAGGACCAGATGATAGTGGTAGACTTTGATGATAATGACATTCCAAGAGGCCCTAATGAAAAACAAATTAAGAGTTTTGTATCAGTTTAGGGTAAAAGAAAAATCAGTATTTTGATTAATGATTGGAGACGTGTTGACAAAGTAACACTATCTCAGTTATGGGAGACCATTTTGGTAAGCTTGTTTATTATTGTTTTACTAATCTTGAAATATTTATAGTAATATATGTTTTCCCCTTCTTATCAGATGACTTATAATATACCAGACACTAGAGGAGCTTAGAGAAAATGTTTATCATTGACTACTACGAGATGGAGGAATTTCAAATCAACCCTCACATCTGATTTCATTTTTGGGCATAGACAACATCATAATCCATGTGATATATATCCTTTTATAGATAAAGACACATGTAAACAATTTGTTGAAAGTAGAAGACAAGAACCATTTTTGGTAAGTGCAATGTAAACTTTTAGCAGTTTTTTTATTAATGATCTTATTAATGATTTTTTATTCTTAATTTACAACAATCGAGAAGATCTTATTAGGATATCCAATCTAGAAACGTATACCCTCATACTTTATCTCGAGAAGGGTATACTTTATTGGAAGAACAAACGATGACTGAAAAATTTCAAAAACTAAGAGTCGAGTCTTCAATCTCCAGAGGTTGCCCCTCCATCCTCCTGTCTAGACATGAAAAACGGAAGAGGGCTCAGATGAGCAAAAAAGGGAAATATCTTACAGAATAATCGAGGGTTGTAGTTAAGAGGATTGTAAGATGTTTATTTTATTTATTTATTTATTTAAGTTAATTCAATTCTTTATATATTTTGAATCATTACAAAAATTTTCAAATAATTCATACAATATTCTCTTGAGGAGTAGAGAACACAAAGGGTCTTTGTAGCTAAGGGGAGGCTGAATATTTTATCTGCAACATTGGGAAAGCCCGAACACTCGGATCATGTACGAGGATACCTAACATGTGTATTAGTGAGAAAAGTGTTACCACATTCTTCAACTTCTACTGTGAAGTTTTTTTTTAAAAAAAATAGAAACTTTGGAGGCTGAAGTTTGGAATATTAATGCAACGATGAAGGATAAGATCAGAGCATTGGTACAATCCATGTTTGTAGACATGTAAAGACAATTTCAGACTATAGCTTCCACTCCTCCACCTTTACTTGCAGACCACACTTTTTATCCCTACTTCTACACCCTCTCCTCCACAGCTTCCCAGTTACTGTGAGTTATATGTCGATGATCCTCAATATAATTACTTCGTGTTGAATATTTCCTTATCTCGAGAGGTATGGACCATATATCTCACAAAATGTTAATCTTTTAACATAATAACCACTAACATTAAATTTTCTTTTATATCAGTGATAATTGGATGTAAGATGTTTTTTGTCCAAGGGAGAATACACTTTGCTGGATATGCTCTATCCATGGTGATGTGTTAGGAAATTTTAAGAACGTATTGGAACTTCAAGTTTTAATTTCTTAATAGTTTATATTATAATGAATTTTAAATTTATTTCATTCATATTATTTTCTAACAGGGGATGAAATTTCTTTCGAAACACCATAAAGAAAAAGAGCGACGAGATCAAATATGTAAAAGTATAGGTGAATTTTCATTTATAATTAGTACATTTTGGATATATTACTTAAAAATGTTATTTTGAATTGAAAAACTCATTTAAATAGCATTTTCATAAACAACAAGACGTTAAAGAATGTAGATATTATGTGTTAAGATTTATGTATGAAATAATTACAACTAAAACAATTACGAAGTTCAATCAGGTTAGATTTATTTATAAACTATTTCTTAAGATTTTATTTGTTTTATTCATCATACATGTTAAATATTTTCCTTTTAATTTGTAGCTTTTTGATGACTCTTGTCCTTATAGTGCACAAGATCTCACACACTTACAAGTGGAATGGACAAATCATTTTACAGTTTAAGTTGGATTTTAGTTTATTTTTAGTTAATATTGTAATTATGAATGTTGTAATTGTAAATATGTATTTGTTAGTTGTTTTGTTGCTGTTTCTGTTTCTACTTGTTTCTATTTGTTTGTTGTTTTGGTTGGCAATGGAGAGGAAGGTTTAAATGATATATATATATGTATATATATATATAATTCCGTGTCAGTTATTTTATAATCGATGTTAAAAACCTACATTAATGGTTTTTCATGTCGGTTTCTAAATAACCAACGTGGAAAACATTTTTTACGTCGATTATTTTATAATCGACATAAAAAACCCTTTATCTCGAAGCTTTTCCATGTCAGTTATGTAGGAATCGACATGGAATTGGCTTTTTTATGTCAGTTATTTAATAACCTACATAAAATATCCTTCATGTCGAAGCTTTTCCACATCGGTTATGTAGGAATCGACATGGAAGATGCTTTTTTACATCGGTTATTAAATAACCGATGTAAAAAAACCTGTTCCATGATACATTTACAACTTTCATTTTTTAACCGACATTAACAACATATTTACAATGTTACTTTTAATAACAGTGGCTAATAACTGACGTAAAAAAGCCAAAAAAAAAAACTGGTGTTAAAAAGCATTTCTGTACTAGTGCATTAGTCATTTTTGAAAATTTTCACATACTTTAATGACATCAAGATAGTAATGGAATTCAAATATAAACTTTTAACACATCATTAATATGTTATATTTATCTACAAAATTCATGAAACACAATAATTTATCCAAATTGTATTACTTTTAATGTTTTTTTAAAAAATCATTCACTTGTTTTTTATATTACTTGAACAAGCATTTTTTCGGCGTTGCGTAAACACTTAAGATAATTATTCTATCACTAAAAATTAAAAAGAAGTTACCATAATAAAAAAATTCATTCATGTAACGCTCCTACCCGAACCTCCGAGTCTGAGCTGAAGTGCCACATAACCTCATGCATGCCTCCTCGTATGCAAGAGGTTGCCGACCAGTGATGAGAGTCTAAAGTAATGTGGAGAAATTATACCCTCGATAATCATAACAATCACAGGTTAGAACACTATAACCATAATCCAAACAAATAACATAGTTGAAGAACATCACAAATAAATGTTATAATAGATGTCATGCCAAGTCACACATAACTAATCAATGGACCCCCATTATAATGACTCAAACTTTTCATACATGGATATTACATCTTTTTAGATGAATATTCAATACATTACATAAACACATGCCTAAGGACCATAATAGTTCTGTGTATTTGTAGACTAGGTACACAATCTTCAAATTTGGTGAAATATTTTCCATATCTCCTATAAAGATCTCATCCTTTAGTATTCTTCACAAACATACCCTACTTAAAACCTTTCTTCATATCCTGAGGAAATGAACATAAGAAAGAGTGAACTCAGATTCTCAGTAAGGGAAAACAAGAGAGATACATAAGCATAACATGAATATAAATGTATGAGAACATGAATATAACATATGAAAAGCATACCCTGCATATCAAAGATCAGAATCTTGAGTCATGACATAAATATTGATAGTTCATAAGACATGAATCATAAGGAAATCAAAGAACACGTTTCATGAGAGTATAACATTGACATAAGGTATGAAATTTTGGCATACACATAAGCATAGAAAATCATTTCCATAGTACTCAAGGCCCACTACCAAGGCTATCATAGTGGAACATGTTCATTCTTTAAACCATCATAGTTGTCAAGGTTCACTCTCATGACCATCATAGCAGATAAATTCTCTTACTGAATTGGGTTCAATTCCCATTCCAATCTTGTATATCTCATGAGATATAAATATTTACCCAATACATTGGAGGGAGATATAGGTCCCACCTATATTTGGTTATAATGCAACCACCATCCTTGGTTATAATGTAATCACCGTCCTTGGTTATAACGTAACCACCGTCACATAATGAAAATCATACATATGTGTGCCATAAGATCATAAAACATTCATCTTACCATAACCCATGAAATGAAATGAGTTTCATAAACATTTCATCATATCATAACCTATGAAAAAGTAATATGTTTCATAATTATTTCAAAATTTCATCATTTCATCATAGCATAAACTATGGATAAAGAAGCAGGTTTCATAAGAATTTTATTATGGTATAACCCATGGAAGAGAAATGAGTTTCATAGACTTCTTGTCATCATAAACATAAACCATTCAGAGAAAGAATAAGAATGGTAACCTTGGATCATATCCCTAGTAAAAAAATGATACATCAAACTATGTCATCTTAGATGGAAAATGATTTTGAAAGATAAATCACTTGGAACATTTCTTGAGGAAAATAACTTTCCACTTTAAAAAAACTTTTTAAAACATTTTCAAAATCCTTTTTTTACTTTGAAATCATTTATTTAAAATGTAAAAATTTCCCAAATATTAAGGAAAACATTTTATTAGAAAATAACTTTGAAAACTTGTAAGGGAAGTTTGAAATCTTTGAGCGGTCATGGAAACGAGAAATATTGTTCATGTCATGCATGTTAAAAATAAAGATTCTTTTCATATTTTTGGTAAAAGCCAAAAAAGTATTGTTTGGAAAACAACATGAAGATTTCTTTCAAAACATTTTTTGTAAAAAGTCAAACATGGGTAAAAATACATTAATAAATCATTTCAAGAATGTTAAAAACATTTTTGAAAACATTTTTAGAAAACATAGTTTTGGATGGAAAAAGTGTTTTTGATCGAAAAAAGAAATAAAAACAATTTTTATTAAAAACATTATTTTGAACTCTTATGTAAATGGAGGAAAATGAATAAAAAACATGTATTCTCAAGAAATAAATAGACAAGAAAATATATGAGTTTATTGATAGGTAGATCATACGATTTCATTGTTGGAAGTATAATCATGAGCAATCATGATAAACGATGAGATTGCAACATAAAAGCCTTACCACTTTGGTAACTTTGAATCATAAGCTCATAAAAGAATAAAATTAAATGAAACATAAAATTTCATGATAATAAATAAATTCACAATATTACATGTCAAAGGGGTTGTATATATTCCTCATAAAGAATATAGGTTCATAACATAACATATGCCTCAAATAAGGAAAATTGTGACAAAGATCACTTACTGTTGGATATCTTTTGAACTGTAAACCCCGTGAAAGAGATATCCTCATATGGACATGTAAATCTCCATAATTTTTACGAGAATCAATAAAAAAATCATTCATGGACAGTATATACACCACATATAAGAAACAAATTGTGAATATGACATGTATCTCATAGAAGTAAAAAATGAAATGGAAATCCCTTATCGCTTTAGTAATCTTTTGAATCATAAGGCTCAATAAAGAAAAATATCAAATGAAACTTTGAATATCATGAAAAGGATGATATTAATGATATAAAATTTCAAATATGTAGTATATACATCACACAAAAGAAACGGGTGGTGGATTTTCATATGTCTCCCAGAAATAAAAGAGAGACTCGAAATCCCTTACCTCAAGTCTCAAATTTCTTTGTACACATTCAAAATTCTTGTATAATAAATATAAGTTTATTATACATCTATTATAGAACTATACTTATATATCATATCATATATTATTTACTTATGACCATTTATTACCCATTTATTAACAATTCCTTGTTAAAATCACGTTTTGAGTAATAACCGCTTTGTTTTTCGTATATGTTTTGATTTGTTATTTTTGGTCATATTACTCTCCATAATAATAATAATCACATAATTATTATATTTATACATCAATTATATTTTTAAGATCAATCATGAAAGATGGTTTTGAGAAATGAAGTATGTTACGATCATGAAGACGGTAGACCATACATACACATGAGTAACGTTTCTATTTTTCAACGATCATTATAAAAAAGAGGTAAGTAATATTTCATATTTATATAAAGATCATAATATTATAAATAACATATTATTACTTTATTTATACTTAAAAATATAATTCATGTGGTGTGGTGATAAAAAGATAGAGTCACACCGCTTTGTGAAGGCGATAATCCACACGTACACGAATGATGTTATCATCTTTCAGTGAGTGAAAATGTATCAAAGAAAATGATATGTTATATTTTCAGAATGATAAATATGTCATGAATATCCTAATTATGTAATGTATATCACATATATTCACTACTTTTATCCTTATTAACTTCTATGTAATGCGTTAGTGAAAAAAGAATCATATCGCTTCGCGAGACGGTAGTCTGCCATACACACGAGTGGCGTTATCGTATCCCCTACGGAATGGAAAGTAAAAAGGTATATATGATATAATGATTTTTAAGGTATAATTATGTTATAAATATCATATATATATATATACTTTAGATCTATCATCATACCCAATCATGAGAGGTGATAATGGAAAAACGAATGACATCGGTTCGTGAGGTGGTAATCCGATGTACACACGAATGATGATTTCATAACCCATTTGATGGAAGTGAGAATGGTTGTAGGTCATGTACTTAACATAAAAACATCTCAGTATATGTAAGATACTGAGATTATTATATCAGCATGGTTTAATAATAATTGAAGGTGGATGAAGAGATAAAATAAAAATACCCATTGAAGAACGTTACCTCTTCTTCGGGTAACCTTCTTAGGTTTTCACTAAAAGCCATTCTAGGTTGGATTTCTACTGGAAGTAAGGATTCTAGGATGAGAAGAGTAAATTTGAGAAGTTATTTGGATAGAGATTGGCCAAACCAAAATATTTTTAAGGTGTGAAGAGGAGAGGAGAGGGAGTGACCTTTTATAAGTAAGGTGAGTGACAAACTTGAAATTTTTGAAAAGAAAAAGGTGTACCCATGTTTTTCACTTTCTAGAATAGTCCAAAATGGATTATTATAGAGCCTTATACATTATAGGGTCAAAATATGGCTATAAAATAGATTTTAGACAAGTTTTTAGGTCATTTTAACCCTTATCGTTTCAGTTTAACCCTCGATAAATCTATTTTTACCTTAACATCAGTAAATATTTTTTTATTGTTTTTACTATTCATTATGGTCAAAAATTAATTTGACCTTATTAGATAATATAAATTATGAATATTACAAATATGAAATCAATTTTTTCAAACCCAATTTACATAAGTTCCAAAATTTAATTTAAAATTTATCCTACAGACGAGATGAGAAAACGAGTTTTTCAACTGAAAAATGTTCAAAAGTTTACAAAATTTTTATTTCAAAATTTAATATAAAAATGATTTCATTGAAATAAATTGGATTAATAGATATATAATTTAACTAATTTTAATTTAAAACCAACTTAAAATAGAATTTAACTTTATAAATAATTTAAACGAAAAGACAATTTTCAATTAAAATTCAGTATTTTTTACTATTCATCAAGAAATTAATCTTTTCAGAAAATTATCAAAAATTCATCCTAATATAATTTTGAAATGATGATATTAAAAATGAATTTTATTTTTTCAAATAAATTTTCTAAATGTTTTAAAAATTAGTTTTAAAATAAGTGTGCAAAAAACAACAAAATCGCTTTTTAGAAAAATACAGTTTTTAAACATAAAATTGGATTTATTCTTATCTCTTGTCTAGAAAACACATAAGATAAATGTTAAATAGTTGATTGAATATATACTATATAAATTTCATTAAAAACATTCACCAAAAGTGGTTTGTTTAATTTATTGATGTAAAATGTGTTTGTTTGCACACAAATAGTTTTTCGGAGAACAATTTCCTTTAGTTTCAGATAGTTTTTATTTAAATTTGGAATTAATTGGCCACAAAAGAATTCATTTTATATACATGTATAAAAGATATATTTTCATAATTTAGTTAATCCAATTCATACCTTCCATTCCAATGACTAGGTGATAACTATCATATAATAATATTTTAATAATATGACATGTTTCGTTTAAACTTAGGGTTGCATGTGACAGAAGATAAACTCAGTGTTACATGCAACACAAAATATCGAAAATATTAAATTCATTTGAAAAAAAATATTTCACAAAATCTCAGGGTGTTACATTCTACCCCTTTAAAATGTTTTTTGGCCTCGAAATTTGACTCAATCATCAAAGGTTTAACATTTGAAAATTACTTTATAAAAACCCACATCGTACAAAGGGTTAATAAATCATCCTCTTGAAAAAGAGAAAAAGACGTGCAAAAGTCATATGAAATAACACAAACTAGGTTTCCAAATAGAAGAACGTAGGTGGGAATTGAAAACATGGACTTATAAGAGAAAACTAACACCCAAATTCAGATAGAGAGTGATAGAGAACATGATCAAGAGAAAGTTAACAACCTCAAAACCATAAACCAAAGAGGCGTGAAAAAATTCATTGATATCATAAAAAATAACGGTAATATGATAACATTTTATTTCAAGATCCCTTTTCTAATGTTGGGGAATTCCTTTTCCATCTAGACTGAGAACATATGAAAATGTACTTGATATCTTTTTTTATCTCATAGGCACAATTTCATCCTTTAGTTGTGCCTTGATCAATTTCTACTTCATCTCTTACAATAAGAGATGAATTCTTCACATCTAAAGTACTAAATAATATTCATAATAGAATGATAAGTCATTCCTTCCATCTCTAGTTAAAAAAAGTTAGCATTGGTTTTCCAATATGGTTAAATCTTCATATTATGAATTAATATGTTAATCTCTAAAACCTTATACAAAGTTCAACTTAAACCATTCCATAAATGGTCAACCCTACAACCCTTCCAAAATAAAAAATTTATAAAGGTCACTAAATTTCTCAAAATAAACTTAACATTAACCCCCCATATATCATAAAGCGTCTCTTGATTATCACATACCAAACATGTGAATATCTTCACCATGTATTCTTTTGACACATGGTAATAAACTGAATTACCATAAAAACTTATTTAAAACATAAATTCTTCCTCATTACTTATATAAAACATAGATTATTGGATATATTTCTTAAATCCAAAAATGCTATAAACTCTATCAATGACAGCATAAACCACTTTGTCAACAAACCATTAATCAGTTCCAAGGTAATTAGTACCATCCAATTTACTTATTCATATCCAACATATCTTTATCCCAACATCATTATCTCAACATCCAAAACATATTAAGGGATATCTTCCCTTAATCAAAATATCACCTTCCCATTAAATCACTTTTCTAGTCCATCAATACCATTTAACATATTTTTGTAAATCCTTAATAAAAAACTTATGATGAAGAATCCTTATATATTTCATGATTCATATAATATAATCCTTGAATGCCAATACATTAATACTTTAATCATCCCACTTCCTTCTCTAATCGTTAACTAGGATTCATCATGTTATTCCTTAATACATCTTTCATTTTATATGTCATTCTCAATCTCTTCATCGTCAACAACAAAACCATTACTCATAAAACCTTGCCAATTATTTTCAAGAGATTTTACCTTATGAAATCAATTTTCACAATGCCCATACTTTCCATATTTAAAACTTTCAATAGTCGATGATACTTTAAGGAGACCATTATTCTCATTCATTGAGTTAACCAAAATTTTCATTTTTTCCTTTTCAGTTACTTGTCATGTGTCCTTTTACACACTCAAAATATCTTATTGTCCCTATGAGACATTCTGTTGAGTGTTTTTCCCACATTCACGACATATAGGAAACTTCATCTTCTTTTCTCCATGGTCTCCACTACCTGAACTCTTAACAAACTATATCCTTCATTTATTTGGTGATTATGAGAGTTGGTTAAGGTGCATGTTGTTAATCATGTTTCGTGATAGTTGATTAGGTATAATCATGACATAATTCACTCTAATCATAATCCCATTTGGTTTCCCATAAAAAAATTGTCCATCACATTCAATGTTAACCTATTTCCATCTGGTTCCTGCCATTAACCAAAACAAAAAATCATAGTTTGAGCAACACTAATCATAGTGGAAAACCACATAATCATGAAAAAATAACCTATAATATGTCTAAATAATGAAACATTCTTTTTAATATATGACACCTTAGATTTATCCCAGGTCATTCATAGTCATAATCTATTTAAATTTTTATGATGGTTTGTAAAGAGTTTTTGAATTTCTAAAGCATATCCCTAGGGAGTTTCAAACCAGGTGTGGAACAGGACCTGATGTTGTGCATCGGGTGACGATCAAGTCCATATCAATGCACCTTTTTCATAGTTATTACCCCTAGGTACCTATGTTCCAAATCCACATCCACTTGTAGTATCCAAATATGGATGTAATTGATTAGAAATCACTTACTCTATCCTTTACCAACATTCCAAGATATTTTCCTATAACTTGAATCATCCTTATATGTATCCATAGACATATCCTTAGAAATATCCATAGGGATCTTGATAATTTTTTCTCATCCTAGTTTCCAAAGGTCAACTAAACTTTTCCTCTGATACCAACTATAATAACCCAGACTTTTCATACATGGATATTACATCTTTTAGAGGAATATTCAATATATTACACAAACACACACCTAATAACCATAATAGTTTAGTGTCTTTGGAGACTAAGTACACAATATTATAATTTGGTGAATGATCTTCCACATATCCAATAAATATCTTATCCTTTATCAGTCTTCACAAATATACCCTACTTAAAACCATTCTTCATAACCTAGAGAAATAAAACATAAGAAAGAGTGAGCTCAAATGCCCAGTAAGAGTAAATAGGGGAGATACGTAAGCATAACATGAACATAAGAGTATGTGAACATGATCATAATATATGAAAACCATACCCTTTATATCAAATATCATAATCTTTAGTCATGACATAAAGATTAACAGCTCATAAGACACGAATCTTAAGGAAATCAAATAACATAAGCCATGTGAGCATAACATTGACCTAAGACATGGAATTGTGACATGAATATAAACATAGATAATAATTTCCATAGAAGTAAACTATCACTACCAAGGATATCCCAGTGGAATGAGTTCACTACCCAAACCATCTTAGTAGTCAAGGTTCACTCCCAAGACCATTATAGCGAACAAAGTCCCTTACTGAACCAGGTTCACTCTCCATTCCAGTCCTGCCTATATCATGAGATATAAATCTTTACCCAATACACTGGAGGGATATATAGGTCCCACCCATCTTTGGTTATAAAGTAATCACCATCCTTGGTTTTAATGTAACAACATTCCTTGGTTATAACATAACCATCATCACATAATGAAAATCATACATATGTGTACCATAAGATCACAGAGTTTTTTATTTTATCATAACCCTTGAAATGAAATGGGTTTCATAAATATTTCATCATATCATTACCTATGAAAAAAATAAAGGTCTTATAATCATTTCATCATTTCATCATAGCATAACCTGTAGAAAAAGAAGTAGGTTTCATAATAATTTTATCATGGTATAACCCGTGGAAGAGAAATGGGTTTCATAAACATATTATCACCATAAACATAAACCATTCAGATAAAGAATGAGAATCATATCCTTGGATCGCATCCTCAGTAAAGAAAAAGTTACATTAAATAGTGTCATCTTATATGAAAAATGATTTTGAAAGATAAATCACTTGGAACATTTCATGAGGAAAATAACTTCCCACTTTGAAAAACATTTTTTAAAAACATTTTCAAAATTATTATTTTTTAACTTTGTAATAATTTATTTAAAATATAATTTTTTTCCAAATATTAAGGAAAAAATTTTCTTTGAAAATAACTTTGAAAACTTGTAATAGAAGATTGAAATATTTGAGCGATCATGACAGTGAGAAATATTATTCATGCCATGCATGTTAAAAATAAAGATTCTTTTCACATTTTTGGTAAAACCAAACGAGAATTGTTTGGAAAAAAATATGAATATTCCTTTAAAATCGTTTTTTTAAAATTAAAACATGGGTAAGAATTATTTAATAAATCATTTGAATAATGTTGAAAACATTTTTGAAACATGGTTTTTGGATGGAAAATGGGTTTTCGATCGAAGAGAGAAATAAAGATGATTTTTATTAAAAGAATTATTTTGAAATATTGAGTACATAAAGGGAATAAAATGAATGAAAAACATTTATTCTCAAGAAATAACTATAGGATAAGAAAATACACGTTTTTCTTGAGAGGTAGACAATAAGATTTCATCATTGGAAGTATAATCATGGGCAATCTTGATAAACGATAAGATTGTAACATAAAAACCTTACCACTTTGGTAACTTTGAATATTACACCCCATGAAAGAATAAAATAAAATTAAACTTATAATATCATGAGAATAAATAAATTCATGACATTACATGTCAAAATGGATGTATATACACCTTAAAAAAAGATAGGTGCATAACATAACATATGTCTTAAAGAAAGAAAATTGTGATAAAGACCCCTTACTGCTTGGGTATCTTTTGAACCGTAAACCCCATGAAAGAGAGATCCTAAAATGAATATGTAAATTTTCATAATTTTCATGAGAATAAATATAAAATATATTTAGGGATATTATATATTCCGCATATAAGAAACAAGTGGTGAATATGTCATATATCTCACAGAAGTAAAAAGTGAGATGAAAATCCCTTACCGCTTTAGTAATCTTTTGAATCGTAAGACCCAATAAAGAATACCATAAAATAAAACTATGAATATAATGAAAAGGATAATATTAATGATATAATATGTCAAATTATCATTATATACACCCTATAAAATAATTGAGTCGTGAATTTTCATATGTCTCCCAGAAATAAAAGAGAGACTAGAAATCCCTTACCTTAAGTCTCAACTTCATTCGTACATGTTTGAAACTCCTGTATAATAAATATAAGTTTATTATATATCTATTATATAATAATAATTATATATATCATACCATATATTATTTACTTATGACCATTTATTACCCATTTATTAACAATTCTTTGTTAAAATTAAGTTTTGGGTAATAACCACTTTGTTTTTCATGTATGTTTTGATTTGTTATTTTCGGTCCTCTTAATTTTATCATGGTTTCATCATCTACATAATAATAATCATGAAATAATTATAATATTTATTCATCAATTATAATTTCAAGACCAATAATTAAATTTGGTTTTTATAAATGAAGTACCTTACGATCACAGAGATAGTAGGCTGTACGTACGCATGAGTAACGTTTCCATTTTTCAATGATCATTATAGAAATGAGGTAAGTAATATTTTATCTTTTTATAATGATAATAATATCATAAATAACATATTATTACTTTAAATATACTTATAAATATCATCTATGTGGTGTGGTGATGAAAATATAGAGTCACATCGCTTTGTGAAGGCAGTAGTCCACACTTACACGAACGACGTTATCATCTTTTAGTGAGTGAAAAAGTAAAAAAATAAAATGATATATTATATTTTCATAATGATAAATATTTCATTAATATCATAAATAACATATTATTACTTTAAATATACTTATACATATCATCTATGTGGTGTGGTGATGAAAATATAGAATCATATTGCTTTGTGAAGGCGGTAATCCACACAAAAATGAACGATGTTATCATGTTTTAGTGAGTGAAAAAGTAAGAAATAAAATGAGATATTATATTTTAAGAATTATAAATATTTCATTAATATTGTAATTATGTTATTTATATCACATATATTCATTAATTTTATCCTTATTATCTTCCATGTAAAGCGTCAGTGAAAAACAAATCACACCGCTTCGTGAGGTGGTAGTCCACCATACACACGAGCGATGTTATTATATCCTCTACGGAATGGAAATTAAAAAGTTATATATGATATAATGACTCAATAGGTATAATTATGTTATAAATATCATATATATACTTTATATCTATCATCATGTCCAACCGTGAGAGGTGATAATGAAAAAATGAATGACATCGATTCACGAGGTTGTAGTCACCGTACACATGAATGATAATTTTGTAACCCATTTGATGGAAGTGAGGATGATTGTAGGTAATGAAATTAAAATAACATCTCAGTATATGAAACATACTGAGGTTATTCTATTAGTATGGTTTAATAATAATTGTAGGTGGAGGAAGAAATAAAATAAAAATGCCGGTTGCAGAACATTACCTTTTTTCGGGTAACTTTATTAGATTTTCACCAAAGCCTTCCTAGGATGACTTTATGCCCAAAATAAGGCTTCTAGAATGAGAGGATAGAAGTTTAGAAGTTATTTGGACAATGATTGACCAAACTAGAAGGTTTTGAATTTGTGAAGAATAAAGGAGAGAGGGTGACCTTTTATAAGTGAGGTGAGTGACAAACTTGTAATTTATAAAAAGAAAAAGGTATACCCACATTTTTTCACATGACAAAAAGGTCCAAAATGGACTATTATTGATAATTATACATTATAGAGTCTAAATATGGACAAAAAATAGATTTTAGAAAAGTTTTTAGGTCATTTTAATCCTTATCTTTTTAGTTTAACCCCATGATAAACCTATTTTTACCTTAACTACGGTAAATAATTTTTACTGTTTTTACCATTCCTTTTGGTCAAAAATTAAGTTGGAATTATTAGATAATATTAATTATGATGATTAAAAATATTAAATCCATTTTTAAAAATTAAATTTACATAATTTTCTAAATTTAGTTTAAAATTAACCCTACAGGCACAATGAGAAAACAAGTTTTTCAAAGAGAAAATGACTAAAAGTTTACAAAGATTTTATATCAAAATTAAGTATGAAAATAATTCCAATGACATAAATTATATAAATATATATATATAATTGAACTAATTTTAATTTAAAAAAAAATTAAAATACAATTCAAATTTATAAATAATTTAATGAAATGATAGTTTTCAATTAAAATTCAGTATTTTTCACTATTCATCAAAAAATCAATCTTTTTAGAAAATTCTCAAAAATCCACCCTAAGGAAATTTTGACATGAGGATTTTTAAAATTAAATTTATTTTTTCAAATAAACTTTCTAAAAGTTTTAAAAATTAGTTTTAAAATAAGTGTAAAAAAGGAGACAAAACTATTTTTTAGAAAAATACAACTTTTAAGCATAAAATTGGATTTATTCTCATATATTGTGTAGAAAACACATAAGATGAATTTTAAATAGTTGATTGAATATATACTATATAAATTTCATTAAAATAATTCACCAAAAGTGGTTTTTTTTAATTTATTGAGATAAAACATGTTTTTTGCATAAAGATAGTTTTTTAGAGAAATATTTGCATTATTTTCAGATAGTTTTTTATTTTTATTTTTAACTAATTGGTCATAAAATAATTCATTTTATATACTTGTGTAAACCATATATTTTCATAATTTAGTTAATCCTATTCATACATGCCATTCTAACGGTTTGGTGATAACTATCATATAATAGCATTTTAATAATATGACATGTTTTTTTTAAACTGAGGATTTCATGTAACTCAAGATAAACTCAGTGTTATGTGTAATTAAAAATATAAAAAAGATTAAATTCATTTGAAAAAAATATTTCACAAAATTTCGGGGTGTTTTACCCATCGTGGCAAGTCAACATGTATCGCAGAACAACTGGAAATGATAAATTAAGAAGTAAATGTGCTAATAGAACTATCCAGAGTCTATCCCAATACTATGTCCATCTTCCAGCTCCACGCTCCTCGACAACCTATCGCAGGGCCCTTGCCCTTCGCTGGATCCCTAGTTATGAAGTCTTCATGCACATCAAGATGCCCGTGAAGAGTGTGAGTATAATATAGTAGGACACCATCAATTCATCCTTAACACAAGTGCACGTGTATATAAAAGTGCATGACATGCCAAAAAAATAATTGCGGACATAATCCTACAACCAATCATACATCGAGTGAACATGTACTAAGGATGCCACGAATCCCGACCGCACCTACTTCATCACTATGCTAGAAGAGTATCACAATAGTACTACACAACTTAGATCATGCCAAGTAACCCTATCCACCTTTATAGACAAACCCAATTCCCGCCTTTAAGGGAAAACCATATGCCTTTAAGGATAAGCACATTTCACCTTTAAAGAACAATTCTAGTCCTTCTTTAAGGATAAGAATAGCCATATACCTTTAAGGAAAAGTATGTTCCACCTTTAAGGAACAAATCCACGTTCTCCTTTAAGGAAAAGCATGTTTCTACATTAAGGAACAACTCTACATTCACCTTTAAGGACAAGCATATTTTTCCGTATTTAAGAACAAGCATGTTTCACCTTTAAGGAACAAATCCATGTTTACTTTTAAGGAGTTGGCTAAGTTTTTTAGGGCCACCTTTCAACCTGAACACTAAAATAGATATTCCACCATCTATGTACAAACCACATATACGACATAATATAGAAAAGAACAATATATTTCAATAATTCCATAGGCTATGAAATATTACACAAGTAATAAATGACATAGAAAAGAATACACAATCCATACCATGAAACCATATCAAGCATAGGTATCAATTGTGACACACACACACATGTGATCAATATCAAACATGGGTCTCATGGGATACACATGCACACAAACTATAACACACCTTTCCAAACAATTCCTTACAATGGACCAAGATGGAAAATAATTTCTACCTCAAGCTTGTCAATGTCAACATCAAGGTTTATCAAGAGTGCCATCATCCAAACCATGTTCACACACCAACCAAATAATTATTTCATTCCAAGAACTCATAGAACTTATTTGAATCCAATATGAAATGGTTCTTTAATGAGACTCAATAAAGACAATCTAAGGGGTAAAACGATCACATACCCAACGTCAAATACTGTCAAAAGTGGTCTTCAAATCTGGTTGAAGGAAGGAGTAACTTTATTACTCTCAAACAAAGACATGAGAAGAGATTCAAGGATATCATGAATCTAGTTCAACAAGATCAGACTCCACCTTCCAAGGTTCAATTTCCCTGTAAGGTCACATAAGGAGGGTTGAGAAGAATGGAGGCTACCCAAAGCACCAGCCTCAATGCAAGAAGAGTCGACCAACTCACCCTAGGTTCATCTGAAGGTTGTCTTGATCAAAGGAAGGATCAAGTGAAGAGTGTGTATAGATCAATAGAGGGTAAAATGAATTTAAATCACATTAAAGACGCCTCATTGAAGTCATATGTGTTTTCACTTTGAAACAATCAATATCTGAGGAAGAAGGTGTTCGTTTCACCAATTTCAAACTACAACACGACCGATGCCACAGAATCCACCAAGACTATTGTGTTTTTGATAAATTGAGAAAAAAACAATGACCCACCATGGGTGCATGATAAATTTTTTTTTGTTCCCCTCACAATGACTATGGTGAGGTCACTATGGCCATTTCCCACAGGTGCTTCCATAACACTACACGCCTACAACCTCACCCATTTTCCCCTTGCCTATTTTTCTTAGGGTTAACTAGGGACCACCAAATCTTGCACCATAGTAATGGTGTTTCCTATTTTGAGCCAAAGAATCTCAAAAAATCTCCAAAATCTACTCAAATATCACAAGAATTTAACCAAACATGGATCAACCTAAAAACTTAAATGAGAAGATGGAAACAAGGATTTTTTTATATTAGGGAAAAAAATTCCAAGGCTTTTCAGTACCCCCTATAAGGACTTCTCGTCCCTGATAAGCATCTCTAGCAGTATTTCTTGAACAACTCATACCATTATGCTTGAAAATGAAATTCCCACTCGCACATTTCATACTGGATTCATCCATGTTTCCATAAGACTCGAACAAGTGGCACCATCTTCCCCCATAAAACTTCATCACTCCAATCTCTAATACGCATCGGGTGATCCATAAAAGATGCGTCTAGTTCCAACTCAACATCATCGTATACAATCACACGAACATGATTGAACATGTACCTCTAAAACCGAGAAACATGGAACACATCATGCATGTATTGATAATTCGGATGAAGTTCCATTTGGTAAGCCAATGATTTGATATGTTCAATGATCTCAAATAGTCCCAAAAACCATGACACCAACTTCTTATGCTTCTGTAAACAACAATTCCCCAACCGAGGTGACACCTACAAGAAAACCTGATCGCCAATAATGAAATCCAAGGTTTGTATCATCCGGTCGGCATACAATCACTTTCTACTCTGAGCAGCAACCAACCGCTTCCTAATCAACTGTACTCTTTTGGAGGTCTCCTACACCATACTCAACCTAATAACTACTACCTCACCTACCCTGTACTAGAACTGTAGTGGTGACATAATCATCTATAAAGATACTAAAAAGGTGCCATCTATATAGAATCCCGAAAGCTATTTTTAATGTAAATTCAACCAAGGATTGGTGATCATCCCAAATTTCACCAAAATACGGTACGTATACCAAAAATATATCTTCAATATATATATTTTTCTCTTTGACTGATGATTGTTCTGTGGGTGATACACTGTATTTAGTTTTAGTTGAGTACCCAAAACCTTCTATAAGCCCTTCCAAAACTGTGACCCGAAACATGCATCTATGTTAGATACAATTCTCATAGGATATCCATGCAGACATAAAATCTCTCATACATACAACTTGAGCAACTCATTTACAAAGTGAGTCCCTCTGATTGGAGAAATAAACCACTTTCATCAACCGATCAACTATCACCCAAAATACATCTCGACTTCTTGGGGTTCTGGGCAACCCTATCATGAAGTGCATCTTTACATCACCCCACTTACACAGAGGCACCAGAATTGGATGGATCAAACCACCTGGACACTGATGCTCAACCTTTATCCTTTGGAAGGTAAGGAATTGTGAGACAAAACAGACAATGTATCTCTTCATACTTAGCCCCCAAAAATAACATCAGATGCCATGGTACATTTTTTCGGCCCTGGATGCACTGCCCACTTTGAAGCATGAGAGTCTCTCATCATCCCCTCTCTCAAGGAAGTTGGAACACTATTCTTCCATGGATGTAGATCACATCATCATCATTTAAAGACCATCTTGGAATAGAATTATCCCTTGCTAGGCATTCCTGCATCACCATGCACTCGAGTTTTGACTCTTGGATCGCTTTCACATGGTCCACCAATTAAGATGTGATCACTAAAGGTGTACATGTCATTACTCCATGATCATAAGATGCACCCGCTAGCCACTCTGCCATCAAAATCATTAGAAACTATTCTTCTTGTGAAGGTTACTCTCTCAGGTCCTGCATCTCTGATGTTTTCCTACTAAGAGCATCTGAATCAAAATTACCATTCTCTATAGTAGAATCCATCTCATAGTCGAATGTCTATATATACTCCACTCAAAACATCTGCCTCAAGTTCAAATCCTACTAAGAGAATATATATCAAAGGTTATTGTGTTCTATGTAAACAACGAACCTCTCACTGAAGAGATAATGTCACTAACACTTTAAATCCTAGACCAAAATTTCCAACTCCAAGTCATGAGTCAGGTAGTTCTTATCATGGGGTCGTAGCTGACACGACCTATAAAAAACCACTTGATATATATGCATTATCATAGCTCCTAACTCAACACCTAAATCATCACAATACATTGCATATCAGATCCCAAGATTTGGAAGAGTCAATACTCGGGATATCATTAATATTCTCTTCAGTTATTGGAAGGAATATTCATAAAGATATGTCCACTCAAACTTCACTCATTTATTTGTAAACCCAGTTATAGACATTACTAAATGAGATAAGTCCTGTATGAGATGTCTGTAGTACCCATCCAAACCAAAAAAATTCATGATGTTACATACATTACAAGGACATGTCCAAGACATCACAACCTCCACCTTCTTTAGGTCCACTAAAATCCCTATTTCAGAAATCACATGCCTAAGGAAATGCACCTCTTGAATCCAGAAGTGGAACTTCAACACTTTGACACTCAAAGTGTACTCAATACAATATCAAGGTTTCTAACATGAATGAACGAAGTATTTTAATCTATCAGGATATTTTCCAACAACACAATGATGAAAGAGTTGATATATGGATAAAAAATTCTGTTCATGAGAGCCATAAACACCACTAGAGAATTTTTCAACCAAAAATACATGAAAAGATACTCATATAGTATATACCTACTCCTAAACATTGTATTTGGAATATCCTCATATTCAACCCATAGTTTATGGTAGCCTAAATGAAGATCGATCTTGGAGAACCACCAGGATACCCATAACTAATCAAACATTTAATCAATCCTGAGTATAGGGTATCTGTTCATCACTGTTACCTGATTCAGCTTCCTTTAGTCTACACAAAGTTGTAGACTAATGTTTTCCTTCTTGGAAAGAAACATGAGAGCACCCTGAGGCTATGTACTCAATTTGATAAAGTCCTTCACCTCTAAATCTTCTATCCACACCTTCAACTACCTCAAATCAATTGGTTCTATACAATAAGGATAAATCTATATCAGTTGCATAATAAGCTTAAGCTCAATCTCAAATGAAATTCCTCTGTATGGAGGAAGACCTGTGAAGTCATCTTGGAAGAAATCCTGATAACGATCCACTACTAGGGGGAAAGGAAGAGGCAACTGTTAGATCTGCTATAAGAACCATGATAACTACTAGCACTGTAATAACTCCAACCCGAGTTAGGTCTTGTCCCATTCTGATTGATCCAACATACCATTCACCGGTCATCATAAACCAATCTCCTTTAGGCATGGTAAAAGATACTCATATCCAATAATAGTTGATATAATCCTAATAACTGGTCAACCAGTCCATTCAAATATCACATCTAAACTAATCATCTCTAATATCATGAAGTCCCACAAATATTCGTAGCCAGCAAAAACTATGGGTCATTCAGGATATTGATAGAAACAATCTACTTTCATTCTAAGAGGCGTTCCAAGAGAGAGAAACCCATAAGATAACTTAAACGGTAAATATAGGCTATAAAAACATTTAGTGTTCCTAAAACAATTTTCTTACAAGAACAATTTAAGCAGCTATAAGGCACACATAAGGGATTTATATGAAAACCTATCCTAGGAGGCTACACACAATAAGAAGGAAACACTCAACATGAATATATATATATATATATATATATATATATATATATATATATATATACATGACATGTGATCTTGAGTTCCTAACCATGATGCATGAATGCACCCAAATCCCATAAAATAGCAACAACACAATATACTTAGGATCAACATGAAACAGTAAAACCATAACTATAATAGTAGTCCCAAAAACAACAATTTAGAGGTCCATTACACATGTGCTGAATAGACACACATGAAACTCCCCTTCCTGATCCCCACACAACCTAACTCCTTTCTACTTTTCCCCAAAACACAGTCAAGAAGCAATAAAGAGAGAAACCTCATCTGATACCATTTTTGTTATTCCCCAACTCAAACTTCTGGGTTCGAACTGAAGTGTCACACAAACTCATGTATGCTTCCCCATACACAAGATGCCACCGGCTAGCGACAAGAGTCTAAAGTAATATGGGGAGACTATACCCTCGGTAATCATATCCATCATAGGTTAGTGCAATATAAAATAAGAAAAACAAATAGAATAGAATAATAATAACACAAATAAATTCTATAATAGATGTTATTCCATTTCATATATAAGTAATCAATGAAACCACATAATGGAAGGACAATAAGTATAGAAGAACAATTGGAAATGATAAATAAATAAATTAAAGTACTACAACAACTTTCAGAAGTTTTTCCTAGTATTTGTGTCCATCTCCCAGGTTCACACTCAGAAAAATGTCACAGGACCCTTGCATTTCACCAGATCCCTAGTCATGAATCCTGCATGTACATCAAGATGCCTTTGCAGGGTGTGAGTATAAACCAGTAAGACACCACCAATGTATCCTTAATATAAGTTAACATGAATATAGAAGAAGTGTATGACATTACATAAAAGTAAATGAACACCCAAGCACACAACCAATCATATATCGAGCGAAGGTGATCTAACCAAGATTCCACAAACCCTAACCATATCTTCTTTAGCGCCATGAAAGAAGAGTATCATAGTATTAACACACGACTTAGAACATCCCATGTAACCCTATCTTACTTTAAAGACAAACCCCACATCCGAAATTAAGGAAACAACCGTTCTCCTTTAAGGAAAATCACATTCCACCTTTAAGGAAAAATCCCATACATGCCTTTAAGGACAAGTATATCCATCCACCTTTAAGGAAAATCATGTTCCACCTATAAGGAACAAATCCACATATGCCTTTAAGGAAAATAATATTTGTTTTCCTTTAAGGACAAACATGTTTAAACTATAAGGATCAACTCGACACCCACCTTTAAGGACAAGCATATCTATCCACCTTTATGGACAATCATGTTTCACCTTTAAGGAATAACTCCACATCCACTTTTAAGGATTCAACTAAGTCTGTTAAGGCCATATTCCAACCTTAACACTAAAAATGAGATTTCACCAGCCATAAAAAAAACACATATAAGGCATAACATAGCAAAGAAAAATATATATCAACAAGTAATTCCATAGGCTATGAACTATTACACAAGTAATTAATGACATAATAAGGAATGAACAATCCATACCATGAAACCATGTTAAGAACAAGTATCAGTATCCACCCACCCAACCGCCCACCCACCCAGCCACCCCCACACACATGTGATCAATATAAAACATAGTTATCATGGGATAAAAACATACAAAAACTACAACATACCATGCCAAAAAATTCCATACAATAGCCCAATATGGTAAATACTTCCTACCTCAAGCTTGCTGATGTCAACGTCAAGGTTTTTCAAGAGTGTTGTCACTTGAACCATGTTCACACACCAATCAGAACAATATTTCACACCGCCTAGAACCGATTATAATCCAACATGATATGGTTCTTTAATGATACTCGAGAAAGACAAGCCAAGGGGTAGAATGATCACATACCCAATGTTAAATATCGACAATGAAAATATTCAAGTCCTGTTGAAGTAAAGAGTAACTTCATCATTTTTGGAAAACAACAAGAGAATAGATGCAAGGCTATCATGAAGCTAGTTCAATAAGATCATCCTCCATCTTTCAAGGTTCGATTTCCAAGCAAGTTCACAAAAGGAGGGTCAAGAAGAATCAAGGTTATCCAAAGTAGTAACCTCAACACAAGAAGAGTTGGCCAACTCACCCTAGGTTCATCTGGAAGTCATTTGGAAATATTTTGTATTGAAGTAAAAATCAAGGGGAGAGTGTTTACTAATTAATAGAGGGGAAAAAAATTAGAATCGCATTTAAGAGGCCTCATTTAATTCATATGAATTTTCACTTTGAAACACTTGATATCTGAGGAAGAAAGGTGGCTGTTTCAGTAGTTTTAAACCGCAACATGACTATCACTACAACCTCCATCACATCCTCCACCATGTCCATGGTGTTCTTGAATAACCAATAAAAATAGTGACCCACCATGGGCATGTGCCAAAAATACGGCTGTTTTCCGTCACCATTGCCTCCACCATGGTTGTGGTGAGATTGCTATGGTTGTGGCTCATAAGTGCTGCCCCAAGATTCCACACATATAGCCACACTCATTTACCCTTGCTCATTTTTCACATGGCTTACTAGGGACCACCATGTCTTACACCACGACCATGGTGTTGTTTGTTTTGATCCAGAGAGTCTCCAAAACCTCCAAAAGATACTCAAAACTCACAAGGCTTTACCCAAGCATGGATCAAACCAAAAAATTAAAGGAGAAGATGAAAAAGTCTCTTCATATTAGGAACAAAAATTATAAGGCTTTACAATTCATCTTTCAAATAACCATTTAGAACTGAATAAAACCTCTTTTTATCCCTATGAAAAAATATTAGAGTTATTAAAACAAAGAGAGTGATATTTTGTTTTTATTATTTACTTAAAACAATATTAAAATCATCATCAAAAGAAAGTGGTAAGAAATGGAAATTTTTTCTAAACTTGGATGGTCATGGTTGAAACACACTTATCTAATAAAATAAATAAAAGTGTTAGATTTATTTTTAAGCCTGATCTCTATTTACTAAAGTTACTATTCATAATGATAACAAATTAAAGAGATCTATTTACCTAATTTGAAACTCATGATTCAAAATATGGAATAAATGTTTAAGTTTCAATTTATAGAAGTGGAAAAAATAAATTTTAATTTAAATGTGGAAAATGAAATGAAAAATAGTTTTTAGAAAAATGCATTTAAATTATAAAATAAACTTACCAAAATCTGGTATAATGATGAATTACCATGTAATTAATTAGATTATTTATAATTAAGGTAGACATATGTTACTTTAAGATCAAATTAAAAATATAATCAGGATTTTAAATTATTTTATTCAATGAAAAAATGACAGTTTTATAAAAATCCATATCTTTCACTCTTCACTTAAAAATAAATCATTTCAGAAAAATCCCAAAAAATAATTATAAGATAATTTTGACTTTTTGATTTCAAAACTGAAGTTAATTTTATCAAATTAAAATTATAAAATTTATAAATTAATATTTTAAATAAAAACATATAATACAACAAAATGAATTTAGTAAGAATAGAACTATTCACTTTTTGATTGAAAAATTACTTAATATGAATATAACTATATAAAATATTATTCATGGATATTAATAAGGCATTTAATTGATTTACTATTAATTTTTTGTTACATTCTTCCCCCATTTTGGAAATTACTTCCACATAATTTTATTCACTATTTAAACAAGTGTGGATATATTTATTTCATCACATTTTGTGATTCCCATGTTGCATCATTAATCATATTGTTTTTTTCAAAAACATTAAATTTATGAAACAACTTATTCTACAAAAAATTTCTCTCTACGGTCAATAATCTAAACTAAATATTCTTCATACTAAAGACTCTCTTCTAATATTAATACCCTAGTTCTAAAATCAGAGATGCATCTGACACATATTTCCATAATAATGAAAAAAACACATCATATACCTGAGATTAAATTGGAGGCAAGATCACTCAGTAAGAAACTAATCCAACTTTCTCTATAATTTTATATTGTCCAATGAACCACAAACTTTACATTCATTTTTATCAAAACATATAACTTTTTTACATGGAGATACTTTAAGAAAAACATGACAGCCTACCTCAAATGAAATATTTTTCCTATAGTTATTTGTATAACTCTTTTTTCTACTCTAATACACCCTTCTATAAAATTGAATCATCTTTACCTTTTTAACCATATCTTCTACCAACTTTGGTCCCAACAACTTCCTTTCACCCACTTCATCCCAACAAGTTAGATTCTAACACTAATTTCAACAGAATGCCTAAAAAGGTGCCATCTGTATACTGGAATAAATAATATTATTATAAGAAAATTCAAATAATGAAAAATGATGGTTCCAACTTCCCTGTTAATCCATTGAATAAGATCAAAACATATTTTCCAAATTTTGAATCGCTCTCTTTGACAGTCCATCATATTGAGGATAAAAAAATGTGTTGAAATTTAATTCAATATAAAAACACTTTTGGAGGCCTTTACAAAAATTAAAATTAAACCTGGGATTAGGATCATATATAATGGAGGGAGAAACTCCATTTAACCTATCTTCTTGAGATATAATTGAGAAAGATGATCTAAATACATAGTATCTCGAATAAGAAGGAAATTTGCAGATGTAGTCAATCAAGAAATAATAACCCAAATCACATTATTAAATCAAGATGTCTTTGGAAATACCACCATGAAATCCATGGATATATTATACTATTTCCACAACGGTAATAGAAAAAGATGAAGTATCACTTTTGGTAATTATTGTTCGACTTTAACCTATTGAAAATTCAAAAATTTTGTGGTAAACTCTGAAACATTTTTTTGTTCCTTCCCACAAGTAATACTCCCAAAGGTCTTTGTACATATTAATATTGATGGGATGAATAGAAAAGGGAGAGTTGTGAGATTCACTCAACAATTCCCTTTTAAACTTGGAGATAACTGACACACACAACATTTTTCTAAATATCAAAACAACTTCCTTATCAATGTTAAATTTAGGTAACCTTTCCTTACAAATCATAGTATTCCTTCTGATCTTGCTTAATTCTATTTGAAAATGATGAATGAAATGAAACCTGAAACAAAATAGAGAAATTTCCTACATGCATAATTTTTAGTCCATCATTCATTAAATCATTTACCAAAGGATCATGTTCCAAACATATCATGGTTAGTGATGCCTTATCTTTTCAACTCAAAACATCGACTACTTTATTTTATTTTCTGAGATGATAATGAACCATACAATCATAATCCTTCATTAGTTAAATTCATCTTATTTTCCTCATGTTCAACTCTCTTTGAGTGAATATACACTTTAAACTTTTATAATCAATATATATTTCACCCTTTACTCTATAAATAATGTCTCATTGTTTTTAAAGAAAAAACCAAAAAATAATGTTCCAGATAATATGTTGGATAATTTATCTCATGAGGGTTCAATTTATGTGAAACATAAGTAATTAAATGATCATTATTCTTTAGAAAAAAACCAAGTCCCTTCAAACAAGCATAACTAAAGATAAAAAATTCACAATTTCTAGAGGGTAGGGTCAAAATTGGAGGATTCACCAATCTTATTTTCAGTTTTTGAAAAAATTCACCACACTCTTTCATCCATATGAATTTAAATCTAATTTGAGTTAACATAGTTAGTGAGCTAGATAACCGATAATTTTTGCAACAAACCCTTGGAAGTAACCCACTAATCCAAGAAAACTATGAATCTCTATGACATTTGTAGGTCTTGAGCATTCTTTAACCACTTTATTTTTAATAGGGTCAATAGTTATGCCATATTTAGAAACAATATACCAGAGGAAATAAATATGTTGTAACCAAAATTCAAATTTACTAAATTTTCAATATAACTTATTTTCTTTCAAGGTTTGCAAAAGAATCCTTAGGTGTCTTTCATGACCCTCATAACTTTTAGAATATATCAAAATGTCATCAATAAAAACAACCAAAAAATTATCCAAATTGTCATAGAAAAATCCATTAATAATATCCATGAATAGAATTGGGTCATTATACATCCCAAAGGGAATAAACACAAACTCATAATACCCACATCAAGTCCAAAATTCCATCTTTAGAACATCTTCCTTCTTCACCTTAAACTGATGGTACCCTAACCTGAGATCGATCTTCAAAAAATACTACACTCTTTGGAGCTAATCATACAAATCAGCCATATGAGGAAAAAGATACTTGTTCTTAACAGTGATGTTATTAAAGACTCTATAATTAGTGAAAAACCTCATTGAATCATATTATATTTTAACAAATAAAATTGGATCACCCCATGGTGAATGGGTTAGATGGATTAAACCTTTATCAAACAGATCATGCCACTGCTTTTTCAATTCCAAAAGTTTTACTTGATCCATTCAGTAAGAGAGTTTTGAAATTAGATTAGTATCATACACCAAATCATAGTAAATTCAAACTACCAATCACTAATAGTTCTAGAAAAAACATCATAAAATACATCTATACATTCATCTACAACTGACACATCACTAATCTGAATGATTTCCTTTTTTTCAATAACATGTGCTAGGTAAATTTCACTACCATCATTAATCAATTTATCTGCTTCTTAACATGTTATAAAAGGTATGAAATCATTGAATATAAATTTATTATCTCTAAAATCTATCTTAGCATGATAAACTAAAATCCAATCCATACCCAAAATAATATCAAATTCTACCATGGATAGTTCAATAAGATTTTTAGGAAAAACCATCCCACTGATAGTAATATGAAGATTCCTATAAATATTGGTTGATTTAATACTTCCACTAGGAATTTTAATTAAAAAATTATATCTTTTTCTTCATGAGTTTATATTCCCATTTTACTTGAAAATTTATTAGAAATAAAGTAATACGAAGATCCAGAGTCAAACATGACGTTGATATAATTCAAATAAATATGTAATGTCCCTGTCACCATTTCATTAGATGACTGAACATTAATCGTAGTATTAGAAAATGATTTTCCACACCTTTTTTCTTTCAATATAGATGATTTACTCCTCGAGTAACTAACTTCGGATACACGTTATCACAATTCCCTAACTCATTGCAAGTAAAACATCTCTCCATTGGCTGGCTATCTATTACCCCATTCTTGGATTGATCACGACTCTTTTCTTTACGGTCACAAGCCATATGACCAAACCTACCACACAGATGACACTTTTTAGATCCTTTCAAACATTACTTAAAATTTATTTTACCATACTTGGAACATATTAGAGGCTTACCTTATAGCATCCCGCCTTTTTATCACATAAACTTTCATTACATTTTACAAAACCGAGGATCTTTAAGGTTTAGTGTCTTGGAAACCAGGAACTTAAAACATGAAAACATAAAACATTTTTCATAAACACTTTAAAGTCTTATCCTCATGTTAATCCTAGGTTCATTACTGCATCACATAACCTGGGGACACACATCAAAAAAAATGGTGAGCAGAAGGCCCAGTAAGGGAAACAAGAGAAACATTTTACATGTGAACTTGAGATACTTCAATAAGGTCATGAAAAGAACTTTAAGGCATGAGAATGAAATCATGAGGCATATCATAATAAAAATAACATTTTTTATAACTTGAATATGTGGCTACAACATTTAATATTGACAATCGTTTCATTTCACCAAGGTCCATCCCCAAGGTCTCGTTAAAAATTACCAAGGTTATTCACCAAGGCGTCGTTAAAAATGGTCATCTCTAGAGATTAAGTCTTTACCCAATGCATTGGAGCGCTATCTGGGCGCACCCTTGACATGTATTTATTATCATGTGAGCCACATATATCATCATAAATCATTTCATAAACAACCCATATATCATAAAAGAAATGGGTTTCATTTCGTAATCATAACGTTTTAAAAACTGCTTTAAAGACATGATCTTTATGTCACTTTAAACCCACGGAAAGGGAAAGTGGGTTTCATGTATGTAAATCCCAGAATTTAAAATAGAACATTTTGATATATATGTGAATACCACTGTAGAAATAATAGCTTTGATTATTCAATTTATAACAAAAAATAATTTTGAGAAAAGAGAGAGGCATTTTGAGACGAAAATTCTGCAGCATAATGACTATGTTTCGGGGTTTTAGAAAACATTGAAAAGAGAGGGGACATGGGTAAAACATTCATAAATGACCCATAAAATATTCGAGGGACAAAATATAAGTGATTTAAGAACATGGTAATGAAATTTTAAAATATACCATATGAAATTAAGAACATGAAAGGAAGACAAAATAAGATTTCTCTTATGAACATTCTGCAGCCTAACGGCGTCACATAAACATCAACAAAAAATGAATTGATGAGATCAAATAGGGTCTCTCATCATATGAAAATAAAATATCAGTATGATAGATATAGAGATCATACCCCAACATAATAAAAAGGAACTTTCTAGACTTGACATGGAATTAGAACTTTGAAAAAGGAGAAAGGTGAAAGAACCACTTAAAAATTCGGCAGCCTAACGGCGCCACTTAAAACTTCAAAATACTGAATTGAAGAGATCAAATGGGGTCTCTCATAATATGATCATAAAATATCAGTATGATAGATATAGATAACATACCCCAACAAAATAAAAAGGAACTTTTAAGACTTTACATGAAAGTAGAACTTTGGAAAAATGAAAAAGGTGAACGAATCCCTTAAAAATTCGGCAGCCTAACGACGCCACTTAAACTTCAACAAAAATGAATTGATGAGATCAAAAAGGGTCTCTCATCATATGAACATAAATGATCAGTATGATAGATTTAGATATCATACCCCAACATAAAGTAACTTGAAATACTTGACAAGAAAATAGAACTTGAAAATGAGAAGGGTGAAAGAATCCCTTAAAAATTCGGCAGCCTAACGACGCCACTTAAAATTTCAAAATGCTGAATATAAGAGATCAAATGAGGTCTCCCATCATATGATCATAAAAGATCAGTATGATAAATTTAGAGATCATACCCGAACATAATAAAAAGGAACTTGAAATACTTACATGAAAATAGATCTTTAAAAATGAGAAGGGAGAAAGAATCCGTTACAAAAATTTCGGCAGCCTAACGGTGCCACTTAAAACTTCAAAAAACGAAATAATGAGAGTAAGAGGGGATCTCTCATTATATGAACATGAAAAGGGCAGTAAGAGGAGTATAAAAGAACACCCTTTAACATAATAACATGGAGCATAAAAGAAATTACATAAAAGAGATTTCTTGAAAAGAAAGAGAGAGATCAGATCCCTTACCTTAAAACGTAACTCTTAAAACTCAAAAGTTGGGACCTTGAGGGCTTGAGGGCACCTTGGGAGGACTCCTTGGGAGGTAATGAGACCATAACTTCGTTGGGGGAGAGTGGGGAGTCGAAATGGATGAGAAGATGTCTTGGTATTTATAGGGAAAGTGAGGGGACAAGGCATTAATGGCCAAGGGACACCTCAAAAGTGGTTTTCTCAAAACCATGTGCTCTCCCAAGATATTTCCCATGAAGTTAGGCCACATGGGGCCCCCCATACAATAATTCATCACCTTTGGTCGACCATCCCTTAAAATATCTCATGACATCACCATGACATAGTTATGATGTCATTAAACATATCGAAACCCTAAAACTGTATTTTTACTATTCACTGAAAATTCAACTCTCAGAAAAATCCCAAAATTTCACACTAACCAAATATCAATGCTCTGATTTAAAAAATGAACTCCATTTTAAAAAAATAATTTTATAAATATTTTTAATTTTATTTTTAAATAAATACACTATTCACCGAAAATTCATTTTTTTCAGGAAAAACCCCAAAAATTACCTTAACATAATATCGATGCTCTGAGTTCAAAAATGAAATCCATTTTATAAAAATAATTTTCTAAATATTTTTAATTTAATTTTTAATTAAAAAACACTATTCACCCGAAAAAACTAATACTTGAATAATAATTTATGAAACCGTTATTTAACCATTTTATTGAATCACATTAATTAGTCAAGGTGCCTAGATTATATTAATACTTTCTTTAAGTGAGATTACTAATCCATTTGGACACATTACTAATCCTAATCATAAAATCACTATTCATAATTTACTATTCATCAAAAATCAAGTTGATCCTATTAGAATTGAAATTTTGTACTGAACATAATTGTAGAAGACCATTTTTTGAAAATCATTACACATTTTTAATTATTTAAGGTTTACATAATTTTTTTTTAAAATATCCTTTCTCTAAAATTCACCAAAAATATGCATACTATATTTATCCGATCATTTAAAAATTCATAAACATCATCATAAGAAGAAATACCAATTTTTATTTAAAACAAAGGATTACACAAGGCAGTTACGGTCTCCTTAAATAGCCCCTTATAACACCAGCATAGGACCTAAGTGTAAGGTGTGCTAAGGTGAGAGAATCTGAGGGAGGCTCAGCCAACATCACACGAGTAGTAATTTCTATTAGTTTGAACTTCTCGCAAAGGCGATTCCGTTCTAGCTTCACACGATGAAGTTCGGCTTGGGTTTGGTCCAGAGCAAATCCCAGTGGTGCTACCTCCTTCCCAAGTTCTGTTAGATGAGCTTCGATCGGTCCAAGACTACTGGGTGAGGCCATCGAATCTTCTTTCTATAATAATTAACCAAGATTACTTGTATTTAGAGACAATAATCAAAACGTTTAGTTTCCAACGGTCATATTGACCAATGGTCATATAACTGTCTAAACCCAACTGTCTCATTTTAATTATACTCATGTTAACAAATAAAACATTTTTGTTGAGTAAAAAAAAATAAAAATAACACATGAAATTAAGAAACAATATTTATTCAAAATTTTGGGTCGTTACATACCTCCATATTTATTAATTGACTTTTTATCCATTGCTTACCACCTTGATCGCTTCTTACTCTTTTCATCTCAAGGAACATAAGTGTTAGTATAATTTATCTCAACTTTCTCAACATAATAAACAACTTTATCATAACTTTTAAATTTCTATGTGGTTAATGATCTTTGTAAAATTGGTTTCAATCAGAATTAAAATCTATTAATTTTACCATTAAGGCCCTAAATAAAATTTGGTGCATAATTGAACAATCTTTTAAAATTTTCTTCATGCACTGTTACTTAATCCTTCTTCTTTTGGATCAATTCCAATATTTTTTTCTCTATTACGAGTTGAACAACCTTAGAAAAATATTTCTCCAAGAAAATATTATTAAATGTATCTCATTCCATGGTATCAAACTATTCTCTCTCACTATTATTCTTAACCAATGGCCACCATCGATCAGCTTCACCTTGAAAATGATAAATGAAAAGAGTTACCTTTTAACATTCTAAACATTCAATTAATTTGAATATATTTTCCAAAGCATTGATCCATCCTTTGAATACCTTTGTGTTTGAGGTTCCACTAAAACCTGGAGGGTACTGTTTCATAAAATTCTCAACTATCGATATGTTACTTTGTGGTAAATCTAGTTTCTCTCTAAAATTTATTACACCACCATTTATAGTCTGTGTTCATTGATCCATTATTGAAAAAACTACTCAGTTCCAATTCCAACAATTCTAGGCTACTAATTTGGAAGGATATTGTCCTCTTGATACCTTCCTACTTTAGCTTCCCTATTTCCTCTATATAAATCCATTATGAGTAGACATAAATTAGATGATGAAGAAACATGAAAATCTTTAAATGTTGTATCATTTCAATATAACCATAATTTAAAATATCACAATGGTATTTTATTAATATTATCCTAACATCTAAATTTATCTAAACCTTTCATTTTATACCAACTATAACAAACCGACCTTAAAAAATTTCATAATCTTAATTTTTTAAACAATAATTCACTTTGTTACATTTTGAGGATATTTTCAGTTCAGAGTTTTAGAGAATTAGGTCATAAATCTTACATAAAAACCCATATATTAAAAAGTGGACACTTCCACTCAGTATAAATTTTTTTCAAAATATAAAACTTTTAAAATGAAACATGTTTTCTTTTTATAAAAAATCTTCATGACTTTCAATTTGACTTCTTCTTTATTCTTAATCATCCTTAACCCTTTGAAAAAAATTTAAAATTGTGGGATGTAAAAAAAAATCTCAGTAAGAGATATAAAGGAATGTAATCATTTATTCCAATAAAAAAATGAAAACCCATACAATGTTTACATTTCTCATATTATTCTTTGATCATATAAAATAAATAATATCCATATGGAAAACACATTTTTTCTTAAATAAAACCTTTAAAACCTATAAAAAGAAAATAAAAAACCTTGTAGGATTCTTAGAGAATTATATTTATAACCTGTGTTCACTCGTGTTAGAAATAACTGAATCCTAATTAAATCCATAGGATAAACCTCCCCAGTTAACTCCCCTCTTTCCTTCAAAGATAAGATACATTACTTAATGAATTAAAGAGCTATATTTGGCTCACCTGTTGTATAAGTTGTATCGAGCTCACAATTTGTTATCTATAATTATTAAATACCATATCATAATTTTTTTAATCTATCAAATTTTTATTATAAATCCCTTGAAGAACTTTTTGAACTTATAAGAAAAGTACTTTCAATTTTCACATAAAAATATGAAGAAATATCCCTTTCTTTTGAAAACTATTTAAAATGAAAAATTACCAAAATATCATGGAAATGATTTTATTTGAAAATAACCATGGAAAATTTTAAGGTAAACATAAAATCAATTAAAATTAATGATAGCGAGAAATTATTTCATGTCATAAAAGGTAAAATAATGATTCCTCTCACACCTTTCGAAAAATACCTTGTTCGGAAAATGACAAGAAGATCTATTTTTAAACATTGTAAAGAAAGTAAATGGTATTTGAAAGTGACCTTTGATATTTATTGAAGTATAAATAAGAAAATTCAGGAATTTTTTTTAATGAACATGTATATGGAATAAAAATAGAAAAAAACTTTAAAACTTTTAAAATAAGATTTTAAAGAAAAACCCCTTACCTTAAATATCATCTAGCGTCATACATTCATAACTCATGAATAATACAATTATATTATTTATTTACTTGAATAATAACCTTTTTAATGTTAATTACATTATTATTATCTATTTTATGTTATTTATGGTCATTTTAGTTAGTTAATTAATCAGTTAAATTTACATAAGATGTTTCAGGGAGTTCGATTCATAATCCCAAAACAGCTTTGGTAGGATGATTATGGTCAAAGTAGTAGTTATTATATCATATATAGAATCTTTATTATTACATGATTATTATTTTTATACATTAAATACAAATTTATAACATTCCTTGAAAGGTGTACATGAAAAACTAATCACATCGCTTTGTGGAAGTGGTAGTCCACACGTACGTACGAATGACATTATCATTTTTAAATGGTTGAAAAGGAAAGAAAATAGAAGATATATAATCTTTTCAGAATTATAATTATTTAATGAATATTATATATATTAATTAAATCTATCATAATAATAATCCTTGCGAAGTGGTGATGAAAAACGAATCACATTGCTTTGTGGAGGTGGTAATCCACATGTATGCACGAATGATATTTTTATTTATCATAGGATGGAAAAGGAGATAAAAAGGTTTGTCTCATAATCATAATAAAATTTCAGTATATGAAAGACATTGGTGTTATTATTTCAGCATGGTGAAATAATATTTGAAGGAGGTAAAAGTAGAAATAAACTTGAAATAGGCCGGTTAGGACTTATACCTTCTCCTTGGACAACCTCTTTGTCTTATACCTTAGGATTTATAATATTTGTCTTTTGGTGAGACTAGTACCTCTAGTACATGGGGTGAGATGTTGGGGAGATATTTGGGCATGATTTTTCTAAACTAATGTGATTAAAAGGTGTGATTAATGGAGAAGAGAGGGTGCCCTTTTATAAGTGAGGGGAGGGGCACCCTTGGAATTACTTAAAATATTAAATTAATATAAATTAATTTACATGTTAAAGTTGTACCAAATTGAAATATTTCAAATATAGGATAAGGATGAATCAAAATAATATCATCTAAAAAAATTAGGGCAATATTAAGTGATTTTTTAACCTTTATCTCTTAGTTTTAACTCCACATTGACCCTTTCGATGTTTATCATTATGTTAATTTTTTTTATTCTATAAGAGTCAACAAAGTTACTATAAAAGGATAAGTGACCCATAAGTGGAAAATGATTGATATTATCGACCATATCCCATTAAATTAGACAACTATACATTTTTTTATGAATTTTAAATCATTAAATAAAATATTATTTTTCATAATATACCATTAAAGTCATTTTTGGGACTATTCACATAGTTTGACTTTAATGACATCAATATAATAATGGAATTTGAATATAAAATTTTAATACATAAATAATATATTACATTTATCTAAAAAATTTATGCAATATAATAATTTATCCAAATTTTATTACTTTTAATTTTTTTAAAACTAATTTACTTGATTTGTCTATCACTTGAAAAAATACTTTATCAATGTTGAATAAACAATTAAAGTAATTATTTCATGAATAAAAATAAAAAATAAATTACCATGATAAAAAATTCATTTATCATTCAAATAATCTTTTATAACCAAACATAACCTCTTTTTATCCCTATATAAAAGATTATAGATATTAAAACAAAGAGAGTGACATTTTGTTTTTATTCTTTAATTAAAATCATTTTAATGTCATTATCAAAGGAAAGTGATAAGAATTTACCACATTTTAAAAAATTAGATATTTATGTTCAAAAAAAACTTATCTAATAAAATAAATAAAAGTGTTAGGGTAATTTTTAGTCCTTATCTCACAATTTTAACCATTTTCTATCCATTTTACCCTTACCATTGTGGAATATATTTACTATGATTACTATTCATGATGACCAAAAATAAAATGGACCTATTTACCAAATTTGAAACTATTGATTTCAAATATAGAATCCATTTTAAAAAAATTAAATTTCTATAGGTTTCATAAATAAATTTTAATATAAATGCGTAAAATGCAATGAAAAACATTTCTTAGAAAAATGCGTTTTTAAGCAAAAAAATGAACTTATATCAATATCAGGTATAATAATGATTCCTATGAAATTAATTTTATTATTTATAATCAAATGATACTTATGTTATTTTAAGATCAAATTAAAAACATAATTATATTTTTAAATTACTTTATTTAATAAAAATAAATGACAGTTTTACAAAAATCAGCATCTTTCACTATTCACTTAAAAATAAATCTTTTTAGAAATATATGAAAAATTAATTATAAGATTATTTTAACTTACTGATTTCAAAAATTATGTTCATTTTATCAAATTAAAATTCTAAAATTTAGAAATTATGTTTTAAAAAAGAACTATATAATACATGAAAACAAATTTAGTAAGAATAAAATTATTCCCTTTATCATTGAAAAATTATATAATATGAATATAACTATATAAAATCTAATTTATGAGTATTAATATGGCATGAAATTGATTTATCATTACTCAAGTTTTCGTATTCTGGATATTCCTTATTTTAGTAATCACAAATCATGTTTCTTGTAATTATAATGAATTTTATGTTTTATAATATAAGCATGATTTTTAGTAAAAATATGATATATATAGATCAACCGTGCATCTCACCAAATCAAACAAATGCTCAACTAATCCAAAACATGTATAAGTGGAGTGACCATGTGTATGAATGAAGTTACCGTGAATAAATTCATCTAAGTGTTGGACCGATTACACATTATAGGTCAGTGATCGTGAGAAGTAATTCAAGCGACCGTGTGACAAACGATCGACTGTGAGGAAGACTCAAAAAATTTCTAAGTGTTGGGGCCACCAAATAAATAGAATCAAGTAACCACATGATGGATTCATCGAATTCATGCATGATCATCGATCAACCATTCTAGATATTCAAGATTTATAATTACTGAATCTACCACATGAAGAAACTCATCGATCACATAAAGGAATTCAATCGAAAGTGGATAATTGGATCAGCCATAAAGTGATATTTGATCAACTGTATGTTGAATCCAACTGAACAAATTAATTGTTGAGATACTACAACCCTACCAATGTAAAGTTAAAGCTATTACAAGCCTACCTACGTAAACATGAAGTTGCCGCTATATGGAGTCCTACACCTATTGTGAGTGACAGACATACCATGTCTTAAGTATAGAACTATAATGACTAGTTTTGGCATTTAATGAGACTTTTCAAAGTGTTTAAGCCCTTTCAGTCAGAGAATGATTATCCCCTAATGTCTATTTTAAAGAATAAGCTTCTATGAATTGAAAGGAACCTCTTTTGTGAGAAATATAAATAACAATGGTGATTTTGTGATCTCTAGAATTTTATTCTTCTCAACCATGACACTTTATTTTCTGGGTGATGTTGAAAAAACTAAGAAGAAGGATGGACTGAAATCATCCTTTACTTTTGATATTATTGAATGATATTTCAAGTAAGATAACCTTATTATTCAACTAAAGTCAATCAAATATTGATCTGCATCAAGCCTTTTACAAAAATCTTCTCTCTATCTATTTCTTTTACATTTTAAGTTATGTTGTTTTTATTAAATATTTGTTGAGAACTTCTCCTATACTAAAATTAAGATTACTCATATGATCCTTTTATTTCATTATATATGATTATCCCATATATAGCTATGGAAGATTCCTGGTTAATCCCGGATTACCTTGTGCACAGTTGTTTGTGTAAAACCCAATCAATATTATGGATTTTTTTATTAAGTTTTAGTAAACATGATTGGAAGTGGATTACTATTAAGTGGATTGAACTAAGATCCAACTTGGATATAACCTCTTGTTTATTCCCTCTATGTGTTTAGTTTTGATTTTCACTACTTAATTTAAATTTACTTGAAGAGTCTTGATTTTCAGTAAGTATTTTTAAACTATGAATGAAAAATATACTTTTATAGTTTACATTTATAAGTGATATATATACTATGTTTGGTGTGTATAATTTTTTTCAAGAGTTCGAGTGATTTAAAATTATTTTATTTTGGTTTTGATTATTCCATTGAGAAACTTTTTTAAAGTACCAAAATATATATACCTGTATTTTAAATTGAGGGAATTTTAAATTTATACTTTTTCAAAACATAATTTTTTACTTAGAATCTCAATTCAATGCCTATAGGGCATTCCATCAGGACTGGAATTTGATACCAGAGTAAGATTTTTTTTCCTGATTTCCCTGAACCTTGATCAAGTTATGATAATAAGATCTCTTAATTCCTATTTAATAATACTTTGTAATGATGGATTCTAGACTTGAAGGTCATGCCACCAACTAACCTCCATTATTCAATGGAACTAACTATTATCAATGGAAAATTAAAATGAAAATCAATCTAGAAATCATGAGGTTAGATATTTGGGATACTATTGAATATAAATATGAAAAACTCAAAGATCCTATAAAATAATGGATTGATGAAACAAAATCCTTGTATAATTTTAATTTCAAATCCATGAATACTCTATTTCTTGCATTGGGTGAAGATGAATTTAATAGAATATCTTCTTTGTGTCATTGTATTTGAAATATGGGATACTTTAGAAGTTTCTCATGAAGGAAATTATAATGTTAAAGAAATGTGATTAAACACTTATACTATGAAGTGTGATTCTTGCAAGATGAAAACTAATGAATAAATTTCTAAAATGTATTTTGGATTCAATGAAACCATCAATTCTATAGAGTCTCTTGGAAAACTGATGAAAGATAAAAAACAAGTTATAATAGTACTAATATTTTTACCTAATATATGAATAATTAAAAATTTATCTATCCGATAATTCTGTGACATTAGAAAGCTAAAAGTCAAAGAACTAATTGGCAAGATGATGATGTACAAAGTGGAATTTAAAGTTGACAATGAAAATGTTAAACTTAAAAAGAAAACTTTTTTTATTTAAGACACCTGAGTGTAACTAAGAAGAAGTTATTAAAGATGATTCATGTGGCAGTGAATCATATTTTGAGCGTGATGAGGAGATTAACCATATTGCAAGGAGATTTAAAAAGTTATTTAATTTTTTTTCCAAAAGTCAAATTACAAAGGAAAGTATGATAAAAAACGAAGCTGAAGGACTGGAAAAAGGATGAATTCATTGGTGACATCATATGCTATGAATGTAAGAGGAAATGACACATCAAGGATGACCATCCAAAGCTTAAATAAAAAAATAAGTATGATGATAGAGAGAAGAAACCCAAGAAAGTAATGAAGGCAACCTGGAGTCATCTGAGAATATATCTCATGATTTTAACTATAATAGAGAGTGTAATATCCCAACATTTTCTTTCATGCATTTTATTTAGTTTAATTTGTTTTATTTTGATCCCTAACTTGTTATTTTTAGTTTTGGGAGCTTTTTAGGTGCTTGGAGGCTTACAAAGATAACTTGGTATTTTTTGGTACAAAATGACTAGGATGAAAACCAGGGTGTGGCTACGGTCCATCTTCAGTGTGAATTGTAATGGCTTAGCCCAGCCTATGATCATGATATTGTTTTATTTGGGCCTATCCTGCATGGTTTTGCTTTCCCTGAGATTTGGATATCAATAATTCCCTAGGAAAAGTCATCATGATGGGAGAGGTATCCACACCAACTTATAAAGGGGTGATTCGTGTTCCTCCTCCTTTGATGTGGGATTTCCATAATCCACTCCCCCTAGAAGGGCCCAACATCCTTGTTGGCATATCGAATGGACACTGTCTCTGATACCATTTGTAATAACCCGACCCATCCTGCGACCATGATATTGTCTTATTTGGGCCTAGACTATACGGTTTTTATTTCCATAGGATATGACCCTCATAAATCCCCTAAGAAAAGGCCTCATGATAGGAGAGGTATCCAAAAAACCTTATAAAGGGGTGCTTCATGCTCATCCTCCTTCGATGTGGGATTTCTATTATCAGTATAGGTGAAAATAGTATGAAATTATACACCAGGGTGAGGTCTAGGACATGGCCTCCTAGTATCCTCCATATCCACCCCATCTTGTACATGCACTACTAGGGCGTGGTGTAGGCTGTGACCTAGAAAAAAATCCCCGGACTTTGTCCCCAGGACATGGTGATGAGGGTTTCATTTTTGAAACACCTAAACGACCATTCGATCTCTTGGGACATTTAGTACAACCTTTTTATTTCTTAATGGAAGGATTTAATGACCCTATTAACTCATTTTTAATCATTTAAAATGAATGTTCTCTATAATTTCACTTGAATTTAAGATTTGGTTCATTCTTGAAGAGGTTTCGGGCATTCCATCATCAACACTTTGTGATTCATTTCCTTACGACTCACTTGTTGTTCTTTATTACTAGAGATCATTGTAAGGGGATTAGATGTTTATTTTTTTTCCTTTGGTTGATATGTGGTAATCATTATGGATCCCTCCTCTTACTATTGTGGTTTCTTCTTCCTCACTGGTTGTGTAGAGACCCGAAGCTTGACGTACATGGACATTACATTACTTTTGCGGAATACTTAGTACATAAAAAAAACCGACACATAAGGACCATAATAGTTTAGTGTCTTTGGAAACTTGGAACGTAATATTCTAATCGTGGTGAAAGATCTTCAACATCTCCCATAAAGATCTTCCCCTTTTTTTTTTACCTAAAACCTTTCTTTATATCCCGGGGAAAATAAAACATAAAAAGGGTGAGCTCAAATGCTCAGTAAGGGTAATCATGGAGAAAATAAAACAAACCATATACATTTGAACATAAAAACATGTACATAATGTTTAAACATAGAAATCTTGTACAATGACATAAAACATGGAAGTACGTAAGGCATAGATCAAAATAGAACATCAATCATGATAAAATAGCTTGTAAATAAAACTTTTAATTGTGGAAAAACATTAAGAACATGATATGATTTCCATAGTAGCCAAGGCATTGCTGCCAAGACCATCTTAGTGGACAAAGTCCCTTTCTGAATCGAGTTCACTCCTCATTCCAGTCCTGTATTACTGAATCGGTTTAACCTTCCATTCCAGCCATGTCTATCTCATGAGATATAAATATTTACCCAATGCATTAGAGAGAGATATAGGTCCCACCCATCTCATATTGAAATCATTCTTACTTATGCCACAAAATAAACATATAACATTCATCATAACCCAAAGAATAAAATGGGTTTCATAAACATCATCCCATCATCACATAATCCATATAAAACAAATGGATATCATTTAATCATAAGAAAAGTGAAACCATGTAAATCATAGAGACATTATAATTGAAACATACACATATGAAATAATGTCATCTTATATGGAAAATGGTTTTGATAAAGCACTTGAAATGTATTCTTGAGGAAAATATCCTTTCATCTTGAAAATCATTTTCTTTTCACAAAATGCCATTCAATTTTAAAAGAAAAGGATTTTGTTGAAAATAGTCATGAAATATTTTGGAGGAATCTTCATGAAAATAAGGCTTTATAAAACTGTAAAAATCCGTTCACGCCGTATAATTTAAAAATAACAATCTCCTCGTACTTTTGTTGGAAAAGTAAAAAAGTACCTCATTTGGTAAACAAAAGAAATATTCCTTACATACGATGTGGTAAAAGTAAGAAAAGGGTAAAAATGTCTTAAACATACATGGAAGGAAAGTAAACATTTTATGAAAACATTTTGAGAGCATATGGACATGGATAATAAACATAACCCCCAGTAAATACTTACGAGTAAACAATCTCCGATAAGAATGAGATTGGAATAATTATCCCTTACCTCAGGTCCGATATGCTTCGTACGTATCCAAACCTCCTGTATAATTATTTAAATAATGTCATTTACTTATTAAATAATCATATTCATTGTTATTATATCATATATGGTTCACTTATGACTTTATATTACCTGTTCTTTTGTAAATTCATGTTAAAGTAGCGTTTTGGGTAAAATCGTTTCATTTGTCGTCCGTGTTTTCACTTGTAATTATTCATATGATTAATTAGATCATGATTAATTAATTCCAGAATATAAAACATGATTTATATATAATATATATTCAGAATATACATATATATAATATATCGATAAATGGAAAGAAATACACCGTTCATGGAGACGGTAGGCCGTACGTACGCATGAACGCTATTTTCGTTTCCTTATTGAGTTGAATGGAATTAAGTAGATGACATACATATATATATATATAAATAAATCCAGTAGCTTTTTAATGTCATATATTTCATTATTATTTCTTATATATACTGTATAATCATTCTTAAATGGTTAACATGGAGAATGAATCTCATCGCGTCATGGAGACGGTAGTCCATACGTATGCACGAGCGATGATATCGTTTCCATAATTATTGAATTGAATTGGAGTGGATGATACAATATATCAGAATCAGTATGATGTTATAATAACTATGTATAGTTATTCTTTACACCATTATACCCATCCATGTAAATTGTTGGTGAAAAAATAGATTACACCACGGCGTGGAGACGGTATTCCGTACGCACGCACGCACGCACGGTGATTTTGTTTTCCGTAGGATGGATAGAAGGTGAAATGAGGTTGTTTCATACTTATAATAACATATCAGTATATGAGTGATACTGATGTTATTACTTCATAATGAAACAACTAAAGAATAATAAGTGGAAGAAGAAATAAAGTTGAAAGAATCGGTAACAAACATTACCTCTTCTTTGAAGCGCCTCTTTGAGACCTCCTCTTAGGGCACTAAAATTAGTCTTTGAAGAAGACCAGGACCTCTAAGATGTTTCTAGGGAAGTGGAGAAGAGAATTTGGCAGGGTTTGGACGAGCTTGAAGGCTCAAAGTGGTGTGAGGAAGAGAGGGAGGATGTGCCCTTTTATAAGGGAGGAGAGGGGCACCTTTGGAAATCTTAAAAATATTAATTTATAATAAATCTAACCCCACTTAAAAACCTCCAAAAATGAATCATATTCAAATATTAGATGAGATAGGGTTGTAACCTCATCAACCAATAAAATTTAGACATGTTAGGAATTTATTTTAAACATTATCAACTTGATTTATCCTTATTTAATCAATTTAATTTTATTTGTGGTAATAACATTCTAAATTTTAAATTATAACAAATAATTACTTATTTGTTGTGAATTGTCTATAATTGGATACTTTATAACATTTTAGACCATATAAATTTAAATTTATAATTTTTAAATATTTTTTTGATTTTTAAAAAATTTAATAATATATTATTTTTATAAAATAACAATAGTGTCAATTTTGACACTATTCATTTATTTGAATTTAAATAAAATATAAATAGAGGATATATTCGAACTAAAATATTTAATAGATTCATAAAAGTTCATATGTATCTATAAAATTAGTTTAGCACATTAAATAGTTCATATAATATTTATTTTATTATTTTTAAAACCATTTATGTGGTTTATCTCTTAATGAAATAAATACTACAACATTTTTGTATAATTATTTAATATACCTATTTGTTGCATAAAAATTAAAAATAAAATCCTATGATGAAGTTAAATCTATTACCTTTCACAATAATACTTTTACCGCCAGTTGGACGAGCGGTCCGGGGGGCGTGGCCCCCAGTTTTCCAAAACGGCAGTGCCGCCTCTCCTGTCGGGCCAGCCGAAGCCATCCAGCTCTTCTGGCGCGAGCGACCCGCACAGGCAGGCCGCTGTTTCCACACGCGGTACCTTCGGGTGCCGCGACCTTCTTCAACCCAGCCGGCTGCCTGGTGTCCGGTTCGCCCGCCAAAGAGGCCCGCGGAGCGTGGGCCGTGGTTCCTATGCAATGCGTCACCACGATTCTTCCTTCCCGGCCGGCTTTAGCTGGCCAGTTCTTCTTCGGCCGTGCGGCCCGCGGTTGCGGGCCGCTGTCTCCCTTCCGCGCGACACCCGGTGCCGCGGTACTCTTCGAGCCGACATGTGGCTGTCGTTGCTGCCGCCACCTTCAGTCGTCGCTGCCCCCAATCACCGCCAACTCCAGTCACGACCACCTCTTCTGATTCCATCTCCATCGTGAATAAAAACAAGAAACAACGGAGGGTCGTCGGGCCATGTTCGTTCTGCCCATGCCCTCCACGTAAGGCGGTTACAAATGGCCATAGAATATTACTTTCATTCAACAAGAATGAAGTTATAATTTATTCAATTTAAATTATACAAACCCCCTACCTCGTAATCGACATCACACGTCGTCGAGTCGCGGAAGTCGAGTGTCGCAGAAAATGGTGTCGTCCCGTCAACATTTGAGGAAGAGTCGTTGTCATGACACGGAAAGAGAATCTGAAGAAGACGTAGATTCCTTGACGTCAGGGTGCATTTCAAGAGGAAGCATCGTTCGAAGAAGTTCTTTCGGTTCTTCGTCGGAGATGTTCTTCACTGAAGAACGATGTTTTTCATCGAGAGAGGAACACCTTTCTTCTAATTCTCCAGAGGTTTCCCCACCAAAATATTTTCCAAGAAAATATTATAATAAGACTCCCCAATTTTAATAGAATTTCCATGCAATTAAAATTGATTCAAAAATAGGTGACAATTAATTAATGAAGATATTAATTAGATGGGTTGGCATAATTAAGAGAGAAGGGAGGTGAAAAGTTTAAAATTCAAAGAGAGGAGGTGGAGAGTTTTAAGAGTTAATAAGGGGGATTTAATGGGAGTTTAAGGGGGGAGTTGAGGGGTTAGGCTCTCATGTGGGCCCCACCACACATTATCCTCACATGGGAGATTACGTGGGTGTGGGACCCACCTCTAACATCCCCTTGTAGGAAATAACCACCACTTAATAAATTAAATAAAATTGTGTACACTTAATGTAACACCACACTTTTATTTTTAATTTGTTACAAATCCCCAAATTAAAACTTCTACTCTAGACCAAATGCAACTGTTGTAAAGGTCCCCTTAAGCGAATACCAGTGCTGTGAGTTCATCAGTTCCCTCAGATTTCAATTCCAAGAACCGGTTCAAAAGATAGAAAAACCCTCATGTACGTTTACTGAACGTACCCGAACAAAACTTCAGAAATTGATTCTGGGCACACCGGACCTCAGAATCAAGTGCCATCAGAAACCGCGGACTCGTAAAATTACAAAGTATTTAAGAAAAAATTTTCCTTGAAATTTCCGGGTCTTTAAATTACCACCGCCTCAGGGATTTATGTACCCATAAAGCTACAACACACACTAGGGGAACAAATGGGGGTACTGAGCATGAATCTGAGCCTCCCGCTCCCAAGTGCTCTCCTGGAGGTTCCTGTGATGCGAGCGAATGTGAACCAGAGGAATCGACCATCCACGTAGGACCCACTCCTATCGATCCTCGATCTCCACCGGGACCTCCGTAAATGTCATCCCATCATCGATATCCAACTCCTCGTGGTCGATGATGTGGGATGGGTCGTGCACGTATCTCCTCAGCTGAGATACGTGGAAGACGTCGTGCACCCGGTGCAACTGAGGTGGAAGGGCCAGGCGGTAAGCCACCTCGCCTACCCTGCCGAGGACCTAGAACGATCCGATGAATCGTGGAGACAACTTTTCGCCTCAGCCAAATCTCTATAGACCTCGTTGAGGTGAGACCCATAAGAAGACATGGTCTCCATCCTCAAACTCCAGTGGTCTACGTCTCCTATCAGCATAGGACTTCTGTCTGCTCTGTGCAGTCTTCATCCATTCCTGGATGATCTGCACCTTCTCCATCGTAGCTTGCACCATCTCTGACTCACTGAAGTAGTGGAGGTGTGACTGTGAGGGACTGTAGAGAGGCTGCTCCATCCCTATCCACAAAGGATATCTGCAACGCGGCCAGCTGCTCTGTCGCCTCTCCTAGTAGCAGAATTCCTGATCTCCTACTGAGAGAATCTTCTACAACGTTTCCCTTCCCAGGAGTATAGACTATCTCAAATTCATAGTCCCAGAGGAACTCAAGACAACGTCACCATCTCAGGTCCAGGTCCTTCTACGAGAAGACACACCTGAGACTTTTGAGATTAGAGTAAACCATAAACCATTCTTTCAACGAACTATGGGTGCGACTAGCCATTTGTAAATAACTCGACTACACCCTTTTTCTCTTACATCCTAAAAGAGATGCTAAGATTTATCCTTTGCTAAAAAGCGAAATCTAGTCTCATCCCTGGGATGAACCACATTCTTTTCCTAATACAGTTAATCCTGAAATGAATGGTACTATTTCATGCCATGGATGACATCTTAAGGCCTTGACGCTACTACCAAATGATCTAACCATTACTCTCACCTCCAAGGGTCGAGTTACACTATAAGCAGCAGTGTTTGGTCACTGGGTCTCCTCCAGTAGGAATCTCAAATGTGAGGGTCAAGTCAACGGTTTTAACCAGAACCTCTCAGTACAACCATACAAAAAGGTAGGAAAGCAAACATCACATGTACAAGTGTATTTTATTACAGCAGATCAAAGTAAAAAGACACAAAGCAACCACAAACAACGATATCAACAAAGCAAGAAGCATCATGAACAAAATTATCCATGCCTGGAGCTAGTCCCGCTCCTGTACACCTTCTCTCGGAGCACTATGGTCATAGGCCTTAGCTGCCTATAGCTGAGATCTCCCCTGTCCACCCGTTCCCTACGGTCGGGGTGGACCTCCTGGGGTGGTGATGGTAGGTCCTAGAAACATCGTCCACCACTTACTGCTCGGCCATATCCTCTTCCAAGTCCACCTACTCCTGGCGGACCACCACAGTCGAACCTCTTCCTCTGCCTGGGAGGTCCCTCTACTTCCTGTTGCTTATCTACAGGGTGGGTCAGGCAGTCTCAAGCTATGTGACCCTACCCACCGCATGCATAGCACTGCCTGCTCCTTGTATGGCTGGATCTATTTCGTGTGCCCTGCACAACCGAACCTGTATCCTGTGGTCACCCACCTAATGTCCTGGTCCTCTTGGACCTCTGCGTCAATTTTCTACTACCGGCTGAAGAAGACTCCGCTACGTGTCATTCTTCGGAGGGTCTCGCCACTGGTGACTGCTCAGCAAGAAAACTCTCCACTAGAAGGGCTCTCTCCAGAACCCCCGCCTGTGTTGGGATGTTGAGGGAGATCATCGAAGCCCTGATCTCATGCCTGAGTCTCTGCTCGAAGGTCCAGGCCATGAAGAACGAGTCTCGTACCATATTCGTGGAGTAGCGTGATATGTCAATGAACCTCACTGAGTACTGAGCTACTGTCATGCTACCCTGCTACAGATGAAGTAACTCCTGAATCCGCACTGCACAAAGGGTGGCTGGTACAAACTTTGGCCAGAACAGGCTCTCAAAGTCTAACCAGAGTAGTGATGCCTCGTCATGCACCTGGAGCATCAGGCTCCACTATCTGCCTGCCGCTGCATGCAGGAGACTCGCGACAAGGATCACCATGAGGTCGACTGGTGTCCCTACCAATATGAAAACTCTGACGATAGCCTCCAGCCAATCCTTAGCTGCCTGGGGGTCCATCTCTCCCCAGAACCTGGTTGGCCTATGTCGCTGGAACTCATGCAACGCACTCAGGTGGTGTGCACTCTCTGCTGCTGGAGCTGGTGGTATCAGTGGCCCAATGGGTAGAGGTGCCACTGGTACCTTTGCTGTGATGGGGCCCTACACCGAGGCCTCATCGCTCGGTGGGCTACCGTCTCGTACGTAACTCAGAACCCTAGCTGGCTGCCTTCGTGGGGCCATCCTTAAAATAAATAGGTGCGCCACGGTCAGACAGTATACCTGGTGAGCTGACTCAAATTAATCACAAAGAAAACTTTTGAAACACACATGAAATCAGTGTTTTCGTGCACTGAGTCGGAAATTAGAGGTCAGGGTCCTAGTGTATGGATATGTCGGCTGCCGCACCAACACTGGACTACCTAGACTGAAAACCACACTTAAAAATCTTAACACTATTGCTTCACATAAATGAATGATCAGAGTCCTGAGTTATACGGTAGAACCGACTCCTCTGATAACAATTTGTCATGACCCATCCTCGGGGCCCGTGCCGTGACTACCCCAAGCCTGCCTTCCACAGACCAGGGGCTAGTGACTAGCACCAAAGGCATAATCCCGATAAAAAGGGAAGGCATTGACTTTATAAAAGTAAACAAACACAACAGAGTACGCAAAATAAGTAAGCACTAAGTAATACTGAATACAAAAGTAAGTGCTGAAAGGAATGGGGTCGAAAATACAAGCCCAACAGTAAGTACAATACAACTAAAAAAGCTAGTACAACTGCAGTAAAGTAAAACAGCAACCACTAAGTCGTCCTCTGGGAATCCCACCTGAAGGGTGGGTATAGATGGCCTCCTCAGCAGCTCGGGTCCGTCTGACAGCTTCGTGTACGTCTCGCCAAGTGGTCCACCTCCGGGTACCGTCCAACTCTACAAGTCTCTACCTCGATCAGTGCTGTCCGTCATCTGCATCCAACACAACGTAGTGTGGGAATAGCCCATGCAGGGGTGAGTATACGATACTCAGTAGGGACCCCAAGACCCTCAAAAGTCTCCCAGAATCCACGAAGGACAAAACATAGAATAGAGATACAATCACGAAGTATCAACCAACCCTACTTAGGTATATGCCCATACATATACCTAAGTTATCAACCACAGTTCGACTCCAACTCTCGAGCCCAAGAATAACCTAGTCCACACAGGAAAGTAAGTCAATCACATCGATGATAATGATTGTAATTCAAGACTCATCTCACACAGGTATATATCTTTCGTATAGCGATAGAGATGATCAGATGTAGTCACTGAATCATCTAAGTTGTCGGACCCACATAGGATACTAGACCAGCTAAGCTGTCGGACCCACTCAAGATAGAATACCAACTACTCTGTCAGACCCACTTAGGATACAAGTATAGAAGTCATCACTGTCGAACCCACAGAGGATCCCAGTACATAAGTCGTTGCCGTTGAACCCACGGAGGATTCCAGTACGGTAGACATCGTCGTCAAACCCACAGAGGATCCTAGTACGGTCACCATCATCATTGAACCCATGGATGATCCTAGTACAGAAGTCATCATCGTCGAACCTTAGAGGATCCTAGTACGGAGGTCATCACCGTCGAACCCACGGAGGATCCCAGTACGGTAGTCGTCGCAGTCACAACCAGCTCTAGGGTTCCCGCACACAGCACGCTCGAATCAGGGAGGGTCCGCTCCTCAAGCAAAGTGGTCAATACATCAACTATCATGAAGTCCTAAGTTTATGTATCCCGAAGTTCCGTCTCATCATAAGGAACCCAACGCGACAGACGACGCGTCAATCAGACGCCCAGTCTGAGAGTTATTAGCTTTTTCGTTCGAGGGGCCCGGTTGGATTTTGGGTGCAATCTAACCCGGCCATACTACAATCTCATCCAAATCCCATGTGTAGTATTCCAAAAGGACCATCTCATAAAAAGTAAACTAACGTAGTTGACAGCATGTCAATCAGAAGTTCGGTCCTTAAGTTATAAGCGTTTCTGCTCCAAGGGCCCGGTTGGTTTTGAGTTCGAAACAACCCTGCCATACACAAAATTCACCAAAACCTTGCATGTAATATACCAAAATGACTGTCTCAATCCAAGGAATCCTATGCAACCGACTTTGTGTCGATCGGAGGTCCGTAGCTCAAGTTATGGGCGAAATACTAAAATGGGTCCGAAGAGGGGGGTTTGGGTCCGGTCTGACCTGGGTCCGGGTCCGGCCCAGTTGGGCGCGGCCCGACCCGGCGGAGGCGGTCCAGCCCGGCGTGGCATGGCCCGTCCCAGTGGCAGGCCGCGGCTCGGCTAGTTGGCCGAGTGGTTTGGGGGGCGCGTCCCCCGGTTTTCCGAAACGGCGATGCTGAGCGGCGCCACCCCTCCTGTCCGGCCGACCAAAGCCAGCCGACTCTTCTGGCGCGAGCGGCCCGCACGGGAGGGACTCTGTTTCCCCACGCGGTACCTTCGGGTGCCGCAAACTTCTTCAACCCGGCCGGCCGCCTGCCGACCGGTTCCCCCACCGTAGGGGCCCGCGGAGCGCGGGGCGCGGTTCCTCTGCAACGCGGCGCCGAGAGGCGCCATTGTTCTTCCAGCCCGGCTGGCTTTAGCCGGCCGGTTCTTCTTCGACCGAGCAGCCCGCGGTTGTGGGCCACGATCTCCCTTCCACGCGGCACTCAGTTCCATGGTACTCTTCAGGCCGGCGTGTGACCACCGTTGCCGTTGCCGCCTTCAGTCGTCGCCACCCCTGATCGCCGCCAACTCCAGTCACGACCACCTCTTCCGATACCGTCTCCATCGGGAATAAAAACAAGAAACAAAAGAGGGTCATCAGGCTGTGTTCGTTCGGCCCGCGCCCTCCTCGTAAGGCGGTAACAAATGTCCATTGATGATTACTTGCATTCAATAAGAACGAAGGTATAATTTATTCAATGTAAATTATACAAACCCCCTACCTCGTAATTGAAGTCGCACGTCGTCGAGCCGCAGAAGTCGAGTGTTGTGGAAAATGGTGTCGTCCCGTCAACATTGGAGGAAGAGTCACTACTGTAAAGTTGACTTTTCCCAACACTTTTATACCAATGGTTCTACATAACCATTGTTATAAGTGTATTTTACCAACGGTTTTTACAATTTGTTGGTAAATCTTGGTTTCGTGGACCTTTACCAACGGTTTGCTACAAACCATTGGTAAAGGCCATTTTTTCCCAAAGGTTTTTACAAACCTTTGGAAAAAGTCATGGTTTCCCAACGGTTTTTACAAACTGTTGGGAAATATCTCCTCAAATATCCAGATTTTCAGTAGCCCCCCCCCGCAGCACAGTAGATATTGATTCCCCCAATTTCCAGAAGCCCCGGCGCGGAGGAGAACCCTAACCCACCCCGAGTTCTTCCATCCGATCAGCTGCAACTCCCCCATCCAGGTTATAATCTTTAAACTTCTTCCCAAATACAAACATAGAAGCCCTCTTCCTCTTATTTCTACATTTATTTCAATATCTAGCAATATCACGCCATTTTTTCCTATTTTAGGGATTTTAGAAAATTTTATGATTCACACTATTTGATATTGAATCAATGACTAATACATGATTGGTATATGTCTGTGACTAGTGTTGAATTTGGTTTCATATATCATTTGTAACTAAACATACGACATACGATCACTAATATGGTGATTCCACCTAAGAATGGTGGAATTTTCCTAGGATCATAGGGCTTCCTCTTCTTTTGTTCTATAGAGTTTTTTAGTGTTGGTTTTTAATGTATTTTATTTTCTTATGGTTTTATAGTGATTATGTATTGGGTTTTTTTGGTCATGAATTTCAGGTGAGTTATTCTTAAGTTCTTCTTAGAGATCATTGTATTCATAAAGTGTGCCTAATTTTTTTGTAGGTGGTGTCGACTCACTGAGTGACTATTTGGTTATGTTTTTATGATACCAACGTTTGATTTTTTTAATAATGAAACCTACTTATATTTTAATGATATAAATGAGTGGTTTTTAAATATATGTTTATAAAATAGGTAAAATGTTTCTAAGTGGTTTATTTTGAACTGTACAAAGGCAGATCCCATTTTTATTGTATTCTAAAATCTCATTGAACATATTTATACTTAGTGAATCGTTTATAAGTTTGGATCCATGTTTGAGAATTACCACTAATATCCCATAGCTTAATACCATTTTTATATTGTGTATATCTCATTATATTTTTTAATGAGTTCAATTATTCCTTCATTAATGTCTTCCAAGGATGTCTTAGAAATCTAATAGCCACTTGAATGTTTTTCCTTGATTAAATATTGTAATGTATTCCTGGAATAATTAATTCCATATTTTTTTTCATTGTAGTAAATGACACCCATTGAAGAGAAGCGATGGAAAAAGATGATAGAAAATAATCGTCGTATGACACAGATGGGCATTCCTCCACTCATCCCTATTGTGAGTATTTTATTTCAAATATATATATTTCAATAACTTATAATATCATGTGTTTACTTTTGTGTTAAACTTTTTTTCAGGATCCACCCCCTAGACGAGAGATATCCGATGAGGAGCCTGATATTTCTCCCAGTACAGAGGCTGGTGGTAGGAGGGGGGGGGGGGGTGGTGTCAGAGTTAGAAAACCATCTGGTGGTCCTGGTACTGAGGCCGGTGGTACGAGGGCTCATGGTGAGAGAGTTAGACGATCCACTGGTCGTACCAGATTGGATTATGCCCCTACCATAGACATATCTTCTATTCCCCATTTTGATCCTGGTGTTTCTTTAGGGACACACGGGATATTTAGGCCTCTGATATTTACACTACCAGTTGGGTAAACGTCCGTGCCATCATCTTTTGCTTCTGGTTCATTATCTCTGGGCTATTATATTCCACCTTCTTCGACTCCTGCTCTGACACAGTATGTGGCTGAGGAGCGTACATTGAGGGACACTCCACCTGTATAGGATATTCCTTTGACTTATGCACATCCAGTGATTCCCATTGATCCGACTACCACAGGTATATTTATATAACTATAACAAATTTTTATACCAAAATTTATTTTTATTATAACTTTTACTGATATTTTTTTCTTTAATAAAATATCCATTTACTGATAGGAGGTTGGGGAGGGGGAGTACTCTCTTATGTGCGGTATGGAACCGCTAGACACAGTTGATGGTTGAATATAATGATGATGGACAGATGATTGATAAATCTGGGCAGGAATGCCAGGGTTTTTTGGCGATGCTAGCCAAATACTCCGACATCATTCCGGTCAGCCCTCTCTCTTGGAGACATCTGTGACACGAAGTCAAGGATAATACGTGGGCACAAATATGGGTAAAAAATCTATTGGATTTAATGTAGTATTTTTTTTTATTTATATGAATTAATCTATTGGGTATCAGCTTCGATATAACTTCCCTGATGGCGAAGGTGCACAACCGGCGCATTTAAAGGAGCTAGGAGAGCTTTGGAGAGCTTATAAGCATGATCTGTATGTTGGATGGTGTGATAGAGTGAGCACGGAGTTAGAGAAATTACCTATCATGGATGACTACCCGATAGAGCAATATCTCCAAATGATTACCCATTGGGTGACTGCCAAATTTAAGGTATAAATCCCACTTGTGGTATTTAAATGAAAGATTTCATATTTTGCATTAATATTATCTAATTTATTATTAAAAATTATTTATTAATCTTCTGAAAAAAACAAAAAAAAATTGATTCAAAACAATACCTCCACACTTTGGGGCGCATGACTATGTCAGATCATGAGAGGTAGCTGGTACGATATAGTTGTTTATAATTTTTCCTTAGGACTTTCCCTTTTTATTATTTCCTACATAAATTATATGATTTATTGAATATTGAATATATGATTATACTTTCACATTATATTGTTTCAATGTCATTACAGAAGCACAAATTGAATATTGAAGGACGTATCCCTCAAGCAAAATTGTTTTTCTCGAGTAGAAGGAAAAAAGATGGAACTGCGGTTAATAAACCGACATAAGAAAAGATTGTAAGTTTCAATTTGTTTTTTTCAAATTTTAATATCTATTTTGAAATTTAATAATATATTAATATTTTTAATAGGTTGCTTTAAAGGCCCTTGATTCCCATGAGCCTGACAATTTAGGGCCACACGATCATTTATATCAGGTTTTGAGAGAGGAGCACTCTGGTTAAGTACGCTGCCGACTTGGTAAGAATATAGCCCCGATGAGGTATTGGTCCTCTCCAGGTATCCATTATAGTACCAACGAGTTGGAATAGTTCAATGAGCATGTAAGACAGTTTGATAAAAGGGTCACAGAGTTGGAAGTACAAGTTCAAACGAGGGACAAAGAATTTATGAAACTGATGAAAGATTTATCTTCATCACTTCCACTAAAGGCCAGTGCGGCTTGTCAGACATTTTTGTCATCGATGGGTGCATTATCCAATGCACCAGGTGGCAGTTCTAGTGGTGATCAAGATGATGACGTTCCTGGTGATGACAAGGATGCTGAAGAGGACGAGGGCAAGGATGAGGATGAGGACGAGGGCGAGTATGGGGATGAGGGCGGGGATGGGGCTGAGGATGAGGATGGGGCCGGTGATGAGCATGGGGATGATTATGAGGACGATAACAAGGATAGAGATGGCGGCAAGGATGAGGCCAATGATGACAGTGGTGATGGTGATGGTGATCAGGGGCAGATTGATCCATTACATTTTTGAATTCTGTATAACTCTTTATTTTTGAACCTGGTTTTTCACTCTGGTATGGATATTTTTGAATTCAGTATAAATATTTATTTTCGACCAAATATGGAAGACTATTTAATTTAAGAATGATTTAAATTAAATTTAGCTTCTTTCTTAATTCTGCTTAATTATATTGAATTTCATATCTTGAATAAGTTTTCTTTAATATAATTGTTTCATTTGATAAATAAAATCATGTTTTTATAATAAAACCCCTCCAACGGAGGTGCACTGTCTGTGAAAACTCACAGTGATGGTTTAGGGTGTGATAATTTGACTCTCAATTAGTAGTTTCAACTACCTAGTACCACTTTTAAAAACAAAAAATATAAAATATATATCTTTATCATACCACAATCCTGAATCAAGAGTCTATTTTTTATAACATAAGACCAGTTTCTATAATGTGAAGGACAACTACATAGGATTTATTCGGAATCATGGCCAGAAGATGCTGCCCCACAAATGTTGCTAGATCGGGCCAACACACCACGGTCATGCTGTGGTCACGCCGCGGTCACGCCATGGTCACGCCGCGGTCACGCCACAGTCATGCCGCGGTCACGCTGAAGTAATGCCGTGATTTGGCCCTGCTCCAGGACGACACCCCACGACGGTTCGCAGTACTGTCATAATTCGATGTATGATACCTAGATAGAGTTTTAGATACATTACCCACCCTCCTTCCCGGACAACCCCCCAGGACAGCCCCCCCACCCGCCTCAATCCGAGGCACAGTGTGGCTGATACCACTCAAAGTTTCTTTCTTTTGTTTAAAATGGGTACTCTTTTCAGTAAAAACAACTGGAATACGAAAAAATGACAAAACACATTAGTATTGTGTTGATACTTTAGGAAAACGATCCATGGGTCATTTGTGATGTGTACGAGTCAACCACGCCTCAATCTGAGGCGCGGTGTTACCGACACCACTCAAAGTGTCTCACTTTTATTTGAAATGGGCAACATTTTAAGTGAAAACAATAACTGGAATACGAAAAACCAGACAAACACATTCTGATTATGTTTATACTTCAACACAATGATCCATGGGTGAATTTTTAAATGGTCGTCCAGATGACATGTCAATCGGAGGTGTCGTGTGACCGCGCTGGCCGAAAATGCACTCCGCACGTCTTAAATGGCCAAAACATGAATTTAACGGTCAAATGCATGACTAAAGACATCAGAATGACTTGAAATCACACGAAAACACCCAAATTATTATTATTGAGGTGTAAGAGGAGACGATATGTCATTCGGACGCGCGGTTTGTGCGGTACGGCTGAATATGTGTTTTTTAGGTATTTGGCGCGCTTGAAAAGCGCGCGTGGGGTGGTCAAAACTAGCCGAATGACCTCGGAATTCCATGAAATCGGATGACAACAAAGGGTGGGTGAATTGTGAAATGTTCAGCCAGATGGCACATCAATCGGAGGTGTCGTGTGACCGCGCTGGCTGAAAACGCACTCCGCATGTCGTAAATGGCCAACACATGCGTTTAACGGTCAAATGCATGTCGAACGACATCAGAATGACTTGAAATCACACGAAAACACCCTAATTATTATTCTTGAGGTTTATGAGGAGACAGAACATCATTAGGATGCGCGGTTTGCACGACATGACTGAATATGTGTTTTTTAGGTGTTTGGCGCGCTTGAAAAGCGCACGTGGGGTGGTCGAAACTGGCCAAACGACCACAGAATGCCATGAAATCAGAAAAAAACAAAGGGTGGGTGAATTGTTAAATGGTTGGCCAGACGGCATGTCAATTGAAGGTGTCGTGTGACCGTGATGGCCGAAAACGCACTCCGCGTGTCGTAAATGGCCAAAACATGCATTTAATGGTCAAATGCACGCCGAACGACATCAGAATGACTTGAAATCACACGAAAAAACCCTAATTATTATTATTGAGGTGTAAGAGGAGACGACATGTCATTAGGACATGCGGTTTGCGTGGAACGGCTGAATATGTGTTTTTTAGGTGTTTGGCGCACTTGAAAAGTGCACGTGGGGTGGTCAAAACCGGCCGAACGACCTCGGAATGCTATGAAATCGGACAAAAAAAAAGGGTGGATGAATTGTGAAATGGTCAGATAGACGTCACATCAATCAGAGGTGTCGTGTGACCGTGAAAGTCGAAAACACACTCAGTGTGTTGTAAATGGCCAAAACATGCATTTAACGGTCAAATGCATGCCGAACGACATCAGAATGACTTGAAATAACACGAAAACACCCTAATTATTATTCGTGAGGTGTAAGAGGAGATGAAACATCATTCGAATGTGTGGTTTTCACGGCACGACTGAATATGTGTTTTTTAGGTGTTTGGCGCGCTTGAAAAGCACGCATGGGGTGGTCGAAACTGGCCAAACGACCTCGTAATGCCATGAAATCAGATGACAACATAGGGTTGGTGAATTGTAAAATGATCGGCCAGACGACATGTAAATCGGAGGTGTCGTGTGACCACACTGGCCGAAAACGCACTCCGCGTGTCGTAAATGGACAAAACATGTGTTTAACGGTCAAATGCATGCCGAACGACATCAGAATGACTTGAAATCACACGAAAACACCCTAATTATTATTCTCAAGGTGTAAGAGGAGACGACACGTCATTCAGACACACGTTTTGTGCGGAACGACTGAATATGTGTTTTTAGGTGTTTGGCGCACTTGAAAAGCGTGCGTGGGGTGGTCGAAACCGGATGAATGCATTCAGATTGTGTTGATACTTTAGGAAAATGATCCATGGGTCATTTTTGATGTGTAAGAGTCAGCCCCGCCTCAATCCGAGGTGCTGTGTGGATAACACCACTCAAAGTGTCTCTCTTTTGTTTCAAAAGGATATCATTTTAAGTGAATACAACAACTGACAGACGGAAAATTGACCAAATGCATTAGGATTCTATTTAAACTTTAGGAAAATGATCCATGGGTCATATGTGACGTGTACAATTCAACCCCACCTCAATACAAGGTCCATTTTGACCGACACCACTCAAAGTGTTTCTCTTTTTTTTTAAATGGACAAGATTTTAAGTGAAAACAACAATTGGCATACTTAAAATGGACCAAACACATTCAGATTGTGTTGATATTTTAGGAAAACGATCCATGGGTCATTTGTGACGTGTACGAGTCAACCCTGCCTCAATCCGAGGCATGGTGTGGCCACCACCACTCAAAATGTCTCTCTTTTGTTTAAAATGGACATGCTTTTATGTGAAAACAACAACTGACATACGGAAAACTGAACAAATGCATTAGGATTCTGTTGAAACTTTAGGAAAACAATCCATGGGTCATTTTTAATGTGTACGATTCAACCCCGTCTCAATATAAGGCACAGTGTGGCCAACACCACTCAAAGTCTCTCACGTTTCTTTGAAATGGACAACATTTTAAGTGAAAACAACAACTGACATACGGAAAATGGACCAAATGCATTCAGATTCTGTTTATACTTTAAGAAAATGATCCATGGGTCATTTGTGATGTGTACGAGTCAACCCCACCTCAATTCGAGGCACGGTGTGGATGGTACCACTCAAAGTGTCTTTCTTTTGTTTAAAATGGACACACTTTTAAGTAAAAACAACCGGCATATGGAAAACCATCCAAATGCATTCGGATTGTGTTGATACTCTAGGAAAATGATCCATGGGTCATTTGTGACATGTACGAGTCAACCCTTCCTCAATACAAGGAGCAGTATGGCCGGAACCACTCAAAGTGTCTCTCTTTTGTTTCAAAAGGACATCATTTTAAGTGAATACAACAAATGAAATTTACACTCATCAACGATAGTCGCAAACTCTTTTTCATCAGTTGGGTAGCTTCACTCATGGGATCATAAGCGCCGAGACTAATAATAAAATACCTTTTCACCATATATTATAAAAAATACAAGTTCAATGCAAAATTCATCACAAATCATTACATACCCAAATCTAGGATCATAAAAAATGGGATTTGAGCCAATTTCAAACTCTTATTCCACTCTAATAAGTATTTATCGAACTATTCTGCCTATTAGAATTTGATGGGGATGTGGGGGGGTTGTGGTGGTTGGAGGGGTTATGCAGGGGTGAGGTGAATTACTACTGGAAGATAGAAATGGGTGTAAATAATGTTTGAGTTATTGAAACTATTGTTAACTTTACTGGATGATTGTTGTCATATGAAGATTGAAATAGGGAATTGTAGTACATGACATGGTTGGAAGAGTTTTATGGTTTTATGTGTTTTTTTGTGCTATTTTAGGTGTTTTTTATGTTGTTTTAAGTCTGTATGTGGTTTTTGTGATATTTTTTATGCAGGTGTATACTGGAGGGGCTACTGGAGGGTTGCTGTGCAACAGTTCCGAAAAAACACATTACCAACGATTTTAAACCGTTGGTATAATAGTTCTGGAAAAACACATTACCAATGGTTTAAAACCGTTGGTATAATAGTTCTGGAAATAGAAATTTAAAAACTATACCAACAGTTTAGAACCGTTGGTATGGTGTTTAGTATACAATATATACCAACAATTTCTGGAAACCGTTGGTAAAAACATTTACACTACCATTATTGCAACGGTTTGTAAAACCGTTGGCAATACTCCAATTACACTGCCTTTCCCAATGGTTATACAAAAACCGTTGGTAATGGGATACTGCCATGCCTTACTTGCCAACGGTTTTCCAAACTGCTGGTATACTATATACCAACAGTTTGGAAGCCTTTACCAATGGTTTGAAACCGTTGGTAAAGGCCTAATTTCCAATACTGAGTTGTTGTCGTGACACAGAAAGAGAATCTGAAGATGATGTAGATTCCTTGACATCAGGGTGTGTCCAAGTAGGAAGCATCTTTTGAAGAAGTTATTCGCATTCTTCGTCGGAGATGTTCTTCGCTGAAGAACGGTGTTCTTCATCGATAGAGGAACACCTTTCTTCTAATTCTCCAGAGGTTTCTCCACCAAAATATTTGCCAAGAAAATATTATAATAAGACTCCCCAATTTTAATATAATTTCCATGCAATTCAAATTGATTTAAAAAGAGGTGCCAATTAATTAATGAAGATATTAATTAGATGGGTTGGCATAATTAAGAGAGAAGGGAGGTTAAAAGTTTAAAATTCAAAGAGAGGAGGTGGATATTTTTAAGAGTTAATAAGGGGGGTTTCATGGGAGTTTAAGGGGGAGTTGAGGGGTTATGCTCTCTTGTGGGCCCCACCACACATTATCCTCACATGGGAGATTATGTGGGTGTGTTCCCCACCTCTAACTTCCCCTTGTGGGAAATAACCACCACTTAATAAATTAAATAAAATTGTGTACACTTAATGTAACACCACAATTTTATTTTTAATTTGTTACGAATCCCCAAATTAAATCTTCTACTCTCGACCAAACGCTACTGCGGTAAAGGTCCCCTTAAGCGAATACCAGCGCTGCGAGTTCATCAGTGCCCTCTGATTTCAATTCCAAGCACCGGTTTAAAAGATAGAAAAACCCCCACATACATTTACTGAACGTACCTGAAAAAAACTTCAGAAATTGATTCTAGGCACACTGGGCCTCGAAATCAAGTGCCGTCAGAAACCGCGGACTCGTAAAATTCTAAAGTATTTAAGAAAAAAATTTCCTTGAAATTTCCGGGTCTTTACAAGGCACATGGGATCCTCTATAGTTAGTTGGGAAGAACACAAACATCTTTGGGGTGTCCTCCTAATCCCCCTAGGCATGTGGATCTAGGGAAGCGTGTATACACCTAGAGAAATATTTCACTAAGATACGTAATAATGTATATACTTACATAACCCCATGACTTTTAACCATGGTTCTATGATTATAATTTATTTACACATTCTAGTGTTTGATAGATATGATTACTCATTCCTATTTTGATATAAATGTATTTTCATGACTATTTTGACAAAGATGCTTATATTTGTTGGTTTTGAAGGAAATTAATTTTTGTACCTATTTTACATTTTTTATTGAAATTTTTTATAAGTATGTTTTGAGATAAACTAAGAAAATATTTCCTCACCTTGTTTTATTAAAATTGACCACATTTGTTTTATTTTATATGGATTGTTTATGAAATGTTTGGTGAGATCCTATTATTTCTCACACCCTACCTTTGCCTTTGGGCATTTGTATATTTTCTTATGCTAGGTCCAAGTAAAAGAAATAAACTACTTAGAGGCGGGAGATATTCTTGATCAGCAGAACTTGGGAGTTAGAGGTGACCGGTGGAGCATATGATCTACTTATTGCAAAAAGTTTTTGGGATGATATATTAATGGTCTTATTTGACGAATTTCATTAGATTAACTTTTTAAGACTTGTAACTTTCTAATTTTGGTAATTTTTCTCTTGAGGAGTGTTTGAAATAATGATTGTTTACCATCTTATATTCACTGCTTTGTCTCGATAAGTTACCCTTGTGGTGAATTCATCACCTATTTATTTTTGATACCTAGGATCTAGTTAACAAAATGCGAGGATAAAAAATGCCCTTCAGGTCATGTTAGAACTGATTTTTTTACCGTTTAGATAGGTTATCTAGGTCGGTTCATGATAAAATGGAAGAAAATGAAAAGGCCAGTTTGTGATTCATGGATATTATACCTGAGGTAAAAAATACTACCGATACTTATTATTTTTTAGAAAATGAAGTTGAATCTCAAATAAATAATGAATAACTATTTGAGTATTTATTTATCCTTGAGGATACTATAAATAATATTAAATACAAATACAGAACTCTAAAAAAACCTATGTTATTTATTTGATCATATTAAAAGTGATCATAATATTGATAAAGAGAAGAATACCAATCTGTTAAAAGAAAATAATGATTTGAAATTAGAAAATGAACAACTCAAAAAATGATTTTTAGAAATTTACCAATGGAAATAATACTCTAAATATAATTTTAGGAAGTTATAAATCTCTAAAATTTAATACTATAATAGTTTATAATTCTTGGTAGTAAAAGAATCTATGCAAAAACTAATTTTTCCAAATTCTAAAAATAAGACCTTAATTTGTAAGTTTAAAGGATTTTTTTACTATGGAAATAATTTTTATTCTTATAGACCTAAGAAAACCTTTCTATAAAATTTAGTTTATTTTTTAGTTAACACATTTTTCAAAAAAATATGGATTTCAAAATCTTTATTTTCTAACTTCTATAGACTCAAAAAAGTATGAGTACCAAAATCATTTTTTTTATTTTGTATAGGTGAAATTATTGAAGATATCTAATAAAATTATATGGTATCTAGATAGCGTATGCTCTAGAAATATGGATAGAGACTACATAAGCTTCAAGTGTTTTGTGAAAGTGGATGGTTGATATTTTACTTTCAGTAAAAATACAAAAGGATAAATAATTGGACTTAGACAAATTGGTTACCCTGAAACTATTTTAATTTTTAATGTTTTATTTATTAATGGTTTAAAATTTAATCTAATTAGTATATTTAAATTATTTAATGATGGTTATAATTTTAAATTTGAAAACAATTCTTGTAAATTTTTTGATTCCAAGCATGATTTAATTTTTACTGCTTTAAGAAATGATAATGTATATGATGCAAATTTATATTCCTTATTTTCTTAATTTTTTTTACAAGTGAATTTCATAAAGAATCTTGTATATATATTAGGAGACTAAGAAATTGAAATAAATAATAACTGAGGAAGCTAACTATAAAAGGATTAGTTAAGGATCTACCCAAATTAGAATTCTCAAAAGACAAAGTGTGCAATCCCTATCAAAAGGGAAAATAACACAAAGTTTCTTTCAAATAAAAGAAACATGTGTCAAATTTTCAACCACTATAATTGGTTTAAATGGATTTTTTATACCTTCTAGAGTTTCTAGTATAGGGGGGATTTATTATTCTTATTTTATTGTTGATGATTATTCAAGTTTCACATGAGTATTTTTATAAGATCAAAAAAGTGAGGCTCCCCCTATTTTTAAAAGCATGTAAAGCATGTATAAAACCTTAGTGGACTCACCATAAAAACCATGAGAATTAATCATGGACATGAATTTTATAACCAAGACTTTAAAATATTATGTTCACAACATTTCTATAGAAATAATTTATCCACACCCAGAACACCTTAATAAAATGGGGTTGTTGAAAGGATAAACAAAACTCTCTAGGAAATTTCTCCAACCATGCTTAATGAATATGACATACCCATTTATCTATGTGAAGAATCTATGATAATTATTTTTATGCTATTAATATGGTTTTGATAATACCTATCTTAAAGAAGAAACCCTATATATTATGGAATGGTAAAAAACAAAAAGTTAATCACTTTATAGTTTTTGGTTGCAAATCTTATATTATAAATACAAAATAGAATTTGAAAAAATTTGCACCAAAGAGTTATAAAAGAATTTACATAGGTTATTTAACCACCAGTAAAGCATATCGATTTTTTAATAAACAATCTAAAGTTATGGAAGAATCTGCTCATGTTGATTTTTATGTGAAAAATACACATGAACCTAAAGTATCCTTATAAAACCTTAATGATGACATTTAAAATATGAATATCAATAACACCTCTAAGACCTATGACCATGATGTAGATTTATTTTATAAATATACCAAAAAATACCATCCATAAAAACTTAACCATGAAGAAGAATTGAAAGAACCAACCACTTCTATGACACCTCAAAACATTACTTTCTTGCTTTTTTATGCGGTTGATTTCTCCCTTTGGGTTTGGGGTGTCTTGGGGTTGAAATTTTGAGTCTTTGAATATTTTCCAAGGCTTTATGGTTAGGTGAATGGTTTTAGAAACCATGAAGTAGACACCATGTGACATCTATAATTTTTAATAGAGGTGATCACATGGTCTGCACACAGTTTGGTAAACTGTGAAAGACACCCATGTGACCTATGGGTTTTCGGGGTAGTGTATATCACATGGTCTATGCACGGTTTGGTAAACCATGTGATAAAACCATGAAACTTGCTCACGTTAGGGAAATTTGGTTAATTTAGCTTCGTTTTAATTGTGGATTTATCCTTAAGATCCCTCAGTCAAATCCCCTAACTTAGGCATCTCTCCCAACCCTCCTTTTCTCCTCTGAGATCCTCTAAGGTGGTATTGGAGTAGTTATTGGGTGTTTCTTAATATAGATAAACAATTAAGGTATTATCATCTATTTTTATTTTGGTTCCTTTACTTCCACTCTTTCCCTCTAACCTTAATAGCCTTGTGGGTGAATTTTAAAGGTCAGAGTTGTTTTAAAATATTTTTTTGGTTTTTAAAGGCTGTGATCCACCACTTAAGGCTTGTTTTGGTGGTTTTCGTCAAAGGTGAATTTTTTCCACCTTTTGAGGTAGGTTTTTCTATTCAATTTCTTTTTTATAAATATTTACTTGATTTCTTGATGTTTTAAAAGTGTTTTAAACTAAATTAATGGTATGTGTAATACCTAGCTTTGTGTTATCAAAGGATTATATATGTTTTTTTGGTCTATCCTTTGGAAAAATTTGGTAAATTGTTTAGTTTAATGACATGTTTATTTTTAAATTGTTTTATGAATTCTAGGTGTTTGATAAAATTTAATTGATGGTTTTTTTCATGAAAAAAATTTGGTTCATGGTGTTTTGAACCTATTTGATTTTATAAAGCAAAGTGGTATTATTTTAAAAGGGGGGTTATCCTATTTTAAGGTATTCCCATGTTTTTAAAAGAATCTTATTTATTTATTAAGGGTGTCTTTAATTTTATAAAATTAGGGTTACCTTGTGTTAAATTGGTTTTCTTGTTTAAAACAGTGATATGAATTTTAAATTATTTTCAAGTTTTAGAAAGAGGTGTGTGTATCCTCTTTAATTGTTTGTTTTGGGATGATGCCTTTAATTTTTTGAGCACACTATTACTTTTATATTATTTTGTGTTTTTAGGATTTACCTTGTTTAAAGGTGATTTTGAAAGATAAATTTCAAAATGGTATTTTGAGTGTGCTTTGGTATTATGTGTGTTTTCCATTAATTTTTTTAGGTTAAAAATTGATTAAAAAAAGGTATTTTCAAATCACGTCTTTTATATTAATAAATAAAAGGTTCTTTTGACACATTGAGCAAAGATGGTTTATTGATTTATGTTTAAACCCTTGTTGAGGCTTGTTATTATCCATTTATTATGCTTTTGTTTATTGTGTAAAATTTATATGAATTTTAATTCATGAGTTATACAGTTTGGATATGGGATCATTATTACAGGGGGTGTTCCAGATGTGAAAAGTCTATGATTGATGTTACTTGTTCCCTTTGGGATTTATATTTTTCATGAAATTGAAACTGGTTTTATAGTGGCTTACCTTGGTTATCCATTACATTGGGGAACACTAGGATATTAAGTGGGGATTCAAGGGATGATGACTATGGTAGTTGCGAGTTACACACTGGATAGTAGCTTGTAGATGAATGTTATGACCCAGATAGGGGATTTTCACTAATGTGACTAGTTGAGAGTGATTCAGGGGATGATAGATGCAACTGTTAACCTTCTAATAGTTGCATCTACTCTTTTTATGTCATGTAATATCCCCATTAGTCTATAGGTTTTTTTCTCATTCTTTGTATCCTATGTTATGGCTGTCATGTATACTAGAATTTGAGTTTCCTTTCTCTTGTTTTAATCTTATTTTGAGATATTTCTTATTTTTTATTGATAATTATGGTTGTATAGATTTTTTTATTTCCATATATTTATGAATTATTATAACTTTTAATTTTTTTATGTCTTCCCTTTCTTATACTTAGATCATGTGTGTGTTGAGTTTTAAGAAGGGGAAAAGAGGTGTTATTTTAAATTAAATCCTTTAAATGTGTTTCCTTTTAAAATGTTTTTTTAAATCATGGTAGGGTTTTTTAAAAGGGGTGTTTATTTTAAATGTAATCCTTGGAAAGTTTTTTCCTTTGAAAATGTATTTTTAAACCATGTGATGGTTTGTTTTCAAAGAAGGGTGTTTAAAGAGAAAACAAAAGGTTTGACTTGTTTCTTTTTCCTAGATGCAAGTGGATTATTTTAAAAAAGGAAATTAGTTCATTTTTTATAAACTAAATTTCCTTGGTAGAGCCTCTTTGAGGTATTTTTAGTAAAAATATTTTTTAAGAAATGAAAAAGGTTTTTATATGTTTATTTCTACCTTTTGTAAATAAAATTATAAACTACTTTATCATTATTTTTAAACTAGTGGACTTTGTTTCTTTATATAAAGGGAACATAATGGAATCATGGTGGTATCCTACTAAAATATGGCTCACACCTTTCATACTCACATTGGAGTGAATGTGGTCTTCATGATTTATATAGGTTATTTGGTTTTGGTCTATAGGTTTTGTTTCTACCACTCTCAGTTGGGAAGTGGGCGATGTTTGAGTTATGGTGGTGACTTAAGAGTCACATGGAGATGTTGGGGTTCTCACCCATTTAATGAAGTAAAATCCTACATGACATTGATGATTATTTTACTATTTCTATGCATTATTGAAGATCATATAAATTTTCCAGTCACTACTGCAACTATGAGGTGAGACAATATTCAACATCTATATCTCATTTATTTTCTCTGAAGTGTTGACTACTCGTACTCTATTATGGTAGAGTGTAGGATTATTGTACTAAGATTTAGATATTTTAGTTCCTTTTTAAAGAACTATAAGGACCTATAAAATCCTTTTTGTAAGGTTTCAACTTCCTGCACTAAGTTGTATAGGTCCTAAGAAAAAGCATTTGCTAGTGAAAACCACCAAGCTCGTGGAGTAGATCATTGGTGGAGTAGGCAAGGGGATTTATGTCCCTTGAACCACTATAAATCGCCATGTCATATTCTTTTATTTATTTATTTCCACTGATCCCATATATTTAAGAGAGAATAAAATGATCACTTCATTTCAAGAGGGATGTTTTGAATTTGTCATGTTTTTTTAGAAGGACAAAATTCACCCCTCTTTCATCTTCACCATCTTCATTATGACACAACAAATCGATTATGGATAGTTGGATTGACCACACAATGATATTTGATTGATCACACATTGAATCTAACTGACCAAATGAAGTTCTGATCTACTACATGCCTATCTATGTAAAGGTAAATATACTATAATACTACCTATATAAAGATAAATCTACTACAAGATGGAGCTCTAAAACTACCATGAGTAACATAACTACCATTTCTAAAGTATAGAACTACAATAGCTAGTTTTAAAATTAAATGAGACCCACCAAAGTGGTTAAAACCTATCTATATGAGGATTATTATCCTCCAATGGATACATAAAGAATATGATTCTTAAAATTGAAGGAATCCATGTAATCATAGAATATAGATAACGATGGTTATTTTGTGATCTCTAGACTTCCATTCTCCTCAAACATGACACTCTGTTTTCTGGGTGATATTAGAAAAACTTAGAAGAAGGTTAAAATGAATTCAAAATTTACTCCCAAGATTACTGAATTATATTTCACGGAAGTGAACCATGATAATCAACCTAATTCAATTAGAGATTAAGTTGCATTGAGATTCTCACAAAAATCTCTACTTTTAATTTATTTTATATTTTGAGCTGTGATTGTTTTTATTAAATATTTTTTAGCACTTATCTTGTACTAAAAATAGGATTAATTTAATACTCTTTCTATTTATTTACATTTTATTATCCCATATATAACTATGGAAGAGGATTGATTGGGAATAGAATACCTTGTATAGATTTTTGGGTGTAAAGCCTAATCCAGGTTATGGATATGTTTATTATGTTTTAATAAACATTCTTGGTAGTGGATTACTATCAAGTAGAGGGGACTAAGCTCCATGTTGGATATAACCTCCTATTTATTTTCACAATGTGTTTAGTTTTTTTCATTGCTGATTTATATTTACTTGAAAATTATTTTGATTTTTATTAAGTGTTTTTAAACATTGAATGAAAAAGATACTTTAATAATGTATATATATAAGTGATATATATACTGTGTTTGGTGTGAGTAAAATTGTTTCAAATATTAGAGTGATTTAAAATTGTTTTAATTGGGTTTTGATCATTACCTTGAAAAACTATTTCAAATTTCAAAAGTATATATACATACTATCATTTTGAATTGGGCTATAGTTTATATTGATGGGATTTTAAATTTATAGTTTTTCAAAATAGAAATTTTTCTTGGAATCTCAATTCACACCCCTTATTGAGCATTCCACTAGGATAAAAAACACTTATGTTTAATTCACTTTCTTGGTTTTATTAATTTATTAAATGTTTATATAATTCCTTCCACATATCTATGTGACCATATGATAAAATCCTCTTGTTAACTATTTATTGAGAAGTATTTATAAAGAAAAAACAATTGTATTTTAGGAATAATATTCCTAATGTTCAACTCCATGAACATATTCGCACTCCCTAACTCCAAAAAATAAAATGTTATGATGTTAACTTATATTGTATACTTAGAACTCTTTATAAGTTTATCATCATACTTGGAACCTATTCCATCAAAATTTTTCATTGAATCATAGTGTAACTATTTACATTACCATTTATTAGTTTAACCTAAACTTCATTGGGATGAAGTGAAATTTATATTGATATGGTAACTAAATGTAGTTGTTTACATTTATCTTTTACCAATATACTCTAAAAGTATTTTAGGATATCAAGTTAAGTTCACTTTATAAATAATATGCTATAATCTTATTGGAAGGTTATGGTGCTAACTAAATGAAACTCTTTAAAATTTTCTTTACCTTCTGATATCCTAAATTTCTTTATGATATGGAGTGAAAACTCATTTTAACTATAGACTGGAATAGTATTTTATTTGATAACTTTAAACTTCCCTTGAGTTCAAACATACTACCACTAGACTCTTAGAGACTATATTATCTTAGAATATCAGGCTAAGGAACAACACAAACCATTTTTATATTAGGGAATAACACTTATTTCCTTTTAGTAGGATTATTTAATCAATAAAATATTGTTTCTATATCATATATTATATTTCATATATTTTAATAATTTTCCTCCTAAAAATAAGATTTTTAAATTGACACTAATGGGCGGCGAGAACATATTCTATTATATTTTGATAGACACTTTTATCATGGATGAAACTATTTTATCCATTTATCCCTTTTCAATAATGTTATATAATTTGGGTGAATCATATGTGTATTTAAAACATTATCTCATTTATTCAAACCAAAATTGTTTCAAGATATGATCAAGAGAGAAAAAATAGATAAATAAATACAAAAAATCATCCATATTGAAGTCTTTCTTGGAATATAAGTCTTTAATGCAACAACCTCTTACTTCATTAATTCAATATTTAACCTTTAATTATTCCTTTACTTCCAAAATCCAATATATTTACAACATTTTTAAAACATAAAATTGGTATCATAAACCCTTCATAATTAAAGAATTAAATCCTATAGTATTTATACCTAGAGTGGACTCTCCACTTGGATTATTATGAGCCTTAAAGTAATATAGAAAACTCCTTCTCCAATGGAAAATATGTACACAATGATAGTATTATCCCTAATTCTTATTTTTTGATTTAATTGGTGGTTTGGACTCACCACAACCTCTTTTATTCCATTCCTTACTAAAATCACTACCATTATATTTTTTTACCATCGAAATGACACTTGATATTATACCACCCATGTACCACTCATTTATCCTCAACATATTCAGGAGATCGAGTAAGGGTTTTTAGAATCCATTCTTATTATAATTGATTACAAACCATTGAAACATTTCTAGTAGTGATTTTGGAATAAAATCTATGGAAAGTTTATGTTTAAGAGGTGAACCTAGCCTCTCCAAATCATTGATTTACCCAATAATATTAAGTAAATTATTTGAGGATGAGGTAACATATTCAATTTTTCATTGAATAAGATCCCTTATCACCTTATACATTTCATTTATAACTTTCTCCTAATAGAGAGATTTCAAATTTCCAATCATTTTGTAGGAATCCTTATATTCATGTTGCTTTTACAACTTATACTCCACAGTAACAAGAATAAGTGTGGATACATCTAGTGAATCCTTTAGATGTCTGTCATAGTAATCTAACTTTTTATGTGGTATGAATTCACTATTTGGTGCCTTTGGAAGTGGTTGTTCCAATACATAAAATTTTCCTTCTTGTTTGAGAACTATTCTCAAGTTTTGATACCAATCATGAAAGTTAGTTCCATTAAAATTTTATTTATCAAATATTTAACTCAAGGAAAAGATTTTTGATGATTCCATTTATCTACAATAGAATCGTTTATTAGATTTACATCATGATTTATAACCATTTAATAAGGAATTTTATTAAATGAAAATCCACTAAAATGAAAATCCATCAAATTATCACATTTATTTGTAGGCCAAGATCCATATTTCACTAAGAAATGAGTCCACTTTGGCGTTCCTCTCACCACTTAGCTATTTAAACAAGGCATCATCCTGATCATATCATGTATGACTCTTGGATAGCTGAGAAAACAACTCTTTTTCCTATCAATAATATGGATAAACACAACTTTATCCCTATAATATCATTCATAAGGATTTCCTAGCTAAGTGAAACCCAAAGAAATAACTAATAACAAGCTAAAAAATGACAATCCAAGGGCACCCAAGTTTGACATGACCTATCCAATGATGATCTAGTGTCACCTATCACTTTATTTTATTACAAAAGATAATCTATGAGTATCCATCTTTGGCACGACCTACCTGGTTGGATGATTGTGGTTTTGAAAAGTGCCGATTTGGGAGGAATCTAAAACATATAATTTTAAGGGGATTTATCTCACTATATTTTCTTATATTTATTTCATCATGTATGCATGATTATAGTGATTTAGTTTTGAAATCATATTCCCTCCATTAAGTAAATATGTTCAATATTTATTGATGTGTAACTCTTTGTAAAACCCACAAGTTTGTGTTACTCACAAAAATATAGAAGCCAAACATATTTATACACTTCGAAATGCATAATATGTATAAGTTACATGAGAACTTCATATAAAGGTTTAGAATTACATGAGATTGATAATTTCTACATGACTAACCCCTAAGTGACAAATATCCAACTCCTCACCATTTTATATTTTTAGAATAAGACATAAGCCTATAGGCTAGTGGGTAGTCCGACCCCAAGTCCCTCTACTTAGGGAGACTTTACTAAATATATAACTAAAATCATAATAATTCTACAATATAACATGAAATAACTATGATTAACAACTAAATTCAAGCTAATAACCCAAAAAATTGAGATATTGATAAAAGGGAACTAAAACTTATGTTTACACTCTTAAAATGTAATGAAATGATTAAGAATTTAATAAAAATAAGTTTAACATTTTAAACTAAATCAAGAAATAATTTATAATTTAAATAATATATAACTAAAAATTAAACACACAATAAACTTTTAAAAAAATGAACATTTCAAATATTTAAAGATGATACAACCATTTATAATCTATTTGTAACACCCCGACCCCAATTACCCAGAGTCGGTGCATTATTACATAAAATTGGAATGATCACAAAGGATCAAGTCTTGAAAGACTGATTAGTTTAATAGTCTTAGAAACACTAGATATATTCATAAGTCTTACATTACATCATAAGGTAAAAAAACTACAACAACATCTTGTCTTCATATCCCCTCATACTATCTCTGCAGGTCATTCATAAATTACTTCTTCACATCCTGGGAAAAATAAAACATTGAAAGGGGTGAGCTCAGATGCTCAGTAAGGATAACGATATAGCAGAAGCTTTCATAGATAAGCATAAACACTTAAAGCAATTTATAACTAAAACAAAAGCATTTTAAACTTTAACTTTAGCATAATATGGAAAAGATAAAATGAAATAATTCCATTTACTTATTCACATGGATATTATACTAGTCGAACAATCACATGCAATATTAATAACCACTTTCATAATGATGGAATGCATAATGCCAGACTATCATAACCACATAGCCAAGGCCTCGTGCCAAGACTACAAATAAGATTTTTACAAGGCCTTGTGCCAAGACAATAGTTTGTCTCATGAGACCTACCGATGCATCGAGGAGCTATAGCAGGCTCCACCTGTCACTTACTAAGTCCAATTCATTCCTCATATGAAATTTTTTAAATATAACATAAACATTCATATTAAAACTAGCATACGAAATGTCAATACTTTATCCACAAACCATTAATGGTATAAAAATAGCACATCCACAGTCAAACATAACTCATTCGATACAATATGTAAGATTGTATTGTATCATATTAACCTCAATCAAGAATGATGAAGGATATTTACATAGATGAAAATAATCATCAAAACAATTAGAGTGAAATATCCCCCTTTTTCTTGAAATCATTTAAAAGTCACACTATTTGTCAAGAATCCATTTAAAATAGATTTTACAATCAAGGTTTCCCATACCACTTTGAAACTTTTAAAAGGAATTTTGATTTTAAAACTTTAATGTCCATATAAATAAATCCTTAAAACCATTTTTAAAACATGTACATAAATGAGAAATATTTAGAATAATCAATCTTTAAAACACTTAAAAATGTATTTTAGTTAGAGTTTCTAACCAAAATAGAGACACTTGAATACAAATAATTGAGGTAATCAAAACTTTATAATATCATGAGAATAAAGGGATTCATGATATACTATGTCAATGTAAATTATATACACCATATAAAAGTGATTTGGTGTATAACAACAAAGAAGTCTCAATGGAATGTAAATTGAGATGAATTCTATTATAAAGACCATATAATTAGGTTAAGGATAAATCAATGACATAATTATGTGTGAAAAATATAAATACATTAAATATGATTGGATATTTATTGTAAATCAATCAGATGACATTCACACATATTCTTGTAAAAACAACACCAATGAATTGGATATTTAACTCAACAAATGGATATTGAGTTAAAATTAATCTTATCAAGTTCATACTGATGACTTGAGAATTTATCAATGGAGTTATTATGTGTATAAAAATTATATCCACATTAAGGGGAGTGGAAATTATGACATAATCAAATTAATAGTGATTCTACACATAATCTTGGAGTAAAATAATCAATGAAGTATGCGTAAAGCCGAATGAGTGGAAGTTGAAATTTCAAATTCCCTTATTGATTTGGTAACATACAAAACATACACCCATGAAAGAAGGATCATAAAATTATGATGTAAATATACATGAATTAAAGTATATTACACAATGAATACAAACATTGGCAGTACACACACCACATGTAATAAATAAGTGGTGAACAATGGAATTCTCACGGAATTAAAAGTGAGATAAGAAACCCCTTACTTTGTACTTTTTCCTTGGTCTAGGGTAGGTTAACCTTCTTTATAATGGTTAAATAATTTTTATTGAATTATACAATAATCATATGCATTAATATGATATCATATATGATCTTTTAACATTTATTTGTTAATAATATCTTAGAATTATCGTCGTTTCGGGTGTTAACGGGTTCATTTTCCTTTATATTCTTTGTTATTTAAGCCATATTTTTTACTAATGGGATGTATATTATTCATATCCAGAATAATGTAAAATATTTAAACATTATTTTTAATCATTAAATGAGAATTAGTCTTGAATGGATACGATGGATAATGAATCTCATCGCGTTCGTGGAGACGGTAGTCCGTACGTACGCACGAGCGACGATATCATTCTTTTGATATTAAAATAATATTTAATTGGATGGTATATCATATATAAAGAATCATTATCATGTTATATTTATTATTTACATGAATTACACATCATTATTATACCCATCCAAATAATAATGTTTTGAATAACAATTACACCACGACGTGGAGACGGTAAGCCGTACGTACGCACGTATGGTGACATGTCATTCAAAGGATGGATAGAATACTGAAATATGGTTGTAAAATGTTTATAATAACATAATAGTATATATAATATACTGGAGTTATTATTTTATAATGGTAATAACAAAGAAAGAAGAAGTGGAAGAAGAAAGGAACTTGAAAAATGGTGGTGAAATCATTACCTCTTCTTCGGGTTCTTCCTTTTGATTTGATCAAAAGGGCTCCTTAGGTTGTCTTTATGACTAAATTAAGGCCTCTAGGATGAAGTTATGGAAGTTGAGAGAGTATTTGGTTAGGGTTTTACCGAACCAAAAGGCTTTGAAGGTGTGAATTAATGAGAAGGGGGAGTGACCTTTTATAAGAGGGGTGAGGGGCACCTTTGGAAAAGCTAGAAATATTATTTTATAATAAATTCATATTCGGTTTATAATGGATCCAAAGTGGATTATTTAAAGGTTAAGGTGGGGATAGGTCTAAAACCACTCAACCAATAGGATTTAGACAGGTTTGGGTTACTATATTAACCTTATCTTTAAGTATTAACTCTTAGTTAATTAGTTTCACTTTTACAATGTCTCTTTGTATTTTTATATTATATGGTTAATAAACTTACTATATACATCCAAGAGACCCCAAGTGGTCCATTAATGATACACCTATCATGATATAAGTCTCTTTTCCGACCCATAGATTTTTAGGAATTTAATATTAATTAATAATATAATATTTTTTTAAAAACTCTTTTATGTCAATTTTGACACTATTTGGAAAATTGATTTTTGTGAAAATTATAACAGAATTATTAATTCAAAAAAAGTTTATTAAATCATTCCTAACATGTCATATTAACCTATAAAATTAGTTTAATTCATAAAAAGTCTCAAATTATATTTATTTGGGTATTTATAATATCAATGTTTTTAATTTTTCACTATTATGGTAATTACTGCATCATCATTGGGTCATAAATAAATTAAATTATTTAATGTCTAAAAATTATAAATAAAATACCATTATGTAGGAAATAGTTTTATATTTCTAATTAATATTTATAGTCGAAAATCCAACATATATAACCCTTTGTAAAAATTGTTTTTCTAAAAGATATATGCTTATGTCATTTTTGTATTTGTTTTAACTTAATTAAAATAAAGTGTCCCTATCACCTACAAGTGGCTCCATGGGGTCCCAAAATAGACCCAAAGATGCCCATGGTCGGACATGTATCCACCAATAAGGTTAGGACATGTTTTAGGGTAATTTAGTATTATTATAATATTATTTTTTAACCCTTATTTACTGGATTTACCCATTAACCATGGTAAATAAAATATTTACCGAAGTAATTATTCAAAATGTCTAAAAATAAAAGTTACATATTTACACAATTTGGACATCCTGATTCAAAATATGGAATCCATTTTTCCAAATTCAAAACACAGAAGTGGCAGAAATTAATTTAAAATTAATTCCTGCTGTCAAAACAAAAAGCGTGTTTTTAAGATATAATAACTATCAAAAGATTGATACTTGTTTATGTTCGGTTTAATTGTGAAATTATGTCCAATGACCAAAATTTTATTAAATGGTAAAAATATATTCTAAATATACTTTAAAACCACTCAAATTAATAATTTATCATTATTAATTATTTTGATTAAAAAGGCTGTTTTTAATTAAAATTTAGTAATTTTCACTATTCATCATAATATGAAAGTTATCCGAAAAGTACCAAAATTTCACCCTAAGCTAATTTTGATATTAAGAATCCAAAAATAAAGTCCATTTTTAAAGATAAAATTTATAATATTTCAAAAAGTAGGTATTACTATTCATAACGGCTAGTTTGATCGGTTGCGGTGTGTGTTAGAACTCGATGTTGCGTAGAACACACGCCATTGCATTATTCAAAGGGAAACATACCGTGGAAGATTGGGGTGTTACACTATTATTAAATAAAAAGTAATTATAAACATTTTATAATTAATCTTTAATCATTATGAACATTCTATAATAACGAATATAAATATTTTACATTAAAATCCTAATATTAACTCTTCATATTATGTATTATATATCACTACATTTTAAATATATGATAATTTATGAATTATGTACAATTTTATAATTCATTTTTTTATTATGTAAATATTTTACATAATAATAATATCACATATTTAAAAATTGTTTAAATATTTTAAAAAATCAATTATAAAATATTTTTTGACATGATTTAAATAATATCCAAAATAAGGCCCCTTTGATTTGAAAAATTAAAAATAATTAAGAAATTATAAACATTTTATAATTTAAATATAAAAAATTTATATTTTTGAGTTATTTTTTAATTTATAAACTCTTTATAATTTATCCTTATGATTCCAAAATAAAAAATTTATTTTTAGATCACATGGCACGCCATATAATTTGGGAGAATATATTTTAAATATTAACAGTTAATAGTTGGAATATTTTTTTATAAATGTTTCATAAACATATATATAGTTAATTATATACTATTTATAATTAATTAATTTATAAAAGCTTTATAAATTAAAATATTCCCAAATCACATTTTACTATGATTTATAAAAATTTTATACACCTTAATAAAACCTAACAAAATATATATACTTTTTAAGTTTTTCACTTTACCCTTACACAAGCCTCCTATGTAAAGCTAATACAAAGGATACCTTTACATAGGTCCCCTTGTGTAAATGTAACATATGAGTTACCTTTACATATGTATACTATGTAAAGGTATCATAGATTAACCTTATAGAGGCAATAATTCATAAAGGTAAAACAATAAACAACATCTATAAAATGCAAATCAAAATAATGCTCTATTTTTCATGTTCTTAATTCCACGCACAAATTAAAAAATATAAAAACATGGAACAATTTGATAACACTGTCAAGATTCATGGGTGTTTAATAACTCTTATTAGATCAAGAAGGAGAAATCATAATCTGAGACCAAGATCTCCATGCATAGAAATATGAAAACTATATAAAATTGGAAATAAAGAAATACTGTAAACGACATATAACTTTCACTAAAGCCAAACAAGATCAACCAAACGTCCCAAACTGCTAGTGCCTTACCAGGATAAGGAGGAAGATGAAGAAAGATTATGGTTTAGGGATATTCAACTAATCATATAACACACCACATATATCATTCCCATCATTTCATGGATTAGGGATCTATATAGATCCCTTAAATACACTCCTTGGGAATTTATGAATATTAAATCATGTATTAAATATTGGTACTGGGCACGTAATGAAAGAAAATAATGGTGAATTTTAAAAATTTCCTCATTGGTTTAAATGTGACAAAGTTATCACCACTGATGTACAATGCCCAATTACAACCCTAGTATCTCTTATAGAAGAAATTAAGCATAAAATATTTAGTCAAATAATTACCTCATTTGATTTCGATCTTTTATATGTTCTGCTCATAGCCAGTGATCATCAATTGAAGGAACTAAATATAGAACCCTCTAGACCATCTAAATATGTCCCAAAAGCTTTCTCAAATGTTAATATTTGATATTCAGGTTCCAGTGAAGAGAGACAAAGGAAATTTCAACATCAATACACTCATAGAAGAACTAATTCTTTGATCTAGGTGGGAGGTCTTGGAATAGGGTGCTCAAATCTCTCTATTCTCTCTCTAGAACTTGAGAGCAGAAAGAGAAAAGCTCTCAAATTTGATCTATGAATAATACCATCAAATTTGGTCATCTCCTAGCTTATATAGGTATGTATAAGTCCTAAAAATTATACTTAGACCCCTAAATATTATTTACCTCCTAAAAAAGCACTAAATTAAATTAATAACTAAGTAACTATGTCATAAATTTCATTTATATTTTATCAATTTCTTGAAACATCCAAAATAAGTTACATGATAAAATCCAATCCATTAACTTGACTTTATTCTCCCAAGATTATTTAATAAATAATAAATAAATATTCATTTTTATTGCTTTAATTCACTTGAAATTCATGAATATCTTAATCAAATATATTCATTATAAATTATTCTAAACTCAAATTATAATAAATTTATTTATTTCTTAAGATTGTTCAAACCTAGATGTATCTCAACCCCTGATGCAGGGCCCACAATGTCCTAAATTCCAATTCACTAGAATTGACCAAGAAACTAGATACACTTTTTGTATGAAACTCTAGTTCATTATATCAATAGCATTGAGTGCTACTCATAGACCAATAATGGATTCTAACAACCCATCAATGCCTATAATGAGATAATATTTAGTTATAACAACTACAACCACCCTGTGAACACACACTGTGTAATATAATATCTTTGTATCATGATATCTTATAAAACATGATGCATGACTCATGTAACCATCCTTTTTATGCTTTATTTATTATTTTCTTGACCTTATTGGACAGAATTACCTTCTTCAACTATGACCATGGATTTAGTGACGGTACTACTATCATGGTCAACTGGGTATGAGATATCTCTTCCTCTACTCAGAAGCAGCAAATATTGTCTTGATCATTGAAACAATACCATACCACCAATGAAACACCCAACACAAGATACCTTTCTATAACATCACTGTCATGGTTTTTATCTTACATCAAATTATACGATCAAATTACACAAAATGATAATGATATCAATTCTAAAGATCAATACACATGATCATAGTTAGGAATAGGAAACAACAGCTAGAAAATCTGGTGTTCCTATTAGCAGGGTGGTCCTTATGATCTTATCCACTCAAGATCACCAAGTGAAAACCTCATAATAAGGGTCAATTTTTATAATCCCACAACACCTGATAAATAGAACTTATCTATGTCCTGTAAGTATGATTTATCTAGACCATACGATACATGTTTAATATTAACAACAAAGTATCTTGATGCTCTTATTATATCCTAGGAATTGCTAACCTTTTTATATGAAAAATAGTTTAATGACATTACTATTAAAATCATGTATTTAGAATTATCAACACTATAATGGTAAGTGAAACACTTGTATAAATCAAACTATATAAATGTAATGTTAATCAAAGTACACACATGAGTTGGGTTAAGGGAACCCATTGACAACACTCCCACTTTCACTATAGCCAATTTTTAACAATCCTTCACATGATATATCTCTAAAGAGAATTAGACTTCTACTGAGATATAAATTTATTCAGGGGGTTTACCATGTTATCCTTTGTGGAAAATTGGATAACTGTGACATACCTATCCAAGTAAAATCCCTCAAGAGATGAAACTTTAAAAGTATATACTTTTTCTACTAGTGTGACCTAGGCTCCTTAGAAAGAACCACTACTATGATATTATCATAATATACTATTAGAACTTATACAATTATAGGTAAAATTATAATATCTGAGTCAAAGATACATATTGATATTTCTTCCTTAGAAGCATTAAAATTAGATATATACTCATATTCCACTATATAATTAGTGACCATGAACTACTTCAAGTATATATATCTCACTACATGACCATTAAATATAAATATATAGCATGACCATGATTTTAGATCATCATGATCTATAATAAAGATAGAATTAGTGTTTCCCCTCACCAATTTATCCTCATATCCTCTATAGACCAAGAATATATCCTTTATAAGACTCAATATTTTAGGATATTTTTTATATCTACCCAATGAAGCTCTCTTGAATTATATTTACATCTACCCACTATGATTAAAGTAAATAAAATATCAAACCTAGTACATAACATGATATATATGATAAACACCACTGTCGAAGCATAAGGGATTCTACTCATATTCTCAATATCGTCCTATATTTTTAGACACATTTTCTTATAGAGATTGATACCATGTGGAATTGGAAACATTCATACGTTGGACTGTTCTATATTATAAATTTTGAGTACCTTGTCAATATATATATTTTGACTTAGAAAAATAGGCCTATGAGATTTATATTGATAGATCTTGATCCTTAGAATGCAGGTCTCTTCACCTAAGTATTTCATAGAGAAGCAATCATTTAAAAAAGTTTTCATAGACTGTAATACTTGCACTTCATTTCCTATCAATAATATTTTTTCAACATATAACATAAGGAAAACAATGACATTCCAATTAATATTCTTATAGATACATGGCTCACTTTAGTTCTTGATAAAACCAAATTCCCTTATGGCCTCATCAAAGTGTACATTTCATGATCAAGATGCCTGTTTCAATCCATAAATGGATATATACAACTTTCATAATTTATTGACACTCATTAACATGATAAACCCTTTGGGTTATGTCATATATATGTATTCAACTAATTTCCCAATTAGAAAAGAGGTTTTTACATCCATTTACCAAATCTCATAATCATGGAAGGCTACTATTACAAGTAATATTCTTATGTATTCTAACATCATGAATGGTGATAAGGTTTTTTCATAATAAATACCTTGACGTTTCCTGAAACCATTTACAACCAGACATGCTTTATAGAAACTTACTTTACCATAATTGTCTAGATTTTTATTATATACCCATTTTCACCCAATAGGTATTACATCAGTTGGTGGGTCTACCAAAATTTAAACATGATTTTAGTGCATGTAATCTATATCAAAATGAATTAATTATTTACATTTACCCACATCCTTTCCATCTAACACCTCCTTGCAGGTTAGAGGTTCATTAACCTCATGGAATAATGTGTCACCTGACTTAATGATAAGAAAACTATATATCTATGGTTCTCTAACCTCCCTAGAAAACCTACACAGTATTTGTGTCTCATAAACATCTTTGTCTCCCACTAAAACTTGTAGAGGTTTCTCTCATACCAGATCTTGTGTCTCAAGATCATCAGCTTAATCAAACTCGATATTTCTCTCACTATTTGAATTGGAAACACGTTCCCTTTATAAAAATATAACATGTCATACCGCGATCACTCTTCTAACTGAAAGGTTATATAGATAATATCCTTTGGTTTCTTTAGGGAAATTTATAAATATTTAATTCAAGAATTCGGATTCTAGTTTTTCATTAGGTATTTTCTTGAAAAATGCCTCATATCTCCATACAAATATATGATACAAATCTGTTTTCCTTCTATACTATTACTCATATGTAATCCTATCTACTACCATAGTTGGTACTCAATTATGTGTATAATCTACCATATGTAGTGCATATCTACAAAAATATAATGGTAGAGTTTCATGAATCATTATAAATATTACAATGTCAACAAAGGTACGATTACTCCTTTCACTCACACCATTACACTAATGTGTGTATGGAGGAGTGTGTTGGGATACTATGCCACACTCCGTTGAGTGATTGATGAAAGGTTGGTACATATATTCTCCACCTCATTATGAGAAAAGTTTCTTTATCTTCTAATGAAGCTGTTTTTACAATTCATTATGATATTATTTAAATATGCTAAAGGAATTTGACTTATACCTCATTAAGTATATTTAACCATACATACTAAAATCATCAATAAATTTAATGAAGTCGGAAAAATCACCCCCTTCATCTAATGGGAAAGGACTACATACATTGGTATAAATCAATTCTAGTAGTTTTGTAGCTCTTTCTAATTTCCCAATGAAGGGTGATTTGGTCATTTTTCATTATAAAAAAGCATGGAATACATCCAATGGTTTTAACTCAAAATATTTTAAACACCCCACTTGATGTAATTTGAGAAAATTATTTTCATTTACTTGACCAAGCTTGAAGTTCCACATACAACTAAGATGTGATTCATTATTTCTAGATTTATCATTAATTTACAGAACTAGTTTTCAAGTTCAATTATATACAACACATTTTTGAGATGTGCTATATGATAACATATGTTGTCCTTATAAACGTGACAACATTTATTTCCAAATTTGAAATAAAACCCCACAGTATCTAAAATTGACATAGAGATCATGTTTCTGGTAATATATGGTATATAATAATAATTTTTTAATATAAGAAACAAAACATCAGGAAAAGTAAGATGATAATATTCCAATTCTAATACTAATTTTCTCATACCATTTTCTCACTATAGATCCAAATAACCCTTTTCAATCTTCTTGAATATGCTTGGTTCCTATATATGAATACAATTGTGTGAGCCACACACTGTATCGAATACCCAACTTATAGATAAAGAAAAATTGCATTCAATTAAAAATATAACCAAGGAAGAAACATCACACTACTTCTTCTTACTAGTTGTTAAAATTATTCTTCCAGTGGCCCTTTATGCTATAAAAAAAGAAGAGAACCCCTTATCATTTCCACCCCTCTATATCTTTGGATTCTTAGAGGGGTGGTGCATTGATGTCTTTGTCTTAGAATTATCCTTAGAACCCTCAACCTATCCATTAATCCTCTTGTTAAACATTAGTAAACAAGAATTAATGTTCATGATATCTTTATATACCTAGAGAACCAAATCTAACATGTATAGGAGTGAATTTTTCATGATATTTAAGTTATAATTAATAATAAAAGTAATGAATCTTGGTGGTAAATAGGCAAGAATGAGACCAGTCACTAGTATTTGGTTAAAGTTGAACCCAAGGGTTTCCATTCTCCCAATATACCCAGTAATCATGTGTATAAGAGGTCCCACACCTATATAGTGGATTGGATATCTCATATATTTCTTGTTAAGATCTCTCCTGATATAGATCTTGAAGATGAGACAATATTTTGTAGGCATCCTCATCCTCATGAATTTTCTTAAATTCACTATACATTGATGCCAACATAATGCATTTAACATCTAGCACATAATCCATACACTTCTTATACTTTTCATTATTCACCTTTCTTTCTCCCATATAGGGCTCAATAGGAAGTTGAGATTCCAGTACATAAATCTTCCTCTCTTTTTGAAGTACTATGTGCAATTGCTTGTACCACTCTTAGAATTTATGGCTAGTTAGGATATTTTATTTATATAATATTGATTATAATGAGATTGAATTGGTGGTGGTGATTTCCATTTGATCTACAACAAATAAAATTGAGCAGATTAGCACTTTATATTAATTACTTAATAATTAATCATTAATGTATCCCACTATTTTATCAAATCCTCACATCTCTCACCACTAGATTCAAAATGCTAAGTTACTTAAGTATTTTAATGGTATGTATCCTTAAAGACTCTCCTCATAGTAAAAATTATATCTATACCAATAATTAGAGAGCTTCAAGCTAGAATTTTGGATGATCAACCATATTAACTCACAATTCCTTGATCCATTGTAACACCCCAAGATTTCATAGTATGTTATATTTTCAAAGTAATTCAATAACTTGCACTACACGCAACACCGAGTTCAAGCACACCATGACTTACCAAACTAGCCATTCAGAAGCAGTTATGAATAGTATTAATTTAATTTTGAACTATATATAATCCTTATAATTTTAGAATCCATATTAGGAGTTTCTTAGAAATAATATAATAATTAATTCATTTTTTACAGATAAAAAAAGTATTTTTCAAAAAATATACTTTTACCGTCTTTTAATGGTGAACCCTTTTTAAATCCAATATTTGAAACTTTAATATATTCAATTTGACAAAATAAACTTCTTCTTTAGAATCGGTACATAAGAATTTAGTGTCAATAAATTTTTGGTGTTTTTCTGATAACTTTCATATTTGGGTGAATAGTGAATAATACTATATTTTAACTGAAAACAACTTTTTTAGTCACAATAAATTATAGTGTTAAATTATACATTTTAATGGTTTTTAAGTATAAATATATTATATTTTTACCATTTAATACAATTCTGGTCATTGTAAGTAATTTCACTTTGAAATTGGACATAAACAAGTGTCAAACTTTTGATAGTTATTATTTCCTAAAAATACGCCTTTTGGGTTTGAAAGCGGGAATTAATTTTAAATTAATAAATGAAACTTCTATGTTTTTAATTTGGTAAAATATACTTAATTATTTAATTATTAATATCAAAATTAGCTTAGGGTGAATTTTTGGTATTTTTCTGAAAAATTTCAATTTTTGATGAATAGTGAAAAAACACTGAGTTATTATTTAAAACTGAATTTTTTATTTAAATAATTATTTATTTAATTTAAATTTATTTTAGGTCAAAATAGATACATAATACCTATATAAGTTCAATTTAATTCATTGGAGTCATTTTATAATAAGTTTAGATATATAAAAATTTTATTTAAATTTTACCGTCTTTTACCCACCTCCTAGGAGCATTTGCAAATTTACATAAAACTTAATTTTACCACTTCGGTGAGTTGAATTTAGAAAATATAAGAAACACAGTTAATACCAAGTAGTAAAATGTAATAAGATAAAAATAATTTTTTGTGAATAGTAATTTTTTACTTTTATTTACCACGGTTAAAACTAAATTGGGTAATTAAGGGTAAAAATGATATTATTGTTACCCTAACACATGTCCTAATTCTATTGGATAAGTGTAATTAGACCAAAAACAACCTTAGGAATAAAATATGACCCTTTAGGTCCACTTGGATTAGATTAAAAAATTTATTATTATTTTATTTAAAGAAGAGTTAAAAGAGTTAAAATCAAAGTTTAATAACTAAACCATTTTTAATATAGGGTTATAAATAAGAAAAATTAGAATATAAATATTCATTATAAATATAAAATATTTCCTACATAATGGTATTTTATTTATAATTTTTAGAGATTAAAAAATAAAATTTATTAATGAAACAATGATGATGCAGTAATTACCTTATTAATGAAAGAATCAAATAAATGGTATTATAAATATAAAAATAAATATAATTTCAAAATTTTTATGAAATACACGAATTTTCTAGGTGAATATGATATATTAGGGTTAATTTAATGTATTTTTTTTGAAGTAATCATTCTGTTATTATTTTATCGAAAAACAAATACCAAAGAGTGTCAAAATTGACAAAAAATAGTTTTTAAAAAAAATATTATATTATTAATTGATATAATAGTATTAAAAATATAAGTTTCATCCAAAAGGATTATATAATAATATATATGACATTAATGAACCAATTGGGGTTCTATTGGCATTTTATAGTAAGTTTATTAACTATATAATATAAAAATACAAAGAGACATGATAAATGTCAAACTATTTAACTAAGAGTTAAATCTAAAAGTTAAGGTTAATATGGTAACCTAGACCTGTATAAAACCTATTGGTTGAGTTTTTTTCAACCCATAACTACCTTATATTTTAAATAATTCATTTTTGAGCCATTAGAAACCGAAAATGAATTTATTATAAATTAATATTTTAAGTTTTTCCTAAGGTGCCCCTCACCCCTCTTATAAAATGGCCCTTCCCCTTCTCTAAAATTAACACCTCCAAAGCCATTTGTCTCAGACAAAATATGCCCAAATATCCTCCCAACTATCCTACCTTCATCCTAGAGGCCTTCCTTTGGTCATAAATCCAACCTAAGAATCCCTTTTGATCAAATCAAAAGGAAGAACCAGAAGAAGAGGTAATGATTTCACTACCCTCTTTCAAGTTCTCTTATTCTTACACTTAATATTTCTTTGTTGTTTCCATTATAAAATAATAACTCTAGTATCTTCTATATACTGTGATGTTATTATAAATATGGCACAACTATATTCATTATTCTATCCATCTTATGAACGATAATGTCACCATGCGTGCGTACGTACGACTTACCGTCTCCACACAGTGGTGTAATTTGTTATTCAACACTATGTTATTTGGATGGATATAATGATGCTTAATATGTATATAAATAATGAAAATAACATGATAATGTATTTTTAAAATTAATATACCATCTAATTCCACACCTTTAATGAAATGATATTGTCGCTCGTGCGTACGTACGGATTGCCGTCTCCACGATGCGATGAGATTCATTTCCACGTTCACCATTCATCGAAAATTATAAAAATATATATTACTAATAAGTATGTAATATATAAAATAATAATTCTATTGGATATATATATGTACTTACATATATCTTATTCACTTAGTTCCGTTCAATATGATATGATAACGAAAATAACGTTTATGCGTACGTACGGACTACCGTCTCCATAAATGGTGTTTTTCATTTCATATATATGTCTATTATACATATTTATATTCTAAATATATATGATATATAAATCATGTTTTATATTCTGTATGAATTTAAATCTTGATCTATGTGATACAATCAAGAGTAACAAGTTAAAACACATACGATAAAGTAAACGATTATTACCTGAAATGTTCATTTTACATGGAAATTATTATTAAATGGGTAGTATAAAGTCATAAATGAGTCATGTATGATATAATAAATATTAATATGGTTCTGTTATAATTTAATAACATACTACGATCTTCATATAGGAGGTTAAACATACCCTCGACTAAAGGAAAGTGCAAGGTAAGGGTTAATTCCTCAATCTCATTATTATCCGAGAATATTTATGTGTAAGTATTTATTGGGACATTTTTATCATCCATGTCCATTTTTCATAAAAATGATTTCAAAATGAATATTTTAAGGATTTGTGAAAGGTACTCTTTATTAAGATCAGAATTTTAAATGTTTAAAATATTTATCTTTCTAAATCTTTTTAATTAATGTCTATGTTTTCAAAATGATTTTAAGGATTTATTTTTAAGGACATGAATGTTTTGAAATGATAATTCTTTTAAAAAGTTTCAAAGTGGTATGGGACACTTTAATTCAAAAATCTCTTTTAAATTACTTCCTTTATAAATGTTTTACTTTTAAATTATTTTAAAAAAGGATATTTCTTTTAAAAAGTCTTACTCATCATTTTCAACTATGTCAGCATCCTTTACTGGATATTATTTTTGATTGAGGTTGATTTATTATAATACAATCTTTCATGTTGTATTGAATGACTTATGATATGTTTGATTGTGTATGTTCTATTTTTATACCATTCATGGTTTATGGTTAGTGTAATGACATTTCGTATAATAGTTTTAATACGAATGTTTATGTTATGTTTCAACGTTTTCATATGAGGAATGCAGTGGACTTAGTAAGTGATGGGTGGAGCCCGCTATAGCTCCTCGATGCATCAGTAGGTCTCATGAGACAAACTAGTGTCTTGGCACAAGGCCTTGACAAAACTTTTATTTGTAGTCTTAGCACAAGGCCTTGACTATGTGATAATGATGTCCGACGTTAGGAATTCCCTCATTATGAAATTAGTTATTACATGTGATTATTCGACTAGTAGAATATCAATGTTCATGTTTATATGGTAATGTTTGATTTTTTTTCATATTATGTTCAAGTTTATGTTTAAGAGGACTTTTTTTTATCACACATCTTGCATTAAATGTTTATAGCTTCTACAAAATTATTTACCCTTACTGGGCATCTGAGCACCCCTTTCTTATGTTTTATTTTCCCAGGATTCCAAGAAGTGTATTATGATTGATATGTATGGTTAAGCAAAAGGGAATAATGGCATTCTCAAAGAACTATTTTTTTTGTATTGTATTTTAGAAAGTGTAATGTAATGTTCATGTATGAAATCTATTTTCCAAGACTGCTAAACATATCGGTCTTTCGGGACTTGATTCCTTGTAATCATGACAATGTATTAAAATAATGAACCGACTCTGGGAATCTAGGGTCGGGGCATTATAGTTGGTATCAATGGAAGTTTAACAATAACCTTGGAAACTAGATTTAGATAAACTCTGATTAGAGCACATTAACCTAAGATAGACTTTGAAGATTACTATATAAGAACTTCTTAGAATTTTGGTAATGTAGAGATTTTGTGAGTTTTCCAAGCAATACATCCCTGTCTCGATACGAGTAGGTAGAGGCAGCTCTGGAACAGATGTACCTAGGGGTAAAACCTGAAAACACTACTTTGAGCTAGACTCGTATGGGAACCGGTGCACGAAAACGGGCCTTTCTACACTCTTGGTTATGATACTCCCAGGGGATATGCTTAGGACAATTCGCATTTTCATTACAAATCATTATGAAGGACGTATGTGTATATACCTCCTCAAGGAAAATATTTTTATGATTATGGATTATATCCATAAACTGTTCGATTTACGTTAGGTATTTTACAAGTTTGTAATTATCCATTGCAATTCATAAACTGAATTAGTGTATGCCATTGTATAGAAATGGCGTCCATTAGAAGGAATGTGAACTCCAGTAATACGTATGATCCAAAGAGTAAGAAGGATCATATATTTCATGGTATTAAGCCAACATTTAGAAGGGAAATAGTCTCCCATGTATTCTCAACATATGAAGAAATAGTATCATGTGTTAATAAGATAAGTAAATAATTCTCCGAGTCCTGTGGCATTGAAGTGAAGAAAGAGAAGAAAAGGATGGAAGAGAGAAATATGGATAAAGGGAAGAGGGAAAAGAATAATTTTCCCATATGTGATAACTATGGAATGAATCACCTTATTAAATTATTGAAGGGAATGAGAGCATGTTATAAGCGTGGAGAAAAAGGACATCAAGTAAGTGATTTCAAGGGTAAGAAAAAAGTTTCAAATGTATAATGCTTCATCTACAAGGCGTTGGGAGACTATGCGAATCAGTGTCCCAATCATCAGTGTATACCTTAAATGATGCTATTGGATAATAATCAAGTTATGATACTCCCTCAGATGAAGAATAATGACTAGTGTTCTTATGTTGTTATTATAGGATTATTTCATTTGAGTGTGGTATCAACAATATACTGGTTATATGAAATATGGAGATAAATAAGGATTGTACTGTAATACTATTTTATTGAGGATTTGATATTATATGGTTCTAAGAAAAGTGACTTAATAGTAAGCTACACTTTTTGGAAAAATACATGGTTGAAGGAAATGTAATCCTTAATATGGTCCTGATAATGAGGTAGTGATTTTGGAATTAGAGATGGTTGATTTGGATAAATTATATTTGATATTATTGACTTCCTTGGAACTGATTAATAGTTTTTTTTATTTCGTCATTGTTGGAATATTCAATATTTTTGGATATAAGGAATATATCAATTATTATATAAATAATAAGGTAGCATGAATGTAATAAATAAGGTTTTATAGTAATTCAAGGTGTTTCCAAGTTTTAAAATAATACATTATAAAGGTGTTCACATGTAATTAAGTGGAAAAAAGGATCTTCATTGTGTTTAACTTCCTTATAAATTTTGAACTGTGAGTTTGGATAGAATTATTTTGGATAAGTCGAAAGGTTGGAATGGATTAAGTTTGAAATTGGATACTATTGTTAAGGTTATTTTTTGATTTTTATAAAAAGGAAAACATGCAGACCATGTGACAACCCATCGCGTCAGACAAAGCTGCGGGAATCGAAACCACAACCATAGTGTGATTGGGATTTATCACCTACCACTGGACTACATGAAGTCCCTGGATTGTATAATTTAGTTTTTTTAAAGGTTCTGATAGGTGAATTATAAATTAATTGTTTTGAAACCCTATATGAATATGATAAATAGAATATATTTTTTAAGTTATATTATCTTTTAGAGTGAAAGATGAGTTTGTGGTAGAAATTAGTTAAAATATGGAACTCTACTTGTCAAGTATATATATATATATATATAATTTTTTCCTCATATTAAGACTAAATTTTATTAACCTAATTTCCGACGTGGGTTTTCCCACAAAGTAATTTTCTATTTTCAACCTTTTATTTTCAAAGAAAAATTATAATTGCGAGGATGTAATTTTTTGAAGGAGGGAAGAATGTAACACCCCAATATTTCATAGTACGTTATTTCTTCAAAGTAATTCAATAACTTGCACTACACGCAACACCGAGTTCAAGCGCACCATGACATACCAAACTAGCCGTTCAGAAGTAGTTATGAATAGTAACAATTGAATTTTGAACTATATATAATCCTTATAATTTTAGAATCCATATTATTAGTTTCTTAGAAATAATGTAAGAATTAATTCAATTTTTTCAGATAAAAGAAGTATTTTTCAAAAAATATACTTTTACCGCCTTTTAACGGTGAACCCTTTTTAAATCCAATATTTGAAACTTTTATATATTAAATTTGACAAAATAAACTTCTTCTTTAGAATTGGGATATAAGAATTTAGTTTCAATAAATTTTTGGTGTTTTTCTGATAACTTTCATATTTGGGTGAATACTGAATAATTCTATATTTTAACTGAGAACAACTTTTTTAATCAAAATAATTTATAGTGTTAAATTATACATTTTAATGGTTTGGAAGTATAAATAAATTATATTTTTACCATTTAATCCAATGATGGTCATTGTAAGTAATTTCACTTTAAAATTGGACATGAACAAGTGTCAAACTTTTGATAGTTATTATTTATTAAAAATACGCCTTTTGGTTTTGACAGCGGTAATTAATTTTAAATTAATAAATTCAAATTATATGTTTTTAATTTGGTAAAATATACTTCATTATTCAATTCGGAATATCAAAATTATCTTAGGGTTAATTTTTTGTATTTTTCTGAAAACTTTCAATTTTTGATGAATAGTGAAAAAACCCTAAGTTATTATTTAAAACCGACGTTTTATTTAAATAATTATTTATTTAATTTAAATTTATTTTAGGTGAAAATATATAGATAACACCTATATAAGTTTAATGTAATTAATTGGAGTCATATTATAATAAGTTTAGATATATAAAAATTTTATTTAAATTTTACCGTCTTTTACCCACCTCCTAGGAGCATTTGTAAATTTACATAAAACTTAATTTTACCGCTTCTGTGAGTTGAATTTCGAAAATACAATAGGCATGGTTAATATAAAGGAGTAAAATGTGGTTCAATAAGATAAAAATAATTTTTGGTGAATAGTAACTTTTTAGTTTTATTTACCACGGTTAAAAGTAAATTGGGTAATTAAGGGTAAAAATGATATTATTCTTACCCTAACACCTATCCTAATTCTATTGGATAAGTGTAATTCGACCAAAAACAACCTTAGGAACAAAATATGACCATTTTCGGTCCACTTGGATTAGATTAAGAAATTTATTATTATTTTATTTAAAAAAGAGTTAAAAGAGTTAAAATCAAAGTTTAATAACTAAACCATTTTTAATATTGGGTTATACATAAGAGAAATTCGACTATAAATATTAATTAGAAATATAAAAAGATTTCATACATAATTTTATTTTATTTATAATTTTTATATATTAAATAATTAAATTTATGAGTGAAACAATAATGATGCAATAATTAACTTATTAATGAAAGAATCAAATAAATGGTATTATAAATATAAAAATAAATATAATTTCAAAGTTTTTATGAAATCCAAAAATTTTCTACGTGAATATGAAATGTTATGATTGATTCAATGTATTTTTTTGAAGTAATCATGCTGTTATTATTTTATCAAAAAACAAATACCAAAGAGTATCAAAATTGACATAAAATAGTTTTTAAAACAAATATTATATATTTAGTTGATATAATCGTCTTAAAAATCTAAGGTTCATCCAAAAGACTTATATAATTATATATATGATATTAATGAACCAATTGGGGTTCTATTGGAATTTTATAGTAAGTATATTAACCATATAATATAAAAATACAAAGATACATGGTAAATGTAAAACTATTTAACTAAGAGTTAAATCTAAAATTTAAGGTTAATATGGTAACCTAGACCTGTCTAAAACCGATTGGTTGAGTTTTGTTTGACCCATACCCACCTTATATTTTAAATAACTCATTTTCGATCCATTAGAAACTGAAAATGAATTTATTATAAAATAATATTTTAAGTTTTTCCTAAGGTGCCCCTCACCCCTCTTATAAAATGGCACTTCCCCTTCTCTCAAATTCACACCTCCAAAACCATTTGGCTCTGCCAAACTCTGCCCAAATATCCTCCCGACTATCCTACCTTCATCCTAGAGGCCTTCCTTTGGTCAGAAATCCAACCTAAGAATCCCTTTTGATCAAATCAAAAGGAAGAACCCGAAGAAGAGCTAATGATTTCACCACCCTCTTTCAAGTTCTCTTATTCTTCCACTTAATCTTTCTTTGTTGTTTCCATTATAAAATAATAAATCCAATATATTCTATATAATATGATGTTATTATAAATATGGCACAACTATATTCATTATTCCATCCATCTTATGAATGATAATGTCACCATGCGTGCGTACGTACAACTTACCGTCTCCACACCGTGGTGTAATTTGTTATTCAACACTATGTTATTTGGATGGATATAATGATGAGTAATATGTATATAAATAATGAAAATAACATTCTAATGTCTTTGTAAAATTAATATACCATCCAATTCCACACCTTTAAGAAAATGATATTGTCACTCATGATTACGTACGGATTGCCGTCTCCACGACATGATGAGATTCATTTCCACCTTCACCATTCATCGACAATTATAAAAATATATATTACTATTAAGTTTGTAATATATGACATAATAATTATACTGGAGATATATATATTTATATATATAAGTATTTATGTACTTACATATATCTTATTCACTTACTTCCGTTCAATACTATATGAAAACAGAAACAGAGTTTATGCCTACATACAGACTACCGTCTCCATAAACAGTGTTTTCCATTTCATATATACATCTATTATACATATTTATATTCTAAATATATATGATATATAAATCATGTTTTATATTCTGGAAGTATTTAAATATTTATCTATATGATACAATCAAGAGTAACATGTTAAAACACGTAAGATAAAGAAAATGATTATTACCCGAAATGTTAATTTTACATGGAAATTATTATTAAATGGGTAGTATAAAGTCATAAATTAATCATGTATGGTATAATAAATATTAATATGGTTCTGGTATAATTTAATAACATACTAAGATCTTCATACAGGAGGTTAAACGTACCCTCTACTAAAGGAAAGTGCAAGGTAAGGGTTAATTCCTCAATCTCATTATTATTCGAGATTGTTTATGTGTAAGTATTTATTGGGACATTTTTACCATCCATGTCCATTTTTCATAAAAATGATTTCAAAATGAATATTTTAAGGATTTGTGAAAGGTACTCGTTATCAAGATCATAATTTTAAATGTTTTAAAGATTTATCTTTCTAAATCTTTTTAATTAATGTCTATGCTTTCAAAATGATTTTAAGGATTTATTTTTATGGACATGAATGTTTTGAAATGATAATTGTTTTCAAAAGTTTCAAAGTGGTATGGGACACTTTGATTCAAAAATCTCTTTTAAATTACTTCCTTTATAAATTTGTGACTTTTAAATGATTTTACAAAAAGGATATTTCTCTCAAAAAGTTTTACTCATCATTTTCAACTATGTCAGCATCCTTTACTGGATATTATTTTTGATTGAGGTTGATTTATTATAATACAATATTTCAAGTTGTATTTAATGAGTTATGATATGTTTGAATGTGGATGTTCTATTCTTATACCATTCATGTTTTATGGTTAATGTAATGACATTTCATATTCTAGTTTTAATATGAATGTTTATGTTATGTTTCAAATTTTTCCTATGTGGAATGCAGTGGACTTAGTAAGTGAAGAGTGGAGCCTGCTATAGCTCCTCGATGAATCGGTAGGTCTAATGAGACAACTAGTGTCTTGGAACAAGTCCTTGACAAAACTTTTATTTGTAGTATTTCCACAAGGCCTTGACTATGTGGTAATGATTTCTGGTGTTAGGCACTCCCTCATTATGAAATTAGTTATTACATGTGATTATTCGAGCAGTAGAATACCAATGTGCATGATTATATGGTAATGTTTGATTTATTTTTTTCATATTATGTTCAATTTTATGTTTAAAAGGACTGTTGTTTTTATCACACATCTTTCCTTAAAATTTTATAGCTTCTGCTAAATTATTTACCCTTACTGGGCATCTGAGCACCCCTTTCTTATGTTTTATTTTCCTAGGAATCCAAGAAGTGTATTATGATTGATATGAAGGGTTAAGATAAAGGGAATAATGGTGTTCTCAAAGAACTATTTTTTTGTATTGTATGTTAGAAAGTGTAATGTAATGTTCATGTATGCAATCTATTTTCCAAGACTGCTAAACAGATTGGTCTTTCGGGACTTGATTCCTTGTAATCATGCCAATGTATTAAAATAATGCACCGACTTTGGGAATCTTGGGTCGAGGCATTACAGTTGGTATCAGTGGAAGTTTTAGCAATAACCTTGGAAACTAGATTTAGATAAACTCTTATTAGAGCACATTACCCTAAGATAGACTTTGAGGATTAGTATAGAATAACTTATTACAATTTTGGTACTTTAGATATTTTGTGATTTTTCCAAGAAATACATCCCTGTCTGGATATGAGCAGGTATAGGCGGCTCTGACACAGATGTACCTAGGGGTAAAACCCGAAAACACCGCTTTGAGCTAGACTCGAATGGGAACTGGTGCACGACAACGGTCGTTGCTACACTCTTGGTTACGACACTCCCAGGGGATATGCTTAGGATAATTATCATTTTCGTTACAAATCATTATGAATGAAGTATGAGTATATACCTCCTCAAAGAAAATATTTTTATGATTATGGATTATATCCATAAACTCTTTGATTTATGTTAGGTATTTTACAAGTTTTGAATTATCCATTGAAATTCATAAACTGACTTAGCGTATTCCATTGTATAGAAATGGAACCCAGTAGAAGGAATGTGAACTCCAGCAATACGTATGATCCAAAGAGTAAGAAGGATCATATATTTCACGGTATTAAGCCAACATTTAGAAGGGAAATAGTCTCCCATGTATTCTCAACATATGAAGAAATAGTATCATGTGTTAATAAGATAAGTAAATAATTCTCTGAGTCCTGTGGCATTGAAGGGAAGCAAGAGAAGAAAAGGATGGAAGAGAGAAAGATGGATAAAGGGAAGAGGGAAAAGAAGAATTTTCCCATATGTGATAACTGTGGAATGAATCACCTTGGTAAATGCTTGAAGGGAATGAGAGTTTGTTATAAGTGTGGAGAAAAAGGACATCAAGTATGTGATTTCAAGGGTAAGAAAAAAGTTTCAAATGTACAATGCTTCATCTAAAAGGCGTTGGGACACTATGCAAATCAGTGTCCCAATCATTAGTGTATACCTTAAAAGATGCTATTGGATAATAATAAAGTTATGATACTACCTCAGATGAAGAAGAATGACTAGTGTTCTTATGTTGTTATTATAAGATTATTTCATTTGAGTGTTCTATCAAAAATATACAGCTTATATGAATTATAGAGATAAATAAGGATTGTACTGCAATACTATTTTATTGAGGATTTGAAATTATATGGTTCTATGAAAAGTGACTTAATAGTAAGCTACAATTTTTGAAAAAATATATGGTTGAAGGAAATGTAATCCTTAATATGGTACTGATAATGAGGTAGTGATTTTGGAATAAGAGATGGTTGATTTGGATAAATTATATTTTATATTCTTGACTTCCTTGGAACTGATTAATAGTGTTTTTATTTCATCATTGTTGGAATATTCAATATTTTTGGATATATGGAATATATCGAGTATTATATAAAGGATAAGGGAGCATGAATGTAATCAATAAGGTTTTATGGTAATTCATGGTGTTTCTAAGTTTTAAAATAATACATGATAAAGGTGTTCACATGTTATTACGTGGCAAAAAGTATCTTCATTGTGTTTAACTTCCTTATAAATTTTGGACTGTGAGTTTGGATAGAAGTATTTTGGATCAGTCTAAAGGTTGTAATGGATAAAGTTTAAAATTGGATACTATTGTTAAGGTTATTTTTGGATTTTTATAAAAAGGACAACACGCAGACCATGTGACAACCCGTCGCATCGAAAAATGCTATGGGAATCGAACCCACAACCATAATGTGATTGGGATTTATCGCCTACCACTGGACTACATGAAGTTCCTGGATTGTATAATGTAGTTTTTTAAGGGGTTTGATAGGTGAATTATAAATTTATTTTTATGGAACCCTTTAAGAATAGGATAAATAGAATATTTTTTAAGTTCTATTATCATTTAGAGTGAAAGATGAGTTTGTGGTAGAAATTAGTTAAAGGCTGGAATTCTACTTGTCAAGTATACATATATATATATATATATATATATATATATATATATATATATATATATAATTTTTTCCCTCTTATTAAGACTAAATTTTATTAACCCAATTTCCGACGTGGTTTTTCCCAAAAAGCTATTTTCTATTTTCAACCTTTTATTTTCAAAGAAAAATTTCAAATTGTGAGGATGCAATTTTTCGAAGGAAGGAAGAATGTAACACCCCAAGATTTCATAGTAAGTTATTTCTTTAAAGTAATTCAATAACTTGCACTACACGCAACACCGAGTTCAAGCGCACCACAACTTACCAAACTAGCCGTTCATAAGCAGTTATGAATAATAGTCATTGAATTTTGAACTATATAAAATACTTATAATTTTAGAATCCATGTTATGAGTTTCTTATAAATAATGTAAGAATTAATTCATTTTTTTTTCAGATAAAAGAAGTATTTTTCAAAAAATATACTTTTACCGCCTTTTAATGGTGAACACTTTTAAAATCCAATATTTGAAACTTTTATATATTCAATTTGACAAAATAAACTTCTTATTTAGAATCGGGACCTAATAATTTAGTTTCAATAAATATTTGCTGTTTTTCTGATAACTTTCATATTTGGGTGAATAGTGAATAATACTATATTTAACTAAAACCAACTTTTTTAATCAAAATAATTTATAGTGTTAAATTATAAATTTTAATGGTTTGGAAGTATAAATAGATTATATTTTTACCATTTAATCCAATTCTGGTCATTGTAAGTAATTTCACTTTGAAATTGGACATAAACAAGTGTCAAACTTTTGATAGTTATTATTTCTTAAAAATACGCCTTTTGGTTTTGACAGCGGGAATTAATTTTAAATTAATAAATGCAAATTCTATGTTTTGAATTTGGTAAAATAGACTTAATTATTCAATTCAGGATATCAAAATTATATTAGGGTGAATTTTTGGTATTTTTCGGAAAACCTTCAATTTTTGATGAATAGTGAAAAAATACTGAGTTATTATTTAAAACCGACTTTTTATTTAAATAATTATTTTTTCATTTAAATTTATTTTAGGTAAAAATAGATACATTATACCTATATAATTTCTATGTAATTCATTGGATTCATTTTATAATAATTTTAGATATATAAAAATTTTATTTAAATTTTACCGTCTTTTACCCACCTCCTAGGAGCATTTGCAAATTTACATAAAACTTAATTTTACCGCTTCTGTGAGTTGAATTTTGAAAATTCAAGAGACACGGTTAATATCAAGGAGTAAAATGTGGTTCAATAAGATAAAAATAATTTTTTGTGAATAATAACTTTTTACTTTTATTTACCATGATTAAAAGTAAATTGTGTAATTAAGGGTAAAAATGATATTATTCTTACCCTAACACATGTCCTAATTCTATTGGATAAGTGTCATTCGACCAAAAAAACCCTTAGGAATAAAATATGACCCTTTAGGTCCACTTGTATTAAATTAAGAAATTTACTATTATTTTATTTAAAGAAGAGTTAAAAGAGTTAAAATCAAAGTTTAATAACTAAACCATTTTTAATATAGGGTTATACATACGATAAATTGGACTATAAATATTAATTATAAAGATAAAAAAATTTCCTACATAATGGAATTTTATTTATAATTTTTAGATATTAAATAATTAAATTTATTAATGAAACAATGATGATGCAATAATTACCTTATTAATGAAAGAATCAAATAAATGGTATTATAAATATTAAAATAAATATAATTTCAAAGTTTTTATGAAATACACGAATTTTATAGGTGAATATGAAACTTTAGGATTGATTTAATGTATTTTTTTTGAAGTAATCATGCTGTTATTATTTTATCAAAAAACGAATACAAAAGAGTGTCAAAATTGACATAAAATAGTTTTTAAAGAAAATATTATGTTATTAATTGATATAATAGTCTTAAAAATCTAAGGATCTACCAAAAGACTTATATAATAATATATATGAAATTAATGGACCAATTGGGGTTCTATTGGAATTTTATAGTAATTTTATTAACCATATAATATAAAAATACAAAGATACATGGTAAATGTAAAACTATTTAACTAAGAGTTAAATCTAAAATTTAAGGTTAATATGGTAACCTAGACCTATTTAAAACCTATTTTTTAAGTTGTTTTCGACCCATACCCACCTTAGATTTTAAATAATTCATTTTGGGGCCATTAGAAACCGAAAATGAATTTATTATAAAATAATATTTTAATTTTTTCCTAAGGTGCCCCTCACCCATCTTATAAAATGGCACTTCCCCTTCTCTAAAATTCACACCTCCAAAACCATTTGGCTCGGCCAAAATCTGCCCAAATATCCTCCCAAATATCCTAACTTCATCCTAAAGAAAGCCAACCTAAGAATCCCTTTTGATCAAATCAAAAGGAAGAACCCGAAGAAGAGGTAATGATTTCACCACCCTCTCTCAAGTTCTCTTATTCTTCCACTTAATATTTCTTTGTTGTTTCGATTATAAAATAATAACTCCCGTATATTATATATACGGTTATGTTATTATAAATATGGCACAACTATATTTATTATTCTATCCATATTATGAATGATAATGTCACCATGCGTGCGTACGTACGACTTACCGTCTCCACACCGTGGTGTAATTTGTTATTCAAAACTATGTTATTTGGATGGATATAATGATGATTAATATGTATATAAATAATGAAAATAATATGATAACATCTCTGTAAAATTAATATTTCATCCAATTCCACACCTTTAAGGAAATGATATTGTCGCTCGTGCTTACGCACGGATTGCCGTCTCCACGACGCGATGAGATTCATTTCCACGTTCACCATTCATCGACAAGTATAAAAATATATATTATTAATAAGTATGTAATATATGAAATAATAATGCTATTGGATATATATATGTACTTACATATGTCTTATTCACTTAGTTCCGTTCAATATGATATGATAACGGAAATAACATTTATGCGTACGTACGGACTACCGTCTCCATAAATGGTATTTTTCATTTCATATATATGTCTATTATACATATTTATATTCTAAATATATATGATAGATAAATCATTTTTTATATTCTGGATTAATTTAAATCTTTATCTATGTGATACAATCAAGAGTTACAAGTTAAAACATGTACGATAAAGAAAACGATTATTACCTGAAATATTGATTTTACATGGAAATTATTATCAAATGGGTAGTATAAAGTCATAAATGAATCATGTATGATATAATAAATATTAATATGGTTCTGGTATAATTTAATAACATACTATGATCTTTATACAGGAGGTTAAACGTACCCTTGACTAAAGGAAAGTGCAAGGTAAGGGTTAATTCCTTAATCTCATTATTATCCGAGATTGTTTATGTGTAAGTATTTATTGGGATATTTTTATCATCCATGTCCATTTTTTATAAAAATGATTTCAAAATAAATATTTTAAGGATTTGTGAAAGGTACTCTTTATCAAGATCAGAATTTTAAATTTTTCAAAGATTTATATTTCTAAATCTTTTTAATTAATGTCTATGTTTTCAAAATGATTTTAAGGATTTATTTTTATAGACATGAATGTTTTGAAATGATAATTCTTTTAAAAAGTTTCAATGTGGTATGGTACACTTTGATTCAAAAATCTCTTTTAAATTACATCCTTTATAAATGTGTGACTTTTAAATGATTTTACAAAAAAGATATTTCTCTCAAAAAGTTTTAATCATAATTTTCAACTATGTCAACATCCTTTACTGGATATTATTTTTGATTGACGTTGATTTTTTATAGTACAATCTTCCATGTTATATTGAATGAGTTATGATATGTTTGACTGTGGATGTTCTATTATTATACCATTCGTGGTTTATGGTTATTGTAATGACATTTCGTATGCTAGTTTTAATACGAATGTTTATGTTATGTTTCAACGTTTTCATATGAGGGATGCAGTGGACTTAGTAAGTGATGGGTGGAGACCGATATAGCTCCTCGATGCATCGGTAGGTCTCTTGAGACAAACTAGTGTCTTGGAACAAGGACTTGACAAAACTTTTATTTGTAGTCTTGGAACAAGGCCTTGACTATGTGGTAATGATGTCCAACGTTAGGAATTCCCTCATTATGAAATTAGTTATTAAATGTGATTATTCAACTAGTAGACTATCAATGTGCATGTTTATATGGTAATTTTTGATTTATTTTTTTACCTATTATGTTCAAGTTTATGTTTAAAAAGACTGTTGTTTTTATCACACATCTTACCTTAAAAGTTTATAGCTTCCGCTAAATTATTTACCCTTACTGGGAATCTGATCACCCCTTTCTTATGTTTTATTTTACCAGGATTCCAAGAAGTGTATTATGATTGATATGCAGGGTTATGTTAAAGGGAATAATGGAGTTCTCAAAGAACTATTTTTTTGTATCGTATGTTATAAATTTCAATGTAATGTTCATGTATGCAATCTATTTTCCAAGACTGCTAAACGGATCGGTCTTTTGGGACTTGATTCTTTGTAATCATGCCAATGTATTAAAATAATGCACTGACTCTAGGAATCTAGGGTCGGGACATTACCCTTGGTATCAATGGAAGTTTATCAATAACCTTGGAAACTAGATTTAGATAAACTCTGATTAGAGCACATTACCATAAGATAGACTTTGAGGATTAGTATATAAGAACTTCTTAGAATTTTGGCACTGTAGAGATTTTGTGAGTTTTCCAAGAAATACATCCCTGTCTGGATACGAGCAGGTAGAGGCGACTCTAGCACAGATGTACCTAGGGGTAAAACCCGAAAACACCGCTTTGATCTAGACTCGAACGAGAACTGGTGCACGATAACGGGCCTTGCTGCACTCTTGGTTACGACACTCCTAGGGGATATGCTTAGGATAATTCTCATTTTCATTACAAATCAATATGAATGAAATATGAGTATACAACTCCTCAAAGAAAATATTTTTATGATTATGGATTATATCCATAAACTGTTTGATTTACGTTAGGTATTTTACAAGTTTGGAATTATCCATTGCAATTCATAAACTGACTTAGTGTATGACATTGTATAGAAATGGCTCCCAGTAGAAGGAATGTAAACTCCAGGAATACGTATGATCCAAAGAGTAATAAGGATCATATATTTCATGGTATTAATCCAAAATTTAGAAGGGAAATAGTCTCCCATGTATTCTCAACATATGAAGAAATAGTATCTTGTGTTAATAAGATAAGTAAATAATTCTCCGAGTGCTGTGGCATTGAAGGGAAGCAAGAGAATAAAAGGATTGAAGAGATAAAGATGGATAAAGGGAAGAGGGAAAAGAAGAATTTTACCATATGTGATAACTTTGGAATGAATCACCTTGGTAAATGCTTGATGGTAATGAGAGTTTGTTATAAGTGTGGAGAAAAAGGACATCGAGTACGTGATTTAAAGGGTAAGAAAAAAGTTTCAAATGTATAATGCTTCATCTACAAGGCGTTGGGAGACTACACAAATTTGTGTCCCAGTCAACAGTGTATACCTTAAATGATTCTATTGGATAATAATCAAGTTATGATACTACCTCAGATGAAGAAGAATGACTAGTGTTCTTATGTTGTTATTATAGGATTATTTCATTTTAGTGTTGTATCAACAATATACTGGTTATATGAATTATGGAGATAAATAAGGATTGTACTGCAATACTATTTTATTGAGGATTTGAGATTATATGGTTCTAAGAAAAGTGACTTAATAGTAAGCTACACTTCGAAAAAATACATGGTTGAAGGAAATGTAATCCTTAATATGGTCCTGATAATGAGGTAGTGATTTTGGAATAAGAGATGGTTGATTTGGATAAATTATATTTGATATTCTTGACTTCCTTGGAACTGATTAATAGTTTTTTTATTTCATCATTGTTGGAATATTCAATATTTTTGGATATAAGGAATATATCTAGTATTATATAAAGGATAAGGGAGCATGAATGTAATCAATAAGGTTTTATGGTAATTCAGGGTGTTTCCAAGTTTTAAAATAATACATGATAAAGGTGTTCACATGTTATTATGTGGAAAAAAGGATCTTCATTGTGTTTAACTTCCTTATAAATTTTGGACTGTGAGTTTGGATAGAAGTATTTTGGATAAGTCGAAAGGTTGAAATGGATTAAGTTTGAAATTGGATACTATTGTTAAGGTTATTTTTGGATTTTTATAAAAAGGACAACACGCAGACCATGTGATAACCCATCGCGTCGGACAAAGCTGTGGGAATCAAACCCACAACCATAGTGTGATTGGGATTTATCGCCTACCACTGGACTACGTGAAGTCCCTGGATTGTATAATGTAGTTTTTTAAAGGTTTTGATAGGTGAATTATAAATTCATTTTTTTGGAACCCTATATGAATAGGATAAATAGAATATTTTTTTAAGTTCTATTATCTTTTAGAGTGAAATATGAGTTTGTGGTATAAATTAGTTAAAGGATGGAACTCTACTTGTCAAGTATATATATATATATAATTTTTTTCCTCTTATTAAAACTAAATTTTATTAACCCGATTTCCGACATGGGTTTTCCCGCAAAGGTATTTTCTATTTTCAACCTTTTATTTTCAAAGAAAAATTTCAAATTGCGAGGATGAAATTTATTGAAGGAGGGAAGAATGTAACACCCCAAGATTTCATAGTACATTATTTTTCAAAGCAATTCAATAACTTGCACGACACACAACACCAAGTTCAAGCGCACCACGACTTACCAAACTAGCCATTCAGAAGCGGTTATGAATAGTATTAATTGAGTTTTGAACTATATGTAATCCTTATAATTTTAGAATCCATATTATCAGTTTCTTAGAAATAATGTAAGAATTAATTCATTTTTTTCAGACAAAAGAAGTATTTTTCAAAAAATATACTTTTACCGCCTTTTAATAGTGAACCCTTTTTAAATCAAATATTTGAAACTTTTATATATTCAATTTTACAAAATAAACTTCTTCATTAGAACCGGGACATAAGAATTTAGTTTCAATAATTTTTTTGTGTTTTTCTGAAAACTTTCATATTTGGGTGAATAGTAAATAATACTATACTTTAACTGAAAACAACTTTTTTAATCAAAATAATTTATAGTGTTAAATTATACATTTTAATGGTTTGGAAGTATAAATAGATTATATTTTTTCCATTTAATCCAATTCTGGTCATTGTAAGTAATTTCACTTTAAAATTGGACATAAACAAGTGTCAAAATTTTGATAGTTTTTATTTCTTAAAAATACACCTTTTAGTTTTAACAGCGGGAATTAATTTTAAATTAATAAATGCAACTTTCATGTTTTAAATTTGGTAAAATATACTTTATTATTCAATTTGGAATATCAAAATTATCTTAGGGTGAATTTTTGGTATTTTTCTGAAAACTTTCAATTTTTGATGAATAGTGAAAAAACACTGAGTTATTATTTAAAACCGACTTTTTATTTAAATAATTATTTATTTCATTTAAATTTATTTTAGATCAAAATAGATACATAATACCTATATAAGTTCAATTTAATTCATTGGAGTCATTTTATAATAAGTTTAGATATATAAAAATTTTATTTAAATTTTACTGTCTTTTACCCACCTCCTAGGAGCATTTGCAAATTTACATAAAACTTAATTTTACCGCTTCTGTGAGTTGAATTTCGAAAATCTGAGAGACATGGTTAATATCAAGGAGTAAAATGTGGTTCAATAAGATAAAAATACTTTTTGGTGAATAGTAACTTTTTACTTTTATTTACCACGGTTAAAAGTAAATTGGGTAATTAAGGGTAAAAATTATATTATTGTTACCCTAACACATGCCCTAATTCTATTAGATAAGTGTAATTCTACCAAAAACAACCTTAGGAATAAAATATGACCCTTTAGGTTCACTTGTATTAGATTAAGAAATTTATTATTATTTTATTTAAAGAAGAGTTAAAAGAGTTAAAATCAAAGTTTAATAACTAATTTTTTTTTCATATAGGGTTATACATAAGATAAATTCGACTATAAATATTAATTAGAAATATAAAAATATTTCATACATAATGGTATTTTATTTATAATTTTTAGAGATTAAATAATTAAATTTATTATTGAAACAATGATGATGCAGTAATTACCTTATTAATGAATGAATCAAATAAATGGTTTTATAAATATTAAAATAAATATAATTTCAAAGTTTTTATGAAATCCACGAATTTTATAGGTGAATATGAAATGTTAGGATTGATACAATGTATTTTTTTGAAGTAATCATGCCGTTATTATTTTATCAAAAAACAAATACCAAAGAGTGTCAAAATTGACATAAAATAGTTTTTAAAACAAATATTATATTATTAATTGATATAATAGTCTTAAAAATCTAAGGTTCAGCCAAAAGACTTATATAATAATATATATGACATTAATGATCCAATTTGGGTTATATTGAAATTTTATAGTAAGTTTATTAACCATATAATATAAAAATACAAAGATACATGGTAAATGTCAAACTATTTAACTAAGAGTCAAATCTAAAAGTTGAGGTCAATATGGTAACCTAGACCTGTCTAAAACCTATTGGTTGAGTTTTTTTTTCGACCTATACACACCTTATATTTTAAATAATTTATTTTGGAGACATTAAAATCTGAAAATGAATTTATTATAAAATAATATTTTAAGTTTTTCCTTAGGTGCCCCTCACCCCTCTTATAAAATGGCACTTCCCCTTCTCTCAAATTCACACCTCCAAAACCATTTGGCTCGACCAAACTCTGCCCAAATATCCTAAAAACTATCCTACCTTCATCTCATAGGCCTTCCTTTGGTCAGAAATCCAACCTAAAAATTCCTTTTGATCAAATCAAAAGGAAGAACCCGAAGAAGAGGTAATGATTTCACCACCCTCTTTCAAGTTCTCTTATTCTTCCACTTAATATTTCTTTATTGTTTCCATTATAAAATAATAACTCCGATATCTTCTATATACTGTGATGTTATTATAAATATGGCACAACTATATTCATTATTCTATCCATCTTATGAATGATAATGTCACCATGCGTGCGTACGTACGACTTACCGTCTCCACACCGTGGTGTAATTTGTTATTCAACACTATGTTATTTGGATGGATATAATGATTATTAATATGTATATAAATAATGAAAATAAAATTCTAATTTCTCTGTAAAATTAATATACCATCCAATTCCACACCTTTAAGGAAATGATATTGTCGCTCGTGCTTACGTACGGATTGGCATCTCCACGACGGGATGAGATTCATTTCCACGTTCACTATTGATCAACAATTATAAAAATATATATTACTAATAAGTATGTAATATATGACATAATAATGCTACTGGATATATATATATATACATATATATATATATATATATATTCACTTTCATATATCTTATTTACTTTGTTCCGTTCAATACAATATGATAACAGAAATAACATTTTTGCGTACGTACGGACTACCGTCTCCATAAATGGTGTTTTTCATTTCATATATAAGTCTATTATACATATTTATATTCTAAATATATATGATATTTAAATCATGTTTTATATTCTGGATGTATTTAAATCTTTATCTATATGATACAATCAAGAGTAACAAGTTAAAACACGTAAGATAAAGAAAACGATTATTACACGAAATGTTAATTTTACAAGGAAATTTTTATTAAATGGATAGTATAAAGTCATAAATGAATCATGTATGATATAATAAATATTAATATGGTTCTGGAATAATTTAATAACATACTACGATCATTATATAGGAGATTAAACATACCCTCTACAAAAGGAAAGTGCAAGGTAAGGGTTAATTCCTCAATCTCATTATTATCCGAGATTTTTTATGTGTAAGTATTTATTGGGAAATTTTTATCATCCATGTCCATTTTTCATAAAAATGATTTCAAAATGAATATTTTAAGGATTTGTGAAAGGTACGTTTTATCAATATCATAATTTTAAATGTTTTAAAGATTTATCTTTCTAAATATTTTTAATTAATGTCTATGTTTTCAAAATGATTTTAAGAATTTATTTTTATGGAAATGAATGTTTTGAAATGATAATTATTTTCAAAATTTTCAAAGTGGTATGGGAAACTTTGATTTAAAAATCTCTTTTAAATTACTTCCTTTATAAATGTGTTACTTTTAAATGATTTTACAAAATGGATATTTCTCTCAAAAATTTTTACTCATCATTTTCAACTATGTTAGCATCCTTTACTGTATATTATTTTTGATTGAGGTTGATTTATTATAATACAATCTTTCATGTTGTATTGAATGAGTTATGATATGTTTGACTGTGGATGTTCTATTCTTATACCATTCATGGTTTATGGTTAATGTAATGTCATTTATTATGTTAGTTTTAATACGAATGTTTATGTTATGTTTCAGATTTTTCATATGAGGAATGCAGTGGACATAGTAAGTGATGGGTGACGCCCGCTATAGCTCCTCGATGCATCGGTAGGTCTCATGAGACAAACTAGTGTCTTGGAAAAAGGCCTTGAAAAAAATATTATTTGTAGTCTTGGCACAATTCCTTGACTATGTGGTAATGATGTCCGTCGTTAGGCATTTACTCATTATGAAATTAGTTATTACTTGTGATTATTCGACTAGTAGAATATCAATGTGCATTTTTATATGGTAATGTTTGATTTTTTTTTTCATATTATGTTCAAGTTTATGTTTAAAATGACTATTGTTTTTATCACACGTCTTGCCTTAAAAGTTTATAGCTTACGCTAAATTATTTACCCTTACTGGGCATCTGAGCACCCCTTTCTTATGTTTTATTTTCCGAGGATTCCAAGAAGTGTATTATGATTGATATGCAGGGTTAAGCTAAAGGGAATAATGGCGTTCTGAAAGAACTACTTTTTTTTGTATTGTATGTTAGAAAGTGTAATGTAATGTTCATGTATGCAATCTATTTTCCAAGACTGCTAAACTGATCGGTCTTTCAGGACTTGATTCCTTGTAATAATGCCAATGTATTAAAATAATGCACTAACTCTAGGAATCTAGGGTCGGGGAATTACCGTTGGTATCAGTGGAAGTTTAACAATAACCTTGGAAACTAGATTTAGATAAACTCTGATTAGAGGACATTACCCTAAGATAGACTTTGAGGATTAGTATAGAAGAACTTATTAGAATTTTGGTACTGTAGAGATTTTGTGAGTTTTCCAAGAAATACATCCCTGTCTCGATACGAGTCGGTAGAGGTGGCTCTGGAACAGATGTACCTAGGGGTAAAACCTGAAAACACCGCTTTGAGCTAGACTCGAACGGGAACTGGTGCACGAAAACGGGCCTTGCTGCACTCTTGGTTATGACACTCCCAGGTGATATGCTTAGGATAATTCTAATTTTCATTACAAATCATTATGAAGGACTAATGAGTATATACCTCCTAAAAGAAAATATTTTTATGATTATGGATTATATCCATAAACTGTTCGATTTATGTTAGGTATTTTACAAGTTTGGAATTATCCATTGCAATTCATAAACTGACTTAGTGTATGCCATTGTATATAAATGGTGCCCAGTAGAAGGAATGTGAACTCCAACAATATGTATGATCCAAAGACTAAGAAGGATCATATATTTCACAGTATTAATCCAATATTTAGAAGGGAAATAGTCTACCATGTATTCTCAACATATGAAAAAATAGTATCATGTGTTAATAAGATAAGTAAATAATTCTCCGAGTCCTGTGGCATTGAAAGGAAGCAAGAGAAGAAAAGGATGAAAGAGAGAAATATGGATAAAGGGAAAAGGGAAAAGAAGAATTTTCCCATATGTGATAACTGTGGAATGAATCACCTTGGTAAATGATTGAAGGGAATGCGAGTTTGTTATAATTGTGGAGAAAAAGGACATCGAGTACGTGATTGAAAGGGTTAGAAAAAAGTTTCAAATGTACAATGATTCATCTACAAGGCGTTGGGACACTACACGAATCAGTGTCCCAGTCATCAGTGTATACCTTAAATGATGTTATTGGATAATAATCAAGTTATGATACTACCTCAGATGAAGAAGAATGACTAGTGTTCTTTTGTTGTTATTATAGGATTATTTCATTTGAGTGTCGTATCAACAATATACTGGTTATATGAATTATGGAGATAAATAAGGATTGTACTGTAATACTATTTTATTGAGGATTTGAGATTATATGGTTCTAAGAAAAGTGACTTAATAGTAAGCTACACTTTTTGAAAAAATACATGGTTGAAAGAAATGTAATCCTTAATATCATCCTGATAATGAGGTAGTGATTTTGAAATAAGAGATTGTTGATTTGGATAAATTATATTTGATATTCTTTACTTCCTTGGAACTGATTAATAGTTTTTTTATTTCATAATTATTGGAATATTCAATATTTTTGGATATAAGGAATATATCCAGTATTATATAAAGGATAAGAGAGCATGAATGTAATCAATAAGGTTTTATGGCAATTCAGGGTGTTTCCAAGTTTTAAAATAATACATGATAAAGGTGTTCACATGTTATTACGTGGAAAAAAGGATCTTCATTGTGGTTAACTTCCTTATAAATTTTGGACTGTGAGTTTGGATAGAAGTATTTTGTATAAGTCTAAAGGTTGGAATGGATTAAGTTTTAAATTGGATACTATTATTTTTGGATTTTTATAAAAAGGACAACACGCAGACCATGTGACAACCCATCGCATCGGAAAAAGTTGTAGGAATCGAACCCACAACCATAATGTGATTGGGATTTATCGCCTACCACTAGACTACGTGAAGTCCCTGTATTGTATAATGTTGTTTTTTAAGGGGTATGATTGGTGAATTATAAATTCATTTTTTTGGAACCTTATACGAATAGGATAAATAGAATATTTTTTTTAAGTTCTATTATCATTTAGAGTGAAAGATGATTTTGTGGTAGAAATTAGTTAAATGATGGAACTCTACTTGTCAAGTATATATATATATATATATAATTTTTTTCCTCTTATTAAGACTAAATTTTATTAACCCAATTTCCGACGTGGGTTTTCCCACAAAGGTATTTTCTATTTTCAACCTTTTATTTTTAAAGAAAAATTTGAAATTGCGAGAATGCAATTTATTGAAGGAGGGAAGAATGTAACACCCCAAGATTTCATAGTATGCTATCTCTTCAAAGTAATTCAATAACTTGCACTACACGCAACACCGAGTTCAAGCGCACCATGACATACCAAACTAGCTGTTCAGAAGAGGTTATGAATAATATTAATTGAATTTTGAACTATATATAATCCTTATAATTTTAGAATTCATATTATGAGTTTCTTAGAAATAATGTAATAATTAATTTATTTTTTTTTCAGATAAAAGAAGTATTTTTCAAAAAATAAACTTTTACCGCCTTTTAATGGTGAAGCCTTTTTAAATACAATATTTGAAAATTTTATATATTCAATTTGACAAAATAAACTTCTTCTTTAGAATCAGGACATAATAATTTAGTTTTAATAAATTTTTAGTGTTTTTCTGATAACTTTCATATTTGGGTGAATAGTGAATAATACTATATTTTAACTGAAAACAACTTTTTTAATAAAAATAATTTATAGTGTTAAATTATAAATTTTAATGGTTTGGAAGTATAAATATATTATATTTTTACCATTTAATCCAATGCTGGTCATTTTAAGTGATTTCACTTTGAAATTGGACATAAACAAGTATCAAACTTTTGATAGTTATTATTTCTTAAAAATACGCCTTTTGGTTTTGAGTGCAGGAATTAATTTTAATTTAATAAATGAAACTTCTATGTTTTGAATTTGGTAAAATAGACTTCATTATTCAATTCGGAATACCAAAACTAGCTTAGGGTGAATTTTTGGTATTTTTCTGAAAACTTTCAATTTTTGATGAATAGTGAAAAAACACTGAGTTATTATTTTAAACCGACTTTTTATTTAAATAATTATTTATTTCATTTAAATTTCTTTTAGGTCAAAATAGATACATAATACCTATATAATTTCAATTTAATTAATTTGATTCATTTTATAATAAGTTTAGAAATATAAAAATTTTATTTAAATTTTACCGTCTTTTACCCACCTCCTAGGAGCATTTGCAAATTTACATAAAACTTAATTTTACCACTTATATGAGTTGAATTTAGAAAATCTGAGAGACACAGTTAATATCAAGGAGTAAAATGTGGTTCAATAAGATAAAAATACTTTTTGGTGAATAATAACTTTTTACTTTTATTTACCACGGTTAAAAGTAAATTGGGTAATTAAGGGTAAAAATGATATTATTATTACCCTAAAACATGTCCTAATTCTATTGGATAAGTGTAATTCTACCAAAAACAACCTTGGGAATAAAATATGACCCTTTAGGTCCCCTTTTATTAGATTAAGAAATTTATTATTATTTTATTTAAAGAAGAGTTAAAAGAGTTAAAATCAATGTTTAATAACTAAACCATTTTTAATATAGGGTTATACATAAGAGAAATTCGACTATAAATATTCATTAGAAAGATAAAAATATTTTCTACATAGTAGTATTTTATTTATAATTTTTAGAGATTAAATAATTAAATTTATTAATGAAACAATGATGATGTAGTAATTACCTTATTAATGAAAGAGTCAAATAAATGGTATTATAAATATTAAAATAAATATAATTTCAAAGTTTTTATGAAATCCAAGAATTTTATAGGTTAATATGACATGTTAGGATTGATTAAATGTATTGTTTTGAAGTAATAATATTGTTATTAGTTTATCAAAAAACAAATACCAAAGAGTGTCAATATTGACATATAATAGTTTTTAAAACAAATATTATATTATTAATTTATATAATAGTCTTAAAAATATAAGTTTCATAAAAAATACTTATATAATAATATATATTACATTAATGAACCAATTGGGGTTCAATTGACATTTTATAGTATATTTATTAACCGTATAATATAAAAATACAATGAGACATGGTAAATGTCAAACTATTTAACTGAGAGTTAAATCTAAAAGTTAAGGTTAATATGGCAACCTAAACTTGTCTAAAACCCATTTTTTGAGTTTTTTTCGACCCATACCCACCTTATATTTTAAATAATTCATTTTGGAGCTATTAGAAACCGAAAAATAATTTATTATAAAATAATATTTTAAGTTTTTCCCAAGGTGCCCCTCACCCCTCTTATAAAAGGGAACTTCCCCTTTTCTCAAATTCACACCTCCAAAGCCATTTGTCTCGGCCAAACTCTACCCAAATATCCTCCAAACTATCCTAAATTCATCCTAAAGGCCTTAATTTGGTTATAAATCCAACCTATGAAGCCCTTTTGATCAAATCAAATGGAAGAACCCGAAGAAGAGGTAATGATTTCACCACCTCTTTCAAGTTCTCTTATTATTCCACTTACTCTTTCTTTGTTGTTTCCATTATAAAATAATAACTCCAGTATCTTTTGTATAATATGATGTTATTATAAATATGGCACAACTATATTCATTATTCTATCCATCTTATGAATGATAATGTCACCATGCGTGCGTACGTACGACTTACCGTCACCAAACCGTGGTGTAATTTGTTATTCAACACTATGTTATTTGGATGGATATAATGATGAGTAATATGTATATAAATAATAAAAATAACATGATAATGTATATGTAAAATTAATATACCATCCAATTCCACACCTTTAAGGAAATGATATTGTCGCTCGTGCGTACGTATGGATTACCGTCTCCACGACGCGATGAGATTCATTTCCACGTTCACCATTCATTGACGATTATAAAAATATATATCACTAATAAGTATGTAATATATGACATAATAATTCTACTGGATATATATATATATATATGTACTTACATATATCTTATTCACTTAGTTCCGTTCAATACGATATGAAAACGGAAATAGCATTTATGCGTACGTACGGACTACCATCTCCATAAATGGTTTTTTTCATTTCATATATATGTCTATTATACATATTTATATTCTAAATATATATGATATATAAATCATGTTTTATATTCTGGAAGTATTTAAATCTTGATCTATGTGATACAATCAAGAGTAACAAGTTAAAACACGTACGATAAAGAAAACGATTATTACCCGAAGTGTTAATTTTACATGGAAATTATTATTAAATGGTTAGTATAAAGTCATAAATGAATCATGTATGATATCATAAATATTAATATGGTTCTGGTATAATTAAATAAAATGCTAAAATCTTCATATAGGAGGTTAAACGTACCCTCTACTAAAGGAAAGTTCAAGGTAAGGGTTAATTCCTCAATCTCATTATTATTTGAGATTGTTTATGTGTAAGTATTTACTGGGACATTTTTATCATCCATGTAAATTTTTCATAAAAATGATTTCAAAATGAATATTTTAAAGATTTTTAAAGGTAATATTTATCAATATCATAATTTTAAATGTTTTAAAGATTTATCTTTCTAAATCTTTTTAATTAATGTCCATGTTTTCAAAATGATTTTAAGGATTTATTTATATGGACATGAATGTTTTGAAATGATAATTATTTTCAAAAGTTTCAAAGTGGTATGGGACACTTTGATTCAAAAATATCTTTTAAATTACTTCCTTTATAAATTTATGACTTTTAAATGATTTTACAAAAATTATATTTCTCTCAAAAAGTTTTACTCATCATTTTCAACTATGTTAGCATCCTTTACTGGATATTATTTTTGATTTAGTTTGATTTATTATAATACAATCTTCCATGTTGTATTTAATGAGTTATGATATGTTTGAATATGGATGTTCTATTTTTATACCATTCATGGTTTATAGTTAATGTAATGACATTTCGTATGCTAGTTTTAATACGAATGTTTATGTTATGTTTCAACTTTTTCATATGAGGAATGCAATGGACTTAGTAAGTGATGGGTGGAGCCTGCTATAGCTCCTTGATGCATCGGTAGGTCTCATGAGAAAAACTAGTGTCTTGGCACAAGTCTTTGAAAAAAATTTTATTTGTAGTCTTGGCACAAGGCCTTGACTATATGGTAATGATGTCTGATGTTAGGAATTCCCTCATTATGAAATTAGTTATTACATGTGATTATTTGACTAATAGAATATCCATGTGCATGTTTATATGGTAATGTTTGATTTTTTTTCATATTATGTTCAAGTTTATGTTTAAAAGGACTGTTGTTTTTATCACACATCTTGCCTTAAAATTTTATAGCTTCTGCTAAATTATTTACCCTTACTGGGCATCTGAGCTCACCCCTTTCTTATGTTTTATTTTCCCCGGATTCCAAGAAGTGTATTATGATTGATATGTAGGGTTAAGCTAAAGGGAATAATGGCGTTCTCAAAGAACTATTTTTTTTGTATTGTATGTTAGAAAGTGTAATGTAATGTTCATGTATGCTATCTATTTTCCAAAACTTCTAAACTAATCGGTCTTTTGAGACTTGATTCCTTGTAATCATGCCAATGTATTAAAATAATGCACCAACTCTGGGAATCTAGGGTCGGGGAATTATATCCATTGAGTGAAGTACCATCTTATAAAAATAATTAAATTGATTCACTCAACACTATGCCTATAAATTTTTAATAATATTACTATAGATACTTATTTATTTCCAATTTTAGTTAAGTGAACTGACCAATTTCATCATAAGGTCTTAGTAGTATGGGGAACCCTCAACTAGGGATGTCAAGAAAATCAAACATATGGTTTTTTTCATACTCAAGAAATGGAAGGCATTATAACTTAATATTTTTGAGGGTTTTTAATAATTATTGTTGAATGAAATAATTTTATATCTAACATACTTGTTCTATGTGATCACACTCACAACTTAATGATGCATAATATAAATAATTCACCGAATATTAATTCTTTTAAATATGCATTCTTGTTTGTTATTTAATTTGATCATGTAAAAAAACAAATTCACAAAATAATAAACCATGAAAAAATAAATAAATAAAGTGACTGATCATGAGAATTTAATACTGGTTGATCTATTGAGCGGATAATGGATCAATGAGACTATAGGGTTAACTCCTCGAGTTAAGGATGAATCGGGTTGTAGCGCCCTTCCCATCCAATGCATCTAACTCCCATCGAGTATTCCACCACATATTATCATGGACCATGTCTTATTCCATACTCATCATTATACATAAATACTCACACACAGGTGAGGGTGTATCAAGAATGTAAAATACACATGAAACAAAGCACCTGTGGACACAAAATCCCTTATATATATAATGATGTGTGAGAGAAAATACACAGATTGTCATTTATTATATAATTATTACAATTATTGCATGAAATTGTAATAAATAAATAAATAAATTAAATCATAGACATAGGTTAGTTGATATCTTCTCATGATTAGTTGATATGTAAAATATTTGAAGGATAAAATTTAATTTACAGATAATTTAACTTGACAAAATAAATTATGAATTAAAACAACTTTAACTAATTTTAATTCATAATTACCTTGCCACATAGTCTCGAAAATTATTTTATAAAATTCCAAATATTATTTAGATTTTTTAATTTTTTTTAAATTTTTGGGCTTCTTGGGTATTTAAAACCAATAGTGTTTGAGTTTTCCAATGATTGTTGAACAATAAACCACAATTACTATTCACTTAATTTAATTATTTTTAAAAATTTTAACATATCACCATGAAAGACCTGCATATTAACTACCTTATTTGAAGCTTCTAGATGAACAATAACATCATAATACTGTTCATTTGAATTATATATATATATATATATATTAATTTTAATTTATTTTTTTATCCCAAAGAATGTTGCCTCAATCTTTGAAAGGCCTTAACCCAGTGATATTGAATTGGTGGTGGTGATTTCCATTTAATCCATAATAAATAAAATTTAACAGATTAGTATGTTTTCTTGATGAATGATAGACACTATTAATTAATTAATCATTAACATCTCCCACGATTTTTTTGATTCCTATAAACCCTCACTATATATTTATAATAATAAATCACTTAAATATTCTAGTGGAAAGGATCTTTCATGAACCAACCCAGGTCGACCCGGAACCGGTCACCCGAGTCGGCCCTTGACAAGGTCCGAGAGGTGTTCTTGATCCTCCTGGGATGGAAAAAATTTCCAAGGGAATCAATGAGAACTAAATGGAATAATTTCACTCAAAATAAATATACAAAAATAGTGGAAATAAACAGATCAACCTGATATAATAAACAGAGAAACTGGGCAACATCTATACATAAAATGGAAATACAAAAAAAAAGAACAGAAAAACCAAAATGAACTTGAAAATAACTAAAACTCCATGTTACCCAATGAGTCACACTCAGATCCCAAAACTTAACATCTCCCATGAAAATCTAAACTAAGATGAAAACTACACTAGAATCTAAAAACAAGAAAGAAGTGTAGGCGTGAGTATTACAGCTCATTAGGAATATCTGAACAATCTATTCCCAAATCATCTCCTTTTAAAAAAAGAGCATCAATATCTGGTTTTAAATACAATACATCAAACTAGTTTTTCACACATTTTCCTCTTAAAAAAAACACAGTCCATTTCCCTTTTTCATTTAAAATTAGATTATTTCCCAAGAAGGAGACATTATCATTTTAGAGATAAAGGATGGTGTCTTTACTTAAAAATAGAGGAAGAAGGTTTAAAAAAATTTCAAAATATTGTCCATAAACATTTTTAAACCAACATATCACTTTTAAAAAAGGAGTATAAAACACAAGAGATTAGATACACTAATAACATAACAAGGGAAATGGAATAAATCATGTATGCATAACCAACCAAACAAGGCATCTCAATCATTCACCACAGAAAACTAAATACTGAAGAACATAGTAGAACCTAGAATATTAGTGGATAATCTTGAACATACTCAAAATATGACTCATCTCATAGGCATTCCTAACCCGATGACATCAATTTTCCCACATGCTCAGTTCTTACCCTACATGGCCTAACCAAGGGGCACACTCCCAAAACAGAGCATGGTCCATATTAAGGGCCACTAGTTAGTGCATAGCCTCAACTAGTGAAAAATCATTCACTAAAGAACTTCTATTTATTCCATGTTCCCATGTCAATACTAAAGTGTGGGTGATCCAACCAATTCAAAAAAATCAACCAATCACATGCACTTCCATCACATACAATCAACACACACAACAAAATCATCCCTGGGACACTCTAAGGATAAATATCTTGTCTTTCGACCACTAGTTTACAAGGGAGTCCCATATCAAGGATCTAACACACCAATAAATTTTAAAAAGTAAAGATGATCACCCAAGGATATTTTTTAAGAGAATCGATTTTTAAAAAGTGCCAAACAAACTAAAAAATTATTAAGAGACCACTCATTTCCAAAGGAAATAAATACATCATTTACAAATCCAAAACCAATTAGAAATTTATTTGAGAAACCCAAATCACTATATTAGAATCCAAATACATTTACTAAGATAAAACCACACTTTAGAAATTGAAAATCACTTACATAAGTGAACTAGGAATTTTATCAAATACTTGGTGTGAAAAAATTAACAAAACAAGCCCATACACTTCAAAATAAGAAGGAAATAGACTCATATCATATCAAAAACTTATTCTAAAAATCATAAATCACTAATTAATATCCAAATATTGTTATAAAATAAAAAAAAATCAATTATTATTAAATTTAAAGGATAATTTCAAAGGGAAAACTACCTCAAACCCCAAGTGCTTCAACAATTCCCACTTGAAACAACCATGCAAGGGTCTAAGAAGGAAAGACAATCTAAGAGGAACCTTAAAAAAACAAAACCCAAAATTTAAACTTAAGGAAACAAAAAAAAAATAGATCCAAAAGACCAAGGGACAATAGAATCCACCAAGAAAATGGAAAAAGAAAGAAGAGGAAGAAGAAAAGAGAATATTACCTTGAATATTCACCCCTAAAACTTGAATAAATTACCTTAAAATCATCTTGAAAGGAGGAAAGAGGAGTGAGTAAGATGAGAGAAGCCTCACGGGGTCATATGAAAAGAATGGGGGAGGAATAAGGTGTTTTGGTGTTAAAATTCAAAGAGTGTAGAAATATAAATCCACATTTTTAAGACACACGGGAACTATGCACAGTTAGGCTGCACAGTTTCCCAAACCATGCGCCAACCGTGCACCCCTTACTGGACACACTGGGCACCCACATGGTTTGGGAAACCATACACTAACTATGCAACATGGTTCTATCAAAAGTTACAGAACCATGAACACACCTTATGCATGGTTTGGCTAACTGTTCTTAGGTCGTGCACCCTCAACCATAAACACCCAAGGACCTATAAGGTTTATCCCAAGAGCCACATAGTTTGGATAAAACTGTGATGAAGTCATGAAAATCAAACCATGCAAGATGAAAATGAACTAAAAAGAGACCCAACACTAAGAGGCTGCACTGTTACCCCTTGAACGTGCACATAAACTATAAAATAGAAGAAAAATAGCCTAAAACTCAAAATTTAAATTTGAAACACTTGAAACTCAAGAGAGAAACCAAGTACAAAATGATAATCCAAAATAAAATAAGAAAATAAAAACTAGGGTGTGACAATTCTTCCCACTATTATGCTTTTTGTCCCCATAAAGTCACAACATATTCATTTGATTGGTCAAAGACAAGGGTTCACACACCTACACAATCTGATTCTTCAAACAAAAAAGTACCTTGCATACCAACAAGATTAAAACATGAAAGTCTACCTAAAATAAGCCAACAAATGAAAACGAAATTTTGAAAAATAATAGGAAACTCGAAATAAAAATTCCACAACCATACCTAAAAAAACCATTGGGCACACTTCCAAAATCCCAATGCCTACCCAGATGGAAAAGACCCAGAATCAAACAACTCCAAAAAAACTACCTATTTCTAATCCAACACTGGAGACTAAACCAGATTTCTAACACAGGAGGCCAAAATACACTCCCCATCATTTTATAATTCCATTCAGATGCCTAACTAACATCACCCAACAATGCTGAACCTACAAAATAAAACACACAAGAACAAACCCCCAAAAGGAACTAAATGAACATGATACACTATGAAACTCACTTCAATCCAATAAGAAAATTCCACTGGACTAAGGATTCATAAGATACACTCAAATCATCCTCTTCCTTCCCAAATTAGAAGAAGAAAGAAAAATACACACAATGGAACACAACTTCACCCAAGATGAAAAAGTTTTATAATTTCCCAAAAGACGCTATTATATTAAAATAGTGGTTCTCAAAAGATTAAAACATCCTTTATCACCATAAGGATAAGAAAAAACAAGAAAACACAACCATGAAAATTAAAGGAACACTCAAGTGAAAAGGGACTTCAAACTAAACCAGGACTAGTATCTTACCCCTACAAATGGGCTGGGGTATCTTCTGAAGGGGAAGATCTGGATCCAAATCGCTTCCTAGAAACACCACGACAGAGACATTGTAGGTGACCTAGGCGTACAAAGATGTGGAAGGTATTTAGAGATACTAGAAAATATGGATTCTTGTAACCAGGATTTCTACATTGGTGATACACCAGGATCTTATGCCCAGAAGAAGTATACAAAATCTCAAGAGGCCTCTTGATTCCATGACCAGCACCACCAGCTTCAGGCCATTTTTTATATCCTTACTAGGATTCCATTCATTGATCCTAGAGATTGGAGTAAGGTTGGACACCTCAATCACTTCCGCTAATACAGATTTAACCATAACAAATTTCCTCACCATGCTGACAAAGGAGGTTAGATCAAATTTCGACACCTTCGACTGTAGATCAGGATGAAGCCCATTCTCAAAATGTCGAGCCTTTAGGGAATCACACTAATACCACTCCAAAAGATAAGGAACTAGATCATAAAAATGATAAAAAAACCACAAAACTGATCCATGACCTTTCTAAAGGTAGTACTTATCCATTTCCTTCCTTAGCATCATAGCCTCAGAGAAATACTGCCAAATGAATAAAGCCATAAAGAATTCCCAGGAGAGGAAATTTTGAGGCTTGGTTAGAATAACTGAATTCCGCCATTTCCTACTTAGACCTTCAAGCATAAAGGTAAAAAAATTGACCTTTAGAGAATCAAGAAACTCGAGGAAACTAGAGATCCTTTCTATTTTCTACACCCACTATTCCACTTCAAAAGGATCTACTTGACCATAAAAGAGAGGGGGATTCAACTTCCAAAAATCAATAAGAAGGTATTTAGGTTGATCAACATGAGGTTCTAATATTGGTGAACCATCATTAGAAACACCTTGAATACCCATCAAATCTTTGGTGGTGGGAACACTAAATAACAAGAAAAATAAGAAATAAATCAAAACCAAATCACCAACAAGAACTTAGCTCAAAACACCACTTAGACAACATTAAAAAATCAAAAGAAAACACACCACACAGTCAACAATTATAAAAACATCATAATATTTCCTCTTAAAAAACTTTTGAAAAGAAAAACGAACTTGATAAGATGCACCCTAACCCATGGTATTCTATGTATCCTCACATGCATACATTCTCATGCCAATTAGGCCACTTGTGCATCCATACCATCAATCATCCACTTCCTCAAACACCCATTCATGTGAGAACTCACACAAATACCAAAAAATATACATAAGACTCTTCCCCATTCAAAAAAAATATTCAACCCAAGTTTTAAATTCTCAATTTACTTCCCATTTTAAATTCACAATAATTTTCAAAAATCCACCAAATTTTTTCCAAAAACCACTCCATTTCAAAATTAATCTATATTAAAAAAAACCAATTTTGATACACCCCCAAGCGTTGATGATCGAAATCCAATTTTTATAAATCAAACCCCAATTTATTCCAAAGACATCTTATTAAAAATAAAATTTCTAAATTTTTTTCTTGAAATAATTTTGAAAACTCATTTTCCATCTTCAAAAAATAAAAACATTAATTATTAAAATTAGTTTTTTTTCATAATTTCAAAATAATGTTTTCAAAAAAAACTTCAAAATTAAGAATACTTGAAAAAAACTCACAAAGGAAAAAACTAGTGCTGATGGATGACTTGACACGTGGTTGGAATCCATATGCCAATCACACCACCATCATAGAGAGTACTTAAAGACCATGTCCCTAGCTATACATGTATTTACAGGACTTGAGATCTCACTAAGACCATTTTCTTAACTCTCATTTCTTTTTCCCAAGAATGAAACATCCCATAAGAACCAAAAAAAAAGACTGACTTCCCTTAGAAAATCATGATTCGGTCCATAAAGTGTTTGCCCGTCACTCCCCCAAACCTACACCCCAAGCTCCGATAGTCCTACTCCATCCACCATAGAATCCCAAATAATAAATGGTTCTATGAAAAATAGGTCCTCAAAATAACCTAACCTCTGATACCATTTGTCACAAATGGACCATTTTCGAGCCTGAACCGGTCACTTGATTCGGCCTACGATAAGATCCGAGAGGTGTTCCCAATCCCCCTGGGCTAGAAACAAGTGACAAGGGAATCAATGAGAACCAAAAGGAATGATTTGATTCAAAATAAATAAATTGAAACAAAGGGAATAAATAGATAATCCCAATATAATAAATAGAGAAACTGAAAAAAAATCCATACATAAACTCGAAATACAACAAAATTGAACAATAAAACTAAACTAAACCTGAAAACAAGTAAGATTCCATGTGACCTAGTGGGTTACCCTCAAATCCAAAAACCCAACATCACCCATAGTGATATAAACCAAGTTAGAACATATACTAGAAGCTAAGAATAAGAAACAAGTATATGCATGATTATTAAAACCCAGTAGGCATGCTCAGACAATCTATTCCCAATGCATTTTCTTTAAAGAAAAGAACACAAATATCAGGTTTGAAATACTATATATAAAACTAGGTTTTCATATATTTCCATCTTTAAAACAAAACACTATCCTTTTTTATTTTTCATTTAAAACTAGATTCTTTCCCAAGAAGGATAAATTAGAATTTTAGAGATAAAGGATAGTGTCTTTACTTAAAAATGGATAAATAAGGTTTAAAACATTTTCAAAAAAATTTCCATAAATATTTGTAAACCAACATATCACTTTTAATAAAAGAGTACGCCACACAAGAGAGTAGAAGCACTGATCACATAACAAGTATAATGGAATAAAGCATGTATGAGTAATAAACCAAATAAGGTATTCAATCAACCTCTGAAGAGGACTAAATTATGAAGAAAATGGGATAACTTATGAGCGCAGTGGATAATCTAGAATATATAAAATATCTGACTCATATCGTAGGTATGCCTCACCTGATAAAATCAATTCACTTATATTCTCAGTTCTTACCCTATCTATACTAACTGAGGGGCACAATCCAAAAGTAGATAAAGGTCCATACTAAGGGCCACTATCTATGAACCAAAGTAGTAATGTTTTTATGTACAATCTCATTGTTTACTGAGATTTTTTATGATTATGTTTTTGATGATGAAATTATTAACATACCCCTCAATAGAATCATGAATTTTCTTCTCATATGGTTATTTTTGGAGATTAAATATTTTATTTTTATTTTCTTCTCTTTATACACTTAGGATATTGATAAAATATTTTTAAGGAAAACCAAATTAATTTTTCTCTTGGGTCAAAAAACCTTTTTCTTCCATGTCTATGTTTTCTAAAAATGTTTTTAATAATGTTTTTAATATTATCATATGATTTTTTAAAGTCATTTTAACCATGTTCTATTTAAAAAAATGGTTTAAAAGTAATATTATTTTCATCATCAGAATGAGGTAATTTTTACTTTTTATTGAAAATGTGATAGGAATATTTGTTTTAATGTACACAACATGAATGAAATTTCCCGCCATCCTAATTGATTAATGTTTTGAATATTCCCATATAAGTTTCCATGGATGTTTCTAAATATTTTACTCAATATTTTAGAGATATTTGTATTTAAAATAAGTGATTTAAAAATGAAAAGGGTATTTTACTTAAAAAATAATCCATTTTTTAAATGATTTTTTATCTAATATGACACCCTTTGATTTAATTATGATTTACTAGGGATATGGTCCAATGATACCATCCATATTATTTATTTGTATGGTTTATGATTATGATAATGAGATATTTATGAAACCCATTTATTTTACATGGGTTATGCCTATGATGAATTTATAAAATATTTATAAAACCCATTTTCTTTACAAGAATTATAATATGATGATAAGATAAATATTTTATAATCTTATTGAAGACATATATATGGTTTTAATTATGTGAAGGGTGGGACTGGAAATATTTATCCCTCCAATTGATTGGTTAAAGTTTTATATCTCATGAGATAATTATGGGATGTGAGTTGATATGATAAATTCACTATGAGAAACAAGTAGGGATTCTTGATCCACTATGGGAAATAGGTGGTGATGAAAATTCATTATGATATGGGAAATAAGTTTTGATGCATGATCCACTACGATTTTATGGTATCACTAGTTAACTTTGACATATGAATTGGTATATATACCTATGATGTTCCACAATATTATGATTTTTTTTATTATTATGATAAAAAATTGTAGCTTATGATTGATTTATGATGATTCCTCACTCTTATGGTTCATATATTTTGAAATGATAAAGTTTTATACCATGAATCTTGTTTATGATCTATGATATATTGGGAATACAATTTTTATGTTATAGAAACGATCTCATACCCTTGTGCTCATCTTATAATTTCATAGTATCATTGATTGATATCTCCCATGTTTACCTTTATTGAGCATCTAAGATCACCCTTTCTTATGTTTCCTTTCCCCAAGTTATGAATAATGTTTTTAAGTAGGGTATGTCAAGAAGTTTACATAGTGAGAATAAAATTATGAGAGATGATGAAGAATATACCCAAATAATATTTTTATGTATCTAGTTTCCAAATACACTAAAACATTATAGTTTTGGCATGGATTATAGTGTTATATATCAAATATTAATCGAAAAAGATGTAATATTTATGTGTGAAATGATTGGATTTATATAGGGAGTTTTGATATATTCTTATTTATTATTGAATGTGATTGTGTAAATAAAACAAATTAAAACAATAATAAACCATTCATGAATAAATAAATAAAGTGAATGATCATGATCATTTACTACTGGTTGATCCATTAAGCAGATAATAGATAAATTGAGAGCCTAAGGGTAACTCCCCAAGTTAAGGTCGACTCAAGTTGCATCACCTATCACGTCTAATGTATATAACCCCACATGGTATTCCAACACATATTGGAATAGTCTATGTGTACTTTCATCCTCATCATTATACATAAATATTGACATGCTCGTGAGGGGGTCTTAGGAATATGAAATACACATGCAAAAAAGAACCCATAGACACAAAGACCCTTATAACTATAATGAGGGGTGAGAGATGATGTGAATATACTCATTTATTATATAATTATTACAATCATCACACAAAATTGAAATAATTAAATAAATAAATTAAACCCTAGATATACTTTCTCCATTTTATGCTCATGATCAGTTGATATGAAATAAATTTGTAGAATGAAATTATATTTGAAAATAATTCAACTTGAGGGAATAAATTATGAATTATAATAACTTTAAAAAAATTTAATTAATAACTACATTGTCAGACAATCCCAAAAATTATTTTATAAAATTACAAATATTATTTAGATTTTTTAGAAAATTTTCCCTTAATTTTTTGGGCTTCTTGAGTAATTAAAATCATTGTATTTTGGGTTTTTCAATGGTAGTCAAATATTAACCCTTGGTTTCTATTCACATAATTTTAAAATAAAATTATTTTTAAAAAATTTAACATCATTCTATGGAAGACCCGCATATCATCAACCTCCTTTGAAGCCGCCAGATGAACAGTAACATCAAGTTACTATTCATCCAGATTAAAATAAAATATATATATATATATATATATATTGAGACCTAATAATTTTACACATATTATTAAATTATTCTTAAACATGAATATCCAATAATTAAAATGCAAGGATAATAAAGGCATAGTGTCTTTGGAAGACTAGGTTCTTAATATATAAAACATTGCATCGCTTATTTTATTTTCCATAGTGAGCTCTAAAAATATATTCAAACTCATAGATTTTCATGGGATAACCTGGGGAATACATAAATAGGGGGTGAGATAAAAATACCAGTAAGGGAATAAAAATGATAAAGAAGCATAACCTGCGGGTCAAAATCATAACAAGATATCATAAAATAGAAGACATAGGAGTACTCACATAGAATTATAATGTAAAGAATATGGTGTCATAATATCATGGAATCATAGGAAATGTGGAAAAAACATATAACATTACATAAACATGAGTCAAGTTTAACTTCCTAGACAATATAACATGGTGTAAAAATTCCCATAATGAATTAGGTTTACTACCTAATCCCATACAAGACACCTCATAAAACTAAATATTTTCCCAAATCATTTGAGAACTATCTAGGTTCACCCATCATAACAAGTTCATGATATATATGTTCCACATAAAGTAAATCAATCATAAGGCATAACATAATAATTACACATGGAAATAAAACAGGCTGCATAATATTGCCTCATATTACAGTCAAAGTAAATTTTATAATAAATTCATTTGAAAAATGAGAATAAGGAATGTATTAACCTATCAATGAAAGGGATAATAAATTAGGTATACATGCGAGAGACATATATACATAATTTATAAACAATACATAACATAAAATTTTGTTGTCATTGATGAATACACTTAAAAAAAATTTATGAGGAAAATAACCTTTTCACTTTGAGTAACATCAAAGGATGTTATCTTAGATGGAAAATTATTTTGAAATACCACATTGAACATTTCTTGAGGAAAATATTATTTTCATTTTAAAAACACTTATTTAAAATATTAAACTTTCTAAAAAATTAAATATTTTTTTAAAAATAAAATTTGAAACTTAAAAATTAATCTTTAAAACATTGAGTGGTCATGACAGTGGAAGAGTTATATTCATGCTAAATATGTTAAAAAACAAATATTCCTTTCATATTTTTGTAAGAAAAGTAAAAAATTACCTTGTTAAAAAAATAATAGGAACATTCCTTTTAATGTTTTTTGTAAAAATGAAATTAAGGGTAAAAATGAATTTAAAAAATTATAGCAAAATTTTTTTAAAAACATTTTTAGAAAACATGGATTTGGATAAAAAAGGATTTTCGACTAAAGAGAGAAATGCATTCATATATATTTTTTAAATTTCTCGATCATTATAAGTTAAAAAGAGAGGAAGATGGTACTATTAATTGAAAAATTCATGAATAAATAGAGTATAATAAAATTAAAGGGGTTTATTAGATAATGATTAAATAATTTCCTTTAATATAAATTCAAGCATAAGTAATCATGATTAAAATGAGATTGAAACATAAAACCTTATCACTTTGATAACTTTTGAATCATAACTTCCCATAAATGAAGTAGATGAATTTTAACTTAAAATCTCATGATGTAAGAAGGATTCATGATATATTATGTAAAAATGAAGCATATACACCATTTTAAATAAATTATGTGCTTAAAAGAATATGTGTCTCAAAGAAAGAAGTTTGAGATGAAAATATTACAAAGTTAATATCATTGTGGTGAGAGTTAATAAATGGGGTGATTATGTGTAACAAATTTATATCCAAAAAAATACAATAGTAAATAAAAAATAAAGTGATAAATATTAATTTCACACAAAATACTAGAATAATATAATCAATGAAGTAGACATATAACCCAATGAATAAAAAATAAGTTAAGAAAACCCCTCACCTCACACTTCCCTTTAGTTGAGAGCTCCTTAAACTACAATATATTGATTTTCAAAATTTTATTAACATATAAAATATTATTATTATTATTATTTAAAATATCATATATAATCATTTTTTAACATATTATTACCCATTCCATAATAATATTTCATTATTATTATTTTTTTGGGTGTTAATTGCCTTGTTTTCTTTGCACGTTTCATTAAAAAAGTTCTAGATCTTAAAAATAGGTTATAGTTACATCATTTACATAATAATATTAATGTTATAATTTTTTTTCATTAGATATATATTTATAATCATTATTGAATTTTGAAAATGGATAATGAATCACACCGCTTTGTAAAGACGGTAGGCCGTACGTATGCATGAGCGACATTATCATTTTCTTAACGAGTGAAAGGGTAAGTAAGTGTATTGTATATTAATTTTATTGAATAAATATAATTTCATATATATCTAATAGATTCATTAAATTTACCCTTTGTTACATTCCTTACAAAGTGTTAGTAAAAAACGAATCACATTGCTTCATGAGGTGGTAGTCCACCATACACATGAATGGCGTTATCACATTCTTTATAAAATAGAAATTAAGAAGTTATATATGATATTATAATTAAATTAATATAATTATATCATAAATATAATATATAAACATTATACACATCATTATATCTAGCTGTGAGAAGTAGTGATGGAAAATAAATTACGCTGGTTCGCGAGGCGGTAGTGTAGTCTGTTATACACACAATCAATAGTTTCATTTATGATTTGAGGGAGGAGGAGATGATTTTAGGTCATTAAATTAGAATATAAAAATACTAGTATATTTAATATAATTACGTTATTATATCATAATGGTTTAATAATATTTTAAATTGGTGTAAGAATAAATAGAATAAAACACTCGGTTAAAGAGTTTACCTCTTCTTTGAAATAACTTCTTTTGGTTTTCACCAAAATGATTAATAGGTTAGATTTATAACAAAAATAATAATTAAAAGATCGTGGGATGGAATTAATTAAGTTATTTTTGTAGTTATTTTCTGAACCAATGGGTTTTGGAAGTGTGTAATAGAGAGGATAGGGGGTGGCCTATAAGTGTAGAAGAGGACACACTTGGATTTTCTGAAAAGAAAAAATTCCACCCATATTTTTCTCATGAAAAAGGCTAAAAAATAGACCATTTTAAAACCTTAGAAGATATAAGTTCTAAATATGACCATATAATATGATCTAGATAAGTTTTGGGTCATTTCAAACACTTATATTTTTAGTTTAACCCTTAGTAAAACCATTTTTACCTTTACCATAGTAAATAGTTTTTACTATTTTTACTATTAATTATGGTAAAAAATTAAGTTTAACTTATTATATAATATAAATTATTCTTATTCCAAATATGGAATTCATTTTTCCAAATTCAAATCATATAATACGTATAATTTAATTTAAAATTAAACCCACAGGTGTGTCCAAAAAATGTTTTTTCCAAAGAAATTTTTTTAAAAGTTTAAAACATTTTTATATCATAATTCAATATGAAAATGAATATAATTATCTAAATTAGTTAAATAGTAATATAATTAAACTAATGTTACTTTAAAATCAATTTAATACATAATTTAACTTTCTAAATAATTTAAACAAAGAGGCAGTTTTCAATAAAAAATCAGTAGTTTTTACTATTCATAAAAAAATTAATCTTTTTAGAAAATTATAAGGAATTATCCCAAATATAATTAAGAAATTTATATTTCAAATTTTTTTTTCAAATAAATTTTATTAAATTGACAAAAATTAATTTTAAATTATGTCTGCAAAGCGTGACTAAACCACCTTTTAGAAAATACAATTTTTTTAAAAATATTTCTTTTTATTTCAAAAGGTTGTTTATTTATTTATAAAAAATAGATAAACATTGAATTATTTTACATGTTTATACCATATAATTATTATAATTTATTTATTACCATTCATTTACACTATAATGCCTTGACCCTATAAGACCAAAGCCGATGCCTTACTTTTTTTTAAATTAGCATAATTACAGGGAATCAAATCTTGAAGGACATATAAATTTAATTGTTTTGGAAAAATATATTAAAAACATGATACCAATATTACATTGGTAAATATAAAATAAAATATAATACATAAAAAAGATTAATAAAATGCATCCTTGAAACTCATTTCAAGAATTCATCTTTATATCCTAAGGAAAGGAAAAAAATAAGGGTGAGATCAAATGCTTAGAAAGGGTAAGCGTATAATGGAAGTAATCCCGAATCATTAAGAATAAAAAATATGGTAAGGTAAATATCTGAACACACTTTCCATTTAAAAAACTGTATAAGGAATAATCAATATGGCATGGTATGTAGCTAAAACACATACCATTTCATCAATAAAATGAGAATGGACTATATCCATAGATAATGTCAAAGTAAAAATATCATGGATAAATAATAACTAAATATGAATGAAGTAAATTCATAATTATTATATCATGTGTTTCCTAGTTATATGGTACATTTACTGTCAAGGCATTTCATAAGACGATTTATAACATATCAGGTAAAAACCCATCTAATTGTCCAAATGATTCGTCTCATGAGACTACCGATGCATCGAGGGGATATCTATAACTAGGAACCAAAAATGTCATAATATTCCAAATAATTACTCATATATCTAATAATATATTTAATTTTTGAACAGTATGCCTTATCAACTATCTGTATTGAGTAAAGGATACAGATTTACCAATATTTTCCTAGTTAATCAAATAAATGCCAAGTACACACCGTATGTAAAAATGGTATAAGACTTAGGAAATAATTATAACCATCACATAATAGTATGTATATCTAAAATAAGTGATATTTAAAATGTAAAATGGTCAAAAGTAATTTATTTTTTAAATATAAAATTAACAATCACAAAAGAAAGTGAGATTTCCAAGATAACTTTTACCACTTGTTAATTTTCAAGTAATAACCCATTGCATGAGATAATTAAAATTAAAACCTTAAATACCATTAAGATAAAAGGATTCATGATATAGTATATCTAAAGGTTTAGTAGATACACCACAAAAAATAAGTAAGTGTTGAATATGACATTTATCTCATAAATGTAAAAAGTGAGATGAAAATCCCTTACCTTATACTTTATTTTAGTTTTTTGGTCTTTAAAATAATTTATAGTGGTTTAAAACATGTTAATAACATATAAAATATCCATAATAATATCTATAATATCATATATTATCTTCTTATAATATCTTATTACCTATTTGTTATCAATATTTTATTGTTTTCATCGTTTTGGGTGTTAAATGTCATGTCTTTTGAGTATGATTTGACTTATTATTTTTGTTCTTATTAAATTAATAATGATTTCATAATCTAAATGATTTAAATAATTATTTAATTATCATATATATTAAGTACATATGTATTTATAATAATCCATAAAATTTGGAGATAGGAAATGAAATGCACCGTTCATGGAGATGATTGGTCTTACGTACGCATGAACGCTACTTCCATTTATTATCTTATTGAAAAAATTAAGTGATATATATATGAATATTATCATTAAATTATCATATTTATGTCATATATTTCACATATTTTTTTATTAAAACCAACATGAATACATTTCATGTATAGTTTGAACAAATCACATCATTTTTAGGAGGCAGTAGTCCACACATTCAAAAATGATATTATCATATTCCCACAAAATGGAAAGAATAAAGGTATGTTTTATATAAATATTACATAATAAATAATACACCATAAATATTTTATATATCATATATAAACTATTAATCCATCATTATTCCAACCTTGAAAGGTGGTAATGGAAGAACAACCAACATTGGTTTGTGAGGCGATATTTTGTCTTACACATGAACTATGATTTCATATACCATTTGATGTATGTGTGTGAAAGTGTTGGTTGAACTCTTAGAATAATAAAATCTCAGTATATTTAAGATACCAATGTTATTATATAAACATGATATTAAAATAATTTAAGGGGTGGAGAAGTAAATGAAATAAAAGTGATTGTTGAATAAAGTTACCTCTTATTTGGGTAAAACCTTTTGGTTTATACCAAAAGACTTCCTTGGTTGGATTTATACCCAAATTGAATATTATAGGAGGATGGTAGGGATGTTGGGAGCTTATTTTGGAAGATTTTGGATGAGACAAATTCCTTTAGAGGTGTGAATAAATGGGATGGGAGAATACCTTTTTATAGTGTAGGATGAGTGAAAGTATTATAAATATAAAAATTTAAACACTATTGAGAGGTATGCCTTACCTAACGTGCCTCCAAAACCAACAAAAAATGGATTAAAGTGAAATTATGGTCTATAAAAACATCCACCACACAAAAGTTTGAAATGTTTTTCTATCAAATTTTAATGTGAAATTGGTTCCAATGACCTTTATTGGATTAATTTATGCATAATTGAACTAAATATACTTTAAAACCAAATTAAAATATAATATAACTATATAAATAAATTGGATTAAAAAGCAATTTTTAATTAAAATTCAATATTTTTCATTATTTATCAAAAAAAAAATTTCAAAAAAATACCAAAAATTGAACCTAATCTAATTTTGATTTTTTAATTTTAAAAATGAAGTTTATTTTGTCAAATACAATTTATAAAAGTGTAAAAATTCAGTTTTAAAATAGGTGTTCCATTAAAATGTGAAAAATCCGCCTTTATAAAAGTAGATCTTTTTATGCGTAAAATTGGATTTATTCTAATCTTATTCCTATCAAATCTATTAGATGAATGCCAAATTTTTATTGAATATATAATATAAAAATAAATATTTCACAAAGCCTTGATTTGTTATATACACTTCTATTTTTGGTCTTGTATGTATTATACGCTATCGAAGGAACTCAATATTATGTGTAACACAAGACAACTTAGTGTTGCGTGTACCACAAGCTAATCTCAGTGTTATATGTAGCATACTAATAACTTGATGTTTCATATAAATCAATCTAGTAACAAAATTAAATTCAATCTAAATGAAAAATATTGTAAATTATTGGGGTGTTACATTCTCCACACTTCAAATAAATTGCATCCTCACAATTCAAACTTGATCTCAGTAAACGAGGGATTAATATTTCAAAATACTATTGCTGAAAAAACCACATCACAAATAGGTTTAATAACATGTCTTATTAATAAGAGGGAAAAGGAAATGAAAATTTTACCATAAAAATATGATTTTAAATAGGAGAACGTTAGTGAAAACATGGATATATAAGAGAAATATAAATTTCATGTTTTGATGGAGAGTGATAGAGAACATGATAATGAGAAAGTTGTTGACCAAAAATCCATGAACTAGAGGTGTGAAAAATGTCATTGATATCATAAAAAATGATGATAATAGGACATTTTTTTGTTTCAAGGATGTTTTTCCTATAGTTGAGGAATTATTTCACTCTCTAAGAATATAAGTAAATATAAATATCTATTTCATAAACACAATATTATCATTTTTTTGTTCCTTGAATTTTTTTTACTTCATTTCTTATCACAAGTTGCATCATATGGAGAAGTAATACATTAACCTCATCCAAATATCAACTTAAACCATTTAATAAATGGTTAACCTTATGTCCCTTACAAAATAGATCCAAATCTTTATAAGGTCACTAAATTTGAAAAATAAACTTTTCATTAATCCAAACAATATGATGTATCTCTTTAATCATCACATACTAAACATGTGAACACCTTCATGATGTATTCTCTTGAAATTTGGTAATAACTTGAATTTCCACAAAAAGTTATTGAAAAATGAATTCTTCCTTATTAATTATGTAAAATGTAATTTATTGGATATATTTCTTAAATCCAAAATGTTGTAGACTCCATAAATGACACCATAACCAATTTTCTAATAAATCATGAATCAGTTTCACGGTGGTCAGTAATATATAATTTAATTTATCCATATCAATCATCTCTTTATTCCAACATATTTATCTCAGTATCTAGAACATATTAAGGGTTATATTTCTCATATCCATATGTTTTCCAAGAAGTTAAACTTGTCACTGAATCATTTTTCTTGGTCATAAGTACCATTTAACACACACTTTCAAATCCTTAACAAAAAATTACTACATTTAATTCCTCATATATTCCACAATTCTTATAACTAGTACATCATTGATAAAATAATAGAATGAAATAATTATTGAATCCAAAAATAATCACATTAACAATTATTCTTTATCTATGGTAGTAAAATAATATTGACCATGATCCATTAGCCTATTTTGGGGTATATTCTTTTGATGCATGAGACATTGATTTGTGTTGTGTCCTATCTTCTTACAGTCAAATCATTGTATATTAGAAACCTTTTTCTTACCCATGAAATCACAAAAATGGTGTAATTTTTTTTACACTTATAGAAAACTCCCATTACTTTTAAGAAGTAGCAGGGTGTTTATTTACACAATTATCACATGTGGGAAAATAATTATTTCCCTTCTTCCCTTTATCTATATTTTTCTATGCCATATTCTTCTCTTACTTCACTTCGAAGACATATGACTTGGATTTTTTTACCTATCTCGTTAGAACATGATACTCTATCCTCATATAATGATAATCGTTGGGAGATATTTCCCTTCAAAATATTGTCTTAAGACTATAAATGATATGATCCTTCTTACTCTTTGGATCACATGCATTGGTGAGGTTCACATTCCTTCTGTTAGGTTCTATTTCTAAATGAATATATACACTATATTAGATCATATAATTATGAAACATAATGTATAATCCAAAAAATAGTGAAATACTTAATCATAAATTTGAAAATTTATGCATATCTAACCTCATAATCATAAACATGGTTCCTTTGGTATGTTATTATATACTTATACTCAAATTATATCTTTGGGTTATGTTCCCTAATCTATGTTTACCACATACATCATTTTATTTTGAGGTATTATTCTATTTCATATTGATCCTATTTTTACCCTTGAGTTTTCCTGGTTGTTTTAGTAAAAAATGTGAGTTTTTGGTTTAAGAGTAGGTAGCGCATGATTGACACAAGGTTTGGAAAATCGTGTGCCCTTGCCTAGGAAACTGTGTGGCCAAGTGTTATTTTTGGATAGAGGTGAACCAAATGGTTGACACATGGTTTGGATACCATATGGTCTAAGCACGTGGCATGTTACTCTTGGGCAGTAAGGGGCGCATGGTTTCCACATAGTTTTGAAAACCACGAGACTTTTCCAGGTCATTAAAAATTTAAAAATAATAGTTGTGTACTCTCGATATTTAACCCCAAATCCACCATTTTATTCCCCATTTAGGATTTTTATCCTTAGGCACCTCCCCCCATCTTTCTTTCTCCCTTGGACCCCCATTTTGGTGGTGATTTTGGTGTGGTTTCTCCAATATTCTTCAAGTAAATGCCATTTCTTCCTTGATTTCTCCTCTTTTGTAGGGTTTCTCTCCCTCATTATTTGAGGTTTTATTCTCCAGTGGAGTGAGTGACCTATTTAGTGCTGGATATTGATTCTTAGGGTTCAATATTGATGTTTTTTGTTTGATATTTATTTTATAGGGTCCCTTGGTGGTGCGATCCTGGTTTAGCACTGATTTCTAGAAGTTTCTACACTTGAGGTAGGTGGTTTCATACTTAAACATTATTTGGTGATTTTTATATTCTTTCTTTGCTTATTATTTATGTTCTATGTATTGTGTATGAGGTTCGAAGTGTGTTTTAAATATATTTAAGCTGTGTTTGTGTGGAAATATGTTTTTTCAAAGGAAATGAGTTGTGTTCCATGTGTGTTTCACATGTTCCACCTTGTTTTGATTATTAAGGGTGTTTGATAAAATGTGTAAATGGTGCGAAACATGTTTTGAAATGGTTTTGGTGTGCTTTTAGATTTTAAATAGGGTTTGGTTATAGAATTGGTGGTTTATTATGAGATATCATATTGATTGTCTTGGGCATATGTGAATATAGTGCCCTATATGACATGTGAAATGGGAATTGAGCATGAAGGAAATCATAGGTATCTAGGTCAGTAGACTAGGAATAGTGCGCTAGTTGACTTGGAAGTGGATTATCCCAAATTCATATAGAAGGATTTATAATTAAAATACTAAATAAATTATGATGATGTTTTTATACCACTGAAACATTGGATAAACTCCTATTTAGTGGCTCATGCATGAGAATACTATGGGTTTTGGTTTCTATACCATGTTTCACTGAGATATGTGGTTCCTAGTGTCCCATTTTAGCTAGCGCCTATATGGTTTTCCGTGACTTAGTGCCCTTTTGTGGTATCGTACTTACCGTTGGAATATGGTTCACTTTGTTTTTTATTTAAAAATAAAATCATATTTTCCTTTAAAATGTTTCATATCAAAATGTCTCTAGCCTTTATTTTTATAAAAAATACATGTTAATTTTTCATATAATTTTTTGGTATAAATATATTTTATTGGGTGGAATCCTACTTTTATTTGTCTCACACCCTACATACACCTTTTGGTGTATGTAGAACTTGTTATGTTTGACTTAGGTAAAGGAAAGGTGTATCATGTTGACGGTGGATTTAGTTACTATAATTCTATATCTTGTAGGTGTTAGTGGAGGTGACTTGAGGGTGATACTCCTCTTGTTGTGTGGAGGTTTTTGGGATAGTTTTGTTGTTCCCTTTTTGTTGTATCAATCTTGGGTTGTGTTTAAATATGTAAACTATGAATCTAAAAACTGTTATTCCTTATTGGGATTTGGTTATTTATTATCATGATGTTTGTTTTTATTGGTCAATGGGTAAAATAATTACCAAATAATTTTATTGATACCCAAGTAATGGTTTCCATCCGGTGAGGATCATGAATACCCCTTGGCCCATGCCACGAGTTGGGAAGTGTGTCAGGATGGATGGAAATCTAGACTGGTTTAAGATAAATTGGTATCAGAGCAGGTCACACTTTTTTTGGGTCACATTATTTGGGGAAGAGTCAGGATAGACTAGAGCTAGGACTATTGGGGAATGAGGCTTTGGTTGTGAGTAGGGTGCCTTGTTAGCACACCTCATGATAGATCTTGAGTCGCCATGGGATGTTGGGAATTTGTTTGACTTATCCTCCAGGTGATATGTACATGCTATAGATTGTATATGGACATTGCATGTGGAGATTGAGTGGTTTTGTTAAATTTTTATTGTGATGAATTTGATTATGTTTGATTTATGTAATGTTGGTATTTTTTTTGAAAATTTTTAGAATGACTGTATTGATAGTTTTTCCTTGTGGTCATTTTTTTTTTTTAGAAAAATGCATCCTTAGAGAATTCTTGTATAACCATGGGAAGAGGATGTAGAGAGTTCTCCCTCACCAATTGATCAGATATTAGTAGAATTAGTTCTTTGAGCTATCCAAGATTTGGGGCAAGGAGCTGGCTCTGGTCATGATCAAGTTAGAGAAGCTGAACCGGGTCCTGGTAAGGAAAAGGCTCATGTGTTCCTTAAGAACAAGACTCCTTATTTTCAAGGTATCATGAAACCTCAGGAAGCTGAGGATTGGATTGAGAAAATAGAGTGTATATTTGAGTTCCTTGATACTCTTGGGGATTTTAGGGTGAAATGTGACTCTTTTATGTTAGAAGGACCTATTTAGAAGTGATGGGACTCTGTGGTGTAAGATACAAATCATGAGAAGATATGTTGAAATGAATTTAAGGTTGTTTTCAATGAACAATATTGTTATGAGGTCTTGTCTTACACTAGATCCTAGGAGCTTATGGATCCTATCTAGGGATATAAGTCTATAATAGAATATGCTAATCTCTTTTCTGAGTTAGTTTGGTACACACCCAAGCTCATTTCTAATGAAAAAATTAAGTATTAAAGGTTTGAGAAGGGGTTGTGACCAGATATCCAATCTCATGTTTTCTTATTCAAAACTTAAGACCTATGCTGAAGTGGCTGTCCATTAGATGATTCTAGGGATCAACCATAGTGAGCATCCTATCTTCCATGGATTAGTGTCAGATGTGGGTAGTGTAAGTTCATCAAATAATAAGAGGAAGTAGGATGATAATGGGAAGAATGGAGGTGGTAGTTCAGGCCATCCTTCCTGGTTGTCTTTGTCTATGACTTATGATGCTAGTTCAGTTGTGTCCATCGGTGTGGGAAGGTAGGGTGCATACGATCTACATGAACATCTCCTTCCAAACCTTGTCACCGATTCAGATCTATAAGACCCTTACAATTATTTTTAGGGCCACATGTTCTTATCAGAGTGGTGTGGGATTTTTAGCTACTAGAGGAATTTTAACCCAGTTAGATGCACCCAGGATAGTGGGTTATAAGTTTGGCCATTGTGGTGGAAGGGCCAAACCATCTTTTGGCCAGATTTAGTTTAGGGAAGAGCTATATGCTAGTGGTCATTCTCATACTTTGGATGAAATGAAACATCTTCATGATATGGATCGAGTACCAGCAGAATCAGATGCAAGGCCTATGATAGTTCTAGGTACCATTATTATTTAATCATCTTTAGTTATTGTTCTCTTTGATACCTGTTCTTAAATCTATTTTATTTCTGCTCACCTTGTTGATGTATTGAAGTTTCCAACTAAGCTTATTCCATATGCAATGGAGTTAGTAATGCCTCTTGGTAAGAAGTGAGAAAAGGGTTCTAGTTATCCGTCTTTTGAACTCATAATGTCAATGTTCAAATTAGAATGAGATTTTATTGTTTTAGAGATGGAACTCTTTGACATGATCCTCAGTGTGGATTGGATGGTGTGTTTTTAGGTGCACATCGATTGCTATAGGCAGTGAGTTAATTTTGTGTCACTTTATGGTGGTACCCTAGTTTTTCATGGAGAATGGGGTCCTCGGTTGTGTTGAGATGGACCTCCACTTCTGGAGTTAGGCAATATCATTTTTTAATTATCATTTCTTACATTGGAGGATGATGACGGTGTTCATGAGAGTGGATTACCTCATGTATTGGATGAGTTCCTAGGGGTTTTTTCCAAAGGATTTTTCAAGTTTACCTCTAAAGCGGGATGTGGAGTTTTCCTTTGATTTGGCATCAGGAATTAAAAATATATCTCTTCCCTCATACCATATGGACCCCAAAGACTTGATGGAATTAAAGGTATAGCTGGACGATTTTGAATCCAAAGGATTCATTTTCCGAAGCCTCTCACCTTGGGAAGCCCCACTCTTGTTTTCTAAGAAGGATAATGGATCTATTAAATTGTGTATCGACTACTAGAAGTTGAATAAGGTAACAATTAATAAGAAGTACCATTTTACATGAATTGATGAACTTTTAGATCAGATTAAGGGGGAAAAGTGGCAATCTAAGATTGAATTGTGTTTTAGTTATCACCAAGTCAGAGTTAGAGAGGATGGTTTTTTCAAAACAACATTACGAAGAAGGTATAACCACTTTGAGTACTTGGTCATGCCCTTCAGGCTGAAAAATTATCTAACCATATTTATGGTGATTCTGAATAGGGTGTTCCAATAGTATCTTGATTCCTTTATTATGGTGTTCATGGAAAACATCCTGGTTTATTCTAGATCTAAGGAGAAGCATGGGAGACATTTGAAAATCGTGTTAGGAACTCTTAGAGAACATAATATCTATGAAAAGTTCTCCAAGTTCACCTTATGGATCAGGGAAGTGAAGTTTATAGGTCATGCGATCTCAGTATAAGGGGTTTTGGTGGACCCTGATAAGATTAGTGCCATAATTTCATGGGAGAAGCTAAAGAATGTGTTTGAGATCAAAAGTTTTCTAGGCCTAGCAGGTTATTACATGCGATTTGTTTGAGATTTGTCTCTGATTGCTTCACCCATGACGAAACTCACCTGGAAAGGGGTGAAGTTTGAATGGATCCTATAATGTCAAGATTACTTTGAGAAGATTAAGTAGTGGTTAACCACCACCCCCATTTTGATCTTACTAGAACTGGGAAAGGGGTATGTGATTTATTGAGATTCCTTAGGCATGGGTCTCAGGTGTGTGATTATGAAAAGTGACCATGTGGTGGCTTACGGTTCTTGCTATCTCTGGCCACATGAGAATAATTACCCCACCCATGAATTGGAGTTAGCATCTATGATTCATTCCTTGAAAACATAGATCCATTACCTTTTTAGAGAGAAATTTTTGGTTTATTCTGATCATAATAGATTAGCCTATATTTTTTCCCATAAATATTTGAATTTTAGGCAACATCATTAGGTTGAGTATCTTCAGGGGTTTTATTTTGATATAGTATATACCTTGGGAAAAGGTAATGTTTTGGAAGATGCTTTGAGAAGAAAAGTTTCAGTGAAAGAATTGAAGAAGTCCAATGACGAGTGGGAATTGATGGGGCTCTTTGGATAGATGCACTTAGAGACCAAGGAGCATAGTTTAGTTGCATTCTTGACCAGCATTCAACCAATATATTCTCTTCTAGAGCCAATTCAATGGGAGTATCCCGATGATGAGTTGTGCTAGAAGTTTATGAAATTTATTCATGGTGGGGAGATTCCTTGATATTAGTTGTTGTCTCCCAAGGGAGTCTTGTTCTTTAAGGTCCGCTTCGTGGTACCATTATCTCTGAGAAAGGTGGTGATGAAGGATAGTCACCAGTCCTAGTGGGTTGTTCATCCTAATTCTACCAAGATGTACTATGATGTATATCTATAGTTATGGTGGCTAGGTATGAGGATGGATATAGCTAAATTTTTATCATGGTGCTATACATGTCGGTAGGTTAACATAGAGCACCAAAGGCCCTCCAATTTGCTTCATCCACTACCCATTCCTACCTAGAAGTGGTATAATATTTCCATGGAATTTATTGTTAGTTTACCTCATACACCCTAGTGAAATAATTCCATTTGGGTGGTTATTGAATGTTTGACAAAGTCTTCCCATTTAATTCCAATTATAGATTCAGAAAAAGTAGATGAGTTGGGCCGGTTATATGCTTAGGAGGTTGTGAGTATTCATGGTGTGCCATCAGAATTTTTGTATGAGAGGGACCCCCATTTTAACTATTGATTTTGGGAAGGCCTTAAAAAGGCAATGAGGTTCCAAGTGAAGTCGATCATGATATACGATCCTCAAACGGATGGTTATACAGAGCGGGAAAAATAGATTTTTGAAGACATTATCCAGGCATGTGTGTTGGATTTTAGAGGTTTATAGGATATAAATTTGGGATTTTTAGAATTTTTATATAAAAATAGATACCAATTGTTGAATCTAATGGCTTCTTTTGAGGCTCTCTATGGTTGACCATGTCAGTCTCTTTTATGTTGGGATGAGGTGGGTGAGACCACACTCTTGGGATCGAGCTTAGTGCATGAAACTTATGATAAAGTCAAGATGATCAGATAATGGTTGTTGGAAACTCAGATTCATCATAAGTCTTACGTCGATCAGAGGAATCGAGATATAGAGTTTTATGTGGGAGATTGTGTGTTTTTAAAAGTGGAATCTCATTTGGGTCATCGATGACTGGGTAAGAAAGGAAATCAAATTCCAAGGTATGTTAGAACTTTTTAGATTACCAATAGAATAGGCAGGGTGGAATATAGGTTGGATTTTACTTCACATTTGAAATTAATTCACGACATATTACACGTTTCTTAGCAGAAAAATTACAACCCAGATCCATATAATGTGTTGAATTGGGAAGAGTTAGAAATAGAGCCTGATTTGTCTATGTTTGAAAGTTTGTTTCAGATTGTGGATTCTCAGAAGAAATCGATTCATGGGAAGTCTATTCTATTGGTTTTAATTATTTGGTATCATAGAAATGATGTACATGAGACTTGGGATTAGAATTATTGGGTTGAGGTGGAATATCCATTTCTATTTTCTGTTCATGCTTTGAAGTGACTTTATAGGGGAGAAAAATTTTCATGGTGGGGATAATTGTCACACTTTCCATTTTATTTTGAGGTATTATTCTATTTAATATTGATCCTATGTTTATCCTTGAGTTTTATTGATATTTTTAGTGGAAAATATAAATTTTTGGGTTAAAATCAGGTGGAACATAGTTTGGAAAACTATGCACCCTTGTATAGAAAACCGTGTAGCCAAGTGTTATATTTTTGATAGAGATGAACCACATGGTTGGTGCATGGTTTGGAGACCATGTGGGCTAATTGTGTGATATGTTCTTATTGGGCATTAAGGGGTGCATAACTTCCACAAAGTTTAGCGAACCGTGCGACTTGTCCTAGTCATTAAAAATTTAAAAATGATGGTTGTTTCCTCTCAGTATTTAACCAAAAATCCCCCATTTTCTTCCCCATTCAGTATTCTCAACCTTAGGTTCCTCACCCATCCATCTTTCTCCCTTAGACCTCCATTTTGGCGGTGATTTTGGTGTGATTTCTCCAATATTCTTCAAGTAAGTTCTATTTCTTCCATGATTTATACTCTTTTATAAGGTTTATCTCCCTCATTCTTTGGGGTTTTCTTCTCCAGTGAATTGGGTGACCTATTTAGGGTTGGAACTTGATTCTTAGGGTTAAATATTAATATTTTTGGTTCAACATCACCTTTATAGGGTCCCTTGGTGGTGCACTTTTTGTTTAACGCTGATTTATATAAGTTTATACACCTAAGGTAGGTGTTTCCATGCTTAAACATTATTTGGTGATTTTTATATGATTGCTTTGATTATTGTTTATATTATATGTATTGTGCATGAGGTGAGAAGTGTGTTTTTAAAATTATTTAAGGTGCCTTTTTTTGGAAATATGATTTTTCAAAGGAAATGAGTTGTGTCCCATTCATATTTCACATGTCCCCCCTTGTTTTTATTCATAAAGGTGTTTAATAAAATGTATAAATGGTGAAAAACATGTTTTTGAAATGGTTTTGGTGTGCGTTTAGATTTTAAAGAGGGTTTGATTTTGGAAATGGTGTTTTATCATGAGAGATAATATTGATTGGCTTATGAATATGTGAATATGGTGACCTATATGAAATATGAAATGGGAATTGAGCATGAAGGGAATCCTAGGTATCTAGGTGGGTGAACTAGGACTAGTACACTAGTTGACTCAGAAGTGTCTCAGCCTAGATTCATCTAGTAGGATTGAAAATTATTACACCAACTAAATTATGACGATGTTTAGATATAAATAGAACTTTGTATGGACTCCTCTCTAGTGACTTGTGCATGGGGACACTATGGGTTGTGGTTGTTATACCACATTTCACTGAGATACAAGTTTCATAGTTTCCCATTTTAGCGAGTGCCTATATGGTTTCTCGTGACTTATTTCTCTTTTGTGATATTGTACTTACCATCGACATAAGGTGAAATTTGTTGTTTATTTCAAAAGCATAGCATGCTTTCCTTTAAAACATTTCCTATAAAAATGTCTCGGGAGTTTATTTTTATAAAACTTTCATGTTAATTGTCTTATAATGTTTTGACATCAAATCTATTTTATTGGGTGGAATTATACTAGGATTTGGATCAAAACCTACATAAAAATTTGGGTGTATGTAGATATTGTTATGTTTGGATTAGGTAAAGGAAAGATGTATCATGGTGATGGTGTATCCAGTTTCTAGAATTGTACTTCTTATAGTTATTGGTGGGGGTGACTTGAGGGTGATGCTCCTCTTGTCACATGGAGGTTTTTGGGGTAGTTCTATTGTTCCTTTTTTTGTTGTATCACTCTTGGACTATGTTCAAAGATGTAAACCTCGAATCTGAAAATTGTTATTCCTTGTTTGGATTTGGTTATTTATTATTGTGATGTTTATCTCTTTTAGTTATTTATTCTTATAAAAATGGGTGAAATCATTCCCAAAGCATGTTTTTGATACCTAGGCACTAGTTTCCAGCCCATGGGAATTGAAAAAACCCCTCCAGACGTGCCACATGCCAGGCAAGGTTTCAAGTTGGATGGAAATCCAACCTATTTCATGATAATTTTTTCCTAAATACAGTTTCCAAGTTTTCTAATAAACTTCCGTTGATATCAACTGTGGCACCCCAACCCTAAAATCCCAGAGCCAATTTCTTACTTTATTAAATTGGCATGATTATAAGGAATCAAATCTAGAAGGACCAATTAGTTTATATGTTTTGGAAAATAATATTACATACATGATACCCATATTAAATTGGGAAATAGAAAATAAAACATAATACATAAAAATACAAATAAACTACATCTTTGAAACTTATTCCAAGATTTCATCTTCATATCCCGAGGAAAGGAAAAAAATAAGGGTGAACTCAAATGATCAGTAAGGGTAAGTGTACAATAGAAGTAATCATTAATCAATGAAAAATATATATAAAGGTAAATAACTAAACAAACATTCCATTTAAACAATAGGATATGATATAATAAATATGGAAAGGTATGTAACATAAACACATTTATTTAATTAATAAAATGTAAATGAACTATATCCATAGATAATATCAAAGAAGAAATATAATGGATAAATAATAACTAAATCAGAATGAAGGAAATGCTTAATTATTGGATTCCATGTTTCCTAGGTACATGGTACCTTTACCGTTAAGTCCTTTTACAAGGCAGTTTATAACATATTGGGTAAAAACCTATCTGATTGGCCAAATGATTCATCTCATGAGACTACTAATGCATCAAGGGGATATCTATAACCAGGACCCAATCATGTCATACCTATCCAAATCATTCCTCATATATCTAATAATCAATTTACTTCATGAACAATATGCCTTATCAACTATCTTTATTGAGTAAAAGATAGATATTTACCAATATTTTCCCAGTTAATCAAATAAATTTCAAGTACACATCCTATGTAAAAATGGTATATGGTTTAGGAAATAATTATAACCATCACATAAGAGTATGGATATCTAAAATAAATGATATTTCCTTTGGAAAATGACTACACTGAAGTAATTGTTTTAAGAGAAAGTTAACAATCACAAAAGAAAGTGAAGATGCCAAGATAAATTTTACCACTTGGTAAATTTCAAGTAAAAACCCATTGGATGAGATAATTTAAAATAAAATCTTAAATACAATTAAGAAAAAAGGATTTATTTTTTAATATATTAAAAGGGGAAACAGACACACCATACAAAATAAGTAAGTAGTGAATATAAAATTTATCTCACAGATGTAAAAAGTGAGATGAAAATACCTTACCTTATAATTTCTTTTAGTTTTGTTGTATTTAATATCCTGTATAGTGGTTCTGGTATAATTTATTTACCGAAATACTTACTCGGTTGGCTTTCCTTTAGGTTTTTACCAAAAGACTTCCTTGTTTGGATTTATACCCAAAGTGACCCTTCTAGGAGTAGTATAGGGATGTTGGGATCTTATTTGAGAAGGTTTTGGATGATCAAAAGGGATTTATAGGTTTAAATAAATGGGTGGGGTGAGTGTTTTTTATAGTGGAGGAGGAATGGTATTCTTGTAAATATAAAAATGTAGACACTATTGAGAGGTCTACCTTTCCTCATGTGCCTCCAAAATTAAAAATAATCGATTTAAGTGAACTTACGGTCTATAAAAACTTTCAAAACACAAATATAAGTGATTTTTTTTATAAATTTTCCCTTAACTTCTAACTTTCCCCACTTTTACCATTTAGGTTTTTATTAAGGTAACTAGTTTTATAACCTAAGTAATTTAACCATTAAGACTGAATTAAATTGAGATTTATTATAAAACATATTCTCACTGATTTATAAATATTATATATAATTTAAAAATTAAAAATCCTATGTGTGTTGGAAATTAATTTAAACAGAAACACATGTAACATGCAAAAACACTCTATTAACCCGAATTGTGATAACAATGTTTTCATTATTTAGTGGTCAATATGTTAATTATAAAAGATCAATTAGTCCATAAATAGACCATATTTTATATTTATTAAAATTTAAAAATACGTTTTTAGGATATTGATTTTTCAGTAATTTTAATTCTTTTAATAAAATATCATTTATTATAAAATAATATTAATGTCAATTTTGATATTATTTACTTAATTTAAATTTTAAAATATAAAGACAATTATGGAATTAAAATATATTAATTTAAAATATATGTAACATGATATTTTCATCTAAAAAAATAATGTAACACAATAATTCATCCAATTTTCTTTACTTTTAATATTTTTAGTATCATTTATTTTATTTAATTATTAACAAAATAATCCCAGTGTTGGTATTTATTTAGCATTTTAAGTAACTAATTCATATCGAAAAATTAAAATAAATTATTAAGGTAAAAATAACCCATTTATATTTCAAAAGGATACGTGTAACTAAAAATATTATGTTTTTTCAATATCTCAAGGATTTATAAATGTTAAAGGTAGGGAAGGTTCTTTTTTTGTCTTTTTTCCTTACTTAACTTATTATAAAGGTCAATTTCATTGAATAATATCCCAATAAGTCATAAAATTCTAAACAATATGAGATATGGTATAAATATGTGGATCCAATGGATTTTGGACAAGTTTATGGGTCATTTTCCCCCTTAAGATTAAAGTTTAACCACTAATTAAACTAATTTTTACCTTAATCACTGTAATTAATTTTAATTAATTTCACTAATATTTTTGGTGAAAAACTAAGTTGACTATATTAGACCTTATAAATTATGATAATTTAAAATATGGAATCCATTTTTTCAAATTCCAATAATATAAGTGGTAGAAATTAATTTAAAATTAATCCTGTAGACCGGACAACAAAGCAGGTTTTTAAATTGAAAATGTCTGAAAGTTTGAAAAGTTTCTATATCCAATTTTAATGTGAAATTGTTTAAAATGACCTATATTGGATTAATTTATGTATAATTTAACTAAATATACTTTAAAATCAAACTAAAATATAATTTAACTATATAAACAAATTAGATAAAAAAGCATTTTTCAATTAAAATTCAGTATTTTTCACTATTCATCAAAAAATGAAAGTTTTTAGAAAAATACAAAAAATTAACCCTAACCTAATTTTGATTTTTATCTTTCAAAAATTAATTTTTTTTCAAATCAAATTTATAAAAGTGTAAAAATTTAGTTTTAAAATAGGTTCACCATTAAAAGGTGGAAAAACTACCTTTATAAAAATATAGTTTTTATGCATAAAATTGGATTTATTCTTATTTTATGCCGATAAAATATATTAATTGAATGTAATTTTTTTATTGAATATATAATATAAAAATAAATATATCATAAAGCCTCGGTATATTATATACACTTCTAAGCTTGGTATTTCATGTCTTATATGTTATCAAAGGAACTCGATATTGCATGTAATACAAGTCAACTTAGTGTTGCGTACACCGAAAGCTAATCTCATTGTTTTGTGTCGCATAAGATTAACTTGGTGTTTCATATAAATAAATCTAGTAAAAAAATTAAATTTATTCTAAAAAAAGTATTATAAATTCTTGGGGTGTTATATCCACCAACTTAACGATTAATTTATAATTGTCATGTTTAAATAATAATTTTTTAATAGAGTACCACATTTTGTTTAAATCAAATGTTTCATGCATCGCAAGATATCTAAGAGATATAATTTATTTAAAAATAAATATATTGTAAAGTATTCGGGTGTTACATCATCTTCTAATCTTGGTGCTTCATTTCATATACACTATCCAATGTGATGCTCCTATTTTAAAATCTTAGGGTGTTAAATTCTACCCCCTAAAATAAATTTCATCCTTGAAATTTAATCTTAATCTTGGTAATAAACGGTTTTAATTTTGAAAATACCTTAATTGGAAACCCATATTATAAAAAGGTTTAGTAAAAATTCCTCTAGTTAAGAGAGAAATAGATGTATAAAGGTTATCCAGAATAACACATTATCAGGTTTCCATATATGAGAAACTTTGTGGACAGTTAAGATATAGACTTGAAAGAAAAGAATAAATAATTATATAAAGTGGTAAAGATCATTTATCACAAGAATGGGCCTTGGTCCAAAAATTTGGGCCTACGGGCCATATAATGGGCTAAATTCCCACTGGGCCTTCGGGCTATGTAATGGGTCTCCCTCTACCCAGTTTAAAGAGGTATTTGCTTTGATTTAATTATAAATGAAGCTTCGACCCCAAACTTTTAGAAAAAAATGTTTTTTATGCCTGATGCACTAAAATTAACTTTTAATGGATTGTAAGATCCATAAAAGAGTAAAAATATATTCCTACTATCTATATTAAAATAAAAATGGTTAGAAAAATGCAAGTTAATATCCAAAATGAATATGAATTTATTAATATCCAAAAATCAATAATGAAACCAAAGGTTTAATATAAATCATTCCTTAAATAAATGACCCTATATCCCAAATAAACTAAATAACCTAGACATGAAGAAAGGTTTTAACCTCAAAGATTATATCATACCATTTCAACCAAAATCTCAAAAACATAATATATTTTTTCCCAAATAATTCTTTATGTTAAACCAAATGGTTACATATACTTCAACCCAATAAAAAATCTCCTGAAATATCATTAGTCATCCCAAAATCAAATGTCTTGATCTAATGATATGTTTCTAAAAATAAAATTAATATTTAATCTTCAAACTGTTGAGTCAATAAGGTTTTCCTTATTAATTTTCCATTCCTTCTTGTTTTGAAAATCACAAACACCTTTCTTTAAGGAAAATCGCTTTTATAAGGGAAATCACTTTTATAAGGAAAATCGCTTTTATAAGGAAAATTGATTTTGTAAGAAAAATTATCCTTATCATATTTTCATTCATATATTTCTTAAGTATAAGTTTCAGATTCATTTCTATATTCTCAGAATCGTTTGAAACTTTGATATGAAGCATTCTGTTTTAGGTTCCGAATTCTGGATGAGAACTGTAATAAAGTTCTACTCCGAATTCTGGATACGAATTCTCATTACGAATTCTGATGATGAATTCTCATTACGAATTCTGATGATGAATTCTCATTACGAATTCTGATGATGAATTATCATTACGAATTCTGATGACAAATTCTCATGATGAATTCTGTTGACGAATTCAAATTCCGAATTATCATTCCGAATTCACCTATTAAACAGAATCTGATCATCTTTGTTTTATACACTCCGAATTTATTTAGACTCCAAAAATTATTTTTGGTTAGACTCCGAACTCTCATTTTTCTTACGCTTTTATAATTTGTCTACTCTTTAATATTTTTTCTTTCATTCCGAATCTTCACTCCGAATCTTCACTCCGAACTTTTTTAAGTTAAACTTTAAACGATGTCGTACTTTCTGTTATACTTGTTTTATTATAAAACGATGTCGTCTATTCTGTTATAAACTAACCGTTGGTTAAGTTACACGTGTATAGGTCCCTCCGATTTTTAAGGAAAATATGACCGTTGGAAAGGAGGCCGACCTTGCCTATAAATAGGAGCTCATTTGAAAGAGCTCGATGATGACTGATGAATGACTTCTTCTATATTGTGCATACATGCTGTTGAAGTGATTTCTAGAGAGAGAGGCTCTTATTAACTCTCAAAGCTTTGTGCGACTCCGAATGTTGGTGATTACATTCGAGGACTTCCGGGGATAGGAAGACAGAGGTTTCCAACACCTTGAAGTTGAGGGCTTCCTTGTTGAGGAAGACAGAGGTGGCCAACTACCTTGAAGTTGAGGGCTTGCGGGGATAGCAAGACAGAGACTCCGATCTTCGTATCGAGGGCTTACCCTGGTGTGGGTAAGACAGACTTGCTTGAAAGTATAAATCAAGGGGCCTTTATCCAAGGTTGTTGGATACCCTTCTATTTGGGTTAAAAGACTTATATCTTGTTACTTGTAGTTTTACTACTCATTTGTTTCCGCTGCATTTTGTATTATAAGGAAAGTATAACTTTCTTATACTTCCTTACTTTTAATGTGTTTCATTTAGATTCTATACGCTTTAAGGTAGAATCTCATATTGTAATCTTTTGTTAAGTTTCAATTTCCGGAACCATATTTCCGGAACCTAATTTCGGAATCTCTTTCCAAGTTTTCATTTGGTGTTAGAGGTGTTGTGAATTTTCTTAGTTTAACTTTGTTAAACTTAGCCCTTTCCTTTGTTTAAGGAAAACATAGTTATTCATAACTAACTTTAAAGGTTCCAAAGGAATTTTTAAAGTATACAATTCACCCCCTCTTGTATATTGAGAATCTACATCATTATTTCGATCCTACAATTGGTATCAGAGGAGGTCTCTGAAATACTTGTACTCACATATAAGTTTTTCTTGCTCACTTTCTCATTCCGAACTTTCCCATTCCGAACTTTCTCATTCCGAACTTTGTTATTACGAACTTTTTTCTACTAACAAGTTTGTGTGCCAAAGGTTTTTAAGTATGAAAAGAATTAATGTTGGCTCCATTGATAATCTAAATCCTACAAGACCACCAATATTTGATGGTAATGATTATGAGTACTGGAGAGATCGAATGAAGACTTTTTTTATCAATAATGGAGTGGACAACTTTGTTATGCTTACTGGAGATTATAAAATTCCTGATAAGGAAGTTAGAACTTTTACTAACCAGGAAAAGCAAGAGTATCAACTCAATTATAAGGTATGCAATACTTTACTTTGTTCAATGACTAGAAATATATATAGCCAAATTTATTCCTGTGAAGCAGCTAATTGTATCTGGAAGAAGTTAGAAGTTACACACTTTGGAACTTCTAAAGTGATTGAGACTAGGAGAGCTATGCTTAGATCTGAATACCATGGTTTCAATTTTCCTTATGGTGAACCAATTTCTAAAGTTCAACAGAGATTTATGACTATCGTCAACAGTTTACAGTCTATGGGAGAGAAAGGGTTAGATGATGAAGCACTTGTGGATAAGATAATTGATATTATGCCCAATGAATGGGAATCCAAAAGAATAGCTATAAATGAGAACATGAAGGTCACTCAAATTTCTCTTGATGAGTTATTTGGAACTCTTATACAACATGAGACAAGAATGAAGAGAGATGCTGACAACATTAAAAAGAAAAATGGGAGTGGTACTGTTGCTTTTACAACAACATCAAATCATATGAAAGCTAAGACTCCTAAGAGAGTAACCAGATCCAAGTCTAAGAAGATGGTTGTTCAATCAGATTCTAGTGAAAGTGAAATCTCATAAAATGAATTAGAAAATATTGCTCGAAGTATGAACAAGATTGCTGGTCAGAGAAATTTCCAATCCAAGTATAAGAAAAAGGAAAGGAAAGATAGGAAAGATGGAGAAGTCACATGTTATGAATGCAAGAGAGCTGGACATATTAGACCAGATTTCCCTTTGCTCAAAAAGAAAGAAAGGAAAGAAAAGCATTCATACAGGAATAGAAAGAAGTATTATAAATCCAAAGCTAAGAAAGTTCTGAAATCTAGTGATACCTGGAGTGCCAGTGGTGGTGACTCTTCAGATGAATCTTTTGATTATGAATCTTTAGGACAGAAGACTCTTGGTCTTATAGCCAGATTACCTATTGATAATCATTGTTTTATATCTAAGGTATGAAATTCTGAATCATTGACCAATGTTTCTTTAAATTCTAATGATAGTAAGTATTATAACTCTTCTGATGAAGAATCCTCTTCTGATGAAGAAAATACTTTACCTACTTATGATGAAGTTTCTAGGTTTGCTAAACTTCTTGAAATTGAGAATTCCAAACTCAATAAAAAACTTGATATGGAAAACTCTAGGAATTCTATTCTTACAAAAGAGATATCAGATCTCTCTAAAGATCTTGATAGGAAAAATGCTGATTTTGAAATTATTTTAAAAAATCTTGAGGAAGTAAGTTCTGAGAAGAACAAACTTTCTAAAGAGTTAGAAAAAGTAATTTCTAAGAAAAATGTTTTCGAGCCTAGATTTAGTTCCAAATCTAATGATTTTGAGGATAAAAACTTGGTTATAAAACTCAAGTCCGAAATTTTTTCCTTAAATAAGTGTTTATAAAACTTTACCCATGGTAAGGAAAATTTTGATAAAATGTATTCCCAAATACGACCTTTAAGAAATAAATCCGGATTTGGTTATACCCATGCAAAACCAATTTTTAGTAACAATTATTTTGTTCCTCAAAGTGCCCCATTTTGTACTAAGTGTCAATGTGGTGGTCACTAGGCAAAGAATTGTTCCTTAAACAAAACCCAATCTCTAGGATTTCACAAAGCTTACTTTTCTAAGAATATGTGGGTTCCTAAAATTTTGTTATCTAGAAATCTCGGATCCAAACAAGTTTGGATTCTGAAAGTCTAATTTTCTTCTTGGTTTCAGGAAAATAAAGAGAGTACCAGAAACAATACATGGTACATGGATAGTGGATGTTCCCAGCACATGACTGGTAACAAAATCTATTTTGAAAAGATTATCAAAACGAAAGGAGGAAAGGTAACTTTCAGAGATAATGCTAAGGGAGAGATTGTTGGTATTGGTAATATTGTTCTTTTAGGTAAAACTTTGATTTCAAATGTTCTTTTTGTTAAGGGTCTTAAGAACAACCTCATTAGCATAAGTCAGTTATGTGATGAAGGTTACCTTGTGAATTTTAGGAATGATAAGTGCTTAGTTCACAATTCCAAGGAATAATTTATTCTCTCAGCCAATAGGCATGAGAATGTTTACACCTTAAACTTAGAAGACCTCAGGAGCCAAGATTTACCTTGCCTAAGTGCAATGGAAGATCATTCCTGGTTATGGCATAGAAGACCAGGTCACTGTAACCTTAGAAACCTATGTAAACTCACTAAGAAGAAACTAGTTAAGGATCTACCGGAGCTTAGATTTGATTCTTCTAAAGTTTGTGATCCTTTTCAATATGGCAAGAAACATAAATCTAGTTTTAAATCAGTCAGTGAAGTCTCAACAACTGATGCATTGCAGTCAGTGCACATGGATCTTTTTGGTCCAACACAAATTGGAAGTATTGGAGGAAAATACTATGTGTTTGTTCTAGTTGATGATTACACTAGATTTACTTGGGTTTATTTTTTAGCAAATAAATCTGAAGCTTTTTCTTATTTCAAAAGTTTTAGAGCTCAAGTTAAAAATGAGAAAAACCTTCCATTGAAAACTATTAACAGTGATCATGGAGGAGAATTTCAAAATTCTGATTTTGAAACTTTTTGTAGTAAAAAAGGTATTACTCACAATTTTTCAGCACCTAGAACTCCTAAACAAAATGGTGTAGTTGAGAGAAGAAATAGAATTCTTCAAGAGATAACTAGAACCATGTTGAGTTAATATTCTATAGCTAGACATTTCTGGGATGAAGTTGTAAGTACTGCTTGTTATATTATAAATCGAGTTTTGATTAGACCTTTTCTTAATAAAACTCCTTATGAGTTATGGAATGGTAGAAAACCAAGACTATCCTACTTCAAGGTTTTTGGTTGCAAAGTATTCATTTTGAATACTAAAGATTACTTACATAAATTTGCACCAAAATCTGATGAAGGAATTTTCTTAGGTTATTCCACAACTTCTAAGGCTTATAGAGTTTTTAATAAAAATACTTGTATTATTGAAGAAACAGTACATGTAAAATTTGATGAGTCTGATCCTTTTGTTTTTAAACCATCCCAGCCTACATCCTCAGATGTGTTTTCAAAAACTGATTGTCAACCTTTGATAGAAGAACCGTATGATAAGGATAATGTTCAAGAGGATATTTCTGAAACATTTACCCCAGAATACTTTCTACCCTATGTTGATGAACAAGATTTTCAAAACCCAAATCAGGGGTTTCTTAAGAATCATCCCAGTGATAGTATCATTGGTGATGTAAATCAACCTGTAAGGACTAGAAGTTACTTAAGAAATGAAGTAGAACATCTATCATTTCTTTACCAATTAGAACCTAAAAGCACTGATGAAGCTTTAGGTGATGATGATTGGATCAAAGCCATGAAAGATGAACTAAATGAATTCGAAAGGAATAAAGTATGGACCTTGGTTGAAAGACCTAAGGAAACTTCTGTTATTGGGGTAAAGTGGGTCCTTAGAAATAAATGTGATGAAAATGGAGTCATAGTAAGAAATAAAGCTGGACTTGTTGCTAAAGGCTATAATCAGTAAGAGGGAATAGACTATGAAGAAACCTATGCTCCAGTAGCTAGATTTGAATATATCCGTATTCTACTTGCCTTTGCAGCATTCTTTAATTTTAAACTTTTTCAGATGGATGTGAAATGTGCTTTTCTTAACGGTTATGTCCAAGAGGAAGTTTTTTTTGAACAACCTCCTGGCTTTGAAGATACAAAACATCCTGGTCATGTTTTTAGACTTACTAAATCTCTGTATGGTCTTAAACAAGCCCCACGAGCATGGTATGATAGACTCACTAGATTTTTGCTTCAAAATAACTATGTTAAGGGAAATGCAGATCCAACCCTTTTTATAAAGAAAGATAAGAAAAATGTTTTGATTATTCAAATTTATGTTGATGACATCATATTTGGTTCAACTCAGCAATCTTTGACCGACTCTTTTGCAAGTCTAATGAAATATGAGTTTGAAATGAGTATGATGGGTGAGTTAACTTTTTTCCTTGGTTTTCAAATTTCTCAAAAACCAGAAGGAACCTACATATCTCAACATAAGTATATTAAAGATCTTCTTAAAAAGTATGGTTATGACAACACTAAGATTATAAGTACTCCTATTGGTACCTCAAACTCTTTAGATCTTGATGAAGCTGGTAAACCAGTAGATAAAACATCTTTTAGAGGTATGATAGGAAGTTTACTTTACTTAATAGCCAGTCGACCATACTTAATGTTCTCAGTATGATTATGTGCAAGATATCAATCCAATCCTAAGGAATCTCACTTAAAGGCAGTAAAAAGAATTTTTTTCTACCTTAAGGGAACCATGGATCTAGGATTATTTTATACTTATGGATATGATTTTGTTCTAAAAATCTTTTCTGATGCTGACTTTGGTGGATGTATAATGGATAGAAAGAGTACATCCGGAACTTTTCATTTATTAGGAGATTCATTAGTTTCTTGGTCCTTCAAGAAGAAACATTCTGTAGCACTCTCCACTGCTGAAGCCGAATATGAAGCAGCCGGAAGTTGTTGTTATCAAGTGTTGTGGATGCAACACACACTCACAGACTATGGCATGAGTTTTACTAAAACTTAAATTTTGTGTGATAACACAAGTACCATTGCCCTTAGTAAGAACCCTGCACATCACTCTCGTGCAAATCACATAGATATTAGGCATCACTTTCTTAGGGATCACACACAAAAAGGAGATATAATTCTTCAGTTTATCGGAACGCAAGATCAACTTGCTGATATTTTCACCAAATCTTTGCCTACTGATAGATTTGAATACATTAAACAGAAGTTAGGAATGATAACCGTAAGGTAATCTTTCTTAATTAATTTTCTGTTGAAAAAAAATCTCTTTACAGTAATAAACTTCTTTTCACAGGGGGAGTACATTTTATTGTTAGAGTAACTACGTTTTTTAAAGTTTGTTTTCAAACTTTTCCGAACTAAAATTCCGGAATGGAAATTTCCGGAACTGAAATTTTCAGAATGGATATTTTCGTATAGAAAAATTCTGGAATAGAAATTTTTGTATTGAAAACTTCCGGAATGGAAAATTTTGTACTGGTATTTCCATAATGAGATTTTCGTATTGAGACTTTCATAATGAGTTTTTCATTTTTTTAAACTTTTGTAATGAAATTTTCATACTGAAATCCTTATAATGTTTTTCGTACTTAGTTTTTCATACTCAGTTTGTTTTTCGTAGTGAGTTTTTCGATTTTTTTTGTAGTTTTTTTAATATTACCCATTACAAATAATCCTCCTAAGCCAATATGAAAGGTATGATTTCCTTACTCAAAGTTTTCATAATCATACTTTACTTCCTGTTATTTTCTTATATTTTGTTTTTGGATTATATTTTTCTTAAATATTTGTTTTAATAAAACCTCAAAAGATCGGATTCAAGTTTTCTTGAGAATTGGTTTTCAACCGTCAGATCTGATCTCAGCTTGTCTCAACCGTTCGATCAACTGAGGAAGTTGAACCGTCTTCTCGTTGCCTATATAAAGGGGACCTCAAATGGTTTTCCCACATTGGTTTTCAAGCTCCAGCGTCCCGAAGCTCTGCCTCTCTGTTTTAAGACCGTTCCGAACTTCAGCTTTCTCTGTTCTGAACTTCTCAGAGGTCTTCAGATCCGAATGTCTGTGGAAGTAGCTTCTCAAGACATGTCTTATTCTAAGCCGATTTCGAAGTGGTTAGTATATAGAGAAATCTTGGTTCATCCTGATTTCTTCAACAAGTATGATACTCTTATATCCAAGAATATTAAGCTCAACGGATGGGAAGATGTTGCTGTGTCCAAGCCAGGAAATCAAGATGAAGTTTATTCAGATTTTCTTATAGAGTTCTATGAAACAGTTTCCTTCCTTAAGGAATATGGTAGAGAGAAGTTGTCATTTAAGACTTATGAAAAAACTTATAAACTTTCTTATGCCAAGGCAGCCATCTTGGTAGGGCTGAACAATGAAGGAGAAGCTGAGTTCATTTCTCATGTTTTTCCGGATTCAAAAGGAAGCTTCAACAAGGAAAAGGCTTTGGAAACTCTCGGACTGTCAGATGATAAGGCTCCGAAGATTGCTTCTCTGTCTACCAATTTCTGGATTCTAGAATTATGGGTACAAGGCCTTATCGTATCAAGAAAGGGTGACAAAGATAGTTTGAAGAAGAGTGAGATATAAATCCTAGATTTTCTGATAAATCTGAGGAAGTTTAATCTGATGAAACACATTCTTATTACCCTTGAGAATGTTAAGAAAGGGAATTTGTGAGCTCAGATCATAATGTATCCAGCAATCCTCTCAAATTTGATAGTTCAGTGCCTTGAGTCTTTCAAAGAGGCTTGCAAGTCTAAGCCAAGAGTTTTCAAGATTATGTTGGTGAGTGATGGTACTCTCAAAAGGATGAATGTAGCCTTCGATAAGAAGACTGGTCAGTTTATTGATTTACCTGCTCAAGAAGAAGTGATTCCGAAAGTTGCTGATCCGGAATCTTCTAAATCAGTGAAGAAGAGAAAGTTGAAGGAATTTGTAGTTGAAGCAGAGAATCCCAAATCTAAGGAAGTTCATTCTGCACCTCCTAAACCGAAGAAGAAGAAATCTTACCCAGATGAAGTAGTTTCCAAGTGGAGGGAAGTCAAAGAGAAGAGAGTGCAAGGGGAGCCTCAGTTTGGCTTAGATCCTGCGAAGGCTAAGGCCTTGAAGGAAAGAATTGCGGATGAGCTAGAAAAACAAGTGAAAGAAAAGAATCTTAAGAAGAAGATGTCTGAAGCTGAGGTAGCTTAGGCTTTGTTAAAGTTTAATGAGATGGTTTCAGCAAACATTCCTATTCCGAGATCTTTTTCTTTGGAATCTCTACCAGAGAATCCAGGAAGAAACTTTGTTGTTCCGGAAGAGAAAGTAGCTAAGCCTGTTGAGGAAATAGAGCAGATTGAGCAAGTGGGAGAAAAATAAGCTGTTGCTGAAGGAAGTGGTGAAACCGGAGATGTTTTAAAGTAAGTAGATGATTATAAGGGGACACCTTCGGAACATTTGTCGCTCCGAACTTTAGAATCTGAATCATTGAAGTTAGTCACTCCAGGGAAGGATGAGCAGGAAGGAGAAGAAGAGGTAGCTTATCATGCAGAGGAAGAAAAACTTCTATATGATATTTCTCAAATGGAGAATGTAGAGGATGGTGCTCAAAAGGTTGCTAATGATGAATACAATGTTGTTCAAGTGTCTGACAGTGAAAAGAGAACTCCGGAACATGACTCCATTCTGAAAAAGGACAAGGGAAAACAACTTGTTGTTGATACCCTGAGCTCAGTGGTTGTAAAGAGAAGGGAAGTTGGTGATTCTTATAAGAAAAAGGTTGAGCATATTGAAGAAGAAAATTATTCAAGTAAAGTCTTGGATTCAGATTCATCTTCGTTGGGGAATGATTTTGTTGTTCATCCATTAAAGAAGTTGGTAGGTACTATTACAACTTTTTCAAGTATTGATTCAAGATGCCAGATGATCCAATATGATTTGAATCAGAAAACAGACTCCGTATCCATGGTTATGGAAAAATGTGTTGAGATAGAGGCTCAGTTCAAAACTTTCTTTGTTGGCTATGAATCCCACAAAAGATCTTTCAAGAGGATGACTAGTTGGTCGAGGAAGAATGTAGAAGAGATGAGGCTATTTGATGAATTCCAAGATAATGTGAAGGATGCCTTTGAGACAGAAGACAGGAAGATAAATGAACTTACTTCATCCTTTGAAGAAAAGTTGATAGATGAAAAGAATTTCCGGATTCAAGAAGTCAGAGATCTGAATGGGAAGCTGAATTGTATTTCTCAAAACTGGAAGTTTGAAAGGGATCATCGGATTGAGTTTGAAGAAAAGTTGAAGGCTCAGGAAGAAAAGCTTAAAGCTCAGGAAGAAAAGTTGAAAGCTCAGGAAGAAAAGATTGAAGCTCAAAGTGCAAGAATTTTTATGTTAGAGAAGCAAGCCGAGGAAGACCATAAAGACTTGAAGAAGATAAAGACTATTCTTAAGGGTCTCACGGTGAAGGAAAAAGATCCAAAATAGACAGATCCGATCTTTTGTTGCATCTAAATTTATTTGTTGCCAAGATTTCAAACTTAATGAAATTTGTGCTTGCTCGTTTCTTTTGTTGTTGCTACTAATTTTTCAGGTACTTTGTTATATTTACCATTCCCTTGAATTATTTTTGAAAATCACAAAGGGGGAGAAGGAAAAGAACCCTAATAAAAGGGAAAAAGAATCTTAACAAAGGGTGAGAAAGAAAACCAACTCTAATAGAGTTCATCTAAGGGGGAGTTTTCCATTAAAGAAGAATTTCTTATTCTTAATGAAATGTCATTCCGGAAATCTAGAATACGATCCTTAGAGTTTCAAAGCCTAAGGGGGAGTTAGTCGTATTCATCAACATCCATAAGAAAAGGGAGATAGGCTTTAATGTTTTCTTTCTTCTTAGACTTTCATTTTCGTAAGGATGTTTGTGATTTCCAAAAAGGGGGAGATTTTTGAGTCAATAAGGTTTTCCTTATAACTTTTCCATTCCTTCTTGTTTTGAAAATCACAAACAGCTTTCTTTAAGGAAAATAGCTTTTATTAGGGAAATCGCTTTTATAAGGAAAATCGCTTTTATAAGGAAAACTTCTTTTGTAAGAAAAATTATCCCTATCATATTTTCATTCATATATTTCTTAAGTATAATTTTCGGATTCATTTCTATATTCTCGGAATCATTTGAAACTTTGATATGAAACATTCTGTTTTAGGTTCCGAATTCTGGATGAGAACTGTAATAAAGTTCTACTCCGAATTCTGGATACAAATTCTCATTACAAATTATGATGATGAATTCTCATTACAAATTCTGATGACGAATTCTCATTACAAATTTTGATGATGAATTCTCATTACGAATTCTGATGACAAATTCTCATGACGAATTCTGTTGACGAATTCACATTCCGAATTCTCATTCCGAATTCACCTATTAAACAGAATCTGATCATCTTTGTTTTATACACTCCGAATTTATTTAGACTCCGAAAATTATTTTTGGTTAGACTCCGAACTTTCATTTTTCTTACGCTTTTATAATTTGTCTACTCTTTAATATTTTTTCTTTCACTCCAAATATTCACTCTGAATATTCACTCTGAACTTTTTTAAGTTAAACTTTAAACGATGTCGTACTTTCTGTTATACTTGTTTTATTATAAAATGATATCGTCTATTCTGTTATAAACTAACCATTGGTTAAGTTACATGTGTACAGGTCCCTCTGATTTTTAAGGAAAATATGACTGTTGGAAAGGAGGCCGACCTTACCTATAAATAGGAGCTCATTTGAAAGAGCTCGATGATGACTGATGAATGACTTCTTCGACATTGTGCATACATGCTGTTGAAGTGATTTCTAGAGAGAGAGGCTCTTATTAACTCTCAAAGCTTCGTGCGACTCCGAATGTTGGTGATTACATTCGAGGACTTCCGGGGATAGGAAGACAGAGGTTTCCAACACCTTGAAGTTGAGGGATTCCTTGCTGAGGAAGACAGAGGTGGCCAACTACCTTGAAGTTGAGGGATTTCGGGGATAGAAAGACAGAGACTCCGATCTTCGTATCGAGGGCTTACCCTGGTGTGGGTAAGACAGACTTGCTTGAAAGTATAAATCAAGGGACCTTTATCCAAGGTTGTTGGATACCCTTCTCTTTGGGTTAAAAGACTTATATCTTGTTACTTGTAGTTTTACTACTCATTTGTTTCCGCTGCATTTTGTATTATAAGGAAAGTATAACTTTCTTATACTTCCTTACTTATACTCTGTTTCATTTAGATTCTATACACTTTAAGGTAGAATCTCATATTGTAATCTTTTGTTAAGTTTCAATTTCTGGAACCATATTTCCAGAACCTACTTTCGGAATCTCTTTCCAAGTTTTCATTTGGTGTTAGAGGTGTTGTGAATTTTATTAGTTTAACTTTGTTAAACTTAGCCCTTTCCTTTGTTTAAGGAAAACATAGTTATTCATAACTAACTTTAAAGGTTCCAAAGGAATTTTTGAAGTATACAATTCACCCCCCCTCTTGTATATTGAGAATCTACATCATTATTTTGATCCTACACAAACCATATAAGTAAAAATAATGCTATACTTTCTAGTATGTTATATAGTCTAGTTGTAGGCATTTCACCCTTATCTCCCTTCAGTTATGGGTTCAATCCCCATGGGCTTACCGGATGTGATGGGTTTTCACCCAGCTTATGAGAAGTCCTTTTTCTAAAACTATATAAAAACTTACATGATTATCATATTCATAATTCACTATGATCCTATAATGTTATCAATAATATTAATTTCATATTCAAAAATAAAATTATTCATTAAATCAATTTTTAAACCACTAATGTTTTCTATGTAGCTCATTATTTTCCACAAAATAAACTAATTACCTCAACATCAAGCACATATCCAATATTATATTTTTCTCAATTATGTGTTTTTTATAGAGTATCACCATACCATTAAATCAAATTTATAGGTAATTAGTATCATTCAATATATTCTTATAAATCCTTAATGGAAAAATTCTATAGAACAATACTTATAAATATATATCTCGATTCACCAAATTATTGAATTTGAGTACATAAACATTCAATCATTCAACTTCACTATTAAATCATTAATTGTGATTCGTCATCTTATTACTTAATACCTCATTACTTTAATATGTCATTTATAGTTTATTCATCATCAAAAAAAACATTTACTCATAAAACCTTATTGTTCTTCTTCTCAATCTCCCCCTAGGACATCAATTTACACAGTGACCATTCTTTCCATATTTAAAACATTCAACCATTGATGATTCCTTAGGGAAACTATTATTCATATTCATTGTATTAACTAAGAATTTAATTTTTCCTCAGTAATTTATTTTTCCCTTCTTCTCCACATGTAAAAAATCTTCTCATTCCTTTGAGACATTACCTTGAGTGATTCTTCCCACATTCTCGATATATAGTAAACTAAATCTTCTTTCCTCCATAGTCTCCACCACCCGAAATCTCAGTGAACCCCAAGCTTATATTCTTTGGTTAGTTATAGAGTTATATAAGGTGAATATTGTTAATTATATATCATGATAACTGATTAGGTATAATCACAATATCATTTAATCCATTCATCATCCCACTTGGTTTCTCATAAATACATTGTCTATCACATTCAACATTAACCCTGTTCCTTTTGAATCCTACCATTGACTAAAATCCTAAAGAATTGTGTGAGAAGTAATATTCATCATGGGAAAGAATATAATCCTGAAAAATTATTTTCAATATGTCTAAATCATGACACATTAATTTCAATATAAGACACCTTAGGTACCTTTGTCATCCATGATCATCATATATTCAAATACTTCATGATGGTTCGTAAAGAGTTTGTAAATTTACAAAGCATATCCCTTAGGAGTGTCAAACCAAGTGTGTATTAAGGATCGTTGTTATGTACTAGGTAATGCTTGAGTTAATCCAAAAATGCCTTATTTGGATTTATCACCCCTAGGTACATCTTTTTTAAAACCATTCCCACTTTTAGTGTCTAGATAGAGATGTAATTGCTTAAAAACCACTCACTCTATACTTCACCAAGATTCTAGGATATTTTTCAATACTTAGTATTATCCTCAGACTTATAATTAAACAAAGACATAGGGATCTCACTAAGGTTTTCTCATCCTAGTTCCAAAGGTTAACTAAATGTTTTATCTAATACCAACTATGAAAACCCACACATTTTACACATATTAATAATACATAAAACATGTAATCCTTATTTTATTTTCCACATCAAGCTCCAAAAATCCATTTCAAACTCCTAAATACGAATGATATAACCTGTAGAATACATAAATGAATGATCTAAAAAAACTATTAAGGGAATAAACATGACAAGGAAGCATAAAATGTGAGTGAAAGCACAACATGATATCATAAAAGATAAGGAACATGAGTAATCACATGGAAGTGTAACATAAAGAAAACGATATCAGCCGATCATGGAATCATATGAAATGTGTCAAAAACAAATAAAATGACATAAACATGAGTCAAAGATAACTTACTAGATAATATCACATGGTGGAAAAAGTATCATAATATATTAGGTTTACTATATAATCCCATACATGACACCTTATGAGACTAAATCTTTACCCAATGCATTTGAGTGCTATCTGGGTGCACCCATCATAAAATGTTCATGATGTATTTGTGCCACATAAAAGAAATAAATAATAAGGAATAACATAATAATTAACTATGGAAATAAAATGGGTTTCATAATATTTCTTCATATCATATTAAAAGGAAATTTAATAATGAATTCATTTGAGAAACGATCATAATGAAAGTATTTCCCTATTAAAGGAAGGGAGAATAAACCAGGTATACATGTAAGAGACATATATATTTAATTTATAAGAAATAAATTAAATAAAATGGTTTTTCAAATAATGAATATACTTAAAATAAATATTGAAAAAATATCCTTTTCAATTTGTGTAACATCAAGGGATGTCATCTTAGATGGAAAATGATTTTGAAATATCACTTTAAACATTTATTGAGGAAAATATCCTATTTATTTTGAAAATATTTATTTTAAATATAAAACTTTACCAAAAATTAATTTATTTTTGAAAATAAAATTTGAAACTTAAAAACTAATATTTAAAAAATTGAGTGGTCATGATGGAAGAAGATTTAAATTCATGCCAACTATGTTAAAAAAGATTCCTTTCACATTTTTTTAAGAAAATCCAAAATGTACCTTGTTCAGAAAATGATGGGAATATTTATTTTAATTTTTTTTATAAATATATAATTAAGGTTTAAAATTAATTTAATAAACTATAGTAAAACATTTTTGAAAATATTTTTATAAAACATGGATTAGGATGAAAAAGGATTTTTGACCGAAGAGGTAAATTAAGTCAGATTTTCTTAAAAACATTTTCTCAATAATTTTAAGTACCAAAGAGAGGAAAATGGTAATATTACCTGAAAAATTCATGAATAAATAGTGGATAATAAAATTAAAGGGGGTTTATTAGATAATGATCAAATAATTTCAGTGAATGGGAATCCCGTCATAAGCAATCTCGATTAAAATGAGATTAGAACATAAACCCTTACCACTTTGATAAATTTTGAATAATAGATTCTCATTTCTGAAGTAGATTGATTATAACTTTAAATATCATTATGTATGATGAATTAATTATATATTATTTAAAGTGGTAGTATATACACCATTCAAAATAAATTAGGTTCATAAAATAACATGTGTCTTAAAGAAAGAAGTTTGAGATGAAACGCTTAAAAAGTTTGTATCATTGAGGTGAGAGTTAATCAAAGGGGTGATTATGTGTAAAAAATTTAGATACAAATAAATATAAATTTAAATAAAACACAAATTAATCATATGTCATTTCACACATAATATTTTCATAATATAATCAACGAAGTAGACATAAAACCCAATGAATGGAAATTGAGTTGAGAAAACCCCTTACCTTACACTTTGATTTAGTTGAGATATATTTAAAAAAATATATAGTGGTTTTAATAATTTTATTAACTTATAAAATAATCATATTATTTTTTAAATATCATATATTATCATTTTATAATATATTATTACCCGTTCGTTAATAATCATTCATTTTCACTATTCTTTTGGGTGTTAATTGCCTTGTTTTCTCTTATACATTTCATCGTGAAAGTTCTGGATCTTGAACATAGGTTATAGTAAAATAATATCAAGAATGATATTAATTATATAAATATCATTATTTTAATTATATGTATCTTTATAATAATTATTGAATTTTGAACATGGAGAATGAATCACATCACTTTATGGAGATGGTAGACTGTATATACGCATGAGCGACATTATCATTTCCTTAATGGGTTAAAGGTTAAGGAAGTGGATTGTATATTAATTTTAGACAATCAATATATTTTCATATATATAACATATATTCATTAAATTTATCCTTTGTTATCTTCTATGTAAACCATTAGTGAAAAATGAATCACATCGCTTCGCGACGCAATAGTCCACCGTACACACGACTGACATAATTGCAATATCTACAGAATGAAAAGTAAGAAGGTATATATGATATTATAATTTTAGAAGTATAATTATATCATATATATCATATATAAAAAATTATATAAATCATTACATCCTATCATGAGAAGCGGTGATGGAAAATGAATTACGACAGTTCGTGAGAAGGTAGTCTGTCATACTCATGATCAATGGACTTATTTTCCATTTGAGGGAGGAGGAGATGTTTGTAGGTAATGAACTCAACATAAAAAAATATCTATTTATTTTTTATACTTATTTTATTTTATCATCTTTTTTTAATAATATTGGAAGGATTTTGGATAATAAATAGAGTAAAATGCTCGGTTAAGAACGTTACTTTTTGTTCAGACAACTTCTTTTGATTTTCACCAAAACCCTTTCTAGGTTATATTTATGAAAAAACAAGGTTTATAGTACAATTTTATGGAATTAAGGAACTATTTTTGGTATATATTTCCCAAAAAAATTGGATTTTGAAGTGTGAAAAGGATATGAGAGAGGGTGACCTTTTATAAGTGGGGGAGAGGACACATTTGGAATTTTTGAAAAGAAAGAATTACATTAAATTTTTTCTCCTGAAAAAAGGATCCAAAATGGAACATTTTAAAACCTTAAAATATATAAGTTATAAATATTTCCATCCAATAGGAATTATACATGTTTTGAGTAATTTTTAACACTTATCATTTTTAGTTTAACCCCCAGTAAACTTGTTTTTACCTTAATCGATGTAAATAATTTTTACTATTTTCATGATTCATTATGGAAAAAAATAAGTTGAAACTATTAGAAAATGTAAATTGTTTTAATTAAAAATATAGAATATATTTTCCCAAAATCACATGATGAAAAATTTTAATTTAAAATTAAACCTGTAGACGTGTCAAAGAAACAATTTTTCCAAAGAAATTTTTTCAAAATTTTAAAAACTTTTTATTTCAGAATTTCAATATGAAATTGATTCTAGTGGAATAAATTAGTTTAATTTTAATATAATTGTACTAGTTTTACTTTAAAACCTATTTAAAATATAATTTATCTTTGAAAATAATTTAAATAAAGAGGTAGTTTTAATAAAAAATTAGTTTTTTTCAATATTCATCAAAAAATTAATCTTCTCAAAATATTATAAAAAAATTACCAAAATATAATTTTAAAATGTATATTTAAAAATAAAGTTTTTTTCAAATATTTTTTTAAATGTGGTAAAAAATTAATTTTAAATTATGTTCACAAAGAGCGAATAAATTGCCTTTTAGAAAAATACAATTTTCCGAAAGCATTTATTTTTATTTAAAATAGTTATTATTTTATTTCTAATAAATAGATAACCATTGAATTTAATTTATACCTGTTTAAAACATATAATTTTCATACTTTATTCCATTTTATTCACACCCACCAACTTAATGGCTATGTTATAACTGTCAAGTTTAAATAATGATATTTCAATAGAGTATCATGTTTCGTTTATACCATGTGTTGCATACATCTCAAAATATTGAAGAGATTGAATTAATTTAAAAATAAGTATATCATAAAGTCTTGGGGTATTACATTCTCTTCTATATTTGGTGTTTTGTATCATATATGACATCTAAGATGATGTTCGTCTTTTAAAATATCAACGTGTTACAATATATATATATATATATATAATTTTCAATTTGTTTATTTAGCCTAAACAAATGCATCTTTGATTTTGGGAATGCCATAAATAGACCATTAGAACTTGAATAGAAGCACCATTTGTAGCTTTATGATTGTATCTATAATGACCCAAATTTTTTTAATAAAATTTCTTTCCTAAAAATGTGTGTTATATTATTTTGTACTCAACATAACTATATTTCTTTAATAATGAAGTGAGTATAATTTGATATTATACCATTGAGTTTAGACCATTATATGACATTTGGTCAATATGAAATTTGGTCAATATGACCTTTGGGAACTATAATCTTGATAATAATTTTAATGTTATCATTAGAGCTTATAAGTTAAATCTTGACAGAGAAAAATTTTAATAGAAAGAAGATTTGATGGCCTCAACCAGTAGAGTCATTCTTTTTGAAGCCTGTTTGTCAAAGCTTGGGAGGGAGGTTTAATCACTAAGCTTCTCTATTTATTAATAAAAATCTGAGCTTCAACAAGTGAATTTTGAACGAAATCGTCTACAAGAGAATTTCAAGTTAGTGGAAAATACCACTCGGTCGATGTTAGCCGAGGCACCCCGCACATCTACCACCATTTCACAGATTACTATCATGGTGTTTGAAGGTGTTATAAGGGTTTATGTTTCAAGGAATTATTTACTTAATTTATAATCCCTTTTTATAAATAAAATTTTTGTTCCATCAATTCCGTTGTTAGTTTAGGTTTTCTTAAAAATGTGACAAATTTAATAAATAGATTTTTCAGATAGAAATTGTACTTTTCAAAAAAGATATAATTATTATAATAAACTAAGTAATTGTCAATAATTTTTATTTTAATGATATATTATTATTAAAACACTATTATTTACATTTAAATTATAAAATAATTTTATTTTTTTCAAGTGTCTAAACTTTTACTATGCATTTTACTATAAATTTTTTATCCGCTATTATTTTTAATAAATAAGGATTTTTATATTTAAAAGTTAAATTTATAATACTTATATAATTATTATGATAAAATAAGCATCATTTTTTAAATCATCACATCAGTATTAGGTTAGGATGAAATTATGATAATTTTCTAAAATACTTTATTTTTTCATCAATAGTAAAAATACAGTTTGAGTTTTTCAGTATGTTTAATGACATAATAATGATGTAATAAGTAATATAATATGGTGGTATAATCTTTTGGATTAATATATAATAATAGGTGTCCCAATTGTCCAATACCATGGGAAAATACCATGGGAAATCCCATGGTTTTGAATTTACCACTACCTAGGTGTCCAAGGAAATTAATAAACACATCCTCCTCTTTCACTATATATTCACACCCATTTCTCCATTATATTTCATTAAAAATTAATCCTCAATGAATATTGTATATTTTTACCTCCCAAGGAGTCCTCCCAAGGTGTCTTCAATCCCCCAATTTCCCAATCTTTGAGTTTTAGGAGTTACTTTTCAAGGTAAGGGAAATCTCAACTTCTCTTTTCCTTTCAAGTTATCTTTTTTATGTGGTATGTATTTCAAATTTCCAAACTATGTTATTATTTACATTTTATTATATCCATATAAATTATTAAGAGTATTTTATGAATGGGATAACCTTGTTCCCTCTGTTTTTAATATTTTCTAAAACCATGTTTCATACCCTTTATGCTACCAGATTTTCTTCTCCAAATTTCTATCCTTTTCTCAATAAATTATCTTATTTTATTTTTTGAATACCCAAAACTCTTTATTTTCTTGGATTATTCACCTATATGTCAAAATTATATATTTTTATTCTGGGATTAACATAAATGAAAACCACCTTCCATTTTAGATATTTAATAATGACATAAAGATCTTGTCTTTAAGCACTTTTCTTTTAAAATCCATGATTTTGAGATGAAACCCATTTATTTTATTCTCCAAGAGTTATTTTTGAATTTTTTTATTATTATATATATGGATCAAATTAATTAATACATATTAATGGTATTCCCTGATTTCACTCCACCACACTGGGTAAATAATTTAATCTCTATATATGACATGTTTTACGATTCCTTGGTGAATAACCTTGGTAAAATTTATGACACCTTAATGAAAAACCTTGGTGATATAGTTATGAATGTATAAACTAATTTTTGTAACCACATTTACAAGTTATGATTTAATTTTATTTATGATATGACTCATGCTCTCTTCTTTCGTTCCATAATGACATTCTTCATGTTCTTATTGAATTTCCTCAAGATCATATGTAAACTGTTTCCCTTGCTTTCCCTTCTTGGGCCTTATGCTCACCCTTTCCTTCACTGTATGTAACCAAGTTATCAGATGAATTAATTTTACTTAGGATGAACCTTTTATGAATCCTTTCAAATGGAATATAGGAATTTTTTATGTTTTCATGTATTATTTACCTTTCTTCTAAGAAACTAAACTTTAAAAGATCCTCTATTTTGTACACTGTAATTAAAGTTTTGTAATAAATTGGAGGGTTGTGATAGTTGGTATCAAAGGATGGTTTAGTTATTTATGAAAATTAGGATTTCAAAACTTTATAAATAACCCTATAGAAATGTCTAAATATAGGAAAAACATCTAGGTATTTTGGTAAAATATTATGGAAGTGGTTTCTGATAAAATAATTCTCTATCTGGTATAAAGAAGTGGACGTGTCTCTAGTATAGATGTACCTACGGGTAAAAAATTTGACAATGTGTGCCGGGCTTGACCCAGTTTAACCTAGTATAAAAAAAATTAACTTACTGCATTTTTGGTTTGACATTCATATGGGATATGTTTGTTTAATCACAATATTTTTATTAGAAATTATAAAGGATTTACAAAAAACTCAATTGTTGTTAAAGAATAAAAAAATTAAGCATGATGTTTTAAGACATGAAATTACTTTTGAATTATAATATTATTAAATGAAATAATTTTCTCACTAAGGTTTTATTATTTTATAAAATGGAATGAAATATTGAAAGCACGTAAATGGAGAGTGAAATGGACCAGACACTGATGACCTTCTGATGGAAGTCAGAATGAAAAAATTCATGAAAATGATGAATCAATTGACTCGAGTTATGAGAAATAACTTGAATCAAGTTGAGATACCTGATTCTCCTTGAAGGGAATAACTTTATGTTGAGTCCTTTATGTGTTAATGAACACCTTTATTTAGTGGTTCTATTGACCCCTTGATTGTTGAACAATAGATAACCTCTATATAAAAGATTTTTTCTATAATCCATTTTTAGGAATAAGAGAAAGTCACACTAGATGTGTACTTATTAGAGGAAGAAGTTGATCAGTGGTGGAAACTGTTTAGAAAAAAGAATCCAAGAGGGGAGATTGAAGCTATTGAATGAGAAGAGTTCATGGGAACCTTTTTCAAAAGATATTTCCCCCATTCGATGCGAACGAAAATGGATAAGGAATTACTAGAGATAAAGATAAAGGAAAATGAATTTGTGGGAAGATATGAGATTAACTTCACAATACTTTCTCGTCACACCTATAGATTTGTCATGGATCATAATGGGAAGGTTTATAAATTATTTGGTGGACTAAGACCCCATCTACGGAAGAAAAAATCCAACCAAAAATATAAAAACTAAGAGAAGATCACGAGGAGTGCTATGAAATTTGAACTGGAGTTTGAAAAGATGCATTGGTCCCATATATTTAATTAAAAGAAGATATATTTGGATCTAAACTTGGGGAAGAACTTTGATCAAGGAAGAGTATGGAATTAAGTTTAAATTTCCACAAGTAAAAAATGTGGGAAGAATCATTTGGGTAACTTCTTACTTGGGATATAGAAATGTTAGAATTGTAGAAGAGAAGGTCATATTTCTTGGAACTGTCATAGTGAGGTGAAACATCAACTTCTCAATATAAATAACAAAGGGAATATAGGTAAGACCCTACCTGAAGTCCAACGCTTCAAGTTTAAATAGCTTGGGTACTTTACCAACAACTATCCAAATATGAAGTTAATGGAGGGGAATCACCATCAACCTTAGCATTGGCTTGTGGAGCAAGGTAATGTGTTTTCTATTATGATGGCTGAAGTATAGGATCCAAATGATGCGGTGGCAATTACTCTAATTGTTTTATCAAAGATAGTAAGTAATTTTTTTTATTATGGTTCTATGAATTACATTATTTCGTACAATTTTTCTAAGAATATAGAATCAATCCATGAACTATTAGAAGTAGAGTTATCTTTCAAGACTCTTGGAGGGATTATCCAAGCATCAATAGTTTATAGAATCTCTAGTATTTACATTGGTGAGTATAATCTCATCACAAATCTATTATTCATTTCCAATATACAATTATACATTATAATTGGGATAGAATGGATCTTAAAGTATACCGGTAAGATCAACTACAAAATCAAGGAGATCTCAGTAGTCTCGAATGAACAACCTATAACTGTTTTCAAAGGAGGTATATCTCAAACCGAGATTTTTCTTAAAGCACCACTGATATCCTTATTTATAGATATTATCAGTGAAGATGAAAAAAGAAATGAATGTATATGAATATAGAATATCCCCATCATTCAGGAATACATTGATATATTTCCTGAGGATTTACCTAGACCTCCCCTAGAAAGAGAGGTAGAGTTCTCCATTGAACTCATTCCGAGATCCAATCCTATTTCAATGACCCCACATAGAATGGAAAATATGGAGCTGGAGGAATTAAAGTAACAACTCCAAGATCTTTTGGAGAAGGGGTTTATATGGAGAAGTGTGTCTCCTTGTGGAGAACATGTTTTCTTTGTGAATAAGAAGTATGGATCAATGTGGTTATGTATTGATTATAGAGAAATTAATGGGATTATAGTGAATAAAAAGTACCCTCTTCCAAGAATGGATGATTTATTTGACCATCTTCGTGGGTCTCAATTCTTCTCCAAGATTGATCTTTTATCTGGTTATCATTAATTGAGGGTGAAGAAAGAATATATTCCAAAGACCGCCTTCCGATCAAGATATGTGTATTATGAGTTTTTTATTATGAAATTTGGATTGACTAATTACCCTACTATATTTATGGATTTGATTAATATAGTGTTTAAGGACTACCTTGATAAATTTGTTTTAGTTTTTATTGATGATATTCTAATATATTTCAAAAGTCATCAGGAGCATGAGGATTATATAAGGGTTATATTGAAAACTCTAAGGAAGGAGAGGGTATTTGGAAATTTTAGAAATTGTAAATTTTGGTTACAAAAAGTTTCTTTCTTGGACACATTGTAACCAATGAAGGAATCTTAGTTGATCCTACTAAGAAAAAGGTTGGGGAGGAGTGGAATCATCCTATAATAGTAACTGAGATTCATAGTTTCCTTGGATTAGGGAGATATTATAGGAGGTTTATGATTTTTTTTCACAAATTTATAATCCACTAACCAAGTTAACTCAAAAAGGGGTCAAGTTCATCTAGAGAAAGGAGTGTGAAGAAAGTTTATAAGAGATGAATAAGAGATTGGTTACTACACCCATGTTAACTCTACCCTCTATAGGAGAAGGATTTGTTATTTTTGGCAATGAATATATAAAAGGGATTGGGTAAATCCTTATGAAAAAATTAAAATGTTATTTATTATCCATCTCAACAGTTGAAGCCTCATGAGAAAAACTATCCTACACATGATTTGGAGCTGGCTGCAGTTGTTTTTTCTATGAAGATATAAAGGAACTATCTTTATGGGGATAAATTTGATATATACATAGACCATAAAATTTTGAAGTATATTTCAAAGCAAAAGGAATTTAACATGAGACATAGGAGATGGTGGAAAATTCTTGAAGACTATAATTGTTTAATTCATTATCACCCCAAAAGAGCAAACAAAGTTGCTAATGCATTAAGTAGGAAATACCATATTGTTCTGGAAATGATGAGGATTCAAGGGGATCCTTTGATTAAAAACCTAATAAAACTGAACATGGGAATCATAAGGGAAGGGAAATCATAAAACCTATCCAAAATGATTTCTCAACCATCATTAATAGATAAGATCAAGAAATATCAAATAGAATATCCTTTATTATAGATAAAGATAGAGGTTGTGAAGGTTGGGAAGTTTCCTGAATTCGATATTGATCGTGAAGGATTAACGAAGTTTATTACAAGGCTAAATGTTTCATATATGCTAGAAATAAAGAATGATCTAATGGATGGATCTCATAGATTAAATTACTCTATACATCCTAAAAGCTCCTTGGTCCTGATCTTATGCAAGAGATGACAGAAAAGGTTAATTCCATCCAAGAAAACATAAAGGATACTTAGAGTCGACAAAATATCCATTCTAACAACTGTTTAAGTGACTTGAAGTTTGGTGTTGGTGAAAAATACTTCCTTATTATATTACCTTGGAAGAGAGTCATGTGGTTTGTGAAGAAAGGGAAACTCAGCCCTAGGTACATTGGCCCCTATGAAATCCTTGATCACATAGGAGTAGTGTCCTATCATCTTGAACTTCTTACAAATATAGATCAAGTTCATGATGTATTATATATATATATATCTCTTGATAAATTACATACCTGACCCTTCACATATACTAAATCCTATGGCGGTACAACTGGAACATGATATCTCTTACGAGGAGAAACCAGTGGAGATCTTGAACCATAGAGACAAGGTTCTACACAATGAGACTACCCAGCTTGTTAAAATGTTGTGGAGGAGCCAAAAATATAAATAAGAAACATGGGAACTATAGGAGGAAATAAGGCAGAAGTAATAACACTTTTTTTTAATTGAGAGAATGAGTTGAAATTCCAGGGACAAAAATTATTAAGGGGGGAAAATGTAACGACATGATTTTTTTTAATAAATTTTGTTTCCTGAAAATGTGTGTTATATTATTTTATACTCAACATAAATATCTTTATTTAATAATTAATTGAGTATAATTTGAAATGAGGCCATTGAGTTTCCACCATTTTATGACCATTGGTAAATATGACTGTTGGAGACTATACTCTTGATAATAATTTATCATTATCATTAGAATTTATAAGTAAAATATTGACAAAGGAAAATTGTTACAAAAAGAAGAGTTGATTGCCTCAACCAGTAGAGTTGTTCCATTTGAATCCCAATTGTTACTAGGCGTTTTACTATGTAATTTCAACCCATTATTATTTTTAATAAATAGATATTTTTATATTTAAAAGTTAAATTTATCATACTTAGAGAATTATTATGATAAAATAGAAATCATTTTTTAAATCAAAACTTCAAAATTAGGTAAGGGTGAATTTATAAGAATTTATAAAATATATTATTTTTTCATGAATAGTAAAAATACAGTTTGAGTTTTTCGATATATTTAATGACATCATAATGATGTAATAAGTAATATAGTATTTTGGTTGAATCTTTTGGATTAAAATATCATAATAGGTGTCCCAAATAGTGAATACCATGGGAAAATAACATAGTAAATCCCATGGTTTTGAATTTACCACTACCTAGGTGTCCAAGGAAATTAATAAACAAATCATCCTATTCTACTATAAATACCCACCAATTTATCCATTATCATTAATTACCAATTCATCCTACATGAAGATATGATAGTTTTTCCTCCCAAGGATTCCTCCAAATGTGTCCTCAATCCCCTAAGGTCCCAATATTTGATTTTTAGGATTTACTCTTCAAGGTAAGGGATATCTTGACCTCTCTTTTCCTTTGAAGTTCATTTTTATGTGGTATGTCTTTAAAATTTCCATATTATGTTCTTTTTTAAGTTTTAATCTATACCTATACTTTATTAAGACACTTTTATGAATTGGGTACCCTTGTACCCTCTCTTTTTAATGTTTTCTAAAACCAAGTTTCATAGACATTATGCTGCCGGATTTTCTTCTTAAAATTTATCTCTTTTTCTCAAGAAATTCTCTTATTTTATTTTGTGAATACCCAAACCTATTTCTTAATTGGTATTAACCTAGATGTAAAAATGATATATTTTTATTTTGGGATTAACATACATGAATCAAACCTTTCTTTTTAGTGGGTTAATAATGACATAAATATCTTGTCTTTAACCACTTTTCTTTTAAAAGCCATGATTTTGATATGAAACCCGTTTATTTAATTATCCATGGTTTATTTATGAAATGTTTTATTATGATATATGTGTATCACATTAATTAATACATATTAAGGGTACACCTTGATATTTCTCCAATTCATTGGTTAAAGAATTTAATCTCTAGAGATGACATGTTTTATGATACCTTGGTAATTTTTATGACACCTTAGTGAAAAACCTTAGTGATATGCTTATGAATGTCTAAAATAAATGTTATAGAAAAATTTAAAAGTTATGATTCATATTATTTTATTTATTATATTACTCATGTTCACTTTTTCACACCATATTGATATTCTTCATGTTCTTATTGAATTTGTTCAAGATCACATGTAAATTGTTTCCCTTGCTTCTCATTACTGGGACTTATGATAACACTTTCCTTTAATGTATGTCCCCAGGTTATGAGATGCAGTAATTGTACTTAGGATGAACCTTTTATGAATCCTTTCAAGTGCAGTAGAAGAATGTTTTAAGTTTTCATGTATTATATACCTTTTTTCCAAGAAACTAATCATTTAAATATCCTCTATTTTGCACAATGTAATTAATGTTATGTAATAAAAAGGTAGGATGAGATAGTTGGTATCAAAGGATAGTTTAGTTATTTTTGGAAATTAGGATTTGAAAACTTCAGGTAGAACCCTATAGAAACTTTTAACTACAGGAAAAAAATCATGGTATTTTGGTGAAATATTAAATGGTTTCTTAGCAATGCAATCCCTATATGGATACAAAAAAGTTGATGTGGCTCTGAAACAGATGTAATTTGGGGTAAAAACTATGACAAGGTGCATTGGGCCTGACTCAGTGTAACCTGGTACACGGCAATAGGCCTTTCTTCACTCCCAGGGGATATGTTAGGTTAATCATAATCTTTTTATTAACCATTATGAAGTATTTATAGAAAATGTAATTGTTGTTAAATAATAACATATTTAGTCATGTTGTTTTAAGATATAAAATTACTTTAGAATTATAAGATTATTAAATTAAACACATTTCTTACTAAGTTTTTTTTTCTTTTATAAAATGGCGGGAAATAGGAGAAACTGAGTAAATGATGAGTGCAATGGACCAAGCACTGATGACCTTCTGATGAAATCTATAATGGAAATCTTCATGAGAATGATGAGTCAATTGACTCGACTTATGAGTAATAACTTGAGTAAATATGAGAGATCAGATTCACCTCGAAGGGAAAAAATTTCCATTGAGTCTTTTATACATCAATGAACACCTTCATTCAGTGGATCTACCAACCCATTGATTTATAAAAAATGGATAATCTCTATAGAGAATATATTTTACATACTCCATTGTTTGGAATAAGAGAAAGTAACCCTGGATGCATGGCACTTAAAATGAGAAGATGATTAGTGGTGGACAATGGTTAAAAAAAATCCAATATGGGAGATTGAATCTATAGAGTGGGAAGAGTTTAGGGGAACCTTTTTCAAGAAATATTTCCTCTATTATATGTGAATGAAAACGGAGAAGGAATTCTTAGATCTAAAGTAGAAGGAAAATGAATCTGTGGGTAGCTATGATATGAACTTCACAAGACTTTCCCATTATACATCTAACTTTGTTATGGATCATAATGGGAAGGTTGATAGATTCTTCTATGGACTAAGACCTCATCTATGAAAGAATATAGCCAACCAAGACTATGAAAACTATGAGGAGATCATGAGGAGTGCTATGAAAGTTGAACTAGTGTTTGTGTAACGCCCCGGACCTGGGTGCCACGCAATGGGTGCCCCAAACCCGGTTCTCCATGTGAACTCAAGAGTATTTCCCCAAATTCCAGAGGCTGCCGACTAGCAGCGAGGTCCCAGGTCTGATAGTGGGGAAACTATGACCTAATTTGTCAAAGTGTAGCACATCAGAATTGAAATAAATCATAAAAAAAATAGCAGAAGAAGTAAACCATACACAACTGAAATAATCAACAGTGTATATATAGTGATGCTACATGTCTCAAGTACTAAGAATACTTCCAGAACATGTTATACATCGATACAGTACAAACAAATATAGAGTACATCAAAACAAGCAAAACAACTGGTAGTGGCATCACGAGCCTAGGCTTGGTCCCATTCCCTCCTACTCCTCAGAAACAGTCAAGTACCTGTATAGGGACTCTTGCCCCTATCTACACCTACAGAAACATAATCTGTTTGGGCCAAAAAGCGTGACCCAAATAGGGTGTGAGAAATATATCTTAGTAGGCACCCACCAAAGGCCCGTTCCCAACTGCGTGGTAACATTCAACAATAGTGTGCAGTGGTAAAATGAAATAAAGTAAGCAGTACTAAAAAGTAACTAACTTAACAGTTAAATTGCCATTTAATTATTCATTTAATCAATTTTACATAAGAAATCACCATAGTGCATTTATAAGTAAACAACTAGTGTCCTCAGACACGTAAACTCCTACCCTCGGGTAATGAGTATCCAACACAAGAATTTGACCTCAGGCATAACAGAGTTTTCTCTCAGGCATAGGTAGTGTTGCCCACAGGCACACAGTCACCTTCCCACAGGCACGGAAGAAGTTTCCCTCAGGCTGAAATAACTACGGCCCACAGGCTAAATAGTGTAGTGCCCACAGGCTAATCACAACAACGCCCTTAGGCTAAATAGGTAACCAAGCCATACCCAACATGTCAAATGTAGTAAATAAGCAATTCCTCTCAAGGAAATTCTACAATTACTACATTAAATTCATACCCTCAGGTATCCTGGCCAAACAGCTAAATAGTGAAACACACCCCTGGGGTGGTTCCAGATCCAAGAAATGATCTAAACCAGCATTTTATTATCACAATTTAATCACCTATGAAATTCTAGGCATTAAATATAGCAACAAACTCAGCCACATGACACCCCAACATGGGTTCGTGGCACGAAAACACACGACAGTTGGAAATTTACACCAAGACACCTACCTTATATGCCAACGAACGTTATACCCGAACGCCGACACCAGAAACGCCCAAGAATGGCGTAGATCTGAAGAAGAACAAAACCCAATCAAACGTAAATAACTTTCCCTTGGGAAATAATTGGTAAGAACAACTTAAGGAGGAGAAAGGGCTTACCCGTGCGGTTCCAACGAGTTCGTCCGAAGCCGAAATGGATTCCAGACAAACACCCGACGGATCTTCAAAGGTTCGGCTGTCCTCCTTGGCTCCAAAAGGGCTCAAATGCCTCCTCTGCCAAATGAGGAGGCTACTAACTATTTTAAGCCGAAAAAACAAAGTACACAGCTTGTACTTCTGAGTACACGGTGTGTACTTCCTTCATTTAACTGTTCCTCTGGCGGCACCGCCACACTGTTCATCCGTCGACATGAGTACACAGAATGTACTTTCGAGTACACGACGTGTACTGTCACCCAGCTGGAAGCTACTCCACCGCCTTTCTATTTAGGACTGTTGACTGACTACACAGCATGTAAGGTACCACTACACGACATGTAGTCGGTTCCTACACCCCTCATCACCAATATGGCTACACGCCCCATGTACCCATCCCACACGGCCAACAGTACACGACATATGGAAAAGTACACGGCGTGTAGTTCCAAAATTTAGGATTTTTCCCCATTTTCCATATTTTCTCAAAAACACTTAAGGAAAAGGAAAAATAAGAAGCTCGTACCTCAAAAATAAGAACCAGGTTCTTATAGTTTGTAGAGATATAGTAGTCCCATAGATTAAATGAAAAGAAGAGATATTTGGAGACAAACTTGTGGAGGATATTTGATCAAGTAAGAGGATAAAAGAAAGTGAAACTTTGAACATGAAACAAATGTGGGAAGAATAATTTAGGGAACTGATTTCTTGGGAGTGGGAAATGTTAGAAATATAGAATATAAGGTCATATTTCTTGGAAATATTATAGTGATGTGAAGACTCAACTTCGAAACACTAACGAAAAAGGGAAGATGGTGAAGGCCCTACTTGAAGTCCAATGATTCAAGTGTGGATAGCTTGGGAACTTTTCCAATCATTTTCCAAATCTGAAGTTAATAGAAGGGAATCACCATCAAACTTAGCATAGGCTAAAAGAGTAAGGTCATGCATTTTCTATCATGAAGGATGAAGTAGAGGCTTAAAATGATATAGTGGATGGTAATCTCATTATTATATCAAATACATCAAGTAATTTGGTTGATTCTGGTTCTATGCATTCCTTTATTTCCTCTGATTTTGCTAAGAATATATAATAAATTCCTGAACTGATAGAAGTGGAGTTATCTATTACGACTCCTGGAGGGATTATCCAAGCATCAACAGTGTATAGAAACTCTAGTATTTACTTTGGTGATCATAATATCATCGCAAATCTAGTACTCATTCGTATGCTGGAATTTGATATTATACTAGGGATAGAAAATCTCTCAAAGTATAATGCTAATATCAAATATAGAAGAAATTAAATATCAGTAGTCTTGAATGGAAAACCTACATATATTTTTAAAGGAGAGATATCTCAAAGTGATCTTTATCTAGAAGCACCACACATAGACTTCTTTATGGATATGATCAGTGAATATGAGGAAGGAAATGAAAGTATATGAATAGAGAATGTCCATAATGTTTAGGAATACATTGATGTATTTCCTGATGAGTTAAGGACCTTCCCCAGAAAGATAGGTAGAGTTATCCATTAAAATCATCCCTAGATCCAAGTCGATTTCAAAGACCCCATATAGAATGGAAAATGTGGAGTTGGAGGAATTAAATAAACAACTCCAAGATCTTTTGGAGAAGGGGTTTATCTGGCCAAGTGTTTATCCTTAAGGAGAACCTATTCACTTTGTAAATAAGAAGGATGGATCAATGTAAATTTGCATTGATCATAGAGAACTTAATAGGATCACAGTGACGAACAAGTACCCTCTTTCAAGAATTGATGATTTATTTGACCAAATTCATAGGGATCAATTCTTATCCAAGATTGATCTTCGATCTGGATATCATTAATTGAGGGTGAAGAAAGAATATATTCCAAAGACTTAATTCCAATCTAGACATGGGAATTATGAGTTTTTTGTTATTCCATTCATCTTAACTAACGATCCTTCTATTTTTATGGATTTGATGAATAAAGTCTTTAAGTATTACCTTGATAACTTTGTGGGAGTTTTTATTTATGATATTCTGATATATTCTAAAATTCATGAAGAGCATGATGATCATCTAAGGGTTATATTACAAACTCTAAGGATGGATAAGCTATTTGTAAAGTTCATAAAATGTGAATTTTGGTTATAATAAGTTTCTTTCTTGGGGAACGTTATAACCAATGAAGTAATATTAGTTGATCCTTCCAAAACAAAGGTCATATAGGAGTGGCCTCATCCTATAACAGTAACTAAGATTTGTAGTTTCCTTGAATTAATGGGATATTATAGGAGGTTTGTGAAAAAAATTTCATGAATTTCTAATCAACTAACCAAGTTAACTAAAAAATGGGTTAAGTTCATCTAGAAAAAAGGGCATTAAGAATGTTTCCTAGAGTTTAAGAAGATATTGGTTAATATATTCATGTTATGTCTACCCTCTATTAGAGAAGGATTTTTTATTTTGGTGATGCATCTCTGAAAGGGATTTGGTGCATCATCATGCAAAATGACAAGGTAATTTCTTATACATATTGATAGTTTAATCCTTATGAGTTGAACTATCCTATACATGATATGGAGTTGGATACATTTTTTTTTCTCTGATGATATGGAGGCACAATATTTACGAGGATAAATATGATATATACAAATTCCATCAATGTTTGAAGTATATTTTCACACAAAAGGAATTGAACATGTGACATAGGAGATGGTTGAAACTTCTTAAATACTATGATTTTTTAATTAATTATTATCCTATAAGAGAAAACAAAATTTCTAATGAATTAAGTATGAAAGACCTTGTTATTCTAACAATGATGAGGATTCAAGGAGATCCTTTGATCAAAGACCTAGTAAAACTAGAAATGGGAATCGTAAGGGAAGGGACATCATCAACCCTATCCCAAATAATTTCTAAACCATTATTACTAAAGAATATCAAGAAATATTAAATATAATATCCTTTGTTATAGAATAATATAGAGGTTGTGAAGGTTGGGAAGTTTCTGAGTTTAATATTGATCATAAAGGAGTATTGAAGTTTTGTATAAGGATATGTGTTGCATCTATTTCACAAATAAAGAAGGAGCTGATTGATGAAGCTCATATCTCTACTAACTCTATACACCATGAAATATTTTTAGTCTTGATTTTGTCTAATAAATGACAAAAAAAGGTTCATGAAATCCAATAATAGATAAAGGCTTCTCAAAGTCGATAGAAGATCTATGCCGACAACTGTCGATGGGACTTGGAGTTTGGTGTTGGTGAAAAATTATTCCTTCAAATATCAATTTGGAAGAGATTCATGTGGTTTGGGAATAAAGGTAATCTTATCCCTAGGTATATTATACCCTATGAAATCCTTGGTCGCATAGGAGCATAGGCCTATCAGCTTTCACTTCCTCCAAATATAACTCAAGTTCATGATGCATTCCACACATCTCTCTTGAGGAAGTATATACCTAAACCTTCACATGTACTAAATTATAAGGTGGTACAACTAGAACATGACCTCTCTTATGAGGATTAGCCAGTGGAGATCTTGGAGCATAGAGACAAGGTTCTGCGCAACATGACTACCCACCTTGTTAAAGTGTTGTGGAGGAACCAAAAATATGAAGAAGAAATGTGGGAACCACATGAGACAATTATTCAGAAGTACCCACACATTTTATCAACTAAGAGAATTATTTGAAATTTTTAGGACAAAATTTATTAAGGGGGGGAAGAATTTAATGACCCAAACTTTTTTAATAAATTTTGTTTCTTGAAAATTTATATTATATTATTTTTTACTCAATGTAACTATATATATTTAATAATGAAGTGAGTATAATTTGAAATTATACCATCAAGTTTTGACTATTATATGATTTTTGGTCAATATGACCATTGGGAACTATACTCTCGATAATAATTTTAACATTATCATTAAAGTTTATAAGTAAAATTTTGACAAAGGAAAATTGGTAAAGGAAGAAGAGTCGATGGAATCAACCAATAGAGTTATTCCATTTGATTCCCATTTTTTATAGATTGGGAGGGAGGTTTAATCACTGGGATTCACTCTTAACCAATCCCAATATGAGCTTCAACAAGTGAATCTTGAATGAAATCACAAATGATAGAAGTTCCAGTTAGTGGAAATTACCACTCGGTCGATGTTATATGAGGCACCCCACGAATCTACCACAATTGAAAACCTTACTCTAAGGGGGTATGAAAGTGTTATAAGGGGTATGTTTCAAGTCCTTAGTTACTTAATGTATAATACCTTTGTATAAATAAATTTTTTGTTCCATCAATTTCATTTTGAGTTTAGTTTTTCTTAAAAATATGACAAAGTTGATAAATTATTTTTTTGGATAGAAATTATACTTTTCAGAAAATATATAATTATTATAATAAACTATATTATTATTAATAATGTTTATTTAAATTAAATATTATGATTATAAAAATATTATTTAGATTTAAATTATCAAATAATTTTATTTTTTTCAAGTGTCAAAAATTTTACTATGCATTTTCTATTCACTATTATTTTTAATAAATAAGAATTTTAATTTTTAAAAGTCAAATTTATCATAATTAGATAATTATTATGATGAAATAAATATCATTTTTTAAATCATCATGTTGAAATCAGGTTAGGGTGAATTTATGATAATTTTCTAAAATACTTTATTTTTTTTCATGAATAATAAAAACATAGTTCAATTTTTTTGGTATGTTTAATGAAATCAAAATGATATAATAAGTAATATAATGTTGTGGTAAAATATTTTGGATTAAAATTTCATAATATTTTTATTAGTTTTCCAATACCATGTTAAAATACCATGGGAAAACCCATGTTTTTGAATTTACCACTACCTAGGTGTGCAAGGAAATTAATAAACAAATCCTCATCTTTTACTATAATTACTCACCCATTTCTACATTATAATTCATTAAAAATTCATCCTATATGAATATATGATAGTTTTACCTCCCAATTAGTCCTCTCAATGTGTCCTCAAGCCCTTAGGGTCCTCATCTTTTAGTTTTATGAGTTACTCTTCATGGTAAGGGAAATCTCAACTTCTCTTTTCCTTTAAAGTTCTCTTTTTATGTGCTATATATTTAAAATTTCCATACTCCATTCTTATTTAAAATTTATTATATCCATATACTGTATTAATAGTCTTTTATTAATGGTATACCCTTTTCCCCACTCCTTTAAATGTTTTTAAAAACCAAGTTTCCTACGCGTTATGCTGCTGGATTTTCTTCTCAAAATTTATCTATTTTTCTTAAGAAATTATCTTAGTTTATTTTGTGAAATACAAACCAATTTCTTCTCTTGTGGTATTAAAATATATTTCAAAATGATATATTTTTATTTTTATATTAACATAAATGAAACCCACCTTATTTTTTAGTGGGTTAATAGTGACATAAAGATCTTGTCTTTAAGCACTTTTCTTTTAAAAGCCATGATTCTGATATGAAACCCATTTCTTTTATTATCCATGGGTTATTTATAAAATGTTTTATTATGATATATGTGGCTCATATTAATTAATAAATATTAATTTTTTTCCCTTATATCCCTCCAATTAATTGGGTAAACAATTTAATCTCTAGAGATGACTTGTTTTACGATACCTTAGTGAATAACCTTGGTAATTTTTATGACACCTCAGTGAAAAACATTGGCTATATTTTTATAAATGTATAAAATAAAGGTTGTAGACACATTTAAAAGTTATTATTCAAGATATTTTATTTATGAAATGCTTCATGTTATCTTTTTCATGCCATAATTTTATTCTTCATATTCTTATTGAATTTCCTCAAGATCACATGTAAATTGTTTCCCTTGTTTTCCCTTACTGAGACTTATGATCACCCTTTCCTTTTATGTATGTACTTGGGTTATGAGATTCATTAATTTTAATTAGTATGAAACTTTTATTAATCCATTAAAGTATAATAGAATAATTTTTTAATTTTTTATGTATTATGTACCTTTTATCCAAGAAACAAAACATTAAAAGATCCTCTATTTTGTACAATGTAATGAAAGTTATATAATAAAAAGGTAGGGTGTGATAGTATCAATTACCTATATTGAAATATATGAAAATTTAGTTTTAATTAGACTTAATTTTTCACTCAATCCATTTGATACCACTTATTGGAATTGGGAACATAAAGGAAGAAAAGAATAATGTACTTTAAAACTTTCCTCACCAGTTTGGATGTGACAATTTAATCACTAATGATGCACAATGCTTGGTTACAACCCGATGACATCTTTTGTAATAAATTAAGTAAAAATATTTAATTGTACCTTTCAATTTTGATCATACACATGTTCTAATTATATCCATCTATCATCATTTAAAGGAACCAAAATCATTAACACAAATTTTGGGATCTTTCTTGAACACCAATTTTTTTTCAGGTGCTAGAATGCTGAGATGAAGGAACTTTAAATGTTAACATGATCATAGAAGCACCGATTATTTGATACAAGATAAATTTCTTGGATCAAGGTGATAAAATCTCTATCTTCTCTATCTATAAGTTGAGATCATGGAGGGAAAATCACTGAAATTTTATTTTTTAAAATTCCAATAAAATTTGGTCATCTCCTAGTTATATAGGTAGGGTTAATTATCAAAAACTGCACTTAGGCCCCCAAATACAATTAACCTCATAAATAATCACACAATGACATTAATTACTAAGTTATTATGTCATAAATGAAATTAATATTTTATTAATTACTTGAAACATACAAAAAATGTTTTGTGATAAAGTCTGAGCCATTAGTTTAAATTTCTTCTCCCATGATTATTTATCAAACCATGAATAAATAAATATTCCTTCATTAAATATTATTTATTGTATTCACTTGAAACTCAAGAATACCTTAATAAAATAAAATCTTTATAAAATATTATGAACTAAAATAATAATGAATTTATTTATTTATTATGATCATTCAAATTCAAACATATCTTGGCTCCCAATGTGGGGCCCACCATATCCTAAATTCCAATTCACAAGAATTGGATAAGAAACTAGATACAATTTTTTGTGTGACCCTCTAGGACATTATCTCAATACCAGTGAGTTATAATCATATACCAGAAGTGGATTATAGAAACATATCAAGGCCCTTATGGAGATAAGGTTTAGTTATATCAATGTAAACCTCTCTACAAACATACATTGTTTAATATAATATCTTTTTATCATAGTATCTAATAAAGAAGGATGTATAAATTATGTTACATATTTTTCATTCTTTATTTATTATTTGTATCACCTTACTAGATATAATTTTCTTTTTATACCATAGAAATGAATTTAGTGAATTACCACCATCCTGGTGAACTAGGCCTGAGATATCTATTTCTATTCTTGGAAGAAACAGATACTTCCTTGATCATTCAACCAATACCATATCACTAATGAAACACCCAACATAAGCTACCTCACCATAACATCACTTTCATGATTTTCATCTTTCATCAAAGTATGTGATCAAATGGAACACATTGATAATAATATCAAGTCTAGAGATAAATACACATGATCATAGATAGAAACAACTAATGAAACCTAAAACTTGTGGTGTTCCTATTTGCGGGTCAGTCCTCCTGATATCATAAACTATAAATCACTAAGTGTGAACTTTATGAGAAGATGTATTAATGATTATGAGACCCAATCACATGATTTTTAGTCATTATCTATTTTCTATTAGTATGATGCATCTATAATATAATACATATTTTTAATATTAATGGAATAATATCTTAAGGTTATCATTATAGCATGGAACTACTATAACCATTTGATATAAAAAATATTCTAAGAATATTACCATTAAAATAGTAGACATAGATTTATTTTTACTATAATGGTAATAAAAAATATACATATATCAAGTTGTATAAATGTAATTATAATCAAAGTAAATACAAGATTTGGTTCTAGGGTACCCACTCACAACTCTCCTACTTGCACTAGAGACAATTTCTAACAATCCCCAACCCACTAGCTCCCACATGAGAATAATTATTCTACTGAGATATGAATTTAGTCAGGGGGTCTTCCATGTTATCCTCTGTGACAATTTTTCTAACAAAAACTACACCTCTCTTAGTAAAATCCCTCAAGAGATGAAACTTAAAAAGTATATGTTTTCTACTCTTTTTTGATCTAGGGTCCTTGGAAATTACCACTACAAAAATATTATCAAAATATACTGTAATAGGGTCTCCACTATTTGGTGCAACCCCAATATCTAAGAAAAATATGTTTATCTAGACTACTTACTTATCTATAAGAGAATCCATTATATAATAAAATTACACTATAGAATTAGTGGCCATGAACTACCTTGAGATTATCTAACTCACTACACCACTATTAAAAGAAAAATATATGTCTTAATTAGGATTTTAGATAATCTTGATCTATCTAGAAGTTAGTATTAGTGTATCCCCTCACTACTATATCCTCATCACCTCCATACACTAGGAACAAATCCTCTATACATCTCAAGTATTTCATGATAGTATTTATAGTTTCCCAATACAACTCTCATGGATTATCTTCATTTCTTCCCACCACAATGAAAGCAAAGGAAACATAAAATTTAGTACACAAAATGTCATACATGATATATCCCACTTCTAAATCCTAAGGGATTCTACTCATATTCTCAATCTCCTATAATGTTTTTAGATAAATTTTCTTAGAGTGATTGATACCATGTGACATTGGCAACAATAATATCTTGGATTGTTCCATATTATACCTTTTGAGTACCTTGCCAATATATATACTTTGAATTATCCCAGGAATCCTTTGAGATATTTCTCAATGGATCTTGATCCATATAATTTCACCTGCTTCAACTAAGTATTTCTTAGAGAAGTAATCATTTAGTTAGGTCTTCATATACTATAATAATTACACTTTATTCCCCATCAATAATATACAACTAACATATAACACATGGAAAATGATGGCATTCTTTGTAACCTTCTTATAGAAACATGGATATCTTTAATTATTGATGAAATTAAATTCCCTTAGGGCCTCATCAAAGTATACATTACATGATTTGGATTCTTATTTTATCCATAAATGGATATCTGTAGCTTTCATACTTTATTGTTACTCTTTAACATTACAAACCATTTAGTTTGTGTCATATAGACATCTTTAACTAACTTCCCTTTTAGAAAAGTAGTTTTGAAACCCATTTTCCAAATCTCATTATCATGTATGGATACTATTTGAAGTAATATTCTAATGGATTTTAGCATCATGACTGGTGAGAGGTTTTTTGATATCCAATTCCATGATGTTTCCTGAAACCCTTTGCAACCAAATGTGTTTTATAGATATATGCTTTACCATATGTTTCCTTATTTTTTTGAAAACCCATTTTCATCCAATAGTTTTTACATTATCTAGAGGGTCTACAAAAATCCAAAATTGATTTCAGTACTTGGAATCTATCTCAGAATTCATGGAATCTATCTATTTAGCATTATCCTTTACATATACTTCCTCCTTGTTGGTTAGAGGTTTATTATCCTCATGGAATAATTAGTCACTTGACTCAATGATAAGAAAACCATATCTATTGGGTTCTCTATCCTCTTTAGTTTACCAACACAATGGTTGTGTATTAAGAAAATCTTCAACTCCCGTTGTCTCTTATAAAGATTATTATTGACCAAATCTTGTGTATCTGGATCATAAAATTCAAAAAATTCAATATTGATCCAACTATTTTCATTTTAAATGTGTTACTTTTATAGAAATATAGAATTTCATGATGCAATAAATTTTCTATCATAAGGGTTATATAGGTAATATCCCTTGGTTTCTTTAGTTTATCCTTTAAAGGTTCACTTCGTGCTTTGGGATGCTAATTTTTCATTAGGTATTGTCTTGAAAAATACCTCACATAACCATACACATATATGAGATAAAGTTGGTTTTTTCAACACCATAACTCATATGAAATTCCATATACTTCCTTAGTTGGTACTTGATTAAGTGTATAAGTTGTTTTCTATAGTTCATATTACCAAAAGGATAATTATTGATTTTTATGACTCATAATCGATCTTACCATGTCAAGAAAGGTATGATTCCTCCTTTTACTTACCCATTCCACTTATGTGTACAAGGATGGGTGAATTGGGATGATACCTCACACTCCTTCAAGTGATTGATGAAATTTTGTTTGATATATTCACCACTTCATTATGAGAAGAGTTTCTTTATCTTCTTATCAAGCTATTTTTTCCATTTCATTATGATATTATTTAAACATACTAAAGGAATTTTAATTATACCTCATTATATATATATAACCATACCTAATAAAATAATCAATAAAATTATTTAAGTAGAAAAACCTACCCCTTTACTCTACTAGGAAAGTACCACATACATCCATATGAATCAATTCTAGTTGTTATGTAAATATTTCTCCTTTCCCATTGAAGGGTGATTTTTTCATTTTTCATTGCAAAGAAGAAATAAATATATCCAAGTGGTTTAACTTACATTATTCTAAACACTATTCTTGATTTAATTTGAGTAAAATCTTCTCATTTAAAAAACCAAGCATGAAGTTCTACAAGAAGGTACTATATGTGTCAATCTAGTTGGATTTTTCATTGATTACTAAAATTGGGTTTTCAAGTTCAAGTATATACAATTAATTATTATGATGAATTATACAATAACATATTATATGCTTATAAAGAAACACCATTTATCTCAAAACTTGAAATAAAACCCCATATTTTCTAAAATTGAAACAGAGATGATGTTTATAGTAATATAATGTACATAATAAAAAATTACTTAATACAATAACTAAAATAATAGTAAAGGTAATATTATATTATCTTTCTAAAAATATAATTAGTCTCAGAAAATTTAATTCATGGACATCCATATATCCCTTTGAAATCTTCTTGAATCTAATTGATTCTTGTATATGAATACAAATGTGTGATCCATAAGCTATATCCAAAACCCAACTTGTAGATAAATATAGTTTGAATTAAATTACCAGTATAACCAAGGTAGAATAATATCATTTCCAATTATTCATAACTATGTAATTCTTCTTCTATTGACCACTTTTTCAACAATAAAATAAAACAACCACTTTCTCATTTCCCTCCCACTATATCATTGTCTTATTAGAGGGGCGGTGCATTGATGTTTTTGGCTTATACTTAACTTTATACCTGTTAACCTTTCCCTTCTTCATTCTATTCAAAATAAGTATAAAATTATTAGAGTTATTGATATCCTTATATACCTAGAAAACTAAAACCAATGGTTCCAAGAGATAATTTTCTAAGTCATTAATGTTATAATTAATAATAAAATTCAATAAGCTTAGTGGTAAAGTGGAATTAATGATATAGTCACTAGTATTTGGTTCAACTTGAACCCAAGGTATTCCAGTCTCTCAATATACCTAATCATCTTAAGTATATGAGGGACTAACTAACTCTCTTATACTAGCATACACCTATATGGTGCATTGGATATCTCATATCTTTATTACTAAGATCTCTAATGATATAACTCTTTGACGCGAGACAACATTTTATAGGAATACTCATCCTTGTGTATTTTTTTGTAGCTCACTAGACATTGATAACAACATAATGCATTGGAAATATAGTACATCATCTATTTTATTCTTATAGTTGTATTTATTTACCTTTATTGACCTCATAGGGGGATTAATAGGAGGTTGGGATTCTAGCACATAAAGGTTCATATCTTGTCATAGTACTATGTGCAAGTGTCTATACCACTCCTAAAAGTTATATATAGTGAGGATATTTTATTTATCCAATATTGATGGAAATAAAATTGAATTAGTGGTGGTGATTTTCATTTGATATATAAAAAATAAAATTTAATAGATTAGCACTTTACCTTTATTATTGATAGACATTAATGATTAATTAATCAATAATGTATCCCACTATTTTATTTAATCCTAGAATCCTTCACTACTAGATTTATAATACTCAGTATATTAAGTATTATAGTGGATAAAATCATTAAATCCTATCATAATAGTCTAATCTATGGATTCTACAATACTTAAAGAGCTTCAAGGTAGCCTCTTGGCTAGCCAACCACATTAACTCACAGTTCCTTGATCCATTGAGTGAAGTCTCAGCTTATGGAAATCGTAACCTTGATTTACTCAACACTATGAATCTAAAGTTGTGAAAATTTAGATATGGGTACTTATTTACTGCCAAAATTAGTTAAGTCAACTTACCATTTCATTAAAATTTCCTAATAGTAAGTTGCACCCTCAACTAGGGATGATGATCACATCAACACACTGTTTTGTTCAAACTCAAGCGATGGAAGGCACAATGAATTAATATTTTTTTGAGGGATTTTAATTATTTTTTGGGAATAAAATCCTTTTATCTTTGATATACTTGTTTTATGTTATCACACTCACAACTTAATCAGGTATAATAGAAAACATTAACTTCATATTAATTTTCTTATCTATGCATGCTTGTTGATTATTTAATGTGATCATGTAAACAAAAATATTCACAAAATAATAAATGCACAAATAAATAAATCAATTTTCTAATAATGAATATTTACTATTGGTTGATCTATTGAGTGGATAATAGATTAATTGAGAACATAGGGTTAGCTCCCTGATTCAAGGCCCACTCAAGTTATAACACCTAACCCATCCAATGCATCTAACTCTCGTCTCGTATTCTAACACTTTTCAACATGGTCAATGTCTACTTTCATCTTATTAATTATAAATAAACACTTACATATAGGTGAGGGGGTCTCAGGAATGTGACAAACAGATGAATAAAATCACTCATGGATATGATGGGACTTATACATATAATGAGGGACGAGAGACGATTCACAAACCATCTTTTATTATATAATTATTAAAATCACTGCACATAATTGCAATAATTAAAAAAATAAATTAAATTCCGTACATACTTTGGTCGATCTTTTCTCATGATCGCATGATATGTAAAACAATTGAGGAATAAAATTAAATTTATAGATAAATCATATTAGGTGAATTTATTATGAATTAAATAACTTTAACTCATTTTTAATAATAACTACATTGTCACATGACCCTAAAAATTATTTTAAAAAATTATAAATATTATCAAGATTTTTTTGGATTTTTTATTAATTTTTTGAGATTTTTGAGTATTCAAAACCATCAGAGTTTGGGTTTTCCAATAGAGGTTGAATAGTAACCTATGATTACTATTCATATAATTTAAAACCTCTATTTTTTTTAAAAAAAAATTTAACATCATTCCATAGAAGACCCATATATCAGCTACCTGCTTTCAAGTTACTAGATGAACACTAATGTTGGGTTACTTTTAGATTAAAATAATATATATATATATATATATATATATATTATAATTTATTTTCTATTCCAAAAAATATTCTTTTGTTCTTTGGAAGCCTATAACTCATCCATACAACCTTTGATTAAAGCCCTATCTGTGGATTTGGGACTATATCAACTCCCTCTACTCGAATCCTTGAAAATTTAGTTGTTATTTGACTTAATTTTGTACACGATATATTTGAGACCACTTTTTTGTTTTGGACATGCAAATGAAGTGAAGAATAGTGGTTTTTAAAATTTTTCCCACCAGTTTGGATGTGGCAATGTCATCACCAATGATGAAAAATTCCTAGTTACAACTCGATGAACTCTTTTGGAATAGATTAATAAAAAAATTATCAAACTATTACCTCATTCAATTTCGATCATATACATGTTCCTCACATATCTAATGATCATTTATTGAAGGAACTGAAGCTGAAACCCACTAGATTTTATATATGTGGTCCAAAAGCTTTCTCAAATGTCAATCTTTAATCTTCAGGTGCTATTATGGAGAGATGAAGGAACTTTCGATGTTGAAACAATTGCAGGAGCACAAATTCTTCTATCTAGGTGAGAGTTCGTGGATTTGGGTACTCAAATATCTCTTCTCTCTCTAGAACTTGATAGTGGGGAGTGAAAAGCTCTCAAATTCTATCTATGAATAGTCCCCTCAAATTTGGTCATCTCCAAGCTTATATAGTTGGGGTTAAGTCCCAAAAATAGCACTTATTCCCTTTAATATAATTATCCTCCTAAATACACACTAAATAACATTAATAAATAACTATAGCATTAATGTAATTTACATTTTATCACTTTCTTAGAACATCCAAAATATGTCATATGATAAAATCTTATACACTAACTAGACTCCCTTCTCCCAAGATTATTTAATGAACTATGAATAAATAAATATTCATTCATTAAATATTATTATTTATATTCACCTGAAACTAATGAATACATTAAGTAAATAAATTAATCACAAATCATTATGAACTAAAATAATAATTAATTAATTTATTTCTTATAATCATTTAAAAATGAACATATCTCACCCCTCGATGTATGGATCACCATGTCCTAAATTCCAATTCACTAAAATTAGCCCAGAAACTGGATACTCTTTTTTGTGTAACCCTGAAAGACCTTATCATTATAGCAGTGAGTACTACTCATAGACTAAGAGTAGATTATAACAACCTATAAAGACACCGAAGGGGATAAGGTTTGTAATAATAATGAAAATATTCCTATAAAAACACAATATGTAATATAATATCTTTTACCATTATATCTCATAAATCAGGATGCATAACTCATGTCACTATACTTTTCTAAATTTATTTATTATTTGTATAACATTACTGGATAAACTTACCTTCTTCTACCAAGTCCATGTAATTAGTGAAGGTAATTCCATCCAAGGCAACTAGGCCCGAGATATCTCTTCCTCTACTCAGAAGAAAAAAATCTTATATTGGTCATTTGACCAATCCCATACCACCAATGAAACTCCTAAAACATACCACCTCACCACAAATTACTATCATGTTTTTATTTTTTAAATTTATGTATGTAATCAAATTAAATACACTAATAATGATCTAAATTCTAGGAACTAATACACATGCTCGTTGATAAGAATAACCAATGACACCTAAAACATGTGGTAGTCCTATTGGTGTGTTAGTCCTCATGATCTTATTTACTCATTATCATCAAGTGAAAACTTCATTATAAGAAGTATCAATGATTATGACCTCCCATCATCTGATAGTCATACATCCTATATGTCCTATTAGTATTATGTATATAGACAACATGACATATGTTTAAGATTAATGACATAGTATCTTGAGGTTCCAATTATAGTTTGGGAAATTCAATAACCTTTTTATATGAGAAATAATCTAAGAAAATTTCCATAAAAATAGTAGACGCATAAGTATCAACATTATAATGGTAAGAGAAACATACACACACACACACACACACACATATATATATATATATATCAAAATATATACATGTAATAGTAATCAAAGTACATATAGGAGTGGGTTTTAGGTCACCATCTCACAACATTAAAATTCATGAGTTAATACCTTGGTTAGTTCATGCATCATATGAATTACTCCCTTCATGTTATAAATTTTTATAACACACCTTTGATGAAAACCAAGCATTTAATAGGATTAGGTATCATATCCATGCATCTCATGTGGGTAGTATTCCACTATTTTTTGAGCCAAATATTATGTCTGCAATATCATAACCTCAAATCCATACCCATTGGAATGAAACACATGAAATATTGTCTTTAAGTTATACTCATTTCACCACCAAGGTCCATGATGCACACTCTCTACATGTCCTCTAAGATATGATTTGTATTCTCAAACCATCCATTTGTCTATGGATGATAAGTAGTGATCAGATGAACCTAGATTCCAAGAATCTCCTGAAATACCTACTAGAAACATGGCATAAAGCATACATACCTTTCTAAAATAATAATCCAAGGGATCCTGTGTAAGCATACTATCACTCAAACATAAAGGTTCACCATATCATCAACTAAAAATGTTTCCTAGATTGATAAGAAGTGACCTACTTTTGTAAATAAATCCATGATCACCCATACTACATTACTACCCCTGGGTTTCCAAGACAACCCCATTATGAAATCCTTGGTCATGACATCCCTTATCTTTTTAGGAATGAACATTGGTCATGGGAGACCCATAGACTGCTAATGCTGGGTGTTCACCTGATTATAAGTAGATCACTATGTGACAAAACCCACATTGTTTCTCTTCATCCCACGCCACTAGTACCACCTGTGTATGTCACAATACATCTTAGTCAATCCCGTGTGTTCCGAACACCATGAGTTATGTAAGTACATCATTATATCCTCACATAATGTTGTGGGGACCATGAACATGAAGGATCTTTTATGCATCAAGAGACTATACTAGTGGTGGATCCCCACATTATATGTTGTCTCTTGTAAATAAATAATCTAAATATTATAGCTATCCCCTTTTCACCCTATTGAGGAGTAAATATGTGATAGATATGGATGTAATGGTTTCTAGAAACTGATACTCCCAAACATCCAAATTCATCATAGAAAAGAAGGCCATCATCTTCCAGTCACCACGGTACTCCTATACCACATGAGTCTTTGTATTTTGGTTCATTGAATTTTCAACTAATTTACCATTTATTGGGGTGTATACCAACCTGAAATCAAAAGGATATAAATAATATACCCAAATTCTCCATCAAATGTCCCTATCCCATTGTGAGAAAATATACTTCAAAAATATTGTGGCCGATATACACCACAAACCTCTCAACCAACAACTAATCCCATTAACATCTCAAGGAATTCACTACTACTGCTAGTTTTAAGTCATGTGTTGGGTAGTTCCACTTATGAAGCCTCAAATGACTATAACCATAAGAGACCACACAACCATTATATATCAAGACCACCCATATCTATACCCTTGACAGATAATAGTATAATGTATACTCCCTACAAGACTTAGGTAGGGTTAGGATCAATGATGTAGTTAATATCTCCTTCATCTACTTAAAAATAACTTTAACAAGAGTCATACCAATAAGCATCACCCATTTCTTAGTCAGTCTTGTCATTGTTGTTGATAAATGAAAGAAGTATTGAATAAACCTCTGATAATAACCAGACAAATAAAAAATTTTAGGATGTAAAAAACATCATTCTATCTCTCACAAGAAACAAATATTCTAACATTCTTGGGGTCTAATGATATTCCCATCACATATATAATGTGTCCCAAGAAGTGTACTTGGTCAATAAAAAAGTCACACTTTGAGATCTTGGTATATAACTGATGCTTCTAATGTTTTAACAAAATTATATATTTATGTTTCATGTTATGCTCCCTTGATGTGGAGCATACAAGAATATAATCAACTAAACCAACCTAAAAAGTGACCAAATATGGATGGAAGTCTTGATTCATTAGGTCTATAAAAATGTCTCATTTTTCATGCTGGATTACATAACCAGGTATTCATATAAACTATACATGCCTCTAAGCTAGTAAAAGGTATGTCTAAAGGCCTCACACTCAGCTGGTGATAACTGGATCTTAACTCAATCATAAAGAATAATCAGTCTCCCTCAAATTGATCAGAAAAATTATCGAAATAGAGAAGTGAATATCGATTCTTAACCATATCTTGGTTCAAATTTTGATAGTACACACATTTCATCAAAGATCCATTCACCTTCTTAGTGAATAGGATTTGAGTACCCCATGGAAACATACATGATCATATGAATCCACTAGCCACTAATTCCCCCAACTGAGCCTTCATATCCCATAGTTTGAAAAGTTCTATCCTATAACATGGATTGGAAATAGTATCTCCTCCCATCATGAGTTCGATGGTAAAATAAACCTATATATCATGTGTAAACCCTAAGAATTTTTAAATGAATTCATCCCCAAACTGATCAACCATATAAGAAATAATCCATGATTCATTCTCCCATTATCCTAAAGAACCCATAGTTTTTTAAAGATGCTATATTCTTTTTCAACATAGAAAATATTGTGGATACATTTTCAGAAGGTATGGATATTATGTAAAATTATTATTCCATGATCCTCAAAGTTTCTAACATTATGATTATAAAAAGTATTTATGGTTCAAGATAATTTCGTTCAAAGGAAGAATATTTAGATAAATGGGGTTACGAAACTAAGATTATCATAATGATTATTTCAAATATAATTTACCAAATTTAGTTTTCCAAAATTATAATATACAAACATCACTAGGAATAGTTGTGGCTATAAAAATTTTGAATCCTGAAGTTACGATCTTACGAATTTACTTGACAAACATTCATGAATCCATCAGATAGAGTTATGTGAAAAAAGTAGATATTGAAAAAGAAGATCCAAATGAAGTGGAATTGGATGAATAAGATCTGAATAAAGAAACACCAAATGTAGAATTATTGAATGGAGGAGTTCTTAAAAATCCACACAAGACTAATAAGTTCTCATAAAGAAGAGTCAGATGGATAAATTCTTACACCATTTCAAACAGATTTTAAAACATGTTTGTAATCTTTAAACATTTTGATCTCATTGAAAGGAGTTATAGAAGGAGAAAATATAAAGTTTGGTAGAAGAATAAATTTAAGTTTTTCATAAGGAGATCTGGAAGGGCTAAGTTAAATAATCATGTCATCAAAAGGAGTTTCCAAAAATAGGTTCATGAATAACATCACATAAATTCTATGAAGTCACATTCTTCATGAAGATGATGATATATTCATTAAACATTCAATATTCATGATGAAAAAATCATGATTCTAGAATAATTGTAAGGAATATTTAATGAAATCTGATGTTGATATTTGAGGAAGTCTTATGAAGTTTTTTGACTTTGATTAATTCATAGGCTTTGATGGAAGTCAAATGAAGACTGAGTCAAGTGATAATTTTATATTTTAATCCTACATTTATCCCTTGTTTATCATAGGAATATTGAGTATATAAAGGGAAACATTATCTTTTTTATTTCTATTGATAATATTGATAATTTAGAGATACTAAAAATAAAAATTAAATTGAGAGAGTTTTGGAAGAAAAAGTTTCAGAAGTAGAAGTTCAAAACAAAAAACTTCTAGAAGAATTGATTTTGGAGTAGAAGAAAACACATTTATATTATAAAGGCTTAGAGTAAGATCTTCTTTATTGATAAAAAATCTAGAGGTTCAAGAGATATTTCTCAGGTTGACAAGTAACATTTTTCAAGTGATACATTTGTAAAAAGGATAAACTAGTATATAAAAATCATTATTAGATGAAGGGTGATTCCTTCCCTACATAATTTAGTTTAAGACTGATTCCATCCCTACCTTCGTTTTTATATATGATGGAGATTAGTTGAGAATATGTGCATCTGGTGATTCCGAACATAGAAATGAGTAGGTACCCACATTAGGACCGAACCTTATAAAAACTACATGACTTGACTTTATTTTTTTTCATGTCTTTATATACAGGTGAGGATGAGTCATAAAGTTGAGTAGATCAAAACTCTAACAAGTTGTATAAGTGTATTTCCAAATGAAGGAAATTATAAAAAATCACCACTGATTCAAAAACCCATTATTATTGGTGTTAAATTCATAGAAAATACAATTTCTATCAAAGTGGCGGTTACCTAGGTTAATCCATTTATTAAATTATGGTGAATTTAAATTTAGTTAATATAGAGGATCCACTACTTTTAATAGAAATAACTATCATGATTAGAGGAATAGGTGATACATTATCTTCTTTCACTTGTCCTAGAAGTATTATATGCAAAAATCATTGGATTTTAACCAAGATAAAGGATGAATCAATTATTTTTTATGAAAAGGGGAATATGGAAGATGATGGTAAGGCTTAAAATGTTATTATTATATATCTTTATGAAAAACATATTCACAAAGGTGATGGGTGTTCTAATGGATAAAAATATTTAGGATAAACTTGAAAGATTTTTTTAAGGCAATGTTAAAGTGAAGGAAGAGACACTTCAAAGATAAATAAGTAAATTTAAAGACATGAAAATGTTAGAGGAATATAATATTAATGAATATTTCAATACGGTAAATTGAATAGTCAGAAAAATCATAGGTTTTGGGGATTTTTTTAGATCTAACCATTTTTAAAAAATGATGAGGAATTTTACTGATAGGTTTGATCCTAAAATATTTACTATCAAAAATAGAGAAACTATTTCTCTTGATGTGCTTTACAACATTCTAATTACCTATGAAATAAGAAAAGAACCAGACTTTTAAAATGAAGGTGAGGGATGAAATTTATTTTGAAGTAATAAGAAAACTCAAGATTTCATAAGGATAATAGTACTCCAATATATAAGCATATGAATCACCAATTTATGAATAATATTCAGTAGTAATAGATTTTATCTTAAAGAAACTTGGAAAAGTTAAAGTAAAGTACAAGGGAAAACATCATGTAAAATATTTTAAGTGTAGGGAAATTTTCCACTTCACCTCCAACTACCCAAGAAATTAAAGGGGTGAGTAAAAAAAGATGAATGAATTAATACAATTCTAATAAAAATATGGGGTAAAACTTTTAAAGATGTAAAAAAAATATATGGATAAAAAAGAATATATTCTAGAAGAAGCAAAAGGAGAAAGATTTGTAAAGAAGATAAAAATTTATCAACTAAAATCAATTCATCGGATGGAGATGTTCCAGAAAAAATCTCTAAATTCATGTCTCATGTCAAGAAACATGAAGAAACAAATATTAGTAAAGAAAGAGAATGTGGATAAAAACAAATAATATGTTTTGAGATCAAAAATTGAATATTTGCTTGAGAAAACACCAAACTCTAGAAGTAATATAGAGTAATTAGAAAAGAATATTTCCTTAAAAGAGAAGAAATATATCTTGATGAAATTAAACATCTCAAAGTTAATGTTATAGAGAAAGAAGATATATTAAAATACAATTATGTGAAACTTTATTTGAAGAAAGTATAATAGGGAAAGAATCAACCAAGATGTCTCAAAGCTGAAAAATCCATAAAAAGGATGAATGGATAATTTTTTTAATGCAAAGGAATTAGAATACTAATCATCAAAAAAATTCAGAGAATACAGCTATAAAAATTGGTTCAAACTCAAAATAATAATTATAAAGTTACTAAGATTGTTTCAACCCACTATGTAGGTTATACTATAAGATAAGTGAATGCATGTATTAAAAAGTATAGTGAAAAATTTAAGTCCTTTGAAAACAAGTCAAGAGAAAATGGTCTCTCCCAGAAGACTTATATTACACCTAAAAGGAAGAAAGAATTTACAAATTTTGACAATACTCAATGAAAATATTTCAATAAAAATTTATATCAATATGTAAGAATAAAATTAAATGGGTATTATTGTTTTTTGGATAATTTGGTAATAAAGCTTATAACAATAGGTATAATATGTCACTTCTTTAATAAATAAATGAGACAAGGTAGAGAAATACCATAAGGATTAGAAATTACAATAATCATAATAACAAAGTCTGAAATTTAAAAAATGTTGTTAAAAAGGAAAGTCTATAAGTTAAACAACCTAAAAGACAAAACATGTATGAATGTCTTGATGAGGTGTGTGGAATGTGTGATCAATTTGGTCATCATTAAGAATAATTTTTGGCTAATATAACTATAAAAGTACCAGTAATTCGAAAATAAAAGAAACTTGGTAAATTGAATATAAAGGATGTATTTTTATAAAAAAAAATTTATGCCCACAATGAAATTTTATATTAATAAATTGAATTAATTACAATTAGTTAAATATATTAATTAAATTTATATATTATATATTTAATCAAATATTTTTAAATTCATCCAATACATTTTTATAGGCATAAGATCACAATAAATCCAATTTTACACATAAAATGATGTTTTTTCTAAACAAAGTTTTACCACATTTTAATGGAGAACATGTTTTAAATATAAATTTTGAAACTTATATAAATTATATTCAACAAAATTAACAGTATTTTTGAAATATTTATATCAAAATTTATTATGGTTAAATTTTGGGTATTTTTCTGACAAGTTTCGTTTTTGATAAATAACAATGTGACCGTTGGAATGAAAATATAACCTTTAAGAATAGTAATATGGAAATTATAATAATAACCTCACATATGAAAATAAAAAATAAAATTTTCGCATCATATAACTGACTGACTAAAAATTAACTTTTTTATTATCAAAACACTTTTAAGGGAAAAGTGAGAAACCTCAAATCCCACCAATACAACAAAAATTAAACCAAAACAAACCAAATAAAAAATAGGATCTTCCTCTCCACAGCAAATACCTCATGTCGACAAACCCCCAGCAATGCATAACCACTCGGCTAACTATCCCACACAATGGTGCGTGGCCCCGAAACCGATGGAAAAGCCATACTCTCTCTGTATTACAAATCCAAATGAAATGAAAAGTTGAAGGCTTCATGCTTTGAACCCCATCTGAGGTAGATCTAGGAATGGATGGATGCATTACACCAAAAACACATAAATAGACACACGAATAAGTAAATGAATATTTTTAAAACCATTAATTAAGTGTTGTTAATTTTGAAAGTCATAAACATTTAATTAAAATTTAATAAATAATAAAAGAATTTCAAAGAAAATTTATTCATAAATTAATATTTTTTTTCTTTTGATTTTAATATAATTTTATGATACCTTAGTTAAATTTTCAAATTGTTATAAAATCAGTTATAATTTTAAAATCCATATTTTTTGAGTAAATGATGATTTTATTTAAATATTAAATTTATCATATTTATAAAATTATTTTTATAAAATGGAGTTCAATTTTTAATTCTACAAATTAGAAAATTTTTAGTATGAATTTTTGGGATTTTTCTAAAGCACATGAATTTTTGGTGAATAGTAAAATACAGTAATTTACAGTATAAGTAAATAAATGAATTTTTGAGTCCTAATTGAGTCATGGATGATGTAAGTGAAAATTGGTTCGAACTCACATGCACTAATTACTATATTTGGTTACAAGTATCCTCATTATTTCTTGTCTTGATAAAAATAATAGACAAATGAATAAAATATTCAAAAAACACCCCTCTCCTCCCCTATAAATACCACCCCTCACCACATCTTTTCCTAAGACATTCAAAGATTTGAGAATTATAAAATTTATATCCAATAATTTTCCCAAGACCCTCTAACATTCCTATGATAATTGTTTCTCAACAAAAGGCCAAAACCAATCCCCTTAAGGATGTTCTCAAGGAGGGGAATTCAATAGGTAAAAATCCTATTTCTTTTTTTTATTTTCTTTTCAATTTCTTTAATTTTGTTATCCTTCCATCACATAACCTTTACAAAGAGTCATGATAAATATATTATCATTTATATAATGTAATTATATCATTTAAATGTAATATATATCATCAAACTCCCCCCTCTCTCTTTGTTATTCTATAAATGAAAACATCACCCTTGATGTGTCAATTTACCGACATCATGAATGATGCATCTTCATTTTCCATTAAATCCTTCAAGGATGGTCATAAAAACATTTTTTGATTAAAAAACATATAATATATGTGTTAAATCCTATTTAATTTTCTATAAAAATTACTTTCACAAGATTTTAATTAATAAAAAAACTAGTTTGTGATGATAAAAAACCACCAAAATAATCTAAACAATTATCACTAATGACTAATCTAATGATTCATTATCATCCCAAATAACCAAATTAATTATATAAAAATTTAATAACATGGAAGTTCATTAATAATATATAACTTCAATTTTGGATATCTCTTCCCATTTTACATGAACTTCCATACATATATACAAGTGAACCAATCATGAAAACCATATAAATAAACACTTCTGAACGACAAAATTGAATCTTATAACTCATAAAAAAGGAAATAATTGAACTTAATAAAATTATAAAAAAAATAAATGTATAAAAGGTTCTAAAATAATTAATTAATTGATTTAATTTTATTATCCAGGACTTTAAGGTCATGTGCAGAACACTTTTGGACATAATGTAAGGGAATCTACCTGAACCCCCATTTTTCCTTCAAGTTACTCTTTCTATCTCTTTACTCTAATGTAATACTTATTTATTTTTATGTAATTATTCTAAATTATATGAATATATTCCAAAATATTATATCCAAATCAGATCATACTTCTTTGATGGGAAAATACATGTTTTAAAAAGGTTCCCTTCTCAAATATTCCTGATAAGGAAGCCTGATTAAAGGGAATTTACCGATATCTTACCCATTCTCACGTGCTATCCATAATCTATTTTAAGCCACCATTATTTTTATAAAACCATTAATTTTATCATGAAAAAATATAATTATTTATTTCTTATTTTATACAAATAATTATTCCCTTTTCTGTTTTAAATACTCTTTAATATTTTCCTTAAACAACATTAAAAAGATTATCTCTAAGGATTCTTATACAATATTTTTACATGCTTTCAATTTTGTTGGAGATCATTTATGAATAAAATATAATTTGATTATCCTTAAATTTTCTTTTCTAGGATATACATGTTTACAATATGATTTTATGACAAATAAAAATGATTTTCCAAAATAACTTTTCTTTCCAAAGTAGAAAGGGGTATTCTCATCTAACTTTTACTTTTGTGAAATTTGTGCCTCATTAAAAACTTATCACATGAATATATTTTATGTAATTAACTTTAATAATTAGTATTATTATTCTTATGATATAAATTTAATGTTATTTCCTCATTAGTATTAATATTTAAATGTTTCAAAGTGGTATTAGACACTTTGAAATGTTTAAATATTATTTTTATCAAGAATTTATCAATGAATTTATCAGAATATTTTCATCTATGATTACGATTCGAATATTTAAAAGTGTTATAAGACACTATTATTTAAGTATGTATTTTTATTAGACATATAAGGAATGCATTAGACTTAGTAAGTGACTGATGGGGCCTGCTATAACCCCCCGATGCATCGATAGGTCTCATGATACAAAATAGAAATGGATTTTTGATGAGGCCTTAAACATTTATTTTTAGATGTCTTAAAAGAGTACTTGATATTATGTTTCAGATGTCTGACATTATGAATTCCATCATTATGATATTATTAATTGATAAATCATGTGATTATTTGAATAGTAGAATATCCATGGTTATGCTTTATGTGATTATTTATATGAATTTATTTATACATATTTTATTCCTACCATATTATGTTCAAGATTATGTTTTAATGTTATATGTTCTTTTAGTTATTCACCATGCCTTATTATTTATGTTTATAATATATTGCTTACCCTTAAAAGGAATCTGATCTCACCCATTTCTTATGTTTTATTTTTCCCCAGGATGTGAATATGTATATTATAAATGACTTTTAAGGATAATCTAGGAGTTATAGATATTTACAATAGAGTTTCTATGGTGTTTTTCCTTTCAAGTTGTAATTTAAAACTTATGTTTGTATCTAGTTTTCCAAAAATACTAATCTATTCAGTCCTTTGGGATGTGAATTCCTTTTTTATTATACCAATGTAATTAAGTAAGGCACTGGATCTGGGAAACTAAGGTTGGGTTCTTTACCATTTGTATCAGAGGAAGTTTAGTAGAAATCTTGAAAACTAGATTTAGAAAACATAGATTAGGGAACATAACCCTAAGATATGCATTGGGGATAATAATAGAATACCATACTAGAATTTTGGTAAGGTATAGATTATGTGGGTTTTTTTTAAAATACAACCTTATATGGATACTATAAGTGGATGTGGTTTTGGAACATATGTACCTATGGGTAATGACTCTGACAAGGTGTCCCGAGCCTAACTCAGGGTAACCTGATACATGAAAACATGCCTTATTACACACCTATTTTGAAAATTCTAGGGGATATTCTTAGGATAATTTACATTTTCTTTATAAACCATTATAAAGGATTTAAAAGTAAATATTTCCCCAAAGAAACCATGTTTATGATTATGAGATTAACTGAACATAAATTATTCAATTTGTGTTAAGTATTTCACTATTGTTTTTGGATTATACATTATGTTTTATAATGTTATGATCAAATATAGTGTATTATATTGTTTAGAAATAGAACCTAGTGGAAGGAATGTGAATCGAATCAATTCACATAATAAAAAGAGTAATAATGATCATTTCTTCGATGGGTTTAAGCTAGTATTTCAAAGGGAACTAGTCTTGCAAAAATTATAATCATATGAGGAGATAATATCATGATCAAATAAGAATGAGAAATATTTTTCTATATATTATGGATTTATAGGTAAGCATTAGAACAAGAGTACAAATTGGAAAAAGTTGGATAAAGGAAAGAAGAGAAAGAATTATTTTCCTATATGTGATAATTTTGGGAAGAAACACCCTAGTACTTGCTTAAGAGGAATGGGAGTTTACTACTAGTACAGAGAGAAAGGCTCCCATGATAGTTATTAAAAGGGTAAGAAAAAATTTTCCAATGTGAAATGATTCAACTGCAAGGAGACGGGGCACTATATAAATGAATTTCCCAAACATCAAGGTAATATAGATCATAAGAAGCAAATGGATCATGGTCAAACTTATTCTAATACCTCAGATGAAGATGAATGATTAATATGATTGTTTTTTTATTTAATAATTATGTTATTTGATTATTTTATCAATAATTATTTTATTATAAGAACCATGAGATATATAAGGATTGTACTATAGTACTTTTTGGTTAAGGATTTTAAAGGGTGCGTTGAATGGAACCAATAAAAGTGATTAACTAGAAATTTGATCTTTTGGAAACACATGACATGGGAAAGATAAAACTAAAAATGTTATTTATGTTGAGATAATAATAAATAGATGGCTATGAGATAGTATTGGTGACCATGAAGGTGGTTAGTGATTTTAGGGTTTATATTATCTTTACTAGGATTATTAGATGTTTGGATTTAAGTAATATACTCAACAACCTGAGAATTTTACTCGTGGAAGCATAAATATTTTATAAAGGTTTAAAGGTGATCAATGTAATCATATATTTGGTATGTGGGATTAATAGCTACATTATTTGTAAAATATTATGTTAAGTTCACTATGGAAATCTAGTGACCTTCCTTCTCAATTTTGGTCTTTGAATGTGGACAGACATGTATTAGATGAGTCTTAAGATTAACTACTTGAGGAATGGATCAAGTTAAAATTTGGAAATTATTGTTCTTTGATTAAATGTTCTTGCATTCTTGGTTTCGTAAAATTTTAAATGTATAAGGAATGACTTAAGGACCATATGATTCATAAAATGTGCTTTAGGTGTGAAAAAATCATCTTGAACATTCATTTATAGGTGTAAGGGATGATGTGAAAATAGATCAAAGCACAACCAAAGGATGATGTTATTCTTATTATATGGAAATTAATCAAATAAGGTTACTTTATCAAGTACTTATATAGATATTAAAATAATACCTCAACTCTAGAAAAAATATTTTTGAAATAAAAACATTATCTTTGTACTTATATTTATGAGAAATAAATAGTCTTTTAACTGATCACAAGATTTATGGTTTTGTGATGGTTAAATTTTTAATGACCATGTTCTCTATCACTATCCATAAAAATATGATAGTTAAATTATTAATCCATTTATATATTTTCACTTCACACAAATGGTATCCTTTTTGAATCTTAGTTTTGTGGTGACCTATGCATTTCACTTTCCCTCTTATTAAGAGGATATTTTATTAACCCATTTTCCATTGTGGGTTTCCCACAAAAGAATTTTTAATTATCAGCCTATGATTATTTAGAAAAATTTCCAATTATGAGGACATAATTTATTTAAGGAGGGTAGAATGTAATACCCTAATATTTTACAGTATTCCTATTTTTAAATTTAACTTTTTCGATAGCTTACCAGCTTAAAAAATGATTTAAATATTATTATTTAATTATTATAGTTATCTCATAGATGTTAGGAATGAAGGGAATGAACAAGATTATTTAAATTATGAAAATTCATATTACCCATTTTTATAAAATTAATTCATTGGTTACCAATTAATTAGAAATGAAAACCAATTGAATATAAAGGATGCATTTTTATAAAAAGAATTTTTATACCCATAATGACACTTTATATTAACAAATTAAATTAATCACTATTAGTTAAATATATTAATGAAATTTATATATTATATATTTAATAAAATATTTTTGCATTCATCTAAAACATTTTTAGAGTCATAATATAAGAATACATCCAATTTTACACACAAAAGGCTATATTTTCTAAAAGAAATTTTACCGCCTTTTAATGGAAAATATGTTTTAAATATAAATTTTGAAAATTATATAGATTATATTTGAAATAGTTAACATAATTTTTGAAAACTTAATATTAAAATTTACTATGGTTAATATTTTGTAATTTTTCTGATAAGTTTCATTTTTTATGAATAGTAATGTGACTGTTGGAATAAGAATATAACCTTTAGGAATAGTAATATGGAAATTATAACAATAAACTCACTTATAAAAGTAATAATAAAATTTAGGCATCTTATAAATAGCATTATGATATAATTATATCATAGTATATGTTAATGAATATTTTTAAAATTATTAATTAAGTGTTGGTATTTTTGTAAGTCATAAATATTTAATTAAAATTCTATAATTAATAAAAGTATTTAAAAGAAAATATATTTTCATAAAATGTATTCATAAATTAATATTTTTTTTCTTATGATTTTAAGATAATTTTATGATATCTTATTTAATTTTTCAAATTGTTATAAAATCTATTATAATTTTAAAATCTGTATTTTTTGAGTAAATAATGATTTTATTTAAAAATTAAATTTCTCATATTTAGAAAATTATTTTCATAAAACTGAGTTCATTTTTTTAATTATAAACTTCATAAAATGTTTAGGGTGAATTTTTGGGATTTTTCTAAAATACTTGAATTTTTAGTGAATAGTAAAATATGGTAATTTACAGTATAAGTAAATAAATGAATTTTTGAGTCATGCTTGAGTAATGGATGATGTAAATGACCATTAGTTAGAAATAACATGAACTAATTACTGTATTTAGTCACAATAATCCGAAATATTTATTTTCTTGAGAAAAATAAAAAACAAATGAATAAAATATTCAAAAAGCACCCCTCTCCTCCACTATAAATACCACCCATCACCATCCCTTATCCTCACACCTTACAAGTTTTAAGACTTGTAAAATTTATGCCCAATAACTTTCCCAAGAGACTACCCCATGTACAAGATCTTTTAGTCTCAACAAAAGACCAAAACCAATCCCCTTAAGGAGGTTCTCAAGGAGGAGAATTCAAGAGGTAAAAATCCTCTTTCTTTTGTTTTATTTTCTATTCAATTTCTTTTATTTTCTTATCCTTACCTCACCTAACCTATCCAAAGAGACATTATAAATCCTATATCATTTATATACTCTAATGATATCTTTTAAATGGAATTTACATCATTAAAATCCTTTCTCTCTCTTTATCTTTTATTCTATAAATGGAAACATCACATGTGATGTTTCAATTTTCCAACATCATGGATGATGCATCTTCATTTTCCATTAACTCCCTCAAGAATGGTCATAAAACCATTTCTATGGTTAAAAAAATTATAATATATGTATTAAAACCTATTTAAGGTTATGGAAACATTACATACATATTACATTAACTAATAAAACAAAACTAGTTTGTGATGATTGAAAATCTGCCAAAATAATCTAAACAATTATCACTAACGACTTATCTAATTATTCATTCTCATCCTAAATTACTAAAATGAATTATATAAACATTTAATATTATTTATTTTAATTAATAAAATATAACTTCAATTTTTTATATCTATTCCCATTTTATATGAACTTCCATACATGTATACAGGTGAACCAATCGTAAAAACCAAGGGAAAGAACACTTTCGAATGACAAAATTGAATATTATAACTCATCAAAAAGGACATAAATGAACTTAATAAAATTATAAAAAATCTCATACATGTGTAAAATGTTATTAAATAATTAATTAGTGGATTTAATTTGATTATCCAAGATGTTAAGGTCAAGTGAATAACACTTTCAGACAAGGTAAGGGATTGTACCCGAACCCCCATTTTTTCCTTTGGGTTACTCTTTATCTATCTTTACTCAAATGTAATGCTTATTTATTTTTTTTTACTTATTATAAATTTTATTTATATGTTCCAAAATCCTATATACATATCATATCATCATTCTTTTATGGGTAAATACTTGCTTAAAAAAGGATCTCTTCTCAAATCTTCACGATAAGCAAGCCCAATAAAAGGGAATTTCTCGATTTATTACCAATTCTCATGTGCTATCCATAATATGTTTTAAGAAACAATTATTTTTTAAAATAACTCAATTTATCATGAAAAACTATCATTGTTAATTTATGGTTTTATACAAACAATTATTCATTTTTTCCATTTTAATGACTCTTTAAGATTTTCCTTAAACTATATTAAAAAGGATCATTTCTAAAGATTATTCAACACTATTTTAACATGTTTTCAATTAAATTGGACATAATTTATGAATCAAATATAATTTCATTGTACTTACCTTTTATTTTCTATGATATACATGTTTACAATATGATTTTATGAGAAATACAAATGATTTTCCAAAAGAACTCTTCTTTCTAAAGTAAAAAGGGGTTTCCTCATCTCACTTTTACTTCTATGAGATTTATGCTTCATTAACCACTTATTCAATGCATGTGGTGTATGTAATGATATTTTATATATCAAATAATGAGTATTATTATTCTTATTATATTCATTTAATGTTATTCCTTCATCAGGATTAAGATTTAAATGTTTTAAAGTGGTATGAGACACCTTGGAATGGTTAAAGATTATTTTCCTCAAGAATTTATCAATGATTTTATTAGGGTATTTTTGTTTATGAATATGATTCAAATATTTAAAAGTGATATGGGACACTTTTATTAAAAAATATATTTTTATTAAACATATAAGGAATGCATTGGAATTAGTAAGTGATAGTTGGGGCCTGCTATATCCCCTCGATGTATCGGTAGGTCTCATGAGAAAAAACATAAATGGATTTTGGACAAGGCCTTAACCATTTATTTTTAGATTTCTTGGCTAAGGTCTTGATGATATATTTCAGATATCCAGAATTATGAATTCCCTCATTATGATATTAGTAATTGATAAATCATATGATTATTCTACTAGTATAATATCCATGGTTAAGCTTCATGTGATTATTTATATGGAATTATTTATTTAGATTTTATTCCTTCCATATTATGCTCAAGATTATGTTTTAATGGAATGTGTTATTTTAGATATTCTCCATGAATTATTATTATTTTTCCCTATATTTATTACCATTACTAAGCATCTAAGTTTACCCCTTTATTATGTTTAATTTTTCCCTAGGATGCTAAGATGTATATTATGAATGACTTTAAGAGATAATCTAGGATTTATGGATGTTTCCAATGGAGTTGCTATGTTTTTTTTCCTTTCAATTGGTAATGTAAAACTTATGTTTGTATCTAGTTTTTCAAAACTATTAAACTATTTGGTTCTTTCGGGATAAAAATTCCTTATTTATCATACCAATTTAATTAAGTAAGCCACTAGCTCCGGGATACTAGGGTTGGGGTTTTTACATTGAAGTCTAAAAAATGTTCTATTTTTTGACGGACTTAAACAAAATATACTAAGTGTCAGTCAGCTTTGTGATAAGGAGAATGAATTTATCATCAAAAGACATTCTTAAATTATAAAATGTTAAAAATATGGAAATATTATTTAAAAGGTATATAAAACTAGTGGTGATTTATTCAAAATTGGTGATCAAAGTAACTATTTTTATTTGAGTACTAAAGAAAAAAAATGAATTATATAATGAGAGACTTTACCACATTTGTTAAGGAAATATTAGAAACATCTCTATGAAAAAATTCATGAGAGATATTCCTCAACTTAATAAAGAAAGAGTGATTATTTTTGAAACATGAAAAAAAGGAATAATAGTCAACACAAGTCATTAGAAGGTAGAGATTCAGTCTACTCAAACTATTGAACTCATTCACTATAATCTCTATGGACTAATGAGACATCAATCCACAAATGGTGATATATAATTAATAATATTAATTGATGAATTTACACATATAACTCAAGTAATGTTTATGAAACATAAATATGAGGTTGTAGAGATGTTCAAAATATTTAAAAAGGAGGTATAGAAGGAATAAGGTATATATATATATCTAAGAAATGAGAAAAAACAATGGAAATGAGTTTTCATGTAAAAAATTTAAATCCTATTTGTCAAGGAATAATATTAGGCATTAATAAAATGCTAATTATATTCAATAAAAAATAGTAATAGATATAAATAACTAAAGTCCAATTGAAACGGGACAAGCTATGCTTTTTGAGTATTAACTCTTAAAAATATTTTTGGAGAGAAGTGGTATGTACAATAGTACATGTTCAAAACAAATATTTTCTAAGTCCATAAATATAATAAAATTCCTATGAAATGTGGTAAAAAGAGTGGTTTATTATTAAATACTTCAATTTATTTTGGAGTCCCCACTTCTAAAGGATTAAAAATAAAAAATTAGGAAAATTTGATAAATAAGATAAGGAAGGAAACTTTTTGGGGCATACAAACAATGAAAGAAGATACAAGTATTGGAGTAAAAGATCACAAAAAATATTGAATCATTATGTGTTAAGTTTATTGAAAATAATTTCAAAGAAATAGATGGAGGAAATGGTTTTTCTGGAATTGTAATGGAAGGAATATAATAGACCTATGAATGAATTAAGGTACAATATTATTTTTTCATGAGTTATAATAAACACACTCTAAAGAATCTATGGGTTAAGAAGAAACTGAGGAAAATGACTGATACTCTTTATGCTTGTGTCTCCCTTAGATTTCACATTATAACATTTATTCAAAAAATGAAATCTTTTCTTTCACTCACCTTCATATTGTGTGGATTATTTATCTTTACATCTTCCAATAGTGCAAAAGGTTCACCTGATGCTTTTTTTTTCTATCTTCTGCATCTCCTTTTGATTAGGTAGAATAATCATACAATTTATTGCATTATATCTAGTCTGATTACTCCTTCCATATAGTTTTTGTGGGATACTAGAGTTTTTATTTGTTGACAACCTCTCATGAAATTTTATTTCTTCTTCATGTGAAATAATACGTTTCCCCTTTTAATTTTCTTTATATAATACTTAATATTCATATTTTTTCATTTTTCTACCAGCTTTCAATTGACCAAGAAAAATAATGAGGCATTCCATCTTAAAATATTCTACTTTGGATATCCCATATGGTTTATTAAATTTTTATAAGGTTACCTTTCTTAGGTAACTTATAAAAGTATTCTTTAGGAATGTATTTAATCAATCATACCTTATTGTTTCTTTCTCAGATTGATTATTTTCTTGAATTTTTATTACACCTATTTATTTTCATGGATTGGTTGAATTGGTCCATGGTATGGCCTATATTTCCACAATAGAATCATATTTTCTTAGTTGAAATGTCATTCTTGGTATCTATCTTTTCATTCTTCTTAGGTGTAGCATTTTTCATAGATTTCTTGACTACTTTATTTTGTTTATTCCCCAAGGAAGAATTTTCATTTTTTGTTCTTTAATTTTGCATTTGTTTTCTGTCATTTTTTAGAATAGGAGTTATAACTGATTGATTTATACTAATAATATTCTTATATTTAAACAAAAAAAATTTAGTACATAGATAAGTCTTTAAGTAATTTGAATCTATTTCTTGTGTATAAATTTGTTCTATTCTGTGGAAGTTGCTTCTGTTTTTAAGGTTTATTTATTTTTTCACCTATAGTCCCCTTGAATGTAGGCCTTTTTTATTATTTATAAATTCTAATGTTGTGCCAAAATTAAGTATATTTATTTCCAAAATTTTAGTGGCACTAACTTTAGATAGTAAATCTAATCATTTTTCTTGTATTATTAGTCTGAATTTCTTTAGTGCCTTGATGTTTCTAAATTTTTCTTTTCCATTTTTCAACATCATTTTGGGAGTTTTTTTCTTGATTTTTCTATTATCCACCTTTAGTTTTCTTTTGGATGTATTATAATTTCTATCAACCCAAATTTTCCTAGATTTTGGATTTGAACCTATACTAGTAGATGAGGTTACATTACTAAAAATAGAATCAACTTGTTTATGGGTTAGTTTCTTTCATGATCAAGTAAAAGGTTGATCAAGAGAAGATCCTGAAATATTCTTGCCACCAATATGAGCCTATTTAGAGAAATTAATCATATAAATAGTTTTTATAGAAACATCCCTTATTTGAGGTTGAATCTCTTCATATGTTTGGTGGTATAATTCTTATTTTCAGCAACATGGGAATTTCCAGCAAATGTCTCCTTCAAATTTATCAATTTTTAATCTAATTCAAGACATTTGAGGTTTAAGGAAAATTTCTCATTTTAAACTGATGTCAACCTGTATTCCCATTCAATTTTTATTATTTTAATATGTTTTTCATGGTATTTTCGAATTTCAATTAGAGAGTTGTCAACACCATTGACTTTTTTGGTTTTAGCTTCAAATTAGGATTCCTTGATACTGATCTCAGCTTTAAGTTATTTTTCTATAACATGGATCTTCTGGATATACTATTAATGCATCTTGGTCTTTTTATCCCTTAACATGTAAATATATTTTACCTTATATGTTTTGTATTCAAGATAAGTATCTATAACATTCATGGAATCATTGAACAATGTTTTGAGTGCATGGATTACTTCACAAAAAACATGTTAACTCACAATGCTCTCATAAGAATACCATTTCGATTATTATTAAAATAATGAAATCTTTTCATTACAAAGTGTCACATATTTCTCTTTTTCTTCAATGATTTCTGTGAGAGAATTTCACATTTTTAATTTCTTAACAAATGTATCCTCTTGTATATTAATTTCCTCTTCAAGCTGTTAACTTTTATAAAAAAGATATATATAATAAAAAATTATATAATAAATCACTTCATCAGGACCATTTTTTATATATCCTTTAGAATAAGAGTAAATGTATTTAAAAAAATTGATAGATGAAACTTCCACATACTCTCCACTACTTGAGCTGGTTTCTTCAAAAGGACCATTTTCAACAATTTTTACAATTGGGTACTAATCCTTATCTTCTTTCTTTTAGATTTTATTTTATCTATTTTCTTCTATTTTCTTCCTATTTTTAGTGTCTTGGAAGAGAATTTCATTTATTCTTTAATAGGAGTGGAGACTATGTCTTTCACTTGAGGTACTTTAGAATCAACATCAAATATGAACATCATATAAACATTGTAAAAACAACTGGGGATAAATGATTTGATCCAATCAGAGGTAGAACTATTCTCTGATACCACTTGTAAATCCCAGATAGATCATGAAGGGACACTGAGGGGGGGGGGGGTGAATTAGTGTACCAAAATTTTTACCAAATTTTATTTTATTTTCAATTATCTATTTTTACTCTCAAACATATACCCTATTTAATAGGAATAGATATATTGTTCACTCTCAAAAATCACATACACATGCAATACATATAATAAAAGAGACAACAACACACAAATATTTTTACAAGGTTTGGTACTACAACCTACTCCTTTCCATGATCAACCTATGGTACATTCATGGAATTTCTTAGAACTGTTAAATTTAAATGATTAAAAACTCCAACAATTGGAATACAATTATAATGCAGGAACTGATTGATATTCCTGAGTGAGAGGTGTTATTTGTATTGGTACCACCAGTATTCAGTGGCATAGTTTATAATAGAACCAATAATTCTTCAAGAAATATTATATATCAATAATAAATCTTGTTTCTCCTTCCTTTTGAACATTAATAAGAACTTAAACAATGCTAATATTGAGACTTATCTTCAAATGCTTGGGTTTATGTGATCACCTTCTGGAAGAAATACCCGACATTGACTCCTCTCTTTGATGATAAATTTTTATTGAGATATCCAATGGATATTACAATGGGGTGTACTATATACTTCTAAACACATGAATTCACACACACACACACACACATAAATGTGGTGCATGTGGATATCAATAATTCAATGATTTTAGTTCTCCAATTTAAATCTTCAATTAAATGTGTTAATAAATAAACACATTAATTATCCTTCTTAAAATATAAATATTCCAATGATTCTTAGGTATTTATATTACTCATTTAAATACCCCATTTAATGTAAGTATTTATTTCATATTTTTTGAATACCCATGAAGTGTGGGTAGTAAGTATCTTCATGAATACCTGATTATTTTGTGGGTATCAAATCTGCATGTAGTATATTAGAAACACCAGATGGATTCAGGTTTCAACTTCTTCACATGAATTAATGATTATTCACGCCTCTCCCTACGTTCATACAATGTATCATTTGAATGCCTGTGATGTTTAACTCTAGTGATCATCTAAAAAACCCAAAGGATTCAGGCTATTTGTTCATGAAACTTAATTATCACTTGTGATTGAGTTCAATGTATATCAAATAAAATAAAAAAGAGTTTGGGTATATCCTATGACATGGATAAATGTAATATATGGATCATAATCTTCATATAGTTCATTTCTTCACACTGTAAATACCGTTTCTCATCTTCAAACACCCAAGTGATTCAGATTTATTTATTCTCTATGTGAATGAGTCATCAACCGCGTACCACCCATTCCTGTAAGAATTAATTCCCATTAAATCATTTAATTTACCTGAAAAACATTAGTACTGTGTTTATTTACACATAATATTTATTTTTTAATACCCGTATCCTTCTCATGATGTGAAAAATTTATTAAAATTTTAGGCATGAAATGCGGAGCTACATGCATGAGTATTTTTATCGTACCCATGGAACAATTTCTTCATTTACTTCATCTAGATAGTAAGATTCATCAGGTGATCACTATGGATCAACTTTTCTATTCATCCATGGAATTGAATGATTTTTGAACATAATGTGTGATTGGATCTCTTATAGATCACAAGACATCGATTTGGCCTTCTGATATGTCGAAGAGGGATTTGGTTCAATCTAGTAGATGAGTCCATGAGATCCGAAACTCGAAAATGGTGGATGAAACTGCTGAAGATGGCTTTGAATGCATCATAAAGAATACTACATCACCCACTAATAAAATAATCCAAATCAACGAGATCAGATGATGTAGGAAATTTCCATTTTGTAAGACAGATGAACAATGAGTGTCCCATGCGCATCCCACATTGTTCTTGCAATTGGTTGAGCCAACTGTTTATTACCCTATCTGTGCCACAAACCCTCGAGTTGGATATGGGGGATCAGCACCCATGACACTAAACACCACACACCATATAGTCTTCAGCCCACCAGAAGACTGGGCACACACCATGTACCCCTCCGCAATGTGTTCTATAAAGGCTTATACATGGATCCTTTTAACCTACTACTGACCTGGGTTGACCTCACTTGGGCATAGTTGACCTTTGGGTCCTTTATAATTTCTTATTTGATCTTGGATTGGATATATCATGTGGGTTGGCTCCACTTTTTAAGTAAGGCCGCCAAAGAATACATTAAAAATAATAATAATACATCCTAAATTAAAATTCCAATCAATCCTTTCTTCATGTGAAAAATATTTTTTTTCATAATCTTCAATAAATTTCTAAGACCAACTCTTTATCAATTCATCTTCTTCACTTAATGAGATAAAATATTGCATTCCCCTAAAATTAATTCCTCATTCATTAATAAATTCCTTTTTTCATTTTCCATTCAAGCTTTCTTAAAAAAATTTAATTAAAAAAGGACACCATTAAATATTCTCCTTCATTTCATGTAATAAAATATTGCATGGATTTCAATTCATTTTTTCAAGGAACCTCTAATTAAGCTTCTTCAATTCATTTAAATAATTATACATGGGTTTCCCATGTTATAGAAATGTGAAAATTCCTTAGAATATTATTTAATCACTTAAGATTTCTTTAACAAATTTCAGAATTAACAAGGATAATTTTCCAAACATGACAACAAATTCCATTAGATGAGTCCATAACAATTATCTAGGAATCATCACTAACGATGGAGAATTGTCTTACCAAATGACAACCAATGAATCCATAACAATTCTCCAAGCATCATCACATTTCCTCTTGAGAATTTATCTCAAACTCTATCCACATTTATCTTTCCATGATTAATCACTAATCATAGAGGACTTCTTCATACATTGAATTTTTATTCCTTTTCTATATATTGATAACGAACACAACCATAGTCATCAACTACCCACATGGGATTTTCAATCCCCCCCTTTGGATTTTTTGTCAATACCATTTTCTTAAAGTCAAGGTCTCTTCTCCCCCTTATGGATAATAAATGAAAATGATTAATGTAGGGTTTTTATTATGAAAAACATGTTCTTATCCCTTTGAATATTATTTCTACAGAACTTCTGAAAGAGGAATGAAATCACACGGTTTTCTTAAGAAAATATCCTATAGTAAATCAAATAAAAGTCTACATGGGATATCCCAATGTAGAAAATAAGATAGATTTGACCCAGGATTTCTAAGTTGTCCATAAAAATAAAATACATGTGAAATCATCTTCAAAACTTACTTATTTATCTAAGAGGGGGATATTTAAAACATATTTATCAAGAAACATATTCTCCTGCACACTTAGTTAACATATTATAAATTTTAAGAGAAATAATATATTACTCCCCCTTTCTATGAGCTTACTCATCAAAAAACATTCCCACTTGATGCACATATTTGATATAATCAATACAAGGGGAAAAAATTAATTGGTTTACCTCTTTCAAAGTTCATTTTTTTTATTTTTAAAAATCTAATTTATAGTTAAGTGGTAACCTTCCAAATATCTCGATTCAAACCAAACTAGCCACCCAGATTAAAAAATTAAAAATTCAAAATAAGAGTAAATAAAAACCAAAGAACCAAAATTTGAAAACCAAACCAATCCCGCATCAAAACGATCACCTAAATGCTTCAGGTCATGCACTACCACCAAATAGGGCAAGGGAAGCACTACCTTTTATCATCACTAAGTAGAAATCATTGATAAAGGGGAAGGACTTTATCAACGCTAGTTAAAAACACTGATAAATGTTCCCTCTATCAGTGCTAAAATAAGCACTGATAAAAGTTTTTATTATTAATTTATATAAAATTATTATATTTTTATTGAAAAATAATGTTTATTTATATACATTAAATAAAAAAACAAATGTTTATAATTAATATATTTTTTTTAATAATTTAAAAATATATATATAATGTTTTAATTGAAAAAAGTATTTCTAAGATTATAAATAAATATATATATATATATATATATATAATTAAAAAATTATAAGATTATAATAAATTATATTAAATAATAAATATATTTATTAGATTTATAATATTTATTATAGATTTATTATATTTATTGGATTAATTCATTTTATTTATTATATTTGTTATATTTAATATATTTATTTTATTTATAAATAAATAATAATTTTTAATATATATATTTATAATTAAAATTATTGAATATATATGTGTTTTCCAATGAATTTGGTCAACAAATATTTTGATCATGCGTAAATGTTATGTATTATATGAATGAATGTTCATTTATACATTAACACATCTCATTGTCCATTGATGTAGTATATTGATTAATTTATAATGTTACCCATATGAACTATATATGTTCTAAAAAATATACTTAAAAAATTACATTAAATATATTTAAATAATAAAATAGATTTTATTATATTTTTAATGATATATATAAATACTTTTCAAATACATTTGTAATTATAATTTTATTAATATATATATATTAATAATTATATACCAATATTTATAAATATATACTATTTATAGTTATAATTATTAATAAATAAATAAATATTTATCTTATATATCATTTTAAATAAATATATAATAATATAAATAAATTCTTAAAATTATACCTCTATCAGTGCTTTTTAGCGCTGATAAAGGTCTATATTAATAGTGCTAAAAAAGCGCTGATAAAATAAGTCTTTATCAGTGATATAATTTTAGCGCTGATAAATAGGTATTTTATCAACACTTTTTTAGCACTAATAAAGTCCTATCTTTATCAGTGCTAATAAAGTGCTGATAAAATACCTATTTATCAGCGTTATAATTTTAGCACTGATAAATAGGTATTTTATCAGCACTTTTTTTGCGCTGATAAAAGACTATCTTTATCAATGCTAATAAAGCACTGGTAAAGGTATGTTTTATGAGCGTTTTTTATTTTATCAATGATAAAACATACCTTTATCTACACTTTTAACTAGCACTGATAAAGGTTCCAATGATTTTCATAAAAGAATTCTAACAAGCTCCTCCTCCCTCGCTCCCTTTCAAGTCTTCACAGAAGCTGAACCCTACGCCGTCGACCCCTCCTCTACTGTGACCCCTCCTCCTCCTCCTCCTCCTCCACTTACACCACCACTATCTTTTCCTCCTCCTCCGCCATGACCATCCTCCTCCTCCTACGTCACCGCTACCTTCTCCTCCTTCTCTGCTGCGACCCCTCCTCCGTCGTGACCCTTCTCCTCCTCCTCCTCATCCACCACTTCCTCCTCATCCTCCTCCTCTGGCTACTGACTCATCCTCCTTCGCCGTAACCACCTCCTAGTCCTCCTCTACCTCCTTCTCCTCATCTTCCTTGCATGGTCCCCTTGTCCATGTGACCTACTCCAACATGTCCTCCTCATCCAACGACCATCCCAGCAGCCTCCTCTACAGTGCACGATTCCCCCAGGCGAGTCTCTTATGTAATGAATTTTTACTCTTCTGCATTAGAAAGTCAGTTGGTGCGCATAGATAGTCTTTGGGTCACCGTGAAATCACAAGATACTAGTGTGCATGTGTTTTTTATGAAATATATATGCATTTTGGAATCCCAGAGGTTGTTTTTGTTTGCTGATGATTTGAGTCTAAGAGGATATTTTGAGTTGGAGATAAATGATGTGGTCTTGGAAGGATTCTATTGGTTTCAGAGTGATTCTTAGGTGATAGCATAATGGTTAGTTTAATTGGGTCAATTTTTGACTGTGGAATCACATGAGGGGTTAGATTAGACCATGATATATTAATACGAGCATGGGATTCCCACAACGAGCAAGAAATCATGCTCTAGTTATTAATGGAATATTGGTAGTGGAAGTCAAGAATTATTTAGTTTGGTTATTTGGGGTTTTAATTGTAAAATGATATAATATGTTTATTTTAGACTATGATGTGTATTATTGGTAAGTTTTGGATTCCTTCAGAGTTAGTAAATTTGATTAGAAAGTGAGAAAACATGTTAGTGGCTACCAACCCTTTTGAGGTAGTTCAGGTGGAGGATGTTCTACTTATGATATCATGTGATGTTATATGTAATTATTTGACACATGCATTGATTATTTAATATTGTTTGTGATGAGAAGGTTTTAGAGCTATCTGTGGCTTTACATGAAAAATATTTGGGTTTAGGTTGTACTTGGATGGTGGAGGTGTATCTGTTGAGTTCAAAAATTTGGGAATGAAGGAGAAGACCAACATTGTACTATAATTCTCTTGTGTGGTTGGGTAATTTTCATTTTATGTGGCACTAGGTGTGTCATTAAAAACTTGAAAATGGATTTTTGTAATAAATTTTGTAGGTGGGAGGCACCATAGATTGAAATTGGCTTTCATGAGTTAAGTATTATGTTGGAGATTGTCTTAGACCGGGTGATTGACTAAACATTGACATGATATTTTCTCAAGACGGTAAAGCTTAAGTAAGTAACATCTCATCATCTCAGTGATGGATACGAGCTTTGGCTCAGGGTCAGGTGGAATTGTGTCTTCTGTTAGGTGCTATGATTGGAAAACATGTTGGTATTTCAAGAATAGAATGCATTTGTCTGAATCCAAATAGATAACTGATATTGGCGATTCAATAGTATTAACACTAGGATATATCAAGTATGATAAGCACAATGGTGGAGAGTTTTTAATTCCTCATCCATATTGACATTTGAATTTTCATAAGGAGATGATTTTTTTTTCAATTAGTGGACAATCCATTTTTAAAAATGAGGGTTTGATATAGAACTTGGAATTTGGGACATCTTAAAAGAGTTTTTTATATAGTTTGAGGCTTGAGATGTGTCTTAGGTTCTTAAACAAGTCACAAAATATTTAGTAATTGAAATTCTAGTTTTGGGGGTAGAAACATAGGGAGCATGGTTTGCACATGATTATTGATAACCATGCACCACAATAGTGATTATTGGTTTTCCTAGGAACATAGTTTGTTTAAATCATGTAAGGGGCCTTATAAAACCATATAAAATTAATTAATAAATTTTAAAGGCATTTCTCATGGTTTTCACACTGTTTTTTAAACCATATGCATTAACCATGTGAAATGGTGTGTCCTAGATAGTGAAGACTTTATAGTTTGCACATGGTTTTGAAAAACATATGGACAAACCTTGAACCCATTTAAAAATTTATGTTTTACAAAAAATTTCCCTATGAACCTTTTATGTTTTACTGAATTTTCCCTTTTCTTGTCCAGAACCCCTCCACGCTATGCCATCCTCCTCCCCCTCTCCTCTTGGGTGGTTCTCCATCACCTGGTGTATGTTTCATATTTCATCACTTGTATTGGAGAGCCTAATATAATTTTACCTCTTTTATTCCTTCTATTTTAGTTTTATTTCATTGTTATACAGTGTTCCACTTGGTTAAGCTAATATTCCCTATTTTTTTACATTTGACTAGTTTCTCATTTTCAGCAATTTTAGGCTGAATTGGATGATGATATTTGATGTGTGAGGTTTTAGAGGTTATGGTGTTGTGGTGAACAATGCATCATAGTCCCTTTCCCCTAGATTATATGATCTCATTTTTGACTATGCACATGGATTCTAGATGTGTTTTACTAGGAACCAATATGTTGTGACCATCTCCTTTATGTCATAGTTCTTTCTCATTTGGGACCCATTATGGCATGGCCCTATGTGTTGTGTTGTGATGAATGTTTTCCCAGATTTCATATGTGTTGTGTTGTGATGCATGTATTGTTCTCCCTTATATTTAGGTCTTTTCCGATTAAGTCCATTTGATGCTTGGATTCTTGATGCACCTCTTCTTATTAAACCTCATAATGGAATAACACAACTGACCTAAATATAATTACTTAAACAAACCTCATTCTAATGAAAAATATACAATGAATATTTAAATACACTTCCACATCATCATTTTTATCAACATATCCACATCATTCACCCCCAATATTATCATTTACACATTCCACATCACTTGTAACTATATGATGAATGAAACCAAACCTATTAAAATTCAATGAGGATTGTAAGATATTTCCTATATATTTTTCCATAGTTTATAAAGTCATCACATAAGGTTTAATCACTTATTAGTTTCTAATGCATACTCTACACACTAGGTTCAACAAACATTACTACCATATAAATGAGGAAATACTTAGTAGTGACTACTCTAATGTCTAATCTATAAAATATTTATCAGATATGATACTATGAGGACCCACCCCCATAGAAACTCCAATGGATTTGGGAATATATTAGTGTATAACCCCCCAATACTATATTTAAATGGACATGGGTCAGTTACAATTTGAAATGTAATGATATGACCTAGGCTGGTATCATAACCAACAACTGACCTGAATTTCCACTAACCTAAGTGGCATTCATGATCCCTACGGGATAACAGTGATCCTCTGGAAAAAAAGATACAATTAATGTGGAATATTTTACTCTTAAATTAGAGTAAATTAAAAATTATCTTTCTCATAAAAACCAAACATGTCCCATTCATAAGTTGAACATCTAGGAAAATAGTAGATATGCAATAAAAAAAGAAGTAGATATCATAGATAGAAAATATAATACCACTATTGTCTAATAAAATTGTTTAACCATACATGTCACATTCCTAAATATCATTGGACCTATTTAGGATAGGTATAACATATGAGTTCTCATTTTATGTTTTCTTTTCAATTAGAAATATCCTCTACCGTGCGCCTCTCCTCTACTGCGAACGCACCTCTTCCGAGCACTGAACGACACGTTAGTGGTGAGTTTTCTCCTCTTACTCATTGGTTTAATCTTGTTTACATGTTATTACTGTTTGATATTGATGGTTATGTTTTGAAATGTACAGGCTAAACACCCCACTGAAAATCATGGTCGTTGGTGGTCCTTGTTTGCACACTAAATGAATTGCATGTTGGTTGGTTCCTATTGAACATTTGAATATAAAAATTTGTAATTTATGTATACTTGGATAATTAATGAATTCCCTAGGATGATAAAACTTCTGTGATAACCCCGAAATTAACAAAAAAAATTAAATAAGGGATTCCTTGTAAAATATGAAATTATGTTTTTTTGGTTTGTATAGTGTTGTGATTATGATCACAATTGTGTGTTTTTATGGTGTTTTGGTTGTTGGAATGATTGGTATGCCATTTTTTTCATGATGTAGTTCCTCCACCATTGAATATCAGTCCAAACCTTACCCATTTCAATGGAACCACCACTTTTTTACTAGTGCAATTCCACTGAATCTTAGAAAACCACTTCACTAAAGGACTCTATGAGACATTTTATGGACACCCTAGTCAAATAACCATAAAAAATATGTAATGAATCCTTATACCCATAATAAATCTATTGAAAATCATACCATATATTAGTTTAGTACCATATTTCTTGACTCGAGACATTATGTTTCTAGAGGAACACCAAAAAACCAGTTTACAATAATGCATATAGATCACATGTGGGATACTAAAACATTCTAGTGTAAGGGATTCTCATAACTAGTTCCATTGATCAGGTGTTTGGGAAGATGGGTGTGATCTACTTTGGTCCCAAGTAATGCATGGAGAGGTAATAGTGTTGTTTACCATAGCTAGTTCCATTGATTATAGTTAGATGATGACCTTAGTTGAACATATTTTGCGTAATTATTTTGTTAAATATTAATATTACTAAATCAAATAGAATTAATATAAATAATGAATTGATGAATGCCAATCAGTTAGAAAAAGAGTATAAAGATGGTGTGAAAGATTTTATCAAGTTTGAAAAAGATCATGCATATGACCCTTCTCAAATCCTTTGTCTGTGTTTCTGATGTTTGTATTCAAGAAAAATTAGTCCATAGGAGTTCTAAGAACACCTGATCTATCATGGAATGGATTGAAGTTATACATGTTGGAATAAACACGAGGAAAAACGAATGTAGGTAGTGGATGAGATAGAACTATGTTTTATGGTTCATCTAATATGATTACCAGCATGAACAATGAATATGATCATATGGATGATGTGATTACATATGTGAATGATGATGAATATCATATTGAGGAAATGATAAGGATAGTTGAAGATGAACTTTGTGATTGCCCAAAATTGTCTGAGAAGTTAATGATTTGTGCAAATACACCATTGTATTCTAGTTGAACTAAATATGCAGCATTTTAAGCTATAATGAAGCTGTATAATTTGAAAGTAGGACATGGGTAGAGTGATGCCAGTTTTATGGAACTACTTGCTCTTATAAATGACATTCTCTCATAAGATAATGAGCTTATGAGCTGAACATACGATGCCAAATGAATGTCACACTTGATGGGTATGATCTCTGAAAGAATACACGCCTGCCCTAATGACTATATACTATTTCACAAGTACCAAAAATAACATAAATAATTCCCAAAGTGTGGTTCTTCTCGATACAAGAACGATGAATCCAATACTACAAAAGTTGTATGGTACTTTCTAATAATTCCAAGGTTTAGGAGCCTATATGGAAGTGAGGAGACTGTAGGAAAATTGACATGACATCCAGATACAATAATTAAAGATGGGAAACTATGTCACCTGAAAGAATCTCCTCAGGAGAAGAGAATTGATCATGAGTATCCTGAATTTGGAAATGAGTCGATAAATCTTTGTCTTGTGTTATCTTTATTTGGAGTGAATCCTTTTGGTTTTCAAAGTAGCAGTCACAATACATGGTCGGTTATGTTGGTAAATTATAAATTACTATCGTGGTTATGAATGAAATGAAAATACATCATGTTATCTATGATTCTATCAGGACCAAAACAACCAAGTAATGATATTGATGTTTATTTGGCTCCATTGATTAAGGATTTGAAATTATTGCGGGATTCAGGTGTTACGTTGTATGATGCTTACAAAAATGAAGATTTCACTTTGAGAGCCATGTTTTTATGGGATGATAAATGAATTTCCTTCTTATGGAAATTTTTCAGGATATAGAATTAAAGAACACAAGGGTGTCCCATTTTCTAACTAGGTATACAATCAATTAGGTTGAAACATTCATCAAAAATTGTGTTTCTAGGACATCGCATATTTCTACCCTGATGAAGTAATTATTTATCTTGGACGACATCATTAGATGGAAGTTCAGAAGAATGTACAACACCGTCTCCACTAACATGTGATCAATTGTTTGAGGAAGTAAAATATATGGACACTACTTTTAGTAAACCATTTTCGAAAAACCTTACAAAAACTGGTTGGAAAAAGAGATCAATTTTTTTTTTGAATTATCATACTGGAATTGTTTATATGTCTGACATTTTCTTGATGTTATTCATGTTGAAAAAAATGTATGTGATATGGTAATCAACACATTTCTAAATGCACCCGACAAAAAAAAGGATGAAATTAAGGCTAGGTTGGACATGGTTGAGATGGGAATACGAGAAGAGTTGGCACCCGTGAAGGGTGAAAAATGAACATTTCTTCCTCCTACTGCTTACACTCTTTCCAGGAAGGATAGATATCATTTTTTCATCTTCTTGAATGGTGTAAAGGTTCTAGAGGGCTATTCATCAAATATCAAGAACATCATGTCAATGGGCGATTTAAAGTTAAAGGGTTTGAAATCACATGACTTCCATGTTTTGATGCAATATCTAATTCCTATAGCTTTAAGTTGCATTTTTCCCAAGAATTTCCTCCATACATTAATGAAGCTATGTTTCTTCTTCAAATCTATATGCAACAAATTTATAGACCTAATGAAATTTCCAACTATGAAAAGATAAATTGTCATCATATTATGTGAATTGGAAATGTTCTTCTTGCTGACATTATTTGTTATGATGGTTCATTTGATGGTTCATTTAGTGAGAGAGATTAGACTATGTGGTCCTGTACATTATAGATGGATGTACCCCATTGAATGGCATATGAAGATTTTGAAAGGGTATGTCAAAAATCGAAGTCGGCCAGACGGTTGTATTGTAGAGTGATATATTGTTGAGGAAGCCCTTGAATTCTGTACCGAATACCTGTTTGGTGTGGAAAACATTGGCATACTAAAATCTCATCACACTGGGTGGATTAAGGGTGAAGGAATTTCTAGAGGAGAGGTTGTCATAATCAATATTGCAGATCTGGAGCAGTTCCACCTTTATGTTTTGTATAACAGTTTTGACGTTGACCCATATGTTCAAACCCACAAAGAAATTCATAGGCATTTGAATACATCTAGGGATGAAAAATAGATATCAGATACACAAAATAAAAAATTTATAGGATGGTTTCAGGACCATATTTTTAAGAAGTTAGATGAAAATCTGGACTCAATTTCAGAATGACTTCGATGGCTAGCCGGAGGAACAAGTTTGTATATATTATCTTACAGTTCTTATGTAGTTAATGGTTATACATTCTATACTAATGAACATGATGAAAACAGTACCATGTAGAATAGTGGGGTTACACTTGTGGTTGAAGCGATGCATGTTTCTGGTTCTAAGGATATAAATCTAATTTATGCAAATATTTTATACTTTGGCATCATCAAAAAAATATGGGAGTTGGATTATATGAAATTCCAAGTGCCGATTTTTCAATGAAAGTGGATTGATAATAGGAGTGCTGTTAAAATAGATGAATTGGGATTCATGAAAGCTGATTTTAGTAATGTTTACAATGGCATCATAGACAGTACACGTATTTTATGTTCCAGATCCCACAAACCAAAGCTAGGAAATTATTCTTTTATTCACCAAAACAACTAAAGGTTCAGACGAAAGTCCAATAGAGGATGACCCTTTCATTGGGACTTCATAATCATTTCACAGCAGTCCCAATGTAGATTACATTTTTTATGTCAGAGGAGACCACAATGAAGGGATTTACATAGTCGATAGAGGGGTCAAATCTCTTTAGCCTTAAAAAAAGAGAGTTCAATAATGAGGTTATTTTTTATTGTAATATAAATTGTGTTACATTATGTTATTATCTGTTGGATACTACTTTTATGTAATATAAATTAAATGTTAAACCACTTCTATAGATAATGACTTTTTCACCTATTGATGCACCCAATCCCAAGGCACAATAGGTCTCTCAACCTGCTGTTGCTGGTCCCAGTTCAGAGCAACAACAGGTTTCTCAACCTATTGTTTCTGGTCCCAGTGATGAGATACAACATGTTTTTCAACCTTTTGTTTCTAGTTCCAGTGCCAATGCTAGCACTCCGGAGGAACATAATGATGATGCTGAAACTGAGGAAATGGTAGGCAATGAAACCCTGACAGAAAAAGAAAACAAGAGCACCATATTTTGATAGTGTTAGCCAAAATTCTTAAGAAAAAAGAAAAAGGTATCAAATTTTAGGTGGGATGGAATAAGAAAGGCCAGCATGTTAACCCCAACAAAGCCATGTTTAGTTGCTACATTGGAATCGTCACTTGACAAAGCGTGCCGATTGATGTATAGTCATGGTACCATGTTGTCACTGGGCTTAAGACACTAGAGATTATGGTAACATTATGATATCATTTCTTTAATTTATTAAAATAAAATAAAATACCAAAACATTAACTTACTCTTCATCATCCATTGTAGAGTGAATTTATAGTAGATTCCTCGCACAAGGAATATGTATTAATAGTTTTAGGAAGGATTCATAGAGGCTTCCGCACAATTTTAACGAAATATCATCTTGAAGATATTGAAGGGAAAATCAAGCCGCACCCACATCCTCTTTATACACACTTGATATCCCAAGGAGAATGGGATGTGTTTAGTAGTCATCGTGTAGAGCAGACTTTTCAGGTACATTGTGTCTGGTAATATGTTGTTTAACATTTCTTGAATTCATCACTTTGATTGATAGTTTTTTATTTATGAAATTGCAACTAAGTGTTGTAAATAAAGAATTGGAAGCAAAACCAGCATACCCCTACCGTAAAGCAAGGATGGCGTACGCTTCACTTGAAAAAAAAAATTGGTACATATTTTAAATATTCTGTAATACTTTTATGTGACATAAAACAACACCATAACCATGTTCCTATGTTTATATTCATATTGATGAATCAAAATCTAAATCCACTTTCATCACATGCCATGTGATATGGAAGGAGGCTCATGTAAATAAAGAGGGTATACTGATAGATGAAAACACACAAAAAGTGTGGGAAACATGTGTAAGTATGGCATAATATAAATTTTATTTGATCTAAATCGCTATTAAAGAACAATGACTACTTATTTTCTTATATTTTCTATATGAAATAGTCAAAAGAATCAACAACACTTGCACTAGATGAAGACATACTTTCAACATTCTTGAAGCAACCAGAACAGTATGGCCACGTTAGAGGTGCAGATTTTGGGGTGACACTCAAACATATTTTCATAAATAAAAAAAATAGGAGGATCAAACTGAGGAAATGAAAAAGATGAGAGAAATAATACCTATGTTTCAAGAAGAATTACATTACCAAAGAGAGATGATAACAAGTTTGATGGGGGAGGCAAAGAGAAGAAAAATCTTAACAAACTTTGAGGTGATCCATTCCCCTCAAAACCTAACTTAGATAAAGTAATCAATGTTATAATAATTGTTTTTGTGAAATGTGAATCATATAGGAATTGATACCTTTCCTGTACTGATATTCTATAGGGTGAAAATGATTGTGATTTATATCTATCAACTCCCACCTATCGACTTGTAGTGAGGGCTACGATGTTTGATATGAAGAATGACATGCTACAAAACAGACCACTTCCAATAGATCATGTTAGAGTGTTGATTAACATAGCTAATGATCTGAGCACTAATCTAATTGTTCCAAATGAAGATGATGACATTCATACAGTCAAACAAACTGTTGTAACATTCATCACATGGCCACCAATTCTAAAAAAAACATGTCAACAAGGAGGTATTCATTTCTAATTTATTTTTCAAGCTGAAACATTCACATTTAATGAAAAAATGTATGAACTGGTGAATATTATTATAGAACAACAAAGGTAAGGAGGTGAAAGGAAAGATTAGTTCAAAACTATCTCAAGGATCAACCAACCGATCAAAATGATCTACTAAGAACACCTTCACCCCTCCCATTCTATATCCACATTTAATATCATTGCAGGCTCATGTGGATACAAAGTTGATAGACAACAATAATCAAATAGTTTATTTTGAAAAAATATGTACGTAGGGGAAGAATCATATTACATTAGTGCTGAGAATGCAGATGAAATCTTCAAGTATGGATGGCTAGGCACCTCATTTGTAAATGTATACATGAGGTATGTTTTCATGATTTGATTTTACAAAAGCGGATATAATATGATAATTATGACTAAATACATTTCATATTTTTCACGGGCATATATATGAAAAAAAATTAAAGGGATTTCCCCATGAAAAAAATTTGGACTTGTTAGTCCTCACATCACCTCTTCAAAATAATAAATAAATGATGATAAATAGGGTGAAATAATGTCATCCTTGGTCAAATCATTTGAAAACAAAATTATAGATGATAGACTCTTTTTAATACCAACAATGCATGGGTAAAAATCTACAATTTAATCATATCATCTATATTTTCATTTCTTTCATTAATTATTCCTTTTTGTGTTTTTAGGCAGCATTGGATGCTCATTGCGATCAATTTGGATACTCCAAAGATTTATTTTATGGATTCAATGCATGGATATCCAACAAACCCACCACGCATGATGGCGTTTTTCAATTTGTAATACACTAGATCCAACATTTTAGAACTAAAAATCTAATTATATAATTTATATTATATTTTAATGATGATTCTGTTATGATAGGGAGGTGCATCAATATCGTCTACTTCATGGAATGAATCCAAGGCCTAAGGACAAGAACACCCACGAGATCAACAACCGGACAAGTATCTTGGTATATATAATAATATTTCACTATCCAAACACATATCGAAACAAATTACTTATTTTTCTCAATGTTTCTAAAATGTCCAAAACAAACAAACGGAAAGTACTGTGGTTATTATGTTTGTAAATTTATGAAAGAGATCGTATTTTATAAAAAAAAATAGCATCCCTGAAGAGGTATTTTTGAAAATAATTACTAGTTCATTTAAAATATCTATTAATCCTTTGTGTATTTATATTTTTTAAATACTACCATGACTGTCGCAAAAACTCATATTCATAAGATGATATAGATGTGTTTAGAAGTGAAGGGGCAACATACCTGATGGAAGATCGTACATAAATAGAATGAAGGTGAATTACTACTAATTACATCATCCTTATATGATCATTTATATCTCCCTATTTTACACTTATTGAGAATCTATGATCACTCTTTCTTATGTTTCATATCATTATGTTATGAATAATGGTTTTTGAAATGATTTGTCTTTCTAGTAAATAATAACTTAATGAGAGACTCTTATGAACTAGTTCTTTATATTTCCATGTTTCCAAAAGCACTATACCTAAACTATTATAGAATTAATCATTTATATTATTTATTTTGGTCATTTATGCTATTTTTTATACTGATGTAGTGTTTTGGAAGAAAATTGGTTGTGCATAACTCACAAATTTAATAAAAAAACTAAGAATTATTTACTATTGTTTGTTAAATACTGCTTAGAATAACATCTGATCTGAACTTCCGATTCAGCATCCCCATTATTCTCTCATTCCTCACCATATATATGATATCATCATTCATCCTTCACTTTTCCTTCTCTTCCTGCACCCATCTACTAGGTAAATGGGTGTAGGAAGAGAAGGAAAAGTGAATGTCGAATGATTATATAATCGAGATGGTGTCAGATGAGAGCAGCATGGGGATGCCAAATCGGAAGTTGAAACCAGATTCTATGCTAATAGGTAGTTAACCCATAGTAGTAAAGTTCACAAAGAATCATTAGTTTTGTTATTAGCTTATATATGGACCAAGGAAACCTTCTATAAGGATGTAAAGGTGATGTTATGATATAATATCTCTATTTTAATGAAAAATTATATAATAAAACTTTGATTTTATTTTCATTATTCCTTACAGGGTTCATTTATTTTAGAATATTTCTCTCCATATGGCATGCCTTTGCAGGAAGAGCAACGATGCTATGTCTTCTCAATCACATAGGTAATCTTGATGTTTACACAATAAAATCATTGTCCATAGAATTAATGCATTGTTTCATATTTATGTTTAATTTATTTCTTTTATGTGAGTAATATAAATCTACTCAAATGTGATATCAATGTATGAAATTTTTAGGTCATTATTGTTGGTATCAGAGTAATCGGGCTCTTCAAAATCGAGAAAATGCATTTAGTTTTTTTGATACTTTAGGGAGATGATCCATAAGTCATTTGAAATGTGTAGGAATCAACCCCACCTCAATATGACACAAGATGCGACCTATATGACTCAAAGTGTCTCTTTTTATTTAAAATTGAAATCATTTTTAGTAAAAAGAACAAGTGACATACTGAAAATTGAGTAAATGTATTCCGATTGTTTTGAAACTTTAAAAAAATGATCCATAATTCATTTGTGACCTATAGGAATCAACCAAACCTCAATTCAATGCACAATCTGATGGGTATGACTCAAAGTGTTTCTTTTTATTTAAAATTGACATTAATTTTAGAAAAAAACACAAGTAACATATTGATTGTCAACACTATCACCTAACTACATAGTCTTCAGGGGAATCCACCCACAATGAATGGTCAAAACCACCTTGACTAAGTCATGTCTATGTGAACACGAATCCAATAATGCATTAAACAATAAATGATGAGCGTAAATCACCAAAAAACCTAATCCACATCATACGACACCTCGTGCCACTATGACCATGTCCCTAAAATTATGATGGTCAACACCATCTCAAGTCTCGAGAGATTTGACCTTGTCCTGACGACTTCATCACCTCAAATCCCGATGACCAAGTCACATCAACCTGTGGATCATCGTCACTCCAAGTATCTGAGCCAATCCCCACCTAACGAACCACATCGCCTCAATCCAGATGATTAACACCCACTTCAATCCTAAGGCCAAAACCATTACATTCCCATGTAATCAAGTAACCAATATAACAATTATATTTAATTCAAATTTACACTCGGCCTAAACTTTAAAAGTTAGTCCAAACCTCTTAACAAGCTTAACCAATCGTAGTAGAGTAAGAGCATGCCCATATGCATCTCATATAATCATTAGAACAATTTAATAAGAATTTATTTAATTAATTATGTTCTCACTTGAAAAAACCACATAGTGTATATGAACGCACCCCCAAAACACTCAAGAAATCAAGGAGAAAGATAGGAACTACCCACCTTGTACTAGTTTGCACTCACTCATTTGATATCGTCCTCAAAATCGATCCGAATTAGAGGAAAATGGAATTTTAGATGAATGACCTGAAAATAGGAAAAAAGGGCTTGCATGGATTTACCACTCCATATGGTGAGATAAATAGAAAAGAGAACCTAGAAAATTGAAGGTATTATTGAGATGAATCTGTATCTACTAACGGATCAAAGATCAAGGTCTGGATGATGGAGTTCCCTCAAAGCCTAGGGAGAAGGAAGATGGAGTATCTACCTCTTTTGTGCATTGTAAATGGGAGGAAAAGGAGGAGAAAGAAGGAAATAGTGAATGAGTGAAAAAAAATAATTCCCCACTTTTTAATGGGCCATATGGTTTGGCCGCATAGTTTTGATAACCGTTTGCGAAGCGTATGGTGCCCACTATCTAAGAACCACACTACGCATGGTTAGGCACACGATTTTCCAAACTATGAGAAAACTATGTGAATAACCTCTATTAAAAACTAAATAGGTTTCACATGGCCATTAAGCCCCACCTATATAGTTTTTCAAACCGTGTCAAGTGTCTATAATAGCCCGCATGGTTTCTTATGGGAGACCACAAGGTTTTTCTAAACTGTGTGCCTCTGTCTGTGCTTTCATGAAATGGATTTCTCAGGCCCCGCTATACCCAAAACCCCAAGGAACATTCTGAGCCTTAAAAACCATATAAAAAAAGGACTTGGGTCAATTAAAATCTCGAAATTAGGTTCCAAATAACAAAAAAAGTCCTTCTCACCTAACATGAAAAATTCCAAGATGTTGAGGATTTTTTGACCAGCTCAAAAACCCAAGACACTACAATCTTCCCACCTTAACATAGCTCATCCCAAAGCTATCAAGATTAACCCAGATATGGTACCACATATACTCATCTCATCAAAATCAACCCAGTCTACCTCAGTCATTATGCCATAGGTCAAATCCCCACAAGGAACTCCCCACCTTAGGAGTTACCTACCCGGTCACTTATTGACCCAAAAATCAAATGTCTTGATGGTCCACCAACCATCCCTAGACTCAAAATTCCTCCCACGATGCATCATCATTCTTTCACATCATTGGGTTCTCAAATATAACCCATGTCATATTTAACACCCATCAATTCTTGTATCTCATTAGATGCCCATATATACTCGTTCCATACTCAACACTCATAAGATCCTACATCTCATCAGATGCCCATAGATCTTTACTCTCAACAATTTCTCAAATAAACCAGCATCATATATACATATTCATGCCCATCAAAATCTAGGTGCCTACGCACCTCATATAGAACCTGCATCACATCAATGCCCAGATGCATACACACCTCACATACAAATCTACATCGCTTTGATTCCCACATAAATCTCAATTCCAATGCACCTCAAATATATATATATATATATAAATATCACATCATAATTAATGGAAACCTAGTAACCAGTGCCTAGTTAATCAAAAAACAATATTTTTGCTCCTCATGCACCAAAACCAATGAAATAAAAAATGAAAGAAAAGAGCGGTCACACACACGATGTACCACTAACTATCATTAGATCACTGGAATACTCTGACCCTAACTGCTTGATAGTGTGCTTCTAGCTTGATTCCTGACTACCTGAGTTCTGGCCTCCTAGCGAAGCTCCACCAGTCACCAGCCACTGATCCCACTTTTGGGTCCCGCTATCTTTTAAAAGACCTCCACGTGTAGCTAAATCCCAACTACTCAATCCTGGTACTGATCTTAGTCCAACCTCAGATCCCTGAGTCTTTCCCATCCCCTGGCTCCCACCAGTCCTGTCATGACCCGTCCCCTGGGGCCCGTGCCATGACTACCCCAAGCCTGCCTTCTATAGACCAGGGGCTGGCAAATAGCACCGAGAGATGTATTTCCTAAAACTAGGAAGGCATTGCCTTTATATTCTGTAAAAATAATCAACTAAGAACACAACAAGATACGAAGACAAGTAAACTGTATAGTAAAAAGAGTGTGTACAGTAAGTAAAAGGGGCCAGAATACTATCCCAAATGGAAAGTACAAGAAAACTGGAAAGTACAAGTAAACTGAATAACTCCTATGAACACCCGCCAAGGATCCTACCTGAAGGGTAGGTATAGCTCTCGAACGGTCGTATCTATGGTACACCTCATCTAATGTCCACCTCCGAGCTACCTCTAGTCCTGGTACTCTCATCCTTAGTCAGCGCTGTCCATCATCTACACCAAACACAACAAGGGGCAAGCATAGCCCGTGCAGGGGTGAGTATAATGATACTCAGTAGGGACCCTGATACCCTCAAAGGTCTAATAAAATCCACAAAGGATAAACCACAAATAAATACATCAACTCTACTTAGGTATATGCCCATACATATACCTAAGTTATCAAGTATACCCATCTCATTCATGAGGAAACTCAAGGCCCAAATCCTTATCCAAAGTACAACTCTTCCACGAAGGAAAGAATACCACGAAGGTAACACCGCAAAGGTAAGTACCACAAAGGTAACTCCACACAGAAAAATACCAAAAAGGTATCACCACTAAGGTAAGTACCAGGAAGGTAACACCACAAAGGTAATTACCACATAGGTAACACCACACAGAAGAATACCACAAAGGTATCACAATGAAGGTAAGTACTGCAAAGGTACAACACACAGAAAATTACCAAAAAGGTAAATACTCAGCTCACAACAAGTATAACATAGGTACGGTAGTAAATACGATTTGATGTAACTATTGAATCATCTTACTCTGTTGAGAGGCAGACCCATGTAGGATCCTAAATCATCAGACCCACGTAGGATCCTAGAGTAGTCCCACATGGATTTCCTAGAGTGGATCTAAGTGAGACTCTCAAACATAGACCCACGTAGGATCCCAAAGCATATACCCACATAGGATGCCAAAGCACAGACCCACATAGGATCCCTTTCTCATGTTACAGCTAGCCACATGGTTCCCGCACTAAGCTCGCTTGATTCTGGGAGGGTAAAATCCTCAATCCACAGGTAGATACTACAAATTCCATGAAGTACCAATAATAAGTATCCCAAAGAACCACCACATGATAGGGGTATCAATGCAATAGACGGTGTGTCAATCAGACACCCGGTCTGTAAGTTATTGGCATTTTAACCCTAAGGGAACGGTTGGATTCATGTTCGATCTAACCAGCCATATCCTAACTTTATCCAAAACTCAAGTGGGGTATACCAAAAGGACTATACTGATCCAAGGTTTTCGTCACTGCAGACGGTTCATTAAAGGGACACTCGTTGCTTAATTTATGGCTGAAAGAGCGAAAAGGGGTTGAACCTAGTCCGGGTCCAGTCCGCCCAACCCAACCCGACCCGGCATGGGCCGAACCGACAAGACTTGGGCTCGAACCATCCCGCTGGGTGGCACGCGGCTGGCTAGACGGACAATCCTCCTCGGCGACATGGTCGCTCGCCGCACCACTACCAGAAGTCGGAAGCGATCCGACCGCCCCTCCACCGCCGCTGCGGCCTTGCGTCACGTCAGCAGCATGCCAGGTAGTGCAGACACGCACCGCCATCACCGTCACATGTCTGTCCGTGCGCCGGCCATCACCCTCGCTCCACCGTGGCCTATAGGCCACGACCCTTCTCCGGTGGCGCGGTTGCATCACCGCTCTCTTTGCGGCCAGCTGGAGTGCCGACCACCACTCCCAAGTCCCACCAGTGCCGGTCTCCAGCATGGGTTGCCGACGATGTTCCTCGGGTCACTGAGCGTTCCCTGGTGGCCCTTTCTTCATTTAGTAGACTCCCTCACTCACCTCGGGATGTCTTCATTGATTCAAGACCATCAAAATCCAATAGAGTTTGTGAAGGGGTTGGGCCGTGTTTGTTCGGCCTGCACCCTCCACGATAGAATAGTAGCAAGCGGCTTATTTGTTCTTGAATCGAGAATAATATAAATGTTTTTAAATAAAGATGAATGTCAAGAACAGGGAAAGGGGTAAACAAACAACAATCCTTACCTCTATTTCTCGTTAGATGTGTCGCAAGAAGAAGTCAGTGAAGGCGATGAGGGTGCCAATGATCGTCGCTTCCGCAACACGCTTCCGAAGTTGGGCTCGTGTATCATCCTTATTCTCGATTCCAAAGTATGTTCTTCATTGGAGAAGGAATTCTTCATTGGAGAAAGAGTTTCTCCAAATTTCTCCACAATCCTCCCTTTCTCCAACGATTTCTACAAGGAAATGAGGAGCCCAAAAATTAAAATAGGTCTATCAATTTAATTTATGTTGGCACAATTAAATGGCACAATTAATTGTATTGTGTTGACAAATTTAAATGGGAGGATTCCAAGGGACTTCCCACATTACAGAGGAGTTCAGGTGGTCCCCACCACTAGAATTCAAAATGGGGGTTTTCTAGTTCGGGTGGTCCCTACCCCCATAACTCAAATGGAAGGGTTTCAAAAGAAAAATAAAATTTTAAATATTTTATTTTTCTTTTTCCACGAAAAATTGAAAAACTATCCTCTACCCTCAACCTACGGTGATCAAGGTGAAAGTATCCTTAAGTGAATATTAGTGCTACGAGTTCAATGGTACCCTCAGATTTAAATTTCAAGCATCGGTTCAAAAGTTACAAAAACCCTCTCGCACGTTTACTGAACATACCTAAAAAAGTTCAGAAATTCATTCCGGGCACACCGGGACTTGGAATCACACGCCGTCAATTTTTGAAGACTCGTTATATTCCATATAAAAAAGATTTACATGGAATTTTTCTGAGTCTTTACATTCTCCCCACCTCAGGGCTTTGCATCCGTGAAATCCACATCACAAAAGCTAGAAAAAGAAGTGGGGGTACTAAGCACGAATCTGAGCCTCCCGCTCCCATGTACTCTCCTGGAGGTTCCCATGTTGCCAACGTACCCACACCAAAGGTATCGACCACCCATGAAGGAACCGCTCCTATCGATCCTAAATCTCCACTGGAACCTCCATAAACGTCACCCCATCGCCGATGTCCAGCTCTCCCCAGTCAATGATGTGTGAAGAGTCATGCACATATCTCCTCAGCTGGGATACATGGAAGACGTCATGAACCCGGTGCAACTGAGGTGGAAGAGCTAAGCGGTAATCCACCATAACAACTATACTGAGGACCTGAAAGGGTCTGATGAACCTTAGATATAACTTGTCTCCCTGACAAAATCTCTACAAACCTCGTCAGGGTGAGACCCGTAGAAAGATGTGGTCACCATCCTCGAACTCCAGATGTCTCCGTCTCCTACCGGCATAAGACTTTTTCTTGCTCTGTGCAGTATTCATCCACTCCTAGATGATCTTAAACTTCTCTGTGGTAGCCCATACCATATCTAGTCCCATTATTGCTGACTCCCTTGGGTCAGTCCAGCACAAAGGAGATCTGCAAGGTCAACCATACAACGCCTCGAAAGTTGCCATCCCGATGGTGGACTGATAGCTATTGTTGTATGAAAACTCCACAAAGGGAAATTGACCCTCCCAGTTGTGACCCAAGTCAAGGAAGCAAGCACACAACATGTCCTCGAGGGTCTGAATGGTCTGCTCAGTCTGGCCATCCATATGAGGATGGAGGCGGTGCTCAAATGAAGCTGCATCCCGAAAACCTCCTGCAACCCCTTCCATAGATAGAAAGTGAAACATGCATCATGATCGGAGACAATCGTCGAGGGTAATCCATGTATCCGCACAATATTATTCACATAAAGGCATCCCAAGCTCTCTACTAAACCCTCCTCTCTGATCGGTAGAAAGTGGGCCGACTTGGTGAGTTGGTCGATGATCACCCAAATAGAATCATGAACCCTAGATTTATGTGTAAGTCCTGTTACAAAGTCCATGGATACGCCATCCCACTTATACTCTAGGACCTCTTAAGGCTGAACTAAGCCTGCTGGTACCTGATGATCCACCTTTACTTGATGACAAGTGATGCACTGAGAGACAAACTCTGCTACTACTTTCTTCATTCCTGGCCACCAGTGCTGTCGTCAGAGATCCTGGTACATCTTCGCCACTCTTGAATGTACTGCTAGAGGGGATGTGTGGAACTCCCACAAAACTTCCTCCTGAAGTGACACTGGTACCATGGTACATCCTCTGAAGAGGATGACATGCTCCCCACCTTCAGAAAATCCATCAGGGGCCTGCCCTAAGGATATCTGAACACGTCGAGCCTCACATTCTGTGTCCCTGTGCTGCGTCTCCCTGACTCACTGATGAAGTGGGGGAGTGACTGTAAGAGACTGAAGAAAAGCTGCTCCATCTCATTCCAAAAAGGATATCCGTAAAAAGGCCAGCTGCTCCATTGACTCACCTAGCAGCTGTATAATAGATATCCTACTGAGTGCATCTACTAAAATGTTCCCCTTCCCATGAGTATAGACCATATCGAAGTCATAGTCTTGGAGGAACTCAAGACAACGCCGCTGTCTCAGGTTCATATCCTTCTAAGAGAAGATATACCTGAGACTCTTGTGGGCCGAGTAGACTGTAAAACATTTTCCCATAAATTAATGTCACCACATCTTCAAGGAGAAGACCATTGCTACTAACTCCAGGTCATGGGTAGCATAGTTCTTCTCATGCTGTCTCAGATGTTGAGAACCATACATGATAACTACTTGCTCCTGCATCAGGACACATCCGAGCTCGGTCCCTGATGTGTCACAGTAGTTTACATACCTAACTCCCTCCTCCGGAAGTCTCAAGATGGGATCACTAGTCAGTATCTTCCTCAGCTCTTGAAAACTCCGCTGGCATCTCTCCGACCACACGAAGGGTTTCCCCTTCTTTTTAAATGCTGATAAAGGTGATGAAAATTTGGAGAAATCTGGCACAAACCTCTAGTAGTACCCGGCCAAACCCATGAAACTCTGTACCTCCGTCACACTCCTGGGTGGTTCCCAAGCAAGTACAACCTCAATATTTGCTGGATCCACCGCAACTCCAGCCTCTGAGATAACATGTCCCAGAAAGTGAACCTCTTGAATCCAGAACTGGAACTTTGAGAGCTTACTATAAAGATGGTTTTCTCAGAGTGTGTTCAAAAATATCTGCAAATGATAAGCATGCTCCTCCTCAGTAGCCGAGTATATTAGAATGTAATTGATGAAGACTACTACAAAGAGATCAAGGTATGGTTGGAAGATCCTATTCATGAGTCCCATGAACACTGATGGAGCATTGGTCACGCCAAACGACATGACTGAAAACTCATAATGGTTGTACCGACATCTGAAATCTGTCTTCTACACATCCAAGTATCGTACTATGAGCTGGTAATAGCCTGATCTGAGGTCTATATTTGAGAACCACCGTGCTCCCTTCAGCTAATCAAAGAGTTCGTCAATCCTTGGGAGTGGGTACTTGTTCTTCACGGTCACCTGGTTCAGGTGCCAATAGTCAACAAAAAGTTTCAAGCTCCCATATGCCTTCTTGGAAAACAAAATCGAGGCTGCCCAAGGAGAAACACTGGGCCGAATGAACCCCTTCTCCTGTATGTCCTCCAACTGTACCCACAACTCACAACGCTCTACGGGAGTCATCTGATACACTGATGTAGATATCGGTGCCATCCTGGGGTACAAGTAAATGTAAAATTCCACCTCTCTACGTGGAGGTAGACCCGAAACATAATTAGGGAAGACATATGTGTACTGGTCCACCGCTACAGGATAACTCGGACTCTCCACATCAACCGCTCTGAGGGTAAGGCTATCCAACTGATGAGTGATCTACTGCACTTTCTTCCGGGTAAGTCCATCATGTGCTGCAAAGGCTCTCTTATCGTCATTGAAGGTAAACCTAGTCCCATCCTCACGAATACACCACACTTTTCGCCTAATAAAGTCAATCTGAGCATGGAATGTAGATAACCAGTCTATACCCAAGATGATGTCGTAAGGCCTCAACATCATTACTAGGAGATACCAACTGAAGATCTCGCCTCCTAGAGTAAGCTCACACTATTAGTACCAGTGTTTAATCATCAAATACTCTTCTGTAGGAGTCACTAGTTATAAGAATCGAGCCAAAGGCTTCGTCAGAATCTACGAGCTCCGATTGAGGGTAGTGGTAATAAAATAATGACTGGAACCCGTGTCTATAAGTACTAAAACTAAGGTATAGTAGACACAAATCGTACCTCGTATCATCTATGGATCTTTGTGATTATAGGCCTCAACTGCCTGGAGCTGAGCTGTAACACCCCGAGCTTCCACGATACACTTCTCATTCAATAATGCAATAGCTTGCATTGTACGCAACTTCGAGTTCTAAATCACCGCGACTAATCAAAGTAGCTGTTATGAATAGTAATAACCACTTTTTAAATTTATAGAAATTTTATATTTCAAAATGGACTTAATTTTTTTATTCCTAATATTGAAATTATCCTATGTTGAATTTTTTGTAATTTTCTGAGAACTTCCAAATTTTTATGAATAGTGAAAAATACATAAAACAACTTTTTTAATCAAAATAATTTATAGTGATAAGTTATACTATTGAGTGGTTTTAAAGTAAAATTAGAATATATTTTTACCATTTTATCCAATGGTGGTCATTAGAATTAATTTAACATTGAAAATGGACATAAACAATTGCCAATCTTTTGATATAAATTGTTTCTTAAAAAACACGCTATTTGTTCTGACAGCGGGAATTAATTATAAAATTAATTAATGCAACATATATGTTATTAATTTTGTAAAATAGTCATCATTTTTTAATTCGGAATATCAATTATAGCTTAGGGTGAAATTTTGGCATTATTCTGAAAAACTTCAATTTTTTGATGAATAGTGAAACCACTAAGTGGTAGTTAAATAACTGATTTTTCGTTTAAATGAAATATTACCACTTCTGTGGTTTGATTTTCAAAAATCCGACATACATGGTTGTCATTAAGAAGTAAAATGTGGTTCAATGAGATTAAAATAATTTTTGGTGAATAGTAACTTTTAAGTTCTTAATCGCGATTAGAGGTAATTAGTGTAGTTTAAGGTAAAAATAATGTTTTAATAATATGAGATGAGCTTGACACTTGTCCTACTCCTATTGGATGAGTCATGGCCGACCAAGACAACCCATGGGTCAACTTGGGGACCCCATGGAGCCACATTGGTTGGAAAATGACATTAATATTTATTTATTTAATGTTAAATTTAAATTGACACAAACATGAGTTGTTTTACTAAAACAGTTTTTAAGTGGGGTTACACAAGTCCAAATTTTGACTATAAATATTCATTAGAAATCTAAAAAGATTTCCTACATCATAGTATTTTTTTATAATTTTTAGACATTAAATAAATTAAATTATTTATGACATCATTATGATGCAGCGATGACCTCATTATTTAACGATTTAAATAAAATGAGAAGATAATGAAAAATCCAAGGCTTACACTTGTCCAAAGCCTATTGGATGAGGATATTTTGAAACCTTATCACCTTAGCCTCGAATTATATAAGTGTGGGACCTTTAGAATCCGAAAAGCATTGTGAAATAATGTAACATTTCAATATTTCCAAAAGTGCCCCTCCTCTCCACTTATAAAAGGCCCCCACCTCTCCCACCTCATTTACACTTTAAAGCCATTTGGATCGGCCAACCTCTGCCCAAATACTCTCCCAAATTCCCCCTATTACTCCTAGAAACCTCACTTTGGGCAGAACTCTTCTCAAGGAAGCCTTTGGCTCAAATCAAAAAGAGTTACCCGATTTTGAGGTAATGTCTTCTCTAATGTTGTTTTGTTTTATTTTTCTTCTCCAACCCCCTAAACTCTTTTTATTCATTTCTTTTCTAACAACACCAGTATCCTCAATATACTAGGATGTTGTTATAATAAGTATTCGAGCTACACTTACACACACCTACATCTAATGGTTAAGGAACATACAGTTTCTGTGGATGGCGAATTTCTGCCTCACGAAACGATGATTGTTCAACACTCATATAACACCTTCAAAGGTGGCCATTAAGATATCACTATTTTTATATATGATATATAATATGTTTATGTTTTACTTATGCTTCTGTATTTCTCATTTATGTCATACTTTATGATTTCCATTATGGGTAAAACGCGATAATTTCATTTTAGGAAGTGCGGACTACCGCCCCCTCAAAGTGATGTGAATCGTTAATGCCATATGTGGGATGCATAAAGGATGGAGTAAATGATATTATATATGATATTATACTGGAACTATATTATACCTTTATATCATTATGATTTCATTCCATTAAATATGAAATAGAAATGAAAGTAGCGTTCATGCGTACGTATGGCTTACCGTCTCCATGAACAGTGCATTTCATTTCTTACCTCTTACGTAATATTATAAATGAATGTATATACTGAATATATAAGATATATATGACATCTAAATCATGAATATAATTCTGGAGATAATGGATATTCTACCACATAAACAACTTGTAATTATAAGAAGTTTATTGTTGACTCAAGTACCAAAGATCGACAAAACAACCGTTATTAACTTAAATAATTACATAATGTTAATATCATTGTAATAAGTGATATAATAAGGATAATGAAATTGAAAATGGTTCTTAATAAGGTATATATTAACTCTAGTTTATTATTCAGGAGGTTAAAGAACGGTTGAGTCAAGTCAGACACGAGGTAAGGGAACTTCTTAACCCAATTTCTATGCTTTGGGTTAATCTCCTACTTTCAAATTATGTCATGATATTATTATGTACTATTTTGTATTTTTACTTTCTTCATGTGTACCTATAGTGAATACACATAATAGATCTATTTTATTTTAAAAATGATCTTTTTAAGTACTTCGCCTCAATCTCCTTTCATTGAGGCATATTTGGTTTTATACACAACTTTCATTTATATAGTGTATAAACCCCTTTGACTTTTACGTTTATTCAAAAGGAATCTTTTTTATACGAAGAGTTTTACTAAACGACAAAAAGGAATGTTTTCTTGCCGTACGTATGCGGCAACAACGACTTCTCTGCCGCCGTGACTATTATTTGATTTTCGGCTTCCTTTACAAGCCGTAACTTTTTTTTAATGAAAAATAAATACAAAGTTTTAACTTTCTTGTATTTTGGTATTGAAAATGGTTTTGAAAGTGTTTTTATTATATCAATGTGTTGTATTGATATCTTGTGATTAAAATGTGGAAATTTTATGTTTCCTTTATGCATGTTTTATGTGATACGATTATGTTATGGTTTATGATATGTTTAAACCTGTTCATATGAGGAATGCATTGGACTTAATAAGTGACGGGTGGAGCCCGCTATAGCTCCTTGATGCATCGGCAGGTCTCATGAGACAAACTAGTGTCTTGGCACGAGGCCTTGATAAAATCTTATTTGTGGTCTTGGCACGAGGCCTTGACTACGTGGTTATGATAGTCTGGCATTATGCATTCCATCATTATGAAAGTGGTTATTGATATTTCATGTGATTATTCGACCAGTAGAATATCCATGTGAATAAGTAATTGGCATTATCTCATTTTACTTTTTCCATATTATATTGAATTTTATGTTTAAAAGGCTTTTGTTTTAGTTATACATTGCCTTAAATGTTAATGTTTATTTATGAAAGCTTCCGCTATTTTGTTAACCTTACTGAGCATCCGAGCTCACCCCTTTCAATGTTTTAATATTTTCCAGGATGTGAAGAAGTATTTTATGAATGACCTGCAGGGATAGTCCGAAGAGGATAGAAGTGTGGACTATGGAGACTATGTTATTGTAGTTTTTCACTTTATGATGTAATGTAACATTTACGAATGTATCTAGTGTTTCCAAGGCTACTAAACTAATCGGTCTTTCGAGACTTGATCTTTTGTGATCATGCCAATGTTACGAAGTAATGCACCGACTCTGGGTAGCTGGGGTCGGGGCGTTACAGTTGGTATCAGAGGCAGTTTAGTACTGACCTTGGAAGCTAGATTTAGATAAACTCTGATTAGAGCACATAGCCCAAAGATAGACTTTGAGGATTAGTATAGAAGAACTTCCTAGAATTTTGGTATTATAGAGATGTTATGAGTTTTCCAAGAAATACATCCTTGTCTGGATACGAGCAGGTAGAGGCGGCTCTGGCACAGATGTACCTAGGGGTAAAACCTGAAAACACCGCTTTGAGCTAGACTCGAACGGGAACTGGTGCATGACAACGGGCCTTGCTGCACTCTTGGTTACGACACTCCCGGGGGATATGCTTTGGATAATTCTCATTTTATTTACAAACCACTATGAAGGGTTATGAGTATATACTTCCTCAAAGAAAACATTTCTTTTTATGATTATGGATTATATCCATAAATAGTTCAATTTATGTAAAGTGTTTAACATGTATGGAATTATGTATTTTGATTCATAAACTAATCTAGTTTATGCCATTGTTTAGAAATGGCGCCTAGTGGAAGGAATGGAAACTGTATCAATGCACGAACTCCGTGTAGGGATTGCCCTCCTGCTCAAGATAATTATTGTGGATCTGGAGATACATCTGGTTCTGATCAACTTATTACCATACTGGGAAAACTCACTCAGGTTATGAATAATAACCTTACTCGTATGGATCACCCTAATCCACAACGTGGAGGATCAATGTTAGACCGCTTCATGAGGAAACAACCACCAACATTTAATGGGGGTACAAATCCATTAGTAGCTGAGCAATGGATAAACTCCTTAGAGAAAATATTCCACGCCTTGGGGAGTAGTGAAAGAGAAAAGGTTATCATGGCAGTTTACCGCCTCACTGGAGATGCCGATCAATGGTGGTCGCTGATTCAAAACACAAAGGAAGATGATGACATATCGAATATGGAATGGAGGGAGTTCAAAGAGCTTTTCTTAGAAAAATACTTTCCTCGTGACCATCGAGCAGATATGGAAAGGAAATTTCTGAGTCTGAGGCAGAAGGAGGATGAGAATGTCGCAAAGTATGAGGCTAACTTTACAAGGTTAGCGAGGCATGCTGCCGATTATATACGTAACCCAAGGAGTAATATTGATCGTTTCTTTGATGGGTTAAAACCATTTCTCCGTCGATCATTAGTATCACAATCCTTCTCATCATACAAAGATATTGTCTCGTGTGCTATCAAGACAGAAAAGGAATTCTCTAAGTCTTATGACAACAAAGTAAAGCAAGAGAAGAAGATAACGATGGAACAAGAGACAGATAAAGGAAAAAAGGGAAAGAAGGACTTTCCATTATGTGATAATTGTGGGAAGAATCACCCTAGTATGTGCCTAAAAGGAATGGGAGTTTGTTATAAATGTGGAGAAAAGGGTCACCAGGCTCGTGATTGCAGGGGAAAGAAAGAGGATGTCAAAGTTGAATGCTACAATTGTAGGGAAATGGGGCATTATGCAAATGAATGTCCTAAGCGTCAAGGAAACTTACCTCATAAAAGGCCAAGGGATCAAGGCAAATCTTATGCTGTGACTACAGTTGAAGCAGAATAATTAATGTATTGGTGCTTTTGGACTCAAGGATTATATTCTGGTTATAAGAATAATGTGATATATATAAAGATTGTACTGCAGTACTTTTTGATTTCAGTAAGGTTTTAATATGATTAAGGTAATCATATTTTTAGTATGTGACAATAAGAGAAACTTTACTTTGTTTGGGGAATCTGATAAATTGATTTTGGAATTAAGAGACCTTTTAGAGAAAGTCTGGACAGAGGTATTTTGGATAACTATAAAGGTTGGAGTGGATTAAGTTGATCTTTGGATAAGTAATGTTTAAGGTTAAAAAATTTATGAAGATTATTTTTGGAATATTATGATACTATAGTTTTAGGAAAAGGACAACCTGCAGGGTGGGGAATAACCCGTCGCGTCGGACAAAGCTGCAGGAATCGAACCCACAACCATAGTGCGACAAGCCTTTATTTCCTACCACTAGCCTACAGGAAGTCCCTGGTTATTACAAAATAGTTTTACTAATCTAAATGGTATGTGTTAACATTTGGAACCTTATACAATTAGGATAAATAGAATATTTTTGAGTTTCGTTACCATTTGGAGTAAAAGTTGGGTTTGTGGTAAAAATTTATTAACGAATGAAAGTATACATAACAAGTATGTACATTCCCTTACATTCTTAGTAAATCTCCTAAATAAATTCCTCAACATTATAAAAGGTAACTTAAAACAAAAATGTTGTCGGTTAACTTTTCCAACTGGGGATTCAATAACCGTTTAACTAATCACAAGTTTGTGATTTTCTTGTGGTTAAACTTTCTCTTAACTTTTCCAACCGGGGATTCAATAACCGTTTAACCAATCACAAGTTTGTGATTTTCTTGTGATTAAACTTTCTCCTAATCCTGTTTTCTATAACTCTCCATCAGACCTTGATGGTTTGTTTCTCCTCCATATCCATATTTTCATAGAATCCTAGAATGGGCTATATCGGGTGACCTTTGTACTTATCTTACTTTCTTTTAATGTTAAATATTTATTAACCTTATTTCCGATGTGGGTTATCCTCAAAGGTATTTTCTCTTTTCAACCTTTTATTTTCAAAGAAAAATTTCAAATTGCGAGGATGCAATTTATTGAAGGAGGGGAGAATGTAACACCCCGAGCTTCCACGATACGCTTCTCATTCAATAATGCAATAGCTTGCATTGTACGCAACTTCGAGTTCTAAATCACCGCGACTAATCAAAGTAGACGTTAAGAATAGTAATAACCACTTTTTAAATTTATAGAAATTTTATATTTCAAAATGGACTTCATTTTTGTATTCCTAATATTGAAATTAGCCTATGTTGAATTTTTTGTAATTTTCTGAGAACTTCCAAATTTTTATGAATAGTGAAAAATACATAAAACAACTTTTTTAATCAAAATAATTTATAGTGATAAGTTATACTATTGAGTGGTTTTAAAGTATAAATAGAATATATTTTTACCATTTTATCCAATGGTGGTCATTAGAATTAATTTAACATTGAAAATGGACATAAACAATTGCCAATCTTTTGATATAAATTGTTTCTTAAAAAACACGCTATTCGTTCTGACAGCGGGAAATAATTATAAAATTAATTAATGAAACATATATGTTAGGAATTTTTTAAAATAGTCATCATTTTTTAATTCGGAATATCAATTATATCTTAGGGTGAAATTTTGGCATTATTCTGAAAAACTTCAATTTTTGATGAATAGTGAAACCACTAAGTGGTAGTTAAATAACTGATTTTTCGTTTAAATGAAATATTACCACTTCTGTGATTTGATTTTCAAAAATCCAACATACATGGTTGTCATTAAGAAGTAAAATTTGGTTCAATGAGATTAAAATAATTTTTGGTGAATAGTAATTTTTAAGTTCTTAATCGCGATTAGAGGTAATTAGTGTAGTTTAAGGTAAAAATAATGTTTTAATAATATGAGATGAGCTTGACACTTGTCCTACTACTATTGGATGAGTCATGGCCGACCAAGACAACCCATGGGTCAACTTGGGGACCCCATGGAGCCACTTTGGTTGGAAAATGACATTAATATTTATTTATTTAATGTTAAATTTAAATTGACACAAACATGAGTTGTTTTACTAAAACAGTTTTTAAGTGGGGTTACACAAGTCCAGATTTTGACTATAAATATTCATTAGAAATCTAAAAAGATTTCCTACATCATAGTATTTTTTTATAATTTTTAGACATTAAATAAATTAAATTATTTATGACATCATTATGATGCAGCGATGACCTCATTATTTAACGATTTAAATAAAATGAGAAGATAATGCAAAATCCAAGGCTTACACTTGTCCAAAGCCTATTGGATGAGGATATTTAGAAACCGTATCACCTTATCCTCGAATTATATAAGTGTGGGACCTTTAGAATCCGAAAATCATTGTGAAATAATGTAACATTTCAATCTTTCCAAAAGTGCCCCTCCTCTCCACTTATAAAAGGCCCCCACCTCTCCCACCTCATTTACACTTTCAAGCCATTTTTCTCGGCCAAACTCTGCCCAAATACTCTCCCAACTTCCCCCTCTTACTCCTAGAAGCCTCACTTTGGGCAGAACTCTTCTCAAGGAAGCCTTTGGCTCAAATCAAAAAGAGTTACCCGATTTTGAGGTAATGTCTTCTCTAATGTTGTTTTGTTTTATTTTTCTTCTCCAACCCCCTAAACTCTTTTTATTCATTTCTTTTGTAACAACACCAGTATCCTAAATATACTAGGATTTTGTTATAAAAAGTATTCGAGCTACACTTACACACACCTACATCTAATGGTTAAGGAACATACAGTTTCTGTGGATGGTGAATTTCTGCCTCACAAAACGATGATTGTTCAACACTCATATAACACCTTCAAAGGTGGCCATTAAGATGTCACTATTTTTATATATGATATATAATATGTTTATGTTTTACTTATGCTTCTGTATTTCTCATTTATGGCATACTTTATGATTTCCATTATGGGTAAAACGCGATAATTTCATTTTAGGAAGTGCGGACTACCGCCCCCTCAAAGTGATGTGAATCATTAATGCCATGTGTGGGATGTATAAAGGATGGAGTAAATGATATTATATATGATATTATACTGTAACTATATTATACCTTTATATCATTATGATTTCATTCCATTAAATACGAAATAGAAATGAAAGTAGCGTTCATGCGTACGTACGGCTTACCGTCTCCATGAACGGTGCATTTCATTTCTTACCTCTAAATGTTACGTAATATTATAAATGAATGTATATACTGGATATATAAGATATATATGAAATCTAAATCATGAATATAATTCTGGAGATAATGGATATTCTACCACATAAACAACTTGTAATTATAAGAAGTTTATTGTTGACTCAAGTACCAAAGATCGACAAAACAACCGTTATTAACTTAAATAATTACATAATGTTCATATCGTTGTAATAAGTGATATAATAAGGATAATGAAATTGAAAATGGTTCTTAATAAGGTATATATTAACTCTAGTTTATTATTCAGGAGGTTAAAGAACAGTTGAGTCAAGTCAGACACGAGGTAAGGGAACTTCTTAACCCAATTTCTATTCTTTGGGTTAATCTCCTACTTTCAAATTATGTCATGATATTATTATGTCCTATTTTGTATTTTTAATTTCTTCATGTGTACCTATAGTGAATACACATAATAGATCTATTTTATTTTAAAAATTATCTTTTTAAGTACTTCGTCTCAATCTCCTTTCATTGAGGCATATTTGGTTTTATACACAACTTTCATTTATATAGTGTATAAACCCCTTTGACTTTTACGTTTATTCAAAAGGAATATTTTTTATACGAAGAGTTTTACTAAACGACAAAAAGGAATGTTTTCTTGCCGTACGTATGCGGCGACAACGACTTCTCTGCCTCCGTGAATATTATTTGATTTTTGGCTTCCTCTACAAGCCATAACTTTTTTTTAATGAAAAATAAATACAAAGTTTTAACTTTATTGTATTTTGGTATTGAAAATGGTTTTGAAAGTGTTTTTATTATATCAATGTGTTGTATTGATATCTTGTGATTGAAATGTGGAAATTTTATGTTTCCTTTATGCATGTTTTATGTGATACGATTATGTTATGGTTTATGATATGTTTAAACCTGTTCATATGAGGAATGCATTGGACTTAATAAGTGACGGGTGGAGCCCGCTATAGCTCCTCGATGCATCAGTAGGTCTCATGAGACAAACTAGTGTCTTGGCACGAGGCCTTGACAAAATCTTATTTGTGGTCTTGGCACGAGGCCTTGACTACGTGGTTATGATAGTCTGGCATTATGCATTCCATCATTATGAAAGTGGTTATTGATATTGCATGTGATTATTCGACCAGTAGAATATCCATGTGAATAAGTAATTGGCATTATCTCATTTTACTTTTGCCATATTATGTTGAAGTTTATGTTTAAAAGGCTTTTGTTTTAGTTATACATTACCTTAAATGTTAATGTTTATTTATGAAAGCTTCCGCTATTTTGTTAACCTTACTGAGCATCCGAGCTCACCCCTTTTAATGTTTTAATATTTTCCAGGATGTGAAGAAGTATTTTATGAATGACCTGCAGGGATAGTCTGAAGAGGATAGAAGTGTGGACTATGGAGACTATGTTATTGTAGTTTTTCACTTTATGATGTAATGTAACATTTACGAATGTATCTAGTGTTTCCAAGGCTACTAAACTAACCGGTCTTTCGAGACTTGATCTTTTGTGATCATTCCAATGTTAAGAAGTAATGCACCGACTCTGGGTAGCTGGGGTCGGGGCGTTACATGAGCTCGCCCCGGTCCACCTGCTCCCTGTGGTCAGGGTGGACCACCTGGTGGTGGTGGCGGTAACATCTCAAATCATTTCCCACCGCCAGCTGCACAAACAGCTCCTCTACTATGTTCACCTACTCCCTGCAGACCCCATTGGTCGAACCTCTATCTCTACCTGGGCGGTCCTTCGACTATCTAATGATCATCTGTACAACGGTTCGGGCAGTCTTGAGCCATGTGACCCTGCCTTCCGCATGCGTAACACTCCCTACTCCTTGCATGACTGTCTCTGTCTCCGGTGCCCCGCACGACCAACCCTGAATCCTGCGGTCGTCCACCTGTAGGTCTGGTCCTCTTGGACCTCTATGAAATATGTCTGCTGCCAGCTGCAGAAGACTCCTCTACATGATGCTCGGTGGTGGGTCTTGCTGCTGCTCACTGATCACTAAGAAAACTCTCCACTAAGAGGGTTCGATCTAACACCCCCGCATACGTCAGGATGCTGAGAGAAATCATCGAAGCATTGATCTCCTACCCGAGTCCCTGCTCGAAGGTCTGGGCCTTGAAGAATGTGTCCCACACCATATTATTATAGTAGTGCGAGAGGTCGGTGAACCTCGCTGAGTACTGAGCCACAATCATGCTACCTTACTGCAGATGAAGAAGCTCCTATATGTGCACTGCTCGAAGTGTCCCTGGGACAAACTCTGCCCGAAACAGGCTCTCAATGTCTGCCCAGAGAAGTGTCACCTCATCGTGATCCTGGAGCATCAATCTCTACCATCTGCGTACTGCTGATTATAGAAGATTGGAGAAAAAGATCACCATGAGATCAGCTGGTTCCCCTTCCAGTCAGAAGAATCTCACCACGGCCTCCAACCAATCCTCAACTGCCTGTGGGTCCGTCTCACTCCTGAACCTGGGTGGCCTCTAGCGCTGGAACTCGTGAAACACACTCAAGTGGCGTGAACCTTATACTTCTAGGGCTGGTGGCATCAGTGGATCAATGGGTAATGGTACCGCTGGTGCCTCTGCTGGTGCCTCTACTGATAAAGGGCACAGCACCGAGGGCTCATCGCTTGATGGGCTATCATCACGTACTATCATCTGCGTGGAGGCATCCTGAAAAGAAACAGGTGTGCCAAAGTTAAAATTTATACCTGTTGAGATGACTCATAAAGATTAGAAAGAAAAATTTTCAAAACACACACACAATCAGTGTTTTCATTCACCGAGTCAGAAATCAGAAGTCAGGGTCCTGGTGTATGGATACGTCGGTCATCGCACCAACACTGGATTCCCTAAACTGGTAACCACACTCACCAAACTTAACACTATTTCCATTAAAAAATATTAGAGTCTAATGTTCTACAGTAGAAACAACTCCTCTGATACTAATTTTTCATGACTCGTCCCCCGGGGCCTGTGCCTTGACTACCCCAAGCCCGCCTTCCATAGGCCAGGGGCTGGCGACTAGCACCGAAAGGCGTATTCCCTAAAACCAGGAAGGCATTGACTATAAATTCTATAAACACACTCAACCAAGAAAATAACAAGATATGAACACAAGTAAAATATATAGTAAAAAGAGTGTGCACATTAAGTAAAAGGGCCAGAATACAAGACCAACTGGAAAGTACAAGAAAACTGGAAAGTACAAGTAAACTGAATAGCTCCTGTGAACACCTGCCAAGGATCCTACCTAAAGGATAGGTACAGATCTCAAATGGTCATCTCTATGGTATGCCTCTTCTAATGTACACCGTCGAGATACCTCCAGTCCTAGTACTCTCGTCCTCAGTCAGCGTTGTCCGTCTTCTACTCCAAAAACAACAAGGTGCGGGCATAGCCCACACATGGGTGAGTATAACGTTACTTAGTAGGGACCCTGAGACCCTCAAAGGTCTCACAAAATCCACAAAGGATAAACCAAGAAGCAATAAATATACTCTACTTAGGTATATTCCCATACATATACCTAATTTATCAAGTATACCCATCTCATTCATGAGGAAACTCAAGGCCCAAATCCTTAGCCAAAGTACAACTATTCCATGAAGGAAAGAATACCACGAAGGTAACACTACAAAGGTAAGTACCACAAAGGTAATTCCACACAGAATAATACCACAAGGGTATCACCACAAAAGTAAGTTCCACGAAGGTAACACCATAAAGGTAAGTACCACATAGGTAACTCCACAAAGAAGAATACCACAAAGGTATCACCATGAAGGTAAGTACCACAAAGGTACGCCACACAGAAGATTAACACAAAGGTAAAGACCCATTTAACAACAGGTATAACATAGGTACGGTAGTAAAAATTATTAGATATAACTACTGAATCATCTTACTCTATTTATAGGCAGACCCACGTAGGATCCTAAATCATCAGACCCACGTAGAATCTTAGTACATCAGACCCACGTAGGATCCTAGAGTAGTCCCATGTGGATTTAATAGAGAGGATCCAAGTGGGACTCTCAAACATATACACATGTAGGATCCCAAAGCACAGACCCACATAGGATCCCAAAGCACAGACCCACATAGAATCCCTTTCTCATGTTACAACCAGCCACAGGGTTCCCGCACTAAGCTCGCTTAATTCCAGGAGGGTCCGCTCCTCAAGCCATAGGTTGATACTCTAACTGCCACGATGTCCCATTAATAATTATCCAAAAGGATCTCCACATGATAGGGGTCTCAAGAAAACATTTTAATAATTATCCAAAAGGACCTCCACAGGGTGCGCGGCCCGCTGGGTGGCCCGCAGTGCGCGGCCCACTGGGTGGCCTACACAGGGCGGCCCACAACTGGCCGGATGACCAGACCTCCTCTACGGCGTAGTCGCGCACCGCACCACCACCGGTGGATGACAGCGAGCCGACCGCCCCTCCACTTCCACCGCGACACCTGCACGTCGGGCGGCGCAGACGCACACCTCCATCACCGTCACACAGCCAGCTATGCACCGGCCGCCGCCCTCGCTCCACTGTGGCTGATGGGCCACAACCCTTATCCGGTGGAATTGTTGTGCCGCCGCCATCTTTGTGGTTGGACGAAGTACCGACCACCGCTCCCGAGTCCCATTGGTGTCGGTCGCCGGCACAAGTTGCCGATGACGTTCCTCGGGTCACTGGGCGTGCCCCGGTGGCATGTTCTTCATTCTGTAGACTCCTGCACTCACCTCGGTATGTCATCATCGATTCAAGACCATCAAAATCCCATAAAGGTTGCAGAGAGGTCGGCCATGTTCATTCGGCCGGCACCCTCCACGTTAGAACAGTAGCAAGTGGCTTATTTGTTCTGGAATCTAGAAGAATATAAATGTTCTTAAATTAAGATGAACGTCAAGAAAGGGGAAATGGATAAACAAACAACAATCCCTACCTCAATTGCTTATTGGAGGTGTCACAAGAAGATGTTGGTGAAGGTGATGAGGGTGCCAACAATCATCTCTTTCGCAACACGCTTCCAAAGTCAAGCTCATGTGTCGTCCTCGTTCTTGATTCCGAAGTATGTTCTTCATTGGAGAGGGCGTTCTTCGTTGGAGAAAGAGTTTCTCCAAAGTTCTCCCCAAGCCTCCCTTTCACCAATGATTTCACCAAGGAAATGAGGAGCCAATAAATTAAAATAGGTTTATCAATTTAATTTAAATTGACACAATTAAATGGCACAATTAATTGTATTGCGTTGGCACAATTAAATGGCATAATTAATTGTATTGCGTTGGCACAATTAAATGGCACAATTAATTGTATTGGATTGACACAATTAAATGGGAGGATTCCAAGGGACTTCGCCACATTAAAGAGGGGTTTGGGTGGTCCCCACCATTAGAATTAAAAATGGGGGTTTTCTAGTTCGGGTGTTCCCCACCCCCATAACTCAAAAAAGGGGTTTCAAAAGAAAAATAAAATGTTAAATATTTTATTTTTCTTCTTCCATGAAAAACTGAAAAACTATCTTCTACCCTCGACCTACTACAGTCGAGTTGAAAGTCTCCTGAAGCGAATATCGACACTGTGAGTTCAAAGGTGACCTCATATTTCAATTTCGAGCACCGGTTTAAAAGTTACAAAAACCCACTCACACATTTACTAAATGTACCTATAAAAAGTTCAGAAATTCATTCCGGGCACACCGAGACTCAGAATCACACGCCGTCAATTTTCATGGACTTGTAATATTCCATATAATTAAAAAAATTACATGGAAATTTTATGGCTCTTTACATGTACAATAAGGATTATTACAAAACTTCTCCAAATGGATCATCTAGTCACTTACATGTCACTCATTTAGAACCTTATCACATTGGGTATGAATATTCCTTAGATTCCTACAATAAAAGAACAATACTGTAAACCCACTCCTCAGATGTCTTCATGAGTCTCTGGACTGACTGCCCAGCTGAGACTCCTCACGACCTCTCTCCGTGCTGCCGTAAACATCATTACTCAGCTCACTTGACACTTTCACCCGACTCAAATAAGACCAGTATGTCAAGTTTCCCTCAACTATCAGTGGAAAATTGAATACCTCTGAGAAGGATGTTAGTCTGAAGATGTTTACCTGCACCTTGATTGTGTGTCACAAGCCATCCTCAAAACGTTGCACCTTAGTGATGTAATAGCCCACCATATCAGGTGAAAATCACAACAGGTTAGTGAAATTCAGTGCATATTCCATGAAAGAAGTACCCCCTACTAGAGTTTCATGAACTCACAAGCTCTGTCTAACCTCGATTTCATTGGAGGAAGTTCTCGAAGAATCTGGCCTCTAAATCCTTCAGATATAGTCCCTTGTGTCAGCCCGCCTATACCTATACATCCCACAAGCGTTATGTATTTACTCTAAGCATGTATATCAGCAGCCTCACCCTCCGACCTGGGGTGTCTCAAGCTAGTCAAAGATATTTTTTACCAACTCTATAAAGTTATCTATTATTTATGGACCACCCTCACTCTGAAATAGTGATGGGCGTTGAGACTGGAACTCTCGAGTTAAGTATGCCATAAATGGCTCATCTCCCGGGGATCCCCAATCGATGCCCTAAATGAAACAAACTGGGCTCACCCTGAGCTAGAGAACATGATCATCCTGACCCTTTAGGGCCTGTACCGAATACTATACCTAGATATCATGATCATCCCAAGCCTTCGGGGCCTCATCCCAACTCTCAGGACCCTCATCCCATGAACACTTAAGCAGCACCGTACCGCCACCCTCTAGACACTCCATCAAATCCCGTCCAGGTGGTATCCCACTGAATACCAATCATGATGGTCAAACATAAATATCATCATATATATACAAATATCACCAATATAAAAGTTTGCAATAGGTAACACATCTCACCACCCTTACACTCTCTTACCACACCATGTCACAAAACATCTGGTCTCAAGGCCGCTTACATACCCATATCAAGGTCAGGTATCAAGTATCATCGAGTCTTATGGCCCCATACCTACCCACATTAGAGTCAGGAGTCACATATAATCCATCCTCGTTGACCCTTTCCTTCCCATGATAAGGCCATGAATCAAATCTCATGTATCAATTTGGGTTAGCTGAGTATGATTCCACTAAATAGGCTATACAGAGAAAACACTATTTAGTTTATTTGTTGACACTTTAAACAACCCACCCCCAATCATCATCTATGTATACCATTATGAGGGTCTAGACCATATATTAGATGTATATAAAGTCACATACAGATCTCATTGGAACCACATGTTTGGGTTGGCTGGGTAGAATGCCACCAAAAGAGGCTAAGTAAGAAAAAACTATATAGCTTCTTTGCTGAAATTTTAAACAATCCAACCCCTATTATCTCAATCTAGGTTACCAATAAAAATCATAAGAAATCATACATCATATGTGCCTAAGTGCCAATCATGATGCGTAATCAAACCGCCCTTTCCATACTGGGTTAAGAGTCAAAATCCACATAATAGATAAATATCACAACCATGTGTGCCACCTAAGGTGGAAATCAAATAAACTATAAAAGATCAAAGTAAAACATCAATTTAATACTATTGGAAACTTAGTCTATCCCCTGTTCATGGGGAAGAAATCACCCAAACATAAGATATGTACCCAGTACTGACATACTCAAAATAACAAGTGACATACTCAAAACCAAGAAAACTATTTCAAATTGTTTTAATATTTTAAAACAATGATATATGACTCATTTGTGACATGTAGGAATCAACCCCACCTCAATACGACGCACGGTGTGACTGGTATAACTCCAAATGTGTCTTTTTTTTATTAAAAATTGACATTTTATTAATTTATTCATTCATATTAATGTTTAATTTATTTCATTATTGTGTTACTAACATAATATTTTTTTTCATATATATGTGGAATTTTTCTCTTGAGTTCAGATGATTTTTTTCAGAAACAAATACTATGGACGACAATTTTTGAGAGGGGATCACATATGAAAAAAGGATGAAACATTAATGTTTTTAATTGTGTGTTGGATAATTGTAATTTTAACCATATAAAACATTATTTTAAATGTATACAGTAGTGTGTTTTTTTGTATTCATGATGTCAAGTAAATTTATATAGCATTGTTTGTGAAACTCTTGGACGTTGTTTCGTTCTTCTATGTTTTGTTTGTGTGCAGGTGCTGTTTTGTGCTGTTTTGAGCTGGTGTTGTTTGTGTGTAGGTGTTGTTTGTGTGCAGGTGTGTAGGTGTTGGGTGGGCTGTTAAATAAACAGCACATCACAGGAAACTCATCCTTTATCAGTGCTATTTTGAGCGTTGATAAAGGTGGCCCTTAATCAGCGCTAAAAAAGCACTGATAGGGGGGGGGCTTTATCAGCACTTTTTTAGCACGGATAAAGGCCCCCCTTTATCAGCACTTTTTTAGAACTGTTAAAGGGGAACCCCCCTTTATATTCTTCTCAATTAAAATTTCTTTTCTAGTGATGTTAAAAGTGGTTTCTAGCACGGATAAAATCCTTATTTGTAGTAGTGACGAGACCTTGAGTGGCGATTCACCTCGAGCCGCACCCACTGATAGACGATCTTACCATCATCATCACCACATTTCTGGAGAAAACCCACCTTCCATCCACCACAACTCTCACTGGTATCATTTTACCCATGATGTCATCAACTGATGACACAAACATCCCAGACTGGGAGTAGAATCTTAGAATGTGAGCCAACCTTATCAAATCACCACTATAATTTACCCATCACCGTCATAGACTACACCAAATGACACCACCACATCTAGAAACAAACAATACCCTAAACCGAAAAAATAATGATATAAAACTAATCAGGAATTAGAACAAGTTATTATATCATATAAATAAACCCAAAAAACCTTCAACAATGGTTATGAGAAAGAAACACGGATCAAATCTGACAAACCGAAAACTTTTCCATGATGTTGTTGATGCCAACTCTGAATGTCATCATCATCTAAGGGGCTCACGCCTAGAACATTGATGACTATAGGACCACACGTCCCAAAACCTCTATGTAGCCACCACTTCAGAACCTACTTCACCACTACAAAACTAGGTTTATTCAGTGCTAGGGGTTTAACAATGCTAGCTAAAAGCACATTTAAATCCCCCTTTATCAACACTAAAAAAGTGTTTTTAAATGGGACTTTAACAATGATTTTTTAGTGTTGTTAAAGGGGGTCTTTAATAGCACTAAAAAAATCACTATTAAAGGGTTCCCTTTATCAGTGCTAGTAAAAAGATCTAGTAAAGGGGGTCTTTATCAGCGCTTCTAAAAAAGAACTGATAAAGGTGGGCCTTTATCTTCAATTTTTTACTAGCACTGATAAATGGTATATTTCAAAAAATATATATATTTCATTAAAAATAATATATTATTATATTAATATATTTATATTCATATAAATATAATATATATTTTTTAAATATGGTTTAGATAAGTCTAAATGAACATTTACACTTAATATATAAGATATTTAATGAAAACGACTTATAAAATAATTAAAAATTTGTATTAAACTAATAATACGACAATTAGTATCAAGTAATAGTCATTTAATAACAATTTGAAGAAAATAAAAATAAAAAAAATCCATAAAAGATATAAAATAAGTTGAAAACAAGCGGCGGAGTTCAAACGACCATAACTTTTGACCCGGGTTTCTGTTTGGGTTGTACCATATATAAATTCAAATCTTGTGATGATATATACATCATGTTGACTGGGGGTATCCTGGAACCTATTTTTGAGGTAAAAAGAGGCCCATAATTCCTCCAAAACTGATTTTTTAGTTGGGGTACCATGATTTTTTAACATTCGATGGATTTTAGCCTCATTTAACGGGGTTTTATTATCTTTTTTCATTAGGGACTAAATTTATTCCCAAGTATTACATTCATATTGATATTATGATTTTGAAATTTTATCATTTTTCATAATTTTATTTTATTTATAATTAAATACATGCATATTTTCTTATATTTACTTACAATAAATCAGTTGTACAAATACATATATCAACATATTTATGTAAAAATGAATTTTTGAATATAAAAAATAAATATTTATCTTTAATTTTATATAAATTAAATAATTATCTATTTTATTTACCTTATTAAATGCAATAATATATAGGTATAATGTTTATATATACATATGTGTGTGTATTAATAAACACATATACGTATATATATTTATATTCTAATATATATAAATGAATATAAATATATAATATATTTAAATAAATATAATTGTATATAAATATATCACACATTTAACAATATATACAAATAAATTGAAAAATGACTAAATATATAACAAAATACACATGGTATAGTGGTAAAAAACATTCAGTAGCATAAGGGAGGTCTTGGGATCAAATCCAGGCATACACAATTTTTTATAGTAGCGTAATAGTGCCGAGGAAGGTGGTGTGGTGTTTGATGGATGATGGGGTAGTCGAAAGTGCTGAGAAAGGGTCTATAAGTACTAAGAAAGGGGGTGTTGGGGGTGCATGAAAAAATCATTATTTTTTTTATATTTTTAACAGTTGTTTTTAGCACTATTAAAATCCAACATTTAATAGTGCTAAAAAAGTGTTGTTAAAGGCACCCTTTAACAATGCTAAAAAATCACCATTAAAGGCACCCTTTAACAGTTCTAAAAAATCTTTGATAAATGGGACTTTAACATAACTATTTTTAGAGCTTTTAAAACCCCCTTTTAGCATCACTCATAATATCATCACTTTGGAAGCACTGATAAAACCTGATAACTAGCACTATTAAAGCCCTGATTTGTAGTAGTTCCTATAGAGGCATAGTGTAAAGTGAGGTTAGAGTAGGGATTTGAGTGGTCGGGGGCTCCGAATGATTACATCATCGATGAGATAGAAAAGAAGAATCCATCAAAATAGGTGCAAACCGAATCAAGTAGCACATTGAAGACTGTCGACCAACAAACCACAAATCCCAAAACCTCTTAGTTCCTAACACTCTAGATCAGGCCTAGAGATGTGTAGAGGAATGAGAGGCCAGATAAAGGGTTTAATTATCCAAGTGATTCAATAACAAACAACCATCGTTGGGACCCCAAAACCTCCCTTGCAAGAAGTCGTCATCGTCAAGGATAAAAACTAGAAGCGCCTTCACCCAAGAGGTCCATGACCATCAAAAGTCTATCTTCCCATCACAAACTCTGAACTTTCATCTTTGAGAAAAAAAACCCAATCCATCAATGACAAAAAGATCTACGACCTTATCCATATAGAGCACCATCAAGAATGCGAAACTAGGGGAGAGAGCCCGAATCAGAAAGGCTCAAGTGAAGGGGGAGAAGATAGGAGGAGACAAAATAGAGAGGGGGAATAGGGAGGGGGAAGGCACTAAAGAGGATGAAAGAGATCCTTCCCCTTCCAAATATTCACTAAGGATAACCCTAGAATGAGAGGGAGAGGATGAATATGCTACTCAGAGGCTGTGTAGTTCTATATGGATCAACACACATCTGAAAATCGAATTGGGTTACCTATATTTTTAACTTCTCTAAAGATAACCTTATATTCTAGAAATTCAAGGAAAATGTATTAATAGCATCTCCTTCATGTTTTCTCCCACTCAAGGGGTTCACTCTCTTATTTTTACCTATTGGATAGTTTTATTATATAGTCATCGAGATATTCATTTTGATGACCCACCATTGTGAAAAAATTCAAGTTATTATCAAATATTCATTAAAACTTATTATTTTACACTTTTTTAATTCATTTATCGTATTGAGAATAAAATTCAACTTTGATTCCCTATAAAGTAATCACAAAAATTAAACATAATAATAATTGGAATAAGGTGGAACACTCATGATCCTAATAAATCAACAAGTTTGGTAATTTTCTATCAACCTAGATACTCCTTTTCTTGTAGCCTAAAAGTGTATGATACTATTTATGTCTATGTCTCCCTTAGATTTAAAATTATGATATTTATTCAATAGCATGTAATATTTTCTTTCATTCAAATTCATCTTGGGTGGACTATTTATCTTCACATCTTCCAATAGTGAAATAGGTTCTCTTGATGCTTGTTTTTCTATCTTTATCATCTCCTTTTGGAAAGGTAGAAGAATCATACAATTTATTACATTATTACCAGTCTAATTTCTCCTTCAAAAAAATTCCTATGAGATACCAAATTTTTCATTTTCTGACAACCTCTCATGAAATTTGATTTCTTATTCATGTGAAATAATATGTTTTCCCTTTTCCATTTCTTTAGATAATTCTTTATCTTAATATTTTTTTCATTTTTCTAGCAGATTACAATTGATCAGAAAAAATAATGAGGCATTTCCTCTTAATGTACTCTACTTTGGAGAGTCAACATGGTTTCATCACTGTTTTTAAGTAACGTTTCTTGAGTAACTTATCAAAGTCTTCATCAGTAATGTCTTCAATAAATTATATCTTATTGATTATTTCATGGGTTGATTATTTTCTAGATTTTAGATTGATCCTATTCATTTCCATATCCTATTTGAATTTTTTAATGGAATTTCCTATATTTCCACAATATAAGAATCTTTTCACAGTTGAGATGATATTCTTGGAATCCATTGTAACACCCCAAAATTCTAATGTACAACTTTGTATTCGATAGCATGCATAAAATGCATCACAGAGCATGTAAGGGAATATAATATATTGAGACTCTAATATATATTTAATATTTTAAATATATTCAACAAATGATTTATCTTTTAATGAACTCAACATAGAGTTATATTTAGTTATACAAAAGAGCAACCTTCCCCGATAGCTTGTGATACACGTAAGATCGAGTTTCACCAAATAACAATGTATTCTTAAAATATTATTATTTAATATAATATTATATAACCTAGCTGTTATATTAGAGGTTATGAATATTATTAACTAAATTATAAAAATTTATGTTTTATATAAATATAAAATTAATTCATTGGTTACCAATTAATGAGAAATGAAAATAAAAACCAATTGGATATAAAAAGAAAAATCATTATTTTTATTCTTACAAAGGATTTTTTGTCTTAATAAACATAATTAATTAAAATTAGTTATTTATTTTAATGAAATATATATTTTATATATCCAATAAAATATTTTTTAAATTCATCCATTAGGTTTGATAGATATAATATAAGAACAAACTCTATTTTACACATAAAAAAACCAATATTTTTATAAAGGCAATTTTACTACATTTTAATGGTGAACCCATTTTAATTATGAATTTTGAAACTTTAATTGATTTAATATGTCAAAATAAACTTCATCTTTGAAATTAAAACATAATAATTAGGTTTGGGTGAATTTTTGATGTTTTTCTAAAACATTTCATTTTTCAATAAATAATAAAAAATACTGAATTTTAGTTCAAAATTGATTTTTCATCTACTTTATTTATAAGGTTATGTTCTAATTTTAATTTATTTTAAAGTTTAATTATATAATATTTTTATCAATTAATACAATGTATGTCATTGTAATCAATATCACTTTGAAAATGATTATAAAAACATTGCAAACATTTGGACATTTTTACCTTAAAAACCCACATTATCATCCCATATGTGGGATTAAATTAAATTTATTTCTACCACTTATGGGATTGGAATTAAGAAAATGGATTCCATATTCGGAATAAAAATAATTTATATTTTATAATAATACCAAATTTGTTTTTTTACAAAAAATATTAGTGAAATTAATTATAATTATTAAGGAAAAATTAAGCTTAATAAAGGACTAATCCTTTAACATAAGATCCCAACCAACCTATACACTTGTAAAAAAACTTATTTTATGTCTATATATTTTACATAAACCTTAAATTATTGATTTTTGTTTGGTTTTTTATGAATTTTTTAGGATAGAACATGTGTAAACCTAACATGTTTTAAAAAATTTCAAGTGGGTCATTTTCCTTCCCTATAAAAGGCCACCACCTATCCCCATTCATCACACCTCTCAAACCACTTAGGTTCATTAAATATATTCCCAAATAGTCTCCCAAAATCCATCCCTTTTATTTTTAATCCTCCCTTTGGGCATAAAGACTTTCAAGGAAGCCTTTGGGTACAAACCAAAATAAGTTACTCGATTAAGATGTAATGTCTTATCTCAGGATCTCTAATTTCATTTAAATTATTTACCCCCTAAAATATATTTATTACATTATTATATAACAAAAATAGTATAATAAATAAACTAGTATGTTTTTATGTAAATGGATCAAACTAAACTAATACCAACCTCCATCTAAATGGTAACAAACATACTGTTTTTGTGTACGGAAAACTACTACCTCATGAAACGATGATTGTTTATTCTTCATGTACCAACTTTCATGGTTTTACACTATGATGGGAAATATGTTTATATATGATATATATGATATTTATTATTTATTTATACTTATTTAAACCTTTTATTACACATACCTTCAATAATTTCTATTTTATGTTAAAACGATAATATCATTTGAGGAAGTGTGGACTACCGCCCCATCAAAGTGATGTGATTCATTCAAACTATACATGGAACACATAAAGGAAGGTTTAAATTTAAAATATGTGACATAATAAATCTAAATATTATATTCATGAAATAATTTCCTTTCTGGAAAATATACTATATATATATATATATTAGTTTCTTTATTACCCTTTCACACACTTAAAAAAAGTGATAACGTCGTTTGTGGATGTGTGGATAACCGACTCCTCAACATGATGTGATTAATTTTTAATCACATGAATTATATATATAAGTATATATGATTAAATAAAATGGTATTGATTATATAATTATAATTCTATAAATATATGGTGTTACTTAACTTATTTCTACAATGATCATTGAAAAATAAGAACGTTACTCATGCATATGTACAACCTTTCGTCTCCAGGATTATAACATTTATTATTTTTTCATAACCATATTTAATTATTTATTTTAAAAGTATAATTGAGGTATAAATATGATAATAATTTCATGATTATTATTATAGAGATATTATACAATGACCCCTTTTACCATAGTTCACCTACCAAAGTTGTTTTTGACACATAACCCGAATTTGGTCAAAACAACTGACGTAAACATAATTTTTTAAGTAGTTGTTTACAACATGGTAATAAATGAAATAAAAGTAATTATAAAAATTAATACTATTTTAAAGCAATTATATAATTATCATAATTTTATTATATAGGAAGTTAAAGGATGTTCCCCTGAAAGGAAACACAAGGTAAGGGATTCTCATCTCACTATTTACATCTGTGAAATAAATGTCATGTTCACCACTTACATATTTTTTGTGTCCTATCTACTTTACATTTTGTTATATTATATAATTAATCCCATTAAATTAATGGTATTTTTAACTTTCCTTTAATATTATTACTTAATTAGGATTGAAATGTTTGAAAGTGGTACGGGACACTTTGGAATGTTTAAAGACTATTTTCGTTAACAATAACTTTAATGACATTTAAATGGAATTTTCATTCTCTAAAATTATATGGCCATTGTTCAATAAAACCTTTAATTTAATCTCATCTGGTTATTCATGACCATTTTAAATTATTATCACCATTTTCCACTCTTTGGTACTCAATGTTTTTTAATTTTTTTTGGAAAACCATACTTTGTTTCTCTCTTTAGTCGGAGAACCTGTTTTCTTATAAAAACCATGTTTTATTAAAATGTTTCCAATTTTTTTTTAAAAAAATAATTTGGTAAATAAATATTTACCCATTTTTTGTTTTACCAATGTTTTCAAAGGAATAATCTCGTCACTTTCCAAACAAGTCATTTTTCTTACCTTTTTAACATGAAAAAGGAATGTTCTTTTTACCTTATACAGATTGTACAAATTTACCCACTGTCATTCCTTAGAAGATTCATTTTCATGTTTAAAAGGTTAATTTTTAAAGAAAATTATTATAAAATTGATTTTCAAGACAAATCATTTTTAAAAGTTTTTTAAAAACAAAAGGATATTTTCCTTAAGAATTTTTTAAAATATCTTTTTATAATATTTCCATTCATCAAATACAACAAAACTTTATTTTACACTGCTTGGGGTATGTTGTATTGACACCATCCTTAATATTCCTATGTATGGTTTATGATTTATTTTTCTAAGGATAGTATTCAGATTCACTTCCTTAATCCCTTTTAGTCCCCTTGAAATATTCAATTTCCTATGATCATTTGACATTGAATTTCCCTCAAGTATCCATATCATTTTTCATGGATATGATCATTACCTAAACTGTAAACCATTTTTCATATGGTTTTTACTTTAAAAGTTATTTAATTATTTGAAGAAATATTGATAAATATGTATCTTCTATTTCATATGGATATTTGATAATGCACATTGTAAAATTGATTATTTGATATATGAGGAATGTTTTGGATTGGTATAACATGGGTGTGGCCTGATTATAATATCCCCTTTATGAATTAGTATTCTCTTTGGATGAGTCATTTTGATAGCCGCCTTAGATGGTTTTTTACCTGATATTTTCTAAACCGTCTTGTGAAAGGTATTTACGGTAAAGGTTCCACGTACCTAGGAAATATGGCATCCAATAATCATTCATTACCCTCATATTAGTTTTAGTTATTATTCATCCATGAAATTTTGAATTTAAATATCTATATATAAATTTCAATTTCAGTTATTTAGATGGTATGTGTTTCAGTTTCCTACCTTTCCATATTTATTTTTTTATCTATTTATTTGGATGTAATGTGTTTCTAGTTGTTAACATGACATATTTTTATGCACTTCTATTTAGTTTATTGATTACATGGTAGGTATGTCAAATTATTTACCTTTCCATGTTGAATATTATTATTGATTATTTATTTCTTATGATATATTTTTCCGTTAATGAGCATTTGAGGTCACCCTTATAATGTTTCTTTCCCCAGGAATCCATGAAGCATACTATGAAAGATATACATGGATTTACTTGATGGATTAGAGTAATCATTAAAGTTATTTATTTAGAAAGAATAAAAAAATTATGTTATAATTATGTATTAATTTTTAATACAATTTTAATTTATGTATATGGTTTACTAAGACTACTAAACTATCGGTCCATCTAGATTTGATTCCTTGTAATCATGACAATTTAATTGATAGAATAAACCAACTTTAGGATTTTGGGGTCAGGTTGCTATAGTTGGTATCAGAGGAATTTTTATAGCAACATTGGGAGGTAGATTCAGGAAAAATTAGATTAGATAATGTAACCCTAAGATATAATTTGAGGATAAGTATATAAAAACACCCCATAATTTTGGAAAAGTATAGATTATGTGGGTATTTATAGAAATAAATCCTTATTTGGATACTATAAGTGGAAATGGTTCTATCATAGATTTAACTAGGAGTAATAACTCCAAAAAAGTGATTTGGGCCTGACTCGGGGTAACCTGATACACAAAAAAGGGCCTTAATGCACACTTGGTTTTAAAATCCCAGGGGAAATTCGTAGGATAATTCAAATTTTCTTTACAATCCATTATGAAGGATTTTAAAAATGAATAACCTAGGTTAAACCTAAGGTTTTTTAGATTGAATATAATGTTCCATGATTTAGAAATCCAACAAATGATATTTTGGTTAAACCTTCGACTATGGAAGGAGGAATTTTGTTGAAGTATTTTTGGGATTTAATAATTAAATTGTAGAAGTATTTTACAAGTGGAATTTTTGATATAATAGTCTTAAAACATTTAAGGAATATTCTTGATTTTAAAAGAATATATTTTAGAGGAAAAGTTTATTTAAGTAATAACACATTTATATTTTATAGACATAAGTTTAAAGGTATTGATAACCTTTAGGGTTCATATGATCAGTAATGAAATCATACTAATAGTAAAATAATATTATGATACTTAGTAAAAAAAATGGTTGTATTGAAAACCATATTTAAGATTCTATTTAATAGTTAAATTTCAAGAATGTCCGTTAGGTTTATTTTTAAAATTATATTAATATGTTTTTATAAAAGGAAACCCTATAATTTAGGTGGAAAACAATCAAATATGGAAAGATGATGGTCCTGAACCCATGAACAAAAGATGATAAAGGTTTCACACCAACCACTAACCTACACAATGTCCTAGTTAAATTTTCATTGTTTTTAATTAAAAAATTTGATGAGTAAATGTTAATGATGAACCAGTAATATCACCTTTGGGGATTAGAGATCAATAAATTAACCATATTGGTTTTGGAAGATATTTAAAGAAAAATAGTTAGAATTTTCACTCTTTTATAGGCTGCAAAATCCTTTAAAAGTTTCTTTTAGTTCTTTAGGCACAAAAAAATTAATTATTGGTAATTAATTTTTGGTAGTAAAGGAATGGATTAGAATTTTATAGAAGCACAACAAAAAATTAGGACTGTTTATATGAAATTTAATTATATCAAGTAAAAATATTCCCTTATATTATTGGTTAGTAAAATAATTACCTTACATTAGGAAAATGACTTAGAAATAAAATTTTGTCCTAATACCTTAATTTCTATTGAACTGATGGTCTTATAAATCACCATAGATTTACGGATTTAAGGCCCTTAAAATTATATTTATCATTCAATTTATTTTGATTTATGACCTCAATAAATCCCTATAAATATTTACACTTTTCCTCTAAGTACATATTTTCACTTTCCACTAAGGTTCTCCTACTTAGAGATCTAGTTACATGGTAGTCCATGTGACCATTATACTTCCCATTATTTATTTTTAGAGGATTTTATACAAACCATTATCACAATGTGGGATTTAAATGTAGGAAATATCAAAAAATATATTACCAATATCGATTTTAAATTATGATGACACAATTTAATTAAGGTGGGGAGAATGTAACACCTTGAAATTCTAATGCACAACTTTGTATTCGATAGCGTGCATTACATGCATCCTCAAGAACATAAGGGAATATAATATCCCAAGACTCTTATATATATATTTAATATTTTAAATATATTAAATACATGATATATATTTTAATGAATGAAACACTAATTTATCTTGCGTTACACATCAGAAATAACTTCCTCGATAGCTTACATTAGACGCAAGACTGAGTTTCACCTAATAACAATGTATTCTAAAAATATTATTATTTAATATAATATGATATAAACTAGCCGTTATGTTAGTGTCTTTGAATATTATTAACTAACTTATGAAAATTTATGGTTTATATAAATATAAAATGAATTCATTGGTTATCAATTAATGATAAACGAAAATAAGAACCAATTGGATATAAAAAGAAATTTTATTTTTTTATGCTTCCAAAGGATTTTTGTCTTAATAAACATAATTAATTACAATTATTTATTAATTTTAATTAAATATATGTGTTATATATTCAATAAAATATTTTTTATATTCATTAATTATGTTTTATGGACATAATATAAGAACAAACTCTATTTTACACATAAAAACCTATATTTTTATAAAGGCAATTTTACTGTCTTTTAATGGAGAACCCATTTTAAATATGAAATTTGAAACGTTAATTGATTTAATATGTCAAAATAAAATTCATATTTGAAATATAAACATATTTTTAATGTTTGGGTGAATTTTTGTTATTTTTCTGAAACATTTTATTTTTTAATAAATAATTAAAAATGCCGAATTTTAGTTTGAAACTGCATTTTCATCTAATTTATTTATAAGTTTAAATTAAACTTTAAATTGGTTTTAAATATGAATTATATAATATTTTTATCAATTAATACAATTTATGTCATTATAATCAATTTCACTTTGAAATTGATTATAAAAACATAGAAAACTTTTGGACGTTTTACATTAAAAACCCGCATTGTCATCCCGTCTGCGGGATTGAATTTAAATCAATCTCTTGCACTTATGTTATTGGAATTTGGAAAAATGGATTTAATATTTGTAATCATAATAATTTATAACATCTTATAAGATAAAATTTGTTTTTTTACAAACATAATTAGTGAAAGTAATTAAAATTAATTATAATTATTAAGGAAAAATTAAACTCAATAATAGACTAAACCTTTAACTTAAGAGCCCAAATAATCTATAAACTTGTAAAAAACCTATTTTATGGACATATATAGGCCTTATAAATTCCATTATTTATTTTTTTGGGTTTTTATTACTTTTTTAGGTAAGAACATATGTACACCTAACTTGTTTTCAAAAATTCCAAGTGAGTCATTTTACTTCCTTATAAAAGGCCTCCAACTCTCCTCATTCCTCACACCTCTCAAAACACTTAGTTTCGGACAAGATATGATAAAATAGTCTCCGGAAATACATCCCCTATACCTTGAATCCTCCCTTTAGATAGAAATACTTCCAAGGAAGATTTTGTGTAAAAACTATAAGAAGTTACCCGATTAAGAGGTAACGTTTTCTCTCAAGATCTCTAGTTTCATTTCCATTATCCACACCCTTAAATAACATTATTACATGATTATATAAATAAAAAGTATCCTAAATATAATAGTATTTTTTATTTAAATGTTTATAACTACTCTTACACACACCTCCATCTAATGGGTAACAAATATATTGTTTCTGTGTACGTCGAACTACTGCCTCACGAAACGATGATTGTTCATTTTTCCTTTACTAACTTTCATTGATGGTAATTATGATAAAAATTATATTTATATATGATATTTATTATTTATTTATACTTCTATGATACTTTTATTACACATACCTTTAATACTTTCCATTTTATGTTAATATGATTACTTCGTTTGAGGAAATGTGGACTACTGCCCCCTTGAAGCGATGTGGTTCATCCACACTATACATGGAACACATAAAAGATGTTTTAAATTAAATATATGTGATATAAAAAACCTATATATTATATTCATGATATAATTACCTTTATATAAATATAATATATATATATATATATATCATTTTCTTTATTACCCTTTTACACACTTAAAAAAAGTGATAACGTCATTCATCGACGTGTCGACTACCACCTCCTCGACATGATGTGATTAATTTTTCATCAAAATAATTATATATATAAGTATATATGATTAAATAAAATGGTATTTATGATATAATTATCTATCTGGAAAGATATTGTGTTATTTACCTTCTTTCCAGAATGATCATGGAAAATAAGAACGTTACTCGTGCGTACGTACGACCTACTATCTCCATGATTTCAAAGTTGATTCATTTTTCATAACCATAATTAATGATTTGTTTTAAAATTATAATTTAGGTTTAAATATGATTATTATTTTATTATTATTATTTTTTATATATTATTTAATGAACCATTTGACCATAGTTTACTTACCAAAGTTGTTTTTGACACATAACCCAAACTTGGTCAATACAACCGATGTAAACATAATTGTTTAGGTAGTTGTATAAGAAATGGTAATAATTGAAATAAAATTAATGATAAACATGAAACAAAATTCTCAAGAAATTAGATAATTAACATAAATTTATTATATAGTAAGTTAATGGAGGTTCCACCGAAAGGAAACACAAGGTAAGAGATTCTCATCTCACTTTTTTACATTTGTGAGATAAATGTCATGTTGACCACTTACATATTTTGTGTAGTGTATCTAATTCCCCTTTTTTATACTATATATTTAATCCCCATAACTTCATGGTATTTTAAACCTTAATTTTATGTTAGTCCTTAATGAGGATTAAAATGTTTCAAAGTGGTACGAGACACTTTGGAATGTTTAATGATTATTTTCCTCAACAATAACTTTAAGGATATTTCAATGGTATTTACATTCAAGGGAATTATATGAGCATAGTTCAATAAAACATTTAATTTTCTATTCTCAGGTTATTCATAACCATTTTCAAGTATTAGTACAATTTCACACTCTTTGATACTCAAAATATTTTTAAAAATTGTTTTTAAGAAAACCCAACTTTGTTTCTCTCTTTAGTCGGAGAAAATGTTTTCTTGTAAAAACCATGTTTTATTAAAATGTTTTCAAAAATGTTTTTAAAATGATTTGGTAGAGTCAATTTTACCGTTTTTTTCTTTTACTAATTTTTTCAAATGAATATTCTTGTCTCTTTCCAAAAAATTCATTTTTATTACCTTTTTACCGTGCAAAAGGAATTTTTTTACCTTGTATGACATGTACGGATTTAACCACCACCATTTCTCCAAAGCTTCATTTTCATGTTTGAAAGGTTATTTTTTAAATAAAATGTTTCTTAAATTTATTTTAAAAAAAGTTTTCAAAAGGTTTAAAAAAAGGATATTTTCCCCAAGAATTCTTTTAGAAGATCTTTTTATAATACTTCAATTTATCAGAAATAAAAACCCTTTATTTTACTCCACTTGGGGTATATTGTATTGATACCATCCTTAATCTTCCTCTGGATAGTTTATGATTGATTTGGATAAGGATAATATTTTTATCCCTTTTAGTCCCTTTGAAATATTCAATTTCTTATGATCATTTAAAGTTGAATTTCTCCTAAGTATCCATATCATTTTTCATTGATATGATCATTTCCAAAACCATATAACATTTTTTATATGGTGTTTACATTAAAATTTATTTAATTATTTGGGGAAACATTGATAAATCTATATCCTCTATTTTATATGAATATTTGGTATGGCACATTGTTAAATTGATTATTCAGTATATGAGGAATGTTTTGGACAGGTACGACATGGGTGGGGCCCGATTATAGATATCCCCTTGATTCATCAATAATCTCATGGGATGAGTAATTTGGATAGCTGTGTTATATGGGTTTTTAACTAATATTTTGTAAAATGTCTAATGAAAGGTAATGATAGTAAAGGTACCATGTACCTAGGAAACATGGTGTCTTATAATCAATCGTTTCCATCATATTAGTTTCAGTTATTATTAATCCATGAGATTTTGCATCGATATGTCTATGGATACATTTCAATTTCATTTATTTATATGGCATGTGTTTTAGTTTATTAACAATCATTTTTATTTTTACTTATCTAGTTATTTGGACGACATTTGTTTTAAGTTATTAACTTACATGGTAGGTGTGATCTGTTATTTACCTTTCCATATTGACCATTCTCATTGATTATTTATTTATTCTACTATATTTTTCCCTCACTAAGCATTTTTTATCACCCTTATTATGTTTCTTTCATTAGGAATCCAATAAATGTACTATAAATGATATGTATGGACTTACTAGATGGATTAGTGTTATCATTGAAGTTATTTATTTAGAAGGAAGGAAAAAATTATTTTGTAATTATGTATTAATTTTTAATACAAGTCTCATTTATGTATCTGGTTTACCAAGAACACTAAACTATTAGTCCTTCAGGATTTGATTCCTTATAATCATTCCAATGTAATTGATATCAGACACCATCTCTTGGCTTTTGGGGTTGGGTCTCTATATCCATCATTTCATTATTCTTGGGTGTAGCTTGTTTCACATATTTCTTAACTAATTTCTGTTATTTATTACCCAAGGAATACTTTTCCAGTTTTGTTCTTTGATTTTATATTTTTTTGGAATTTTATTAGAATAGGAGTTATACTTGATTGGTGAACACCAAAAATCATCTTAATTGTGATAAAACATGTCGATGTACTAACATAATTATTCATGTGATTTGATTTTTTTTCTTGTGTATAAATTCATTCTCTACTATAGAACTACTTATGTTTTGAAAATTTCTGTATTTGTTCACATATATTCCCCCTGAATGTAGTAATTATTTAGTCTTCATAAATTATTATGTTCTGCAACATTTAGCAACCTGATGTCCAAACTTCTAACTACACTAACAGTAGCCGACAAACCTCCTCCTTTTTCTTATTTTATTAGTCTGGCTTGTTTTTATGCCTTTTTGTTTCTGAAATTGTCTTTTCCCCTTTGGATCATCATTTTGGGAGTTATTTCTTTGATTTTTACACTATACAACCTTGGTGTTTTGGTGGATGTATTAGCATTTCTATCCACCCACATTTTCCTAGATTTTGGTTTTGAACCCATATTAGCAGATGAGGATGAATTTGTAAAAATATAATTAACTGTATTATGGATTACCTTCTTCCATGAGCTAGTAGAATGTTAATCAAGAGATGATCTTGTACTCTTATTTCCACAAAATGAGTCTCTTTAGAGACATAATTCATATCAATAGTTTGTATAGTAACATTTCTTCTTGGAGGTTGACACTATTCATATGTTTGTGTGGAAAGATTATTATTTTTAATAACTTGGCATATTCTAGAAACTTGGGATATTCCAGCATTTGTTGCCTTCAAATTTCTCAATTTTTCGTCTAGTTCAAGAAAGTTGACATTGAAGAAAAATTTCTCATTTTCAACTAATTTCAACCTATCTTCCCATTCACTTTTCATTCCTTTAATATGTTCTTCATGTTGTTTTATAATTTCAATAATATAGTTGCTAAGTTATTTGATTTTTCTAGTTTTAACTTCCAATTGGGATTCCATGATACTAATAATAGATTTTAGTGATTCTTCAAAAGCAATGATATTCTGAATATACTCTTCATGTATCATGGTATTTTCTTTAATTAATATACCAAGCTCTTTGAACTTCCTTTTTTTCCTTCAAGATGAGAATCTATGAAATTCATTGAAAAATTGAATTTTTTAAGTGTATGAATTAATTTACTAAAAACATGTTTAATCATAGTGTTCTCATAATCTTTCCATTTCAATTCTTTTTCAATTAATGAAATATTTTCATTGTAAATTATCAATTTTTTTTTCATTTTTATCAATGAGTTCTATGAGAGTATTCTGCCTTTTTAATTTCTTAACTAGTGCATCCTCTTTTATATTAATTTACTCTTGAATATGTTCTATGTTGTGAAAATGATTCATATAAGAACAAAGTATATATGAAACCACTTATTTAGGAACATTATTCATACATCTTTCAAAATAAAAGTAAAAGTATTTAACAAATTTGATAGATGTAACATCCTCATACTCTCCACATCTTGATATAGTTTCTTCAAAAGGATCATTGTTAACTATTTTTACAAGTGAGTACTGATCCTTATCATCTTTATTTGACATTTTATTTAATATCTTTTATTCCCTTTTCTTCCTCTTTTCAGAGTCTTGGTAGAGAATTTCATGTCTTATTTAACATAAGTGGAGACTATGTCTTCTAATTGAGGTACTTCAGAATCAAATTTAAATCTAAAATTTATATAAATCTTGTACAAGAAACTAAGGATAAAAAATTTGATCCAATTAGAGTAAGACCTATGCTATGATACCACTTGTGAATCCCAGATGGATTGTGTAGGGACAATGAGGGGGGGTGAATTAGTATAACAAAAATTTTATTGAGTTTTACTTTCTTTTCAATTATCCCCTCTTACTCTTGAACTTATTCCTTAGTTAAGAGGAATGGATTTGTTGTGAACTCTCAACAATCACATACACATGCATTGTTGATAATAAATGAGACAATAACACACAATTATTTTTACAAGGTTTGGTACTAATACTTAATCCTTATCATGATCATCATGTGGTTGTTTCATAGATTTTATTACCACTATTAAATTGAAATGATTAAAAAAATATAACTAGTGCACAATGATAATGCAGGAACTTATTGATCTTCTTGAGTGAGAGGATTCATTTATACCGATACCACCAGTCTTTAATGGTATTGTTTATACTAACACCACTAGTTCTTCAATAAATATTTTTTCTCCACAAGAAATATTATTGTTTATTCCTTGTAAACTTCATTAATAACTTCAATAATTCTAATATTGAGACTTATCTTAAAATTACTGGGTTCATGTGATCAACTTCTTAAAAAAATACCAAGATTTGGATCATTCTCTATTTAAAACAAAATCTGTATTAGGATTTCAAATGGATATTACAATGGTGAATACTATATATGTAATGACCCAAACCTTTGTTAATGAAAATAACTCTTGATCTAATTAAATGTCTTAATATGTGAAATGGTTATACAACATATGCACTTCTTTTGTTTTTTGATTTTAAAATACCATTAAGAATTGTGACAGTTTCTTTTTTAGACATTGAACAGTGATCACATGATTAGTATAAATATGGGTTTTAACAAATCTAATCTACTCTGACAAAGGAAGAAATATTCTCATCCAGTAGAATTGATCCATACGAAGCCCATTTTTCAGATCTTGGAAAAGAGGTGGCATCATTGGGATTCACTCTTGACCAAACCCAATCCGAACTTCAATAGGTTAAACTCGAACGGAATCTCCTACGGGAGAAATGGAAGTTGATAGAGATCACCACACGAGCAATGTTATCCGAGCCACCCCAAGAGTCTGTCACCATCGCACACCTCACCCTTCGGTCTTATGCGTGTGTTTTAAGGAGTAATTTAACAAGACCCTAGTACTATGGTTATGTATATTATTTTTGGTATATAATAATGAATATACTTTCATTTTATTATTGTTACCTTGTAAATAGTTTTTAAAGAACAAATAGCGTTTTTAGTTAATATTCAACTAAGAAATAAATTTGAATGAATTAATGGATTTTTGTATTAAATAATATTTTAATAAATTATTATTATTATTATTAGTAAATTAATTTTTATTAAATATAAATGATCGTATAATTTTATGAATGCAATTGTAATTTTTTTAAGGTTTGAAAGCCATTTTTGTCAAAACCCGTGAATTTTTGATAAATATCGATTTTTATTTTAAAAATGAAAATTAACATATTTATAAAATTATTTATATAAAATAAATATTATTTCTGGAATCAGGATGTTGAAATTATCCAATGGTGAATTTTTTATAATTTTCTGAGACAGTCAAATTTTTGGGTAAAAATTAAATATCGTTTAAATATATAATGTGTTTTATGACATCATAATGACCAAATAGTAATGTAATAAAATTCTATAAGAATTATTTTAGGCCAATATATGTTTTAAAAATAACATAATGTGATTTTGGGTGTGTTTGATTTATTTTACAAAGCATTAATGGACCCTTCAAGACTTATTAAACATCTTGTCTTTTTAAGTTGTTTTCCTTGGGAGTGTGACTCACCTACACATAAGTAACCCCATTATTTTAAGAATTTCTATCTTTGGCCTTATAAAATATATTTTTTCAATTACCTTTTCCAAAAAACATGGGGAAAACCCATGGGATGGTTTGTGGTTTGGATTAGTTTAATGTGAGGTGTCCCAAACCTAAATTATAAAGAAATCCCTAACCTTTCCTATACAAACCCACCTAATATCCCACTTACTCCTCACTAAAAGAATTTTGAGTTCATAAAAACTCTTCTATCATCTCTCTATAGTCCTCACAAGGTGACCTAAGCTCCCAAGAAGCCTCTCTCAAGCCTCTCTCAAGCCTTTGGAAGCACACTTCCAAGTAAGGGTTTTTATTCCTTTCTCATTTTTGTCCAATATTATTTAAATTGTTATGAAATTTTAATTTAAATTATAAATGTTGGGGAATGGTTTCTCAAATCCCCCATACTTTCCTCTTTATTTTTTAATGATTGGAGACCCCTTTCTCTCTCATTAAATTCATCCCATCTACACTCGTTGCTATGTCGAAATTCAGAAAGGAATTTCTCTCTCATCACTTACATTCAAGAAATTATTTTGTATCATGAATATAAATTCCATTAAATTTGTTGGGACGTGTATCTATATGACCCTATTACTATAAATGTCATTTAAATATTATGATACACTCCTTTATCTCTCATCAACCATTTTTATGAGTTCTTATGTCACGTCGTTATGCTGCAGAAATTGCACCGCGTTTTCCAAGCCAAAGTCATTGTGTAGTGAATACCATGCCCATTTATATATCAAAGGTATTCAGATTTAGGAAAATTTACTTATTATTTAAAGAGTTTAATGTATTTATTCCATATTAATTTATCGTGGAATAAATGATTATGTTGAAGGATTCAATGTTTTATGATCTATGTGGCACACTTATGCATGAAATGAAATGTTTAAGAAGGTTGTGCCCTGATAGCACTCCAATGAATTGGGTAAAGTATAGTATCATGATACATCATGTGAAATGAGTATTGACTCATGATAATTCAAGTACAATGAGGGTTTACTCATTATTCATGTGAAAATGAGGGTTTACTCATGCTCTATGTTCAATGAGCCTTGCCTCATGCTAATTCCATGTTAAGAGTTGTCGCCACATTTCCATGTTATGATTATCATGCTTTATCATGATTTTATGTTAATGCTTATCTTTTTATCTATTTATATGCCTATTTTCTAACATTTATTGTATTCCTCATGTCATTCCATGTTTATTCCCTTACTAGGCTTTGTATCTCACCCTTTTCTTATGCATGTCATTAGGTTATCCCATGTATTGCTAATTACAAGGGAATGTAGTAGTCATGTAAAGGAAGTTTTCAATAAAGATGTTGCATGTTTCATGTTTTATGTTGTTATGAAATGATCCTAATCCCCAAATACACTAGAAATCTCGATCTTATATGTTGTATCAAGTGAATTTCATGTAATAAATTATGTTTAATTGTGTAATAAAAGATCAGGGTTGTCATAGTTGGTATTAGAGGATAGGTTTAGTTATTTTTGGGATTAGGAATAGAAAACCATAGTAAATCCTTAGAGACAAGACTAAGTATAATAAAAACATCCCTATGTTTTGGTGAGTATTGAGTAAGTGGTTTATCAAGAAAATACATCCCTATCTGGATACGAGTAGGTAGAGGCGGATCTGGCACAGATGTATCCTAGGGGTAAAACCCAAAAACACCACTTTGATCTAGACTCGAATGAGAATTGGTGCATGACAACGGGCCTTGATACACTCTTGGTTATGACACTCCTGGGGGATATGCTTTGGTAGATTCAAGAGCTTAGTACAAACTGTTATTAAGGGACAAAAAACACCCCATAATAATATAAGTTAAGAAATAGATTGAGGATAACCTAGATTTAAACATAAGAAATCACAAGTTAGGATATACTTATTCTTTATAAGTTTATACTTTTATGTTCCAAGTTTCCTTTTAAGGAACAATGGATAAGTATTTAAGACCTCTAATTATACGTTCTTTTTCTTAGTTAATGGCGGGAAATAGAAGAACATGGTCCAACAATCAATGTGATGGGCAATGTGAAGATTTCCCTAATGATATGCCTGATATGATGGGAGTGGGTGCTCAAAACTTCATGAAAGTACTTGCTCAGATGGCTCGAGTCATGAATAATAACTTGAATCAGGCAGAATGCCCTCCTCCTCCACAAAAAAGCAAGTTTCCGTAGAATCCTTTATACGACAAATGCCACCCATGTTTAGCGGATATTCTGATCCCCTCTTCACAGAACAATGGATTAACTCTATTGAAAAGATATTCTTCGTCCCCTAGTGTTCAGAATAGGAAAACGTTGTACTGACGGTCTATCATTTTGATGGGGAAGCTGATCAGTGGTGGACACTGATCAAGAATACAAAGTCCCAAGAGGAAATTGATTCCATGAATTGGGAGGAATTCAAGGGGATGTTTTTCAACAAATATTTTCCAAAACCCTCTGTCTCAAGATGGAAAGAGAGTTCCTCAAACTCAAGCAGAAGGAAGATGAGTCCATCGGGGCATATGAAGCAAAATTTTTACAAGGATTTCAAGGTACACCTCTGGCTTTGTCATGAACACTGAAAGAAAGGTGGATCGCTTCTTTAGTGGACTACAACCGAGTCTACAAAAAGTGTTGGTGATTCGAGACTTTGACCGTAATGAGGATATTGTTCGTTGTTCCCTCAAGGTTGAAATGGAGATTGGAGACTCTCAGTGGTCTCTTGGGCCTAGTGACAAGAAGAGTAAAATGGAGAACAACATGGGTGGTCCATCAAACAAATTCCATGATGTAAAGAATCTTGAATTTTCCCCTTGAAAAAATTGTGGGAAGAAACATGCTGGTAACTATATCAAGGGAACCAGGAATTACTTCAAATGCGGAAAGTTTGGTCATCTGGCCAAGAACTGCCGAAGGGATATAAAAAATCCCACTAATGTTGAAGAAGAAAAGAAGGTTCAGATCAACACTCAGTTGGTAGTGTAGTGTTACAACTACAAGGAGCTTGGGCATTATGAAAACCATTTCCCTAAGCCGAGGGTTGTTGGAGGCAATCAACAACAACCTCCGAGGCAACATGGAAGGGCATATGCTATCACTACCGCTGAGGTGGATCCGGACAACGATGTGGTGACAGGAACACTAGTTATTAATTCAATAACAGTGAACGTACTATTTGATTATGGTTCTACACATTCTTTCATATCTTGCAAGTTTAGTAGAACAATTAAAACACCACCTCAAAATTTGGAGGAAAAGTTATCTGTGAGAACAGTGAATGGAGAAATAGTTCCATCCATGGTTTATAACTCCTCCCTGATTAACATTTGTGGACTGAACCTCCCAGCAAATTTCGTAATACTTGTTTTAGTGGAGTTTGACGCTATCTAGGGCATGGATTGGCTGTCTTTATACAAAGACACTATCAACTTTCGGGAAAGGGAGATCACTCTTCACATCCTGAAGAATCCTCTAATTCTTTACAAGTGCAAGGAGGGAGATGAATATACTTTCGAATCATCATCTCAAGTGTGGATATTTTTACCTTATGAGCTGTCATATCTAGATCAAATGATTGAGAAAAAGGAGAGAATCATGCTTGAAGACATGCCCATCATGAGGGATTACACTAATGTATTCCTCGAAGAGTTTCCTGGTATTCCTATGGAAAGAGAGGTTGAGTTCTCAATTTAACTTGTCCCTAGATCTATACCAATCTCAAAGACACCTTATAGAATGTCCACTGTAGAGATAGAATAGTTGAAGAAGCAGTTACAGGAGAATATAGAGAAGGGTTTTATACCCCTGAGTGCTTCATCGTGGGGTGCGCCGGTCCTCTTCGTCAAGAAGAAGGATGGATCAATGCGCCTCTGTATTGATTATTGCGAGCTCAATAAAATCACGATAAAGAAAAAGTATCCCCTACCATGGATAGATGACTTGTTTGATCAGCTTCGTGGGGTTAGTTATTTCTCTAAGGTAGACCTTCCGTCGGGATATCACCAATTAAAGGTGAGTAAAAAAGATATTCCCAAGACTGCCTTTAGAATGAGGCATGGACACTATGAGTTCATAGTGATACCCTTCGGACTCACTAATGCTCCATAATTTTTCATGGATTTAATGAATAGAGTCTTCAGAGATTACCTTGACAAATTTTTGGTTGTCTTTATTGATGATATTATGATATACTCCAAGAGAAAGGAGTAACATGAGAAGCATTTGAAAACTATGTTAAAGACTTTGTGAATGGAGAAGTTGTATGAAATGTACAGTAAATGTGAGTTCTGGATGGATGAAGTATCATTATTGGGGCATGTTATCACCAGCAAAGGGATATATTTGGACCCTACCAAGATGAAGGAAATAGAAGAGTGGCCGAGGACAACATATGTAATGGATATCCACATCATTTTGGGTCTAGATGGGTATTATCGACGATTTGTGAAGAAATTTTCACGATTGTCAAGCCCAATGGCCATGTTGACAAGGAAGGGATTAAAGTTTTTTTGGACACAAGAATGTGATGATTGTTTCAAGGAGTTGAAAAAGAGGCCTATCACTGCGCCAGTACTCACACTCCCTACAAGTAGAGAACTCTTTGTGGTGTATAGTGATGCTTCTAAGAAGGGATTAGGCTATGTGATGATGAAAAATGATAAAGTGATAGCCTATGCCTCAAGGAAGTTGAAAATCCATGAGCAAAACTATCCAACGCATGATCTGGAGTTGGCGGCTGTGATCTTTTCCTTGAAAATCTGGCGGCATTATCTCTATGGGGAGAAATGTGAAATATATGCTGACCACAAGAGTCTCAAATATATATTCACAAAGAAAGAGCTTAATATGCACCAGTGAAGATGGATATAGCTCATCAAGGATTATGAATACTCAATCCACTACCAACCCGATAAGGCAAACAATGTGGCAGATGCTCTAAGTAGAAATGATCCTATATTTTTATCAATGATGAGAATTGAAAAGGATCTTATCTTCTTAAATTTGCAAAGTATGGACATGGGAATCATTAAGGGAGGAACATCATCAATCCTTTCTCAAATTATTTCTCAACTATCCCTCTTCAGGAGAATAAAGTATGCTCAAAGAAAAGATGTGGAAATTCAAAAAAGGGTGGAAGCTATTAGAAATGGGAAATCCTATGATTTCTAAGTTGATGAGGAAGGAGTTGTAAGATTTGGGATGCGAATATGTTTACCATCTGATCCAGAGATAAAGAAGGATCTATTGAATGATGTACATAGCTCGACCTTCTCTATCCACCCAGGGATCACAAAGATGTATCAAGATCTCCAATAAAACTTTTGGTGGGACAATATGAAAAGGGAGATTGCCGAATATACATCAAAGTGTCTGGTATGTCAACAAGTTAAGGCTGAGAGACAAAAGTCTAAGTGTATGATGCAACCAATACCCATACTAGCATGGAAGTGGGAGAACATTTCCATGGACTTTGTCACTAGACTTCCAAGGACATCTAGAGGAAATAATTCTTTATGGCTCGTTGTGGATCATCTTACAAAGACATCTCTCTTTATCACGATTCTAGAGGACTTCTCATTGGATGAACTTGCATGGATTTATGTCAAGGAAGTGGTAAGGCTACATGGGGTACCACTATCTATTATATCTGACCGTGATCATTGATTAACCTTGAAGTTTTGGAAGAGTCTTCAACAAGATCTGGATACTGAGCTGAACTTCAGTATGACTTATCATCCTCAAACTGATGGCCAATCCAAGAATACTATCCAAACACTTGAGGACATGTTGATAGCGTTCTCAATGGAAATAAAAGGAGGGTGGAATCAACATCATCCTCTAGTTGAGTTCTCTTATAATAAAAGTTTCCACTCGATCATCCAAATGGAACCTTATGAAGTCCTGTATGGGAAGAGGTGCAGAAAACTGGCATGTTGGGATGAAGTCGATGAGCGTAAGCTGATAGGACCTGAAATGATTGAAGAAATGTCGGAGAAGGTGAAAACCATTCAGCAGCATATCAAGGCAGCCCAGAGTCTACAGAGGAGTTATGCAGATAACCGTCAACGAGACCTTGTGTTTAAAGTAGGGGACATGGTATTTCTATGCATATCTATATGGAAGAAGGTCATGAGGTTTGGAAAGAAAGGGAAGTTAAGTCCTAGGTAAATCGACCCCTTTGAGATTCTTGATCATGTAGGGGCTGTAGCCTATTGACTAACACTTCCACCTACCATGGCCAAAGTACATGATGTATTTATTGTATCCCTCTTAAGGAAGTACATACCAGACCATCAAAATGTACTCTATTCTGAGGTGGTATAGTTGGAGGATGATCTTTTCAATGAGGAGCATCCAATAAAGATCTTGGATCATAGAGACAAAGGTTTATGCTACAAGAATACTCATCTGGTCAAGGTACTATGGGAAAACATAAGTAAGAAGAGGCAACATGGGAACTAGAGGAAGAAATGAAGGAAATGTACCCACATCTGTTTGTGTCCTAGAATGTAAAATGAAATTTCGAGGGAAACATTTCTTAAGGGGGAAAGATTGTAACAACCCAAACCTTTGTTAATGAAAATCCATCTTGATCTAATTAAATGTATAAATATGTGAAATGGTTAGACAACGTATGTACTTCTTTTGTTTTTGGATTTTAAAATACCATTAAGAATTGTGACCGTTGATTTTGTAGCTGTTGAATAGTGATCACATGATTAGTATAAATATGGGTTTTAACAAATCCAATTTACTCAGACAAAGAAAGTGATGGCCTCATCCAGTAGAATTGCTCCATACGAAGCCCATTTGTCAGAGCTCAAAAAAGAGGTGGCGTCATTGGGCTTCGCTCTTGACCAAGCCCAAGACGAGCTTCAATAGGTTAAGCTCGAACGAAACCACCTATGGGAGAAGTGGTAGTTGATAGATATCACCACGCGAGCAATGTTATCTGAGCCACCCCAAGAGTCTGTCACTATCGCACACCTCACCCTTCGGTCTTATGTGGGTGTTTTAAGGGGTTATTTAACAAGACCCCATTACTATGGATATGTACATTATTTTTGGTACATAATAATGAATATACTTTCATTTTATTATTGTTACCTTGTAAATAGTTTTTAAAGCACAAATTGGGTTTTTAGTTAATATTCAACTAAGAAATCCATTTTGATGAATTAATGGATTGTTTTATTAAATAATATTTTAATAAAATAATAATATTTTTATTATTTAATTAATTTTTATAAAATATTAATGATCATATAATTTTATGAATTCAATTGTAATTTTTATTAAGGTTCGAAATCCATTTTTTTCAAAACCCATGAATTTTCGATAAATGTCGATTTGTATTTTAAAAGTTAAAATTAACATATTTAGAAAATTATTTAGATAAAATAAATATTATTTCTGGAATCAAGACGTCGAAATTATCCAACAGTGAATTTTTCATAATTTTCTGAGATAGTCAAATTTTTGGGTAAAAATTAAATACCGTTTAAATATTTATTGTGTTTTATGACATCACAATGACCTAATAGTGATGTAATAAAATACTATAAGCTATATGTTAGGCCAATATATGTTTTAAAAATAACATAATGTGATTTTGGGTGTGTTTGAATTATTTTACAAAGCATTAATGGACCCTTCAAGACTTATTAAACATCTTGTCTTTTTAAATTGTTTTCCTTGGGAGTGTGAATCACCTCCACATAAGCAACCCCATTATTTTAAGAAGTTCGGATTTTGGCCTTATAAAATATTTTTTTCCACTTCCCTTTTCCAAAAACCATTGGAAAAAACCGTGGGATGGTTTGTGGTTTGGATTAGTTTAATGTGAGGTGTCCCAAACCTAAATAATAAAGAATTCCCACACCTTTCCTATATAAACCCACCCAATCTCCTGATTCCTCCTCACTAAAAGCATTTGGAGTTCAGGAAAACTCTACCCTCCTCTCTCTATAATCCTCCCAAGGTGCCCAAAGCTCTCAAGAAGCCTCTATCAAGCCTCTCTCAAGCCTTTGGAAGCACACTTCCAAGTAAGGGTTTTTCTTCTTTTCTCATTTTTGTCCAATATTCTTTAAATTGTTATGCCCTTTTAATATCAATTATAAATGTTGGGGTATGGTTTAAAACCTCCCCTATACTTCCCTCTTTATTTTTTAATTATGGTAGACCCATTTATCTCTCATTAAATGCCTCCCATCTACACCCTTTACTATGCTGAAATTCCGAAAGGAATTTCTCTCTCCTCACTTACATTCAAGCAAATATTTTGTATCATGAATCTAAATTCCATTAAATTTGTTGGGACATGTATCTATATGACCCCCTTACTGTCCATGTCATGTAAATATTATGAGACACCCCTTTCTCTCTCATCAACAATTTTTATGAGTTCTTATGTTACACCGTTATGCTTGATGTTGTTAATATTTTCATGTATTATTATATACTCCCTTTACTGATTTTATATGAAATGTGCATAATTTGTGTGAAATATTAATGTTTTAATACTAAGTATAATTTTTGAGCATTTTTAGAAGTAGTCCAATTGGTCTAGTTTACTATTTTATTTATAACTCTCACCCTAATAATCCAAATTGTGTGGTTCTTGTTTTTTAGGATTCCTAATTCAATATAAAACATTTCATTAGAAAGGATCATGGGCCAATTATTCCATTTAAAGGATCAAATTTACCACACAAGATGACCTATAGAATCTATGAAGAAACTGGACCAGTCATGAAGATTGAATTACTGGGCTCAATCTAGAAGTTAAAATTCCTTCATTCTCCTCAAAGGTTTGGGGGAAAATGTAAGGAGTCTTGGATACAAATTTCAAGGCCCAACTCCAAAAACAAGGGGCCCAACATATGCTTTGAAGTCCAGCCCACCATTCTAGCTGAGAAATAAAATCAGTACAGTATTCATGACATATCTCATGATGTAAGAATCCAATCAAGATGAGATTTTTAAGTGTGAAAGAGGAGATGCGGCCGACTTTTTTTAAGACATCATTCAGTTTTGAAGGAATATTCCTATTTAAAAAGCCTTTCACATTTTGGACATCAAAAAAATTGGATTGAAATGGACAGATTAAATTTGTTTAATCAACTGACCATAACTTTGGATACATAGGTTCAAATGACTCCAAAGTATGAGAGAGGTCGGCCAACTTTATTATCTAAAACTTGGAAGAAGGAGGTTTCTCGAGATTCAGTTGCCTGAATAGCCAACTTGGCGATGCAATTGGAGGTACAGATTGAGAATGCAAACAGTCTACTCCTTGGGATATAAATACTCTCCCCTTCTCTCCTTGAGAGGGGTTGGCATTTCAAAATAGAGGAGATCATATTGTTATGACCAAAGCCTTGAAAAAGACTTGGGAGGACCTGCAATACTCAAGTTTTCACTTGAGAGACCTTTCCTCCTCTCTTTGTTTTCATTTACTTTTATGTTCTTCATTGTTGTAATTTTGTAAGTCCTTTCTTTTTTAATTCTATTTTAATGCAAATTTATTCTTCAATATCTCTTATTATCATCCACCTTATGCAGTTTTATATTAATTTTCTTAAAATAGTATAAATTCAGTTGAATCCCCTTCCCTTCTTTTGCTTCCTCATTCAATCAAAAGTCCATTTTTTTAATTATCATCATTGTTCGTGTGTGTGTGTCCGACGCACCACTCTTTTCTTATCCCTTTATTTTTATTCTATTCTTAAATTATAATCATAATAATTATAACCAAATTATTAAACACCCAAATGGCCGAGTAAATATCTCATTGGGGTGAGTTATAATTTAGGTATGTTAAGTGATTGAGAGATTTTGCTCGATGAATATTCTTTGAATTAACATTGTGTATGTTGGACTTAACATGTCATGGATTAATGACTTGTTTTGTTTAACATGTGGTTTCCATGGATTATCGGAACCATAAATACACCAACATAAATAATCTCTGATTGAGATTAGAACATCAAGTTAAGTTAAGGCTTGAATTAAAGCCTTAACACTTCAGAATTCTAATCAACATCATCTTGTGACATGGGTGTTAATTTAATGCAATATAAAGCAAAGCTCAAGGATATCACAATCTTAACTACCTAATGATGAACTCACCCCAATCTTTATCAATTTTTTAAATCAAACATCATCCATAAATTATTTCATAATCTCTGCAAACAAACCCCCCAATCAGAATACAATTAACTAAAAACAAAGGACTATTAAAAAGTATCATCGCCAAGGATTTGACCCGTGTGCTGCTATACACATTAGCAGAGCACCAGAACCTTGACCGGTCGATAGGCAACAATCGACCGTGCGTTTCAGTTATTCCAAAATTGCACTACATTTTCCAATCTAAAGTCATTGTGTAGTGAATACCATGACCATTTCTATATCAAAGGTATTCACCTTTATTCACATTTACTTATTGTTTATGGAGTTTCATTTATGTATTCCACATTCATTTATTGTGGAATAAATTATTATGTTGAATTATTCAATGTTTTATGATCCATGTGGCAAACTTAGGCATGAAATTAAATGTTGAAGAAGGGTGCACCCTGATAGCGCTCTCATGCATTGGGTAAAGTATAGTATCATGATACGTTATGTGCAATGGGTGTTGAATCATTCTAATTCAAGTGAAACAAGAGTTTACTCGTGCTTCATGTACAATGAGGGTTTACTCATTGCCTATGTGCAATGAGCCTTGTATCATGATAATTTCATGTTAAGAGTTGTTGCCACATTTCCATGTTATGATTATCATGCTTTATCATGCCTTTTTGTTTATGATTCTTTTGTGCTCTATTGATATGACTATTGTCTAACATGTATTGTATTACTCATGTTATTACATGTTTATTCCCTTACTGGTATTTGTATCTCACCCTTTTCTTATTCATGTCCTCAGGTTATCCCATGCAATGCTAAGTACAAGGGAATGCAGGGGTCATGTAAAGGAAGTTTTCAATAAAGATGTTGCATGTTGCATGTTTTAAGTTATTATGTAATGATCCTAAGCCCCAAAGACACTAGACCTATCGATCTTCTATGTTGTATCAAGTGAAGTTCATGTAATAAATTATGTTTAATTGTGTAATAAAAGATCAGGGTTGTTATAATATACTTATCCACACATGTATGAATATATTTATACAGAAATGTGGTGCATAGAGATATAAAAAATTCCATGATTTAAATTCTCCCATTTAAATTCTTAATTAATTCTATTAATAAATAAATACATTAATTTTCCTTCTTCAAATATAAATACCTCAATGATTATTAGGTTTTTATATTACTCATTTAAATACCACCTTGAATGTGAGTATTTATTTATTCTTATTTGAAAACCCATTTAGTGTGTGTATTAAGTCTATTCATGAATACATAATTATTTTGTGGGTATCAAATCTGTATGCAACATATTAGAAACACCCAAGGTATCTAGGTTTCAAATTCTTCACACGACTTAATGATAATCCGCGACTCTACCTACATGCATGACATTTATCATTTGAATTCTTGTGATGTTTCTTCATAGTGCTCATCAAAAAACACCCAAAGTATTCATGTTATTTCATCATTTGTATTAATTATCACTTAAGACTAAATAAAATTTATATAAAATAAAATACCAAAGATTTCATGTATATCCTCTCACATGGATAAATGTAATATTTGGATCAATGTATTTATGAAGTGCATTTCTTCATGGTGTAAATACTGATTCTCATATTTAAACACCCGATGGATTTAGGTTTAATTATTCTCTATGTGAACGAGTCATAAATTGTATTTTACCCCTACCTTCAGAAATTCATTCATGAGAACTCATTATAATTACAAAAAGAATATCAGTTCTTTGTTTCTTCACACATAGTATTCATTTTTGGATACCCATGGCTTTCTAATCATGCAGAAAATTCATTCGATTTTCATGCATGCAATGTAGAGATGTATGCATGAGTATTTTGATTCACCTATGAAAAATGTTTAAAATTTTCTTCATCTAGATAGAAAACTTCATCAGTAATTCACTAAAGATCAACTTCTCTATTAATTCATGGTATTTTATGAATTTTTAACATAATGTGTTCTTGGATATTTCTTGGATCATAATGCATCAACTCAAAATTATTATATGTAAAAGAGAACTTCGGTTCAATATAGTGGAAAAGTCCATGAGATCTGCAACTTGAAAATGGTGGAAGAAACTATTGCAGATGGGTTACAACACAGTAGGAGGAGGACAAGAGTGCTCACCGATCATATAGTTTAGATCAATGAGACCAGACAACTTAGGGAATGTATGTATTTTAAAGGTGGTTAAATATTGAATGTACCATTTGTCTCCCGCATCAGTCTCTCCATCAGTTGGGGACATGGTTTATTACCCTAGTCATGCTGCACCCCCTTGATCTGGCTATGAGGGATCATCACCCTCCACACTAACCACCACATGCCACATGGGATTCGACTCACCAGCACATTGGGCTTGCAACATGTTCATGAGACTACACATGGAATAAGAAAACCTTATGTATGGGTATGCACTCTGGGGTCTTATACATGGCTCTCTAACACATATTGTTGGCCCGAGGCAACATCCCTTGAGTGCGGTTGATCTTTGGGTCCCGCATGATCCCTCACTTGAGGTCATTTTGGGAAGATCATACGGGTTGGATACACTTTTTAAGTAAGGCCACCAAAGAATACTTAACAAATATTAATAATCTATCCTCAATTAAAATTCCAATCAATCCTTTCTTCATATGAAAAATAATATTTTTCATGGTCTTCAATAGATTTACAATCCCAAATCTTTATCTCTTAATCTTATTCACTTCATACAATAACATATTTCATGCCCTTCAAATTAATTCCTCATGCATTAATAAAAAACTTTTTGCATGGCCATTTGATCTTCGTCAAAACAACTTCTTAAAAAATGACTACAATTAAATCTTCTCCTTCATCTCACGCAATAAAATATTTCATGGCCTTCAATTCATTTTTGAAAACTCATCTTATTAATTTCATGTAAATATTTATATATAGTTTACCTATGTTGTTTCAATTTGAAAACTTCTTAGAATATTTGTTAATCATTTAAGATCACTTCAAAAATTGTGATAATTAACAAGGAGAATTGACCAAGAATTCCATAAAATACCATTATATTAATCCATAACAATTCTCTAGGAATCATCACTAATCATAGAGAATTGTCTTACCAAATTACAACTAATGAGTCTAAAACAATTTTCTAGGCCTCACCACATGCCTTCTTGAGTATTTCTGGTAAACACTTTCCATATTTGTATTTCCATTATTATTAAATAATCATATAGGAATTATTCATACATTTACTTTTGATCCCTTCTTATATACTGATAACAAACACAACCATACTCATCAACCATCCACATGGAATTTTCAGAGACATATATATATAATTTGAAAGAAACCAATAAAATAAAAGGTTTTTTTTTTCATTGATGAAAATACCTTTAAAAGGATTAAAAACATTCTTGATTAAAATAACCTTTTCACTTTTAGTAACATCAAAGGATGTCATCTTAGTTGAAAAATGATTTTTAAAGATAACTTTGAACATTTCTTGAGGAAAATATATTTTAAAATTTGAGAAAACTTATTTAAAATATAAAACCTTATAAAATATTAAAGATTATTTTTTTTAAAAATAACCATTGAAACTTAAAAATGAAACTTTAAAACATTGGTTTTTCATGATAACATAAGAGTTTTGTTCATGCTGAATATATTAAAAAAAATATCATTTTCACATTTTTGTTAAAAAAGACAAAAAGTACCTTATTTAGAAAATGATAGGAAGATTCAAGTTAATATTTTAAAATCAAACTAAGGGTAAAAATTAAATTAATAAATCATAGTAAAACATTTTTCAAAACATCTTTAGAAAACATGGATTTGAAAGAAGTAGGATTTTTTACTAAAGTGAGAAATAAAGTCAAATTTTCTTAAATACATTTTCTCAAAACATTTAAGTACTAAAAAGAGGGAAATGGTAGTATTACTTGAAAATGTCATCAATAATCATAGGATAATAAAATTAATGGGGTTTATTGGACAATTATCAAATAATTTCCTTTAATGGGAATTCAATCATAATAAATCTTGATTAAAATAATATTGAAACATAAACCCTTACTAATTTAGTAACTTTTGAATCAATACTTACCAAAAATGAAGTAGATTAATTGTACCTTAAAATATCATTATTCTGGAATTATTCATGATATAGTATGTAAAGGGGTATTATATGCACCATTCAAAATAAATTAAGTGTGTAACAAAAACATGAGTCTCAAATGAGGAAATTTGAGATGAAACCCTTAAAAAGATCACATCATTGAGATGAGAGTTAATAAATGGGGTGATTATGTGTAAAAAATATATATACATAAAAAAATTAGAAATAAAACAAAAATTAATAAAAAAAAAATTTATATATAATCTTGGCATAATATAATCAATGAAGTAGACATATAACCCAATTAATGGTAATTGAGTTAAGAAAACCCCTTATCTCATGCCCCCTTTTGTTGATCCCTCTTTAAACTCATGTATAGTGGTTTTAAACATTTTATTAACCTATAAAATAATAATATTATTAATTTTAATATCACATTTTATCCTTTTATGACATATTATTACCATTTATTAATAATCATTCATTATCACTATTGCTTTGGGTGTTAATTACCTTGTTTTATCCTACATGTTTAGTCATAAAAGTTTTGGATCTCGAATATAGGTTATAGTATAATCATATATATAATGATATAAATGTTATAAATATTTTTTTTCATTATATACATCTTTATAATCATTATTTAATTTTGAACATGGAGATTGAATCACATCACTTCGTGGAGACGACAAGTCGTATGTACGCACAAGTGAATTTATCATTTCCTTAACAGGTGAAAGGGTAAGGAAGTGAATTATATATTAATTTTAAATAATAAATATAATTTCATATATATCAAATATATTAATTAAATTTATCCTTTTTACCTTACATGTAAATAATTTGTGAAAAATAAATCACATCGCTTTGTAAGGTGGTAGTCCATCGTACACACATGCGACATTATTTTATTCTATAAGAAATGGAAATTAAGAAGGTATATATGATATTATAATTAATAAAGTATAATTATATCATAAATATCATATATAAAAATTATATATATCATTATATCCATCTGTGATAAGTGGCGATAGAAAACAATTTACGTTGGTCCGCAGGGCGGTAGTCCGCCGTACACACGATCAACAGTTTTGTTTCCTATTTTAGGGAGGAGGAGAGAGTTATTGATCATGAACATAACATAAAAATATATATCAGTATATTTAATATAATGAGGTTATTATATCATCATATTGTAATAATATTTTAATGAGGTATAAGAATAAAGAAAATAAAATGCTTGGTTAAGGATGCCACCTCTTCTTCAGACAAATTCTTTTGGTTTGCACTAAAACCCTTTTTAGGTTAGAATTTTAAAAAAACCAAGGATTATTGGACTAGGTGAGGAAATTAAGAAATTTATTTGAGAATATATTGGATGAACCAATGGGTTTTTTATGTTTGTAAAGGAGAGGAGAGGGGGTGGCCTTTTATAAGTGGGTTAGGGGACACACTTGGAATTTTTGAGAAGAAAGAATTCAAACCATATTTTTCTCATGAAAAATGTACCCAGAATAGAATATTTTTGAACATTAAAAGATATAAGGTCTACATATTACCATGAAATATTAATCAGAAAAGTTTTGGGTCATTTTAAACCCAAATATGTTTAATTTAATCCCGTGTAAACACTTTTTTACCTTAAGTATAGTTAATATTTTTTATTGTTTCCACTATTAATTTTTATAAAGAAATAAGATAAATTATTAGATAATATAAATTATTATTATTACAAATATTTAATCATTTTTTTAAAAATTTTATCATATAATTAGTATAGCTTTATTTAAATTTAAACCCACAGACATGTTGAAAAAATGGGCTTTCCAAAGAAAAAATTTAAAAAGTCTAATATTAGAATTAGATTTGAACTTGATTCCAATGAAATAAATTAACTAAATTGTAATAAAATTGAACTAATTGTACATAAAAAAACTTAAAATATAATTTTACTTTGTAAATAATATAAATAAAAGAGTAATTTTTAATAAAAAATCTTTATTTCTCACTATTCATGAAAAATTAGTCTTTTCAAAAAGTTCTCAAAAATTCATAAAAATATATTTTTGACATGCATATTTAAAAAATAAATTTTATTTTTTAGAAATTTTTTTATAAAATTGGTAAAAATTAATTTTAAATTATGTATGAAAAATTGTGACTAAACTGGCTTTTAGAAAAATATAGTTTTTCAGAAAACATTTCCTTTTCTTTCAAATGGTTGTTATTTTATTTATAATAAATAAATAACTATTGAAAATATTTTATAAATGTGTCAAACATATAATTTTAATAATTTATTTAGTTATATTCATACCCACCAAATTAATGGCTAGGTTATAATGACCATGTTAAATAGTAATATTTTAATATAGTATTGTGTTTCATTTTAACATCATGTTGTTTGAATCAAAAGTTTTTAAAGAGATTGATTTTTAAAAGAAATATATTTTAAATTATCTAGGTGTTACATTCTCTTCTAATCTTGGGGTTTCATGCCATATATTATTTCCAGCACGATGTTTCTATTTAAAAATATTGGGGTGTTACAATTTTACATATGCTGGAGGGTCCACCAAAATCAAAAGTTGATTTTAGTATATGGATTCCATCTTAAAATGAATAACTTATTTACATTTAGTAGTATCCATTCCATAAAATTACGCCTTGTAGATTACAGGTTCATTATCCTCATGGAATAACATGTCACTAGACTCTCTAATTAGAAAACCATACATCTCAGGTTATTTAACCTCTCTAGCCGACCTAAAAATTACTTATGTTTTAGGAACATCTTCATATCCCATAAATATTAGACAAACCTTGAATGTAAAAATTTTAATATTCATTTGAAAAATATTTTTTATTATATTCTCTGAATAACCTGTGTGTATAATAAGTAACTAAAATTAGTGGTTATTATAAACTTTTACATTACCTAGCCATCACTATAGGGAACACTTGTCTTAAACCCAAATTCATTATAATTGGCCAAGTTTTTTAATATAAATTTTGTGTGACCCTCTATTCCCTTATCTCGATAGTAGTGAGTGATATTCATAGACCAAGAGTAGGTTCTAGTAACCCATCAAGACCCCTAAGTAGATAAGGTTTATTCATAGCAATGAAAACATACTATGAGTACATGTTGTGTAATATATTCTCTTTATCTCATGATATTTCATAAATAAGGACTCGAAATTCATTCGATCATCCTTTATTGGTTTATTTATTCATGATATTACTAGATAAACTTAATTTTAATCACTATAGTCATGGATTTAATAAAGACACTATCATCTTGGTCAATTGGGATAGAGACATCTCATCCTTTCAGAAGTGATAAAAACTTTCTTGAACACTCAAACAATGCCAAAACATCAATTAAAAGACCAATGAAAGAAAACTCAACATAATATAAATTTCATGGTTTTTATATTGAATCAAAGTACATGATAACATGGTACACATTGATAATGATCTCAAGTTAAGGGACTAATATATGTGTTCGTAAATAGGAATAAGCAATGACATTTGAAAAATGTGGTATTCTTATTCGATAGACAGTCCTCATGATTTTCTATACTTGATATCACTAAGCGAAAACTACATGAGAAGATTTATAAATGATCATGAGCCCTAGGAAATCGTAGTTAGACATCATCTATTTCCAGTCAGTATGATGTATCTAAAGCATAGGACATATGTTTGAGATTAATTTAATAGTGTCTCGAGGTTCTCAATACAGATGGAAAATTCTATAGACCATTGAAACACCAACAAATCTAAGTAAATTACCATATAAATAGTCTATGAATAAGTGTAAACACTATTATGGTAAGTATACATCATGAAAAATTATCCATAAACATGATTTTGTAATTAAAATTTATTTTTCAAGTTGGTTATAGGGAACCCACTTTTATAAAAGGAAATTCACCCCTTGTCTCAACTAGAAAAGGACCACATACATCAGTACAAATATATTATAGTAGTTCTATAACTCTTTATCTTTTCCCACCAAAGAGTTATTTTCTCATTTTCCCATATAAACAATCATGAAATAAATCTAAGGTTTTTAACTCAAAAGAGTCTAAAACCCTGCATTATTTAATTTGAGGAAATTAATCTTATTTACATAACCAAGACCGAATTAACACAGGTTGGTAAGAGAGTTCTTATCACTTGATTTTTCATTGATTTAATTTTTTTTAAGTTCAAGTATATACAATACATTGTTAAGGTTTTCTATATAATAACATATTGTATCCTTATAAAATAGATTTTTTTACAAACTTGAAATAAAACCCTATTGTGTCTAAAATCAACATAGATGTTATGTTTCTAGTAATAGAAGGTACATAATAACAATTTTTTAATACAAGAACTAAACCACTAGTCAATGTAAGATGACAATCTCCAACTGCTAATTCTACAAGTCTCATAAAATTTACTTCCTAGATATCCACCTCAACCTTTGAAGTCTTCCTCAATCTATTTGGTTCCTATATATGAATAAAAATGAGTGATCCACACACTGTATCCAATACGTAACTTATAGATAAATACATATTGCATTCAACGAAAAATATACCTAATAAAAATTAATCATCTTTCTTTTTCTTCCCATTTGTTCAATTCTTTTTCCAGTGGCCCTTCTTTCCAAAAGAAACATAGACAACCTCTTAATCATTTCCCTCATTTTGTATCTTTGGCTTCTTGGAGGGGTGGTATGTTGAAGTCTTTATCTTTCACTTAGCCTTATATCCCTTATCCTTGACCTTAATCTTCTTCTTAACTATAAAGATAAATGAATTAGAGTTCTTCATATCCTTATTTTCCTAGAAAACCAAATCCAATAGTTATGGGAGTGACTTTTCCTTTTCATTCTATTATAATTAACAATAAAATTCACACAACTTGGTGTTAAAGAGAAAATAATGTAATTAGTAACTAGTATTTGTTTAAAATTGAACCCAAGACATTCCAATATCTTAATGTACCCAATAATATTGAGTAAATGAGATCTTTTCTAACTTCTTTATACAATCATATACCAATATAGTTCATTGGATATCTCATATATTTATTATAGAGCTCTCTCATGATATAACTCTTTGATATGAGGAAACATTTTGTAGCCATCCTCATCCTCATTCATTTTCTGTAACTAATTAAACATTGAAAACAATATAATGTATTTGACATCCAGAGCATCATCCATATGATTCTTATGATCATATTTATCCACCTTTCCGAATCCTATAGAGGGATAAACAAGAAGTTTAGATTCCAACATATAAAACATCCACTCTTATCATAGTACTATGTGTATGTTCCAATACAACTCATTGAAATTATGAAAAATCATGATATTTTAATTATCTAATACTTACCATAGTGAGATTGAATTGGTGGTGGTGATTTCCATTTTATCTATAAAAAATAAAATTTAGTAGATTAATAATTTTTCTCAATTATTAACAGACATTGCCTATTAATTAATCATTATTATCTCCCATTATTTTATCAAATCCTAGAAACCATCATTACTATATTTAAAATAATTAGTCTCTTGAATTTTTAGTAGTAAGGACCCTTAAAGACTCTCCTCATATTCTAAGATATGGCTACACCAATACTTAGAGAGTTTCAAGGTTGGATTTTGGATAGCCAAGAGCATTAACTCATGGTTACTAGATATGTGGAGTGAAGTCTCAAATTCTAGAAATCATAACCATGATTTACTCAGCAATATGCCTCTAAAGTTACAACAAGATATCTATGGATACTTGTTTACTACCAACTTTAGTTAATTCAACCCACTTCTTTCATAAGAGTTCCCAAGTAGTAAGAAGAACTCCCAATTAGGGTTGCTGATCACCTAAAACATATGGTTTTGTTCAAAATCAAGTGATGGAAGATGTTATGACATAATATTTTGTTGAGGTATTTTAATTATTCTCTATGAATTAAATACCTTTTTTATGTAACATACTTATTCTATATGATCACACTCATAACTTAATCATGCATAATAGAAAAAATTCACTACATATTAATTATTTTATCTATGCATGATAATTTACTATTAATTATGATCATATCAAAAAACACATTCAAAAAATAGTAGACCATGCACAAATAAATAAATAAAGTGACTGATCATGAGCATTTATACTCAGTTGATCCATTTAGTGTTTAATGGATCAACTGAGACCCTATGAGTAACTTCCCAAGTCAAGGTCAACTCGAGTAGTAATTCACATCCCGTCCAATGCATCTAACACCTATATTATATTTATCCATATCTCACCATAGTCCAACTCTGCTTTTATCCTTGTCATTATACATAAATACTCACACACAGATGAGGGGGTATCAACTATTTGAAAAATACATGTAGTGAAGCACTCATGGAGAGGAATACCCTTATATATATAATGAGGGGTGAGAGACAATGCAAGTAATGTCATTTATTATATAGTTATTAGAATCATCATACAAAATTTAAATATATACATAAATAAATCAAATACTAGGCATACATTGGTCAGTCTCTATTCATGATTTTTCTATATGGAATAAACTTGCAGAATAAAATTATATTTGCAGATAATTCAACTTGTGGGAATAAATTATGAATTGAAGTAACTTTAAATAATTTTAATTCATAACCACCTTGTCACATGGCCCCAAAAATTATTTTTTAAAATTCCAAATATTATTTAGATATTTTTTAATTTTTTCTTAAACTTTTAGACTTTTCAGGTATTTAAAACTAATAGAGTTTGGGTTTTTTAATAGAGTTTGAATAGTAACCCATAATTCCCCTTCACGTGAATAGTATCATGTAGGTACTATTCACATGAATTGTAACTTGTGGTTAATATTCACATAATTTAATATATATATTTATATATATTTAAAATTTTAACATTGTGTCATGGAAGACCCACCTATCAGCCTCCTCCTTTGAAGTTTCCAGATAAGCAATAACATCAGATTTCTACTAATCCAGATTAAAATAATATATATCTATACACTTATATATATATTCATTTTAATTTGTTTTTTAGACCAAATAATGTTTCTTCAATATTCAGAAGGCCATAACATGGTCGTCTGACCTTGGATCAATGTGCTATTAGTAGATTTAGAATTATATAAATACTCTATACATGAATCAATGAAAATTTAGTTGTTATTTGACTTAATTATTCACAATATCCCTTTGATATCATTTTTTTGTATCAGGAATGAAATGAAAGTGAAGAACAAAATATTTTAAAAAATTTATCACTAGTTTACACATGACAATGTCTTCATCGATGATGCACAAAGCCTAGTTACAACATGAGGATCTTATATGGAAGAAATTAAGCACAAAAAATTTTATTGAGTAGTTACCTCATTCAATTTCGATCATATGTGTGTTCCACACATATATTGTGATCATTTCTTGAAGGAACTAAAGCAAGAACCCTCAAGATCATCCACACATGTTCCAGGAGATTGATTGAATACCAATATTTGATCTCCGGGTGATAGCATGGAGAGATGAAGGGACTTTTGAAATCAATATGATCACAGGAGAACTAATGTTTTGATATAGGTGGGATATCTTGCATTAGGGTTGTCAAATCTCTCTCTCTTCTCTCTCCAGTACTTGAGAGCGGGGATATAGAATCTCCCAAATTCAAGATGTGAATAATCCCCTTGAATTTGGTCATTTTATAGCTTATATAAACAGGGTTAAGTCCCAAAAATTGTTTTTAGGAATAAAAATATAATTGACCATATAAATAATCACTAAATGAAATTAATAATTGTGTAACTATGTCATAAATGTTATTTATATTTTATCACTTACTTGAAACATCCATAATCTGTTATGTAATAGCCCAATATTTTATCAATGTAATTCCCTTATTATAATTATTTATTATAGTATAATCATATGAGATTACTTATAGAACATAATACAAACCTTATAAATAAATAATGAGTAAAATAAAAGGTATCTCTAGAAGTTAAGGAATGTATACCGATAAAATAGTAACTTGACATTTGGAATATTAATGTGACCCTTATGAATAGAAATCCATCCAATTTAATAGTAACCTCACTAATGAAAGTATAAATAAAATGTATCCATCTTATAAGTGACAATATGATATAAATATATCATAGTATAATTAAGTAAATATTTTAAAAATTATTAATTAACTGTTCGTATTTCTATAAGTCATGTAAATTTAATTAAAATTTTATGATTAATTTAATAATTTAAAAGAGAATTTATTTTCATAAAAAGTATTCATAAATAATTATTTTGATGACTTATGATTATAATATAATTTTAAGAGACCTTATTTAATTCTTCAAAGTGTTAGAAAAGCAGTTTTAATTTTAAAATTTTTATTTTTCAAGTAAATTTTGATTTTAATTAAAAATTAAATTTTTTATATTTATAATATTATTTTCATAAAATAGAGTTCATTTTTGGATTCTAAACTTCAAAAAATGGTTGGGGTAAATTTTTATAATTTTTCTGAAATACTTGAATTTTTTGGTGAATAGTAGAATATGATAATTTACCGAATAATCTAAATACATGATTTGTTGAGTCATGAATGATGTTATGCTGAGGTAAGAACCTTGGGTTCTAACTAACATGCACATATTACTATTTTTGGTTACAAGAATAATTACTATTTTTGGTTACAAGAATAATTTCTATTTCTTATCTTGAGCTAAATAATAAAATAATAAATGAAATATTGAGAAAACCCACTTCTCCTCCACTATAAAAACCACCCTCACCCCTATTCTCCTCACACTTCTCAAGCCTTATTCCTATTCTAAATTCTTCTCAAATATCTCCTTAATCCCATCTCCCATGTCTATAATCACTTTTTCTCTTCAAAAGACTAAATTATCTCCCCTAAATAGCTTCTCAAGGAAGATATATCAAAGAGGTAAATTCCTCTATTCATTTCTTTTATTTTCTTTGAAGTTCCTTTATTTCTTTTCCTTTACTCACCTAATTTCATCTAAATTTTATGATAAATATAGTACCTTACATGTAATGTAATTTTCTTATGATAATTGAACAATTCATCATCATCTCTCCTTTCCTCTCCTTTAATACTAGATATGAAAACGCCATCTGAGATGTGTTAATTTATCACATTCAATGACGACGAGTTTTCAATTTATTTTAATGTCTTCATTTCAGGTCATTAAACCATTTTTATGGTTTAACCAGTCTATAATATATTAATTATTTCTTATGTAATGTTATGGAAAATTTTGCACACATGATATTAATTGATAAGGAAAAATGAGTTTGTTGTGAAAAAACCCCGCCAATTACCCAAAACGGTTATCATTAAAGTTTTATTTAATGATTCATCTTTACTCCAAAGGAAAAAATGAATTTTATAACCATATAATCTATTTTATTATCACTAATAACATATAAATTCAATTATGGACAAAAGTTTTCATCTTACATGTTTATCCTTACATGTATATAAATAAAGCAATCATGAAAACCAAGGAAACAAACACTTCAAACACAGAAATTGAACCTCTTAACCCATCAAAAGGTCATTAATGAGATTAATAAGGTTATAATAAATCAATTACATGAAGGATGGTTTCTAGAGATATTAATTAATTAATTTAATTTGGTTATCTAGGACATTAAGATCAAGTGAAGGACACCATTGGATTTAAGGTAAGAAATACTACCCAAACCACCATTATTATTTTGGGTTGCTCTAGCTTTCATTTTACCCAAATTAAGTTATATATTATTTTTATTTACATCTTATAATTTTTTTTACATTATCCAAGTTCTATTAATCATTTTATTTTGGGGATATATATTTTTTTAAATGATCCCATCCTTGATTATTCTCGATAAGCAAGCCCGTTTCAAGGGAACTTCTCGAATTCTTACCCAATTTCAAGTACACTATATCATCTGTTTTAAGCCACTATTGTTTTTATAAAATTATTATTTTTATAATTAAAACCTTCTTGGTTCACTTTTGGTTTTATATAAAAGATTATTCCCTTTTCTATTTTAAATTCTCTTTAGTATTTTCCTTAAAACCACAATAAAATGTTTTAATGCCTAAATTCCTTAAATACTATTATTACATGTTGTCACTTATATTTGAAATAAATTACCATGACACATGCCTGTTAATCTTTATTTATGTTTTAATCCCTTTATTTCATGGACACTGGTATGATACTCCCATTCATTGTGCTTTATGACATGATTATGATACCCATTTCTTTCCATGGGTACCCTTATGTTTATGTAAGATTGATTATGTGGAAAGAATATTCATGAACATGTTAAGATGGGTGCACCCAAATAGTTCTCCAATGCATTGGGTAAAGTTGAGTCTCATGAGACTTTATGTACAATGGTCTTGGAGGTTAGCCTTGACTCATGCTACCATGTGCAACAATCTTGGTGGTTAACCATAACTTGTTATCATATATATAAAAAGAGTCTTGAATCATGATAAATTCATGTTTTATGTTGCTTCAAAACTACTATGACTCCATGTGTATATGATCCCATGTTTATATTTTATGATTCCATATGTTCCATATCTTTTTATATCATTATGTCATGTATTTTAACCCATGTGCCAAAGATTTATTCTTATATTTATTCCCATACTAGGATTTTTATCTCATCCCTTTGTTCATGTTATCCTAAGGTTATCCTATGAAGATGTATGATAACAATGGAAGTTTGGATATCTTTATGAGGATTAAATAAATAAATATTTTATTTAGTCTCATGTCTTTAGTTTTATGTACCTAGTCTTCCAAGACACTAGACTTTACAAATCCTGGCTTGTAATATGATGTTTATTATGCTTAAAATCATGTAATGATATGTTTAAAATGATAGGGTTTCTATAGTTTGTATAAAAGGATGGTCTAGTTATTTTTGGAGACTAAAAATATAACACTTTAGTAAAAACCTTAATAATGAGACTAAGTATAAGAAAACTTCCCTAAATTTTGGTAAGTATAGAGTAATTGGTTTATCAAGAAAATAAATCCTTGTCTGGATACGAAAAAGTTGTTGTGGGTCTGACATAGATGTATCTAGGGGTAAAACCTGAAAACAATTATTTGAGTTAGACTTGAACAGGTACTGGTGCATGAAAACGGGCCCTTCTTCACTCCCTGTTTGATACTCCTGAGGGATATGCTTTGGTAAATTTAAAAGATTAGTACGAACCATTATTAACGAAATAAAAAAATATCTCATAAGAATATAAGTTAAGAAATAGATCAAGGATAACCTAGATTTAAAATTAGGGAATCATAAGTTAGGATATACTTTTCCTTTAAGATTTAATCCTGTTATGTTTAAAGTTTCATTTTTATGCTTAATACATAAGTATTAAATCCCTCTAATTGTGCATTCCTTTTCTTAGTTAATATAGGTAAATAGAGGAACATGTTCCAACAATCAATGTTATAGGAAATGTGAAGATTTCTCTAATGATATGCCTGATATGATGGTAATGGGTGCTCAAAACTTTATGACATTACTCACTTGTTTGGATCAAGTTATGAATAATAACTTGAATCATGTGTAATAACTTCCTCCTCCAAGTAAAGAGGAATTTTCCATCTAATTTTTCATGTGGAAAAGGCCTCCCATGTTTATTGGATCTTCTGATACCCTCCTCACAGAATAGTGGATTAACTCTATTGAAAATATATTCTTTGTCCTCCAATGCTCAAAAGAAGTGAAATTTGTAACAGTGGTATATCATTTTAATTGGGGATCTAATCAGTGGTGGACACTGATCAACAATACGATGTCCCAAGAGGAAATTTATTCCATGGATTGGGAGGAATTCAAGAAAATGTTTTTCAATAAATATTTTCTCTGAACCCTCTATATAAAGACAGAAAGAGAGTTCCTCAGACTTAAGTATAAGGAAAATGAGTCTCTTGGGGTGTATGAATCAAAATTTACAAGGATTTCAAGATATACTTCCTAATTTGTCATGAACATAGAAAGAAAGTTGGATCGCTTCTTTAGAAGACTAAAGCCAATTCTATGAAAAGTGTTGTCAATTTGATACTTTGATAGTTATGAACAGATTGGATGTTGTTCCATCAAGGTTGAAATGGAGATTGGAGACTCTCAATGGTCCCATGGACCCAATGAAAAAAATGGAAAATAAAGTCTAATATGGATGGTTCAGAAAATAAATCCCATAATGGAAAGAAGATCGAACATCCTACATGTCAAAATTGTGGGAAGAATCATCCTAGGAACTATCTAAAGGGAACTAGGAATTGCTTCAAATATGGAAGAATGAGACATATGGAAAAGAAATATCAGAGGGATATGAAGAATTCCACTAACATGGACGAAGAAAGTAAGGTTCATATTAACACTTAGACTGTAGTGATGTGTTACAACTTCAAGGAGAATGGGAATTATGTGAAGAATTTCCCTAAGACAAGGGTTGTTGGAGGAAATCAACAATAAAATCCAAGGAAACAAGGAAGGGATTATGCAATCACTACAGCTGAGGTGGATCTAGAATACGATGTGGTGACAGATACACTAGTTATTCATTCAAGAATAGTGAATTTACTATTTGATTATGGTTTTATTCATTCATTCATATCTTTCAAGTTTAGTGGAACTATTCAAATTCCACCAAACAATTTGAAGGTTAAGTTATCTATGAAAACAACAAATGGGAAAATTATTGTGTAAAAGGTTTATAACTCCTCCCTGTAAAATGTTTGTGGACTAAAACTCCCATCAAATCTTTTCATACTTTCTCTGGTAGAGTTAGATTCTATTTTGGGCATGGATTGGATATATTTATATAAAGAAAACATTAACTATCAGGAAAGAGAGATCACTCTTCACATCCCACAATATCCTCTAATCTTGTACAAGTGTAGGGAGGAAGATGAATCCTCTTCATAATCACCATATTAAGTGTGGATAATATTTCATTTTGAGTAGGAATATCTTGCTCAAATGATTTAGATAAAAGAGATGATACTTCCTGAAGATAAGACCATCATTAGAGGTTACACTGATGTATTCCTTGAAGAATTGTCTGGTCTTCCTCTTGATTGAGATATTTAGTTCTCAATTGAACATATTTATAGATCCCTACCTATATCAGATACACCTTATAGAATGGACACCATTGAGCTGGAAGAGATGAAGAAGTAGTTATAGGAGAATTTGGAGAAAAAATTTATATGCTCGAGTGCTTCACCATGGGGTTCACCAGTCCTCTTTATTAAAAGGATGGATAGATCAATGCACCTCTGTATTGATTATCATGAGATCAATAAAATCATGATAAAGAACAAGTGTCCCCTTCCTTGGATAGATGACTTATTTTATCATCTATATGGGGCCAATTATTTATCTAAGGTGGAACTTCGATCGAGATATCACCAATTAAAGGTGAAGAATGAATATATTCCCAAAACTACCTTTTGAATAGGGTATAAACACTATGATTTCAAAGTGATTCCCTTAAGACTCACTAATGCTCCAATAATATTTATGGATCTAATGAATAAATTCTTTATAGATTATATCGACAAATTTTTGGTAATCTTTATCGATGATATTCTAATATACTCCAAGAGCAAGGAGGAACCTAAGGAGTATTTGAATACTGTGTTGATGAATTTGTGAATAGAGAAACTTTATGAAAAGTAAAATAAATGTGAGTTCTAGATGAAGGAAGTATCATTCTTGGGGCATGTTATCACCAGAAAATGGATATCTGTTTACCCTTCCAAGATAAAGGAAACTGAAGAGTGGCCCAGGTCAATATCTGTAATAGAGATCCGTAATTTTTTGGGTCTATCTGGGTATTATCAATTATTTATGAATAAATTTTCCCGATTGTCAAACCCAATTACCAAGATGACACTGAAGTGAGTGAAGTTTTTCTGGACTCAATAATGTGAGGAAAGATTTAAGGAGTTCAAAAAGAGTCTTATTGCTACACTAACACTCACACTCCTGATAAGTGGAGAACTCTTTGTGGTGTACAGTGATTCTTAAAATTAGGGATTATGCTATGTGATGATGAAAAATGATAAATTGATAGTCTATGCCTCAAGGAATCCCAAATTAGATAGAAGAGTTAAAATCGTTGACATGACCTTGAGTTCAAAGTTAGAGAGATGGTATTCCTCCACATATCTCCATGGAAGATGGTCACGAGGTTTGGGTAGAAAGTAAATCTAAGTCCCAGGTACATCAGCCCCTTTGAGATCCTTGATCATGTTTAAGTTATGGAATATCAACTAGAAATTCCACTTACCATGTATAAAGTATACAACGTTGTCGATGAATACTTCTTAAGGAAGTACATACCAGATCGTTCATATGTCCTATATTTAGAGGTGGTATAGTTGGAGAATGACATTTCTTATGAGCAGCATCCAGTGAAGATCTTGGGTCATAGAGATAAATTTATACACAGAAAGAATACTCACCTGGTCAAAGTACTATGAAGGAACCATAAGTACGTAGAGGAAACATGGGAACTAGAGGAATCAATGATGGAAACATACCCACACCTATTTATAACTTAGAATGTAAAAGAAAATTTCGAGGGAAAATTTTCATAAGGGGGGAGAATGTAATGACCCAATGTTTTATCAATGGAATTCACTTATTATAATTATTTCCTATAGTACCATAATATGAAATTACTTATAGAACACAATAAAAATCTTATAAATAAATAATGAGTAAAATAAAAGGTATCTTTAGAAGTTGAACATATACCGATGAAATAGTAACTTGACATTTGGAATGGTAATGTGACCCTTATGAATAATAATCTGACCAATTGAAAAGTTAACTCACTAATAAACGTAAAAATAAAATTTATCCATATTATAAGTGACAATATGATATAAATATATCATAGTATAAGTAAGTAAATATTTGAAAAATTATTAAGTGTTGGTATTTTTGTAAGTCATGTATATTTAATTACAATTTTATGATTAATTTAATAATTTAAAAGAAAATTTATTATCATAACAATTATTCATAAATAATTATTTTTATGGATTATTATTATAATATAATTTTAAGAGAGTTTAATTAAAATTTCAAAGTGTTAGAAAAGCAGTTTTAATTTTAAAATTTGTATTTTTCAAGCAAATTATGATTTAAATTAAAAATTAAAATTCTCATATTTTGAAAATTATTTTTAATAAAATAGAGTTAATTTTTAAATTCTAAACATCTAAAAATTGTGGGAGTGAATTTTTGGGATTTTTCTTAAATACTCGAATTTTTTAGTGAATATTAAAATACAATAATTTACTGAATAATGTAATACATGATTTATTGAGTCATGGATGATGGTATGTTGGGGTAAGCACCTTAGGTTCGAAATAAAATTAAAATATTAATATTTTTTTCATAATAATCATTACTATTTATTTTCTTGATCAAAATAATAAAATAATGAATAAAATATTGAGAAAACCCTCTTCTCCTCCACTATAAAAACCACCCTCACCCTCTCTTCTCATCACAATTCTGAAGCCTTTTTCCTAGTACAAATTCTTCTCAAATTTCTCCCTTATCCATTATCCCATGTCTATAAGCCCTTTTTCTCTTCAAAAGACCAAATAATCTCCCCTAAAGAGGTTCTCAAGGAAGACATATTCAAGAGTTAAATTCCTCTTTTCATTTCTTTTATTTTCTTTCAAGTTCCTTTCTTTCTTTTCCTTTCCTCACCTAATTTCATAAAAATGTTATGATAACTCTATTAACTTACATATAATGGAATTTTTTTATGTTAGTGGAATAATTCATCATCATATCTTCTTTCCCATACTTTTATACTCGAAATGAAAATGCAAGTTGATATGTGTTAATTTATCACATTCAAGGATGATGAGTTTTCAATTTTTTTACCATATTCAATTATTGTCATGAAACCATTTTTATAGTTGAAATAGAATAGAATATATCTATTATTTCTTATGTAAGGTTATATAATCTTTTGTATTCATGATATTAATTTATAAGTAAAAATGAGTTTGTTGTGAACAAAAAACCGCTAATTACCCAAAACGATTATCATTAATGTTTTATATAACGATTCATCTTCACTCCAATGGATCACATGAATTTTATAACCATGTAATCTACTGTATCATCACTAATAACAAATAAATAAAATTCTATACAACCATTATCATCTTACATGTTTATCCTTACATGTATATAAGTAAACCAATCATGAAACCGAGGAAACAAACACTTCCAAACAGTGAAATTGAACCTATTAACCCCTCAAAAGGCCACGAATGAACTTAATAAGATTATAATAAATAAATTAAATGAATGATTGGTTATGAAAATATTAATTAATGAATTTAATTTGGTTATCCAGTACATTAAAATCAAGTTAAGGACACCATCATATTTAAGTTAAGGAATACTACCAGAACCTCTATTATTCCTTCGGGCTGCTCTGTCTTTCTTTTTACCAAAATGAAGTTATCTATTATTTTTATGTAAAAATTATAAATTATGTGTACATGATAAAAAATCATGTATAAAGGTCCATTAATCATTATATTTCAAGTATATAAATGTTTTTAAATGATTCCCTCCTTAATTATTCCCGATAAGAAATCCTGTCTCAAGGGAACTTCCTGAATTCTTAACTAATTTCTGGTAAACTCTATCATATATTTTAATACACCATTGTTTTTATAAAATCAGACTTTTTATTATGAAAAACTTCTTGGTTAACTTATGGTTTTATTTAAAATATTATTCCCTTTTATATTTTAAATTCTCTTAAGTATTTTTCTTAAAACCACACAAAAATGTTTTAATGTCAAAATTTCATAAATAATCTTCTTACATGTTATCACTTTTTTTATAAATCACTTAAAATGATATATGCCTATGAATTTCCATGTGTTTTTTAATCCCTTTATTTCATGGAATCTTATATGATACACCCATTCATTATGCTTTATGACATGATTATGATAGCCATTTATTTCCATAGATACCCTTATGTTTATGTATAGTTGATTATTTATGAGAATTTATGTGGAAAGAATATTCATGAACATGTTAAGATGGATGTACCTAGATAGTTATCAAATTAATTGTGTAAATTTGAGTCTCATGAGATGTTATGTGCAATGGTCTTGGCGGTTATCCTTGACTCATGCTACCATGTGAAATGGTCTTGGTGGTTAACCTTGACTCGTGATCCTCTATGTGCAATGAGCCTTGACTCTTGATAAAGTCATGTTTTATGATTCTTCCACATTACTATGAATCCATGTTTATATTATCCCATTTCTATATTTTATGATTTCATATTTTCTATGCTTTTTATATCATTATTTCATGCCTTATAACCCATGTTCTAAAGCTTTATTCTTATGTTTATTCCCTTACTGGGATTTTTAGCTCATCCCTTTGTTCATGTTATCCTTAGGTTATCCTATAAATATGTATGTTAATAATGGAAGTTTTGATATCTTTATGAATATTAAATAAATAAATGTTTTATTTAGTCCCATGTTTTCATTTTTATGTACCTAGTCTTCCAAGACACTAGAATTCATGATCCTTGACTTGTAATATGACACTGTATTATGCTTAAAATCATGTAATGATATGTGTAAAAGGTTATTGTTGTTATATGTTACATAATAAAATATTTTCCATTAACTTGAAAGTCTACTACAATGATTATTTAACAAACCATGATTAAATAAATATTCATTTGTTAAATATTATTGACAGTATTCATTTGAAACTCATGAATACCTTAAGAAAATAAATTCATCAAAAATTATTCTAAACTCAAATAATAATCAATTTATATTTTTATTGAGATTTTTAAAACCTAGATCCATATTATTCCCAATGTGGGTCCTATCATTTCCTAAATTCCAATTTACTAAAATATTCCAAGAAACTAGATATGCTTTTGTGTTTTACCCTCTAGGCCCTAATCTCAATAGAAATGATTACTACTATTAGAAGAATAGTGGATTCTAACAATCTATAAAGGACCCTTAGTGGTTAATATTTAGTCATAGTAATAAAAAAACCCCAATGAATACACACTATACAATATAATAATTTCATCTTATGATGTCCCATAAAGAAGGATTCATAACTCATGTAACCATAATTTTATTTCTTTATTTATTATTTATATGACCTTAATGGATAAACTTACCTTCTTCTACCATGGACATGGATTTAGTGAAGGTACTACTATCCTATTAAATTGGGCTTGAGATATCTATTCCTTTACTTGGAAGCAAAAAATACATTATTGGTCATTCAACCAATGCCATACCACCAATGACACACCCAAATAATGATACCTCACCAAAAAATTACTATCATAGTTTTCATCCTGCATCAAATTATTTGATCTAATGGAAAACATTGATAATGATTTCTAGTTTAGAGATCAATACACACACTCATAGATAGGAATGAACAATGAAACCTAAAACATGTGGAGTTTCTACCATTAGGTCAATCCTCATGATCTCATCTAATAGAGATCAAAATGTGAAAAATTTATGACAATAAATATCAATTCTTATAATCTCTTAACACCTGATAGTAAAACATTATTTGTGTCCTATTAGTATGATGTATCTAGCCACATGACAAACTTTTATGATCAATTTCATAGTATCTCAAGGTTCTTATTATATATTGGGAGCTAATATATACATTTGATACGACAAATAATCTTAGGGAATTACAATGAAAATAATAGATCAAAAAGTATCAACACTATAATGGTAAGAGAAGCACATGTATATATCAATCTATAAACATGTAATGGTAATCAATGTACATACAGGAGTTAGGTCTTGGGTATATACTCACAACACTTCCACTTGCACTAGATCCAATTTTAAATAATCTTAAACTCACAAGCTCTAACATTTGGGATCATTATTATACTAAGATATGGATTTAGTCAAGGGGTTTACCATGTTAACCACTGTGGAAAATCTTATAAAAATGACTTCACCTCTATGAATAAAATCCCTTAAGAGACAAAACTTTCAACGTATATTCTTTTTTTCTAGTGTGACTTAGGCTCCTTAGAAACTACCACTGATATAGTATTATAAAAATATATTGTAACATGGTTTTAATTTCTAGGTAAAAATATAATATTTGATACTAAGATGTATATCCAGACTACTTCTTGTGTTACATCAGAATCCAATTAATATTTGGATTCAACTGTAGAATCAGTGACCTGGTCTACATCGAGCTTCTCTATCTAACTGTACCAAATTTCAAGAAACTTATATAGCATGGGTGTGATTTTTGATAATCATGTTTTTTATTTATCGTAACCTATAAATATGAAATTCATTCTTTGGGATGCTAATTTTTTATTATGTATTTTATTGAAAGTTTCCTCACATCCCCATACAATTATATGGGATAGAGATTGTTTCTTTCCATAAAATAACTCATATAGAATCCCATCTACTACCATAGTTAGTACTTAGGTAAATGTATAAGCTATTTTAGATGGTAAATATAACCAAAATTATAATAGTTGAGTTTCATGAATCATCATCGATCTTACCAAGTCAAACATGGTAAAATTACTCCTTTTACTCATACAATTCCACCAAGGGGTATAAGGAAGAGTGAGTTGGGATACTGTCCCACCTTCTTCAAGTGATCGATGAAAGATTAATTTAGATATTCTCCACCTTGGTATGAGTGGTGTTTCTTTATCTTCATAAAAAGATATATTCCAATTAATTTTTATATCCTTAAAACATGCTAATGGAATCTGACTTATACCTAATTAAGAGGATATAACAATACCTACTAAAATTATTTGTAAAATTAATGAAGTAGGAAAACCCGCCCCTTTCCTCTATTGAGAAATGACCATATATATTGAAATGAATCAATTACAGTAGTTCTGTAGATCTTTATTCTTTCCCAGCGAATGGTGATTTATTCATTTTTCTTTATAAACAATAATGATATACATATAAGTATTTTTACTCAAAATATTCTAAATAACCTACTTGATGTAATTTAAGTAAATTCTTCTCATTAACATGAAAAATATTGAATTTATTTATTCAATTAAGATATGATCAATTATTGATGTATTTTTATCAATATCCCAAACTTTTTTTTTAAGTTCAATTATATACAATCCATTATTAAGATTTATTTTATGATAAAATATGTTATCCTTACAAATGAGATATATTTATTTCCAAACTTTCAATAGATCCACATAGTTTCTAAAATCAACCCATAGATCAAGTTTTTGGTAATAGAAGGTATATAATAACAATTTTTTAATAAAAGAACCAAACAATAAGCAAAATCAAGAAGATAATATCCTAGTGATAATGTTGCTAGCCTTACACAATTTTCTTCCAAGATATCCACCTCATCATTTTAAATTTTCCTAAATCTATTTTGTTCCTATATATAAATACAAATGTGTGAGCCACATTCTATATCCAATACCCAACTTATAGATAAAGGAAAATTGCATTCAATGGAAAATATACATGAGGAAGAAGGATCACATTTCTTCTTCTTCCCAGTAGTATAATTCTTCTTCCAGTGTCCTATATTTCTACAAGAAAAGTGGATAACCCCTTCTCATTTCCCTTACTTTTTATCTTTGTCTCCTTGGAGTAGTGGTGTGTGGATGTATTTTTCCTATACTTAGACTTATTCTCTATAAAATTTTTATTTCTCATATTATTTAGCATAATGATAAAATAATTAGAGTTATTTATATCCTTATCTTCTTGTAGAAAAAAATCCAATAGGTTTGTGATTGACTTTTCCAGGTTATTCATGTTATAATTAATAATAAAAGTTTATAATCTTAATGGTAAAGAGAAAATAATGAGACTAGTTTCTAGTATTTAGTTAAATTTGAACCTAAGTACTTTTAATATCTCAATATACCCAATATTCTTGAGTAAATTAGGGCCTTCTTAAATCCTTTATACTATCATACACCTATAAAGTGTATTGGATATCATATAAATTTTTTTCTGAGATCACTCCTGATATAACTCTTAGAGATGAGACAAAATTGTATAGGCATCCTCATACTCATTCAATTTCTATATCTCAATGGACATTGATGAAAAAATAATGCATTTTACATCTATCACATCATATGTATGCTTCTTATAAATATGTTTATCATCCTTTCTTTCTCCCATAGTTGGTTTAATAGGAAGTTGAGATTCCAGCACATAAATCTTCCCCTCTAATTGTAGTACTATGCACTAGAACTAGTACCAATATTGGATGTTATGGTCAGTACATATATTTTATTTATTTAATATTGATAACAATGAGATTGAATTGGTGGTGTTGATTTCCATTTTATCTACAACAAGTAAAATTTATAAGATTAATAATTTATCTTGATTACTATTAGACATTATGGATTTAATAATCATCAATGTATCCCTCTATTTTATTTAGTCCCAACAACCCTCATTACTAGATTAAAAATACCCAGTTTCATGAGTATTCTAGTGGGAATAATCTTTAAATATTCTCATAATAGCCCAAGATATGTCTACACCACTACTCAGAGAGATGTGAGGTAGGATTTTGGATGTACAACTACTTCAACTCCTGGTTCCTTGATTCGTTGAGTGAATTCCTAAATTTTTGATATTATAAGCTTGATTTAATCAAATACATGCCTCTATAGTTTTAAAATTATAGATATAAATAATAATTTGTAATTAAATTTAGTTAATTCAGTCCACCAATTTCATAAGAACACCCCAGTAATAAGAGACATCATAAACTTGGTTTGATGAGAACCTCAAACATATGGTTTTGTTCAAACTCAAGCGATGTGAGGCATTGAGACTTAATATTTTTTTTTGATATTTTAATTATTCTTAGTGAATTAAATATTTATTTATATGAAATTATTTTTATATGTGATCTCACTAACAACTTATTCATGCATAATAGAAAGCATTCAATGCATATTAATTATTTTATCTATGTATGTTGTAATGGTAATAAGTTTCCAAAATTTTATTTATAGAAATTATGATGATGGAGGTGTCTGGGGGAATTTATGAGGGATTTAAAGAGTGTATTATGGATTTTTAACTGAAATTTCATACAGGGAAGGTTTTTGTGGCGTGGAGTCTTGTGTTATACTGTAAGGGGGATGTCAACAGTTTTGGGAACTCGAATGAGGCATAAGGTCTTGGATGTGATGTTTTAATGGTTCTTAAATTTTTTAAATAGATATGGAGTGGATACTAGGTTGTAGCATGGATCCCTAGAGGATGGATTCTTGTGGTTTTGTTAATTTTTTGGTAGATATGTCGTAGAAATGGGCTTTGGTGTGACATTTTTATTAGTAGTTGAATTCTATGATGCAGTGGTTTCACTTTCACCATGGTCCATATCATAGTTTTTTAGATCTATGGTATGGAGATTGCTATGTTTCTCAATCACAGTTTCGACCATCTCCACTTCAGTGTGATCCCTTCCTTTACTTTGTAGTCTCATCCTATGTCAGCACCTTTGCACCGTTGTCAGGTTCACTACACCACGATCTTCTAAATTTCTAGGTTACCGATAAATTCTTGAACCCCTTCAAATCCAACATTATTCCAGTTTTTTTCTCTAACCTTGGATGAATACTATGAAATTTTAGGAGGCCTTTCACCCTCTCATTGTAGTATTTTATCCTTAGCATCTATATATAGATTGTTGGAAATTATAAGGCGATTCCTCTATAAAGACCCGTAAAATTTAAGGGAAATTATTTCTAAATTTTCTTTGGGATTTTACAAGAACGCGGTTTCTAACGGCACTTGATTCCAAGGCCCAGAGTGCCCGAAATCAATTTCCGAAGTTTGGCTCGGGTACGTTCAGTGAACGGACGAGCGAGTTTTCCTATCTTTTGAACCGGTGCACGGAATTGAAATCCGATGGCACCAATGAACTCGCAACACCAGTAATCGCTTAAGGGAACCTTTACCGTAGTTGCGTTTGTGCGGGAGAAGAAGTTAATTTTTGGGGTTTAATTAAAAAAGTGAATAAAATTGTTGAATCAATTTTATTTCATGTTATGTGGTTAACTTCTCCCATGGGAAGTTGGTGGTGGGACCATATCCATCCAACTTCCCATGTGTGGATATTTGAAAGGGTGGGGCCCACATGAACCCCCCACCTTTTCAAATTCCTTAAACTCCCAAACCCTCTTAACCCCTCACTTTCCTAACCCCTCTAAACCCCCCATTTATGTTTTGTTAACTTATCACCTCATTAATTTTATAACATCTTATGTTAATAACTTAAGTGAGTTAAATGTGGGTTTTGAATTTTCAAACTCTTGAAATTCAAATGGTTAGGTTGTGTTAATAAAATAAGACTTGGTCTTATTTTATTATTGTTAGAGTTTTGCAACCTTGAGAGGATTGGGGAAGCGGTCTTCTTCTTCTTCAACCTCGACGAAGAACGCGAAGAACACCGTTCTTCAACGAAGAACTTCTCTGCCGAAGAACACGGTTCTTCCGCGACGCCGTATCCGCGACGCGACGTTCTTCTTCCGCGTCGTCTCTTCCACGACAGTTTTCCGCGACGAAATCGCCGTAAACAACTTCGAATCCTCGCTTCGCGACGTCGACGTTCTTTTCCCGCGACGCCCGACCTCCGTGACGCTCGTCTTCCGCGGCTCGTTGACGAAAACCGTTCCTGAACCGAGGTAGGGGATTATTTTATTTAATTATTTTCCATTCATGAATCTAGTTTATTGATTATCGTGGATTTTCGACTAGATGATATCGTTTAACGAGAGGGGGGCCGGACCGCACAAACACGGCCGAACCCCCCTTCTATGTTCATGTTTGATTCTTTGTGGATGGAACAGAATGGCGAGGTGCCGTCGCACCACGCGGAAATCACACGACAAGTATTACGCGACGCCATCGCGCCGCGTCGTGGAAGGAAGTTTAAGAACGCGACGCCGTCGCGCCGCTTCGAAGAAAACCAAAGAACCACAGTCAGAGTCGGGCCACGGCGAAGGGGCGCAGTGCCATCGGGTCGTGCTGGAAAACTACAAAGACGACGCTTTTCGTTTTGACATGCAGATTGACGGGCGACGACGAAGCAGGCCGTTTGGGCGTTTGAATCCCTTCGCAGTGAAGGTGGGGTCCCGGGGGGACCATAGGCGAAGACGACAGGAGGAACGGACCACCGAAGCGCGTCCGGTGGTCCACGGAAGGCGGCGTCGGCGCGCCACACCGGCGCGGCAGTGCCGGCAACCGGTAGCGGCGGCGCGCCATCAGAGGGTTGGCGGCCGGCAGATCCGCCGCCGACCTCAATCAGCGGCGGGCGGGGGAGTCGCGCACCCCGCTCCGCGTATCGGCTCGGCCGCGCTGGCTGAGCCGCGGCCGGCCGGTCGGACCGGACCGAGCCGGACAGAGCCAGACCGAGCCGGGCCGGGCCGGGCCGGGCCCAGCCGGGTCGGACCCGGGTCGGGTCGGCCCGGGCCCATACCCCCGTTTTCGGACCACTTTCGATCAAATACCCATATCTTGAGTTGTAGACCTCCGATTGACGCGCCGTTAGTGGAAACACGATCCTTGGATCGAGACTGTCGTTTTGGTATATTACACTCAAGGTTTCAGAGAACTTTGGGTTCGGCCGGGTTGGTTCGTACGCGAAACCAACTGGGCCCTCAGAGCGCAAACACTCGTAACTTGAGTTTCGGACATCCGATTGACATGCCGTCGAATTTGATGGATTCCTCTAAGCGAGACGGATATTTTTTCTTACTCCACTTGAGGTTTGGATGCCATCGAAGTGCGGTCGGGTTGGTTCGCTCACGAAACCAACTGGGCCCCTGGAACGAAAAAGCTAATAACTCACAGACCGGGCGTCCGATTGATGCACCGTCTGTCTCGTTGTTTTACTCTTGATGAGACGGAACTTTTGGCATACTTCTCCCGAGTTTTGGATACAGTTGGATAGTGGCCGGGTTGGATCGCACCCGAAATCCAACCGGGCCCCTGGAACGGAAAAGCTGATATCTTTCAGACAGGACGTCTGTTTGACGAACCGTCAGCAGCGTTGTTGATCACGTTGAGAAATGGTCCCAATGAGTATACCCTATGAGAGTTCGGGGTACAGTTGAGATACAGCCGGGATTGGTTCGCTCACAAATCCAACCGGGCCCTTGGGATGAAAAGGCTAGAAACTCACAGACCGGGCGTCCGATTGACGCGTCGTCTGTTGCGTTGAGACCCCTATGAAGAGGCGGTCCTTGAGATACTTTTTCGTGGGACTTTGAGATACTTGGAGTATCGACTAGTAGCTCATGGAGAGGACCCTCCCAGAGATGAGCGTACGAAGTACGGAGACCATGTAGCTGGCTGAGACCTGATGACTGCTTGACCGACTCGACTTGGAGTGAGTCGACTAGCCCAGTGGACGGAGCACTACTTTGTGAGGTGCAGACCCATGGCGGACGGAGCACTACCTGTGTGACAGTGCAGACCCGCTGTACTCGTCCGGAGAGCACCTCAGCAGGCTACTAGGGGGTGTGCACTACTGTGTTTGGGTGACATACCTCGGCGGGAATCACTACTCTGTCTGGGTGGCTGACCCGCGGTACTCGACAGGAGAAGTACCTCAGCAGTCTTAGGTTAGTGAGTAGTACCTCAGAGTCGTGACAGGACCACTATACACTCCAAAGACGGAGCTCTTCAGCAGTTACAGTTTCGATAATGAAAATCCTGGTTTGAGCTGAGACTTTTGACCTTTGTGTTTACCTCCTGATTGATATGGGTCACTTGATAACTTAGGTATATGTATGGGCATATACCTGGGTAGTGGTTATCCGTTGATTTCATGATCCTTGTGTTTCCTCATTATTGAGATGGGTTACTTGATAACTTAGTTATATGTATGGGCATATACCTAAGTAGATGTTATCTGTTGAGATCTTCTTTGTGGTTATCCTTGTTGGTTTTAGAGAGACCTTGAGGGTCTCGGGGTCCCTACTGAGTATCGTTATACTCACCCCTGCACGGGCTATGCCCGCACCTCGTTGTGTTGGTTACAGACGACGGGCAGTGCTGACAGAGGCCGAGTGTTCGAGGACTGGACGATACCCGGAGGTGGACCACACGATGAGTCAGTATCTGGAGGAGGAATTCACGGCGAGACGACACATAAAGGTGGTTGACGAGCGAGAGCGTTGAGGAGGCTATCTGTACCTACCCTTCAGGTAGGATCCGTGGCGGACGATCCAGGAGCTGCGCTATCTGTACCTACCCTTCAGGTAGGATCCGAGGAGGACGACCCAGGAGCTTCTTCCTTCTTCCAGCTGTTTCCTTTTTATGTTGTACTTTCATTCAGTTATAGTTGTAATTTCTTTTGGGTTTGTATTCTGGCCCATTTACTTTTCAGCACTTCTCTTATACTTAGTGTTTACTTTTTCCGTTTGCTTACTCTATGGTGCTTTTTTTTCTTTTATAAAGGCAATGCCTTCCCAGTTATCGGGATTTACGCCTTTGGTGCTAGTCGCCATCCCCTGGCCTATGGAAGGCTGGCTTGGGGTAGTCACGACACGGGCCTCGAAGATGGGTCGTGACGAATTGGTATCAGAGGAGTCGGTTTTACCGCAGAACTTATAACTCTGATATTTTCTTTCTGTGAAGCAATAGTGTTAAGGGTACCAAGTGTGGTCTTCAGTTCAGGGAGTCCAGTGTTGGTGCAGGCGGCCGACGTATCCATACACCAAGACCCTGACAACTGATTTCCGACTTTGTGCACGAAAACACTGATTGCGTGTGTGTTTTCAAAGGTTTTCCCTTAAAACAACTCAAACCAGGTCACCTCACCAGGTATAATCATTTGACCATGTTAAGTTGTTTCTTTCAGGATGCCTTTTCTCGGACGACCAGCTAGAGCCCCGAGAGTGGTTCGTACTGACAGCCCACCGAGCGACGTGGCCTCAGTACAGGGCCCTTTTCCAGTTGAGGCACCAGCGGAGGCACCAGCGGTACTACTACCCGTTGGGCCACCGATGCCACCAGCCCCAGCAGCAGAGGGTGCACGCCGCTTGAGCGCACTGCCCGAGTTCCAGCGCCAGAGGCCACCCAAGTTCCAGGGAGGGACGGACCCGCAGGCGACTAAGGATTGGCTGGAGGCTGTGGTGAGAGTCTTCAGGCTAGTGGGGACGCCGGCAGACTTCATGGTGATCTTTTCTTCCAGCCTCCTTCAGGCAGCAGCAGGCAGGTGGTGGAGCCACTTGTTTCAGTTTTGCGACGGGTTGACCTTCGCATGGGAAGACTTCAAGACCTTCTTCAGGGTGAAGTTTGTGCCAGTAGCTCTACACCCCGAGCGTGTACAGGAGCTTCTGCCTTTGCCGCGTGTTTTTCAATCAGTAGTCGAGTCATCTGTGGGCAGTAGACAAATGATACAGAGGTCCAGGAGGACCAGACCAGTAGTTGGACGATATCAGGTTTTTGGACCAGTGGTGCGGGGCACCCAAGGTGGGGTCAGAGCCAGGCGTGCCAAAAACGGACAATGTTACTCCTGCAGCGGGAAGGGTCACCTGGCACGTGACTGTCCGACTCCTCGTACAGTTGATCTGCAGGCGTTGGAGGAGCCACCGAGCCAGAAGTAGTGACGAGTGCTTGAGAAACAGCCGAGCAGTGGACAAGGCAGTAGATCTTCGGGAGCAGGTGGACAGGAGCGAAACTAGTGGATACATCCCTTGTACTTCTAGTTCCATGTTGCTGTTGTATTCGTGTCTTTTTACAATGAGCTGCATTAATAAAAAGACACTTATCTTTGTTTGCTTTCCTGCCCTTTTGTTTGGTTGATACTGAGTGGTCCCGGTTAAAACTGTTGACTTGACCCTCACTTTCGAGATTTCTACTGGAGGAGACCCAGTGAACTCACACTGATGCCGACAGTGTGACTCGACCCTTGGAGGCGAGAGTGATAGTTGTATCTCTTAGTAGTTACGTCGAGGCCTTACGATGTCATCCATGGCATGAATGCGTCATTCATGTCAGGATTGACTGTATTAGGCAATGGGCATGATTCATCCAGGGGATGAGACTGAGTTTCTCTTTTCGGAAAAAGAGAAATTTTAGAAGCTCTTTCAGATCATAGGCAAAGCAGGTGCAGATCATCCAGGAGCGGATGAAGACTGCATAGTGCAGTAAGAAACAGGAAACCGACTCTAGTCTTAGAGACTTGAGCGTGTTAAATGTTAAAGAAGAGGAAGATTAAAGGAGAGATGAGTCTACAAAGTAGCAGACTTGGAGGAAGAGCTAGGAGAGCAGCATGAGGTGGTGTACATCCTAACATGGTACAACCACCCGCCTTGTTATTCCCGCCAGGCTCAGGGAGTTGGAGGGCGGAGGAAGAGTGCAGCTTCATGCGGTCAAGGAGTGTGACCCAATGGCTCTAGAAATGATTCAAGGGACATTCTGTGTCCACTACTAGCTGTTGTAGTAACGGACGTCGATATGAATCATTCCTTGCTTTCACAAATCTTGTTCCAGAACTAGAGTTTCCGGTAAGCCATGGACTTGACCCTCACGTCTGTAGATACCTTGGGAGGAGACTCGATAATCACACTTACGCCGACGGTGTGGTTAGACCCTCGAGGCGAGAGTTCCGGTTGGAATCTCTTGGTGGCAGCATCGAGGCCTTATGACGTTAGTTTGAGTATGGAATGGGAAATAACTGTTCATACTCAAATTGATAGTTTTAAGCAGACATCGGGATGGGTTTTCCTTGGTCGGCGAAAAGGGAACCCTGGGCAGCACAAGTTAAACTCATGCATGGGAGGGTGCGACTGATCACTCTTGAGTCGGCCAACCTTACCCTTGTGGCGGCAGTCGTTTCAATTTACAGTTCTAACAGGAATTGGAGACCTCTAGAGTTTGAGGATGATTGATTCCTCGGGTGCACTTTCTCTAGCAGTACGAAAACCTCCGGGTGAGCACATGGGAGCGGAAGGCTCAGATGCGTGCTCTGTACCGCTTTTGTAACCTTAGTTTGTGTTAAATCTTTACAAGGACGTAAAGACCTGAGGTGGGAGTAATGTAAAGACCCGTAAAATTCAAGGGAAATTTTTTTTAAATTTTCTTTGGGATTTTACAAGAACGCGGTTTTTGACGGCACTTGATTGCGAGGCCCAGAGTGCCCGGAACTAATTTCTGAAGTTTGGCTCGGGTACATTCAGTGAACGAATGAGCGGGTTTTCCTATCTTTTGAACCGGTGCTCGGAATTGAAATCCAATGGCACCGATGAACTCGCAACGCCGGTAATCTCTTAAGGGAACCTTTACCGTAGTTACGTTTGTGCGGGAGAAGAAGTTAATTTTTGGGGTTTAATTAAAAAAGTGAATAAAATTATTGAATCAATTTTATTTTATGTTATGTGGTTAACTTCTCCCATGGGAAGTTTGGGGTGGGTCCACATCCATCCAACTTCCCATGTGTGGATATTTGAAAGGGTGGGGCCCACACGAACCCCCCACCTTTTCAAATTCCTTAAACTCCCTAACCCTCTTAACCCCTCACTTTCCTAACCCCTCTAAACCCCCCATTTAAGTTTTGTTAACTTATCACCTCATTAATTTTATAACATCTTATGTTAATAACCTAAGTGAGTTAAATGTGGGTTTTGAATTTTCAAACTCTTGAAATTCAAATGGTTAGGTTGTGTTAATAAAATAATACTTGGTCTTATTTTATTATTGTTAGAGTTTTGCAACCTTGAGAGGATTGGGGAAGCGGTCTTCTTCTTCTTCAACCTCGACGAAGAACGTGAAGAACACCGTTCTTTAACGAAGAACTTCTCCGCCGAAGAACACGGTTCTTCCGCGACGCGACGTTCTTCTTCTTCGTCATCTCTTCCGCGACGGTTTTCCGCGACGAAATCGCCGTCAACGACTTCGAATCCTCGCTTTGCGACGTCGACGTTCTTTTCCCGCGACGCCCGACCTCCGCGACGCTCATCTTCCGCGGCTCGTTGACGAACACCGTTCCTGAACCGAGGTAGGGGATTATTTTATTTAATTATTTTCCATTCATGAATCTAGTTTATCGATTATCGTGGATTTTCGACTAGATGATATCATTTAACGAGAGGGGGGGCGGACCGCACAAACACGGCCGAACCCCCCTCCTATGTTCTTGTTTGATTCTTTGTGGATGGAACAGAATGGCTAGGTGTCGTCGCACCACGCGGAAATCACACGGCAAGTATTACGCGACGCCGTCGCGCCGCATCGTGGAAGGAAGTTTAAGAACGCGACGCCGTCGCACCGCGTCGAAGAAAACCAAAGAACCACGGTCGGAGTCGGGCCGCGGCGAAGGGGCGCAGCGCCATCGGGTCGCACTGGAAAACTACAAAGACGACGATTTTCGTTTTGACATGCGGATTGACGGGCGACGACGAAGCAGGCCGTTTGGGTGCTTGAATCCCTTCGCAGTGAAGGTGGGGTCTAGGGGGGACCCTAGGCGAAGACGATAGGAGGAACGGACCAACAGAGCGCATCTGGTGGTCCGCGGAAGGCGGCGGCGGCGCGCCGCCAGAGGGTTGGCGGCCGACGGATCTGCCGCCGGCCTCAATCAGCGGCGGGCGGGGGAGTCGCGCACCCCGCTCCGCATATCAGCTCGGCCACGCTGGCCGAGCTGCGGCCGGCCGGTCGGGCCGGACTGAGCCGGGCCGGGTCGGCCCGGGCCCAGACCACCGTTTTCGGACCACTTTCAGTCAAATGCCCATATCTTGAGCTGTAGACCTCCGATTGACGCGCCGTTAGCGGCAACGCGATCCTTGGATCGAGAAGGTCGTTTTTTTATATTACACTCAAGGTTTCGGAGAGCTTTGGGTTCGGCCGGGTTGGTTCGTACGCGAAACCAACCGGGCCCTCGGAGCAGAAACGCTCGTAACTTGAGTTCCGGACGTCCGATTGACGTGCCGTCAACTTTGATGGATTACTCTAAGTGAGACGGATCTTTTGGTTTACTCCGCTCGAGGTTTGGATGCCGTCCGAGTGCGGTCGGGTTGGTTCGCTCATGAAACCAACCAGGCCCCTGGGACAAAAAAGCTAATAACTCACAGACCGGGCGTCCGATTGACGCACCGTCTGTCTCGTTGTTTTCCTCTTGATGAGACGGAAATTTTGGAATAATTCGCCCGAGTTTTGGATACAGTTGGATAGTGGCCGGGTTGGATCGCACCCGAAATCCAACCGGGCCCCTGGAACGGAAAAGCTGATATCTTTCAGACAGGACGTCCGTTTGACGAACCGTTAGCGGCGTTGTTGATCACTTTGAGAAACGGTCCCAATGAGTATACCCTATGAGAGTTCGGGGTATAGTTGAGATACGGCCGGGATTGGTTCGCTCACGAAACCAACCGGGCCCCTGGGATGAAAAGGCTAGAAACTCACAGACCGAGCGTCCGATTGACGCACCGTCTGTTGCGTTGAGACCCCTATGACGAGGCGGTCATTGAGATACTTCTTCGTGGGACTTTGAGATACTTGGAGTATTGAATAGTACCTCGTGGAGCGGACCCTCCCAGAGACGAGCGTACGGAGTACGGAGACCGTGTAGCTGGCTGAGACCTGACGAATGCTTGACCGACTTGACTTGGAGTGAGTCGACTAGCCCAATGGACGGAGCACTACTTTGTGAGGTGCAGACCCATGGCGGACGGAGCACTACCTGTGTGACAGTACAGACCCGCAATACTCGTCCAGAGAGTACCTCAGCAGGCTACTAGGGGGTGTGCACTACTGTGTTTGGGTGACATACCTCGGCGGGAAGCACTACTGTGTCTGGGTGGCTAACCCGCGGTACTCGACAGGAGGAGTACCTCAGCAGTCTTAGGTTAGTGAGCAGTACCTCAGAGTCGTGACAGGACCACTGTACACTCCAAAGACGGAGCTCTTCAGCAGTTGCGGTTTCGATAATGAAAATCCTGGTTTGAGCTGAGACTTTTGACCTTTGTGTTTACCTCATGATTGAGATGGTTCACTTGATAACTTAGGTATATGTATGAGCATATACCTGGGTAGTGGTCATCCGTTGATTTCATTATCCTTGTGTTTCCTCATGATTGAGATGGGTTACTTGATAACTTAGGTATATGTATGGGCATATACCTAAGTAGAGGTTATCTGTTGAGATCTTCTTTGTGGTTATCCTTGTTGGTTTTAGAGAGACCTTGAGGGTCTCGGGGTCCCTACTGAGTATCGTTATACTCACCCCTGCACGGGCTATGCCCGCACCTCGTTGTATTGGTTGCAGATGACGGGCAGTGCTGATAGAGGCCGAGTGTTCGAGGACGGGACGGTACCCGGAGGTGGACCACACGACGAGTCAGTATCTGGAGGATGACTTCATGGAGAGACGACACACAGAGGTGGTTGACGGGCGAGAGAGTTGAGGAGGCTATCTGTATCTACCCTTCAGGTAGGATCCGTGGCGGACGATCCAGGAGTTGCGCTATCTGTACCTACCCTTCAGGTAGGATCCGAGGAGGACGACCCAGGAGCTGCTTCCTTCTTCTAGCTGTTGCCTTTTTCTGTTGTACTTTCGTTCAGTTATAGTTGTACTTTCTTTTGGGTTTGTATTCTGGCCCATTTACTTTTCAGCAGTTCTCTTGTACTTAGTGTTTACTTTTTCCGCTTTCTTACTCTGTGGTGCTTGTTTTCTTTTATAAAGGCAATGCCTTCCCAGTTATCGGGATTTACACCTTTGGTGCTAGTCGCCAGCCCCTGGCCTATGGAAGGTGGGCTTGGGGTAGTCACGACACGGGCCCTGAGGACAGGTCGTGACATCCTCCATTTTACTTCTCAGTTTTTACTTGTTCCTTATTCTCAAGAAGGTTTTTATTTGGTGGATGGATGCTTTGGGTAGTTTTATAGGGGGATATTGACGGGGATTTCGTTTTCTAGGTTTATTTAGGAGTTTATTTTATTTTTGGTACTTGGATATGTCTATCATCTTAATCCATCCTTACTCAACAACTTGGAAATATTTATTGAGATAGGGGATCCTCATTATCTCCTTTTATGTGAATATATGATAATTTCATACCTTTTATTTCCATTAGGTTTATAGAAAGTGTTTACATAACAAGATAATTAATTGGATTAATTTTCAATTAAAATGGGATGGGAGTTATTTTAGTGTTTTACCTTGTTTTATTATATTTATTAAAGGATCATCCATATTTTTTCCTTTCTAAAAATCATGGATATTGGGAGCCATGTTTTTTTTGAAATTTCCATAACAAAAAAACACATAATATATTTATTGTTTTATCTCACCTATTAATAAAAGGATAAGATCTTATATATGGATAATAAAATGGTTTCCCATGGAAATTTGGAATTGTGTGAAAATTCACATACTAAATATTGAAATAAAGTGATGAAATAACTTTTTTCTAAATCTAGAATGTGGTGTTAGGAAATATGGGTTTTATAATATATATTTATATTCTTTTGGTGTTTTTTTGTGTGATGTATGTAGAAATTTTTGGGGATTTTACCATTGGTGATAGTAATTAGGTTAGAGGCTGAATTTGTTAGGTGACGAAACCATGGTGGGTTGGAATGAGATACAACACGAGAAATTATGAAATGTGGTTGTATGGTCATTGTGGTTATGGTAGTGATTCATGATGTAGGTTTATGATGTTGGTATGGTAATGGTGTTGGAACTATGTGTTGGATTGGCAATTTCCTAATTAGTTATGGAATAATTAATAACAGTAAGTTCTAATTAAATGACCTTGTAATAGATTAAGTTGTTTGGGGATACAAATGAACAAATAAATAAATAATAAATGGAATAATTATTCTTAATTTTAATATTTAAGGATGATAAATTAAAACTTATATGGTTGTTAATTAATGTATTTAATGTTGAAATATAAAATTTATGTGTGGTCTTGTGTTTGGAAAGTGGGATTGGATGAGTTGATCATGAAGTGGTAGTGATGGTGGTGTAAGGTCGTGGTAATGCGGAGGTCATAGTTATTGGGTGGTTTTGGTTTTGTGGAACCATAGGCTGGGCATGTGTGTAACTATTATACATTTTATTTTCATGTGATTTTCTATAAACATGCAACATGAGTCTGTTTACAATAGCAGCTCAAGGTTTTAGGTTTTTGGTGTTTTCCCCAAACATTTAGGTTGGCATGGATGGATTATTAGATACCCCCTATCCTCTACTCTCTATCCCAAGTGAGATTACTATTCATGGGATATGATGGATTTATGTTATAGTGCACCTAGGGTGATGATTGAGGAGATAATGTTGTGGTTTATAGTGGGATTCATTCATTTTAAGAGGAGGTCATGAGGTTTATTTCCATCATGTTCATGATACCCTACCGTCTGTTTCTATGGTAGGGGTAATGATATTATTAGGTTGTGATGGTTTTGGCATGTGGTATGGTTATGATGTATCTATGATGTAGTGGTTGGAATAGGTTGATATATGGGGCTTTCCTAATGTGACGTGGCTTATGATATCATGAGTTTGATGGATATGAAAGGGATTGGAGCACCAGAACATACAATGTTTAGGATGGAGAGTATAAACTTAGTCTGGAAGCAGTGTGGGGTACCCTTTTCATTGATATGATTCTTCTTATAATATTATACTTGGATGCATTATTTAGTGATTCAGCCTTAGAAATTCAAAGGACTAGTTGACCGATAGGTGCTTGTTAATTATTCTATTTTTTTCATTGAATGATTTTTATTCTCTTCTCATATTTTCATGAGATTATGTGGGTATTATCCTACTGAATATGCATGTATCCTCACCCAAAGTATATATAAACTATTTTTCAGGTTATATGGATGGAGCTAAAGAATGATATGGAATTTTTTAGCTTAGATCTTAGGGATATTGATCTATTTCCATAGGATTGTTTTTTTACTTTACATAGTAAATTTATTTTGTATTCATATTAATTTACATGAATTATGGGTTATTTATGGGTTTTACCCTTATTTCTTTATGTTGTGAGTTTTTTTGGTGGTTGATATCCAATATCATGACCCCATATTCTTCTTCTTTTGGGAAATTCCTCCTATATATGATATTTTTGTACCCTTGGTAATTTTTTCTAAACTAGGGACTACTGGAGATGGGAATCAGGGGTCATTATCTCCATTTATTCATTGTTATCCCAAGAGGGTTAGCTTTTTAGAGAGGGGGTTATGGAAGAGTGGTATCATAGGGTTAGGTTAAGAGATTGGATGGATTTTGGGGTTAGGTATTTGTGAGGTCTTCATGAGATGGTAGGGAAACAACATCATAAGACCATAGTATATGATATAGACTAGTAGGGTTACCTAGGAAATTATATTTTAGGGCCCCATTATTTGATGTAAGGACTCCAAGATCATTTAACGACCAAGTGGAGTGGTGTAACTTTTAGGGTAGATACTTAGATAATATATATACATCATTCTTGTTAGTTATTATTATCTAATGGGGTAAATTAAGGAATCTAAAGTAAAATAAAATAAATGAAATTAATATTATATATTATTGGTCATAGGAAATTCTTCTTTTTTCCTTTCAATTATGGCTCTTTGATTTAATTTGTGTGTGGTTTAGGATACTCAGTTTTAATAGGTTTACCTATTTCACTGTTGAAGGTTTGACCTGGTTAAAGAGGAGAAGTAGTGGTAGAAAATATTGTGTGACATTCATAACAAAGATCTTGTGAAGTATAAGGGTATAATCTCTAATCTAGAGATAAATAATTTCTTGGGGGAGCTTGATATTTCTTTTATTTATATGTAGCCTCAATAGGAGTACCATGTTTCATGGGTAGTTAGTCAGATAATGGGTGCAACACGTTAGTGGTGTACGTTGCATCATGTGGAGTAAAAAGAGGCATATTTTTTGTGGAAAGAATTTATAAAGTATTTATAAATATAATTCCCATCATCAATGATAAAGGTAACAAATAGGTCAATGATCCTTTATATTTAACAGAGGAGTATGTCTGTGTGATATATTGGGATCAGGTTTAAGGACCTTTTTCATTTTTTCATGATCTTTTTCTTAATGAGGATTCCAATGTGTAACATCTTGAGGAAGCACACCATGCATCTATCTAGTATGCAGTTACCCCATTTATGTTACTAACATATTTATTAGTACATAAGAAGGTCGATTCGATTGACCAAATACACACAAAAGGAGGGTTTTTATTATAGGTGATCCAATCATGTTTCATAAGGAGTATGGTTATCAGTCACTGATCTTAGATGCCATGGACTTTGATGTTTTGACTAGTGGGGATTGTACCTCATCAACTCTCTTTTTAATTTTCTGAGGCTAGTGGTTTTTTTGTTTTTACTAAGGTTTTTGGACCAATATTATTTTTTTGTGGGCACTATGGTCATCAATAGTGTTAGTGATTAGTTTTTATTAGGGATCATAATGGTGGTGGTGGTGGTCAGGTTCATCATTAACCTTAGTGGAAGATTCCAATGAGTCTGTATCAGTAGCATGGGTAGTAGGATCACACTCCACCAGAGATATGGAAGGAAGGGGAAAAACTTATAATATCCCCATATTTAGGGACCCTAAATTGAGAATTTCAATGGAGGTGGTCGATAATAGTGAGGAAGAGGAGATGGGTGTGGATAATTGCATGTCATGGTGATTCCATCACACAGGAGGATATAAATCGTTTGAGGTATGATTAAGTTATTATCTACTCTTATGTCTCTTTATTTTCCCCAAAAGATTCACATTCCTTTGTTTCACCCCTTAGTCCATTATTTGAGGCAAGATGTGGAAAGAATTCCCATACCCCTAGTATTGACTATGCTAGTCAAAGTCTATAAATGATTGTTTGATGTGTGCTGAGGGTGTATATTGATGATGGGGAAACATCATTCGTGTTGGGATTTCTTATTATAACAAATAAAACCATGTGATATCATCTTGACATGGATTGTATCTATTCCATGAATTTATTTATTGAATGTTTCCATTGTAGAGTCACATTCTATAATGCGAATGGTCAATGTGTGGTTTTCAGCAGTGAACATGTTTACCCGGTATTCAATAAGAGAGTGGATCCCCTTATTTCCTTGATGGAAGAGTTGGTAGTGAAGTAAATAGGTTCTGAGATAATGGAGGGTCATAATTTTTTCAAGGGATACTCTGATGTTTTTCCCAAGGAGGTTGTGATTCTACCACCTCGATGCAATGTTGAGTTTGGGATAGAGTTACAGATGGTTGTCTATTCTATTTCAATGAATCCTTTTTATATGGAACCTTTTAAGTTACATGAGTTGAGGATTCAGATAGATGATATGATATAGAATTTTTTTCATCTATCCTATGTTGGATCATAATATAGATGTATATGTATATTAGATGGAACAATATAAGAGGGGTGAATTGTAGGTTTAAAAGATTTGTAATTAAACACTTAAGAATGAACTTAGTTTAAGAGGTATTAAACTAATACAATTCAAAATCAATATAAATGACCATATATGTCTTAGATCTGATGGATATGATATATTATAATACAACAAGTAATGAAAAACAATTGTATTCGAATTGAATACAATTATCAGAGTAATAAAAATATAAATGATTCTACCATATATCATACAGAATCTATTAATACAATATGTAATGAATAAATTGTAATTGAAATAATTACAATAGTAATAGAATATGCCTCATGGTATCTTTTAACCAAGGATAAAAGGGCTATCTTACCACCACCTTGGTAATCCCTAAATACGATGATCGACATGACTGTCTTCTTATCCCTATAATCCATCAATTAAGAAGGTAATCGACACCTCTGTCTTTCAAACAATTGAAATCCCTCGATATGATGATCGACAACATGTCTTCATATCTCTAGAATCCCGCAATCGTTATCACAATGATCATACACACAAAGAAGAAACAAATCACTTATAGAAATACAAGAACTTGGAACAAGCCATTCACTTCTTGTATCTTCAAGGATTTCATACAAAGTAAGAGAGCAGTCACAACATATCTCTATAGAACAAGATGAAATAAAAAGTTGTTTATTCTAGTTCAAATGACCTCTTATTTATATGCCTCAGGTTACAATGGTCATATTTCCTCCAACGGTCATATTTCTCTAAGAAAATCAGAGGGACTTGGACACCTCACATTACAATGGTCAAAACAAACAGAATACATGAAATTGTTTTGATAGGTAAATAACCAACTCAACGACATCGTTTTAGTTAGAAAATAGTAAGTACAAATTTATGAAAAAATGAGTATGAGTAACATGTAATCAGTATTGAAGTTAAGATAAGAGTGTAATGAATTTTAACAGTACAATATATAACTTGGTTACTAGGCTTATTATGATAACAAAGCATATTTTGATTACAATTTATAACTTGGTTACAATTCTTAACATGGTTACGATGCACGATATTTAATATGATTACGATGCTTGAATACAATGCATAATAAATGTATGATACATAGCTTGGTTAAAATACATAACCTGATTATGATTCCTGACTACAATACAATACTTAACTTGATTACGATGCACATGGTTACGATGCATGTGGTTACGGTGCAAGATCTTGTTATGATACATGACCTGGTTACGATACATGTGGTTATGATGCATATAGTTATGATTCATGTGGTTATGATGCATGACCTGGTTACAATACAAGTGATTACGATGCATGACTTGGTTATCATATAGGTGATTATGATGCATGTGGTTACGATGGAAAACAACAGTATATGACAAGAAAACAACATATATGGTTTCAATATAAACATCATTCATTATTATGATATATGTGATTATGATTCTAAAACAATATATCTGGCTACGTTGTAAAACAACATACATGATTATGAAAAGAATACAAAATATATGAAAAACAATGTTAGTGATTACAATTGTGAAATAACATACATGATATACAATATATGTGATTTGTGATTTCCAAAAAAAATGATTGAATGTAAAGTCAAAACATGTTTTGACTCAACAATCTCCCCCTTTTTGGAAATAACAAAACAAAACAAACAATAAAGACTTATCTCCACTTGATTTTAATAACCCTTTTGAAAGTAATAGTGAATACGACTAATTCTACCCTTGGTTTAAACAACTGACAAGGGATCATATTCTATTTACTTTTACTTTAGAGTTCTCCCCCTTAATAATATATTCATGAAATTTTTATTTTCAAAGATATTCTCCCCATTTGGGATTTTCTAAAATAATAAGAGAAAGTATTTATTTCCTACAAAAGGTTTTTGAAACAAAGTAAGAAACAATAATTGTTACTTGAAAAAAAAATTCATTACAACAAGAGTTAAAAAAATCATTCTTTACCCTTCTTTCCAAAATATTAACCATCAATAGCTTCATCTTCTTGAACTCTTTTCTATCCTCTATGAGTTTGTCAAGAGATTCTTACTGAGCCTTCAGATTCTCATCTTGTTCATCAATAATTCTTTCTTACATCCAGAGTCTATCTTCATGAATCCAATTAATTGCTTCCTAAGCTTTAAGTCTTTCTTCTTGGTTATTTAAATAATCCAAACTGAGTCTATAAGTATTTTCTAGCATAAAAACTCTATTTGAGAGTGAAACAACCTCATTAATCTCATTCTCCAATTTTTTACTTTAGAACCAAAATCTCTTCAGAGAATATTCCTTGAGAGGTACCAAGTCTTTGAAGTAATTCAAGATTTTAATTCAAATCAATAGCCATATTTAGATATATAGAGTTGAGAACATTTACCCTATGTACCAATTCATTATATTTTTACAGATGATTCTTGAGACTATCATCAACATTGTATGACCATTTCAAAACCTTATTTCAAGCCTTACTATGCTCAGCAGTACATTCCTTAAAAATATTTAAATTGGCTTCAAGACTTAGAAACCTGTCCATCAGAACCATGAAATAGTCCATTCTATAATTGTGATCATTTGAAAGAATTTCTATACTGGCTTCATCTTTTTTAATAAATGGTATTAACTTCTCCAATCTATTCAAGTCTTGTTCGATGTACTAAATTCATTTCACAGTGGTTGTTATTTTAGAATCCGTGTCTTCAGTGTATTGTGGGAGATCACCGAAATTAGTCTCAGTACCGATCACTTGAGCTGGCTGATTCTAATTCTTATCAGATTATTTCTCTTCTTTATCTGAAATCTGATAACTTTCTTGGAGAAAACCTTTTGAGAAAATTTCTTTGAAGGCTGAGGATCTGGAGATGGATAAATAAATAATGGAACTTTCGAGGACTCTACAGTATGACTCCTCTTGTTTGTATCTTTTTTATCTTCCACTTATATTTATTTTTGTCCCTATTCTTATTCCTATTCTTCAAATTTATCATGTTCATCTTCCCCTTATTCTTCTTGTTCTTCTTCGTCTTCTTCATATTCTTGAGAAAGAGATTGTGTAGTCTATTGTTCAGAAGATTTTTTTTCCTTACCTTTTTCTATTGGATCCTATTGAGTCTGAACAGGTGAATCCCTTATTACAATTCCAGTTTCTTCTTGCTCAGCTATTTTGAGTAAAGTATCAATGCAAATTTCTTGATTATTTATCTTCTTCATCCCATTGTTCTTCTCTTATTCTTTCAAATCCTCTGCTGATCTTATTTATAAAGCCAATGCTTCAGTTGGATCCAAACCAAACTGAGGATCCCCTTCTATAATTTCTTGTTTTTTCTTTCTCCACTTGGTAGAAACCTCATCATATACAACCTTTTGTTTCTTTGGTGTCTTGGGAGTTGTAGTCTTAACTACCTTTCTTTTATTCGAAGATGTCTTCAATGGATTAGAAGGTTTATCACTACCTTTAACTACTTCCTTTTCTTTCTCATTATCTGGATCTTTCTCAATCTTTTTCGATTTAGGATTGAATCGTAACTTGAGCCTCCTTATCGCATCCTTACTGATTAAGGGATCCTTGAAGGAATTCATATCTTACTTAATTGCAACATTACACAAGCTAGAGAATTCTTTCATAAAATTACTAATAATGGTGGGAAACATGATCAGAAATTATTTTATAGCACCAGATTTGAGCTTCTTAACTGTCAGGAAGATAAATCCCATAATATTGAAATTTCTGATGTTCACCAAATAATCAAAGACATACACATCTAAAAATTACAAAGTTTCCTTGTCAACCTTTCTCGGTATAAAAAACCATTGCATCCAGAGGGATATGAGTCTATTATATCTTGATAAATGACTTAATTTTCTCTTGTCCTCGTGAATATCAAAAAGTGATTCTTCAAATTTAGACTTATCAAAAGTTCCATAAGATTTTGGTAATTTATGAGAAGGGGATAGTGCATCACCCTCAAATAGAACACCTAGAAACGTAGTTTCTTGTTTTATTAAGGTTGTATACTTCTTTTCATACATCATAAAATAAATTTAAGAACCTTGTCTATATCTAGTGAATTATAGAATTGTAACACCTCATTATGATACACATAATCTTGCTCTAAATTTGGTCTTTCCACAAAAATGGATTCCCACCCTTGAAAACTTATAATCCTTTTTTTAAAGATGAATAAAAAGTCTCATAAAAGTCTCGAGAGACCAACATTTCACCTCAAAAAGTCATAGAAGATAATTATTTTGGAGAAATTTCTTTCGGAGATGAAGCAACAGACTCAGTCATGAAAGACTAACTCACACCCTGAAGATCTTCCCGATTACAAAAGCTGAGTATATCTATGATTACGAAAGCTGAGGTAAGAACCGATTACGAACCATGCTGACTATTTATATATCAACTTGTATTGAGAGAAAAATAGATGAGTTCAATGTGGGATAAGTTCCTTAAAAAAGAAATTTACGATAAAGATTAGATCTAAAAGATCTAATGGTTGAGAATGATTTTGAACTATTGAGGTTTTCCTTAAAATAAAAAACATATTCCAACTGAAACTGATTGGGAATGAAAAGAAATAATTGAGAAATAACGAATTAAATAACCAAAATAAGGATTTATAAATTGTACCTATCAGAGTATCGGGATAGATGTATTGGTTTCAATATATTGTTCTTATGAAAACAATACAAACAATAAAAATGTAAAAATGATAATAATTCTAAAATCGATAAAATAAAATAGACTGGTACTGATTATTAAGTATCGATAGAATAATCCAATACCGATAGTCAAATACTAACATGGAAATCCAACACTGATAATACAGTACCGATAAAGTATTTCAATACTAATAGTTTAGTACCGATAAAGTATCACAATACTGATAGTCTAATATAGTACTGATAATTATGAATCCAAAACATGAAACTGATAAAAAAAATGAAAGTGATAAAGCCAATAATGATAATAGTTAAATCTATACATTTTAAAACTAATAAGTGAAACCGATTATAGTGAAACTGATATTCATGTACAACTGATAAGTGCAAAACCAATAAACAAAATCCGATAAAGCAAAAATGATACATGTAAATTAAATAAAACCAAAAGAAGTAAAACTGATAAACATAAAATTGAAAAACATACTGGGTAAAAACTGATAAAAATAAAATTGAAAAACATATAGCGTAAAACCGGTAAAAATAAAATTTAAAGGTAAAACCGATAAAATCTTGTATAATCCCCCTTTGAAAAGGAGTAACTTAATGTAAGGATATGGGTTAAAAAATAGATGTGAATGATTACTTTAGAGTGATCATTCCTAGTTTTGGTTTAATTTATTCAAATCTATCGGTAGATAATGGTTTTTTGAAAATATAAGTAAGTTGTTATTGCGTTTCCATGAATTTTAAAATTATATCTCATTTTTGTGTGTGATCCCTAAGAAAGTGATGCCTAATATATATGTGTTTTTCACATGAGTGATCTACAAGGTTTTTACTAAGAGAAATGGCACTAGTATTATTTCATAGTATTTTAGTTTTGAAAAAAAATCATTCCATAGTCAGTGAGTGTGTGTTGCATCCATAACACTTGAGCACAACAACTTCTAGCTGTTATATATTTAACTTTAACAGTGAAAATTTCTACTGAGTTTTTCTTCTTGCATGACCAAGAAACCATAAAATATCCTAGGAAATGACATGTTCTGAATGTAATTTTTCTATCCATTCTACAACCACCAAAGTCAGCATATGAAAAACGTTACCAAACAAAATAATTTCTAGAAGAGTAGAATAGTCTTGAATCCATAGTTCACGTTAAGTAGCAAAAAATTCTTTTCAATACTTTTAAATGAGATTATTTTGGATTATATTGGTATCTTGCACACAAGCACACCGAAAACATTAAGTTTGGGTGACTAGCTATCAAGTATAACAAACTTCCTATCATACCTCTAAAAGTTATTTGATCCACTGGTTTCCCAGCTTCATCAGGATCAAGTGTATGTGAGGTACCAATTCAAGTGATAATACTTTTAGTATTGTCATATCCATACTTTTTGAGTAAGTATTTGATATACTTATGCTGAGATATATAGGTTCCTTCTGTTTTTTTCAGATATGTTTTAACATAAAAAGATTGTTAACTCACCCATCATACTAATTCCAAACACAGAATTTCATTATATTCTCAAAAAAATCAGTTATAGATTGCTGATTTGATCCAAATATAATGTCATCAACATATATTTGAACAATGAAAATGTTTTTGATTTCCATTTTTATAAAAAGAGTTGGGTCTGCAACACCTTTTTCATAATTTTTTTGTAAAATTAATCATATAAGTCTATCATTCCAAGCTATAGGGGATTGTTTAAGACCATAAAAAGATTTTTTATGTTTAAAAATATGATCAGGATGTTTTGAATCTATAAAACCAAGAGTTTGTTATACAAAAACTTCTTCTTGTATAAAACCATTAAGAAAATCACATTTTACATCCATTTTAAAACATTTGAAATTGAAGTATGCTGCAAAGGCTAATATAATTCAAATAGATTCAAGTCTAGAAACTAGATCATAGGTTTCATCATATTCTATTAACTCTTGTTGATTATATACCTTAGCAACAAGTATTGATTTATTTCTTATAATGAATCAATTTTCATCACATTTTTTTTCTAAAAAACCATTTTACACCAATTATAGTTTTTTCTTTAGGTCTTTTAACCAGGGTATAGAATTGATTCCTTTCAAATTAATGTAGTTCATCTTGCATTGCTTTAATCCAATATTAATCACCTAAGGCATCATTTGAAGTTTTAGGTTCAAATTGTGATAGAAAAGCAAGGTGTTTTATTTCATTTCTCAAGGAATTTTTAGTCCTTACAGGTTGATTTACATCACCAATGATATTATCACTAGGATGATTCCTAAGAAACAATTGATTTGGGTTTTTTAAAACTTGTTCATCAACATATGTTAGAAATTATTATAGGGTAAATGTTTCAGAAACATTTTATTGATGAGTTCCCTTTTCAAAAGAGTTTTCAATCAAAGGTTGATAATTATTTTGTAAAAACACATCAGTTGATGTAGTTAAGGGTTGTTTAAAAACCAAGGGGTCAGTTTCATCAAACTTAACATGCACTATTTCCTCAATAGTGCCAGATTTTTTGTTAAAAACTCTATAAGCCTTAGAAGTTTTGGAATAACCTAGAAATATTACTTCATCAAATTTGGGTGCAAATTTATTTAGATTATCTTTAGTATTCAATATGAATAATTTTCATCCAAATACAATGAAGTAAGAAACTTTGGGTTTTCGGCCAGTCCACAATTCATTAGGTGTTTTATTAAGAAATTTTTTTGTTAAAGCATGATTTATAGTATATCATGCAGTACTAAAAAATTCAGCCTAGAAATTATTAGCAACTGAGTATCCACTCAACATGGTTCTTTTCATTTCCTAAAGAATATGATTTTTTTCTTTCAACAACACCATTTTACTAAGGGGTTCTTGGGGCAGAAAAGTTGTGAGTAATAACTTTCTTACTAAAAAAGTTTTTAAAATAAGAATTTTGAAATTCTCCACTATGATCACTATGAATAGTTATCAGTGGTAGGTTTTTATCATTTTTAACTTGGGATCTAAAAGTTTTGAAATATAACAAGGATTCATATTTCTTTCCTAGAAAATATACCCATGTAAATTTAGTGTAGTCATTAACTAAAACAAATATACATTATTTTCCTCTAATGCTTCCAGTTTGTGTAAGACCGAAAAGATCCATGTGCACTAACTTTAATTAATTAGAAGTTGAAACTTCATTAATTTATTTGAATCTAGTTTTATGTTTCTTGTCATATTAACAAGGGTCACAAACTTTTGAAGAATCATACCTTATATCTAGAAGATCCTTAACAATTCTTTTCTTTGAGAGTTTACAAATGTTCCTAAGGTTACAATGTCCTAAACTTCTATGCCATAACTAAGATTGGTCTTCCATTACACTTAATCAAGGTAGGTCTTGGATCCTAAGGTCTTCTATGTTGATTGTGTATACATTCTCATGCCTATGGGTATAAATAATGAATTCATCCTTAGAATTGTGAACTAAAAATTTATCATTCCTAAAATTAACTAGGTAACCTTCATCACATAATTGACTTAGGCTTATAAGGTTGTTCTTAAGACTTTCGATAAAAAAAACATTTGAAATTAAAACTTTTCCTAAAAGAACAATATTACCAATACCAATGATCTTTCCCTAAGAATTATCTCCGAAGGTCACTCTTACACCATTCATTAAAATAATCTTTTCAAAGAAATCTTTTTTTCCCGTCATGTGTCGAGAAAAACCACTATCCATATACCAAATGTTCTTGTTTTTGGTACACATCTTGTTTTCCTGAAAAAGAAACAGTTAGTTTTTTCAGAACCCAAAATTGTTTGGATCCAAAAATGATAGATAAAATAATTTAAGGAATCCACATTTGTTTTGAAAAATGATCTTTATGAAATCCTAAAGATTGAGTTTTATTAAGAGAATAATTTCTTTTCCAATTTCCACCACATTGACATTTAGTGCAGAATAGAGCATTTTGGGGAAAACATAGTTATGACTAAAAATTGGTTTTGAGTGAGTATAACCAATTCCAGAACTATTCCTTAAAGGATGAATTTGATATATTTTTTTTTTCAAATTCTTTTATTCCATTAGTAAAGTTTGATAAAATTTTATTAATAGAAAATATTTCATATTTTAGTCTAATGACTAAATTATCATTCTCACAAGAAATTTTTTTGGAATTATTTTTAGTTTCAAAAAAAAAATTCTTTAAAACAAGTTGTTCAAAGTCCATAGAAAGTATATCCTTTCAAGAATTTACTCCCATAAGAGTTTTTAAAATATTTTCAAAATCAAGAGTTTTCTCATCAAGATCTTTTGAAATATTTGATACTTCTTTTATAAGAATAGTTATCCTAGAATTTTCCTTATCAATCTTTTTCTTGAGTTTGGAATTTTCATTCTCATGTAATTTGGTAAATATGGATAATTCTTCAAAATAAGGTAAATTTCCCTCTAATGAAGAAGATTATTCATCCAAGGAGTAAGAATATTTATTATCAGGGTAATTTAAATTTAAAGATACATTTATAAGAGATTCATCATTGTGTACCTTATCCATAAAAAAAAAATTCAATATATATTCTGGATATGAGTCCTATATTTTTCTAACTAGAAGATTCATATTCTGAGGATTCATCTGATGAATCACCACCAATTTCACTCCAAGTATCATTTTCTTTTAATAATTTCTTATTCTTTGACTTGTAATGATTTTTCTTATTTATTTTAGAATGTTTATCCTTCCTGTCTTTCCTTTTTAGTAAAGGACAATCTGTTCTAATATGACCCACTCTTTTACATTCATATCATGTTACTTATGAGTATTTCTTTTCCTTTATATATTTCTTTTTGAATCTGTATTGAAAGTATTTATTTCCTAAAATCTTGTTCATCCATCAATAAAGATTGGATAACTCATTATTTGAGTGATCAATTTTACTTGATTATGATATAAAAAAATATTTCTTAGATATGGATCTTGTTATCCTTTCTGGTGTCTTAACTTTGGATGTAGTAGTAAAAGCTACACTTCCCATTACCACTCTTCTTTTTATTGAAATCATCATCTCTTTTCACTCTTTTCTCATGTAGTAAGAGGGTACCAAATAATTCATCAAGAGTGTTTTGAGTAACTTTCCTATTATCATCAATAATATTCCTTTTTGATTCCCACTCATTTGGAGTTATATCAATTATATTTTCCACAAGTGATTCATCATAAATACCCTTATCTCACATAGATTTAATACTATCGATGGTTGTCATAAATATTTGTTGCACCTTGCATACTGGTTCTCCATAAATAAAAACAAACCCATTATATTCTACTCGGAGCATGGATATTTTAGTTTATATAACTTTAGATGTACCAAAATGTGTGACCTCCAATTTCTTCCAAAAAAAATTGGATGCTTCACATGATGATATCTGACTATATATATTCCTGGTCATGGAACATAACAAATTATTTCGTACCTTGTAGTTTAATTGATATTCTTGTTTCTATTGGTTGGTGAAGGTTCTGATTTACTTATCTAGGATTTTTTAATCTCCGATTAGAATGAAAAAGTTGTCCACTCCAGTATCAATAACAAAAGATTTCACTTGATCTCTCCTATACTCATAATAATTCCGATCAAAAATAGGTGGTCTAGTTAGATTTAGATTTTCAATTGATCCAATATTCATTCCTTCCGTATTATAAAAATATACTTTTCCACTCCACACGTTAGTGTAGTAAGTAATTATAAACAAAATATTTGTAAATGAAATACAATTTAATTTTAGAAATAAATAAATAAAGTAATATAAAACAGTTAAAACCTCCTCTAATACTAATTTTGGGATCGTAATATAGATGTATATGTATATTATATGACACAATACAAGTGGGGGGGGGAGGGGTGAATTGTAGGTTTAAAAACTTTGCAATTAAACACTTAATAATGAACTTAGTTTAAGAGGGTTTAAACTAATAAAATTAAAAATCAATAAAAATGACCATACAAGTCTTTGATCCGATGGATATGATATATTGTAATACCACATGTAAGGAAAAACAATTGTATTCGAATTGAATATAATGATCAGAGTAATAAAAATGTAAATGATTCTACCATACAACATATAGAATCTATTAATACATTATATAATGAATGAATCATAATTAAAACAATTAAAATAGTAATATAATATGAATATAAAGAAGAAACAAATTGATTCCATTTCTATTATAAATAGCAGCAGAAAGTAAAGGCATTATAATTATTTTATCCCAAAGAGTAGTGTATCCTTTCACATAGGATAAAAGGTCTGTCTTACCACTATCTTGGTAAGCCCTTGATACAATGATCAGAACGACTGTCTTCCTACCTCAGAATCCCTTGATTAAGAAGGTAATATGAACCTCTATATTTCAAACAATTGAAAGCCCTTGATACGATGATTGGTAGCACGTCTTCTTATCCCTAGAATCCCTCAATCGTTATCACAATGATCCGACCCACAAAGCAGAAACAAAGAACTTATAGAAATACAAGAACTTGAAGCAAGGGGTTCCCTTCTTATATCTTCAAGGCTTTCACACGAAGCAAGAGAGAAGTCACAACATCTCTCTTTATAACATGATGAAATAAAAAGTTGTGTATTTTGGTTTGAATGACCTCATATTTATAGGCCTCAGGTTCCAACGGTCATATTTCCTCTAACGACCATATTTCTACGAAAAACTCAGAGGTACTTGGACACCTAACATTACAAAGTTCAAAACAAATAAAATACACAACATCATTTTGATTGGTAAATAACCAACTCAACGACATTTTTTTAGTTAGAAAACAGTAAGTAAAAAAGTATTAAATAATGAGTATGAGTAACATGTAATCGGTATTGAAGTTAAGATAAGAGTGTAATGTATTTTAAAAGTAAAATACATAACTTGGTTACTAGGATTATCATGAAAACAAAGCATATCATGATTACAATTTATAACCTGTTTATGATTCTTAACATGGTTACGATGCACGATATTTAATCTAGTTATGATGCTTTAATAAAATAAATAATAAGAGTATGATACACAACCTGGTTATGATACATAACCTAGTTATGATTCATGACTATGATACAATACTTAATCTGATTATGATGCACATGGTTATGATGAATGTGGTTACAGTGCATGACCTTGTTACGATACATAACCTGGTCATGATACATGTGGTTACGATGCATGTGGTTACAATTCATGTGGTTATAATGCATAACCTGGTTATGATACATGATTACGATGCATGTGATTACTATACAAGTGATTATGATGCATGACCTGGTTATGATACAAGTTATTATGATGCATGACTTGGTTATGATACATGTGATTATGATGCATGTGGTTAAGATAGAAAATAACAGTATATGATAAGAAAACAAAACATATGATTTTGATATAAACATTATTCATGATTATGATATATGTGATTATTATTCTAAAACAATATATCTAGTTACATTGTAAAACAACATACATTATTATGATAAGAATACAACATATATGAAAAAATGTGAGTGATTTCATTTATGAAACAACATACATGATAAACAATATATGAGATTATGATATGTTTGATTTGTGATTTCCAAAACAAATGATTGATGGGAAATTTGAAACACATTTTGACTTAACATCCTATTATGTTTTCATGGGGTTCCCTAATGTTATTCTCTAAGAAGTCATATAGTAGTTCAAGGACATGTATAGACTATAAAAGTCTTAACTAGGTACAGATCAAGAACCATTACCCTCTTACAAGGGTTAATAATATTTTTGACCAGTACAGAGGAGATAACTAGTTCCATAAGATCATTCGATGGTCTTGGTATAATCAATTAAGTGTAAAGGAAGAGGATATACCAAAGACTATCTTCCAATGTAGATATAGAGACTTTGAGTTTGTAGTTATTCCATTAGGTGTCACAAAATGGATATAAATGTTCATGGAATTTATATACTCTACATTTTATGAATTCTAGTACATGTTCATAGTCGTGTTCATCTATGAAATTATAATATACTGAAGGTTTGAGGAGGAGAATTTTGGAAATTTGAGGATCATTTTACAGACTCTATAACACCAAAAAATATATGAAAAATTATCCAAGTGAAAGTTTTGTATCTAAAAGGTCTATTTACATATACATGTGGCATCTCAATAAGGATTAATAGTGGATCGCTTAAAGGTTAAGGAATTTTTATCTTGGGTGAAAACTAAGAATGTGGTATAGGTTCATAGTTTTATTAGCCTTCCAGGTCATTATCAGTGGTTAATGTCTAAATTTTCTTTTATTGTGGTCCCATTGATGGCTTTGACTAATAAGTAACAAGCTATCTTTTTGATTGATTATTGTTGTACATATTCCAACTACCTGATAGCATTATTAGTCATCTCCCTAGTTCTTCTTTTTTATGATGAGGGGTGATGTTAGAGGTGTTATATAATGCTTCTTGTTTGGGTTTAGGTTGTTTATTGATGCATAAGTGGGTGTTGATCTCCTACGAGTACAGACTGTTATAACCCCATGAGCATAACTACCCCACTAATGATCTATAATTAGTAGTTTTGGTGTCTTCCTTGAATCTATAGATGCATTAAATCATAAAAAAATTCTTTATGCTCTTCATCGATCATAAGATCTTAAGGTAAATTTTATCTCAACGTGGTCTTAATTTGCGGAAATGTCGATGGATGGAGTTTCTTCATAACATTGAATTTGTGGTCTCATACACCTAAGGGAAAGGGAATCTCATAGATGAAGCATTGATTATGAATTCATGAAGGGATGTTTTTTAGGAGTTAGAGGGTGCCTGAAGGGTGATGGAGGAGTTGTTAGCCATGCACTTTGGTCAATGATGGTTGGAAGTGGAGGCTTCTTTTTTTCATATGATAGTCAATATTACCTAATGAAGTGGGTGGAGGATTCTCAGCGGGGAGACCCAGAAGTGGATGTGGTGTGGGATCGAGCTACTCAGGTTGATTCCCCTAAGTGTTGGCCAGTGGATGACCGTCATTATCCGGTGTTCCAAAGAATAATTATCACCCCAATGGAGATTAATGGTTAATTCCATTATGAATTTCATGGATCAAATATAGTGGGGAACCTAGGAGTATCCAAAATGTACCATGGTTTGAGGATGCATTTATGGTGTCCTAGAATGAAATGGGTAGTGACAAATTTGATGGTGTGGTGTCATTTTTGACATTAGTTAAAGGAATAAAATTATGTTTCTAGTGTAATTATATATCACTTTGATGTCCCTAAGTGGAAATAAAAGGAAATATCAATTTATTTCATCAACATATCACCTATATATTGGTGAGGATATGATGGTTCCTGAGTAATATTTGATTCTATGATGAAATAGGCTAAATTCCTAGAAATTAGGGAGTCGAGTGCTGTGGATGCTTTGATAAGGAGGTATGTGGATGGGGATGTGTGGAAACATGAAGTTCCAAGATCCATTTTCTTAGATTTGGATGGTCATTTTACCTCATGATTCTAGATAGGATTGTAGTATTCCTTTGACACTTAGTTATAACTTAACATTATTTTCCATCCTCAGAAATATGATAAGATTAGGTGGACTATCTAGACACTGGATGATATGATGTGAGTGTTTATCTTGTATTTTAGTAGGAAATGGGTGGATCACTTAACAATGTTTGAGTTTTCCTATAACAACAAGTACCAGTCATCCATCATCATGGCTCCAGTTGAGGAATTTCATTAGAGTTTTTGTCGATCCCCACTATACTGGATCAAAATTGGAGAGTCACTTACTCTTGATATTGGTGTGGTATAGAGTACGAACAAGAAGGTATATATGGTTTATGATAGGATAAAGGCTATAAAATACCATCATAAGTCTTATTCCGATTAGAGGAGGAGGACCTTGGATTTTGAGGTTGGAATCCAAGTGCTCCTGAAGGTTTCCCCTCATCGTAGGTAATAGATGTTTGGTCGGGGAAGCAAGTTGTCACCCTAGTTATTCAAACCTTGTATGGTTCTGGGGCATGTGGGTGAGTTGGAATATTGGTTGGAACTTCATCCATATATGTAATTGATCCATAAAAACTTTCATTTCTCTTAGCTTCTTTGATATCATTATGAGGACTTGTATGTCATTGACTGGGGAGATTTGGATATCAAGGATGACATAATATTTGTGGAATGAGTAGTATATATCTAGGATTTTTGAGAGAAATTGACGAGTGGATGGACCATCCCATTGGTTCATATTCTATAAAGGCACAACGACTGAGAAGAGAGAACCTAGGAGCATGAGGTTCATATGTGTACCCAACAATCAAAGTTTTTTTGAGCTTTTCCTTGTTTCGTTTACTTTAATGATGTGATGTTTTGAATCTTTCTAGTTTATGAGATGTGAATTTATTTATTTATGATGGAATGTGATATGTATTTTATAATCTAAATAATGTAAAATTCTTTCCCAATCAAGACAAGTTATATTTTATGATATGTTTTAAACTATGCATTATAGTCAGTGCCACCCAAAGTAGAAAATTTCTTGATATTGAGAAAAGGTTTCCATAAATTTTATACTTGAGGTAGTGTTGTGTGATGGTTGTGGTGTTTTATAACATGGGATTATTAGAATAAGAAATTGTTTTTTATATGTTTGTATGGGGGAGAGGTGGATTGATGATGGTATTAGATGGTGGTAGTGTTTCAATTGTAATGAGATCCCTAAGAGGTATCTTGCAGGGTGGTTGTTTGGACCCCTTATCATTTTCCTTTACGGGGTTGGTTTTGATTCTAGAGGATGATAATTTTTTAATAGGTATCTAATTTGTATGATCCTTAGCTTTTCTGAAGATGTCTTGGCCTCATTTACAGGAACTCATTTTCCTAGTTTTTAGTACTTTTTGGTGGGGTTGTACCTTAGGTTTTGGTTGGGTGAAAATTGAGAATTTTGGAAGGAAGAGGACAAGTGAACAGTTGGAACATAGTTTTCCCGAACCATGAAACACAACCCAGAAAACCATGAAAACCCAAATATAGGGGATTCACATAGCTAGATCAAAGTTTGTAAAATTGTGTGACCTATTAGGAGAAACTGTGCACACCCCAAAAAGAGGAGCATAATTAAGGTGCATAGTTTAGTAAATTGAGTGCCTCTACCCAGAAAACCATGTGTGGGTTTTAAATTAACCCAAAAATTATATTTTAAAATACCTAAACCCCCCATAATAATAAAAAATATCCCCCACTTGACCCCTAATGATTCCTCTCGATTTTGGAGGCTCCCTGGATGGATTCCAAGCCCTCCCATTCTCCGTTCTTGGAGATCAATGGGCGGATTGAAGATCTCCACCTCCCTAGGTATCTGTTTTATTTTTATTCAGATCTCTATCTCTCTCACTCCTCTTCCTAGATAAAAGAGGGATTTTTATTTGCTGTTGGTTCTAGATCTAGATTAAAGTTTTTTAGATCTTGATTCATTTGATCTTGAATTTAGGATTCAGATCTTGAATCATTTGATCTTGAATTCTGGATTCAGATCTAAATCCCATTCTTTATCATGATTGTGGTTGTTCCGCTTCAATTTGGGGAACTCTTTTGGCAAGTGTTCTTCATAATTTTTTATGTAGGTGGTATAAATTTCAATCCCATAGTCATGATTTAATTACATGTATTTAATTGTGATAATTTTAATTTCCATGATGGGCATATTTCTTTGATAATGGAATGGATTTGTTTAATTTCCAAGTGTTAATCATTTAGGTTAATTGGGGAAATTGAGTTTTTAAATTGAATTAATTAATGTTATATTGGGGATTGTGAAATTGAATATGAAATAAGATTAATTAATTTTTGATTTAATTAACTAGATGATGAGATTGTGTAATTTATTTGAATAATTAATTTTCTAATTAATTTATGGGTTATTTAGGTTGTAAGTTGGGATTAATTAATTATTGAATTAATTAATGTAAATTTTTTTGATTATGAAGTATTTCGAAATTGATTAATTAATTTTTCAATTAATTAATATTTTTTTTGAATTAGGAATGTGATAGAAGGTTAATGTTTGTTAACCATGAATTATATGATATATGTGATATGTGTGTTTGATTGAGAATGGGGTGTGGGACACAGACTGCCTCTCCAAATACCCACGAGGTTCTATAAATGGAGTTCAAGACCCAAATGCATGCATGTGAATATTTGTAGGGGACATGTACTGATGCTCCAAATACCCATGTTGTGCGGGACAAGGACTGATGCTCCAAATACCCACAGGGTTCTAAACATGAGGTTATACGCCCATGAGTTGGCATTAGACTATGGTTCCAATTGGAAATTATATGAAGTGAATTAAAATTGATAATGAAATCCAATGTGATATAATGATTTGTGAATTATTTATGTGATATGGTTCAAAATTAGGCACATGCTGAAGAAGGTATTTTAGTTTGCGTGTCCTTGGGAAATTGGTTTATTATGTAGTTAGTTAAAGAATAATAAATGTGATAAGTATTTAATTACACTTTTTTTTATTTTCTATACAATTTAATACAATTTTTTACTATATTTGTTTTAGACGCCATTTGTGGCAGCCTAATGAGTTGTACTTACACTCTACTTAGGCTTCCTGGTCAGTACCTGAATAGACTTCATGTTTGTAGGAAAATATAAGGGCAAAGACTGTAACGCCCCGACCCCAGCTACCCAGAGTCGGTGCATTACTTCGTAACATTGGCATGATCACAAAAGATCAAGTCTCGAAAGACCGATTAGTTTAGTAGCCTTGGAAACACTAGATACATTCATAAGTCTTACATTACATCATAAAGTGAAAAAATAATAACAAATTCTTCATAGTCCACACTCATATCCTCTTCTGACTATCCCTGTAGGTCATTCATAAAATACTTCTTCACATCCTGGAAAATATTACAACATTGAAAGGGGTGAGCTCAGATGCTCAGTAAGGATAACAATATTGCGAAAGCTTTCATAAATAAACATTAACAATTAAGGCAATGTATAAATAAAACAAAAGCCTTTTAAACATGAACTTCAACATAATATGGCAAAAGTAAAATGAGATAATTCCATTTACTTATTCACATGGATATTCTACTGGTCGAATAATCACATGCAATATCAATAACCACTTTCATAATGAGGGAATGCATAATGCCAGACATTCTGAAACATTTTGTCAAGGCCTCGGCCAAGACATCTAAAATGATTAAGGCCTCGGCCAAAACCATAAATCAAATTGGGAAAGGGCCTCGGCCAATTCCACGTCTAGTTGTCTCATGAGACCTACCGATGCATCGAGGAGCTATAGCGGGCTCCACCCGTCACTTATTAAGTCCAATACATTCCTCATATGAATAGGTTTAAACATATCATAAACCATAACATAATCGTATCACATAAAACATGCATAAAGGAAACATAACATTTCCACATTTCAATCACAAGATATCAATACAACACATTGTTATAATAAAAATGCTTTCAAAACCATTTTCAATACCAAAATAAAAGAAAGTTAAAACTTTGTATTTATTTTTCATTAAAAAAAATGATGGCTTGTAGAGGAAGCCGAAACTCAAATAATGGTCACGGCGGCAGAGAAGTTGTTGTCGCCGCATAAGTACAGAAAGAAAAACATTCCCTTTTGTCGTTTAGAAAAACGCTTCGTATAAAAAAATATTCCTTTTGAATAAACGTAAAAGTCAAAGGGGTTTATACACCGTATAAAAGAAAGTTGTGTATAAAACCAAATATGCCTCAATGAAAGGGATTGAGACGAAGTCCTTAAAAAGTTCATTTTTAAAATAAAAAATATATATTATGTGTATTCACTATAGGTACACATAAAGAGAGTAAAAATACAAAATAAGACATAATAATATCATGACATAATTTGAAAGTAGGAGATTAACCCAAAGAATGGAAGTTGGGTTAAGAAGTTCCCTTACCTCGTGTCTGACTTGACTCAACCGTTCTTTAACCTCATGAATAATAAACTAGAGTTAATATATACCTTATTAAGAACCATTTTCAATTTCATTATCCTTATTATATCACTTATTACAATGATATGAACATTATGTAATTATTTAAGTTAATAACGGTCGTTTTGTCGATCTTTGGTACTTGAGTCAACAATAAACTTCTTATAATTACAAGTTGTTTATGTGGTAGAATATCCATTATCTCCAGAATTATATTCATGATTTAGATGTCATATATATCATATATATCCAGTATATACGTTCATTTATAATATTACGTAACATTTAGAGGTAAGAAATGAAATGCACCGTTCATGGAGACGGTAAGCCGTACGTACGCATGAACGCTACTTTCATTTCAATTTCATATTTAATGGAACGAAATCATAATGATATAAATGTATAATATAATTCCAGTATAATATAGTGTATAATACCATTTACTCCATCCTTTATACATCCCACATATGGCATTAACGATTCAAATCACTTTGAGGGGGCGGTAGTCCGCACTTCCTAAAATGAAATTATCGCGTTTTACCCATAATGGAAATAATAAAGTATGCCATAAATGAGAAATACAGAAGCATAAGTAAAACATAAACATATTATATATCATATATAAAAATAGTGACATCTTAATGGCCACATTTCAAGGTGTTATATGAGTGTTGAACAATCATCGTTTCGTGAGGCAGAAATTCGCCATCCACAGAAACCGTATGTTGTTTAACCATTAGATGTAGGTGTGTGTAAGTGTAGATAAAATACTTCTTATAACAACATCCTAGTATATTTAGGATACTGGTGTTGTTACAAAAGAAATGAATAAAAAGAGTTTAGGGGGTTGGAGAAGAAAAATAAAACAAAACAACATTAGAGAAGACATTACCTCAAAATCGGGTAACTCTTTTTGATTTGAGCCAAAGGCTTCCTTGAGAAGAGTTATGCCCAAAGTGAGGCTTCTAGGAGTAAGAGGGGTAAGTTTGGAGAGTATTATGCAGAGGTTGGCCGAGCCAAATGGCTTGAAGGTGTGAATAAGGTGGGAGAGGTGGGGGCCTTTTATAAGTGGAGAGGAGGGGCACTCTTGGAAAGTAAAGAAAAGTCACTTTATTATAAAATGAGTTTCGGATTTTAGAGGTCCCACAATTATATAATTCGAGTATAAGATGATAAGGGTTCTAAATATACTCATCCAATAGGTTTTTGAAAAGTGTAAGCTTTGGATTTTACATTATCTTTCCATTTTATTTAAATCGTTAAATAATGAGGTCATCACTGCATCATCATGATGTCATAAATAATTTAATTTATTTAATGTCTACAAATTATAAAAAAAATACTATGATGTAGGAAATCGTTTTATCTTTATAATGAATATTTATAATCAAAATTTGGACTTGTGTAACCCCACTTAAAAACTGTTTTAGTAAAACAACTCATGTTTGTGTCAATTTAATTTTAACATTAAATAAATATATATTAATGTCATTTTCCAACTAATGTGGCTCCATGGGGTCCCCAAGTTGACCCATGGGTTGTCTTGGTCGGCCATGACTCATCCAATAGGAGTAGGACAAGTGTCATGCTATCTCATATTATTAAAACATTATTTGTACCTTAAACTACACTAATTACCTATAATCGCGATTAAGAACTTAAAAGTTACTATTCACCAAAAATTTATTTTAATCTCATTGAACCACATTTTACTTCTTAATGACAACCATGTATGTCGGATTTTTGAAAATCAAATCACAGAAGTGGTAATATTTCATTTAAACGAAAAATCAGTTATTTAACTACCACTTAGTGGTTTCACTATTCATCAAAAAATGAAGTTTTTCAGAACAAAGCCAAAATTTCACCCTAAGCTATAATTGATATTCCGAATTCAAAAATTATGTCTATTTTACAAAATTCCAAACATATAAGTTTCATTAATTAATTTTATAATTAATTCCCGCTGTTACAAAAAATGGCGTGTTTCTAAGAAACAATTTATATCAAAAGATTGGCAATTGTTTATGTCCAATTTCAATGTTAAATTAATTCTAATGACCACCATTGGATAAAATGGTAAAAATATATTCTAATTATACTTTAAAACAACTCAATAGTATAATTTATCACTATAAATTATTTTGATTAAAAAAGTTGTTTTAAGTATTTTTCACTATTCATAAAAAATAGAAGTTCTCAGAAAAATACCAAAAATTCAACATAGGCTAATTTCGATATTCCGAATCCAAAAATGAAGTCCATTTTGATAAATAAAATTTATAAAATTTCAAAAAGTAGGTATTACTATTCACAACGGCTAGTTTAATTCATTGTGGTGTGTGTTAGAGCTCGAGGTTGCGTACAACACACGCTATTGCATTATTCGAAGTGAAACGTACCGTGGAAGCTTGGGGTGTTACATTCTCCCCTCCTTCAATAAATTGCGTCCTCGCAATTTGAAAATTTTCTTTGAAAATAAAAGGTTGAAAAGAGAAAATACCTTTGAGGAAAACCCACATTGGAAATAAGGTTAATAAATATATAACATTAAAAGAAAGTAAGATAAGTACAAAGGTCACCCGATATAGCCCATTCTAGGATTCTATGAAAATATGGATATGGAGGAGAAACAAACCATCAAGGTCTGATGGAGAGTTATAGAAAACAGGATTAGGAGAAAGTTTAACTACAAGAAAATCACAAACTTTTGATTGGTTAAACGGTCATTGAATCCCCAGTTGGAAAAGTTAACCGACAACATTTTTGTTTTAAGTTACCTTTTATAATGTTGAGGAATTTATTTAGGAGATTTAATAAGAACGTAAGGGAATATACATACTTGTTATGTATACTTTCATTCGTTAATAAATTTTTACCACAAACCCAACTTTTACTCCAAATGGTAACGGAACTCAAAAATATTCTATTTATCCTAATTGTATAAGGTTCCAAATGTTAACACATACCATTTATATTAGTAAAATTATTTTATAATAACCAGGGACATCCTGTAGGATAGTGGTAGGAAATAAAGGCATGTCGCACTATGATTGTGGGTTCGATTCCTACAGCTTTGTCCGACGTGACGGGTTATGCCCCACCCTGGAGGTTGTCCTTTTCCTATAGTATCATAATAATCCAAAAATAATCTTCATAAATTTTTTAACCTTAAACAATACTATCCAAAGATCAACTTAATCCACTCCAACCTTTATAGTTATCCAAAATACCTCTGTCCAGACTTTCTCTAAAAGGTCTCTTAATTCCAAAATCAATTGTAACATCAGATTCCCGAAACAAAGAAAAGTTTCTCTTATTGTCACATACTAAAAATATAATTACCTTCAACATATTAAAACCTTACTGAAATCAACAAGTACTGCAGTACAATCCTTATATATATATACCACATTATTCTAATAACCGGAATATAATCCATGAGTCCAAAAGCACCAATATATTAGTTATTCTTCTTCAACTGTAGTAACAGCATAAGATTGTCCTTGATCCCTTGTCCTTTTCTGAGATAAGTTTCCCTGACGCTTAGGACATTCATTTGCATAATGCCCCATTTCCCTACAATTGTAGCATTCAAATTTGACAGCCTCTTTCTTTCCCTTGCAATCACGAGCCTGGTGACCCTTTTCTCCACATTTATAACAAACTCCCATTCCTTTTAGGCACGTACCAGGGTGATTATTCCCACAATTATCACATAATGGAAAATCCTTCTTTCCCTTTTTCCCTTTATCTGTCTCTTGTTCCACCGTTCTCTTCTTCTCTTGCTTTACTTTTTTTTCATAAGACATAGAGAATTCCTTTTCTGTCTTGATAGCACATGAGACAATATCTTCGTATGATGAGAAGGATTGTGATACTAAAGCTCGACGGAGAAATGGTTTTAACCCATCAAAGAAATGATCAATCTTACTCCTTGGGTTACGTATATAATCGGAAGCATGCCTCGCTAACCTTGTAAAGTTAGCCTCATACTTTGCGACATTCTCATCCTCCTTCTACCTCAGACTCAGAAATTGTCTTTCCATATCTGCTCGATGGTCACGAGGAAAGTATTTGTCTAAGAAAAGCTCTTTGAACTACCTCCATTCCATATTCGATACGTCATCATCTTCCTTTGTGTTTTGAATCAGCGACCACCACTGATCGGCATCTCCAGTGAGGCGGTAAACTGCCATGACAACCTTCTCCCTTTCACTACTCCCCAAGGCATGGAATATTTTCTCTAAGGAATTTATCCATTTCTCATCTACTATAGGATTTGTACTACCATTGAAGGTTGGTGGTTGTTGCCTCATGAAACGGTCTAGCATTGATCCTCCACGTTGCGGATCAGGGTGCTCCATACGAGTAAGGTTATTATTCATAACCTGAGTGAGTTTTCCCAGTATGGTAATAAGTTGATCAGCACCAGTTGTATCTCCAGATCCACAATAACTATCTTGAGCAGGAGGGAAATCCCTACACGGAGTTCTTGCATTGATACGGTTTCCAATCCTTCCACTAGGCGCCATTTCTAAACAATGGCATAAACTAGATTAGTTTATGAATCAAAATACATAATCCCATACTTATAAAACACTTAACATAAATTGAACTATTTATGGATATAATCCATAATCATAAAAATGTTTTCTTTGAGGAAATATATACTCATAAACCCTTCATAATGATTCGTAAAGAAAATGAGAATTATCCTAAGCATATCCCCCAGGAGTGTCGTAACCAAGAGTGCAGCAAGGCCCGTTGTCGTGCACCAGTTCCCATTCGAGTCTAGCTCAAAGCGGTGTTTTCGGGTTTTACCCCTAGGAACATCTGTGCCAGAGCCGCCTCTACCTGCTCGTATCCAAACAAGGATGTATTGCTCGGAAAACTCACAAAATCTCTACAATACCAAAATTCTATGAAGTTCTTCTATACTAATCCTCAAAGTTCATCTTAGGTCTACGTTCTCTAATCAGAGTTTATCTAAATCTAGCTTCCAAGGTTTGTACTAAACTTCCTCTGATACCAACTGTAACGCCCCGACCCCAGCTACCCAGAGTTGGTGCATTACTTCGTAACATTGGAATGATCACAAAAGATCAAGTCTCGAAAGACCGATTAGTTTAGTAGCCTTGGAAACACTAGATACATTCATAAGTCTTACATTACATCATAAAGTGAAAAACTAATAACAAATTCTTCATAGTCCACACTCATATCCTCTTCTGACTATCCCTGTAGGTCATTCATAAAATACTTCTTCACATCCTGGAAAATATTACAACATTGAAAGGGGTGAGCTCAGATGCTCAGTAAGGATAACAATATTACGGAAGCTTTCATAAATAAACATTAACAATTAAGGCAATGTATAAATAAAACAAAAGCCTTTTAAACATGAACTTCAACATAATATGGAAAAAGTAAAATGAGATAATTCCATTTACTTATTCACATGGATATTCTACTGGTCGAATAATCACATGCAATATCAATAACCACTTTCATAATGAGGGAATGCATAATGCCAGACATTCTGAAACATTTTGTCAAGGCCTCGGCCAAGACGTCTAAAATGATTAAGGCCTCGGCCAAAACCATAAATCAAATTGGGAAAGGGCCTCGGCCAATTCCACGTCTAGTTGTCTCATGAGACCTACCGATGCATCGAGGAGCTATAGCGGGCTCCACCCGTCACTTATTAAGTCCAATACATTCCTCATATGAATAGGTTTAAACATATCATAAACCATAACATAATCGTATCACATAAAACATGCATAAAGGAAACATAACATTTCCACATTTCAATCACAAGATATCAATACAACACATTGTTATAATAAAAACGCTTTCAAAACCATTTTCAATACCAAAATAAAAGAAAGTTAAAACTTTGTATTTATTTTTCAGTAAAAAAAATGATGGCTTGTAGAGGAAGCCGAAACACAAATAATGGTCACAGCGGCAGAGAAGTCGTTGTCGCCGCATAAGTACGGAAAGAAAAACATTCCCTTTTGTCGTTTAGCAAAATGCTTCGTATAAAAAAAGATTCCTTTTGAATAAACGTAAAAGTCAAAGGGGTTTATACACCGTATAAAAGAAAGTTGTGTATAAAACCAAATATGCCTCAATGAAAGGGATTGAGACGAAGTCCTTAAAAAAATCATTTTTAAAATAAAATATATATATTATGTGTATTCACTATAGGTACACATAAAGAGAGTAAAAATACAAAATAAGACATAATAATATCATGACATAATTTGAAAGTAGGAGATTAACCCAAAGAATGGAAGTTGGGTTAAGAAGTTCCCTTACCTCGTGTCTGACTTGACTCAACCGTTCTTTGACCTCCTGAATAATAAACTAGAGTTAATATATACCTTATTAAGAACTATTTTCAATTTCATTATCCTTATTATATCACTTATTACAATGATATGAACATTATGTAATTATTTAAGTTAATAACGGTCGTTTTGTCGATCTTTGGTACTTGAGTCAACAATAAACTTCTTATAATTACAAGTTGTTTATGTGGTAGAATATCCATTATCTCCAGAATTATATTCATGATTTAGATGTCATATATATCATATATATCCATTATATACATTCATTTGTAATATTACGTAACATTTAGAGGTAAGAAATGAAATGCACCGTTCATGGAGACGGTAAGACGTACGTACGCATGAACGCTACTTTCATTTCAATTTCATATTTAATGGAACAAAATCATAATGATATAAATGTATAATATAATTCCAGTATAATATAGTGTATAATACCATTTACTCCATCCTTTATACATCCCACATATGGCATTAACTATTCAAATCACTTTGAGGGGGCGGTAGTCCGCACTTCCTAAAATGAAATTATCGCGTTTTACCCATAATGGAAATCATAAAGTATGCCATAAATGAGAAATACAGAAGCATAAGTAAAACATAAACATATTATATATCATATATAAAAATAGTTACATCTTAATGGCCACATTTCAAGGTGTTATATGAGTGTTGAACAATCATCGTTTCGTGAGGCAGAAATTCGCCATCCACAGAAACCGTATGTTCTTTAACCATTAGATGTAGGTGTGTGTAAGTGTAGCTAAAATACTTCTTATAAAAACATCCTAGTATATTTAGGATACTGGTGTTTTTACAAAAGAAATGAATAAAAATAGTTTAGGGGGTTGGAGAAGAAAAATAAAACAAAACAACATTAGAGAAGACATTACCTCAAAATCGGGTAACTCTTTTTGATTTGAGCCAAAGGCTTCCTTGAGAAGAGTTCTGCCCAAAGTGAGGCTTCTAGGAGTAAGAGGGGGAAGTTGGTAGAGTATTATGCAGAGGTTGGCCGAGCCAAATGGCTTGAAGGTGTGAATAAGGTGGGAGAGGTGGGGGCCTTTTATAAGTGGAGAGGAGGGGCACTCTTGGAAAGTAAAGAAAAGTCACTTTATTATAAAATGAGTTTCGGATTTTAGAGGTCCCAAACTTATATAATTCGAGGATAAGATGATAATGGTTTGAAATATACTCATCCAATAGGTTTTTGACAAGTGTATGATTTGGATTTTACATTATCTTTCCATTTTATTTAAATCGTTAAATAATGAGGTCATCACTGCATCATCATGATGTCATAAATAATTTAATTTATTTAATGTCTAAAAATTATAAAAAAACTACTATGATGTAGGAAATATTTTTAGCTTTCTAATGAATATTTATAATCAAAATTTGGACTTGTGTAACCCCACTTAAAAACTGTTTTAGTAAAACAACTCATGTTTGTGTCAATTTAATTTTAACATTAAATAAATATATATTAATGTCATTTTCCAACTAATGTGGCTCCATGGGGTCCCCAAGTTGACCCATGGGTTGTCTTGGTCGGCCATGACTCATCCAATAGGAGTAGGACAAGTGTCAGGCTATCTCATATTATTAAAACATTATTTGTACCTTAAACTACACTAATTACCTCTAATCGCGATTAAGAACTTAAAAGTTACTATTCACCAAAAATTTATTTTAATCTCATTGAACCACATTTTACTTCTTAATGACAACCATGTATGTCGGATTTTTGAAAATCAAATCACAGAAGTGGTAATATTTCATTTAAACGAAAAATCAGTTATTTAACTACCACTTAGTGGTTTCACTATTCATCAAAAATTGAAGTTTTTCAGAACAAAGCCAAAATTTCACCCTAAGATATAATTGATATTCCGAATTCAAAAATGATGTCTATTTTACAAAATTCCAAACATATAAGTTGCATTAATTAATTTTATAATTAATTCCCGCTGTTACAAAAAATGGCGTGTTTCTAAGAAATAATTTATATCAAAAGATTGGCAATTGTTTATGTCCAATTTCAATGTTAAATTAATTCTAATGACCACCATTGGAGAAAATGGTAAAAATATATTATAATTATACTTTAAAACAACTCAATAGTATAATTTATCACTATAAATTATTTTTATTAAAAAAGTTGTTTTAAGTATTTTTCACTATTCATAAAAAATAGAAGTTCTCAGAAAAATACCAAAAATTCAACATAGGCTAATTTCGATATTCCGAATCCAAAAATGAAGTCCATTTTGATAAATAAAATTTATAAAATTTCAAAAAGTAGGTATTACTATTCACAACGGCTAGTTTAATTCATTGTGGTGTGTGTTAGAGCTCGAGGTTGCGTACAACACACGCTATTGCATTATTCGAAGTGAAACGTACCATGGAAGCTTGGGGTGTTACAAAGACCTAGTGTTAGATGGATGATTTGGGATGAATCATGGATGGGGGAATTATATGTGGTTCAAGACCCTATTGGGAGTTGTAATTGTATTGACTTTTGAGTTTTAATTTTGACATTTGACACATACTTTTCATGGAATATCTACTATTTAGTTTTGATATTGTATTTCTATTTTGGAAATCTAGTGATTCTGGTATTGTTTTGGTTATGGTTATATCATTTGTCTATTGTTATTTATTTCTTCTAGTGTATTAATCTGATGAAGAGGGTATGTCTCCCCTTGATTGATATTAGAACCTTGCTGATAGTTAGCATCCTCTCGAATATGGGGAGTTGTGCATAAGGTCATGTGACCGACTGACTTGTGGCACCGGTGTGTGGCACCTGGTTTAGGACGACACAAAGTGGTATCAGAGCCTGGTTTTGTTTTATTTTCTTTTGTCTTACTATTTGGTAAAGGTAGATAGGATATGTGGAAGAGTCAAACTTTGGTCATGAGCTCGTGTAAGGAAGTATCTAACCCATGTATGCGGGAAAATTCAAGTACCCAGCATGGGATGCTGTTATTGGTACTCGTTGTTACAGTTGAATATTATTTCACATTGGGTGACACAGTTGATATGTGAAGTGATTTTTGTTTCTAAGATTTTATGATATTTGAATCATGGCCCTATATGGAATGATACTTGAGTATGCATGCATCATTCTAAACACTCAGGATTGTTTTTGTGACATACATCATTTTAGGAATGCACATGAAAATAGATTTTGGGTAAGTTATTGAACATGGAATGTTTTTCCTTACTTGGGTAATTGAATTGAAAAGGTTCCAAATATGAACTTGAAAATATTAAATGATGAAAATCTAAACCAATGTGTGTCTAGTGAGAAACCCGAATATTGTTTTTACCATTGTTAACTATGAACTAGATGTAGGATGGTTAAGGGAAGTGATAACACCTCAGTTTTAACCATGTATCTGGGTTTGGGGGAATGAAATGTTATGGATTTATGTGAATCCCCACAACTATTTAAATGTTGTGTTCTAGGTCCTAAGAATCATGTTTGGTATTGTATAAATATGTCTCCATGAAGAAACTTGTTGAGAGGATAAAAAGAGGACATGGCTAGAGATGCATCTCTAATAGTGGAACTTGAGGCACCGATATTTCCATGTGAGGAAGTCGAAGAGTAGTTCGAAGATAAATTTTATCTGTTTATGAAATTCATTGAATGAAACACAGGGGAGATTGTGAAAGGAACATATTATCTGATGAGGGAGTTCTTGTTATAGAACCCCCAACTTTTATCGGAGAGGGTGGACCAGAGGTAGCTTAGTTATGGATTGGGTCCATCTATACTATACTTGACCACATAGAGACTTCTGTTGAGAAGAGATTCATATTGGATACTTAGATGTTATATGGTCAAGTGAAGCATTGGTGAGATATCCCAACTTGGGATGGATATCTGGAGAGTAAGGAGTGGAAGTAATTTTAGGATAAGTTCTTAGGGAATTTTTATTCAGATACGTTGAGGTAATAGGGAGTATTTGAGTTCATTATATTGAATCAGGTAAGTATGTTTGTGATGGACTATGTTGTATGCATCACAAATTTGTAGTGCTTTGTTACAACATTGGAAGGAGATAAGGCTACTATGGTATGGTGTTTTAGGATGTGATTAAATTTAAAATTAAGTCTCAAGTGAATATCTCCAGGTTGAAGAAGTTTTCAAAATGGTTGAATTAGGCTCTCATGTATGAGGGGAACCTAAATGAGTATTCTAGTGGTGAACATGTGCTTTCAGATAGATGGTCCAAAGGTACGACTTCTAAGAGTAGGAAACATCATTATGAGAATTTTTTCCCCGACAGTGGGAAGTAGAGTAGCCAGGTAGAGGGGTTAGTTACTCAGGATATTACCCAAGTTCTTTGTCACCAGTGTGGTAGGTCAGGCCACTTTCATAGCCATTATCCTTTTCCACTATTAGAATGATGATCTATTGTAGGATAAGTCATCTAGAGAGGTTCTGTTAGAACCCATGATAGATGGGTAGTGATGGAGTATCTAGACAGAGCTAGAGTGGAGGAAGGGGATCTTATGCACCGTATCAGTATGTCATTTGGATTTCTACTGGCTAAGGTGGTAGAGGAAGTGGACGAGGTGATTTTATGAAAGATAGAATGTATCAGTAGAGTGGTGTAGTTCAGGGGACTCATACTACATCACAGAGAAGAGGGTAATTATAGTTACATTCCATTAAGACTAAATTTTTGGATAGAGAGGTTGGATTGTCAACAGTGAGTGGTACTATTCTTGTAGATTTTATTCTAACTAGTTCCTTGTTTGATATTAGTGCCTCTCATTATTTTATTTCTTCTCAACTTATCAATGGTTTGAACCTGGTGGTGGAGTTTTTGAGTGGGGTTTTGATGATGGATGCACCTTTGGAAGTACGGTCTAGGGACATCTGTTTGTGCAAGAGGTGTTCTCTTGAGGTTGAAGAGTATCATTTTCGATGGGATATTTATATTATTGACATGACATGATTTTACCTAATTGTGGATATAGACTAGATAGTAGCATAACAAGACTATATATATTGTTACCACATTAGAGTGATGTTTACGTGTCCTGAGGGTGACAAGTGTATTAATCGTGGGGAGTGGGATATCAAGGAAGGCCATGCAATTTCAGTTCATCAGCAACATGGGGAGATTTCCACCTATGTCTCTAGTTTGTTTCTAGATAATATAGGTGTTAAGTAGGATGTATTTCCTCCTATAGTAGATAGATTTCATGATATATTTCTTGAAGACTTATCAGGGATGCCACCTAAGAGAGACTTAGAGTTTACAAATGAGCTCATGATGGGGGATGAGCCAATTTATATTCCATAATAAATAATGGCACTGACAAAGATTTATGAACACAATAATCAGATCGGGGAGTTTGAGGATAAGGGGCTTATCTAATCAAGTATGTCACCTTGGAGTTCACCAATCTTTTTTTCAAAGAAGCCTGATAAAACTATTCACTTGTGTGTCTATTACTAGAAGTTGAACTGGATGAATGTGAAGAACTAATATCCTCTTCCACATATCAATAATCTATTTTACTATTTGAGGGAAGCTTGTGTATTTTAAAATATTGACTTGTGATTAGTGTATCATCAGTTGAGAGTTCAAACTTCTAATACACTAAGGACTTATTTTAGAAGTAGTTATAGACTGTATGAGTTCATCCTGATGCCGTTTGGGATGATGAATTCACTATTAGTGTTTATGGAATTGATGAATAGAATCTTCAATCCATACTTAGATCAATTTGTGTCAGTTTTTGTGGATTACATCCTAATGTACTCTAATACTCATGACAATCATGCCCAACATCTTGGCATCATCCCAAGTACAATGAAAGAGAATAAAATATATTCCAAACTATCTATGATTAAATTTTGGATTGAACAGATAAACTTATTGGGTCACATCATATTATAGGATGGTGTGTCGGTGGACCTAGAGATGGTTTGGGAAGTTGTTTCTTGGGAGTATCCTAATTTTTTTCGATATCCATATCTTTATGGGGTTGGATAGATATTATCATAGGGTTATCCATGACTTTTTCCAATTGGTAGAACCACTTTTAGGCTTGAGAAAGAAGGGATTAAAGTTTGAATGGTCCGAATCATGTGAGAATTACTTCAAAGATCTGAAGAAGAACTTAACATCAACAACGATCATGATACCACCTGATCATGGTGAGAAGTATATGGTGTTCTTTGATTCTTATAGAATTGGTATTGAAGCATTATTGATGTAGGGAGATTGATTTTTGGCATATGAGTCTCGATATTTAAGTCCATATGAATGGAAATACCCAATGCATGACCTTGAGTTGGCTGTAGTGGTTTATTCTTTAAAGTGTGGGAGAAATTATATATTGAATGAGAATTTTTTTATGTATACTGATCATAAAATCTTAATGTATATCTTCTACCAAAAATATTTGAATCTTTGATAGTGGATATGGGATGAGTATATATAGTCATTCTATTTTGATCAAGAATATAATATAGGAAAGGGAAACAATGTTATTGATACTGTAAGAAGAAAAACTCAAACTTAGTCTATTCAGGAGTCTAATGTTGAGTAGAAGATGATGACCTTACTAGATAAACTGCATGTTTTGGTTCAGTAGAGTCCAGAGAATATGACTCTCTTATCAGTTTCAATTGAGTCTAAACTTTTGATATGGATCAGGTATAGATAGTATTAGGATCTCGAATACTTCACCTTGAGGTAAATCCTTGGATGTGGGGAGAAAGCTTCAGATATGAGCATATATAACGATGAAGTCATCTATGTAAGGAATCAACTTGTTATGCCTACAAGTATGAGGAAGGAGTCTATCTGTAAATTTCATTCCTCAAAGTGTGTGATGCATTTAGGATTGACTAAAATGCACCATGACCTACATCGATAGTTTTAGTGGTCGAGAATGAAAAATGTAATAGCAGGGTTCATGACACAATGCTACACCTTCCAATAGGTGACGGCTGATAATCAATGACCTGGTGTTTTAATACCACCATTTCACACTCCATAATGGAAGTATGAAGATGTTACCATGTAATTTTTTGTGGGTCTCCCAAGGATGCCTCAGAAGAATGATGTTATTTGGGTGATTGTGGACCACCTGACAAAGGTAGAGCATTTCTTACCGGTGTGGGATAATTTCTTAGTGGATCAGTCGGGAGAATTGTATGTTTGGTAGACATTCCATCTGAATGGGGTGTCAGAGACTATTGTTTATATTGTGACCAATATTTTAGTTCTCGCTTCTGGAAGGGCTTATAGAATGTGCTTGGTACATAGGTTCTCTTTAGTATGGCTTTCCAACCACATATAGATAGGTAGTCCAAATGAACTATAAAACTACTTGAAGATATGATTCAGGCGTGGGTCATATACTTTGGAGGATCTTGATATAAGTACCTATATTTAGTGGAGTTCGCCTATAATAATAGTTATCAATAAACTATATATGTGGAACCATATGAGTCCTTTTTATAATAGGTCATGAAGATCCCCTCTACGATGGATGGAGGTAGGTGAGTCAAAACTATTTGGGATTATGTCTCATGCAAGATAAGTCAGAGCAGGTATAACTAATTCAAAAGAATATAACTACAACTCAGAGTAGAAATAATTTGTATACCGATATATGTCAATGACCCCTAGAGTTTGAAGAGAGTGACCAGTATTCCTTCGAGTGTCACTTAGGTTGGGTCACTACAGGATACAGAGATGGGGAAAGTTGTAACCTAGTTTTGTTAGAGAATTTGAGGTTGTGGAGAGAATCAGACCAGTGTCATACTGATTGGATGTTCAATAGAGATATAGTGCTATGAATGATGTTTTCCATGTGTTAAAAATTCAGTGGTATCACCCCAAGCCTTCTCATGCGATCGATGTGGATTATGTAGAGTTTGAGATAGATGCTTCCTTTGAGGATCATCCGATATGTGTGTTGGATCGCATTGAGAAAGTGTTGTAGGTAAAGGCCATGCCTATAGTTCATGTATTGTGACAACATGGATGTGTTCAAGAGGAAACTTGGGAGATATAAGCAGACATGAGGGCATAGTGGCTCGATATTTTTTACACAGAATCTTAGAGATGCTTGGGAGGATAGCTCAAGGATGATCTATTATAAGGTGAGGAGATTTTCAAATACTGACCTTCTATAAAGATGTATCGATCTTGTTTACAGTTATTATTTTTCCTAGTTTTGAGTACTTTTTAGTAGGGTTGTACATTGGGGTTCATTTGAGTGAAAATTATGAATTTTGGAAGGAAGAGGGAAAGCACATGGTTGGAGAAAGGTTTTCCCAAACCATGTGCCCTATCCCAGAAAACTATCTGAACCAAAATAGTGGTGATTTTCATGGATATCACATGGTTTTTCAAATCATGATACCTATTAAGAGAAACCATGCACCCTTAGAAGAGGCACACGACTAAGGTACATGGTTTGCAAAACCGTGCACCTCTACCCAGCAAACCATTCATGGGTTTTAAGTTAACTTGAAAATTAAATTTTAAAATACACTAACCCCCATAATAACCCCAAATAGACCCCCAATTGACCCAAAATGATTAATCTTAATTTTGAAGTGTCTTAGATAGATTTGAAGCCCTCTTGACCATTGTTCTTGGAGAATCGAAGGATTGATTGAAGATTTGCACCTCCCCAGGTATGTTTTTTCTTTCTGTTTAGATCTATTTCTCCCTTTCTCTCCCATTACACTTCTTAGATAAAAGAGGGATGTTTATCAACTATTGGTTCTAGATCTATACCTAGGTTTTTCAGATATTTATTATTTATCTTGAATTTAGGATTCATATCCAAATCTCATTCTTCATTGTGATTGTGGTTTTTCCATTTGAATCTGGAGATCTCTATTGGCGAGTGTTCTTCATCAATTTTGTGGTAAGTGGTACAAATACGAATCCCATAGTATTTATTTAATTACATGAATGTAATTATGATAATTTCATTTTCCATGATTGGGTAATTGATTTTATAATTGAATTGATTTGTTTAATTTCCATGTGTTAACAATTTAGGTTAATTGAGGCAATTGAGTTTGTAAATTGAATTAATTAATTGTTGAATTAATTAATAGGATATTGCATATTATGAAACTGAATGTGAAATAAAATTAACTAATTATTGAATTAATTAATGATTTTTTTGATTATGAAATTGTTATAAATGGATCAATTATTTATTGAATTAATTAACAATTTTTTTGAATGACTAATGTGATAGAAGGTTAATATTTATTAACCATGATTGATGTGATATATGTGATATGTATGTTTGATTGAGAATTAGGTGTGGGACATAGAATGATGCTTCAAATACTCATGAGAGTTATTGACATGACTTTCTAGAACCAACAACATGCATGTGAATATTTTTCTAGGACATGGATTGATGCTCTAAATACCCATGGTGTGTGGGATTGGGATTGATGATCTAAATACCCATGGGGTTATGGACATGATTTTCTATTCCCATGATTTGGCATTGGACTATGGTTATAATTGGCCATTATACGAATTTAATTGAAATGGATAATGAAAACTCATGTGATATAGTGATTTGTGAATTATTTATGTGATATGGTTCAGACTCAGGCATAGGCCGAAATAGGTTTTGGGGTTTGGGTTTCCTTAGGAACCCAATATTTTATATAGATATTGAAATAATAATTAATGGGATAAATATTTAATTAATCTTTTTTTATTATCTATACAATTGAATACACTGTTTGACTGAATTTGTTTTAGATGCCATCAGTGGTGGACTACTGAGTTGTACTCACACCCTACTCAGGCTACCTGATCAGAACCCAAATAGAATTTATGTTTGTAGGATAGGATAAGTGAAAAGGACTTGTGTTATATGGATGATTTGGGATTGATCATGGATGAGGGAACTAGACTTGGTTTGGGACTAAATTGGGAGTTTTCAGTGCCTTTAATTTTGAGTTTTCATTTTGACACTTGACAAATAATTTGGCTTGGCGTATCTATTATTCAGTCTTGATATTGTATTTCTATTCTGGTCATCTTGTGATTTTGGTATTTTTATGGTTATGGTTATATCATTTGGCTATTTTTATTTATTTCTGCTAGGGTATTAATTTGATAGAGAGAGTATAGTATCCCCATGATTGATATTAGGCCATCACTACTAGTCAGCAGCCTCCAGCATATGGGGAGGTGCACTGGGAGGATAGGTGACTATCCTACTTGGGGCACCTGTGTTAGGTACTGGGACAGGTAGCGGAAGCCAATGGACCAGGAATTTAAATTTTTTCACATCACTGGAGAAACATTACAACGTTGAATCTGGTGAACTATCTCGGTACAGTCTGAGGACCATGCATGAATTTGACAGAGCCAAAAAATAAAACGAACAAGTAACTTGTTTAAAATCTGACATGGGAAAGTTCATCGCATGATGCTGGAAACCATTGCATGAAGACTTTGATGTTGAAGACCTCTAGATCGTCCACACATGCCTCTCTAATTTGCTTACGCATCGTCCGTTAGAATCCAGGTGCTAGTGTGGTACACCAACGAGCTCTTCGACGCAACAATGATCACCGAAAGGAAAGAGACTTCGATCTAAGAAGGATAACCTTTATGTTCTTCCTTGCTTGAGATAATTTCTCTCTATATTCCAAGAGGAGAGGGAGGCTCTCAATTCTAGCACATGAATAGTTCAATGGGGAGAGACTCCCTCTTAATTATATCGAGAATAACTTGAATACCCGGTATGGGTTCCCGGCCCCCGTTTAATAGATATTCACATTACAAGTTTTATAAATATTTATTTATGTCAAATTAAATTATTCTATAAATAATATTTATTTATTTTAAAAATTTGAGGGAAACTCCCCCTTAATTGAATTAAAAAGATAGAGCCTCTTTTCTGTTTGGGAAAGAGGGAACCCATTACGAGAAGGGAAAAATACCTTAAAGACAAAAGTCAAAAATATTCCAATAAGTAAAAAAGAAGAACATTTCAAAATAGGCACTGTAAATCCTCATCACCCCATTTCTAGACATTACCAAAGTGAGATAAGTCAAGAAAATGCGTCACCCCCTAATCCAAGAGTTGCACCGTGCTGGCAGTACAACAAGGTAAAACACCTATCCAACAAACAAAGAAAGTGGAGGGGAGCCGGATGAAGGATGCCAGCACACCCTTACCTCTTTTGGGCCGACCACCCGACAAAGCATGAAAGGATCTTCCAGCAATGTCCACCTGATGCAACATAGAAAAAAGACAGAAACCACTGACAAAATGTCATGGAGAGGCACCCATTCGTCCGTCAATGTGATGACACATGGCTGGATGATGTGTGTCAACACACCCATACCTCTTTCGAGGACGCCCACCCAGCAGCACCAACAATTGAGTGCTGCACCAAATGCAGTAAGAAAAACTAGTATCCATAAAGAGGTCTTCCCCTCAAGAACTTGCAGAACCAAGAAGACAAGAAAACAATAAGCTCAGTCTTTCATTAACCAGGCCAAAAACGTCGTGGGGGACAACAAACCAAACAACGACAGAAGCCAACCACAAATCCCGAGCATGAAGAAACCAAGAACCACCCCCATTCCTATATAAACCTCCACTCAAAGAAACCAAACAAGCTGGAAGATTCACTGTCACATGGGAAAACAACCACCAACCGAAAAAAGAACCAACCATATCCACTCCGGTGATGCTCAGCTCCGAAACCAAATCTAAGAGGTGAGGGAAGTGCAGCCAGTACGTAGAGAGAATGAGCTTCTGTCCCACAAGGCACCGGAAAAAAACTAGGTCTCACCGCAAGCTTCGAATCCCGCCATAAAACCAGATCTGAACAGATCTAAGAATACCGAGGGGATGAAATGCACGACGACGAATGGGGGAGGGGATTGAAGGGAAGTACCTACGCAGATCTGCAAAAGGCATCACCCACACAAATCTTCATCCAGCTGCTTCGACGCCCATCCACCAAAGCCAAAATGATCAGTAAGTCAGTCACAAATCCAACTACTGAGGCACCCAGAAAACCACCAATGCATCCAGAAAGCATCGGAAAAATCTCTATCTGCAACCACAAGAAGGAACCAAGCTGCGGCCAAAAATCCTGCTTCACCATTCGATGAAGACGCCGAGTGAACCCCTTGCATCAAATGGCCACCTCCTAAAATGAATCCCCATCGCACATAGAAATCAGCACATGAACAAGAATCATCAAGGGGTTCCCAAATCTGGAGGGAAACCGGGGAAGAGGAAGCCTGGTGAAGAGGCAGATGAAATCCAAGCCACCACGCCGCCCGAAAGATCACGAGATGGAGAAAATCCCTCCTGCAACCATTGAATCTCACCGAAGGACGTAGATCAAGACAGATCCGAGAGAAAGGAGGCCAAAACCTCCAATCCATTGATAAAAGCAATCAATCGCACGACACGATATTCAATGCGCCAAACCAAAAGGCAACAGAAGGGGAAGGCAAGGAAGAACCCGAAGTTGAAGGAAGAGGAGATGAGCAGGTGGCTGAGAAAACAACAAAATCAAAAAACCCTAAGTAGGGAAGAACCATGCATAGGGATCGAAGCAAGGAATGAAGAAAACCCTAAATGGAGAGGACGCGCTCAGGGTCGGGATCCAGCTGAGAAAGGCGCCATCTCACTTAACCTTATAATGACCATAAATAATATTTATAATTTTATCACTAACTGAAATATATATTAAATATATATTGCGTGATAAACTTGAATCTATAACTCAACTAACTTCTCCTAAAAATATTAAACAAACCATGGATATTTAAATCCATTCGAATAATATTTTATCTTTGTATATACTAATCACTTGTAAATACATGTTATAAATAAATTCAACAAATTATTCTTAACTTGAATAATTAAAGAATTTATTTATTACTTGGTGACCTATAGAACTTAGATAATACTCAGACCTCTTGGTGGGCCCCACCAAGTTCTATATTCCCTATTCCTAGAATAGGGAAGATTCTAAAAGCGCTATAGTGTGTGACCCTCTAGGCCCTTATCTCTATAGAAGTGAATAATATTCACTGACCAAGATCAGGGTATAACAACCCATCGAGGCCCCTAGAGAGATAAGGTAAAGTCAAAGAAATGACTACCTTACTACGAACATGGTCTGTGTAATATAATCTCTTCATCATAGATATCTCAATAAAGTAGAATGCACACTAGTGTCATAATCCTTTACCTCACATTATTTTATTTGTTGATTTGTCCAGACGGTCTTACCTTCCACTACCATGGACATGGATTTAATAAAGGTGCAACCATCATAATCAACGAGGCCCAAGATATCTCTTCCTCAACTCAAAAGAGAAAAATCATATCTTGATCATTCAATCAATGTCATGTCACCAGTAACGTACCCAACAAAAACTACCTGACCATGACTTAATTGCCATGGTTTTCTCCTTGTATTAAATTACAAAATTAAATGAAATACATTGATAATGATCTCAAATATGGAGACCCTTACACATGTTTGTATATAGGAACAACCAATGACACCTGAAACATGTGGTGTTACTATTATACAGGTTTGTCCTCATAATCTCAACTACTAAAGATCATCAATGTCACGACCCGTCCTCGGGACCCGTGTCGTGACTACCCCAAGCCCGCCTCCCATAGGCCAAAGGCTGGCGACTAGCACCAAGGCGTAAATCCCGACAAAAAGGGGAAGGAATTGCCTTTATAAAGTAAACAAACAACACAGAGTAAGCAAGCAAAAGTATACACTAAGTAATACTGGGTACAAAAGTAAGTGTGGAAAGTAAATGGGCCAGAATACAAACCCAAACTGAAAGTAAAGTACGACTGGAAAGAAAGTAAAACAACTGAAAGTAAAGCAGCAACGTCGAGCCGTCCACTGGAAGTCCCACCTGAAGGGTGGGTATAGATAACCTCCTCAGCACCTCGGGTCCAGCTGTCTGCTCCGTGTACGTCCCGCCAAGTGGTCCACCTCCAGGTACCGACTTGCTCCACGAGCCTCAACCACGATCAGCGCTGTTCGTCGTCTGCATCCAAAACAACGTAGTGCGGGCATAGCCCGTGCATGAGTGAGTATACGCTACTCAGTAGGGACCTCGAGACCTCCAAAGGTCTCCCAGAATCCACAAAAGATAATCCACAAAGGAAATATACAATCATGAATTAACATCCAACAATACTTAGGTATATGCCCATACATATACCTAAGTCATCAATTTCAGTTCGGCTCCAACATCCGAGCCCAAGTTCGATCACGTCCACACAGGAAAACACAAACCAATCCACATAGGAAAGTACAACCCAATCCACATAGGAAATAAAGTCAATCATATCGAAGATAATGATTGAAAGTCAAGACTCAGCTCACACATGTATACTTATTCGTAAGGTGATAGAGATAATTAGATATAGCCACTGATTCATCTAAGTTGGGACCCATGTACGATACTAAACCAGCTAAGCTATCGGACCCATATAGGATACAGACCAACTACTCTTCCAGACCCACGTAGGATAGCAAGAACAGAGTCAAACACTTCCAGACCCACGTAGGATACAAGAACAGTAGTCATTGCCATTGAACCCACAGAGGATTTTAGTATGGTCTTCATCGCTGCCGAACCCACGGAGAATTTCGGTGCAGTCTTCATCGCCGTCGAAACCATGGAGGATTTCAGTATGGTCTTCATCGCTGCCGAACCCACGGAGGATTTCAGTGCAGTCTTCATCGCTGCCGAACCCACGGAGGATTTCAGTGCAGTCGTCGTCGCAGTCGCAACCAGCTCTAGGGTTCCCGCACACACCATGCTCATTTTCGGGAGGGTCCGCTCCACGAGCCAAAGGGGGTCGATACATCAACTGACAGATAGTCCGGAGTTGATGGATCCCAAAGTTCTGTCTCAACAAAAGGAACTCAACGCGACAGACGGCGCGTCAATCGGACGCCCAGTCTGAGAGTTATTGACTATTTTGTTCCAGGGGCCCGGTTGGTTTTTAAGTCAAAACAAACCTGACCGCACTCCAACTGTGTCCAAACCTCGAGCGGATTAAACCAAAAGGTCCATCTCACTAAGATGAATCCAACAAAGTCGACGACACGTCAATCGAACGTCCGGAGCTCAAGTAATAAGCGTTTCCGCTCTGAGGGCCCGGTTGGTTTCGTGCTCGAACCAACCCGGACGTATCCAAAGTTCTCCGAAACCTTGAGTATAATATACCAAAACGACCGTCTCGATCCAAGGATCGCATCCCAACTGACGGTGCGTTGATCGGAGGTCCGTATCCCAAGATACAGGCGTTTGAACAGAACTATCCGAAAAATAGGGGGTTTTGGGCCCGGACCGACCCGGCCCAAGACCCCATGGGTCGGCCTGAACCGGGTCCGGGTCCGGACCATTAGGGCGTGGCCCAGCCTAGTGGGCGCTTCTCGGCCCATCCGGCGTGGCCCGGCCCAGCCGGCCCGGCCTGGGCGGCCGGTTGGCCTGGCGCGGGCACGACCCGGTGTGGCCAGCTCAGCGCTGGCCAAGCTGAGCGGAAGGGGGGGGGGGGCGCTGCCCCCTGATTGAAACTGAGGCCCCCACATGGGGGCCACTCCATTTTGCCAGCCGGGGGTTACGACTCCTGGGATTCTCAGAAACCGGCCGGTGAGTCACCGCGGGACCAGCCGGTCCCGCCCCTTGTGCACCGGCGGCCGGCGGCTCCGACCGCCCTCTCCTGCTCTGCCGCGGCCAAAGGCCATGGCCTTGGTCTGACCGGCGCGGCGCGACGGCGTCACGCCCCTCCGTCGCGGTCCGCCCGGCTGCGGCCATTTGTGGTTTTTCGGCGCAGCGAGACGGCGCCGCGCCCCTTTGTCGCGGCCCGACTCTGGTCGCGGCTTCGTTTGGCCTCAACGGCGTGGCGCGACGGCGCCACACTTCTTCGCCCGTTCCTCTTGCTTCTGCATGGTGTCGTTGCACCGCGATGCCTTTGCTCGTGCCGCAAGAGTACAACATCAAAAAGGGGGAGGAGGGTCGTCCGGGTTCGTGTGGTCTGACCTCCTCCCGTTATGACGACAACAGGCGGCCATAAAATAAAGATGAAGAACGGAAAAGAAAAATCCACAAACATCAAGTTAACCCCTACCTCAATGAAGTTGTCGAATGAGGTTTGTCGCGGGAAAGGGACGTCGAGGAAGACGGCGTCGCAGAAGGAGGATCGTCAGCGTCGCGGTACACGTCGTCGAGGTACACGGTGCCGCGGTACACGACGTCGCGGAGAAGAGGACCATCGATGTCACAATACACGGCGTCGCGTCGTCGATCTCCGAGGAATCAGCGTTATTCGCCGTCCTTCATCGGAGGTCAGCATTCTTTGTCGGTGATGGTGTGTTCTTCGCGTTCTTCAAGGAGGAAGATGAAGATTCCCAGGCTTGAGCAATTTCTCTCCGACCTTCTCAAACAACGAAATAACCCTTAAAGAAATAAGACTTTGTCTTATTTAATTAACACACAAAAGCCAACATTCAATTCTAAATTCAAAATGAATCCAAGAATTGATTACATTTAATAACTTAATTCAATTTCATTAATTAAGAGAGTTGACTTGGTATTTAAAAGGGGTGCGGGTGAGTTACATATTAAATTCACAAGACGGAGGTTAAAAGGGATTTGAAGGGGTGGGGATCGTGTGGGCGCCACTTCACTAATATCCTACCTAGTGGACTTAGGATATTAGTGGGTCCCACTCTAACCACAAAGCATAGGTTTAAACTACCTAGAATAGAAAAAAAATTGTAGCACAATATTTTATTTCATTATTTAATTAACCCATTATTTAATAACCTCACCCGAGCAACACAACTCCGAAAAAGGTGTTCCTAAGCAATTACCGATGCTGCGATTCCATCGGTGCCCTCAGATTTTGATTCCAAGCACCGGTTCAAAAGTTAGAAAAACCCGTTCATTCATTCACTGAACGTACCCGAGCTGAACTTCAGAACATGATTCCGGGCACACCGGGCCTCGGAATCAGGTGCCGTCAGAAACTGCGTACTTGTAAAATCCCAGAGAAAATTAAGAAAAAAGTTCCCTTTAAATTTACGGGTCTTTACATTACTACCACCTCAGGGATTTACGTCCCCGTAAAGATACATCACAAACTAAGGGAACAAATGAGGGTACTGAGCACGCATCTGAGCCTCCCACTCCCAAGTGCTCTCTTGGAGGTTCCCGTGCTACCATCTGATGCGCACTAGAGGTATTGACCATCCACGTAAGGACCGCTCTTGTCGATCCTCGATCTCCATCGGGACCTCCGCAAAAGTCGCCCCATCGTCAATGTCCAACTCCCCATGGTCGATGATATGTGTTAGGTCATGCACGTATCTCCTCAGCTAAGATACGTGGAAGACGTCGTACACCCGGTGCAACTGAGGTGGTAGAGACAAGCGATAAGCAACCTCGCCTATCCTGCTAAGGACCTGTAATGGTCTGATGAAGTGCGGAGATAACTTGCCACCCCGGCCAAATCTCCGTAATCCACGTCGAGGTGAGACCCGCAAGAAGACGTGGTCACTATCCTCGAACTCCAGTGGACTCCACCTCCTGTCAGCATAAGACTTCTGCCGGCTCTGAGCTGTCCTCATCCGCTTCTGGATGACCTGGACTTTCTCTATTGTGGCCTGGACCATCTCCGGTCTGACAAGTGCTGACTCCCCAGGGTCTGTCCAGCACATAGGTGATCTGTAAGGTCGTCCGTACAATGCCTCGTATGGTGCCATCCCGATGGTGGAGTGGTAGATGTTGTTGTACATGAAATCCACCAAGGGTAGGTGGTCCTCCCAGCTGCAACCAAAGTCGAGGACACATGCACGGAGCATGTCCTCGAGAGTCTGAATGGTCCTCTCCGTCTGACCATCCGCCTGAGGGTGAAAGGTGGTGCTCAGATGTAGTTGCATCCCGAATGCCTCCTGTAACCCCTTACAAAGCTGAGAAGTAAAGAGATCATCTCAATCAGAGACGATAGATGATGGCACACCATGAAGCCGTACGATATCCTGAATGTAGAGGCATCACAAGCTCTCCACTGAGCCCTGCACTCTGATGGGTAAGAAGTGATCCGACTTGGTGAGTCGGTCGACAATCAACCAAATAGAGTCGTGACCTCTGGAAGTATGTGGAAGTCCAGTCACGAAATCCATAGATATCCCATCCCACTTCAAATCTGGGACCTCCAAGGGCTGCACCAATCCCGCTGGTACATGGTGCTCTGCCTTCACCTACTGACAGGCGAGGCATCGAGAAACAAACTTAGCTACAACCTTCTTCATACCCGGCCACCAGTGCTGACGTCTGAGATCCTGGTACATATTTGCCACTCCTGGATGTACCGCTGAAGGGGAAGTGTGAAACTACCTCAACACCTCCTTCTGTAAAGAAGCCGGTACCATGGTACGTCCTCTGAAAAGGACGACGTGCTCTCCCCCCACAGAGAATCCATCAGGTGCCTGTCCTAAGGATATCTACGCATGTCGCGTCTCACATTCAACGTCCCCACGCTGTGCCTCTCTGACCCACTGAAGAAGTGGAGGAGTGACTGTGAGTGACTGAAGAAAGGATGCTCCATCTATATCCATGAAGGATATCTGCAAAGCGGATAGCTGCTCCGTCGCCTCCCCGAGTAGCTAAATGCCCGTCCTCCTGCTGAGGGCATCAGCTACTATGTTCCCCTTTCTAAGAGTATAGACTATATCAAAGTCATAGTCCTGGAGGAACTATAGCCATCACCGCTGTCTTAGATTCAGGTCCTTCTGCGAGAAGATGTACCTGAGACTCTGGTGGTCAGAGTAGACTATAAAGCGCTCTCCCATCAGGTAGTGTCGCCACATCTTCAGAGCGAAGACCACTGCTGCTAACTCCAGGTCATGGGTAGCGTAGTTCTGCTCATGATTCCTCAACTAACGCGATCCATAGGCGATCAATGCCCGCTCCTGCATCAGGACACATCCAAGTCCGGTCCCTGATGCATCGCAGTAGACTACGTACCCCACTCCCTCCTCCGGTAGCCTCAAGATAGGTGCACTGGTCAATCTCTATCTCAGCTCCTGGAAGCTCTAATGACATCTGTTTGACCAAACGAAGGGTTTCCCCTTCTTCGTCAAAGATGAGAGTGGTGCCACAACTCTGTAAAAGTCTGGAAAAAATCTCTAGTAGTACCCAGCTATACCCAAGAAACTCTGCACCTCCGTCACGCTCCTGGGTGGCTCCCAAGCAAGCATTGCCTCGATCTTCGTAGGATCCACCGAAACTCCCACCTCAGAGATGATGTGTCCTAAGAAGTGGACCTCACATAACCAGAACTGACACTTTGAGAGCTTTCCATAAAGCTGGTGCTCTCAGAGTGTGTCCATTACAACCCGCAAGTGGTAGGAGTGCTCCTCCTCAGTGGTCGAGTATATCAATATGTCGTCGATGAAGACCATGAAAAATCAATCGAGGTATGGCTGAAATATCCTGTTCATGAGACTCATTAACACCTCTCGGGCATTGGCTATGCCGAATGGCATAACCAAGAACTCATAGAGGCCATACCGATATCTGAAGGCCGTCTTCTACACGTCTTCGTCTCGAAATATGAGCTGATGATAGCCTGATCTAAGGTCTATCTTTGAGAACCACCATGCTCCCTTGAGATGATCGAAGAGGTCGTCAATCCTCGGTAGTGGATACTTATTCCTCACGGTCACCTGGTTTAGGTGAAGATAGTTGACACACAGTCGCAAGCTCCCATCCGCCTTCTTGGAGAACAATATCGGGGAAGCCCAGGGTGAAACACTGGGTCAGATGAATCCCTTGCCCTGCAAGTCCTCCAGCTGTACCCATATCTCTCGAAGCTCAGCGGGAGCCATCCGATATGATGGAGTGGATATCGGGGCTGTCCCGGGGTACAGGTCAATATAAAATTCTACCTCTCTGCGAGGAGGTAGTCCTGGAACGTCGTCAGGAAAAACGTCTGCATACTGATCCACCACTACAAGAAAGCTCGGACTCTGCACATCAACTGCTCCTAGGATGAGGCTAGCCAACTGATGAGTGATGGGTTGTCCTCTCCTCTGCGTGAGTCCATCCTGCGCTACAAAGGCTCCCTTCTCGCTGGTGAAGGTGAACCTGCTCCCGTCGGTGTATACACACCACACCTTGCGCCTAATACAGTCGATCTGAGCATGGACTGTAGATAACCAATCCATGCCCAAGATGACGTCGTAAGGCCTCGACGCTGCTACAAGAAGATCCTAGCCGAAACTCTCGCCTCCTAGAGTAATCTCACACTGCCGGCACCAGTGCATAATCGTTGAGTCTGCTCCCGTAGGAGTCTCTATCCGTAAGGATCGAGCCAACGGCTCTGTCGGAATCTCCGAGCTCTGAACAAGGGAAGCATCAATAAAAGAATGACTCGCTCATGTGTCTATAAGAACTACATAAAGGGTGGAGTAGACACAGATAGTACCTTGAATCATCTCTGGCGCGCTGTGGTCATAGGCCTCCGCTACCTGAAGCTGAGCCTATCTCTGCCTGCCAGCTCCCTCTGGTTGGGGTGGACCTCCTGGTGGTGGTGGTGGTAAAGCCTCAAAGAGTCGCCCACCACCTGCTGCTTGGCCAACTCCCTTGCCTCATCCGCCTACTCTCAGCGGACCTCCACGGTTGAGACTCTGCCTCTGCCTGGGTGGCCCCTCAACCGTCTGCTGCTCCTCTGCACGACGGGTCGGGCAGTCATGAGCCATGTGGCCCTGCCCGCTACATGCGTAGCACTGCCTGCTCCTCGGAAGGCTGGCTCTATTTCGTGTGCCCAGCACCTCGGAGCCAGTGTCCTGAGGTCGTCTTTATGATGGTCTGGTCCGCCTGGACCCCTGTGACATCCGTCGACTTCCAGCTGCAGACGAATCTACTACGTGCCGCCCTGCGGTAGGTATCGCTGCTGGCGTAGGCTCAACAAGAAAGCTCTCTATGAGAAGAGCTCACTCCAGTACTCCTAACTGTGTCGGACTGCTGAGGGAGATCATCGATGCCCTGATCTCATGCCTCAGTCCCTGCTCAAAGGTACGGGCCCGGAAGAATGGGTCCCGTACCATGTCCGTAGAATAACGCGAGAGATCGGTAAATATCGCCGAGTACTGGGCGACCATCATGCTGCCCTAGCGCAGCTCTAGAAGCTCCTAGATGCGTACCGCACAGAGGGTGGCTGGGACGAACTCCGAGTGGAAGAGGCTCTCAAAGTCCTTCTAGAGGAGAGATGCCTCATCGTGCACCAGGAGCATCAAGCTCCACCATCTGCCAGCTGCCGCGTGCAGGAGGCTCGCTGCGAGGATCACCATGAGGTCAGGTGGTGTCCCCACTAACCTGAAAACTCGCACAACCCCCTCCAGCCAATCCTCGGTTGCCTAGGGGTCCGTCTCCCCGCGGATCCTGGGCGGTCTCTGATGCTGAAACTCGTGCAGTGCACTAAAGTGACGTGCACTCTCAATGGCTGGGGCTAGTGGAATCAGTGGCGCAGCGGGTAGTGGTACCTCCGGTGTCTCTACTGAAAAAGGGCCCTACACTGAGGCCTCGTCGCTCGGTGGGCTGTCGTCTCGTACAAAGCTTAGAACCCTAGCTGGCTGCCGTCGTGGGGCCATCCTAAAAAGAAACAGGTGCGCCACGGTCAAACTGTATACCTGGTGAGCTGACAAAAAGTAATCACAAAAAAAACTTTTGAAACACACATGCAATTAATGTTTTCGTGATTTGAGTCAAAAATCCGAAGTCAGGGTCCTGGTGTATAGATACGTCGGCCACCGCACCAACACTGGACTCCCTGGACTGATAAACACAATCAATACCCATAACACTATTACTTCACATAGAATAAAGATCAGAGTCCTGGGTTCTGCGGTAGAACCGAACTCCTCTAATACCAATTTGTCACGACCCATCCTCGAGACTCGTGCCGTGACTACCCCAAGACCGCCTCCCATAGGCCAGGGGCTGGAGACTAGCACCAAGGCGTAAATCTCGACAAAAAGGGGAAGGCATTGCCTTTATAAAGTAAACAAACACCACAGAGTAAGAAAGAAGAAGTATACACTAAGTAAAACTAGGTACAAAAGTATGTGCGGAAAGTAAATGGGCCAGAATACAAACCCAAACTGAATGTAAAGTACGAATGGAAAGAAAGTACAACAACTGAAAGTAAAGAAGCAACGTCGAGCCATCCATTGGAATTCCCACCTGAAGGGTGGGTAAAGATAACCTCCTCAGCTCCTCGGGTTCATCCGTCCACTCCGTGTACGTCCCGCCCAGTGGTCCACCTCCAGGTACCGACTTGCTCCAAGAGCCTCAACCACGATCTGCACTGTCCGTCGTCTGCATCCAACACAATGTAGTGCGGGCATAGCCTGTGCAGGGGTGAGTATACACTACTCAGTAGGGACCTCGAGACCCCCGAAGCTCTCCCAGAATCCACAAAGGATAATCCACAAAGGAAAGATACAATCACGAAGTAACATCCAACACTACTTAGGTATTTTCCCATACATATACCTAAGTCATCAATTTCAGTTCGGATCCAACATCCGAGCCCAAGTTAGATCACGTCCACATAGGAAAACACAAACAAATCCACATAGGAAATCACAACCCAATCCATAGAGGAAAGCAAGTCAATCATATCGAAGATAATGATTGAAAGTCAAGACTCATCTCACATGGGTATACTTCTTCGTAAAGTGATAGAGATGATCAGATATAGCCACTGATTCATCTAAGCTAGGACCCACGTAAGATAGTAAACCAGCTAAGATGTCGGACCCACAGAGGATACAGACCGGCTACTCTGCCAGAACCACGTAGGATAGCAAGAACAGAGTCAAACACTGCCAGACCCACTTAGGATACAAGAACAGTAGTAATCTCCGTCGAACCCACGAAGGATTTCAGTATGGTCTTCATCGATGCCGAACCCACGTAGGATTTCAGTGCAGTATTTATCGCCATCAAACCCACGGAGGATTTCAGTACGGTCTTCATCGCTGCCGAACCCAAGGAGTATTTCAGTGCAGTCTTCATCGCTGTCGAACCCACGGAGGATTTCAGTGCAATCGTCGTCGCAGTCGCAGCCAATTCTAGGGTTCCCACACACATCATGCTCATTTCCAAGAGGGTCCACTCCACGAGCCAAAGGGGGTTGATAAATCAACTGACACATAGTCCGGAGTTTATGTATCCCAAAGTTCCATCTCAAAAAATGGAACTCAACGCGACAGATGGCGCGTCAATTGGACGCCCGGTCTGAGAGTTATTGGCTTTTTCGTTCCGGGGGCCGATTGGGTTTTAAGTAAAAAACATCCTGACTGCACTCCAACTGCATAGAAACCTCGATCGGAGTAAGCCAAAAGGTACGTCTCACTAAGAGGAATCCAACAAAGTTGACGACACATCAATCGGACATCCGGAGCTCAAGTTATAAGTGTTTCTGCTCCGAGGGCCCGGTTGGTTTCATGCTCGAGCCAACCCGACCGTATCCAAATTTCTCTGAAACCTTGAGTGTAATATACCAAAACGACCATCTCGATCCAAGGATCGCATCACAACTGACGGTGCGTCGATCGGAGGTTCTTAGCCCATGATACATGCGTTTGAACGGAACTGTCTGAAAAATAGGGGGTTTTGGGCCTGGACCAACCCGACCCAAGACCCCCTGGGTCGGCCCGAACCGGGTTGACCCAAACCAGGTCCGGGTCTGGCCCATTAGGACACGGCCTGACCTGGTGGGTGCGGCCCGGCCCAGCTGGCGCGGCCCTGCCCGGCCTGGGCGGCCCGGCCCGGTGCGGCCGGTCCGGCCTGGGCGGTCGGCTGGCCTGGCGCGGGCGCGGCCCGGTGTGGCCAGCTCGGTGCTGGCCGAGCCGAGTGGAAAAGGGGGGGGGGGCAATGCCCCCTTGATTGAAACCACGACCCCCATGTGGGGGCCACTCCCTTTTTCCAACCGGGGGTTACGAACCCCGGGCTTCTCAGAAACTGGCCAGTTTGACCGGCCGGTGAGTCACCGCGGGACCAGCCGGTCCCGCCACCTGTGCACCGGTGGCCGGCGGCTCCGGCTGCCCTCTCCTACTCCGCTGCGGCCAAAGGCCGCAGCCTTGGTCCGACCGACGCGACGCGACGGCGCCGCGTTCCTCCACCGCGGCCCGGCCCGACCGCGGCCCTTCGTGGTTTTCCGGCACGGCGCAACGGTGCCGCGCCCCTTCGCCGCGGACCAACTCCGACCGTGGCTTCGTTTGGCCTCAACAGCGCGACGCAACGGCGCCACACATCTTCGACTGTTCCTCTTGCTTCAGCGTGGTGTCGTTGCACCGCACTGCCTTTGTTCGTGCTGCAAGAGTACAACATCAAAAAGGGGGAGGAGGGTCGGCCGTGTTCGTGCGGTCCGACCTCCTCCCGTTATGACGATAACAGGAGGCCATAAAATGAAGACGAAGAACGACAAAGAAAAATCCATGAACATCAAGTTAACCCCTACCTCGATGAAGTCATTGAACGAGGTTTGTCGCGGGAAAGGGACGTCGTGGAAGACAGCGTCGCAGAAGGAGGATCGTCCGCGTCGCGGTACACGGCGTCGCGGTACACGACATCATGGAGAAGAGGACCGTCAGTGTCGCGGTACATGGCGTCGCGTCGTCAATCTCCAAGGAATCAGCGTTATTCGTCGTCCTTCGTCAGAGGTCAGCGTTCTTCGTCGGTGACAGTGTGTTCTTTGCGTTCTTCAAGGAGGAAGATGAAGATTCCCAGTCTTGAGAAATTCCTCTCCAACCTTCTCGCACAACGAAATAACCATTAAAGAAATAAGACTTTGTCTTATTTAATTAACACACACAATCCAACATTCAATTCGAAATTCAAAATGAATTCAAGAATTGATTACATTGAATAAGTTAATTCAATTCATTAATTAAGAGAGTTGACTTGGTATTTAAAAGGGGTGCGGGTGAGTTACATATTAAATGCACGAGAGGGAGGTTAAAATGGATTTGAAGGGGTGGGGATGGTGTGGGCCCCACTTCACTAATATCCTACCTATTGGAGTTAGGATATTAGTGGGTCACACTCGAACCACCAAGGATAGGTTTAAACTACCTAGAATAGAAAAAAAATTGTAGCACAATATTTTATTTCATTATTTAGTTAACCCATTATTTAATAACCTCACCCGAGCAATGCAACTCTGGAAAAGGTGTTTCTAAGCAATTACCGGAGCTGTGATTCCATCGGTGCCCTCAGATTTCGATTCCAAACACCGATTCAAAAGTTAGGAAAACCCACTCATTCGTTCACTGAACGTACCCGAGTTAAACTTAGGAACATGATTCCAGGCACACCGGGCCTCAGAATCAGGTGCCGTCAGAAACTGTGCACTCGTAAAATCCCAAAGAAAATTAAGAAATAAATTCCCGTGAAATTTACAGGTCTTTACAATCAAGTGTGGACTTCATGAGATGAAGTCTCAATGCTTATGATCCCCCATCACCTGATGGTCACACATCATCTGTCTCCTTTCAGAATGATGTAACTGGACCATAGGAAATTAATTTAATATTACTATCATGGCATCTCGAGGTTCTCATTATAGCACAAGATCTTCTATAACCATTTGATACGACATGTAATATAATGACATTTCCATAAGTAAAGAGGATGCAGAAGTATCTACACTATTATGGAAAGATAAAAAAATGTATATATAAAAATCTACATACATGTATTGGTAATCAAAGTATAATACATGTTGGGTTTAGGGCACCCGCTTTCAACACTCCAACTTGCACTACAGCCAACTTATAACAAGTTTCAATCCACTAGCTCTCACATAAGAATCATGCTTATGTTGAGAAATGGATTTAGTTAGGGTGTCTTCCACGTTATCCTATGTGGCTACTCTGCTAACTGTGACTTCACCTCTTTGAGAAAATCCCTCAAGAGATGAAACTTTTGAAGAATATGCTTTATCCTCTGGCGAGACCTGGGTTCCTTGGAAAGCCTCACTACAATAATATTATCACAATATATTGGAATATGGTCTGAAATACTAGGCACAACACCAATGTTTGAGATAAATATGTATATCCAAACTGCTACCTTTGATGCATAAGAAGTTTCAATATATTCAGACTCTGCTATAGAATCAACAACCACAACTTTCTTCGAGCTTCTCCTGCTCACTACACCACCATTAAGGAAAAAGATGTAGCCTGACTGCAATTTTAGATCATCATGATCTATCTGGAAATTAGCATCAGTGTATCCCCTCAACAGTAGTTCTTCATCTCCTCCATACACTAGGAACATATCCTTAGTACATCTCAAGTACTTTAGGATAGTTTTAGCATCTTCCCAATATAGATCTTCTATATTGTCTTGATATCTACCCACAATTCTTCAAGTAAAGGTGACATTAAACCTAGTATATAGAATGTCATACATGATAGAGCCCACTACCAAGGCATAAGAGATTCTACTCATTCTTTCAATATCCTCCTATGTTTGTGGACACATTTTCTTGGAGAGATTTATACCATGTAACATAGGCAACATTCCTCTGTTGGATTGTTTCATATTGTACCTTTCGAGTACCTTGTCAATATATGTACTTTGGCTTAGTCCAAGAAGACTTTGAGATCTATCTCGATAAATCTTGATCCCTATAATGTAGGCTGCTTCACCTATGTCTTTTATAGAGAAGAATTCATTTAACCAAGTCTTAACTGACTGTAAGACTTGCACCTCATTTCCCATAATTAATATGTCATCAAAATATAACACTAGGAAAACAATGGCATTCCCTTCAACCTTTTTATAGACACAAGGATCTCTTTCATTTTTGAAAAAACCAAATTCTCTTATGGCCTCATTAAAATGAATATTCCATGACCACAATGCTTGCTTCAATCCATAAATGGATCTATAAAAATTGCACACTTTATTGGAATTCTTGGACTTGAAAAACCCTTCGGGTTGAGTCATATAGATATCTTCAACCAACTTCCCATTTAGAAAATTAGTTTTGAAATCCATTTTCAAAATTTCATAATCATGAAAGGATGCTATTGTAAGCAATATTCTGATGGATTGAAGCATTGCTACTGGTGATAAGGTTTCATCATAGTCAATGACTTGATGTTTCTTAAAACCCTTTGATACCAGTCTTTCTTTAAAGGTATTAACCTCACTATCCATGTTCAGGTTTTTCTTGAATACCTATTTGCATCCAATGGGATTTACATCAGCTAGAAGTTCTACCAAAATCCAAACTTGATTTTGGTAAATGGACTCCATCTCTGAATTCATGGCTTCTTTCCATTTAGTAGCTTCTTTGCCTTCTACTGATTCCTTATAGGTTATAGGTTCATCATCCTCAAGGACTAATGTGTTACCTGACCCGGTGACAAGAAAACAATAATTCTCTGGTTCTCTAACCTCTTATGTAGACCTACGTAGTATCTTTGTCTCAGGAATAACTTCTTCTTCCACTTTCTCTTGTAGAGATTGTTCCTCTACCAACTCTTGTGCTTCTATAGAATTAAACATCATCGAAGTCAATCTTTCTCCCACTATTTCAAATATAAAGTTGTTCCCTTTCTATAAATATGGCATATCTTGACACAATAACTTTTCTATCCAAAGGGTTATATAGGTAACATCCTCTAGTTTCTTTAGGATAACCTATAAAGATACACTTGGTGATTCTAGATGCTAATTTTTCACTTGGTAAATTCTTGAAAAATGCCTAGCACCCCCATACATGTATGTGTCTCAGACTGGGTTTATTTCCATAACATAACTCATATAGAATCCCATTACAACTTTAGTTGGTACTCAGTTATGGGTATATGCTATTGTCTGCAAAGCGTGTCCCCAAAAGGATAACGAAAGAGTTGCATGGATCATCATTGATATGACTATGTCAAGCATGGTCCTATTCCTCATTTCACTAACACCATTCCATTGTGGTTTATAGGGAGGAGTGAGTTAGGAAACTATCCCACACTCCTTCAAGTGATCAATGAAATCTAGGTTAAGATATTATCAACCTTGGTTAGAGCATAGTTCTTTTATCTTCTTACTAAGTTGGTTTTATAATTCATTTTGGTATTCCTTAAAAAACCTAAAGGAATCAGACTTATACCGCATTAAGTACATATTTCCATACCTACTATAGTCATCGATAAAAGTAATGAAGTATGAAAAACCACCCCTTTCCTCTACTGGAAATGGACCACATACATCAGTATGTATTAATTCCAGTACTGCATTGGATCTTTCTCCCTTTCCTGAGAAAGGTGATTTGGCCATTTTGCCTTGTAAACAAGCTTGAAATACATCCAAGGGTTCTAAATGTACCAAGTCTAAATACCCCTTTTGATGCAATCTTTGTAATCACTTCTAGTTTACATGACCAAGCATGAAGTTCCATAGACGGGTGATATATGAGTCATGTTGGATGTTTTTGTCATTGATTTCCATTATGGGGTTCTCGAGTTCCAGTCTGTATAAACCATTTTAAGATATTCCATACCATAACACATGTTATCCCTATAAAAGAGAAAAAATTTATTTCCAAAATTGAAATAATATCCCATAGTGTCTAAACTTGACATAGAGATAATTTTCCTAGTAACAGAAGGTACATAATATCAATTTTTCAAACTATAATCAAACCACTTGGCAAGGTTAACTGAAAGTCTCCCATTACCAAGGTTGCAAGACTTACAAAATTTTTAGCTTAGAGATCCACTTAACCTTTTTCGATCTTCTTTAACCTACTTGTTTCCTATATATGAATACAAATGTGTTATCCACATTTCGTATATAATACCCAACTTGTAGATAAAGATAGATTGCATTCAATGAAAAAATAATACCTGAAGTAGAAGCATCCGTTTTCTTCTTCTTCCCAGCTCAGCAGTTCTTCTTCCAGTGGACTTTTTTGTCACATCAAAACCTAATAGCTTCCGGCTCATTACTTTGCCTTTGAATCTTTGGCTTCTTTTTAGGACGATGCATTTGTGTCTTTGGCCTTTACTTGGCCTTATAAACCTTTTCCTTTCCATTGTTTTTCTTGTTCACAAAAAGACATATGAATTGGTATTCTTCATATCCTTATTAGCTTGGAGAACTAAATCTAAAAGGTATGGAAGTGACTTTGTCATATCATTCATGTTATAATTGACAATAAAAGTCGAGAAGATTGATGTTCAAGAGGCAAGAATGAGATCCACCACTAGTTATTGGTTCAATTTGAACCCAAGGGATTCAAGCCTCTCAATATACCCAATCATATTGAGTACGTGAGGACCGACTTGGTGCCCATCTACTATCTTGAACCTATAAAGGGAACTTGAGATCTCATACCTTTCCTATCTGACCCTCTCCTAATATAATTCTTAGAGATGTGAAAGCATCTTTTAGGCATCCTCATCCTCATGCATTTTTTTCAATTGACTGGACATGAATGACAACATGATGCATTGAATATCAAGTGCATCGTCTCTATTCTTTCTCCATTTATCTTTTTCCACCTTACATTCTCCCTGAGGTGGCTAAGCAGGAACTGGGGATTCTGGAATATATAACTTCCTTTCTTGGCATAGTACTATGCCCAAACATCTGTACCACTCAGGGAAGTTATTTCCGGTCAAGATATTTTATTTATACTGAATTGATCACAGTGATAAAGTACTTGTGGTGTTGGTGATTTCAATTTTAAATCTACATCAGCTAAATAATTAGAAGTTAGTACTTTATCTTGATTACCTTTTGAAATTTATGATTAATAAATTATTATATCATTTTAATGTCTCTCACTATTTTAGAAAACCTTAATATCCCTCACTATTAGATTCAGAGTACTCTATCGCTTGAGTATTCTAGTAACAAGGATCCTCTAAACCTTCATCATAGTCTACAAGATATGGATACACCACTACTCAGAGGGTTTCAAGGCAGGCACTAGGCTGGCCAACCACTTGACTTGTGGTTCCTTGTTTTTTGAGTAAAGTCCCAACTTTTGGAATCTGAACCAGATTACCTCAACATCTTTCATCTTAATTAATATAAATTTATCTATGGCTAATCATTGAATTATCACTTTAGTTAAGTCAACCCAATTCTATCATGAAAAATTCCTCGGTAGTAAGAGGCACTCTCAACTATGGCTGACGAGCACCCCAAATACTCGGTTTTGTTTAGATGTGAGAAATGGAAGGCATTTGGACTTAATATATCTTTGAGGGATTTTATTTATTAACGAATATAATCCTTTTTCTATCTATATGTTCAAACTATATTGTTGTGATCACAACTAAACATGTAATAGAAATACATTTGTCACTTATTTATGTATTTTTTATCTTGTTTACTATTATATGTGATCAAGAAATAATCATGCAATCACATAAAACAATAAACAATGCATAGAGCTAAATCTTGAAATTCGACTAGTTTGGAGCATTATATTATTATTGATCCATAAATGGATCAATAATGACCTAGGGGCATCCATAACTAAGTAGAAACTTGACTCACATCACAACTATCCCCAGTGAAATGCACTCAGCTCCTCTCTAGATTACCGCCTCAACTTGGAAGAGTCTGCATCTCGAATCATCACCGTTTAATTACAAATATAGTTGTACGAAAGTGAGGGGGTCTAGGGGTACAAAATACAACTTTTGAAATGGACACACAACCCTTATACATATTTGAATTAAAATACGATTCATATATCGTCATTTATCTAATGAATTATTTCAATCATCACACACATTGAATAAATAATTAAATAAACTAAAAAAACAGATATGCATGACTTGGTCGCTTTCTCAAGACCAGTCGGTATAAGTAATGCATAATTAAAAATTAAACTGCAATAAAATTTAAATAATATGAGGGCACTCTAATAAATTAAATGAATTTAAATAAATTCAATTAATTTATTTTTATCAGTTCCAACTGTTTAATTTAATTTTAACTCCAAAAATTAAATTAAACAATTAATTTAATTTTAATTATAAAAATTAAATTAAATCATTAATTTAATTTTAAACTTAATTAAATTAATGTTTTAGATTTTTATATAAACTTAAACCCCAAAATAATTCTAATTAATTTAATTTAAAAAACAGAATTAATTAAAAATAATTAATGGGGATACCTCTAGACGGGGAAGGACTCTAACTTGAACGTGAACCACCGTGAGGGTGTGTTACTAGCATAGAGCCGAATTGCAGTGTAACAGTGATACGACCACGACGACACCATAGCGTGACCGCGACATGACCACAACTTGACTGCGACTTGACCTCAACGTTTCTGCTCGGTCCAGCAACACCCCATGGCGGTAGAGACTTCCGGCGAGGTAAGAAGGAGGTGGGGTACCACTCCATCCAGCCACGAGGGCAGAAACCCATTGCTCCATCCATCCGCAAGGGCGGTGAGTTGGTCCGGTGTGGCCTAGTCTGGAAGCGGTGAGCTGGAGGAGATCCTGGGCGGGACAATAGCGGCGACTGGGTGGAAACTCCTGGACGACAAAAGGTAGTGGGGAGACCAGGCTTGGGGAGGCACGGGACGCGCGATCCAGACAGGAAGGTGAGGCAGAGGCGGCCCGGGGCGAGCCGGCCTAGTCTGATAGTGATGAGAGTGGTGCGGGGATCTAGGCGACGTAACCAGGTAGTGGACAGGGGTCCGGCTGGTGTAGGACAAGGGCGGAACGACCTTGACATGGCAGCGAGGAGGGGTCTGGTGAGCCAGGAGGAAGGCGAGGTCGACGACCAAAGAGGAGCTCCCATGCAGCTATGGTTTTCTCCAAGGGGGAACTGGTCCTTGCACGTGGAAGAAGACATAGGGCTTCTTCCTTAAAAAATTCTTTAGAAAAATAACACCCCTTTCCCTTTTTTTAAAATTAAAAATGGGAGAATATCCAATTTGGGGTCCTGGTCTCCAATAATTTTTTTTATTAAATTTTTGACTTTAAAGTCTAAAGACTTTAAAATAAAATAAAATAAAAACAAGAATTGACCCAAAGTCTTCAAAGACCCATTTTAATTTTATTTTTTATTTGAGTAAAATAAAATAAAATAATCTTATAATATAATTTATTTAACTCCAAAAATAAAACCCACCAGATTAATTCCGGTGACTGGATTCCAGAAAAAGTGTGGCCGGATTTCGGTATACTGAAGAACGCATAAAAAAATTAAAATGTGTTCTTCATAAAAATAATCTGAAAATTTAAAAATGACAACGTTGATCCCATTTAAATTTTCAAATGGGTATAACTTGGCCATTCGGAAACAGATCGACATGAGGTTGAATCTGTTGGAACTGACGGGTAGCGGAAGACGATGGACCAGAAATGTAAATTTTTTTGTATCACTGGAGAAAAGTTACACCATTGAATCTAGTGAACAATCCCAGTACGGTCTGAGGACCCCACGTGGATTTGACAGAGCACAAAAATAGAACGAACAATTACCTTGTTTGGATCTGACGTGTGCAAGTTCATCTTAGGATCCCGACTATCATTGCTTGAAGAATCTAATGTCGAAGCCCTCTAGATCGTCCACACATGCTTCTCAAATATGCTCATGTGTAGTCTATTGGAATCTTGGTGCTAGCGCAATACACCAACGAGCTCTTCGACTAAACGATGATCACCGTAAGGTAAGAGACTTCGATCCAAGAAGGATGATCTTGAAGTTCTTCCTTGTTTGAGAGAATCTCTCTCTGGATTCTAGGATGAGAGAGAGGATCTCAATTCTAGCACATGAATAGTTCCATGGGGATAACTTCTCTCTTACTTATATTGAGAATATCTAGAATACCCGGTATGGGTTCTCGGCCCCCGTGTAATAGATATTTGCATTACAAGTTTTATAAATATTTATTTATGTAAAATTAAATTATTCCAAAAATAGTATTTATAATTTTATCACTAACTAAAATATGTATTAAATATATATTTCTTGATAAACTTGAGTCTATAACTCGACTCACTTCTCTTGAAAATATTAAACAAACCCTGGATACTTAAATCTGTTCGAATAATATTTTATCTTTTTATTTACTAATCACTTGTAGAAACATGTTATAAATAAATTCAAAAAATTATTCCAAACTTGAATAATTAATGAATTTATTTATTACTTGGTGATCCATAAAAATTGGACAATACTCAAACCTCTTTGTGAGGACCACCAAGTTCTATATTCCTATTCGTAGAATAAGGAAAATTCTCAAAGTGCTATAGTGTGTGACCCTCTAGGCCCTTATCTCAATAGTAGTGAATAATATTCACCAACCAAGAGTGGGGTCTAGCAACCCATTGAGGCCCATATAGAGATAAGGTAAAGTCAAATCAATGACTACCTTCCTATGAACATGGTTTGTGTAATATAATCTCTTCATCATCGATATCTCAATAAAGAAAAATGTACAATAGTGTTATAATCCTTTATCTTGCTTTATTTATTTTTTGATTTTTCTGGATGATCATACCTTCCACTACCATGGCCATGGATTTAATGAAGGTGAAACCATCCTAATAAACCAGGATAGTGATATCTCTTCCTCAACTCAGAAACGACAAATCCTATCTTGATAATTTAATCAATGTCATGTCACCAATGACGTACCCAACAAAAACTACCTCACCATGACTTAATTTCCATGGTTTTATCCTTGTATCAAAGTATGCAATTAAATGACATACATTGATAATGATATCAAGTCTGGAGACCATTACACATGTCCATAGATAGGAACACCAATGACACCTGAAACATGTGGTGTTCCTATTATGCAGGTATGTCCTCATGATTTCAACTACTAGGGATCATCAAGTGATAACTTCATGAGAAGAAGTATCAATTATTATGATCCCCCAACACCTGATGGTTACACATCATCTGTGTCTTTTCAGAATGATTTAACTGGACCATAGGACATTACTTTAAGATTACTGTCAAGGCATCTTAGGGTTCTCATTATAGCCTAGGATATGATATAATCCTTTGATATAACATGTAATCTAAGAACATTTCCATAAGAAAAGTGGATGAATAAGTATCTATACTATTATGGTAAGATAAACACATGTATATATAAAAAATTGCACACATGTAGTGGTAATCAAAGTAAAATACAAGTTGGGTCTAGGGAACCCACTTTCAACAACTGGAGTGTGGTACCCGGGTCAGGACATCTAATAATGTAATGGTATGGACTTTTAAAATCTATTAATATATGGAAATTATTGTTGTAGAGGTTTATAGGGTAAGTTCCAAGGGATTTTATGAGTGGAATGTGGATTTTTTGATGAAATTTCTTCCAGGGGTGGTTTTATGGCATGTAGACTTATGTTGCATCATAAGGGGGTGCCTATGACATGGAGAATCTATTATAACATAGGGTCTTATAGGTGTAGTTTTGAGGGTTCTGTATGTAATCATTGTATAGTGGCCATGCTAATCTTCTCTGTATCATTCCAATTTTATTGTATGTCTTCGAAGATACTTTTATGGTTCTTCTATTTTTAGTATAGCTACAACATGGATTCCTAGAGGATGTATTCTTATGGTTCTATTGAATTTGGGGTATCTATTCTATAAAAATGGGGTATAGTGTTACCTTATTCTTGGAGGTTTAATTCTTTGGCACAGTGGTTTCACTTTCACCATGGTCCCTATCATATTTTACTATATCTATGGAATGGGCCTCTTGATGTTTCTCAAATGTGGTTTTGACCGTAACATTGTCTGTTCCTTTAGACCATAGTCTCATCCTATGTAAAAACCTTTACACCATAGTGAGGAGTGCCGCATCTTGGTCTTATATATTTATAAGTTGACTATAAATTTATTAGTCCCTTTTAACCCCATATTACTCTAATAGTTTCAAATAATCCTTTATAAATTATGATGATAATTTAGGATGCCTTTCACCCTATCCTTTTAGACTTTGAACATTTACATCTGAAGATCAAGTATTACCAATTCTAAGGTGATTCCTCCCTAATATGTTCTGGGTTGATCACAAAGTTTCTTTTTACTGTGGTGCTTAGATGTTTCCTTCCACTTGATCAATCCTTTCACAAAAACATTGAATGATTTTTCTAAGTAGTAGATCTTTGTTATCTCCTTTAATATTAATTTGTTGGAATTTCATTTTTTTTCTTTGCATTGGTTGGATGGTATGGGTTTATATAACAACATAATGAATTATATTACTCTAAAATTGAAAGGGGTGAGATTTTTTAGTGTCTTTACTTGTTGTATGATATCTCCTAAAGTATCATCCATGTTTTTTGCCTTATTAAAAATCACAATTGTTGGTATCCTTGTTCATAATGAAATTTCCATGACTAAAAAATACCCGTTGTGTTGATTTTTTGACCCTACCCATGCATAAAAAATATAATAACTATCTAATAAACTATTTGACTATGGAAATTATGAATTGTGTGATAATTCCCATAATAAATATTAAAATAGAGTGATGAAATGATTTTTTTTTTAAAATTGGAATGTGGTCTTGTGAAATATGGGTTTTCTATTATATGTTTATATTATTATTGTGTTGTTTTGGTTTGATGTGTGTGGACCTTTTGGATGATTTTTCTGATGGTGATGGTAACCAGTTTGAGGTGGAATGTATTGGGTGATGATACTATGGTTGGTTGGCATGAGATGTGATGTGATCTATTGTGTGAGCTAGTTGTGTAGTTACTGGCGCTTTGGTAGTGATTCGTGATACAAGGGAATAAATTTGGTATGAGAATGATGTTGTCTCTATGTGTTAGCATGGTAGTTTCCTAGTTAGTTATGGAATGCTTGAAAATTATATGTTCTAATTAAATGAACTTGGGATAGAATAAGTGGTTTAGGGATAGAAATTAATAAATAAATGACTGATAAATGGAACAGTAATGCATAATCTAAATATAGAAGGATAATAAATGAAAATGTATATGGTAGGTAATTAATGTGGTTAATGTAGAACTTTGAAATTATTGTGTGTTTTGTGCTTGGTAAGTGGGATTGGATGTGTCGATAGTGATGTGGCAGCGATGGTGATATAAAATAGTGGTGATATAGAGACCATATTAGTTGGGAAGTTTTGGTTGTGTGGAACCATAGGTTGGGATTGTGTGTAATTATTATACATCATATTTTTTTTTGGTTTTCTATTGTCACCCACCTGAGTCATGTGTTTTCCTAGATGCCCAAAAAGTTTGGGTTCCATTTTTTTTCCAAACATCCATGTTGGCAAGGATAAATTTATGGATTCACCCTCTCTTCTACTTTATATTCTATGAAAATTTATTTCACATGAGCCATGATGTATTGATGTTATAGTTCCTTAGGGGTGATAATTCATGAGAGGATGATTTGGTTTATAGTAGGGGTTATACATAGTAGGAGGATGGAATGAGGTTGATGTCCATTATGTTCATGATACCCTACTATCATGGAATATGGAAGTGGTTATGGGATAATGAGGATGTAATGGTTGTGCAATGTGGTATGGTTATGATGAGGCTATGATGTAGTGATTGGCATAGGTTGAGAGCTGGGGATTTCCCAATGTGACGTGGCTTGTGATGGAATGAGGTTGATGGATAGGGAAGGGATAAGGGTTTCAGGATGTACGATGTTATGGTGTGATAGTAGGAAATAAGTGGGGAAGTGGTGTAGGGTAATTTTTTTAATCATTATTCTTCTTCTTATATTATTATACATGGGGGTGTTATTTAGTGAGAGATCCTTGATGCGACCAGGGACTTTTTTATTGATAGGTGCTTGTTGATTCTGATATTTATTCACTAGGGAATTAGCTTGTTCTTATCACAATTTTATGAGAGTCCTTGGGTATGATCCTACTAAGTATACAAGTGATTATTACCCCATGTATATATAAAAAAGTTTTTAAGTTACCAGTAGGGAGTTGGAGACTGATTTGGACATTTTTAGCTTAGATCTTTGGGTTGTTGTGTTGCCTCTATATGATTGTCTTCTAGTATTTTACATCATGTATTTATTTTTTATTTTTATGTCATTACATGAATTATGGGATACTTGAAGGCCTTTTCCCTCTTTCTTTATGTTATGTAATTTTTAGTGGTTGGTATCCCATCTCTCAATCATAATTTCTTATTCTTGAGGGTAATGAGTCCCACACATGAGATTTTTGTTCCCTTAGTTCCAGTCACCAACTTGGGGTCTACTGGAGGAGGGGTGTGGGGGTTATTATATCAATTCCTTCATAATAGGCCCAGTAGGTACATTTGGAGGTAGGGGTGTAACAACTTGAGATTTTAAAGGAACACTATGCTTTATAGTGTATACGACACACAACACCAAGATTAAACAAGCCATGAAATATTATTATTTTATGATTGTTATAGAATAGCCACTAAATTGGAGGGTATGAATATAAGTAACTAAATTAGGTAATATATATATAAATTTCATAATCAATAAGAATATATTTATAAATTCTTAGTAAATAATCACTCAAATTTTAGTACAATCATTTTATTATTCAAAATATATTTTCTTCAAAAATGGTTTTTATTGATTTTTGAGAGAAAATATTATAATTAATTAATGAAACTTTTAAAATTTCATTTTATAAAAATAAAACAATTTTTTAAATCAGAATATAAATAGTTTAACATGGTTTTTTTTTTTATTTTTTTGAAAAGATTGATTTTCAAGTGAATAGTGAAAATACTGATTTTTATTGAAAATTGTATTTTTTTCAAGAATTTACAAAGTTAAATTTTACTTTAAAATGTTTTAAAATAAAATAAGTTATCTTAAATTATTAATAATAAAATTATTTTCATTAGAATCAATTTTATACTTTAATTTTAATACACAAACATTTTTAATCCCAAAAATTCATTTTTCTGAAAAAGTGTTTTTCAATGCGTTTTGTTTTTTTATCTTAAATTAATTTCCACCACATCTAGAAATTGAATATTGAAAAATTTATTCCATATTTGTAATCAGGTTTTTCAAATTTGGTAAACAATCCAATTTTTTTAGTCATTATGAATACTAACTGTAGTATAATCTTATTACCATGGTAAAGGTAAAATGAGTTAATTTGAGATAAAAATAATGTGACAAGGCTTAAAATTTATTCAAAAAATTCCCTTATTTCATTATATAACTATATTTATAAAACCCCAAGATTTTATTGTGTTCCTTTTTTTAAATTTAACTTATTCGATAGCTTATGAGCTTAATAATTGATTAAATATTATTATTTACTTATTATAGTTATCTCATAAATTTTGGGTATGGAGGGAATGAAGGAGATTAATTAAATTTGGGAAATATATATTACAAATTTTTATAAAATTAATTCCTTAGTAACCAATTTATTAGAAATAAAAACCAATTGAACATAAAGGATATATTTTTATAAAAACTATTTTTATACCCATAATAAAATTTTATATTAAATGAAACACCTGTTGTGAAATATATTAATGAAATTTATATATTAAATAAAATATTTTTATATTCATCCAAAATATTTTTAAAGGCATAATATAAGAATAAATCCAATTTTACAGACAAAAGGCTATATTTTTCTAAACATAGTTTTTCCACCTTTTAATGGGTCACATGTTTTAAATATAAATTTTAAAAATTTTATAAATTATATTTGAAAAAATAAATATTATTTTTGAAAGTGTAATATCAATATTTTTTGGTTAAAATTTTGATATTTTTTCAGATAAGTTTCATTTTGATGAATAGTAATGTGACCGTTGGAATAATAATTTGACTATTAGGAATAGTAATGTGGCCATTAGAATAATAACCTCAGTTATAAAGTATAAATAAAATTTAGGTTTCTTATAAATGAAAATATTTTTTATATATATCATAGAATAAGTAAATTAATATTTTAAAAATGATAAATTATGTATTGGTATTTTTATAAATCATAAATATTTAATTACAATTTTATAATTAATAAAATTATTTAACATAAAATTTATTTTCATAAAGTTTATTCATAAATTAATATTTTTTTTCTTATGATTTTAAGATAATTTAACGAGACTTTAGTTAAATTTTCAAAGTGTTATAAAATCAGTTATAATTTTAAAATCCGTATTTTTCAAGTAAATGAAAATTTTAATTAAAAATTAAATTTCTCTTATTTAGAAAATTATTTTCATAAAAGGGATTTTATTTTTGAATTATACACATAGAAAAATAGTAAGTAACAAGTTTGGAGGTCGTCGCATCACTCGAAATTAGATTTATTACATTCACTAGTTTAGTGGTGTAGGGTCGAACCACATAGAAGGCATGTGAGTGCTCTAAGGCATTTTAAATAGACTAACCCCACTGTTTTCAGCACTGGAGAGTATTGTTTTTATTTTTTTACATTAAACTTTTTTTTATTTGGATGAAAAAAATAAAGACAAGAAATTAAATTTTATAAAAACTTGAATGTAATAAAATCTATGTTAGACAATAAGAATAGACAGAGGAAAAGGTAAGTGAATCAAGACTAATGCTCGGGGAAAAATACTCTACTGATTATGAGGATAAACGCTTCACAGAAAAAGAAATTTCATTAACAACCACAAACTATGAATAGACTATTCTCCCTCGCCAAGAGATTAATCTCTCAGAATAGTGGTTCTATAAGTTCACCACAACTAGTAACACCAAACTGACAAAGTGTTGAAAAATATTTACTGTTGGAGTTAATCTCACCGACATTATCTAACAGTTTAGAATTTAAATTTTAAGAAACACATCCATGATATTTCTTACCTAGAGATAATGGAATTAGGAAATAAATGTGATATAGGTGCAAAACCCAACTGATTAAGATCTGAAATTGATCTCTCTAATCAGTTTCAAATCTTAGAGATGATATTTTGAAAAGAAGTTGTAAAATATGAACTAGTAGAAGTAATCCTCTGAACATGAACAATTACTTAGAAATAATACAAAAAGAAATGTTTTTACAATTTTAATTATAGAAACTTGATAGAAATTGAAAAGGAGAAGAGTTCTCCCTCAAAATCTTTTGAGAAGTTGCTCTGTTCTGCTACTTCTGGTGTCTTGTGGTCTCATCCCTCCATATACTAGTCTCCAGCTCCCTTGTTTCTGCTGCTCCCTATGGATGGATTTATCGTGGAATTCGAATAAGATTCCCCCAGATTGCTGTTTCTTTGTTCTTTAAACCATATATCATCTGTAACTTTGTCACCGCAATCTCCACCAACTTAGTTAAGTTATTCATTCTCACACCACACATGTGCACTTTTTCATGCATCACACGTGGTTTTAATTTTACCCTTGTAACTAAATCTTTGTGAGTTAGTTAAATGTATATGGATGAGATTTAATCTCCCTCATGTACCTGCAAAGTTATAACAGAGAAAAGTAATGATTTCGATGAAAAAATAAAAAGTTTACTCTTAATAAATATTTACTTAGTTAATTGATGATTAAATGTAATTTAGTTAATAATAATAGTTTATGTTATAAATTTATTTATTATTCTTTTATTTAGAACCATTTTTAAATTATTTAATTAACATTATTGTAGTTAATATAATGAAATATAGTATATTGATATTAAAAAATAATTATTCTTATTAAGATAATTATTCATTTTACTTAATATTATTATTAATTTTAATTTTAATTAATAAATTTATTATAATTATATTTAATATGTTAATTATTAATTTATATAGATTTATAATTATTTACAATTATTATAATATTAATTATTATATTAACGATTTCTTTATATTTAGAATCATTATTAATTATCTTAATTAAAGTTAATAATTTATTAAAATAATTATTTAAACTATTTATTAAATGTTTATAATAATTCTATTTATTTAAATTTTATTGGATTATAATTATAGTTAAATTAAAAATGTTAAATAATATTTATTCAATCAGTTATCTAATTTAAATAATTAATTACATTTAAATACTATTAATTTTATTTTATTTATTATTATTATTAATTATATTATTATATTTTTATTATTATTTGTTTATTTGTTTATTATTTTTTTTAATTTTTTTCTAACCCTCCCCCATAATCTCCTCTATTCAACGCTGTAGGGGGATGGTTTGGCCAAAACCAGCGGAGACTCCCGGTCTTGCTCCAGCTTCAGCAGGTCTCAGTGGCGTGTCTCCTCAGTATCGGAGGTCATCCGTCTCCTTCTGTCTCGCAGTGCTTCTCAAACACAATGGCTAATAGTGGTGCATGCTCTCCCTGCTCTTAGTGGCGCAACACCTGCTCGAGTAGTGTCTGGTAGGGCGCGACTTATCCGTGGTGGCTGAAAATCAATGTGGCGGTGAGTTCATCCAAGATTAAAGATTCAACTTATTAAATAAATAAATTAAAGGTCGAGGATACATTAATTGAAAGTGAACACCAGTCACTGATAGTGGTAAAAGGAAAAATCAGTGAGACCGACAGACAACTGCGAATGAGTCAAAAACTAAAGAAAATAGAAAAGTAAATAATGAGTCACGAACACCCATTAGCAACTTAAAAAATTTAACGTATATATAAAATTAAAGAAGTAAGGAATTCTAAAGATTTAACAATCTAAATTAATTAATTTATTAACTAGATGAAGACTAAAAATTAAAAACACATTATTTTACCAAGTTTAAACTTAAATTATTAACTCATATTAAAACTAACATAATAATTAAACAGAATAATTAATAAAGTAAATTTATTTAATACAATCTAAAGATAAATTGTTAAATTTTAAAAAAAAACTAAGTTATGTAAATGCAAATAAAACATGATTAATTTATTAATTAATATAAATGAAAAGTTACTAAAAATTCAATAAGATTTAAACCACATTACTAATTAAGTATATTATTATACTAGAAACATTAGTAAGACTAATTTAATTATTTTAAAGTATATAATTACATAATTATTTATAAAAACTGATTAATTAATAAATTTAATTTTAAAAATTCAAAAGTGTGAATATTTAGTAAAAAGTGTTAAATTAATATAATAAATTATTAAAAACCTAATAAAAAGATGTTGAAAACAATGTTCAATTAGAGCCACATCAAATTCCCACATACTTATCCACTATTTGTCCTAAAAAAATTCCATGTTTTATTAACTTTGAAAAACAAAAGTGTATTTTTATTACTCTTCTCAAAATGTAACATGTCAAACAATTTCAAAACAGAGGACCGAAATATATCAATTGGATTTTGATAAGAAGTTTTCAAAAGATTTCTTGCATAGAAAAAACTATTACTGATAAACAAAAAATCATTGATTCATCTACCAATGAGGATGTCCTGCCTCATATATGAATCCACTTAATGACTCATTTTAATTAAATCTTAAGTTCTAAATTCAAGGGTGATAACAAGTTAAAACTCATTGGAATTAAAAAATTAACCAGAGGAACCTTATACTTTGAACTTCACATAGGCTCCAAAAAAATAATTATATATATTATTTTTTTGAATCACCTTATTGATACAACCTAAATGATTCCCATTTAAATCAATTGTCTCTTTATTCATCCGACGTTCATTATTCCCCTCACCTTAATGAAATCATTTTTGACCCTAGGCACTTTATTTATTTTTACCAAGCTAGGTAACATATACTAAGCACTATGAATATGCACTTATTCAAAGTGTAAGCAAGGATTTTATCACAAAAATGCACCCAGTCCCTAGGGTCACAGAGATTTACTGTGGGTTACCAAATTCTCATTTTACTCCAATTACAAAAGATGTATATGGAAACCATTTAAATTTGTTCACTAAGGTGATTAATTTTTAATAATTAAAAGAAAGGTGAGTAACCTAATATCAAGTTCAAACTTCCAGTACTGAAGGTTATGATCTCAATTCCACAAAAAGGTATCCTATATTACTCTCAAAAATAATTCCTAAACTGAATATTTATAAACTCACTAAATAGAATCAATCAGCAATCATTCACCCTCATAAATTTTAGAGTCAAAACAACTGTCAAATACTAGAAAAGAAATTGCTCTTAGGAAAGACCCATTTGAGAATAGTTTGAAGCCTAATGAATTAAAATTGTGAAAGAATTTTGAAAAAAAAATTAGCCATTTTTTTCAAAATGTTTGAAAAGCAGTAGGAATTGATGGGCTTTTATTAAGAGCAGAGTTTAGCTCAAATTGGGTTGACCCCTTCCCCACATTTAAAACCCAAAATTTTCCCCAAATTTGAATTCAAATATAGAGAATAAAATTTTAACATTTAATGTTCAAAGTATATTTTTCATTTTAATAAATTGATAACATGTTTCAAGGGTCACATTAAAGTTCAAAAGAGTGTGTTTTCCATAAAAATTAATTTACAATAGGTTTAAGTTCAAAAATTATCTTTAATAACATGTAGATGCACAGTGAATTGGGTGTTAAGCATGTTTAATAATTTTATTAAAAAGGATTCTCATTTATGTAGGAAAAAGTAAGCTAAAAACCCAAAAGATACAAGAAGATTCAATAAAAACAAATTTCCAGCCTACATGTACCACCCAAAATTTAGTTTATATTAGTGAAGTGGTTTTAATATAAATGAATTTCATATTTTGGAAAGGAGGAATAAGAAGAATTGTTTTTAACACTCTAGCACAAGTAGCATAATTTTTTATACACAATTAGTACATGCACGAAAAATCTTCAGCATAGTGATATATATCAATATTTTTCCAGAAAAATAAAACTATAAAACACACTTTTTAGTGGTACATATCATGAATCATATTTTTAAATAGCTTATGTCATGAAGTAGAATTTTCATTAAACCAACAAAATAGAAAAATATTTTTTAACCAGAACATGCAATAGGGTTTTCCAGCAAAATTTTTATGCAACATATTTTTTAACACGAGCAGAATTTTTTTAAAAATTAAAAGTAAAAAGGAGAAGAAAAAAAATATAGAAGTAAAAATTAATAAACTTACCTGAATGGTTTGACCAGAGATATTCAACAAGGGAATTCCACTCCTTCAAAGACACCAACTACAACATCATTGTCTAATTCTGAAAACAAGAACTAAGAGCACCAATAAGACATGAATATATCTATAATATATAGAGTAGTCAAATAAAGAATCAATAAACACTTTATTCAAAGTAAAACAAGAAGAAGAACATAAGTAAACACAAAAACACCATGGGTTGACTCCCATGAAGCACTGAATTCAAATTCTTCAGTTAAACTTTTTATAATTTATTTTGTATTCTAATGAAAACAGTAAAATCCTGGGTTGCCTCCCATGAAACAGTATATTTATACTCCCCAGCAAAACTCACCTACAAATAACTAAATTCACTAGGTGGGTGTGGTTTTCTATCCATAAACCACCATATGTGCTTTGCCCAATTTTTTTAAATGGAGAAATAAATTTTGTGAGAACCTATGCTTAAGAAAAAAAACAAAACTCTCATAGCCTAAAATAACCCCTAAGTATCACCCTTTAACATTTGTAAACATGTTGCTACCACATTTTGAAATTATTTCATAATTGACCCTATTAACATTTTTATGAAGGGACAAAAAAGAATTAGGTGCTGCTAAGGGTGTGGCATTGTCCTCACAACTATCTCTCTTGACTTCAACACCATTAAATTCTAATTCAAGGGTGCTTAAAGTTAAGTTATAACTAATAGGTTCAAGAGGGACAACATTAGTGTGATAATATGATTTAGAATCATTGAGACTCAAGTAAAACTCCCCTTCTAAACAACTATCAACATCTATATGGTATTTTTCACCCGAATCAGTTGAGACTAAAAGTGAAAACTAGGGAAGAAAATTTATTTTACCATTAACAGATTCAGGTTTAACAATTTTATAAATATCTTCCAAGAGATCCTCATATGTTAACTTACACTCAATATCTACTACTTCTAAAAAATTAATTCTTCCTAGATCAAATGTGTGTTCAACCTCTCTTTCTAATTCAGGTTCTAAAGGCTCACTATTTATACCAATGACCATTGAATGTTCCAAGAAAAATTCAGGGGGAGAATTGTTCAATTCAGATTCAATAAATTAATTGTTATGATTATTCAAATTCAAACAATTTTCCCTATTTTTGTCAACAATGTTTTCCAATTTAGTACACAATATTTTAGAAAAATGGTCAATTTTAGGTCATGGAAATGAAATCTCATCACTTAATCTCTCTTAAAAATTTATTCCCTCTTCTTTGGCCACAAAAAATATTTCAGAAATTTTTGGGTTTACAATTTTGAAGTCGGGAAGAGAAGGTTTTAGTTCAGGCTCAAAAAATTCAGATTTTGTGATTTCCAGCTTATCATTATCTTCCAAAATAATTCCCATTTCCAGTTCATGTTCATTATTGAAGATCTCAGTAAGGATAAGTGAAGATTATTTGACACTCAAGTTTTCATTTTCAAATTTCTCTTTTACCCGAGAGATTTTATTTTAAAAACTCCTAAAATAGTGAACCTTGTCAAGTGTTGGAACCATATACAATACAAGGCATTTTTGTTCAATCTTTTTTAGTTCATTTTCAAAATTTACCAACTCAAATCCATTTATATTCTATATGATATTTTGAATGTTGTTTTCTTGGTTTAGTGAGTTGGTTATTTCCAAACATGGTTCATCTGTTTCATATTGTTCAAAGTAAATAGTTTGTTGCCCAAGTTACGAATCACTCTCCTCTCCAAATTCATTTTAAATTTTTTTTAGAAATCTTCTTTTTCACTTACTTCAACATATTATTGTTCTATAAACCTTATTTGTAATTACAAGATCATTCTTTCTAACCTTTTGAGTTTTTTATCTTTCTCTTTAAAATTTATAACTTGAATTTCATGGGTCTGGTTAAACTAGAAGTTCCTAGCATTCATTTTAGCATCCATCATAGATATAATTTGATCACACTTTTCTATGATGTCAGGTTAGGGCTCAAGGTGTTGTTCATTCTCTTCAAGACCATTAATCTATTACGGTTTACTATAATCACATTTCCTGGCAGTGTGTCCATAATCTCCAAAACATACACAATAGAGTTCAGGATGAGTCCAGTGCTCATGTACTTACATTTTTTTAAATGAATCATATACAACACAACCAGCTAGTATCAAGAAAAAAATAAAATAATAGAATATTAAACACACCCAAGTTTACAGTTTAATATTTTTTTTAAAACAAGCAAGTAAGAAGAAGCAAATTCAGGTTTTTTGTAGATTTTTTAAAGAATATTTTTTGTTTGTTTTTTAATTTGTGTTTTTAACCCTAAAACACTATGCTTGTGCCTTCCCCAAAAACATCTCTAAATTTTAACATGATCATACATCATCACAACCCTAAAAATTAAGTTTATTACCTACACTAGTTTAGTGGTGTATAGTCGAACCATAGAGAAGGAAGGTGAGTGCTCTAAGGCTTTTTAAACAGACTAACCCCACTGTTGTTAGTAGTGGGGAGTATTATTTTTATTTTTATTAAATTTTTACTTTTTTTATATTGTGATGAAAATAATAAATATAAGAAATAAAATTTTAGAAAAAATAGAATTTAATAAAATCTATGTTAAACAAGCACCGAAGACAAAGGATAAGGTAAGTGACTCAAGACTAATGCTCAGGAAAAAATTTTCTACTGATTATGAGGATAACCTCTTTATAGAAAAAGTAATTGCATTCATAACCTCAAATGATGAATAGGTTAGTCTCCCTGTCCAGAAGATTAATCACTCATAATAGTGGTTCTAGAAGTTTTCCACAACTAGTAACACTAAACTGACAAAGTGTTGAAAAAGATTTACTGTTGGAGTTAATCTTGCCGACATTATCTAACAGTTTAGAATTTAAATTTTAAGAAACACATCCATGAAATTTCTTACTAAGAGATCATGGAATTAGAAAATAAAAGTGATGGAGGTCAAAAACACAACTGATCAAGATATGAAATTGATCTTTCTGATTTGTTTCAAATCTTAGAGAAGATATTTTGAAAAGAAGTTTCAAAATATGAACCAGTAGACGTAATCCCCCAAACATGATAAATTACTCAGAAATCATGGAAAAATAAATTGTTTTATAATTTTATTTATAGAATCTTGAAAGAAATTGAAAAGGAGAAGATTTCTCCATCAAAATCTCCCAAGAAGCTGCTCTGTTATGCTCCTTCTAGTGTCATGTGGTCTCGTCCGTCTGTCTACTAGTATCCAACTCTCTCGTTTCTGCTGCTCCCCGTGGATGGATGTATCATGGAATTGGATTGAGATTCCCCTAGACTGATGTTGATCTGTTCTTTACACCATTTGTCATCTTCTGCTTTTTCTCCGTAATCTACATTGTCTAAAGTAAGTTATTCATTCTCACACCGTACACATGCACTTTTTCGTACATCACACGTAGTTTTAATTTTACCCTTATAACCAACTCCCCGCGAGTTAGTTAAATGTATCTAGATGGGATTTAATCTCCCTTGTGTAACTACAAAGTTATAACATATAAAAGTAATTAATTAGATGATAAAATAAAATGTTAACTCTTAAAAAATATTTACTTTGTTAATTTAAGATTAAATGTAATTTAGTTAATAATAATAGTTATTTTTTATAAATTTATTTATTATTATTTTATTTAGAACCATTATTAAATTATTTAATTAACATTGTTGTAGTTAATATAATGTTATATATTATCTTGATACTAAAAAATTATTATTTTCATTAAGTTAATTATTCGTTTTACTTAATATTATTATTAATTTTAATTTTTATTAATAAATTTATTATAATTATAGTTAATATGTTAATTATTAATTTTTATAGATTTATAATTATTTTCAATTATTATAATATTAATTATTATATTAACAATTTTATTTTATTTAGAATTAATATTAATTAACTTAATTAAGTCTAATATTTTATTAAAATTATTATTTTAACTATTTATTAATTTTTTTTATAATTCACTTATTTTTAAATGTTATTAAATTATAATTATAATTAAATTAAATATGCTAAATAATACTTATTTATTTGGTTATCTAATTTTAATAATTAACTATATTTAAATACTATTAATTTTATTTTAATTCTTCTTATTATTATTTATATTGTTATATTTTTATTATTATTGTTATATTTTTTTATTTTTTTTTAATTTTTTTTCTAACCCTCCCCGTAATGTCCCATGTTCAGTGCCGTAGGGGGAGGGGAATAAGGTTTATGGTTTTCACCAAAACCAGCAGCGACTCCCAGCCTCGCTCTAGCTTCAACAGGTCTCGGTGGCATGGCTCCTCAGTACCGGCAGTCCTCGTTCTCCTTCCGACACGCAGTGCTACTCAAGCACAACAGCTACCGGTGATGCAAGCTCTCACTGATCTTCCTTAGTGGCACAACACCAACTCGATCATCGTCTGGTAGGGTGAAACTTCTCACAGGTGAGGCAACTTGAAATCCAGATTTATGGTGGATGAAAATCCAAGCAGCGAGAAGTTCATCCAGTGTAGAGGCATGGCTGGGAGACTTCAGGTTTTTATGGATAATCAGACTCAAGGATGGGAAATTCTTATTTTTAAAAATATTATTTTATATAGAAATTTCTGATTTTGTGCTTTCATACTGGTTCGAGTATATAAATGCGTTGCCTTGATTGTGTTTGCGGTGATGATAAATAGATGGGAAGAATCATTGGTGTCTGTGTGACAATGGCTTGGAAGTGCATCAATAGGTTTATGGGGTAGAAGGTTGGGGAAGAAATAGCGGTGTTAGTGATACCAACACCGACAGCCAGTGTTGGTGACAAGAAGAAGGCAAGGGTGAGTATCAATGTCAGTGAGTGTATGAAAGGGGACACAGAGACCAACGATAAACAGGGAAAAGGGTGAGACTGACATTGAAGATCGGTGCTAGTAGAAAGAAAAATAAAGGCGTCAGTGGTAAGAAAAATGAAGGCATTAGTCTCATAGAAAATATATGGGCTGGAGAAAAGGTTTCAGTGAGACTAACAAAGGGGAAAGGGGTGTGCGTTAATGGAACTATCGATCTCACCGATATTTGAGAGCTGTGTTAGTGAGACCAAAGAATTGTATCTACATAAATGAACATTGAACAATTAATTAAATAAAATTACAACTAAACCTTAAATTAAGTTAAGTAATTATTTAACCGATTAATATGAAACTAAACAAATTTAAAATAATAATTAAAAAATAAAATAATTCAAATAAATAAATTGTAACTAGGTTATTAATTGAATTAAAATTAAATAATCACCTTATAGTATGAAACTATTATTAAACACTTCAATTAATAACTTAGATTAAGATCAAACTAAATTGAGAAGATTAAAATAAAAGATTAAAGTCAAGATTAAAGATGCAACTTATTAAATTAATTAATTAAAGGCTGAGGAAAAAATAAGTGAAATCAAACACCATCAGTGACTCAATGAGTTACGTACAATGGTAAAATGTAGTATCAATGAGACTGATAGACAACTGTCAGGGAGTAAAAAACTAAAGAAAATGGAAAAGTAAAGAATGAGTCACTGACACCCATTGGAAACTTAAAAAATTTAACACATACATAAAATTAAAATAGTAATTAATTTTAAAGAATTAACAATCTAAATTAATTAATTGATTAACTAAATGAAGACTAAAAATTAAAAACACATTATTTGACCAAGTTAAAACATAAATTCTTAACTTATATTAAAACTAATAGGATAATTAAACTTAATAATTAATAAATTTAATTTATTTAAAATGATCTAAAGATAAATTGTTATATTTTAAAAAATAAGTTAATTAAATGTAAATAAAAAGATTGATTAAATGATTAATTAATATAAATGAAAAATTAAAAAAAATTCAAGCACATTTAAACCGCACTACTAATTAAGTAAATTATTATGCTAGAAAAATTAGTAAGACTAGTTTTACTATTTTAAAGGCTATAATTACATATTTATTTAAAAAAATTGATTAATTAATAAATTTAATTATAAAAATACAAAAGTGTGAATATTTTGTAAAAAGTGTTAAATTAATATAAGAAATTATTAAAAACCTAATAAAAATATGATTCAAACAATGTTAAATTTGAACCACATTAGTTAGTGTAAATTTTTGAAATTTTTCTAAAATACTTGAATATTTAGTGAATAGTAAAATATGGTAATTTACAGTATATAAACATTATAAGTAAAATACAATATCCCTTGAGTCATGGATGATTTAATAACCATTATTTCTAGCTCACATGACCTAGTTACTATAATTAGTCACAATAATCCGAAATATTCATAGTCTTGAGCCAAAATAATAAACATGTGAATAAAATATTCAAAAAACACCCCTCTCTTCCACTATAAATATCACCCTCACCACCCCTTCTCCTCACACCTTGAAAGATTTGAGACCTATAAAATTTATATAGAATATTATTAGTAATCTAATACACCATTTTCAGTAGCCTTTGGTCTCAAAACAAGACTAAAACCAACCCCTTTAAGGAGGCTCTCAAGGCGAAGAATTCAAGAAGTAAAAATCCTTTTTCTTTTCATTTATTTTATTTTCACTTTTTATATTTTATTATACTTCACTTGCCTCCCCTATCCAAAGAGACATGATAAATTAAGTATCATTTATATATTGGAATTATATCATGTTAATGGAATATCCATAATCAAAATCCTTTCTCTCTCACACTCTCTCTTATTCTATAAATTAAAACATCGCCCATGATGTGTCAATTTACCGACATCATGGAAGATGCATTTTCATTTTCCATTAATGCCTTTGAGGATTTTTGTAAAACAATTTATGGTTAAAAAAATTATAATATATGTATTACATCCTATGTAATGTTATGGAACCATTATATACACATGATGTTAATTAATAAGACAAAACTATTTTGTGATGATCGAAAAACAACTAAAATAATCTAATCGATTATCACTAACATCTTATCTAATGATTCATCCTCACCTAAAATATAAAAATGACTTATATAAAAATTAAATCTTATATATTTTCATTACTAACATATAACTTTAATTTTGGATATCTATTTTCATTTTATATGAACTTTCACACTCATATATAAGTAAACTGATCCTAAAAACCAGGGAAATGAACGCTCTCGAATGATAAAATTGTATTTTATCACTAATCAAAAAGTCCATAAATGAAATTAATAAAATTATAATATATAAAATAAAAGTATAAAAGTTTATGAATGAATTAATTAATGTATTTAATTGGATTATCCCTTACATTGAGATCAAGTGTAGAACACATTCAGACATAAGGATTGTTCTCATCTCACATTCATTTATGTGAGATATTCCTTATTCCCCACTATTTATTATTTTTGGTGTATCTATACTAACCTTGTAACTATAATATCATTAATCTCTATATATTTAAGTTGTTAAATTATTCATTTGATGATTATTAATTTTTGTTCATACAATTTGACTGATTACAAAGTGGTAAGGGATTTTACCTGAACCTCCATTTTTTCCTTCAAGTTACTCTTCATCTCTCTTTACCAAAATGTAAATATTATTTATTTTTATATACTTATTATAGATTATATTTATATGTTCAAAAATAATTTATCCAGATCATTTACTCTTTCTTTGATCGATTTTTTATAAGGTTCCCTTCTCAATTATTTTTGATAAGCAAGCCCGATTTAAGGGAACTTTCCAATTTCTTACCCATTTTCAAGTACCACCCATAATATAATTTAAGCTACAATTTTTTTTATAAAAACACACATTTTATTGTAAAAAAATATTTTTTTCTCATTTATGGTTTAATATAAACAATTATTCCTTTTTCCATTTTAAAAACTCTTTAATATTTTCCTTAAACCGCATTAAAGAGGCTCAGTTATAAAGTTTCTTAAAAACTATTTTTTCATGTCTTAACTTCATTTGGATATCATTTATGACTAAAATATAATTTCATTGTACTTATATTTTTATTTTTTTGGATATAAATGTTTATAATATGATTTTACAACAAATAAAAATGATTTTCCAAAATATCCCTTCTTCTTTAGGTAAAAAGGGGTTTTCTCATCTCACTTTTACTTCTGTGAGATATATGACTTGTTAACCACTTATTCCTTATATGTGATGTATGTACTACCCTTTGATATATCATATCATGATTTATCTTATTATTATGATTTAATAATTATAATTTAATGTTATTCCTTCATAGATATTATAATTTAAATGTTTCAAAGTGGTATGGGACACTTTGGAATGTTTGAAGATTATTTTCCTCAAGAAATTTTCAAAGATTTTATTAGATTATTTTAATCTATGATCATAATTCAAATATTTTAAAGTGTTATGGGACACTTTTATTTTAATATATATTTTTATTAGACATAAGAAGAATGCATTGGACTTAGCAAGTGATGGGTGGTGCCCACTATAGACCCTCGATGCATCATTAGGTCTCATAAGACAAAATAGAAATGGATTTTGGATGAGGCCTTAACTATTTATTCTCAAAAGTATTTTCTGTGGTTTGGAAAATATTTTTATGATGTATGATATATTAATTCCATCGTTATGATACTTATAATAGATAAATCTTGTGATTATTCGACTATTAGAATATCCATGGTTAAGTCCATGTGATTATTTATATGGAATTATCTATTCAGATTTTATTCTAACCATTTTATGCTCAAGATTATGTTTTATTGGCATGTGTTTCAATTATTAACCTTGACTTAATATTTATGTTTATGATATCTTCCTCTATATTATTTACCCTTACTGATCATCTGATCTCTCCCCTTTCTTATGTTTTAGTTTTCCTAGGATGTGAAGATGTATATTATGAATGACTTAGAGAGATTATCTAAGAGATTATGGATGTTTCCAATGGAGTTTCGGTGTTGTTTTTCATTTCATGTTGTAATGTTAAACTCATGTATGTATCAGGATTTCGAAAACTATGAAACTGATCTGTCTTTTGAGATTAAGTTCTTGTATCTATGCCAATGTAATAAAAGAAAGCATTCGATCTACAATACTAGGATTGGGGTATTTATATTTGGTATCAGAGAAAGTTTGGTAGAAACCTTAGAAACTAGATTTATAAAAAATAGATTAGGGAACATAACCCCAAGATATACTTTGTGGATAAGAATAGAAGAAAATCCTATAATTTTGGTAAGTTATATATTATATGGGTCTTCCTATAAATACATCCCTATTTGGATACTACAAGTGGACATGGTTTTGGAATAGATGTACCTATGGGTAACAACTCTGACATCATATCCCGGGCTTGACTTGGGGTAACCTGGTATATAAAAATGGGCCTTACTACGCACCTAATTTAATAATTAAGGGGGATATTACTAGGACAATTCAAATTTTCTTTAAAAACCATTACAAAGGATTTAAATGATAATATATCCCAAAAGAAACCATGTTTATGATAATGAGAATAACTATGCATAAATTTTCAATTATGTTTTTCTATTTTGAGATTATGAATTATATTCATAACTTAATTTATTGTGTGCCATTTTATGGAAATGGAACCTCACAAAAGGAATTAGAACCTTGCTAATGAACATGATATAAAGTTTAAGAATGATCATATCTTTTATGGTCTTATTATAATATTTCAAAGGGAACAAGTCTCCAAAACATTCACATTATAAAAGGATATAGTATCATGTGCTATCAGGACAGAAAAATAATTCTACAAGTTTCATGAATTCAAAAGAATAAATAGAAGAATAGGATAGAAGATAAAATGATGTATAAAAGATAAAAGAGAAAGAAGTATTTTCCCACATTTGATAAAAGTGGAAAGAAACACCATGGAACTTTCTTGAAAGGAATCTGAGTTTTATACAAGTGTGGAGAGAAAGGCCACTGTGATTTTGATGAAAATGGTAAGAAAAAGGTTTCCAATGTTAAATTATTCAACTGTAAGGAGATGCGACACTATGCAAATCAATGTCTTGATCTTCAAAGTAATATATTCCAAAAGTTGATAATGGATCATGGTGAAGCTTATGATACTGCCACAAATGAATAAAAATATTTATTATGATTGTGTTTGGATTCAATCATTATGTTTTAGGAGTATTTTATCAATAATATTCTAGTTATATAAATCATGAGATATATAAGGACAGTACTGCAATACTTCTTCTTTAAGGAATTGGAAGCATGAGATGAATATAACGAGTAATCAAGGGAATTGATTCTATTATTGGTTGATATTTTTGGAGACACATTACTTGGGAAATATAACCCTAAATATATTCTTGTTGTTGAGATAATAATAAATTGATGTTTATGGGATAATATTGGTGACCATGAAGGTGGTTAGTGATTTGTTGGTTTATGTTATGTTGGAATTATTAGATATTTGGATTTAAAGTCTTTACTCATAAAAGCATGCATGTTTCATAAAGGTTTAAATGAGATTAAGGTATTCATATATTTGGTATGTGACAATAAGAGCTACATTATTTAGGGAATCTTATATTAAGTTTATTTTTTAAATTTAGTGACCCTCCTAAATTTTTGGTCTTTGAATTTGGATAGGCCTATTTTTGATGAGCCTTAAGTTAACATACTTATGGAATAGATTAAGGATATCATTGATTACTATTAAAGCATGATTTATCATATTGTATAACATAAAAGAACCATTTTTTGTTTGATTAAACTTTTAAAGGCTGGAGGACTATCTTAAAGACCATATTTTTCATTAAATGTGCTTCAGGTATGAAAAATTCATCTTGAATAGCCACCTTTTGGTTTAATAAATGAGGACCATATTTTTCATTAAAAGTGATTCATGTATGAAAAATTCATCTTGAATATCCACCTTTTGGTTTAAGAAATGAAGCAGTAACAAATCGACGCACAACTAAAGGATGAGATTATGACATAAGAAGGAATCAGGAAAGTTTAATTTCTCAAGTGCTTATCTGAATAGTAAAATAAAACCTTAATGATAGGAAAAGGAGTTTAGAACAAAAATTTCTTCTATTTACTTTTCCTTTTGAGAAATTAATGGACTTTTAACTGATCATAAATTTATGATTTTTGATGGTAGACTTTCTAATGACCATGTTCTCTATCACTCTCTATTATAATATGATATTTATATTTTTCTTACATGTCTATTTTTTCATGAATGTTCTCATATTTCGGAATCCTTGTTTTTTGGTAACCTTTTCATTTCTCCTTACCTATTTTAAGAGGATGTTTTATAAATATTTTTTAGAAATTTGGGGTTTCCACAATGGAATTTTAAAGTATTAACCTCTATTTGTAAGTACTATTTTTAATTGTAAGGATGCAATTTATTGTATGAGGGGAGAATGTAACACCCCAATATTTTATAGTATGCCTTTTTTTAAATTTAACTTCTTCTATAGCTTACGAGATTAACAAATGTTTTAAATATTATTATTAAATTATTATATTTATATCCTAGATGTTGGTTAAGGTGGGAATGAATGAGATTAATTAAATTATGAAAATATAGATTACACATGTTTATACAATTAATTCACTGGTTAACAATTTATTAGAAATGAAAACCAATTGAACATAAAAAATTCATTTTTATAAAAAACTATTCTTATGCCCACAATGAAATTTTATATTAAATTATGCATTATTAGTGAAAAATATTAATGAAATTTATATATTTAATCAAATATTTTTATATTTATGAAAAATATTTTTAGAGGCATAAGACAAGAATAAATCAAATTTTACTCATAAAAGACTATATTTTTATAAACACAGTTTTACCACCTTTTAATGGATATATTATTTTAAATATTAATTTTTTAACATTTATAAATTATATTTGAAAAAATAAAAAATATTTTTGAAATCGTAATATCAAAATTCACTTTGGCTAAATTTTTAGTATTTTTCTGATAAGTTTCAATTTTAGATGAATAATAATGTGATCATAGGAATAATAATTTGACCATTAGGAAAACTAATGTGGCCATTAGAACAATAAACTCGCCTATTAAAGAATAAATTAAATTTAGGTATCTTATAGATGAAAATATGGTATATTTAAATCAAATAATAAGTAAATTAATATTTGAAAAATAATAAATTAAGTATTGGTATTTTTTTAAGTTGTAAATATTTAAATACAATTTTATAATTAAAAAAATTATTTAAAATAAAATTTACCTTCATAAATTTTATTCTCAAAATAATATTTTTTTTATCTTATGATTTTAAGATAATTTTATGAGACTTTAGTTAATTTTTCCAAGTGTTATTAAATTAGTTATAATTTTAAAATATGTATTTTTGAGTAAATGATGATTTTAATTAAAAATTAAATTCATCACATTTATAAAATTATTATCATAAAATAGAGTTCATTGTTTAATTCTACAAATATAAAATTGGTTAGGGTGATTTTGTTTAAACTTTTCTAAAACACTTAGATTTTTGGTGACTAGTAAAATTCGGTAATGTATGCTGTATATACATTATATGTAAAATATACTATTATTTGAGTCATGGATGATGTTAGCACCATTGGTTTAAAATCACATGCACTAGTTACTATAATTATTCACAATAATAAAAACAATTAATAGTCTTGATCCAAAATAATAAACAAATGAATAAAATATTCCTCTCCTCCACTATAAATACCACCCTCACCACCACTTCTCTTCACACCTTCCAAGATTTGATCCATGTCAAATTTCTGACCAATCCTCTTCCAAATACAATAACCGAAGTCTGGGAGACCTTTTTTTCAACAAAATACCTAAACCTATCCCCTTAAGGAGGTTCTCAAGGAGGAGAATTCAAGAGGTAAAAATCCTCTTTCTTTTCTTTTATTTTATTTTCAATTTCTTTTATTTTCTTATACTTACCTCACCACCACTATACAAAGAGACATGATAACACAAGTATAATTTATATATTGGAATTATATCATGTTAATGTAAGATCCATCATCAAAATTCTTTCTCTCTCTATTTTACTCTGTAAATGAAAACATCGCTCGTGATGTGTCAATTTACCGACATCATGGATGATGCATTTTCATTTTCCATTAATGCCTTCAAGTATTTTCATAAAACCATTTTTATGGTAAAAAAATTATATTATTACATCCTATGTAATGTTTTGGAACCATTCTATACATATGATATTAATTAATAAAACAAAAATAGTTTGTGATGATCGAAAAATCGCCAAAATAATCTAAATGATTATCACTAACGTTTTATCTTATGATTCATCCTCACCCAAAATATCCAAATGAATTATATAAACAATTAATATTATTTATGTTAATTAATAACATATCACTAAAATTCTAGATATATATTCCCATTTTACATGAACTTCCATACTTAGTGGCGTTGCGGGTGGCACGGGATCTCATCGATGGATTCATGCTCGGACTCGGGACAGTCAGCCTGGCGGATTCAGATCTGATCCATCTGGTCCGGTTTCTTCCAGATCTCCAGCTCACGGTTCTTGAGCGGTCCTTCAGTGGGGGGTCTGGGTTGGAGGCACAAGGAGGTGGGGGGAAGTTTCTCGACTTGCGGCACAACGGTGGGGCGATGGGGGCGTGATGACGACCGACAGTGGTGTGATTGGTGGTTGGGTGGTGCGGTCAGGTGGATGGCGATGAATTTGCTGCCTCAAATGGCTGAATCTCTCCATCGAGGTGAAGGTGCCAATGTGAACTCTTAATACGCAACCTTGTACGGGGCGACAACAGACCTAGCCGATGGAATATTCAAGGCAGTGTTTTTCTGGGTTTTCTAGGTTTTCCTATGTGACCTTTGGTTCAATGACTTGTATTGGGTTCTATCCCTCTTGGGTCTCAGATTATTGACTTATTCAATCGGCTATATACATACATAAGTTTTCTATGTTTCTTTTATTGTTATTCCTTTATAGAGATTATGATTTAAATGTTTCAAAGTTGTATGAGACTCTTTGGAATGTTTCAAGATTATTTTACACTAGAATTTATCAATAATTTTATTAGAGTATTTTCATATATTATTATGATTAAAATATTTAAAACTGGTATGGGAAAAATTAATTTAAAGGTATATTTTTATAAGACATATGAGGAATACATTAGACTTTGTAATTGATGGGTGGAGCCCTCTATAGAACCTCGATGCATTAGTATGTATCATGAGACAAAAAAGAAATGGATTTTGGATAGTGAATTAACCATTTATTTTCATAAGTCTTTTTCGATGCCTCTATTAGATGTTTATGATGTTCGACATGTGCATTCTCTCATTATGATACTAGTAATTGATAAATCATATAATTATTAGACCAATAGAATATCCATGGTTAAGTTTCATGGGATTATTTATATGGAATTATTTATTAATATTTTATTCCTACCATATTATACTCAAGATTATGTTTTATTGGAATGTGTTTTAATTATTCACCTTGCCTTAATGTTTGTTTTTATAATATCTTCCGTTGTATTATTTACCCTTACTGAGCATTTGAGATCACCCCTTTTTAATGTATTATTCTTCCCCAAGATGTGAATAAGTATATTATGAATGACTTATAGGGATAATGTAGGATAGTATGGATGATTATAATGGATTTTATATGTTTTTTTTTCAAGTTATAATTTAAAACTTATGTATGTATCTAGTTTTCCAAAAGTAATAAATTGATCATTCCTTTGGGATTCCAGTCTTTTATTTATGCCAATGTAATAATACAAGGAACTGACTCTGGGATACTAGGGTTAGGGTATTTAAAATATTTCATTCATAATCCTCCATAATTATAAAATATTACCTTTTTTTCTATTCAAATTTGATTCTAACTGTTATAATATTTAAGTAAAATATAGTGTAAAAAATGTCACCTTCTTTCTTTTAATATTTATAATATTTTTTGTCAGGGATAAAAAAATAATGTTCAGTTATAAATTTTTATTTTAAATATGAATTATTTTTTTATCATGGTAATTTATTATTAATTCTTAGTATTGAAATAATTTCATTAAATGATTATCCAACACTAACACAATGCTTGTCCAAGTAGTAAAAATATCAAGTAAATGATTTTAAAAACATTAAAAGTAATATTTTTTTGGTTATTTAAAGTTTAACATGAATTTTAATGATAAATATAACATATTATTAATGTTTTAAAGTTTTATTTTTAAATTCCCTTAATGTGATGTTGTTATGAAAGTCAAATTATGTGAATAGTCCTTAAAATAACATTAATAGTTTTTATGTTAAATATATTTTTTTAAAACATTAAATAATCATAAAAATATTGAATGAAGATAGGTTGGATGTTATATTGTATAAAATTTCATACCTTATCCATTTATGAGACAATATTTAACTCATAAGTAAAATTGTAACGATTAAATATTAAAAAAATTCATTACCTCAGTTAAGATTAAAATTAGTTAACTGTGGGGTTACATAAAAAATAACGTTTAAAATAATATTTCAGCCTCTATAAATTTTATTTGATGAGTAAATTAAGACCATATACTCCTTATATTTGAGTTAATATTATTTTGGATCCATTTTACATTAGTTAGATACATATTGTATTATAATATTTCACATGTTTCTAAAAATGACATTATTGATGTTTTATAATAAATAATATTTTATTAAATGATTTAAAATTCATAAAAATATTATATTCTACTAAATGAATGGGATATGGTTTAAAATATAAAAAATGATCCATATGGGTCATTTTTCCTTTTATATTAACTTTATTGACAATTAATGGGTAAAAGACCTTGATATCGTCGTAATTGTCAAAAGGGTTAAATAAGGTTAAAACTAAGAGATAAGTGTAAAAACATAACCAAAACCTGTAAATATTTTATTGAATGAGAGGATTTAGACTCATATTAAAATTATATTATAATTATATCATTTGGTTCCATTTTTCCATGAAAATTAATTTATATTAATTCAATACTTTAAGTAATTCCAAGTGTCTTTCCCTCCTTCATACATGGACACCCCTTACGTATTTTCATTACACCACTTTGAGCCATCTAACTCAATAAAATCCTACCCAATTATATTATAAAATCACATATACATGAATTAGATTTTCTATTATTCTTAAAATACAATTCCAAGGGTCCTTATTAAGGGATCTAAAGAAGGTCTACTGAAGAACAGATTATTGTCTTACCTGACCTCTTTTAACTTATTTCTTCTTATAACTCTTATAAATATATATTTATTTTTATAGAATAAAAAATTAATTATCCTAAATGTACTTAAAATTTATTATTATTATTTATCCACCAATATCTACATTCTTCCCATTCATTTGAAAATGATAATGTCACTCGTGCGTATGTGTGGACTGCCACCTTCACGAAGTGATATGATCCATTTTTCTCATTCATTTTATAAATATGGTAATAAGAGTAAATTTAATTAATATATATAATATATATTATATAATAATATTAATTCAAAAAAATTTAATTATTATTTAACTTTCTTTCATTACATCCATTGAAAATATTAAATGACTTTAATGCGTACATACAACCAATTGTGTCCATTAACGATGTAATTAATTTTCTACATATACCATTTATATATGACTATAAATACAAATATAATGAATATATATGATACTTATTTCATAATTAGAATTATTTATATGATATAACCATGATGAAAGTATAAATTTCAAAATTTTTGTACCAAAATATGTATGAAATACGAAGTAGTTATCACATAGAACAATGATTTTAATAAAGAATTGTTAACACATATGTGAGAAAATTTTATGAGTAAATAATATATGGTATGATATATATAGTAATGGTTATGTAATATATATATATATATAATAATTCTATAATTATTACACTGTATTTTAAAACATTTACGAAGCATGATGAGACTTACGGCAAGGGTTCCTCATCTCACTTTTATTTCTATGAGACTTATGCCATATTGACCACATGTTTCCTTTATGTAGTTTATATAATAACCATTAATGTATTTTATAATTATTACATAAAAATTAATATGATTTAAAAATAAATCTAAGGTTCTATATTTCATGAGGTTTTGATATGGAGATTACCAAAGCAGTAAGGTTTTTATCTCACAATCTCATTATTCACTAGGATTTTTTATGAATAAGTTTTCAATGATGAATTTTTTAATATAGATCTCAATTAAATCATGAACTTTCTTAACATATGGTTATTTATGGTAATTAAATGTTTTACTTTCATTTTCCTCTCTTTATGTACTCAAGATACTGATAGAATATTTTTAAGGAAAACCGAATTTATTTTTCTCTTCAGTCCAAAAAAAATCTTCTTCTATATCCAGGTTTTCTAAAAATATTTTCAAGAATATTTATAATATTCTATTATGATTGTTTAAAGTCTTTTTAATAACTTTTTTTTAAAAACAATATAAAATGAATATTATTGTATTTTTCTAAATGAGTTAATTTTCAAGTTTTATAAAAAATGCGAAGGGAATATTTGTTCTAACGTACACAACATGAATGAAATTTCCTACCATCATGACCTCTCAGTGTTTTGAAGCTTCCCCGAAAATTTTCCATGGTTGTTTTCAAATAAAATGCATTACTTAATATTTTATAAATACTTTTATTTTAAATAAGTGATTTAAAAATGAAAATATATTTTCCTCAGGAAATAATCCAACAATATTTTAAACGATTCTTTTATCTAAGATGCTATCCTTTGATGTTAATTATTATTTAATAAGGATATGATCCGATGATAACTTCTTTATTATTTCTCTAGATGGTTTATAATTATTATGAAGATATATTTATTAAACCCATTTTCCTTTCATGGGTTATGATATTATGATATGATGAATGTTCTATAATATTATTGCACAAATTTGTATGGTTTTCATTATGTGAAGTGTGAGAAGGAGATTATATATCCCTCCAATGAATTGGATAAAGTTTTACATATCATGATATAATTATTGGATGTGAGTTGATATGATCAATACCCTATGAAAAATAATAATGGATGACTGATCCACTATAAAAAATAGGTGGTAATGCATAATCCACTATGATATGGGAAAATGTTTTTAATATCTAATACACTAAGATTTTAGGGATTTGGTAGTTATCCTTGATATATGAATTAGTATCTATACCTATAATGGTTTTACTCTCTTATTTGTTTCTTATGATATAAACTTATGGTTCATGATTGATTAATGATTATTTCTCACTCTTATGATTCATTTCTTTTGAAATGATAAAGTTTTATTTCGTGAATCTTTTTTATGATCTATGATGGATTGGGTATGAAAATTTTAAGTTTTAGTCATGATCTCATCCCATTATTGTCATATTATACTTTCATATAATCATTAATTGATATCTCCCATGTTTACCCTTAGTGAGAATCCAAACTCACCCTTTCTTATGTTTCCTTTCCTGAAGTTATGAAGAGAGGTTTTACGTAGGGTATGTCAAGAAGGTTATAATGTGAGAATAAAATTATGAGAGATGAAGAAGAATATACCTAAATAATATGTTTATGTATCCAGTCTCCAAAGACACAAAACCTTTATCGTTATGTCATGGATTGTAATGTTATGTACTGAATATTTATCTAATAATATGTAATATTTTTGTGTGCCATTATTGAGATGCTATAGGGGGTCTTGATACATGATTGTTTTTTATTAAATGTGACTGTGTAAAAAAAACATTCAAAAAATAATATACCAGGAAAAAATAAATAAATAAAGTGACTGCTCATGATTATTTACCATTGGTTGATCCATTGAATGGATAATGGATCAATAAAAACCCTAGGGGTAACTCCCCGAGTCAATGCTGACTCAAGTTGTAGTGCCTATCCTGTATAATGAATGTAACTTCCATATAGTGTTCCACCAAATCTTTTCATAGTCTTCATCTACTTTCATCCTCATCATTATACATAAATACCGACATGCTAGTGAGGGGGTATCAAGAATGTGAAATACACATTCAACAAAGCACCAATAGACACAAATACCCTTCTACATTTAATTAGGGGTGAGAGAATATGTACAAAATATCATTTATTATATAATTATAATAATCAATACACATAATTGGAACAATTAAATTAATTAATTAATTCCCAACCACACATTTTCTAGTCTTTTCTCATGATCAGTCGATATGATATAAATCTGAAGAAAAAAAAACAAATTTTCAAATAATTCATCTTGTGGGAATAAATTATAGATTATAATAACTTTAACTAATTTTATTTAATAACTAACTTGTTATAAAATCCTAAAAATTATTTTATAAAATTGGAAAATATTATTTATATTTTTTTTGGAATTTTTTTCTTAATATTTTGGGCATCTCGAGTATTTAAAATCGTCATATTTTGGGTTTTTCAGTGGAGGGTGAATAATAACAAGTGGTTACTATTCACATAATTTTTCACAAAATGACTCGATGAGGTTTAAGATGAAAATTCCCCAAGGCCACCTCTAATACACCAGGTCTTGGTGACTAGTTCCAATAAGGCATATCACAGATAGGGGATTCATTTTTCTGATGTACCTATATACACACACACACACACACTTCCCCAAGCCCATATAATGATGAAATGTAAAAAAACTGATAAAAATTAAATCATACATATATAATCCCACAATTATAGTATGACATAAAGTATTTGAAAGCATATAAGGGTCCAAATACAAGCCCAATCAAAACTGGAAATTAAAGTCTGACCTGATCAGAAGGAGGGAACTGATTTCAAATGTAACACCGGTGTACACCTCAATTAGTCTAGAGTAAACTATCACCACCTAATCCTAGTCCCCCAAGGACCCTGATAAAAGGTTTTCTATCTTCATATGACATGAAACATGCAGGAAGATCCCATCCATGGGAGAGTATAATAATACCTAGTACGAAACCCCTAAATAAGTAAACAAAAAGCATTGTGAGTAGTCAACTCATATTGGGATATGTCCATAATAAAGTGAGACATAAAATAAAACATCCAAATATAATCATAATGACCCCACATCCCACATGGTTGTAATTGTTTTGAGCTATAGAACCGTTGTGTAGGTTTCAAGGTAACGCTCATCCAGAATATTTCACTCCATGAGCCCTGTCATCCTTGATGGAACTCAACCTATAAAATATGCTCTATAAGTCAAATAACACTGATGGAATGTATCCAAGATGTACTAATCATAGGGTCTCTCCATAGTAAGTATACACTGGGAGTCTGAAGAGAATGATTCAAAGATGAGAATCACACCCAAGTCAATGTGTTATAATAAAAAATCAATATGGAGTGACCCTCGAAGTAGAGGATAGACACCAGCATAGTGCTGGTCACGAAAGTACCAAGAACTCTGCCTAGGGTAACATAATGATGAAGGATCTCACTTAGGTCCTCAAAAAAGGATTCCAAAAACTCTACCCATGGAATCCCACTCAAGGAATCACTATCTTTTGTACAGTATGTGATTCCATATTAACCCTCAGGGAATGGACCAAGGGAACACACTCAACTAATAATCATCCAAGGAATCTCACATAATCTCTCAATAAAGTTAAGCTAAGGAGAAAGTGGAATCTAACCCTTCTTATGAGGAGTACACAATGTGTCCCTGGGGGTATATGACATGCCTCACTGAGCTTGGAACTACACATGTCTCCCTCTCACACAACATGAACTTTCTCTTAATACACGGTGTGTCCCAAGGGTACACAATGTGTATAAGTCACCCTGACACTCGATGTTCCATTATACGCATGATTTTGAACACTGGACCGTGTCTGTGTACTATGCATTGTCTGAGCACATGAATCTTCTTGTGTCCTTCCCAAGTACATGGTGTGTGGGGACACTTGGCCACATATGCTTGTACTCCCTTTACACACTGAGCCATCTGCTATGTGTTACATGGTGTGTGACTAGGAACACATGAAGTGCAACACTACATGGCCTCTTAGGTGTGTAACCCATGTATATTTCTAATTGGTTGGATAAGGGTCACATGACATGTGTCATTATTCACATGATGTGTGATAATTTTCTCTAAACTGAAACCCTAGCGCCGTATAGAAGAGACTAAATGACGTGTGTTCATTGAAATACACATCGTATAATCTGTTTTTTATAGAAATTACAGAACGATCACATTAATATTCCATAGAGGATCACACTACACATCATGGATCTGAGGTTGAACAAATATCCTCACCGCTAATGGCCTGATTCTAGTCATACCTAGTGCTCAAGAACAACCATGATCATGCCTTATAAATGTCGCACACCTAATCAAGATCTTGAATCTCTGATCCAACCATAGATATTTTTACATACTCATGCACCACAATAATTTCATCGAATCTTCATCCCTAACTCTGGGTAATGATCCTTTATTCTAAATATTGAATTCACAATAACAGTTCACCAAGTATTCATCGAATTGTAGGCTGAATAGAAATTCCAATGATGAATGAATGTAAAACGGGGAGAAAACCATAAAACATAAATGTGAGGAATAAACCTCGGTATTTGTTCATTTTATCCTCGATCAGTTCTCATAGAAAATATGAATGAATATGTGTTACATTCAACAAATAAACAAAACAAATAATTATCCCCAAATAACATAAATAGCCCATACCCGCAAAACTATCGATCCGTGAATCAATCTGTTAGCTGGTTGATTCATGTTCATCATTGGATAATAAAATGGGGATAAATACACAAATAAATTAGATTACCTTGATATTTTTTCACTGATGAATAATGAATCCACATCATTGTCATTAGTGATATCCTTTTTTTCTTTTGGTACACTAGTCACTAAAGACCGATCTGTCGATCCACAATCTTGATGCCACACAACACTCCTAAATGTTATCCTTGTCAATTTTCATGGTTATGAGGCTAAATCTGTGAATTAGTTATAATAAAATATTTAAACAGGAGAGGTTATGTCACTATGTCAGTGAAATAAAATAAATAAATAATTTAATTTAATTTATTAATTCTCCCATAACTTCACTTTAACCAAACACATGATGCTGAACAATGTTATGTTGATCCCAGTGTAAAACCTATATTCTAAACTCAATGGTTCCCTTAAATTTCCAATATGAGACTCATTTTGGGAGTTATTATACTTTTTTAGTAAACTACACATGCCTGGTATTTAATATATTTCAAAAATTTATTTTGGAAACACCAGGCCTCAAAATATCACACTGTCCCAACACCTGGTTCAGAAAATATTACTTGAAATATTCCAACATCTAAAAAGGGAAAAAACGGGACACTAAATTATTCCCTCCTTCAAGGATTTTCATCCTAAAAAAGAAAAAACTATGCAGAATGTGGGGACACAAAACTCTCAAATAGGTCTCCCACTCTCTAGAGATTTTTCGATGGTTCCATGTGTGGTCAACAAACATGCACCCAAGGAAACAAATTTACCATGGATGGTATTTCACTGACCAATCCCCAACATAACTGGATACTTGGAAAAGGAAACTTCACTATCACAAACCAACTTACCCTAGTCGATACTATACACCAAATCATGCACATACCTCCTTTGCAGTGATATGGGGAGAACATGAAGAAACAAAAATCTACTATGGTTACAAGGTTAAGTGGTACACCACCTTAATAACCAAAAAAATAAATAGGAAAATAAAGGGATCAAGTACCCTAGAGATAACCTACCACCCTAGAAAAATACTATTCAACTCTCTATCTCTAAGGACTTCATCATCAGTCCACAAAGGACTCCTAATTTTTTCTACGTATTCCTTATCTACCTCTAGATGAACTGCACCCTTAATGCCACCACTAACACTAAAAATAGAACCCAAGTGTTGTTACCCACTAGATCCATATATTATTACAATTTCCTATAATATGTCTCATACATGGCATTAAAAATGTGCTACTCTAGTGGTGGAGTGATAATCATCATGATACAAAAAACTCCACTAATGGTATATGATCCTCCTATATGTGGTTCAAAAATAACATGAAAACGCCAATCATGTTCACCAGAACCTGAGCATTCCACTTTACCTAGAAAACTAGATGGGGTAAAACACAATTCCCAATAATAATTGAGTCTCCAAAGGATTCCTGCATCTTCTCCATAATATTTCTGTAAATTATTCATCATAGTCTATAATGATCATTGAGGTAATTCTATGAATACATAATACCTTCTACATGCACAGGTGTCCCAAAATCTCAAAAAAATTCTATTTCTTATAACCCACCGAAAGATGAAACAGAAAGAGTTTACCTACAAAACTTACTATAATTGCCTTGGCTATCTAACTAATTCCTAGAGATCCTAGTACATCCTCATCTCCACTATATGTACTGCTAAGGGGAAAAAACCACCTCAACACCTACTCTTACATTTTTATAGGAATCACCATGAATCCCTCAAAAAGATGATGTGATTCCCTTATCCATAGAATCCACCAAGAATATATCCAGTGGATATCCGATCAGGTATGATCTTCCATTTTATATCCCCAAGTCATGCCTCCCTAACTCACTGAAGAAGTGAAGGGGTAACAACCATTGACTGGAGGTACATTGCACCTTCCTCAACCCAAAAAGGGTTAAATACAAAGGGGTTAACTACTCTATCACGTCACTTGATAATAGTATACAAAAAACCTCACTATAAGCATCTGTTGCCAAAGAAATTCCCTGGGTGATCCTCAATATCATGCCACCTCAAAATCTATAGGGTCCATTGTCACTTACATGCCTGAGAAGACATATTTCAAGAACGAACTCCTTGATATCTACTACCCAACTAGCACTCTTAGACCTTATCTAGAAGAATATTCATATGTTTTTTTGTGCTCTAATTATAACATTGTGTACATGAGGGTACCATTTCATAATATTTCCATAAACCCATCCAAGAAAGGTTAAGGATCTAACCCATAAGTCTCTCGAATGATTTTGTGGAATTCAATATCCTAATGAGTATCAGTAAGTAATCAAAGAAACCATAGTATATTTTAGAAACCATGCTCATTTCATCTACCACTCAAACCTATAGCTAGTTATAACCCATTACAAGGTCAAAATCTGAGGTCTACTTCACCTCCATCCATTGGGAGAAGAGGTCATCAATTCTCTAGAGTGTAAACTTTTCCTCATGTCACTTGGCCCAAGTGACACTAGTCCACACCAAACCTTAAGCACTCATCCACCTCTTAAGTGAAAAAACACAGGTATTCCTATGAAAAAAATGGGTTTTATGAATCCCCTTCTCTTCAGACTCCTACAACCATACCCTAAGATCCCATAACTACATGAGGTCATATGATATGTTAACACAAGTATTGGTTCATCCTTGGTGCAAGTACATATTGAAATAAAACTCTAGATGGTGAGTTAAACCTAGAATTTCCTCAATAATGATGCCCTCACACTCCTCCACCATCACATTAACATAAAAAATCATAGAATCTGCTTCTCCAAAGGTGTCATTAACTAAAGTTTAGGAATTCAGTCATAATTTCATGCACCTGAGCTCATCTTACTCTAACTGGGATCACTCTTATCAAAGGGGGAATGCTCCATCCCAAAAAGACAGAAGTAATTCTACTCTCACCAGTTGAAATATATAATCTGGTATGGTAGGAAACCAATCCATAATGAGGAAAATATCATAGGGTATCACCTCCCATATGAAGAGATTCCACAAGGGGCTCTCTATCACCTCCCAGACTTAGGTCACACTTTCAGTACAAGTGTGAAACCACTGATCCTATTTATAGGATCCTCCAACAAGGGGGTTGATAAAAAAGGGTACCAATAGTATCACTAGGTCTTGAATAAGGGATAAAATCAGGTAAAAGTGGGTCATAACTCTGTGTGAAAACTGAAACTGGGGAAATAAAGACACACATCATGCCTCAAATCACAGTCAAACCCTCTGTGAGATCTCACCACTTGAAAATAATTATTTCCCTATCCCACTTGTTTACCAAAAATATAGTCTGATATGATACTTTAGTACATAAAATAACCTCAAAATCACAAGTCATAAAAACTCATCCACCACACCTCGACAATATCCACTTTGGGCGGCACTGAGTCATCCCCTTGGTTTTAGATCGCGTCTCCAGAAAACATCTTAGTGGATGAATTGTAAATCATACTTGAATTTCCAAAGTCATGTAAAAAATCACCAAAATAGGTCTCTACTGATTCCCCACATCACCCTAGATAATTCTCATAACTAGGATTGCAATCAGAGAGGGGTCTCATCCGTGTCAGACATTTACACCACACACTCACGCCAATCCTCCACCACCTGAGAAGGGGGTCTTGACCACCATGAAACTTGGGAAATATAAAACTACAGAACTCATGATTCATTCTAAACATAGGTGTGTTATCATTGGGTACCACCAGATCCAAAAATTTCTCCACAACAAAAACAGGTCGCAAGCACAACCATTCGATTAGTCGAGATCCGTGCACGTTGGAAAACCAGACTACTACCTCGAGTAAAATATCTACAACCTAAGGTTATATATTGTCTTAGAAACTCAACGATAACTATCATGAGAAATCATGTAAAATTCCAATAACATGTATACAATTGTCCAGTCCACATGGAGTTATCGACTAATCAACACATAGATGATCATCTACTTGATCCACAAAAGGATCCATGTGCTGCTTAATAGGGGGTGGAACTACTTGGTGCCCACCTTGAGAAAAACACCTCATGAGTGGGTCCTTGAAATAAAACCCCATCAATCATCACGTTTTCATCACAAAACCATCTCAAAATCCATTCTCTATGTCATTGTAGAGGAATCTTGAAGATTATCAAGATATACCACAGTAAATGAGTATATCTATGGATCCGACTCAATAAAGACCTGGGAACCAAAAACCCATTACTATATGATACATGTACCATTTTTTTACTAAAACAAATGTATACATATATCAAGTAAACAAGTAGGTTATCAAGGCCCTGGTGAAGAGATACATCAGCTGTCACACCAACACTAGACACCCTAGCCTGAGAGCCAATATCAAAATAGTTTAAAATTGTTTCACTAGTTCCAAAAAAAACCTCATATCCAGAAAATAGAAACTCCAAACTCTAACCATAAACCTAGTTATTATCATAATAATTTAGGTTGGTCACTTCTATGATACCATTATTTCATGAACCAACCATACAGGGCCCAATATTCAAATACCCCTAGCCCACCTCCAATATTTTAGGGGATGAAGACTAGTGATAAAAAGGCATATCACACACATGGGAGGCATTTTATGAAAGTACCTATACAAACAATCACACATATAAAAGACTATACAATTATGAAATGTAAACAGGAAAATAATAATTCATGTATACATCTATAAACACACAATAAGAGTATGATATAAAGTACTAGAAATCATACTAGGGTTCAAATACACACCCGACCAAAACTAGAAATTAAAGTACGATTTTCTCAGAATGAGGGGACTAATGTCAAATGAAAAACTAATATAAAACATGGTCTATCTAGACTCAACTATCTCCACCTTATCCTAGTACAATAAGGATTCCAAAAAAAGGTCCATCATCTATATAAGACACGGCACGTGTGGGAAGAGACCATGTATGGTTGAGTATAACAATACCTAGTATGAAACCTTGAAATAACCAAATACAAAGCAAAAAAGAGTAGTCCTCTCTTAATAGGTCATGTCAATCATAAATTGATACATAAAAGAAATCCATATATACTCTGAAAGGTACCATGTCCCACATGGTCATAACCGCTTCTAGATAGAGAACCATTATAAAGGATTCAAGGTAATGTTCATCTAGGAGATTTCACTCCATGAGCCATACTATCATTGATAGAACTCAACTAAGAGAACATGTTCCACAAGTCTGATAACACTGATGAAGCTCATCTAAGATGTACTACTCATCAGATATTTTCATAAGAAGTATACACTGAACGTATGAACAAAATGATACACTGATGAGGATCACATCCAAGGCCACAAGGTATACCAAGAACTCAATCTGGAGTAACCTTAAATACAGAGTATCGACTCCCATTCATTATTGGTCATGATGAAACCAAAAACTCCACCTAGGATAAGATAATGATAAATGATATCACTCTGGGCTTCACAAAAGGATTAAAAAAACTATATCTATAAAATTACACTAAAGGGATCACCATCCTATGTGTAGGATGTGATTCCATTATAAACATTTGGAAATGGACCAAGGGACCACAGTCAACCGAAACTGGTCTAAGGAAGCTCACACAAGCTCTTAATAAATCTGATTTAAGGTGAAAGAGGAATCCAACATGTCCTCAAAAGAGTACATGGCATGTACTTAGTGGTAAATGACATGTCTCACTAATCCTATCACTATACATGCTTCAAACTCACACAACATTTACTTTTTCTCAATAAAAAATAATTTCCAAGGGTACAAGGTATGAAAAAGTCACCCTTGAATTCAGTGTTCCATTACATCCATGACTATGTACACCGGACCGTGTTCGTTCACTTGGTTGTGTCTGAGTACAAAATTCTACCCATATACATCGATTTCCCATGTAATTCCCAAGTACATGATGTATGGGGCCACTTGGTCACCTAGGCATATACATCCTGTACAATCCAATCCATTTTCCACATGTCACACGGTGTGCGACTAGGCACACATGACATGAAAAACTATGTGTCATCTGTGGCATGTACCTCTTGTACTCACTAGAATGGTCAACTAAGGGTCACATAGTGCGTGACATGATTTACACGGTGTGTGATAATTTTCTAGGTTCTGAAACCCTTGCACTACATAGAAGGGACTACACGATGTGTTTTTATAGGACAATACATCACTTAGTATATTTTTCATAGAAATTATAGAACATTCACAAATATTAGAACAAGCCTATGCACCCAAGTATTCTATTGGGAATCATGACTCAAATCATGAATATGAGGTTGACCAGACCACCTCACCATCGATGACCGGATTCTGGGTATAACTAGTGCTCAAGAACTTCCTCCATCATGCCTTGTTGAGGCAGCACACCAAACTTGGATTATGAATATCTCATATGTCCATGGATCTACTTCTGTAGTCATGAACCATATTTGTGTCTTTGAATCTCCATCCTTGAAACAAGGTAATGATCTATCATTCCAAATATCGAATTATCAATGATTGTTCACTGAATATTCATCGAATCATAGTCCAAATAGAAATGTCAATGATGAAAACATGTAGAATGGGGAGAGAAAACCATAAAACATAAATGCGGGGAATGAACCTTATACGTTGTTCATTGGAATCGATCCATTTTCATAGGAAATATGAATGAAGAAGCAAAAAATTCAATAAATAAAAAAAAACAAATAATTATACCCAAATTCCACAAATAGCTTGTAGCCACAAAATGATCGATCCATAATTAAATCCTTTAGAAAATTAATTCAAATTCTTCATGGGATACAAAATGGGGATAAATCCACAAATAAAAATGCCTACATAGATTTGGATCGATATCTGATGAAAAAATAATCCACATCATCTTCATTAGTGAGATTCTGGTTTTCCTTTGGTACACCGATCACCAAAGATTAATCTGTTGATATGAGGTCTTGATATCCACCAACACTCCTCCTTGCTCTCCTTCTCAATTTTAAGGGTTATGAGGCTAACCCAGTGAATTGGTTATAATATAATATTTAAAGTGGATATGTCAGGTCACTACATTAATGAAATAAAATAAATAAATTTATTAATTTATTTTATTAATTTTCCCATAACTGTACTTTAACCAAATTCCTAGCACTGACAAAGGTTATGTCACACCTAAGGTAAAACCCACATTCTGAACTCAAAAATTCCTCAGATTTCTAATAAAAGACTTATTTTGGTAGTTATTACAATATTTTAGTAAAACTGCAGGCACATGATATTTCATATATTTAATATATTTCAAAAATTAATTTCGAGCACACCGATCCTCAGAATCTCACACCTTCTCAGCGCCTGAATATAGAAATATTATAATAATTTTTCCGAAGTATTTCATGGAAAAAACTAGGAAACTAAATAATTTTAAAAAGTATTATTTTTAAATATTTTAATATCATGCCACGGAAGACCCTCATATCATCTGCCTCCTTTAAAGCCACTAGATGAACAATATCATCACATTGTTGTTCATCTAAATTAAAATAATATATATATGGTTACAAAATCATTTTTCTTATATTATTATATGATTTTTAAACATAAATATACAATAATTACAACATAAGGATCATGAAGGCTTTGTGTCTTTGGATGACTAGGTTCTTAATAAATAAAATATAGCATCCTTATTTTGTTTTCCATTGTGAACTCCTAACAACCATTAAAGCTTCTAAAACTGCATGATATAAATTAGGGAATATATAAATAAAGGGGTGAGATAAAAAGTCTAATAAGAGAATAAACATGATAAGGAAGCATAACATGTGAGTTAAAGGAATAACATGTTATCATAAAATAGAAGGCACATTAGTAATCAAATAAAATCATAACATAAAGAACATGGTATCATAAGATCATGTAATCATAGGAAATGTGGAAAAAACATATAACATGACATAAATAAGAGTCAATTATAACTTCTTAGACAATATCTCATTGTGGAAAAAGTCTTATAATGGATGAGGTTTACTTCCTAATCCCATACATGATGCCTTGAAAGACTAAAGCTTTACCCAATGCATTAGAGCACACTCTAGGTACACCCATCATAACATGTTCATGATCTATGTGTGCAACATAAAGGAAATAAAACATAAGGAATTACATAATATTTACCCATGGAAATAAAATGGGTTGCATAATCTGGATTCATCTCATATTCAAATAAAATTTAATAATTAAGGAATTTTGAGAAATGATAATAAGAAATGTATTACCCTATCAAAGGAAGGGAGAATAAACTAGGTATATATGTGATAGACATATATAAATAATTTAGAAGAAATACATAACACAAAAGGTTTATTTTATTAATTAATATGCATTACGAGAACCATTATTTAAGAAAATAACCATTTCACATTTAGTAACATCAAAAGATGTCAAATTATATGGAAAATGATTTTGAAAGATCACTTCAAACATTTATTGAGGAAAATATCCCTTCTATTTTGAAAAAATTTATTTAAAATATAATAATTTCCCAAAAATTAAAGAAAATATATTTTTTAAATAACCGTTGAAACTTAAAAAGGACACTTTAAAACATTGAGTTGTCATGATTGTGGAAGTTTAATATTCATGTTGCATATGTTAAAAAAAACAAATATTAATTTCATATTTTTATAAGAAAATTTGAAAAGTTACCTGCTCAAAAAAAACAAGAAGATTAATTTTCTATTATTTTTTAAAAATAAAATTTAGGTTAAAAATTACTTTTAACAATTATAGTAAAAAAACATTTTTTTAGAAAACATGGATTTAGATGAAAAAGTATTTTCAACCAAAGAGAGAAATGAAGTCAAATTTTCTTAAAATATATTTCTCAATCATTTTAAGTACTAAATAGAGTAAAATGGTATTATTAATTGGAAACATAGTGAATAAATATAGGATAAGAAAATTAAAGGGGTTTATTATAAAATTATTAAATAATTTCCTTCAATGGGAATTCAATTATAAGCAATCCCGATTAAAATGAGATTGAAACATAAACCCTTAAAACTTTGATATCTATTGAATCATAACTTCCCATGAATAAATTAAATGAATTTTAAATTAAAATCTCATGATTTAGGAATGATTCATGATAAATTATGCAAATGGGTAGTATATATGACATTCAAAATAAATTAGGTGCATAAAATAATATGTTTCTCAAAGAAGAAAATCTAAGGAAAAACCCTTAAAAAGTTCAAATCATTGAGGTGGGTGTTAATAAATGACGTGATTATGTGTAAAAAATTTAGATCCACCCAAATTAAATTTTAAATAAAAAAATCAAGGAAAAATGATTTCACACACAATATTTTCATAATATAATCAACAAAGTAGATATATAACCCAATAAATGGAAATTGAGTTAAGAAAACCCCTTACCTTGTAATTACCTTTAGTTAAGTGCTATTTAAACTCTTGTATAGTAGTTTTAAAAATATTATTATCATATAAATAAATCATATTATTTTTTATAATATAATATATGAACTTTTTATAAAATCTTATTACCTGCTTGTTAATAATATTTCATTATCACTATTGTTTTGGGTGTTAATTGCCTTGTTTTATCTTACATGTTTCATCATAAAAGTTTTATTATCTTGAACACATGTTATAGTTCCATAATATAAAAAATGATATTAATGTTATAAAGATATGGTTTTTTCATTATATACATCTTTATAATCATTTTTTAATTTTGAACATTGAGAATAAATCACAACGCTTCAGGGAGATGGTAGGCCATTCGTACACACGAATGATATTATCATTTCCTTAATAGGTGAAAGGGAAAGGAAGTGTATGATATATTAATTTTACATAATCAATTCCATGTTATATATATCACATATATTAATTAATTTCAACCATTTTTTCTTTTCATGTAAATTTTTAGTAAAAAACATATCAGATTACTTCACGAGGTAGTAGTATACCGTACACATGAACGACATTATCACATTCTCTATAGAATAGAAAGTAAGAATTTATATATGATATTATAATTCTAGAAGTATAATTATATCATAAATTTTATATATAAATATTATATAAATCATTATATTCGGTCATGAGAAGTGGTGATGTAAAATTAATTACGTCGGTTCACGAGGTGGTAGTCCGCTGTACACATGATCAACGATTTAATTTTTGATTTGAGATAGGAGGATATTTTTTTAGGTAATGATATTAACATAATAAAAATATAATAATATGTAATATTATGTGATTATTATATTATCAGGTTTTAATAATATTTTAAGGATGTGGAAGAATAAATAAAATAAAACTCTCAGTTAAGGACATTACCTCTTCTTCAAACAACTTCTTTTGGTTTGCACTAAAATCATTCCTAGAACGGATTTATGAAAAAATGGATTCTATGATTAAGGGTAGGGGAGTAATTAATTGATTTTTGAAGGGTTTATCAGAACCAATGGTTTTTTATGTGTGGAATGGAGATGAGAGGGGGTGGCATTTTATAAGTGTGGGAGAGGACACACTTAGAATTTTTGATAAGAAAGAATTAAACCCTTTTTTTTATCATATATAAAGGATCCAAAATGAACTATTTTAGAACCTTTAAAGATACAAGGCCTAAATATTACCATAAAATAGGATTTATACAAGTTTTAATTCATTTTTAACTCTTATATTTTTAGTTTAACCCCTAGTAAACCCGTTTTTTTACCTTAACTATATTATATATATTTTTTACTATTTTTACTATTCATTATGGTAAAAAGTTAAGTTCAACTTATTAGATAATATAAATTATTTTGATTCCAAATATGGAATATATTTCTCTAAATTTAACTCATATAAGTGGAAAATTTTAATTTAAAATTAAACCCACAAACATGTCGAAAAAATGGTTTTTTGAAGAAAAACTTTCAAAAGTTTAAAATTTTTTTATATCAGAATTTAATATGAAATTAATTAATATGACATAATTTAGTAAAATTGTAATATAATTTAACTAATTTTACTTTAAAACTAATTTAAAATTTTATGTAACATTTTAAATAATTTTAACTAAGATAAAAATTTCAATAAAAAAGTAGTGTTTTCTCTATTCATAAAAAATTAATCCTTATAGAAAAATATTTAAAATTCACCCAAATATAATTCCGACATATAGATTTAAAAAATTATTATTTTTGTTATTTTTTCTCTAAAATTGATAAAATGTTATTTTAAAATATGTGCACAAAGTGCAACTAAAGCACCTTTAAGAAAGATACAGTTTTTTCATTAAAAATAATTTTCTTTCAATTGGTTGTTATTTTATTTATAATAAATAGATAACCATTGAATTTATTATATACATGTGTAAACCATAAAATTTTTATAATTTAGTTATCCCTATTCATACCCACCCACATAATGGGTAGGTTATAATAGTCATGTTTAAATAATAATATTTTAATAGAGTATCACATTTTATTTAAACCCAGTGTTAGTTATATCATAAGATTTCAAAGAGATTTAATTTATTTAAAAATAAATATATTGTAAGGTATCTATGAGTTACATTATATTGTAATCATGGTGTTTCATGTCATATATTCTATCTAATATGATGTTCCTCTTTTAAAATCTTAGGGTGTTACATTCCACACCCTTAAATAAATTACATTTTCACAATTTAATCTTGATCTTAATAATCAAGTTTTTAACATTTGAAAATAACATTATAAAAACTCACATTATGAAAAGGGTTAATAAAATTTTCTCTTGATAAGGTAGAAATGGATGTATGAGGGTTAACTATAATAACACACTATTAAGATTCCATATATGAGAACACTGGTGGCTAGTGAAGATATATACATGGCTGAGAATCATAAATAATTATAGAGAGATATAGAGATTATCTATCCTAAGAAAGTGAATGTTAAATAAAAATTTAAGAAACTAAAAACCATACATCTATGATGTTTTCAAATATCATTTTATTCATCATATATAAATGTAATCTAATAAACTTTTTGTTTCAAGATCCTTTTTCTAATGTTAAGGAGTTCTTTTACTATCTAAGAATATAAGGAAATATATGAACTTTATATCTTTATATTTCATAATCACAATTTAATCCTTTTGTTGTGATTTTATCACCTTTATATTTATATCTTTCTCTAAAAAATGAACATCCAGAAAATATTTTTTTATGATTGAAGTACTAAAATAAACTTTTAACAGATTATAAGATCCCTAAAAGAGTAACAATATATTACTTATATCTTTATTAAAATAAAAACACTTATCACAAAGTAATATAATATCCAAAAATGAATACGAGTCTATTAATATTTAAAATTTAACAAAGAAACCAAAGGATTAACATTGATCATTCCTCAAATAACCTCAATAAACTCAACATAAAACAATGTTTTAACCAAAACCATAATATCATACCCTTTCAAATTACATCTCAAAAACATAATATAAATATTTCCAAATAAGCCTTTATGTTAAACCAAATGGTTATATATACTTAAATCTAATAAAATATCTCCCGGAATATCACCAGTCAACCCAAAATCAAATTTATTGATCCCATAATATGTTTCCAAAAATCAACTTAATATTAAACCTTCAAACCATTTATGTAAAAGTAATGTTATACTAACTACCAGGTGATGTAGTTTAGTGGTAAAAACAACACCCTTATTACCATTTAGTTGTGGGTTAATGCATCGTGATCATTCGAGATGTGATGGGTTCCCACCCAAATTACGAGTTGTACTTTTTTATAAAACTATAGAAAAACTTATGTGATGATCATATTCATGATTCTACATAATCAAATAACTTTATGAAGAATATTTTGACCATATTAAAAAATAAAATTTTTCATTAAATTACTTTTTTTAAACACAAATGTTTTCTATAAAACTCATTATTTTTCACAAAATCAACTAATTACCTAAATATCAAGAAAATTTATAAGATTTACTTTATCAATTATGTGTCTTTTCTATAGAGTATCACCTTACCATTAAATAAAATTTCCATGTCATTAGTATAATTCAACTTATTATTATAAATCACTAAGGAAAAAATGAGACATACCAATCCTTTTATATATATATATCATGATTTACATGATTCATGAATTCTAGTACATAATCATTTTAATAATTACACTTCATTCTTAAACCATTAACTAAGATTTTTCATCTTATTTCTTAATAAATCCTTACATTCATATGTAATTTTAAGTCTCTTCATCATAAATAGAAAAAAATTTACTCAAAAAACCTTATTGATCATATTTTTTGAGCTTTTCCCTTATGACATTGATTTATTTAATTTCCATTATTTCCACATTTAAAACATTAAACCGTTGATGATTTCTTAGGGAAACCATTATTCTCATCTATTTCATTAATATGGCATTTATTTTTTTCTTCTAAATTACTTAATTTCCCCCCTTCTTCTCCACATGTAAAACATATTTTTGTTCCTTTGATACATTTACTTGAGAACATTTTCCCGCATTATCGATATATCTAAAACTAAATTTTATTATCTCTGTGGTCTCAAGCTTCCAAACTCTCAGGGAACTTTATATTTCTCTTCTTTGGTGAGTTATAGAGTTGGTTAAGGTTAAATGTTTTAATCATATATTGTTATAAATGATTATGAATAATCAAAATATCCATTACTATAGTCATCATTCCTTTTAGTTTCTCATAAATATAATATCTATCACATTCAATTATTAAATAGTTACTTCAAGTTATAGAATTTAATGAAACCATAGATAATAGTGTGAGAAACAATATTCGTAGTGGAAAAAAAATAATCATGAAAAAGTATTTAAAATATGTTTAAATCATGACACATTAATCTCAATATAAGACACCTTAAGAATAAACTATGACATCCATGATCATCAACTGTTAAATTCCTTCATGATGGTTAATAAAAATTTTGTGATTTTCTAAATCATATCCCCAATGAGTGTCAAACCAAATTTAGTAAGACCCATTTTCATGTACTGGGTAACACTAGTCTCTAAAATAATGTGCCTTTTTTAGATTTTTAACCAATTGGTATATCTGTTACAGAACCACGTCCACTTGTAGTATCTAGACAGTGATGTAATTTATTAAAACCACTCACTCTATACTTCTCCAAGATTCCATGATATTTTTCAATAATTAATATTATACTTAAACTTATCCTTAGATATATCCCTAAGGGATATCACTAAAGTTTCCTCATCATAGTTTCAAAGGTAAACTAAACCTTTGCTCTGATACCTACTATAGAGACCCAATAGTTTTACACATATTTTTTTTATGATTATTAAACATAAATATCCAATAATTACAACACATGGATCATAATGTCCAAGTGTCTTTGTAATATTAGTTACTTAATACATAAAACATGGAATACTTATTTTATATTCCACAGTAAACTCCTGAAATCCATCTGAGCTGTTAAATTTTCATTGGATAACCTAGGGAATACATAAAGAAATGGATGAGCAAAAAATACTACTAATAAATAAACATTATAAGGATGTATAAAATTTGAGTCAAATGCACAACATGATATCATAAAAGATAATGAACATGAATAATCACATGGAAGTATAATGTAAGGAACATGGTTTCATAAGATCATGGAATCATATGAAGTGTGGAAAAAAATATAACATGAAATAAACATGAGTAAAGGATAACTTCCTAGACAATATCACACAGTGGAAAAAGCCCCATTATTAATTAAGTTTACTCCACAATCCCATACATGAATCCTCATGAGACAAAAGTATTAAACAATGCATTAGAGCATTATTTGGGAGCACATATCATGACATGTTCATGATATATGTGTTCCACATAATGGAAATAATTCAAAAGGCATAACTTATGAATTACATGTATAATGTAAATGGGTTTCATAATATCACTTCATATCATATTCAAAGGAAATTTAATAATGAGGGAATTTGAGAAATGATTATAAGACATGTATTACCCTATCAAAGGAAGGGTGAATAAACTAAGTATATATGTGAGAAACGTATATACATAATTTAGAATAAATCCATAACATAAAAGGTTATAGTCATCGATGAATATACTTTAAAAAAATATTGAGAAAAATAAAATTTTAAATTTTTGTAAAATCAATGGATGTCATCTTAGAAAAAAATGATTTTGAAAGATCACTTCAACCATTTCTTAAGGAAAAAATACTTTCCATTTTGAAAATGACTATTTAAAAGATAATTTTTTTAAAAAGTTATGTTTTTTTAAATAACGTTTGAAACATAAAAAAGAAGCTGTAAAACATTGGGTGTTCATGATGGTAGAATATTTCCATTCATACAATATACATTAAAAAATAAAGATTCCTTTCTCGTTTTTTTAATAAAATTAAAAATTTCATTGTTCAAAAAATGATAGGAATATTCAATTTAAAACATTTTATAAAAACCCAATTAAGGGTAAAAACTAATTTATATAATTATTGTAATTTTTTTGAAAATAAATTTTGAAAACATGAATTTGGATGAAGAATGTTTTTTAACCGAGGAGAGAAATGAAGTGAGATTTTATTTAAAATAAATTCTTAATACAATTAAGTAAAAATGAGAAGAAAATGGTACTATTAATTGAAAACATTATGAATAAAAATAGGATAAGTAAATTAAAAGGATTTATTAGAAAATTGTAGAAAAATTTTTATTACTAAAAAATCAAGCAAAAGTAATCCCAATCAAAATGATATTGAAACATAAACCCTTAACACTTTGAGAAATTTTGAATCATGAATTCCGAAGAATGAAGTAGATGAATTATAACTTAAAATATCATTATTTATAAAAATTAATGATATAGTATGTAAAGGAGTAGTATATAAACTATTCAAAATAAAATAGATGCAATAAAGAATATGTGCCTCAAAGAAGGAAGTATGAGACAAAACCCTTATAAAGTTTGTATCATTGAGGTGATATTTTTTCAATGGTTTAATTTTTTTTAAAAAAAAATATCCAAATGAAGAAAAATATAAATACAGAATAAATCAATAAAAATTCATTTCACATATAATATTTTCGTAATATAATCAACGAACTGGACATATAACCTAATGAATGAAAACTGAGTTGAGAAAACCCCTTACCTCATGCTTCCCTTTAGTGGATCTCCCATTAAACACATTTATTGTGGTTTTAAATAGTTTATTAAATTATAAAAGAACTATATTATTATTTATAATGTCATATATGACCCTTTTATAATATCTTATTCCTAATTTGTGAATAATATTTCATTATCACTATTGTTTTAGGTGTTAATTGCCTTGTTTTATACTACAAATTTTGTCATGAATGTTCTAGATCTTGAAAATAGGTAATAATAACATCATGTATTTAATGATATTAATTATATATATATATATATATATATATTTCATTAAATACATTTTTATAATAATTATTTAATTTTTAACATGGAGAATGAATCACATCGCTTGGTGGAGACCGTATTTTATACGTATGCACGAGAGACATTATCATTTACTTCATGGGTAAAAGGTTAAGGAATTTGATTGTATATTAATTTTATAGAATCAATATAATGTCATATATATAATATATATTCATTAAATTTATCCTTTTTTCCTTCCATGTAAAGAGATTGTGAAAAAGTAATCACATCACTTCGTAAGGCGGTAGTCTATCGTACAGACGAATGATATTATCATATTATCTACAAAATAGAATGTAAGAAGGTATATATGATATTATAATTAAATAATTATATTTATATCATAAATATAATATATAAAAATTATATGCATTATTACATCCAATCATGATAAGTGGTGATGGAAAATGATTTACGTTAGTTAGCGAGGCAGTAGTCTGCTGTACACATGATCAACTGTTTCATTTCCCATTTGAGGGAGGAGTATATGGTTGTAGGTCATGAATATAATTTAAAAATATCTCAGTATTTGTAAGATAATTATTTTATTATATCATCATGGTTTAATGATATTTTAATTTGGTGTAAGAAGAAATAAAATAAAATGCTCGGTTAAGGATGTTACCTCTTCTTCAGACAACTTCTTTTAGTCTACACCAAAATCCCTCATAGGTAGAATTTTTTTATCAAAATAAGGATTATAGGATGAGGTGAGGTATTTAAGTAAGTTATGTTTTTATTTATTAGATTATATAATGTGTTTTTTAGGATTTTAAAGGACAGGATATGAGGTGGCCTTTAATGAGTGGGAGAGAGGATATACTTGTAATTATTGAAAAGAAAGAATTACATCCACATTATTTTATGATGAAAGGATAAAAATAGACCATTTTCAAACATTAAAATATATAATTTATATATATTACCATTAAATAAAAATTAGTCATGTTTTGGATAATTTTTAACCCTTATCGTTTTAGTTTAACCCCCGGTAAACACGTTTTTACCTTAAACATGGTAAATAATTTTCACTGATTTCATTATACATAATGGTTAAAAATTAAGTTTAAATAAATATAAAATATAAATTATAATGATAATAAATATGTAATATATTATTCCAAATTCATCTCACAGAAGTGGAAAATATTAATTTAAAATTAAACCCACAGATGTGTCAAAAAATAGTTTTTCCAAAGAAAAACATTAAAACGTTTAAAAAATTTTTATACCAGAATTCAATATGAAATTTATTATAGTGACATAAAATAATTAAATTGTAATATAATTTAACTAATGTAACTTTAAAACCAATTTAAAATATAATTTAACTTTGTAAACAATTTAAACGAAGAGGTGGTTTTTAATAAAAAAAATCAGTGGTTTCACTATTCATCAAAAATTAATGTTTTCAAAAAATTCTAAAAAATTCACCCAAATATAACATTTAAATTTAGATAAAAAAAATTAGGTATTTTTAATTAAATTTTCTATAATTGGTAAAAAATAATTTTAAGTTATGTGCACAATGCGTGACTAAATTGTCTTTAAGAGAAATAGTGTTTTTTCAGAAAAAAATTTCTTTTTTTTATTTTGAATAGTTGTTATTTTATTTATAATAAATAGATAACCATTGAATTTATTTTATACATGTATATAGAATATATTTTTTATAATTTAGTTTTCCCTATTCAAACCTAACAACTTAATGGCTAGGTTATCATGGTCATGTTTAAATAATAATATTTTAATAGAGTATCACATTTCATTTAAACCTGGTTTTGTGTGCATCAAAAAGTATCAAAGAGATTGAATTTATTTTAAAATATATATATCGTTAAGTATTGGGGTGTTAAATTCTCTTCTAAGCTTGGTGTTTCATATTATATGCGCTATTCAACATGATGATCCTCATAAATTCTTGAGGTGTTACAATATATATATATATATTCTTTTAAAATTATTTATTTATCCAGAAAAATGTTTCTTCAATTTTTAAAAGGCATAAATTGGTATTCCCACCTCAAATCTAAGTGTCTTTAGTGTATTTTTGACTGTATCGATACCCTATAATGGAATCCATGCAAATTTAGTTGTAACTAGACTTAATTCTTTTGACCATCTCTTTAATACCAATAATTGGTATTGGGTGTATAGAAGAAGTAAAGAATAATGTATATTAATAATTTTCTCACTAGTTTGGATGTGACAATGTCTCCATATGTGATGCATAATTCTTTCTTACAACCTAAGGATCTCTTGTGGAAGAAATTAAGCCAAAAAATTTAATAGAGTGATTTGATTTTGATCATATGTGTGATCCTCTTATAGCTGTCTATCATCACTTGAAGGAAATAAAATCATCCACATATATTCTAGGAGATTTATCAAAGATTTATGTTCAGTATTCAGGTGATATCATGGAGATATGAAGTCACTTTCTATGTCGAAAAGATCATAGGAGCACCAATTCTTTATTCCAGGTAGGTGTTCATAGATTAAGGTGATCAAATCTCTCTCTCACCTCTCTATGATTTGAGATTATGAAGATAAAAGCTATGAAATTTTAATTCTGTATATTACCATTTAATTTTATCACCTCATATCTTATATCGGTAGAGTTAAGTCCCAAAAATTACACTTAGGCCCCAAAATATATTTAACCTCCTAAATAAGCACTAAATGAAATTAATAACTAATTAACTATGTCATAAATATAATTTATATTTTATTAATTAGCTGAAACATACAAAAAATATTTTTTGATAAAATTTGAGCCATTAAATCAACTCACATCTCCCAAGATTATTTAACAAACCTTGAATAAATAAAAATTCATTATATGTTATTTCATGAATTCACTTAAAAATCATAAATACTTTAAGAAAATAAATTCATAGCAAATTATTATGAACTTGAATAATAATTTATTTATTGCGATTGTTCAAAATTGGACATATCTCAGCCCCAGATGTGGGACCCACCATATCCTAAATTCCACTTCACTAGAATTGTCCTAGAAAATGGATTATCTTTTGTGCATGACCCTATTAGACCTTATCTTGATATATGTGAGTGCTACTCATAGACCAAGAGTGGATTCTAGTAACCTATTAAGGCACTTAAGGATATAAGGTTTAGTAATAGCAATGAAAACCTCCCTTCAAACATACACTGTGTAATATAATCTCTTTGTCTCATGGTATCTATTAAATTAGGATGCATAACTGATGTCACCATATTTTTATATACTTAATTATTATTTGTATGACCTTACTGTACAGAATTTCGTTCTTATAACATATATATGAATTTAGTAAAGGTACTACCATCCTAGTCAGCTAGGCCGAAGATATCACTTCTTCTACTTAGAAGAAACAGATCCTGCCTTGATCATTCCACCAATTCTATACCACCAATTAACCCAACACAAGTTACCTCACCACAAAATCACTATAACTGTTTTCATCTTACATCAAATTATGAGGTCAAATGGAACAAATTGATAATGATATCATGTCTATAGACCAATACACATTCTCATAGATAAGAATAACTAATGAAACCTAAAACATGTGGTCCTCCTATTAGGGAGCCATTCCTCTTGATCTCATCTACTTGAAATCAACAAGTGTGAACTTCATGAGAAGAAGTATCAATGATTATGATCCCCAACACCTAAAAGTGAGAAATTATCTATTTCCTATCAATATGATGTATCTAGACCATAAGACGTATGTTAAAAATTAATTTTATATTATATCAAGGTTCTCATTATAGCCCGAAACTACTATAAAATTTTGATATGACAAATAATCTAATGATGTTACCATTAAAATAGTGGACATAGAAGTATCAGCACTATAATGGTAATATAAACACATAGCCATAAATATCAAACTTTATACATGTAATGATAATCAAATTATATACATGAGTCTAGTCTAGGGAACCCACTCACAACCCTCCAATTTTCACTAGAGACAATTTCTAACAATCATCAACCTTCTAGATTCCACATGAGAATCATGCTTCCAATGAGATATGAATTTAGTCTGGGTTCTTCCATGTTATCCTCCATGACAACTTTGATAACGTTAACTACACCTCTATAAGTAAAATACCTAATTATATAAAAATTATAAAGTATATTATTTCTCCTCTATTTTAACCTAGGATCCTTAGAAAGTAACACTACTATTGTATTCTCACAATATACTATAATAGGGTATCTATAACTAGGTAAAACACCAATATCTTAGATAAAGTTTTGTATCAAGACTACTTCCTTACCTGCACCAGAAGCCATTATATACTTGAATTACACTATAGAATCAGTGTCCATACACTACGTAAAACTTATCCAACTCACTGCATCACCATTTTGGACAAAGATATATCCTGATTATGATTCAAGATCATCTTTATCTATTTAAAATTTATCATTAATGTATCCCCTCACTAATTTATCCTCATCTCCTCCATACACCAAGAATATATCATTTATACATCTCAAGTGTTTCTGGATAGTCTTTACAGCTACCCAATCAGCTCTCAAAGATTATCTTAATATATTCTCATCATTATTAAAGAAAATGTAACATAAAACCTAGAATAAAAAATGTCATACATGATAGATACCACTTAAAAAGCACAGTGGATTCTACTCATCCTCTCAATCTCCTCCTATGTTTATGGATAAATTGTATTAGAGTGATTGATGCCCTGTGACATTTTTAGCAGTAATTTTTTGGATTGCTCCATATTATACCTTTTGAGTACCTTGTCAATATATTTAATTTGACTTATCCCAATAAACCATTGAGTTATTTATCAATATATCTTGATCCCTTGAATTTAGGCTGCTTTACATATGTCTATCATAGAGAATCAATCATTTAACCAAGTCTTCATAGACTATAATACTTAAACTTCATTTCCCATCATTAATATGAAATAAACATATAACAAATGGATAATGATGAAATTCCTAGTAAAATTCCCATAGACATTTGGATATCTTTCATTCGCGAAGAAACCAAATTCTCTTATGGAATCTTCAATGAAAACATTCCATGATCATGATTCATGTTATAATCTATAAATTAATCTCTTCATCTTGTATACTTTATTAACACTCTTTGACCTGATAAAACCTTCAGGTTGTGTCATATATACATCTTAAACTCACTTCACATTTAGAAAATCTATTTTGACACCAATTTTCCAAATCTCATTATCATGGAAGGATGCCATTGAGAGAAATATTATGATGGATTTTATCATCATGATTTTCAAGAAGGTTTCATCATAGTCAATGCCATAATGTTTATTAAAACCTTTTGGAACCATATGTGCTTTATAGTTAATTACATTACCATATGTGACCCTATTTTTCTTGAAAACCCATTTACATCCAATAGGTTATACATCATCTATAGGGTATAAAAAAATCTAAAATTGATTTTATTATATGGACCCCATCTTATAACTCATGGAATCTATCAATTTAAAAGTATCCTTGCTATCTACTACCTCCTTTTAGGTTATAGGTTCATTATCCTCATGGAATAACGTGTCTCTCAAATGAGTGATAAGAAAACCAAATCTAACTAGTTCTCTAAACTCTATAGTTAACCTATGCAATACTTTTGTTTTAGGAACATATTTGTCTCCCATTTTCTCTTACAGATATTATTCTTGTACCAACTATTACGCATCTAGAGAATCAAATTCAAAAAATTCAATCTTTCTATAACTATTTTCATTGGAAATGTGTTCCATTTCTAGAGATATGTAATTTCACCTTGTAATAAATTTTCTCTCAGAAGGGTTGTATAGGTAATATCCCTTGCTTTCTTTAGGAAAATGTAAAAAGGTTCACTTTGGGCATTGGGATGCTAGTTTTCATTAGTCATTGTCTTGAAAAATTCTTCACACCACCATAAATTTATACGAGATAGAGTTAGTTTATTCTATACCATAACTCCAATGGAATCCCATCTACTACCTTATTTGGTACTTGGTTAAGTATATACACCACTGTTTTCATTGCATATTCCCAAAAGTATAATTATAGAGTTATTTGGATCATCGTTGATCTTAGAATGTCAATAAAGGTACAATTACTTCTTTTATATACCCATTCCCTTGATGTGTATAAGGAGGAGTGATTTGGGATATTATCCCACACTCCTTTAAGTGATCGATGAAATCTTGGTTCATAAATTCACTACCTAAATATAAGAAGTTTTTCTATCTTCCTACCAATATGTTTTTCCATTTCATTATGTTATTATTTAAACATACTAAAAGAATTTTAATTATACTTCATTATGTAGATATAACCATACCTAATAAAATCATTGATAAAATTAATGAAGTAAGAAAACCCATCCCTTTACTCCTATGGGAAAGGACTACATACATATGTGTAAATCAATTCTAGTAGTTATGTAGCTCTTTCTACTTTCTCAGTGAAGGGTGATTTTGTCATTTTTAATTGTAAACAACCATAAAACACATATAAGGGTTTTAACACAAAGTATTCTAAAAACGTTTCTTGATGTAATTTGAGTAAACTATTCTCATTTACATGACCAAGCCTGCTATTCCACAGGCTGGTAAGATATGATTCAATCTCACTAGATTTTTCATTATTGTCAAAAACTAGTTTTTCAAGTTCAATTATATAAAATTCATTAATATGATGTAAAATATGATAACATATGTTATCCTTATAAATAGACAATATTTATTTCCAAATGTGGAATATAACCCCATAATGTATAAAATTGACACAAATATTATGTTTCTGGTAATATAAGGTACATAAAAAAATTGTTTAATACAAGAACTAAACCACTAGGAAAGGTAAGATGATAATCTCCCACTGAAAATAATTATAGACTCACAAAAATTTCTACATAGAGATCCTCCTGTCCCATTGAAAACATCTTTAATCTAATTGGATTTTGTATATGAATATAAATATGCAATCCACATGCTATATCCAATACCCAACTTTTAGATAAATATAGATTTAATTAAATGAAAAATATACCCAATGAAGAAGAAAATACTTGATTATTCTTTACATCTATGAAATTATTATTCCAGTGGACCTTATTTCCATAATAAAAGTAGAAAGCCTCCTACTCATTTCTCTCATACTTTATCTTTGGATTTTTGGAGGGGCAGTGCATTGATGTCTTTCACTTACGCAAAGATTTAGACCCATAAACCATTCCCTTAATCATCTCGTTCAACATAAGAATAGAATAATTATAGTTATTCATATCCTTATATTCCTAGTGAACCAAATTCAATAGTCCAGGAGATACTTTTCCATGTCTTTCAATTTATAATTAAGAATAAGAGTCAATAAGATTAGTGGTAAAGAGGCATGAATGAGATCAATCACTAGTATTTGTTTTAAATTGAACCAAATGGATTCTAGTCATTTAATTTACTTAATCATATTGATTACATGAGGGCTTAAATGACTCTTTTCTTCTAGAAAACACCTCTACAGTTCATTGGATATATCATATATTTCTTATTGAGCTCTCTCATAATATAACTCTTTTACATGAGACAACAATATGTAGGAATCCTAATCATTGTTAATTTTTTGTAGCTCACTATAAATTGATGAAATAATAATGATTTGAAAACATAGAACATAATCCTTATTATATTTGTCGTTATCTACCTTGATTTCTCCCATAGTGGGATCAAAATGAAGTTTTGATTCTGAAACCTAGAGGTTCCTCTCTTGTCATAGTACTATGTATAAGCCCCTGTACCACTCCTAGAAGTTATAGATTACCATGATATTTTATTTATCCAATATTGATGGTAATGAGATTGAATTGGTGGTGGGTATTTACATTTTATCTATTACAAATAAACTTTAACTGATTATTAATTTATCTTGATTATTGATAGACAATACAGATTGATTAATCATTAAAATCTCCCACCAATTTATCGAATCCTCTTATGTAACTCCCTGAACCCAGTTACCTAGAGTCAGTGCATTTTTACATAACATTGGAATGATCACAAAAGATCAAGTCTCGAAATACCGATTAGTTTAGTATCCTTGGAATCACTAGATACATCCATAAAGTTTACATTAGATTATAAAGTGAAAACAACAACAACATAGTCTCCATTTTACACACTCATATCCCCTCATACTATCTCTTCAGGTCATTCATAAAATACTTCTTCACATCCTGGAAAAAATAAAACATAGAAAGGGGTGATCTCAAATTCCTAGTAAGGACAACAATATAGCGGAAATTTTCATAAATAAGCATAAACATTTAAGGAAATTTATAACTAAAACAAAATACTTTTAAACTTGAACTTCAGCATAATATAGTAGAAATAAAATGAAATAATTCCATTTAATTATTCACATGGATATTATAATAGTTTAATAATCACATCTAATTTCAATAACCACTTTCATAATGATGGAATGCATAATGCCATACTATCATAACCACATAGTCAAGGCCTTGTGCCAAGACTAAAAATAAGATTTTTTCAAGGCCTTATTCCAAGAAACTAGTTTTTATCATGAGACTTACCGATGCATCGAGGAGCTATAGCAGGCTCCACCCGTCACATATTAAGTCCAATGCATTCCTCATATGAACAGGTTTAAACATAACATAAACATTCATATTAAAACTAGCATACGAAATGTCAGTACTTTCTCCATAAACCATGAATGGTATAAAAATAACACATCCAAAGTCAAACATATCACAAAACATTCAATAAAATATGAAAGTTTTGTATCATAATAAATCAACTTCAAATAAACTTAAAATCCATCAAATGATGTTTGACATAGATGAAATCAAAACTATTTAAGAGAAGTATCCCTTTTTTTGAAATCATTTAAAAGTCACATACTTATAAAAGAAAAAATTTACTTTAAAAATATTCTTATAAGCTTGTAAGGGAAGCTTCGGCAATTTTATAACGGCGGAAAATAGCCACACCCACTGTATATGTTAAAAAAATACATTCTTACCTTAATTCTGTTGAAAAGTTTAAAAAGAACCTTGTTTGGAAAACGACTGAAAGATTCCTTTATAAACTTCTTATAAATATTCAACAAGGGTATAAATGACTTTAACCCATAGTCTATAAAATAGTAAGAATGATTTGAAATACATTTTTAAGAAACATGGATGTGGATGATAAAAAGGTCCCAAAAGAAAATTACGTGTAAACAACCTCAGATAATAAAGAGATTGTGAAATAAACCATTACCTTGTACTTTTACTTAGTCGATGGTATGTTAAACTCTTGTATAATAGTTAAAAGATTGTTATTAAGTTATACAAGAACCATATACATAATTATGATATCATATATGATCTTCTATTAATGCTTTGTTAATAATATTTTAGAATCATCGTCGTTTCAGGTGTTAACTTACTCGTTTTCTTTTATATGTTTTGTTAAATAAGTCGTTTTTATGGATATGTTGTATCTTATTCATATACATAATTATATAAAGTTCTCAAACATTACTTTTAATCATCAAATGAGAATTAGTCTTGAATGGATACGATGGGGAATGAATCTCATCGCATTCGTGGAGACGGTAGTCCGTACGTACACACGAGCGACAATATCATTCTTTTGATATTAAAATAATATATAATTGGATGGTATATCATATATACAGAATCATTATAATGTTATATTTATTATTAAATTAATTACACATATTTATTATACCCATCCAAATAATAATATATTGAATAATAATCACACCACGACGTGGAGACAGTAAGCCGTACGTACGCATGTATGGTGATATGTCATTCAAAGGATGGATATAATACTGAATATGGTTGTACCATACTTCTAATAACATAAAATTATATAGAGGATACTGGAGTTATTATTTTAGAATGTAAATAACAAAGAAAGAAGAAGTTGAAGAAGAAAGGAACGTGAAAGAGGGTGGTAAAAACATTACCCCTTCTCCAGGTTATTCCTTTTGATTTGATCAAAAGTGCTCCTTAAGTTTGCTTTTATGATCAAACTAAGGCCTCTTGATTGAAGTGAGGTACGTTTAGAGATTATTTGGGTAGGGGTTGGCTGAGCCAAAAGGCTTTGAATGTGTGAATTAGTGAGAAGGTGGAGTGCCCTTTTATATGAGGGGTGAGGGGAACCTTTGGAAAAGCTAGAAATATTATTTTATAATAAATTCATATTCGGTTTATAATGGATCTAAAGTGGATTATTTAAAGATTAAGGTGGGGATGGGTCGAAATACTTTCAACCAATAGATTTTAGACAGGTTTGGGTCACTATATTAACCTTAACATTTATATTTAACTCTTAGTTAAATAGTTTGACATTTACCATGTCTCTTTTTATTTTTATATTATATAGTTAATAAACTTACTATATACCTCCAAGAGACCCCCAAGTGGTCCATTAATGATACACATATCATTATATAAGTCTCTTGGCTGAAACTTAGATTTTTAGGAATTGAATATCAATTAATAATATAATATTTGTTTTAAAAACTCTTTTATGTCAATTTGGACACTATTTGGTATTTGATTTTTGTGGAAATCATAACAGAATGATTACTTAATAAAAACATAATTTAATCAATACTAACATGTCATATTAACCTATAAAATTAGTGTAATTCATAAAAAGTCTCAAATTACATTTATTTGGATATTTATAATATCAATTATTTTAATATTTCATTAATTAGGTAATTAGTGCATCGCCATTGTGTCATAAATAAATTAAATTATTTAATGTATAAAAATTATAAATAAAATACCATTATGTAGTAAATATTTTTATATCTCTAATGAATATTTACAATCGAATTTATCTTATGTATAACCCTATATTAAAAATGTTTTAGCAATTAAACTTTGATTTTAACTCTTATAACTCTTCTTTGAATTAAATAATAAAAAATGTCCTAATCTAATCCAAGTAAACCTAAATGATAATAGCTTATTCCTAAGGTTTTTTTTGGTCGAGATACACTTTTTCAATAGAATTATAACATGTTTTAGGGTAATATTAATATCATTTTTACCTTTAATTACCATATTTACTTTTAACAGTGGTAAATAAAAGTAAAAAGTTACTATTCATAAAAAAATTATTTTTTATCTTATTGAACCACATTTTACTCCTTGATATTAACCGTGTCTCTCATATTTTTGAAATTCCACTCACAGAAGCAGTAAAATTATGTTTTATGTGAATTTTCCAATTCTCCTTGGAGGTGGGTAAAAGATGGTGAAAATTTCAATAAAATTTTTATATATCTAAAATTATTATAAACTAACTCCAATGAATTACATGGAACTTATATATATATTATGTATCTATTTTGACCTTAATTAAATTTAAATAAAATAAATAATTATTTAAATAAAAATTCAGTTTTAAACTATAACTCAGTGTTTTTTCACTATTCATCAAAAATTGAATGTTTTCAGAAAAATACCAAATATTCACCATAAGGTAATTTTGATATTCCGAATCCAAAAAAAGATGTCCATTTTGAAAGATAAAATTTACAATATTTAAAAAAGTGGGTATTACTATTCATAACGTCTAGTTTGATTAGTTGTGGTGTGTGTTAGAACTCGAAGTTGCGTACAACATACGCTACTGTATTATTCAAAGGGAAGCAGACCGTGGATGCTTGGGGTGTTACATTCTCCCCTACTTCAAATAATTTTGTCCTTGAAATTTCTAAAATACTACCGCATGAAAAGACTCAGGTGGTTCTTTATCATAAGTTCCTTGGGTTCCCACATTGCCTCTTCCATCTTATGGTTTCTCCATAGAACTTTTACCAGACGAGTCGTCCGGTTTCTCAACACTTGTTCTCTGGTATCAAGAATCCTAACGGGCTCTTCGCAATAAGACAGATCGGGTTCCAGTTATAATTCCTTGTAAGTAAGTACATGCATTGGGTCAGGCATGTATTTGCTCAATAGTGATACGTGGAAAAAATCGTGAACTTTGGAGAGACTTGGAGGCATTTCCAAATGGTAAGCTACAACCCCAATTCGTTCTAGAATTTCGAAAGGTCCTGTGTACCTGGGACTCAATTTACCATTCTTACCGAAACGTATAACTCCCTTCCATGGGGATACCATCAAGAAAACATGATCTCTTACCTAAAATTCCAAATCCTTCCTTCAGTTGTCAGTATAGCTCTTCTGCCTACTTTGATCTGCTTTGATGTGGTTTTGGATTACCTTCACCTTTTCCATCGTTTCCTCCACTAGTTATGGGCCTATGAGTTTTCTTTCACCAACATCATCCCAACAGGTTGGTGTGAGACATCTCTTTCCATATAACGCTTCATATGGTGCCATCTGAATACTCGAATGGAAGCTATTTTTATAGGAAAATTTTACCAGAGGTAAATATTGATCCCACATACCCTGAAAGTCAAGTGAGAAAGATCTCAACATGACTTATAAGGTTTGAATAGTCCGTTTTAATTGTCCATCTATTTGAGGGTGGTAGGAATTTCTTAAACGAAGTTCAGTATCCAAGGACTTTTAAAGACTCTTTCAGAATCTTGAAGTAAATCTGGGATCACGATCATAAAAAATCGATAAGGGTACTCCATGAAGTCTCACAACTTCATTAATATATAGCCTTGATAGACATTCAAGTGTTAAATCTTCCCTTATAGCAAAAAAATGTGCTGACTTGGTAAGACGATCGACAATGACCCATATTTCATCATTCCTTCTAGGATTCTTTGGTAGCCACTTGACAAAGTCCATCGTAATATTATACCATTTCCACTCCAGTTTGGGAAGAGTTTGCAATACTCCACCAGGCTGTTGCCTTCCAGCATTCACTTGTTGACAAACCATACATCCTGACACAAAATCAACAATCTCCCTCTTCATATTTTTCCACCAAAAATGTTCCTTGAAATCTCTATACATTTTGGTGCTCCCAGGGTGTATAGAGAAATTGGAGCTATGAGCATAATCTAACAATTCCCTTTTCAGATCAGGTATATCGGGAACACAAATTCTCTTCCCAAATTTCAAAATTCCTTCTTCATACACAAAGTCTCTCAATCTCCCATCATTCACAACTTTAATCTTCTTTTGAAATTGTTCATCATCGGTCTGAGAACTCTTTATCATTTATAATAAAGATGGTTTGGAAACCATTTGAAAAATCATTGATGTTTCACCTTCCATGGTGATTCCCATATCCAACTTTACTAGATCCATGAAAATTAGATCCCTTTCAACTCTCATCATGTTCAAAATGCCATGATCTTTTCTGCTCAAAGCATCTACCACTTTAGTTTCCTTCCCCAGGTGGTAGTGTATCATGCAATCATAATCCTTGAGTAGTTCAATCCATCACCTTTGCCTCATGTTGAGTTATTTCTATGAGAAAATGTACTTCAAACTCTTGTGATCAGTATAAATCTCACATTTTTCACCATAGAGATAATGTCTCCATATCTTCAAAGAAAAAATTACACCAGCTAACTCAAGATCATGAGTAGGATAGTTTTTCTCATGAATTTTCAGGTGTCATGATGCATAGGAAATAACCCTAGCATTCTGCATAAGGACACAACCAAGTCCTTTCTTTGAAGCATCAATATAAATAACAAACCCATCATTACCTGATAATAGATTTAATATAGAAGCATTGAATAATCTTCTATTTAGTTATTCAAAACATTCTTCACACTCTTTTGTCTAAAAAAATTTAACCCCTTTACGTGTGAGCTTCGTTAATGGGTTAGCCAATCCGAAAAAGTTCTGGACGAAATGTCGATAATAACCTGCTAAACCAATAAAACTACATACCTCAGTTATACTCGTCGGTGCATGCCATTCTTGGATTTCCTTGGTCTTAGAGGGATCAATAGAGATTCCATCTTTAGAGACAATATGACCAAGAAAATAAATCTCCTAAATCCAGAATTCACACTTGGTAAACTTTCCATATAATTCATGTCTTCTTAGAGTCTTCAGGATAATGCGCAAGTGTTTTTCATGATCTTCATAGATTTTGCAGTATACCAAGATATAATCAATAAATACCACCAGAAAATCCTAGATATATTCTTTGAAAACTCTATTCATTAGATCCATGAATACATATGGTTCATTAGTCAGCCCAAAAGGCATTACTGTAAACTCATAATTCCCGTACCTGGTTAGAAATGCTGTCTTTGGAATGTCTTCCTTCTTCACACACAACTGATGATATCTAGATTGAAGGTCAATATTAGAAAAGTATTGAGATCCATGCAGTTGGTCAAATAAATCATCAATGCAAGATAGGGGATACTTGTTCTTTATTGTTATAGCATTGATCTCCCTATAGTCGATACATATAGATACATCTTTCTTTTTAACAAAAAGGACAGGGGATACCCATGGAGAAACAATAGGGAGAATAAATCCCTTATTACTCAATTCCTCTATTTGTTTCTTTAGTTCAACTAATTCCATAGTGGACATTCTACAAGGGGTCTTCGATATAGGACTAGAACTAGGAATAAAATCAATGGAAAACTCAATTTATCGTTCTGGAGGATGTCCAGGTAAATCCTATGGAAACACATCAACATATTCTCTGAAAATTGGTACATCATCTATTTGAACATTCCTTTCCTTACCCATAATTATTTCATTCTCTTCCTCCCCAATAATTGAATTTAGTTGAGCTACTGGGGGTGGATCTAGGTAAGAATCAGGTGGTGAAGATTCTGATCTAAAGATAAGGCGTTCTTTATCATCATCATCAAAAATTGTAACATCCTTATTTTTACAATAAATATTTGCATAATGGTCTGAAATCCAATCCATACTGAGGATTATATAAAACTCAATCATAGGTATGATGATGAGATCAGCAGATAAAGAACATTTATGTGCTCTAATGGGGACTGATTCACAAAACTTTGTTGCAATGATACTTCCCTTAAGAGTTTTAACTGACAACTCCCTTGTTAAATAAAATTAGAAATATCTAATTTTCATAGAAAACTGGGAAGATATGAAACAATGCGATGATCCAGAATCAAATAATTCATTTTCTAAACTTAAGGAAACCATTAAATTACCTGCCACCACATCGTTCGGAGATTCTACCTCAGCAGTAGTGATAGTATAAGCTTTGCCTTGATCCCTTGGCCTTTTCTGAGGTAAGCTTCCCTGACGCTTAGGAAATTCATTTAGATAATGTCCCATATCCCTGCAATTGTAGCATTAAACATCGGTAGCTTCTTTCTTCCCCTTAAAATCATGAGCTTGGTGGCCTTTTTCACCACACTTGTAACAGAATCCCATTCCCTTTAAGAAAGTACTGGGTTGTTTCTTCTCACATTTACTGCAGGATGGATATTCAACTTTTCCCTTATTACCCTTATTTTCATTCCCAGATTGATCAGTAGATCTCTTCTTCTCTTTCTTTTCTTTAAAGTTGTAAGACTTAGAGAATTCTTTTTCTGTCTTGATATCACATAAGACAATATCTTCGTACGACGAGAAGGATTGTGACGCTATTTCTCAATGAAGAAATGGTTTTAACCCATCAAAGAAATGATCAATCTTACTTCTTGGGTTATGTATATAATCTCCAGCATACCTTACTAACCTTGTAAAGTTAGCCTCATACTTTGTGACATCCTGATCTTCCTTTTGTCTCAGACTCAGAAATTGCCTTTCTATATCTGCTCGATGGTTATGAGGAAAGTATTTTTCTAAGAAAATATCTTTTAACTCCCTTTATTCCATATTTGATACTTCATCATCTTCCATTGTGCTTTGAATCAATGACTACTATTGATCAACATCTCTAGTGAGGCGGTAAACTACCATGATAACTTTTTCCCTTTCACTACTCCCAAAGACTGAAATATTTTCTCTAGGGAACTTATCCATTGCTCAACTACCAATGTATTTGTACTCCTATTTAATGTTGGTGGTTGTTGCCTCATGAAGTGATCTAACATTGATACTCCATGCTTCAGATCGGTGTGCTCCATACAGGTAATGTTATTATTCATAACCTGAGTGAGTTTTCCCAGTACAGTGATTAGCTGATCAGCACCAGTTGCATCACCAACTCCACTATAATTATCTTGAGCATGAGGGAAATCCCTACATGGAGTGCGTGCATTGATACAGTTTCCATTTCTTCCACTAGGCGCCATTTCTAAAAATGGCATAAACTAGATCATTTTATGAATCAAAATACATAATTCCATACTTGTAAAACACTTAACATAAATTGAACTATTTATGGATATAATCCATAATCATAAAAATGTTTTATTTGAGGAATTATATACTCATAAACCCTTCATAATGGTTTGTAAATAAAAATAGAGTTATTCTAAGTATATCCCTCAGGAGTGTTGTAACCAATAGTGCAGCAAGGCCTGTTGTCATGCACCAGTTCCCATTCAAGTCTAGCTCAAAGCGGTGTTTTCGGGTTTTACCCCTAGGTACATCTGTGCCAGAGCCGCCTCTACCTTCTTGTATCCAGAAAAGGATGTATTGCTTGGAAAACTGACAAAATCTCTTCAATACCAAAATTCTAGGAAGTTCTTCTATACTAATACTCAAAGTCCATATTAGGTCTATGTGATCTAATCGGAGTTTATCTAAATCTAGCTTCCAAGATTTGTACTAAATTTCCTCTGATACGAACTGTAACATTCCAACCCTAATTACCCAGATTCGGTGCATTATTACATAACACTGGCATGATCACAAAAGATCAAGCCTCGAAAGACCGATTATTTTAGTATCATTGGAATCACTACATACATTCATAAAGTTTACATTACATCATAAAGTGAAAACAAAAACAACATAGTCTCCATAGTCCACACTCATATCCCCTCATACTATCCTTATAGGTCATTCATAGAATACTTCTTCACATCCTGGGAAAAATAAAACATAGAAAGGGGTGATCTCAAATTCCCATTAAGGATAACAACATAGTGGAAATTTTCATAAATAAGCATGAACATTTAAGGCAATGTATAACTAAAACAAAAGCATTTTAAACTTGAACTTTAGCATAATACGACAGAAATAAAATGAAATAATTCCATTTACTTATTCACATGGATATTCTACTAGTCGAATAATCACATGTAATATTAATAACCACTTTCATAATGATGGAATGCATAATGCCAGACTATCATAACCACATAGTCAAGGCCTTGTGCCAAGAATAAAAATAAGATTTTGTCAAGACCTTATGCCAAGACACTAGTTTGTCTCATGAGACCTACTGATGCATCGAGGATCTATAGCGGGCTCCACCCATAACATATTAAGTCCAATACATTCCTCATATGAACAGGTTTAAACATAACATAAACATTCATATTAAAACTATCAAATGAAATGTCAATACTTTTTCCATTAACCATGAATGGTATAAAAATAACACATCCACAGTAAAAAATATCACAAAACCTTTAATAAAATATGGAAGTTTTGTATCATAATAAATCAACTTCAAATAAACTTAAAATCCATCAAAGGATGTTTGACATAGATGAAATCAAAACTATTTGAGAGAAATGTATCTTTTTTTTTAAATCATTTAAAAGTCACATACAAATAAAAGAAAACATTTACTTTAAAAATATTCTTATAAGCTTGTAAGGGAAGCTTCGAAGATTTTATAATGGCGAAAAATAGATGCACCCGCCGTATAAGTTAAAAAAAGACATTCTTACCTTAATTCTGTCGAAAAGGTTAAAAAGAACCTTGTTTGGAAAACAACAGAAAGATTCCTTTATAAACTTCTTATAAAAAGCCAACAAGGATATAAATTACTTTAACCCATAGTATATAAAATAGTAATAATTATTTGAAATACATTTTTAAGAAACATGTATGTGGATGATAAAAAGGCCCAAGTAGATAATTACGTATAAACAATCTCAGATAATGAAGAGATTGTGACATAAACCCTTACCTTGTATTTTACTTAGTCGATGGTATGTTAAAATCCTGTATAATAGTTATATTTTTTTATTAAGTTATAAAATAACCATATACATAATTATGATATCATATATGATCTTCTATTAATGCTTTGTTAATAATATTTTAGTATTATCGTCGTTTCAGGTGTTAACTTACTTGATTTCTTTTATATTTTTTGTTACATAAGTCCTGTTTATTATGGATAGGTTTTATCTTATTCATATCCAGAATGATATAAAGTTTTTAAACATTACTTTTAATCATCAAATGAGAATTATTCTTGAATGGATACGATGGGGAATGAATATCATCGCGTTTGTGGATACGGTATTCCGTACGTACGCACGAGCAACAATATCATTCTTTTGATATTAAAATAATATATAATTGGATGGTATATCATATATACAGAATCATTATCATGTTATATTTATTATTTACATGAATTACACATCATTATTATACCCATCTAAATAATAATAAATTGAATAACAATTACACCACGATGTGGAGATGGTAAGCCGTACGTACGCACGTATGGTGACATATCATTCAAAGGATGGATAGAATAATGAATATGGTTGTACCATATTTATAATAAAATCACAATATATAGAATATACTGGATTTATTATTTTATAATGGAAATAACAGATAAATAAGAAGTTGAAGAAGAAAGGAACTTGAAATAGGGTGGTGAAAACATTACCTCATCTTCGAGTTCTTCCTTTTGATTTGATCAAAAGGGCTCCATAAATTAGTTTTCTGATAAAATTAAGGCCTATAAGATGAATTTAGGGAAGTTGAGAGATTATTTGGGCAGGTTTTGGCTGATCCAAAAGGCTTTTATTGTGTGAATTAGTGATAAGGGTGGGTTCTCTTTTATAAGAGGGGTGAGGGGCACCTTTGGAAAAGCTAGAAAAATTATTTTATAATAAATTTATATTCGGTTTCTAATGGCTCCAAAGTAGATTATTCAATGTCTAAGGTGGGTATGGGTCTGAATCCTTTCATCCAATATATTTTAGACAGGTTTGGGTCACTATATTAACCTTATCATTTATATTTAACTCTTAGTTAAATTGTTTGACATTTACCATGTCTCTTTGTATTTTTATATTATATAGTTAATAAACTTACTATATACCTCCAAGAGACACCCAAGTGGTCCATTAATGATAAAAAAATCATTATATATGTCTCTTGGACAAACCTTATATTTTAAGGAATTGAATATTAATTAATAATATAATATTTGTTTTAAAACTCTTTTATGTCAATTTTGACACTATTTGGTATTTGATTTTTGTGAAACTCATAACATCATGATTACTTCGAAAAAATATAATTAACTCAATACTAACATGCCATATTAACCTATAAAATTAGTGTAATTCACAAAAAGTCTCAAATTACATTTATTTGGATATTTATAATATTAATTATTTATAATATTTAATTAATTAGGTAATTACTACATCACCATTGTGTCATAAATAAATTAAATTATTTAATGTATAAATATTATAAATAAACTACCATTATGTAGTAAATATTTTTATCTTTCTAAGGAATATTTACAATCGAATTTATCTTATGTATAACCCTATATTAAAAATGTTTTAGTAATTAAACCTTGATTTTAACACTTTTAACTCTTCTTTGAATTAAATAATAATAAATGTCCTAATCTAATCCAAGTGGACCTAAATGATAATATTTTATTCCTAATGTTGTTTTTGGTATAGATACACTTTTCCAATAGAATTAGGACATATGTTAGGGTAATATTAATATCATTTTTATCTTTAATTACCCTATTTACTTTTAACTGTGGTAAATAAAAGTAAAAAGTTACTATTCACTAAAAAAATATATTTATCTTATTGAACCCAATTTTACTCTGTGATATTAACCGTGTCTCCTGGATTTTCGAAATTCCACTCATAGAAGTCGTAAAATTATGTTTTATGTGAATTTGCAAATTCTCCTAGGAGGTGGGTAAAAGATGGTGAAAATTTCAATAAAATTTTTATATATCTAAAATTATTCTAAACTAACTCCAGTGAATTACATTTAACTTATATAGATATTATGTATATATTTTGACCTTAATTAAATTTAAATAAAATAAACAATTATTTAAAAAAAAATTCGGTTTTAAACTATAACTCAGTGTTTTTTCACTATTTATCAAAAATTGAATGTTTTCAGAAAAATACCAAAAATTCACCCTAAGCTAATTTCGATATTTAGAATCCAAAAATGAAGTCCTTGTTGAATTATAAAATTTATAAAATTTTAAATAGTGGGTATTACTATTCATAACGGCTAGTTTGATTGTTTGTGGTGTGTGTTAGAACTCAAAGTTGCGTACAACACACGCTACTGTATTATTAAAAGGGAAGCGTACTGTGGAAGTTTGGGGTGTTACATCTTAGCCCTGACTAATAGATTCCGAATAATCAGTATCTCAAGTATTATAGTGTAAAATATCATTAAATCAACTTCTCATAGTCTAATATATAGATACTACAATACTTAAATAGCTTCAAGGTAGGATTTTGGATGGCCAACCGTATTAAAACACAATTGATTAATCTGTCGAGAGATGTCCTTGATTCTAGAAATTGTAACCTTGATTTACTCAACACTATGTATCTAAAGTTTAAAAATGATATATATTGGTACTTATTTACTGCTAACATTAGTTAATTCAACTAACCACATTCATTTTAATTCCCTAATAGTAATATCCACCCTCAACTGGGGCTGATGATCACCTCAAAATGCGATTTTGTTCAAAATCAAGCAATGAACGAAATTATGAAATAATATTTTTTGAGAGATTTTAATTATTATGGGTGAATTAAATACGTTTCTATTTGACTTATTCTACATGATCACACACATAATTTAATAATTTATATTAGAAAACATTAACCATGTATTATTTATTTATCTATGTATGAGCATTTATTATTCAATGTGATCAGGTAAAAAACATTCAAAAAATAATAAACTATGTAAAAATAATTAGATAAAGTTTCTTATCATGAGAATTTACTATTGGTTGATTTATTGAGTAGGTAATTGATCAATCAAGAACATATGGGAAACTCCCTGATTCAAAGACCACTTGATTTATAGCGCTTAACCATTCCAATGCATCTAACTCCCATATTATATTCCATCACTTCTCGATGTGGTCCATGTATACTTTCTTCATGTAATTATAAATAAACACTCAGACACTGGTGAGGGGGTCTCAAGAATGTTAATACACATGTAGAAAATCAATCATGGATATGTAGGGCCTTATATATATAATGAGGGATGAAAGATGATGCATAAACCATCATTTATTGTATAATTATTATAATCACCACACACAATTAAAATAATTAAAAATATAAATTAAATTCAATACATAAATTCATCAATACATTCTTATGATCATCAAATATGAAATAAAATTGAATAATAAAATTAAATTTTCAGATAATTAATCTTGGAGAATCTATTATGAATTAAATAACTTTAACTATTTTTTAATCAAAACTACATTGTCACACGAACTTGAAAATTATTTTAAAAAATTTTAAGTATTATTTATTTATTTTGGAGATTTTTTCTTAAATTTTTGGGCTTTTAAAGTATTTAAAGCCACCAGAGTCCAGGTTTTCTAATAGAGGTTTAATAGTAACCTATGATTACTATTCATATAATTTAAAACATATATTATTTTTTAAAATTTTAACATCATGCCATAGAAGACCTGCATATCAGCTTACTCCATTGAATCCACCGATGAGAACTGTTATCGGGTTACTGTTCATCTAGATTAAAATAATATATATATATATATATATTTATTTTGATTTTTTTATTCCTCAAAAATATTCTTTTGATCTTCGGAAGGCCATAACTCGGTCATCCAACCTCAGATCAAAGCCTTGTTAGTGGATTCAGGAATGTATCAATTCCCTATACTTTAATCCATGAAAATTTAATTGTTATTTTAATTAATTATCCACACGATCTATTTGATACCACTTATGGGTTTTAGAAATGCAATAGAAGTGAATAACATTGGATTTTAAAACATTCTTTCATGTTTGGACATGGAAACATCATCACCAGTGATGAACAATGCCTATTTACAACCCGAGGATCACTTATAGAAACAATTAAGCATAAAAAATTTAATGAAATTATTACATAATTTTATTTCGACCATATTCATGTTCCAATCATAACTAACAATCGTTTCTTGAAGGAACTGGATCTATAACCCTCTAGATCGCCAACATGTGTACCAAAATATTACTCAAATGTCGATCTTTGATATTCATGTGCTATCAGGGTGAGATGAAGAAATTTTGATGTTTACATGATTAAAATAACACTAACTCTTCAATCCAAGTGGGAGTTCTTGGATTGGTGTGCACAAATATCTCTCTTATCTCTCTAGAACTTGGGAGTGGGGGTGGGAAGAAATAAAATTATAACTATGTATAGTCCCCTCAAATTTGTTAATCTATAAGCTTATATAGGTAGGGTTAAATCCCAAAAATCACACTTAGGCCCCTAAATATAATTAACCTCGTAAAGAAACACTAAATAAAAATAATAACCTATTGTTTCAGAAATTTCATTTACAATTTATTACTTTCTTGGAACATCCAAAATATGTTACATGATAAAATATCAACCATTTACTCAAATCATTTCACCCATTATTATTTAATGTACCATGAATAAATAAATATTTATTTATTAAATATTATTTCTTGTATTCACCAGGAACTCATGAATACATTAAGTAAATAAATTTATCACAAATTTTTCGGAACTTGAAAAATAATGAATTTATTAACTTCGTATGATCGTTGAAACTCAGAAATATCTTGTCCCTGATTTATATCTCACCATTTCCTAAATTATAATTCATTAAATTTGTCCTAGAAATTTGATATTCTTTTATGTGTGATCCTCTTGGACCTAATCTTGATAACAATGAGTGCTACACAAATACCAAGAGTGGAGTCAAGAAACCCATAAATCCCCTTAAAAGGATAAGGATTTTCATAACAATGAATAGCTCCCTAAAAACTCACATTATGTAATATAATCAATTTGTATCACTATATCTCATAAATTAGGATGCAAAACTCATGTCATCATAATTTTCTTGTTTATTTATTATTTTTTAACCTTAATAGATAGAATTAAATTATTCTAGAATGGCCATGGAATTAGTGAAGGTACTTCCATCCTAGTCAACTGGGTCTAAAATATCTCTTCCTCCTCTTGAAATCAAAAAATCCTATCTTGATCATTTAGCCAATGCCATACCACTAACGACAAACCAAAAACATGTCACCTCACCACAAAATTACTTTTATGGTGTTCATATTTCATTGATTCATGTAATCAAATGGAACACACTAATAATGATCTCAATTTTATAGACCAATACACAAACTCATTTATAGGAATAACCAATGGCACATGAAACATGTGGTATTCCTACCGCACTACAAAAAAATAGGCCTTTAACAGTTTTATAATTGGCCTTTATAAGTGCTAAAAAAGTGTTGACTATTGGAGTGTGATTAAAATACCTATACTTTTATTAGCTCTAGAAAAACTTTGATAAAGGGGTCCTTTATCTTCACTAAAAAAAGTGATGATTAATTCCACATTTATCAGTGCTGATAAAGGGGACCTTTATGAGCACATTTTGTAGTGCTAATAAAGGGGAATACACCAATGTGATCTAACATCACACTTCCAAACCAAGAATATGGAATTGTGTTGTAATAGAACACTAAAACATCATAAATTATCAAAATAAAGTAAAAATACTGAATTTAAATGAAATACAATTTAAAACAAAAATACAAGAAAAAACACTATATTATTAAGAAGAAGAATGCACCTATATAAAACAAAAAACAATCCATTCTCAAGAAAAATAACACACATATATAATAAAATGATTCTTATGTTAGTAATAATATAAATAATGAAATTAAATAGAAAGTGTTAATTTTAAACTAAACTTTGTGTCATACCAAGAATATTTTGTATCAAATTGAGTTACGATTGATTTTTTCAAGTCACACCATTTCTTGTACATCTTCAAGAATTATCTATATGAAAATTAACTAAATAATAAAAGATAAAAATGATAAGGAAATGAATTACGTAATATCATATATAATGATGAGAAAAAAAAATCGAGTCTCATTTGCTCGATTTTTGTGACGTGATGCATGTTTTAAACTAAAATAACACTTTTGTATTGAAAAGGTGAAATTAGATTCATACTAGTAACACTATGCATCATATTGAAGTATGAATGATTCCTAAATGCACCAAATGAATTATGTATTATTTTACTAAAGTATAAATACAATCCAAAAGTCTTTGGTCAATTTTGAGTACATCACTTTTTTTACTAAAATTTCATTTTAAAATAGAAATGTGCACTTTGAGTCATACCGATCAGATCATATGTCAAATTGATCTAAGGCTGATACCTACATGTAAAAAATGACTTATGAATCATTTTACTAAATTAAAAAGACAATCCTTTCATGTTTTATTAGTTTTTAGTGGGTGACATGTTTTGAACTAAAATGTCAATTTTCAAATGATAACAAATACTTTGATTCATACCGGGTACATAATGTATCAAATTGTGGTACGAATGATTCCTAAAAGTCAAAAATGAATTATGGATCATTTTACTATAGTATCAAAATAATATTAAATCTTTTTTGTTGGTTCTAAGTATGTCAAATGTCTTTTTTACTAAAATTATAGTCAATTTTAAATAAAAAGACGTACCTGGAGTCATACCGGTCACATTGTGCATTGAATTGAGGTGTGGATGATTCTTACACATCCCAAATGACTTATAAATATTTTTTTTATAAATTATCAAAACAAGATGAATTTTTTTTCTCGGTTTTGTGTTTGTCACTTAGGTTTTTCACTAAAATGTCATTTTAAACTGTAAATACACACTTTGAGTCATACTGGTCACATCATGTGTCAGTTTGAAATGAGCCTAATTCCTAAAAATCAAAAATGAATTTTGAATTACTGTTCTAAATATCAAGAAAATCTAGGAATGTTTTCTTTGTTTTCAATGAACGACTCTTTTCTAACTGAAATGCCAATTTTAAACTGATAACATACACTTTGAGTCATGTTGGGAACATCATGTATCAGATTGAGGTGAGGATGATTCCTACACATCAAAAATGACTTATAGATAATTTTACTAAATTATAAAAACAATATTAATGCGTTTAATTAGTTATGAGTATGTTAGTTATCTTTTTTACTAAAATAAATGTAAATTTTAAATAAAAAGATGCACTTTGAGTCATAACAGTAACACCATGCATCAGATTGAGGTGAGGCTAATTTATACAAATCTGAAAATAAATATGAACTGTTTTCCTAAATTATAAAACAATAGGAATTCATTGTCTTTTTTAGTATGTCACTTGTAATTTTTACTAAATTATCATTTTAAACTAAAGACACGCACTTTGTGTCATATCGTTCACATAGTCTATCAGTTTGACATGATAATAATTCCCAAACATAAAGAATTAATTTTTAATCATTTTCCTAAATTATCAAGATAATAAAAGATATTTTTTTTTGGTTTTTAGTGAGTGTCACTTTTTGAACTAAAATGTCAATTTTTAACTGATAACAGACACTTTGAATCATGTCGGGCACATTATGTGTTAGATTGAGGTGCATATGATTAATACATGTCAAAAATGACTTAAAGACCATTTTACTAATTTATCAACACAATATAAATGTGTTTTCTCTATTTTGAGTATTTCAGTTGTCTTTCTTACTAAAATTAATGTCATTTTTAAAGAAAAGGGCACGTTTGGAGTCATATCTGTCACACCATGAATTAGATTGTGGTTAAGCTAATTCCTACACATCCCAAATGACTTATGGATCTTTTTACTAAATTATAAAAACAATCGAAAAGTTTTTTCTCATTTTTGATTATGTCACTTAAGTTTTTTACTAAAATGTTATTATGAACTAGAAACATACACTTTGAGTAATACCTATAAAATCGTGTGGCAGTTTGATGTGGGACTGATTCCTACATGCCAAAAATGAATTATGAATAATTTTACTAAATTAACAAGAAAATGTGATTCTGTTTTCTTGATTTTCATTGGGTGACATTTTTTGAACTAAAATGTTAATTTTAGACTGATAACAGACACATTGATTCATACCATGCACATCATGTATCAGAATGAGGTACAAACGATCCTTACATGTCTAAAATGACTTATGGATCATTTTACTAATGTATAAAAATAATGTGAATGTGTTTTATTAATCTTGAGTATGGCAGTTTTATTTTTTATTAAAATTAATTTCAATTTAAAAAAAGATGAACTTAGAGTCATACCGGTCACACTGTGCATCAAATATAGGTGAAGCTATTTCCTACACTTACCAAATGACTTATGGAAAATTTTCCTATATTATCAAAGTAATACAAATTCATTTTCTTGGTTTTGAGTAAAAAACTTTTGGTTTTTACTAAAATGTCATTTTAGACTAGAAACACACACTTCAAGATACCAATCACATTGTTTATCAGTTTGACATGATATTGAATCATACACATGAAAAATGACTTATGAATAGTTGTCCTGAAATATCAATACAATCCAAGCATGTTTTATCTATTTTTAATGAGTGAAACATTTTAAACTAAAATCTCAATTTTAAAATGATAACGGATGCTTTGAGTCATTTCTTGGTCATCATGTATCAAATTGAGGTGATAATAATTCCCATACGTCATAAATGACTCATGGATCATTTTCATAATGTATAAAAAAAATCTGAATGAATTTGATTGGTTTTAAGTAGTTTAGGTGGGTTTTGAATTTAAATTTAAATTATAAACTAAAAACTTACAGTTTGAGTCATACCGTCACACTATGCATTGAATTGAGGTGTGGATGATTGGGTATATGATGTGTGTTTTTCTTTAAACTATCTGAACCAATCTAGAAATTCAAGAAATTTTTCATTTAGATAGAAGATGAAGCCCCATGATACCTGAAATTCTTAATCCAAAAGAAACATGTTCTATCTTTTCTTTCTTATTGCAGACGATTGAAGGAAAAATATGACTTCCTAAAAGATATATGAAAATAATAATAATAATTAGATAAAAATTATAAGTAAAATAAATTAAAAATATTATATAAAATGGAAAAAAATTAACTAAATAAGTAGTTGTAATTAACCTTTTCATGATGGTTGTATACATTCTTAACCCATTTCCATGTTGTTGTTATCTTAGTTGTAGTCTCTAAGTCCAATCACTCACGAGAAACAGAAGATTCAAAAAAACCATGCCAACTTGAGCAAGCGAATCCAACTATATAAGAAAACAATTATCATTTTAGTAATACTTTAAAAAATAAATTTAACATAAATATGAAACAATACATTAATAAAATTTCAATTTCAAATTGAAACCAATCAATTTGATTCCTACTGGGTACACCATGTATTTCTTTGAGGTATGGTTGATTCCATAAGTTCTTTTTATCATACAGTGCATTCAAAACTCTTGTTCAACTTATAATATTATAGTTTTATAAACCATAATATTGAATGTATTAGATAATAAAAATAAAATTTCATCATCATGAGTGAATCATCCTTGTTGAGTCCATGATCACAGAACATGAGTGAATCATCCATGTTGATGAAGTCATTAATTCTTAGAAAACATTAACCATTTATGTAAACCTATTATAATTCAATGAGTTAACTAAAATAAATATTTACATATGTGTTTTTACAGAAGATAATAAACTCACTCTTTCCCTTTTACCATCATAGTGAATAAACACTCCATGATAAACTGTTTTACATCGTTGATGGAAAAAATTCAATGTGACCCATTATACATTTTCATAAGACACTAAACTCCATTATAAATTTTTTAAACCTTTTTGAAAGTTTCAAACTTTAGTATAGCCCTTTATAGCATATAAATGACCCTAAAATATAGCACATCCATTAAGTATTCCTCTATTTTTCTATAGATTAATATATCCTTTTCAATATTCTTAGTGATGAATAACTAAAACATATTATCTTCATTATTTGTTAATAAAAATCAGAATATCCCTCTTCTCATGTAATTTTTATTGATAATTATGATGAGTTTTTTTATTAATAATCTTGTTGAACATGGATCATTTTACATAATGAATGTTCACATGAATAATGAATATTAATTTTATAGAATTAATAAGAATCTTTTATATTATATCATGTATCTAATTTAGGTTCTAATAACCCAAATAATTCCACCACCCACCAAAGTGAAACTACTATATTATTCTTCTCTAAAAATTCATGATTCAGGTAAAGAATATTTTTATTTCTTTATTTTTTAGAGGTTTTGGATCAAGATACTAGCTTATTTTTCAAAGGGGTCTTCATTTGGATTTTCAATTCTTTATGATTTCATTTGAAGTTGGTTTTTTAATTTTCTATGATTTCTTCATAAAGTGATTTCTTTTCATTTGATGCCATGTTTACATTAAAACCATCCCTCTTTAATTACAATGATATCTCAATGTTGGTTGTCCTCCAATAGTTATCTCATACACCAGCTGGCTTCGATGGTTGATTACACACATATTTAGTCAAACATTTGATCTAGATTATATACCTATTTTATGATTGGATTGGTGTCGTGTGACTCTCTAGTGACTATTGGATCCACTAATAAGACCCTTTCTTGGTAGTTTAGAGAAGACATGTGAAAGTAACTATATTGTTTTGTTGTTGTTTTTGCTCAGTCTTTTCTTAGTGAGTGGACCCTTTCTCACTTGAGTAGTATTGTATAGTACGTGGAATGTTTTAATAGAAATTGTAGTCTATGATAAATAGTCTGAAAGATAAGTGGTTTTTGTTTTGTTGTTAAAAAAATCCTCCACTTAAATTCTTTTAGAAAATAACCTAAACAAGTGGCGAAAAAAATAAACAAGAAACCTTAAACACTATCAAAATGGGTCTTATCTTTAGTGAAAAGTACTGTGCACACATTTAAAAAGCTGTTCTCAAACACAAATTTAGTATGATCCCCATTCAACTCCATTTCCCAATATTTGTTTTTCAAACTAGTGCTTCATCTCCTAATCTACCTCAGTCTCCGACTCTTCCACAACCTCCACAACGGTCTCTGACTCTGACTCTAACACCACCTCCACCTTCGACTCCACCTCTTCCTCTGCCTCCACCACCACCTCCTCCCGCACCTCCTCAACTTCCCAAAAATGTTATTGTTTGTAGGCTAGTTTTTCTAAATAAATTGATTTCCTCCATTATACTTCTCATTGATAAAATAATTAAAAATAATATATAAGTATTTTTAAACTAACGATTCACACCCCAAATATATTTCTAAGGACTCATAGACTATAGTAGATTAAAAATATAGTAGGTAATCACTTAAATTTGTTTTTAGAAAACATTATTATTGAATGTACACTACCCACTCATCTTTACAAAACTTTAATTATTATTTTGATTATTAAGGTTTTTATAAATCTTGGTTGTACTGAGAAAAAAAAATATTAAGTAATATTTTTAATAAAATTTTAATTAACTTAGGAAATTACCTTTTCAGGTATTCTAGTCTTTGGATGTTTTATGATATTTCTCATAAATTTACAAACATAATATCCATAATCGATGTCATTATCTTTCTTCAAACACTGTAGAAACATTGAAAAAATAAGTAAATTATTTTAAAATATATTTTATTGGTAAATATTTCTATATATACATTATTTTTTTCATTTGTAGAAATACAGTCTTTATGTGTTCTATCACCGACTTACATCCATGATTTATCCTATATTTAGAAAATTCCCTATCAAAATAAAATTCTCGTTAAAACACAGACTAGAATATATAATATGAATATTATCTATAAAATTTTTAATGTCGTGTATTAAAAATGCACAATACACATCATGTGTGGTCATGTTTTTGGATATACAAGCATTGGATCGAAAAAAATAAATCCTTGGGGTATCCAGATTGATTTTGATCATCATCCTTTTCTTCATAAAAAACAAAAAAAATAAGCAATGAAAAAAAATTAAAAAATATTTTTCGTGATTAGATTATAGAGTTTTACCTATGCATTGTAGGTATCACAAAGAGGATATATTCTATTATTTATTACACAAACGCATTGAATAAATCATGTTTTTTCTTCTAAATTTCTTAATTTAGGAAAGTATGCTTTTTTCTTTTGAAATTATATAGGTATTAATGAAACCAAATCCAAATTCCCATAGTTTTCCCTTTATATAGTATTAATATAAATGAATGTAGAAAATATTAATAGTTATTAACTTTAATAAACATATTATCCCACTATTTGCGTAGAAATGTTAATAAAATGTATCTCATGTAGGTATTCACAATTCATACTCCCATTCATTCATGCTTGAGAATCTCATTTATACTCTTGAGTCCAACTAAGACATTCATGAAAGTTCCATATATTTATTATCTATATGGAATGTATGAAATATTTTCATCTTTAAATGTGGTCTTTGCAAGATGTTTTAATGATAATAAATGTTTCTTTGGAACTGGTGGAGAGAAGGTACTCCTGGAAGGTCCTTTTGATTTCTTGGTCGGTCTACTAGATTGTCTTGCTTCGACCTTATGTATCCCTATATCTTTATCCATATATAATATCATACATCACTTGATAAATTTTTTCAAAAAATGCTATATATTTTTTTATATGAAATTTTTTGTTAAATATATACCACATTCATATTTGTATGATTAGATGAACATGCTATGAAAGTTCTAATAGCATCATTGACCATTGTAATATATAGATCATCAAGTAGAACATGCAACACACCAGTTGGATCTTGATAATCCTAAATCCCTAGTCTCATGCATTATTTTAGGAGTTATTTTAGGTGCATATTGTCTCTAGAGATATTATATGTCATACACATCACAACAAGATGGTGCGTAGGTGTTAATAGATAGAAATAACATACAATTGTACCCTACAAAATATTTGTAATATAAAGTTATAAGAAGTTATTTAATTTACATTTAGGAGAAATAGTAATGAAAAATTGATTACCTTAGGTAAGGTATGTAGTTGATTGGAATGACTAGCCTCAAAGTTAGTGGGATCATTTTGTTCATGTGTGGATCTTTGTTCCACCACCAGTTCTCTTTGATCATTTATCATACACTGGTCTTCCAAACTAGACTAGAAAATAATATCTTGAAAAGAATTGATTTTGGTTTTCAATACTTTCACCATATTATATATATCTTCATGTGGTTTTATATTTTCAAAATATGTTCGTTGAGACACTCCAAAACCTAATCCTCTAATGTGACTATATTTTCCTGGATACTTCAAAGCTATTGAAAGTAGTTTTTCTTCTGGTACAGTCGCTGCCGATTCTTGTATCTAAACTGTATAAAAATATATGAACATAAATAAGTATTTTTATATAATACCATTATAAAGCATAATGGATTACTATTATTTCATAATTACACATGTTTCACATACTAATTTTATGTTTTAATCAAGTATTTTACCCTCCCTATTTACATGAGCCTCCTTTCATAGCACATGATGTGGGATAGAAGTGGATTCAAATTTTGATTCATTACCGTGCATATAAACAAAAGAAAATATGTTGTTTCATATCAAATAAAAATTATATTATTGATTTAAAATACATATCAATTTCATATCTAGTGAATCATATATCATCCTTGCTTTGTGATAGGGGTAAATTGGTTTTGATGCATGTTATTTATTTTCAGTACCCTTTTTTTGCTTTATAAATTAATAATTTTTAATCAAATTGGATAAAATAAATAACATCAAATAATATATTATTGAATATAATGAACCTAAAATTATTTCTCATTGAAAATACCGGTGAAAGCATTCCATGTTTAATTCTTTATAATGTGTGCTTAATTAACTGGTGGGTGGGGATTTACATTCCCCTCAACATCCCAAAGATTTAACTTAGTAAGAAGAGTCTGAAAGCCTCTGTGGGATTTTCCAGTAGACATTAAGACAAATTTATTACACAGATATTATATAATAAATTGATTCTTCATGTAATAATGAAAAATAAATAATTTTTTTATATAATTTTTAGTTAAAATAGAGAATGAATATCGTAAAATTACCTTCACATCGTCCCAAAGGTTATCCTTCGTTACAGGCTAGAAGTGGATCCATGAATCAATATCAATTAGAACATTCATCTTTTTAGTGACCCTAACATAAATAATGAACATTGAATTGTTGGGGTCAATAGGTTTGATGCGTTGATTCCAACCAACCTCAAATTTTAAACCCTTACTTATTACCTTGATAATTTTATTCAACGTTGCGATGCTACGTTTTTATTGTTTTTTTCATCAACATGCTGTTGATCCCCAAATAATTATATAGTTTTAGCATCAAATGTATTTTATTCACTTGGATCTGTAACATCATCATTTGTGGAAGAAATTATCTGTGTGAGTATTCAAACATTTAATTTTCCTTGAATAAAAACAATGTAAACATGGACAAAGGATTTACGAAGGGTCGAATGCATGCTCTATTGAAAACTTGATGAACTCTGTAACTCCATCTGCATACTATTTTTTAAAATGATTAGTCTGAATCCATTTTAAAGGAAATGGGTAATTTAATTTAATAAAATAATTACTCCACTATGATAGGTGTTATCCTTTGAATGAATTCATAGATGAAATTTATAGATAACTTTCATCCTCATCGACTTCATCTCCCAAATAGTTATTATTATTTTTTTCTTTAGAGTAATCTTCCATATATTTTAGATATTATCTTATGTTTCCTGAACTTATGTCATTTTTATCCATCCCATATTGGGTATTGGTGATCATTTTGAATGAATACTACTCCGATTAGTTCAACCAATATAGTTTAGATGTGGGATGTGTAACACCCCAAGATTTCATAGTGTGTTATTTCTTCAAAATAATTCAATAACTTGCACTACACGCATCACCGAGTTCAAGCGCACCATGACTTACCAAAAAAGCCGTTCAAAAAAGTTTATGAATAGTATTAACTAAATTTTAAACTTTATATAATCCTTATAATTTTAGAATCCATATTATGAGTTTCTTAGACATAATGTAAGAACAAATTCATCTTAAGTATTGTAGTTTTACCAACTTTTAATAGTGAACCCTTTTTAAATAAAATATTTTAAACTTTTTGACTAAATGGGGACATCAAAAAAATTTAAAATAAAACATCCCAAGCTTCCACGGTACGCTTTTCTTTGAATAAAACAGTAGCGTGTGTTGTACGCAACTTCGAGTTTTAACACACACCACAACCGATCAAACTAGCCGTTATGAATAGTAATACTTAATTTTTTGAAATTATATATATTTTATATTTCAAAATGGACTTCATTTTTGGATTCGGAATATCAAATTTATCCTAAGGTGAAATTTTGGTACTTTTCGGATAACTTTCATATTTTGATGAATAGTAAAAATTACTAAATTTTAATTAAAAACAACTTTTTTAATCAAAATAATTAATAGTGATAAATTATGCATTTGAGTGGTTTTAAAGTATATTTAGAATATATTTTTACCATTTAATATAATTTTGGTCATTGGACAAAATTTTACAATTAAACCGAACATAAACAAATGTCAATCTTTTGATAGTTATTATCTCTTAAAAACACGCTTTTTGTTTTGACAGCGGGAATTAATTTTAAATTAATTTCTGCCACTTCTGTGTTTTGAATTTAGAAAAATGGATTCCATATTTGGAATCAGGATGTTCAAATTGTGTAAATAGGTAACTTTTATTTTTAGACATTTTGAATAATTACTGCGGTAAATAATTTATTTACCATGGTTAAGGGTAAATCCGGTAAATAAGGGTTAAAAAATAATATTATAATAATACTAAATTACCCTAAAACGTGTCTTAACCCTATTGGTTGATACATGGTCGACCATGGGCATCTTTGGGTCAATTTTGGGACCCCATTGATCCACTTGTAAGTGATAATGACACTTTATTTTAATTAAGTTAAAATGAATACAAAAATGGCATAAACTAACATCTTTTAAAAGAACAATTTTTACATAGGGTTATACATGTTGGATTTTCGATTATAAATATTCATTAGAAAGCTAAAAAGATTTACTACATAATGATATTTTATTTATAATTTTTAGACATCAAATAATTTAAATTATTAATGACACAATAATGATGAAATGTTTACCTCATTAATAAATCATTTAAATAAATAAGATTATAATGATTAAAATATTATCTAAAACCTGTCCAATTATTATTGGTTGATGTTATTTATAATATGAGTCATATTATATTCGACCTCAATGATTTTTGGACCATTATAAACCGAATATAATTATATTATAAAGTAATACTTTCACTCTTTCCTAAAGAGCCCCTCCTCTCCCTTATAAAAGGAGACCACTTCTACTCATTCCTCACACCTCTCAAGCCACTTGGCTCGTCCAAACTCTGCCCAAATAAGCTCCCCACATCCCTATCCTCCTCCTTGAAGCTTCCCATTAGGCAGAAAACATTTCAAGAAGTTCTTTGGTTCCAACCAAAGTGAGTTACCTAAATTAAAGGTAACATTTTCTCTTAAATTATTTTCAATTATTTTGCTTCTACAACCCCCAAAATCTTTTTATTTCCTTTCTTTTGTAACAACACCAGTATCCAAAATATACTAGGATGTTGTTATAAGAAGGATTCAAACTACAAATTCAGACAACTCCATCTAATGGATGATGAACATAATGTTTCTGTGGATGGCAAACTAACGCCTCACGAAACGATGATTGTTCAAATACATCTTACCGCCTCTCATGGTGGCCATTAGGATGGCACTGTAATTAAATATGATATTAATGATATATATTTTATATATAAGCTTCTGTAATTCCATTTTATTTCATACAATTATTCGTTTCATGTTGTATATACATACGATAATTTCATTTGAGGAAGTGCGGACTACCGCCCCCTTAAAATGATATGACTCGTTCATACCACACATGGAACGTATAAAGGATGGTGTTAATGAACTTAAGTAACATATATAAAATATTATATTTTACTGGAATAGTAATATACCTATGTATCATTTGGATTCGATTCTTTTAAAATAAAAATTAAATGGAAGTAGCATTCGTGCGTACGTACGGACTACCGTCTCCACGAACGCGATGAGATTCATTCTCCATCGTATCCATTCAAGTATAATTATCATTTTATGATTTAAAAATTATGTTTATGGACTTGATACCATTCTGGATATGAATAAAATACATCCCATTAATAACGAATATGGCTCACATAACAAAGAATATAAAGTAAAATGAACCCGTTAACACCTGAAATGACGATAATTCTAAGATATTATTAACAAATCAATGTTAAAAGATCATATATGATATCATATTAAAGTAACTGATTCTTGTATTATTCAATAACAATTATTTCACCATTATACAGGAGGTAAACCTACCATCGACCAAGGAAAAAGTACAAAGTAAGGGATTCTCTTATCTCACTTTCAATTCCGTGAGATTTCCATTGTTCGCTACTAAATTATTGAAAGTGGTGTATTGTGTACTTCCATTTGATATATATTATCATGATTCACTTTATCTTCATGTTATTATGTAAATCATTTGGTGGTTATTAACTTTTGGCCATGCGACTCAGTTGATTAACGTGGTAAGGGGTTTCTTGTCTCACTTTTAATTCCGTGAGAATTCCATTGATCACCACTTAATTATTGCATGTGGTGTATGTGTACTACCCATGATTGTATTCATTGTGTAATATAATTTATTTTATGGGTATTTACATCATCATGTAATGATATTTCTTTCATGGGTGTTTGTTTCTTAAGTTACCTAATCAATAAGGGAATTTGAGATTTCAATTTCCACTCATTTGGCTTTACGCATATTTCATTGATTATATTACCCCAAGATTATGTGTGGAATCACTATTCATTTGATTATGTCATAATTTCCACTCCCCTTCCTGTGGATATACTTTTGATACACATAATCACTCCATTGAAAATTCTCAAGTCATTGATATGAATTTGATAAGAGTAATTTTAACTCTTTCACCATTTGTTGAGTTAAACATCCAATTCGTTGGTGTTGTTTTTACAGGAATATGTGTGAATATACTTTGATTGTTTTACACTGAATATCCAATCATATTTAGTGTATTTATATTTTTCACACATAATTATGTTGTTGATTTATCCTTAACCTAAGGATATGGCCTTTATGAGAGATTTCATCTCAACTTACATTCCATTGAGACTTCTTTGTTGATATACACCAAATCACTTTTATGTGGTGTATATAATGTACTTTGACATAGTATATCATGAATTCCCTTTATTCTCATGATATTACAAAGTTTTGATTACCTCAATTATTTTCATTCAAGTGTCTCTCTTTTGGTTAGAATCTCTAACTAAAATACCATTTTTAAATGTTTTAAAGACTTATTCATCTAAATCTTTCTCATTAATGTCCATGTTTTAAAAATGGTTTTAAGGATTTATTTATATGGACATTAAAGTTTAGAAATTAAAAATCCTTTTAAAAGGTTTCAAAGTGGTATGGGACACTTTGATTCAAAAATCTATTTTTAAATGGCTTCTTGACAAATAGTGTGACTTTTAAATGTTTTCAAGAAAAGGGGGATATTTCTCTCAAATAGTTTTATTGATTATTTTCATCTATGTCAACATCCTTCATTATTCATGATTGAGGTTAATGTGATACAATACAATCTTCCATATTGTATCAAATGAGTTATATTTGACTGTGGATGTTCTATTTTTATACCATTCATGGTTTGTGGTTAAAGTATTGACATTTCGTATGCTAGTTTTAATACGAATGTTTATTTTATGATTAAACCTATTCATATGAGGAATGCATTGGACTTAATAAGTGACGGGTGGAGCCCGCTATAGCTCCTCGATGCATCGGTAGGTCTCATGAGACAAACTAGTGTCTTGGCACAAGGCCTTGGCAAAATCTTATTTGTAGTCTTGGCACGAGGCCTTGGCTATGTGGTTATGATAGTCTGGCATTATGCATTCCATCATTATGAAAGTGGTTATTGATATTGCATGTGATCATTCGACTAGTAGAATATCCATGTGAGTAAGTAAATGGCATTATTTCATTTTACCTTTACCATTTTATGCTGAAGTTCAAGTTTCAAAGGCTTTTGTTTTAGTTATAAATTGCCTTAAGTGTTTATGCTTATTTATGAAAGCTTCTGCTATAATGTTATCCTTACTGAGCATCCGAGCTCACCCCTTTCAATGTTTTATTTTTTTTCCAGTATTATGAAGAAGTAATTTATGAATGACCTGCAGGGATAGTATGAGGGGATATGGAGACAAGATGTTTTTTTTATGATGTAATGTAAAACTTATGAATATATCTAGTGTTTCCAAGGCTACTAAACCAATCGGTCTTTCGAGATTTGATCTTTCTTGTGATCATGCCAATGTTATGTAATAATGCACCGACTCTAGGCAACTAGGTTCGGGGCGTTACAGTTGGTATCAGAGGAAGTTTAGTACAAACCTTGGAAGCTAGATTTAGATAAACTCTGATTAGAGCACGTAGACCTAAGATGAACTTTGAGGATTAGTATAGAAGAACTTCCTAGAATTTTGGTATTGTAGAGATTTTGTGAGTTTTCTGAGCAATACATCCCTGTCTGGATACGAGCAGGTAGAGGCGGCTCTGGCACAGATGTACCTAGGGGTAAAACCTGAAAACACCGCTTTGAGCTAGACTCGAACGGGAACTGGTGCACGACAACGGGCCTTGCTGCACTCTTGGTTACGACACTCCCGGGGGATATGCTTAGGATAATTTACATTTTCTTTACAAACCGATTTAAGTAATATATACATAAGATGAGAGTAAATGACCTTGGTTAATCCTAATATGTTTCAAATTGAGAATATGGTGACATTTTAATCTCTAAATGATTTTACGACTACTATTACTCACACAATGCTTTCTGGTTTTAGTCAATGGCTGGATTCCAAGGAAGTCATAGTGACTTTGAGAATGATGTACAAGGTGGGAACAATGGTGGAAATGAGCAACAAAATGGAATGTTGATAGGCGTAAAAGATATCGTCTTTATGCCAAATCAGTTTTCCAAAAATATGATCAACAACATATATATTAACCAACTCCCAGACTCAACAAGGAAGAGAAAGGTGATAAATGATAAGATCTCCAGCAATGGAGACCATGGAGAAAAGAAACCTCAATTTTCATCATGCAGGAATTGTGGAAAGAGACACCCAGGAAAGTGTCTCAATGGGACAACGAAATGTTTTACGTGCGGGAAGGAAGGACATAAAGTGAAGAATTGCCGAAGAAAAATGAAGAGTACTATGGAAGAAGATAAAAATGGTCCCAAGAGTCCATTTACAGTCATTTGCCGTAAATGTAGGGGACCTGGCCATTACCCGAGTGAATGTCCTATTTTATAGGATATTTCCTTGCTCAAAGAAGAAGCTATGTGGAAATAAATGGTTGGAGAAAAATTTAAAAAGTATTAGCACTCCTTGTTGATGGGTTTACTTTGGAATAATTTTCTCTTGTATTTGTAACCCCTTAGTTTGCCATGTGAGAATGATATTTGAGGAATAATTGTCTCTTCTCTTGTGGATATAGGTATAAATAACCATTTGGTTTTATATGATCATTGGGGTTTGAGAAAATGATAAGTTATTATAATTTGGGATGAAAATGGAAATTATGATATAACATTTGTGGTTAAATTATGTTATTTTGAAAAATTTATCTCATTTTGGTAATATTATAGAATATAGTTTTTGAAAAAGGACAACACGTAGACCGTGTGACAACCCGTCGCGTCGGACAAAGCTGTGGGAATCGAACCCACAACCAAAGTGCGATTGGGATTTATCTCCTACCACTGGACTACGTGAAGTCCCTGGTTAATATGACTATTTTTTTTTGTTAAATTATTTTATTAATCAATAATAAGATGATTTGGGTTCTTATGTCTTATCAAATGAATACCCTTGGTATAGGAAAATGATTTGGTGATTAAGTGATAAATGTTATTTTGGAAGATGTTCGTTTTGTTAGGAACACTATATGCCCAAGGAAAATAGAATACAATGAGGTTTCATTTGTAGAGTAATGGTGGATTTTTATCTACATTTTTATTGTTGATTTATAGTGATTTGGGTTATTTATGGAAATGATTAACCTATAACAGAGAATATGTGATGATGTTAATTACTTTTAAGTATGTGACTTTAAGAGTATTTGATGTCATTTGGAGATACAATGTAACATGGGAGACTACATAATCAAATTCTTCTATGTTTTGGGTTTCAATATTAGTTTGGATTATATTAAAGGATTTTAAGGACAATTTGTTATTGAATGGTATCTATTTAACTTTGGGGTATTGTTGGTTTAATTTTAGAAAATTAAGATTAGTGCATATTTATCTCAATGAATATCCTTTTGGGGGATCATTAGATCATTCACTAACCATTTTGGTTTTGATTAATCTTCAAAGACAATGTAAATATATGGTTTATCCTGCATGGATCATGTGATTCTATAGAAGTTTATTCTAGCTCTTCCAGTGTGACCAAGTCTTCTTGAATACTCATCGTTTAAAAAAAAATTGAGTTAGTGGTGGAAATTTATTAAAGAATGAAAATCTACTTAAAATTTAAGTATATCTCATAATGTTCTTAGTCAATATCATAAATGAATTCCTCTTCCTTATGTAATGTAACTTTAAAAAAAAAATGTTGTCCTAGATGGTACCTTAAATCATCACTAATTTATGGCTTTGGGATTGTTGGCCTTTTCATAGCCATGTTCTCTACCACTCTCCATCAGATAATTGATGGTTAGATTTCTCCTCCATATCCATATTTTCCTACATGGAACCCTAGTATGTGTTATTTTCGGTAATCTTCATACTTTCCACTCTTTATTTTAAATAGAGGCCTCATTAATTCATTTTTCAATGTGGGATTTCAACTAAGATATTTTGAAATGTCAAAAATGTGTGATCCCAATACCCTATATTTTGTTGAACCGATGGTACTTCAAATCATCATAGATTGATGAGTTTAAGGACCTCAATTTTATACTTGTTTGTGATTGATGACTTCAACCACTACCTATAAATATTTACGTTTTCCCTCCAATTATATGTCTCTAATTTCCACCAATGTTCTCCTAATCGAGATCATAATTTGGTGGTGACCCTTTCATTTCTCTTTTCCTTATATTAAGACTAAATTTTAGTAAACCAATTTCCGATGTGGGTTTTCCCACAAATATATTTTCTATTTTCAACCTTTTATTTTCGAAGAACAATTTCAAATTGTGAGGACGCAATTTATTGAAGGAGGGGAGAATGTAACACCCCAAGATTTCATAGTGTGTTATTTCTTCAAAATAATTCAATAACTTGCACTACACGCAACACCGAGTTCAAGCGCACCATGACTTACCAAACAAGCCGTTCAAAAAAGGTTATGAATAGTATTAACTAAATTTTAAACTTTATATAATCCTTATAATTTTAGAATCCATATTATGAGTTTCTTAGACATAATGTAAGAACAAATTCATCTTCAGTATTGTAGTTTTACCAACTTTTAATAGTGAACCCTTTTTAAATAAAATATTTTAAACTTTTTGACTAAATGGGGACATCAAAAAAATTTAAAATAAAACATCCCAAGCTTCCACGGTACGCTTTCCTTTGAATAAAACAGTAGCGTGTGTTGTACGCAACTTCGAGTTTTAACACACACCACAACCGATCAAACTAGCCGTTATGAATAGTAATACTTAATTTTTTGAAATTATATATATTTTATATTTCAAAATGGACTTCATTTTTGGATTCGGAATATCAAATTTATCCTAAGGTGAAATTTTGGTACTTTTCGGATAACTTTCATATTTTGATGAATAGTAAAAATTACTAAATTTTAATTAAAAACAACTTTTTTAATCAAAATAATTAATAGTGATAAATTATGCATTTGAGTGGTTTTAAAGTATATTTAGAATATATTTTTACCATTTAATATAATTTTGGTCATTGGACATAATTTTACAATTAAACCGAACATAAACAAATGTCAATCTTTTGATAGTTATTATCTCTTAAAAACACGCTTTTTGTTTTGACAGCGGGAATTAATTTTAAATTAATTTCTGCCACTTCTGTGTTTTGAATTTAGAAAAATGGATTCCATATTTGGAATCAGGATGTTCAAATTGTGTAAATAGGTAACTTTTATTTTTAGACATTTTGAATAATTACTGCGGTAAATATTTTATTTACCATGGTTAAGGGTAAATCCGGTAAATAAGGGTTAAAAAATAATATTATAATAATACTAAATTACCCTAAAACGTGTCTTAACCCTATTGGTTGATACATGGTCGACCATGGGCATCTTTGGGTCAATTTTGGGACCCCATTGATCCACTTGTAAGTGATAATGACACTTTATTTTAATTAAGTTAAAATGAATACAAAAATGGCATAAGCTTACATCTTTTAAAAGAACAATTTTTACATAGGGTTATACATGTTGGATTTTCGATTATAAATATTCATTAGAAAGCTAAAAAGATTTCCTACATAATGATATTTTATTTATAATTTTTAGACATCAAATAATTTAAATTATTAATGACACAATAATGATGCAATGTTTACCTCATTAATAAATCATTTAAATAAATAAGATTATAATGATTAAAATATTATCTAAAACCTGTCCAATTCTTATTGGTTGATGTTATTTAGAATATGAGTCATCTTATCTTTGACCTCAATGATTTTTGGACCATTATAAACCGAATATAATTATATTATAAAGTAATACTTTCACTCTTTCCTAAAGAGCCCCTCCTCTCCCTTATAAAAGGAGACCACTTCTACTCATTCCTCACACCTCTCAAGCCACTTGGCTCGTCCAAAATCTGCCCAACTAAGCTCCCCACATCCTTATACTCCTCCTTGAAGCTTCCCCTTAGGCAGAAAACATTTCAAGAAGTCCTTTGGTTCCAACCAAAGTGAGTTACCTAAATTAAAGGTAACATTTTCTCTTAAATTATTTTCAATTATTTTGCTTCTCCAACCCCCAAACTCTTTTTATTTCCTTTCTTTTGTAACAACACCAGTATCCACAATATACTAGGATGTTGTTATAAGAAGGATTAAAACTACACATTCACACAACTCCATCTAATGGATGATGAACATAATGTTTCTGTGGATGACAAACTAACGCCTCACGAAACGATGATTGTTCAAATACATCTTACCGCCTCTCATGGTGGCCATTAGGATGGAACTGTAATTAAATATTATATTAATTATATATATTTTATATATAAGCTTCTGTAATTCCATTTTATTTCATACAATTATTCGTTTCATGTTGTATATACATACGATAATTTCATTTGAGGAAGTGCGGACTACCGCCCCCTTAAAATGATATGACTCGTTCATACCACACATGGAACGTATAAAGGATGGTGTTAATGAACATAAGTAACATATATAAAATATTATATTTTACTGGAATAGTAATATACCTATGTATCATTTGGATTCGATTCTTTTAAAATAAAAATTAAATGGAAGTAGCATTCGTGCGTACGTACGGACTACCGTCTCCACGAACGCGATGAGATTCATTCTCCATCGTATCCATTCAAGTATAATTATCATTTGATGATTTAAAAATGATGTTTAAGGACTTGATACCATTCTGGATATGAATAATATACATCCCATTAATAATGAATATGGCTCACATAACAAAGAATATAAAGTAAAATGAACCCGTTAACACCTGAAATGATGATAATTCTAAGATATTATTAACAAATCAATGTTAAAAGATCATATATGATATCATATTAAAGTAACTGATTCTTGTATTATTCAATAACAATTATTTCACCATTATACAGGAGGTAAACCTACCATCGACCAAGGAAAAAGTACAAAGTAAGGGATTCTCTTATCTCACTTTCAATTCCGTGAGATTTCCATTGTTCGCTACTAAATTGTTGAAAGTGGTGTATTGTGTACTTACATTTGATATATATTATCATGATTCACTTTATATTCATGTTATTCTGTAAATCATTTGGTGGTTATTAACTTTTGGCCATGCGACTCAGTTGATTAACGTGGTAAGGGGTTTCTTGTCTCACTTTTAATTCCGTGAGAATTCCATTGATCACCACTTAATTATTGCATGTGGTGTATGTGTACTACCCATGATTGTATTCATTGTGTAATATACTTTATTTTATGGGTATTTACATCATCATGGAATGATCTTTCTTTCATGGGTGTTTGTTTCTTAAGTTACCTAATCAATAAGGGAATTTGAGATTTCAATTTCCACTCATTTGGCTTTACGCATATTTCATTGATTATATTACCCCAAGATTATGTGTGGAATCACTATTCATTTGATTATGTCATAATTTCCACTCCCCTTCCTGTGGATATACTTTTGATACACATAATCACTCCATTGAAAATTCTCAAGTCATTGATATGAATTTGATAAGAGTAATTTTAACTCTTTCACCATTTGTTGAGTTAAACATCCAATTCGTTGGTGTTGTTTTTACAGGAATATGTGTGAATATACTTTGATTGTTTTACACTGAATATCCAATCATATTTAGTGTATTTATATTTTTCACACATAATTATGTTGTTGATTTATCCTTAACCTAAGGATATGGCCTTTATGAGAGATTTCATCTCAACTTACATTCCATTGAGACTTCTTTGTTGATATACACCAAATCACTTTTATGTGGTGTATATAATGTACTTTGACATAGTATATCATGAATTCCCTTTATTCTCATGATATTACAAAGTTTTGATTACCTCAATTATTTTCATTCAAGTGTCTCTCTTTTGGTTAGAATCTCTAACTAAAATACCATTTTTAAATGTTTTAAAGACTTATTCATCTAAATCTTTCTCATTAATGTCCATGTTTTAAAAATGGTTTTAAGGATTTATTTATATGGACATTAAAGTTTAGAAATTAAAAATCCTTTTAAAATGTTTCAAAGTGGTATGGGACACTTTGATTCAAAAATCTATTTTTGAATGGCTTCTTGACAAATAGTGTGACTTTTAAATGTTTTCAAGAAAAGGGGGATATTTCTCTCAAATAGTTTTGATGATTATTTTCATCGATGTCAACATCCTTCATTATTCATGATTGAGGTTAATGTGATACAATAAAATCTTCCATATTGTATCAAATGAGTTATATTTGACTGTGGATGTTCTATTTTTATACCATTCATGGTTTGTGGTTAAAGTATTGACATTTCGTATGCTAGTTTTAATACGAATATTTATTTTATGCTTAAACCTATTCATATGAGGAATGCATTGGACTTAATAAGTGATGGGTGGAGCCCGCTATAGCTCCTCGATGCATCGGTAGGTCTCATGAGACAAACTAGTGTCTTGGCACAAGGCCTTGGCAAAATCTTATTTGTAGTCTTGGAACGAGGCCTTGGCTATGTGGTTATGATAGTCTGGCATTATGCATTCCATCATTATGAAAGTGGTTATTGATATTGCATGTGATCATTCGACTAGTAGAATATCCATGTGAGTAAGTAAATGGCATTATTTCATTTTACCTTTGCCATTTTATGCTGAAGTTCAAGTTTCAAAGGCTTTTGTTTTAGTTATAAATTGCCTTAAGTGTTTATGCTTATTTATGAAAGCTCCTGCTATAATGTTATCCTTACTGAGAATCTGAGCTCACCCCTTTCAATGTTTTATTTTTTTTCCAGGATTATGAAGAAGTAATTTATGAATGACCTGCAGGGATAGTATGAGGGGATATGAAGACAAGATGTTTTTTTTATGATGTAATGTAAAACTTATGAATATATCTAGTGTTTCCAAGGCTACTAAACCAATCGGTCTTTCGAGATTTGATCTTTCTTGTGATCATGCCAATGTTATGTAATAATGCACCGACTCTAGGAAATTAGGGTCGGGGCGTTACAGGATGAGTCTCAAGAAATAAAATGAAATAATAGTTGTTTGGGAGATGAAGTTAATGAGGATAAAAGTTGTCTTCCTAAAACATTTTAAATCACAAAATCATAATTTAAAATTTCAAATTTCATATCAAAATGCTAAAAGGTCCCTAAAACTAGCATAAGAATATCAAATCATGCCCACTGAGCTGCACCGACTCTAATCTAAGTTACTAGTCCTTTGTCCTTCACCTTTATCTAAAATATAAGATCTCTATGTCCATTGAGGTTTGTGTGTAGGTTACGAGTATAAAAATTAACATGTAAATACTAATAAGGCCCCTAAAATATGCAAAAATTCAAATATTTTAGTATATATTAAAAGTAGTAAAACTCAAAATACACATTTAAGTCAAGACATTGTGTACAAACCAGGATACTATGACAATAAAATGTATCTACTTCATTTCATATGAGTTAATTATACTAATCATACCATAAGTTTATACCATGGTTGTTACCAGAAACTCAAATTATCTTAATAATAATAGGGTAACATTTGAATCATAGGAGGAGAAACAATTATTTATCTTCCTCTAGAAATAACCACATCATAGGTACCATGATATTCCAAACCAAACCCTTAACATCCAAGACTATCCCTCAAGGATAACCATGACACACACTTATTGCATCCAAATAATGAAATGGGTGTAGCATATAAATCATTATTAGGAAGTGAATTTGAAATATGGGAAAGTATTAACATAATTGGCCCCCTTAGGAAATAACTACACAATGGGTTCCACAATACATTAGTTAAACATAACTTCTAAAAACTCTCAAAGAAGAGAAAACTATAACAAAAATGTCACATAACCCTCCCCCTAGCCCTAGATGAATCACTAATATGTCTATAGTAACTCACATTCTAACATACCATACCTATATATCATACATTTCTCATTATATTATAATATAAGATACTCAATGATCATATATGTTATTTATTTATGATTGGATTATTGTGTAAAGTCTTTAAAACATGTTTACTTGTTTTAAAATTATTTATTCTATGAAATTAAATTTTGGACTTGTTTCATAGAATTATTTATATACTTTCATTTATATAATTTCATACTAAAAAATTATATAATCTCTAAAAAAATTTAATAACCATAAAGGAATGTATCTATCACATGTTTGGTCTAGAAAATTGGATCTACCAAGATTGGAAACCACTACTTGGTCCAGATGTGTTTTCCAGTCCAAATGAATTAGGTGAAACTACAAAAGTGGGAACCAGATCAAATTATTGGTCATAGTTTTATATATTCCAATTATATCAGGATCCTTACCTTGAAATATAATAGCTTGGACTATTCAATGGAATTAAATTTTCTTAAAAAAAATCTAATACATTATCTAATAAATCACCCAGGGTTTTATTTATAAATTCATTAAGAAACCATAAATTTTCTTAAACCTAAATACAATGGTTTTTTAGTATCACCATATAAGTTTTTGATCATTGTGTATTCTAAATTTCCACTACTTTAATATCTAAAATATTTTTATCAATTTGATCAGTCTTGTCAACCTGATAATCATCACCATTAATTGATCTTTAATTCTACCTAATTTCACCATGTCAAATCCAAGGACTGTAACATGTATTAAAACCATAAAAAATTAAATGATCTTTAATTTCATTACTTTTTAATTCTGCCAAATGTAAACATTTCAACCAAAGATAGGAAAACTGGTCATTTTTTGGAAAATTCTGTTTTGAAACTTCTAAAAAATAATCAACCCTTTCCTCATACGCATCACTTGTTTATAGTGTTGCAATCCAACTATGATTCATTGTCACCTATGATAAATTTCAATTACTAAATATATATTTTTAGAATAATTAAATTAAAATATATCTTTATAAATAAAAATATAATCAAATGTATTAAAAATAGTTCATAAATAAAATAATGGCAATAAAGTAAGAAAACGGTTTCACCTTAGAATTATTCAATTATAATCTATTCAGAAAGAATTTCAAAAATAAAAACAAATCTTAAAATTGATTTTGAAATGATGGATCCAAATAAAACTAAACTTTTCTTTATTTTCATTATATAATTTTCTAATTATTATTTTAAAAATATATAAATAAATATAAATTATAAAATAACATTAGGAATAATATATTTGAGATGAAAACAATATCGATAGAGATAAGGATCCAAAAGGAGGCATAAAATTTCATACATCATATTGAAAATGAAAATTCCACTTCATATAATTAATACGAAGTAATATATACTATGAACATTATTAAATAGGGAGTCGATTTGATTAATTTTTTCTAATTATATTAAAAAAATTGAAATCTTATCTCCTTATCATATCATTTTAGAATGATCAATATTAGTGTAATCTATGAATAAAGATGAAGTATAAAGTAACATTAGGGAAGTGATGGTGTTTTTGATGAAACAGTTGTAGTACCTGATGAGGGTTAAGTTGAAAAATTCCCAGAGGAATTACATATAAATTTTAAACTATTGAATAGAAAATAAATTGGGATAACTCTAAAAAACTATTATATTATTCTTATGTTATTAAAATAGAATTATAAAATAACTTCCCATATACTGAAATTATAAAATCAACACCATAATAAATTTCCCAGGTTCATAATTTAAATATATATTATCAAAACCCAATATTAAAATTCTACAATCTGTTATACCATCAAAAACCTGATTCACAATGCAAGAAAGAAACATTCATTAATCATCCAAACACTCATTTGGTAAATTAAACATACCATACATGATATAAAAAGATAAATAATTAAATTAAACAAACATTAAATGTTGTGAAAAATAATTAGAAGATTTATATGAAACTCATTCATAAAAAAACATTCTTCAAATAAAACACTGGGTAAATAATCATTCAAGAAAATTAAACATACCATAGTTTTTCTAACACTCATTAAATAATCATTAATTTTAAAATAATACCTACCAAAAATACCTTATAAACCCATTTATAAGAAAATAAACATGATTTGTAATACCATTAATCAAAAAATCATAAAAGGAAACCACATGCCCAAAACAAAAATTTATGAAATAAAACTGACAGTGGATTTGTGAAAAATCCGAACTATTATTTGAAAACAAGTATAACTATAAAAGAGAAGTAGTGGTAGAGGTTGGAGAAAAAAATGAGAAGTTGATGATGATTGTGGGGATGGTGATAGCGACAATTCTAACAATGACAAGAGCAATGAGTGAAGGTGGTGATAAGAATTAAAACAATAAGGAAGAATAAGAGAGACCAATCATGACTAGAGTTATGGGAGAGGAGAACTAGGGTTTTTTATGGTTGAGAACACCGTAATAACGTAAACTGCGCAACATAAACAAGAAATAAACATGAGAGGAGAAGAAGAAAATAACATACCTTGGATTGTAGCCTTGATTTATCCAAGAGAACATAGAGGCGGAGCGCCAACAATAGGGGAGTTCTGCAAGATCTTGAGTACCACGACTGAATCAACCATGGTATGGGTTTTTTGAATAGGACATGAGACCATTATTAGTGATTCCAAAAAGTGCTGATAAAGATACCTTTTATTAGTGCTAAATTAATATGCGATGATAAAAGACATCTTTAAAAGTGATAAAGATTTAGCACTAATAAATCTCCATCTTTATCAGCACTAAAGAAGCACTGATAAATCTCAATCTTTGTAAATATATTTACAATTATAAATATTTTTATATCATTGTATATATTTATTTAAATATATATAAATATAAATATTGTAAACATATTGATTATTCAAATATATTTATTATAATTTTATAATTATAAATATATTTATATAATTACCTATATATATATTTAATATATAAATATAAATATAAATATAAATATAAATATAAATATAAATATAAATATAAATATAAATATAAATATAAATATAAATATAAATATAAATATAGTAAATATATTCATTATATAAATATACTGATTATAATTTTTAAATTATTTAAATATATAATTATTTATTTGTAAATCTATAATTACTTTAAAAATGATATTTATATATTTATATCATTATATATATTTATATAATTATATATGTAAATATTTAATAAATATAAATATAAATATAAATATAAATAGAGTAAATAGATTCATTACTTAAATACATTTATTATAATTTTTTAACTATTAAAATATATATAATTATTTTTTAATAACTATATAATTATATTTTAAAAAATAGTATTTATTTATTTATAATTATAAATATATAAATTTATAAATATATTAAATATAAATTTAAAAATATACTTATTTATGAATATATTTATTTATAAATATTAATTTACAAATATATTTTTAACTTTATTAATGAATATATAATCTTAAATGCATGCTTCTTAAAAATGAGTGAAATGAAATAATTAAAAATGAGTAGTCTTTAAAAATATTGAAAAAATGGATAAGTTTTATTAATTAAATATAAATTATTTAAAAAATATAGATATATATTAAAGTAAAGATGAATCCATATTGAAAATACTAAAACATAGTAAATAAATATATATAAATAAATAATATAAAATGGTTAAATTCAAAAAATAAAAGATATAAAAAATGAATAAATAATACCTAACTGTAATATTATAATAAATAAATAAATAAAATTTAGTTATTAAATATATACACTAGTGTAAAATAGGTCTATACCCACGCATTCATGCCCACAGTTTATAAGAACTGTTGGGATAGGTGATAAATTGTGGTTTATTCCTAAGGTTTTGCTAAAACTGTCGGTATGCATTACCGATTTTAGAATCTTATTGGGATGCCTTCTAATTTTTCATCCCCCCCACGCGAACCCTCTCGTTCCTCAGACTCCCATCCCTCTCCTACCCTCCTCAAACTTGACCTCCTCAACCTCCCGACCTCTACCTCCGCCTCCAAGCCCCCGACCCCTCTCTACTCCCTTTCCTCCAACAATGTTCAACCCTCCCCTCTCGGCTCCCTCTCTGAAGACGATGTCCCCCTACCCTCTTAGCTCCCTCTCCTACAGACATCCCCCTCCCCTCTCTACTCCATCTCCTCCAACAACGTCCCCCTCCCCCCTCTCTAGTCCCGCACGAGACCCCCTATGGGCGAACACCCAACGCGACATCTCCCACTATCGGCTCCCTTTCCTCCCACCATTTCTCCCAAATTTCTTGAGGGTTCTTGATCGGTACTTACATGTAAGAATTCATCTTCTTTAATTATTCAATTTCTTATAGTTTTTTTCACTTCGGTTTCCTGGTTTCATTCGATTGAACCCTAGGGGTTTTGAGGTTTCTTGATTCTAACTTTGATCCTTGTTTCTAGGGGGTATCATGGTTCTCTCAGGTCGCCTCGAACGTGTTTTGGCATCCGATGCCAAAGGAAAAGAGGTTTGGATTATCTTAGTTTATATTCTTCCATTTTAGGTTGGTTTATTATTCTCTCTTTGTTTGAACCAATATAATTTGGTTCTTTTAGTGATTTATCTGTCTATGAAAAATCTATATTAGGTCTGAATTGCATGAATAAGAATACTTTACATCATGACTATCTATTTGTGTGTGTTTGTATCTCATATTATGTGTATATTTTTAAGATTAATCCTTTGATATAATCATCTCATGTTTGATTATTTATGGGTGAGTGGGTATATGCTAAGAAACATGATATTGTACAATGGATATATGGGTATAATTGATTTCATTTTTCTGTTTTGGTATATGCTGTTATATTTGTCAACTCGGTCTTGTGTCTGTTTGATTCTACTTTCATTGAATCTTATTTTTATGCATCTTTTTTTTAATTTTGAATTGATGTTAATTATATTACTCTCATTTGGGTTATTTATATTTTTTAATTCTATTTATTTGATGTTTCATGGATGTCCAATGTATGGGTGACCCATTCTAGATTCTCAATAACTGATTCAATGTATTTAAAATATTTTTAAGGATGAAACAAACCAATTTAAATGAAACCAACATGAACTCATTCAAACTAAATTGAATGAAATAAGACATAATATCAGTAGGAAAAATCAAAATAATCTGAAATGTATTAACCTATAAAGAGTAAAACTGAATATTCCTAAATGAATCAACAATAAATTAAATTATCCTTAATGAAAAAATAAATTAAAAGTAAACATATCTAAAACAAATCATATCATGTTTTATCAAAGTGAATCATACATAATCAGTGACCTGCCTTAATTAGGATGACATCAAACATAACAAACCAAGATAAACCACCGAAAACCATACCAAATAAAATTATGAAGAGTAAACCCAAAATGGGTTGAACTAAATAAAGTGGAACCATACAAACCGACAAATGATGCATCAAATAGGACCAAATATAATTAATTAAAACCTATACGTCCATAATCGACATGAACTAAATTGAACTAATCCAAACTGATATGAAAAAAATGTAATGAAACTGATTTGATTAGAACCTAAATGAATGAAATTGTCCTTCGAAATATGTTTCCATTTTCTTTTACACCCCAGATGAGGATTAATATTGAAGGGAATTATAGTGTGTCTTTGAAGAAGATTTATAGAATTTTGATAATTTTCTATTACAAAAGTCAATAATTCAATATCTTAGTATCATTTTTGCACAAATAAACTAGTGGATAGATTCCATAGACATCCCAGCTTAACCAGTGTCCCCAACAACCTTTATTCCCTCTAAGGGTTTAAAGAACTAACTCCTACCTAATAAGGACAAAAATGAACCATTTCATAATCTAATTACTATGTCCACCATCAGGACTTGATATCCCATGTATTGGGATGAAGTTACATGGATTTTCCCACCCTAGAGTTCTTTTTTCATAAATAAGAGGAGTAAACCTCTTTTAATAACATCAGGTTAGTGGACCACTTTGTCAAGCCTGAAAAAGAACAATATTAGTTGACTCCTCCCTGCACTTCACTCCGATTCTTGAATCGAAAGGTAAAGAGTTTATTTGGAAAGAAAATTCATGATGATTTATCCCTAAAATGTGGTATACACTACCAAGACTAGATGGAAGTAATTGTTTAAGTGTTATTAGACATATCCCTATATGATAGAATCTTCCAAAATGAACTCAAGACCCATTATACTAGTTGAACATTGGCCTTAGCGACATCTATTTGATTATTTTCCTCAACTATCCAACTGATAAAAGAAATTGATAGATTTTGGTATGGCATGATTGCCTCAACCAGCTAGGCCCTCTATGATTCCAATCACTGAGAGACTCATAGGGAGTAAGAAAATAACCCTATCTTAGAAGTATGATGTGATCAAGAACCTCACAATCATCTCGGGTTAGATCTCAATCCTTGATGCACTTTTCATATTAAAGGATCTTCGGGAATCCCAAATCATTGCATTGAAGATATGATTCAAATCTAAAACTGATGTGGCTACTATTAAAGCCTACTATGTGAAATAATATGAGTATGATGAGTTTCAGGATATTATATCATTCTCTAAGGAGGATGGAGGTGTAATCATCTAGAAGAAAATATACCCCTTCTATGTATCAATACATCTCAATAGCAATGAAATCTACCAATGTTTGGTTGACACTGGTTCTGGGATAAATCTCAACACAACCTAAATTATCTATAATATGGGGTATATAGAGACTAATATAGCCTTTTCCAAAATGACTATTCAAATATATGATTCGAGGTTGAATAATATTCTGGGCATGATACACCTAAAAACCCAATTTGATTATTTTCCTTCCAATAATAAATTCACACTTTTCTTATAAGACACTACTTTCAAAACCTTCTTGAGAAGGACTTATCTCCACAATCTTGTATCAATCCCTTCATCATATGAAAAGTACCTCAAATATTCCTTCAATAGTTGGATAAGAGTACTCTAGTGTGATGTAACTCCTATTGAATCATATGAAACTAGTCACCTTGATACGAGATACTATAAAAGGAAGGGAAATAATCCCCAAGTCAAAGAACCCGAATGTTTAAATGTTCCCAAATACTTGACACCCACCCTCAATGATCTCATAGAGGAAATTAAGAGAAATTTCATTCTATATATCCAATATCTTGAAGAAGAAACCCCAAACCATGATAACTATATCATTGTGCCCAAGAAGAAGGAGTACTCACAAATAAAATCATTCTCCTATGAAGGAAAACTTCATATAAGTATAATAATCCTTCTCCTATTTCATATTAGAATGTCTGGACTATTCTAGAACATTGATGTCTTCACCATGTATATAAAATAGTGGGATTATTCCATTGGTTGTTGACCAATTTACATTTTTCGATAACAACGGAGGAATGCACTAATAAAGACCATATGGTTTAGCAACCTTGGACTTTGTCTGCATGGTCTTTGTGATTCCAAAGGACAAAAATCCATTTATGAAGATTCCTCCTACACTGGATGATGGTGATATCCCCCATTCCATTGTACTTGAGGAGTAATCTTATCCATATAGTCCTTATGTATTTAACAAGTAACACTCAGATGAATCCCCTATGGACATTGAAGAAGAAGTTTCAAACCCTGTTTTGGAGTTTATATAAGCGAATATATTCACCAAAGAAGATCCAGGGATTATTTTTATTAGTACTAACATGCCTCCTGAACAATAAGATAAATATGTTGTGTTCTTGAGAAAACAATATAATGTATTTTCATGAAACTGCTAGGAGATTCCAGGGTCTAATCCCAAAGTCTCGATCCACCAGATCGGCCTTCCCACAGGCCATAATGGATTAAAATTGAAACCTAGAGAGATTTATCCCTCCCATTGTGTCATGGTTGAGTTGAAATTTGATAAAATGATCAAAGAAAACTTTATCAGGGAAGTTCAATACACTAAGTGGTTGAGAAATATTGTCCTACTGGGGAAGAAGAATAGATAAATTAGAATCTTTATCGACTTTAGGATCCTGAGCTACAACTACCCAAATGACGCCTTCTCTATTTCAATTAAAAAGTTACATATTAATACAAAAACTAAATTCCAAGGCCTATTATTCATTTAAGGATATTATTTGTATAATAAAATAAAGAATCATCACAAATATAAAGAGGCCACCACATTTAAATAACCTTAGGGAACTTATTACCATATATTGAATCCCTTTATCTTAACGAACACTAAAGAAACTACTAGCAGGCCACAAATAATATCTTTAGTCCCCTTCTTCAAATGATGGTGGAGTGTTATGTGGATGATGTGGTGGTTAAATATTGGTAACACAAGGACCACCTCAAAGACCTTGAGAAAGCGTTTGGCATGATATGTACCCACCATACAAAGAAAAATACAATGAAGTGTGAATTATGTGTTATCTTTGAGAATATATATATATATATATTGTCTGATATAGAGGTTTCTTGATTGACATAGATAATATGAATTCCATCATCGAAATTCATCCTCTAAGAAATTTGTGAGAGTAATGAGGCCTCCAGGTACATCTATAAATTATTTTGTGTTTTTTACTAATCTATGAAGATAATATATTTCCTTTTTTTATAATGAAGAAATTTATCCGATATCAGCAGCATAAGGAATGACTAATTATTAGTAATTATATGATGAACTAGAACCTAAATGAATGAAATTGTCCTAAATAATATAAAAAACCCAGACAAACTAAATCTAATGGAAATTTACCAAACAAACTTATATCGAACAAAACCAAACTAAGTTGAAACATGAGAAAAACTGATTATATACCATTAATAAGAAGATTAAATTTTAATTAATAGGAATTTACTATTTGATAGTATCGTTTTGAAACATGGATCTATTTCCCCCTATCTTATAGAAACATGATTTGACCCATGAGGTGTTGTCGTTCTTATATGTTGGGAGGTGAAATGTGTAATCATAAGAGATATGTATGTTTTAGTTTAGTTTTTAATTTTTTTATCGCATTGGACACTTAGGTCTTTTACTACTTTATATGGAAAGTGGGAAGTTCTATTCAGCGAAGGGGACCAGAAGGGGTTCAAATTGTTTCAGTCCACCCGTTTTGATCTGAGGTATGATTCTATGGTAACTACTTGTCTAGAAACTCATGTATTTGGGGATTTCAGTGTTTTTGAATCCATATTATGTTTTCAGTAGGGATTTAGATATTTTCATGTTGGTTCAAATGGATTTGGTTCTCCTCTTCCAATCAAGGTAAGGATTTAATTCCTTTGGTTGGTTTCTCACTGGTTATGTAGCATCCTTTAAATTTTTTAAACTTCCTAATATCCCTTTTGTAGTGTATTGATCCCTGCTCATTGGTTTTGAGTCACCAAGTCATGGGAGACTCACCTGTGTGTGCATAGGTAATCAATTATATGTATTTGGGTTCCCCCATTATGTGTATAGTCAACCATGGCAGTGTTTATGAACGTATGGGGATAGGTGTTCCCATGTATATATATATATATATAAATGCATACACAGGTGAGTGGAGACTGGTATATGAATATAATCATATGTGAAAGGATCCCCTTTCACATGATCATGGCCATGCAGGTGTGTGCATAGGGGATATGTGTCCTTTCATGTGTGTGAAGGTGTGTATACCTAGTGGGGGAGCAGCAGCTTTTAGTTATAAAGCTCCAAGAGCCGAAGTGGGTGACTTTGTTCCACCTTGAGATAGGGTCCCTCTCATAGACTCTTTAATTCAAGAATACTTTAAATTGAATTTAGATTCCTTATTAATTCATCTTAATTATATTGAATTGCATATCTTGAATAAGTGTTCTTTAATATAATTGTTTCATTTGATAAATAAATTCATGTTTTAAAAACAAAACCCCTCCAACGGAGGTGCGCTTTCTGCTAAAACTCATAGTGATAGTTATGTTGATCTAGTTTCTTAACTTATTGTATTTTATTTTTTCTGAATGAGTTTTAGAATAAATTTTAAATATAATTAAATGAATTTTTTGATAAAGAAATTCCATGATTTTATTATAAAACCCCTCCAACAGAGGTTCACTGTCTTCTAAACCAAAGAGTAGTGATAATTATTTTTATCATGTTTAGATTTGGTTTGAGTTTTCCATATGCCTCTTGTTGGTGTTTTTTGTGGATAGTTAGTTTTTTTCTTTCAATAATATAAATTGGATTATCCTACCCATTTAGCTCAAATGACATTGCCCAAGTAGGCATATTCCTTGACCATGACACTTTCCTTTTCACCCTTTGAATATTATAAATTAATTTTCCATGTTTATGCGAAGTGAATGAATTTTTAAATGGTTTTTTAGGGTGTATGATTCTTTTCCGTCATTTTGTTTCCCTTTAGACATTGCATCATTGGGCTGCTCGCTAAAACCTTCCGGTGATCCCTTGTTATAGCGTATTAAATCGTTGATTTGTTCTATCATGTCCATTGTGACCTTATCTTATGGAGAAACCCACTTGGGGTGTTTTCCTGGCCTCTTGTTCACCCCTTTGGGTGTTTACCTGAGCCCATATATCTAAAAACACTGATCATGTCATTGTTTAACACCTATCAGGATTATAGTGCTACCCACCATAACCTTCATCTTACCACCACAAATTCATATGATTTAGTGCCTCCTACTTTTAATATTCATATTGAAACATTTCTCCCATGTTCTAATGAGAAGAATTATAGTGGGGACACTCACTAAAGGAATTATTCTCACTATGGAGAACCTATGAATTGTTAAGTATAGAAAGATGCTGGAGAGATCCCTATGTCATTTCCCAGAGCATTTTTGGAAAGCTAGGTGTTTTGGTGTATCAGAATTTTGAAGTGGAGAAAAATTTCCAAGTGGTCATGGTGTCCAACGTTTTTAAGGGAATATTTCATAAATAAGTGTTGATTCACACCTTGGTGTAAAGTTCAAAGGAGTTTTGTTTGGAAACACAATTCGAAAATGAGTTTCTTTGTCACGAGGTTCATGATTTTAAAAGGAAAGATTGAATGTTTTTTATGCCACAGATATTCAGTTGGATGTTTAAAAGCTTGCCAAAGTTATAGAAAATGTGGAGAATTAAAATGGAGGTATTCTAGCAATATATTTAGATATTTTAAGTGGTGGATTTAATAGGATATATCTTTAGATTATGTGGATTAATAGTTAATAGTTTTCAATGGATGATGATAGAAAACATGAAGAAGTTAATAGAAAACTGCAGTGAATGTTCATGGAATCTTATTTAGTATATTTATTTGAATTAAAAGCATGTTCTTTACATGGACGGTTGGAGAATAAAGAGAATATTATAAAATCCTGGTGTGATCCACACCATTCATAGTTATGCATGAAAACAACCATCACACACACACACACACACAGACACACACACACATATATATATTCCATTAGTCCGTTATGATAAGGGGAGATACCTACATAACATTGCAACATCTAGTTCTTCTATATTGATATAGAATCATATTGTGATCCACACCATTCATATTTGTGCATGAAAACTGCCAGCACACACACACACATCACTTTTACTAGTATTCTAATCTAAAGAAACAAAATTTTATAATAGTAAACCATGTGGATTTATACATTAATACATAAAATAATTTACCACCAATATGACCCAAATAAAAAAATACACCATATGCTCTATTTCCATCCTTTATCACAACCTAATTTCAACACCTTCAATTCCTATTGAGATACTCTATCCCAATCCACTACAGAATCTTTTCTTAGAGCAGTAAAACTTTCATAAGATCTACATACATACCAGGTTGATCATGCTAGGTGTTAGAAATATATGACATTAGAATCACACAGAGACACTAATATATTTTTAAATATATGTATACCTGAGTGAAGAAAATGTTATAAAAATAAATAGACACACATATCGTGTTAGATGTCATGTTCCAACTAGGAAACCAAGACTCCATGTGTATTAACTCATCATGTGATAAATAGGTTTCCATGATACCAAACTATATATACATTTTTATGAACAAAAAACATGCATCATTATACCAGCATACATAAAACCCATCCTATACCCAAATACTCTAAATAGGGAGTATCAATGATTATTCAAACACAACCTAAATGTGTAGGATAGAGTCATGTATACAAGCCCTAGAATAATACTTATCACTCAATATAGGTCATCACTCAACTCCCAACATCTACCATAGTACTAAAGGTAGTTTATCATACCACTATATATCACATACCAACCTTCTCACTCAACAAACATCCATGTTAATACATTACGATCAATGTAATTCCATTTTCTAAAATAATACCATATTAACCATGGTAGGTCTAATATCACATTCCAAATGCTCCATTATCACTCATGGTTGGGTTCATCTAGAACCTTATCACTCAAGGTGATGTCATTATCTTGACCACTACCTTATCAATCATCATAGGGTTAGATATAATGTTATAATATGATACCTTCATTATAACTCAAGTAAGGGTCCTTCCAACACCTTATCACTCAAGGTGTTGTCATTCCTTAATATATATCACTATACTTGTTAGAATTTGTCACCCAACATGTGTATGAAATAACAATAATGGAATTTGGTCCATATCATAGCTCACCATATTGGCACAAGGTTCTAGTCACTTCGAACGTAGACCCCCATCTAAAACATGTCTCACCATCCAAGTGAAAAATGTCAGTCCTCTTGGTACTCATATATCTTACACTAGGGAATCCACTAGAGTCCTTGAGACTCAAATCAGTCTCATACCCAAAAAAGAAAAAATTACCTCATGAATTGTGTGAAAGGGATACTCCTAGATTGAAGGCATATTTTTAGATGATATATTTGATCCTATCGGTAGACTAGAAACAATTCATATATAATTTGATATGATGGTATAGAGGGGATTAATGGAATTCTATATGGACATAAAATTTTAATATAAAAATGGACTATATAAATAAGAATTACTCATCAAGTAGATAGATATTTTTTTATTCATAAAGGAAAGGAAAAAATTTATTGGATGAGGAAGGAACTATATGGGACAATTCATTAACCAAGAGAATAATATTACTGATTAGACTAGTACTTGAATAAGCTCAATTTCATATGTGATTTGTTTTATTATAACCTCTATATCTAGAAGAGGTGTAGGTTTACAGGTTTATTTTGGGAGGCTTATAGGTGCTTTGGAAGACTAGAAAAGGTTCAGTTTACAGTGGGTTTTCCAGCTTAAGAGGTGAAGGTTTGCAGTGGGTTTAATAGATGCAGATTTACAGTGGGTTTCCTGGATTTTGAAGATCGAGGTGTATGTTTGGGTTTACAATGGGTTTATGAATAGTGGGTTGTCTAGCATAAGAGTTGCAGGTTTGCAGTCGGTTTAAGAGGTACCGATTTACAGTGGGTTTCCCGGTTTTGGAAGACTGAGGTGCAGGATTTGGTTTACAGTGGGTTTTAGAGGTGTAGGTTAATATTGGGGGTTTCCAGGCTTTGGAAGACTAAAGTGTAGGTTTTTTCTAGCTTGTTTTTTCACCTTATGTTTACTATTGGAGGTTCAGGATTATAGTGAGGGGAAACTTATGTTTTTTTTGGAGTAGAGGATATACCAACGATTTACAGAACCATTGGTATACTACTTGTTGGACAACATATACCCCAACAGTTTCATTTAAACCGTTGGGAAAAAACATATGTTGCATGTATAACAATGCTTCAAAAACCATTGGAATACATATATTCCAATGGTTTCATTGAAACCGTTGGAATAGGTTAGATGCTAGACAATATGTGTACCAACAGTTTAAGAACCATTGGTACACCTATATGCCAATGGTGATACTTAAACCATAATATAGATTACATTCAGACAGACTATACCAACAGTTTATAATGAAGTGTTGGCATAGGGATACGACAATGCATAACATACCAACGATTCTTGAAGCCATTGGGATAGGCTATCCGAACGGTTTCAGACCCTATCCCAATAGTTTCAAACCATTGGGATATGTGAAATTTTTAGTAGTGATAATATATTAAATGCATCATGTTATAATGAAATTATATAATAAATATTAAAATTTGAATAAATTACTTAAATATTAGGTGCATGTGTTTCCAAATAAGATTTCATTGCATAAATATTTGTGTGTGTGCGTTGTATATAAAAATGAATTAATTACATATATGTATGAAAAATCAATGTAACACATGTTTGATATTGGTTAAATTGAAAAATCAAAAAAATTTGAACTATGGCCATTACTCGGTGCAGTTATTGTTAGTATTTTTAATTAATATTAATTTTTAATTATAAACCATTTCACTAAATATATTATTTAATGTAAGAATAAATATTTTTTATTATATAATTTATATTTTAGGAAATATTATATAGATTGATATATATACATATATATATATATAAATAAATATATTTCTGTATTAAATTTATTAACGATTAACTTTATATAAAAACCATTAAAAATGAATAAGACATTAATATGCATGTTTTTAATTATTAAATTTTCTTCATTTTTCTATATTTATATTTAATATATATTATTTATTACTATTTATAATTAATATATATATATATTAACCTTATTCATTTTTATTAATAATTATTTCATTAATAAATTTTTTTAGAAATTTTTTATTTTATTCATTTTTAATTTTTTTGTTTAATTATTAAAATTTATTCATTTTATATATCTATAATATATATATATATATATATTATTTATTAATATTTATAATCTATATATATTGTAGGGTCCTGAAAACTCTACGAGGTGAAGACAAATACTCCCACGAATTTGATGAAGGAATATGATGTAGGCTCGATTGAAAATTTGAGAAGAATATTGAAGAAATAGAATTTGGAAAAGGAACAAAGTGGTCAGCGTACTGATTTCTGGGAATGGTATGTGGATGGTATTTCCTACGAACTGAATGGTACACAGACAGCTCGCAAAATGCTGGCATGCGATGTGTTGGCTATCAAACTAGAAAGTTTGAAGAATAAATGTGGAACGATGCTGGTCCCCTAGGAACCACATCATGGGTATAATAGAAGTGGATAAATTACACCTGCGAACTGTTGCCCTGCGAACCATGTAATTAGAAAAAATGTGATGGAGAGGTATGCCCCCCCTACACAGTCCATGAAAAATCAGTTTTTGGAAAAGGAGAGGTCGGAGACATCCCATGAACTGTGTCATTTGTGGGATTGAGGTGGTGATTTCCGCTGTTATGAACCATAGCCCCATAAACCTATGTTGATCGAGTTGTCCACATGCCAGATGATTTCCCCATGGGATTCCACAAAAAGTGTTGTGTGAACCATAAATACAGCCTCCTCAGCACTCTATAAAAGGACCCAAAGGGGATTTCAAAAGGAAATCATTTTTTCAGATATCTTGGATTTTACAGACCTAAGACTTTGAAGACTTCGAAGGAAACCGATCGACGAAGTATAGAACCATGAACGGTTTCCAGCAGGTATAAACATGCCACAAACCATGAAAGGATGGAAACACACTAATAATAATGAACTATAAGTGAACCTAATTAGTGAACCATGAACTATATGACCTTAATGGATGAACTTCCCATGAACCTCAAGATCAATTCCTCTTCTTCAATCTGGCGTACCACATAACACATCTCTATGTGAATGAAACCTTTCCCTAGGTAGCATTCCACCACACAAATGGACTCCAGCGCTGGATACCCCCACTCTATGTGGACATAACATGAGACTGCATACCAACATGGTACTTGGACGACATCTAGATCTGTATACCACCTTGGTACGCAGACAACATTCAAGTCCACATACCACCTCAGTATGCGGATAACATCTAGGTCCGTATACCACTTCAGAATACAGACATTTTCCCGGCCTGTGTACCACATCAGTACACATATGACCCCTTTACCCACGTAACAATATTCCATGTGGAGGGTACCCCATCCCACATGAAAAACTGATTTTCAGAGTAGGGTACCTTTGGGCTTTCCACCTTTTGATACTGATCAATCCCTTTCATTTCTATACCATCATCTAAATCCCCTCTGTGAACCATTCCATCGACATCAGGACAAATCCCCTTCCAATTCCACTAGACCCATATTTTAAAACCATTGGGCGCATTGATGCATCCTTATGAGTTTGCATACCCATGGTAAGCAGAGACATGTGGGTAATCCCTACAACGGTATGGCCCCCTGGAGTGTTTATAAGTTTACATTCCTATGGTAACCCAAGTTCCAAACCTTGGGATGCTCACATATACCTCCCTGTTCTAGGGATAAAGAGTAATCACTATATTTTTCATTCAAAAAGGGATAGTGATAAGTTAAAGGGATCATGCCTTCCTCTACCTTTGATGAGGAGTGATGCTACTCCCCTTTCCCAGAACCAGCTTTAGGTCACCCCCGATAAGGTGACCCTATAGACTTTCAATGGGAGGTGGCACTCTTGATCCTCCTGGGCTTGGCCCGAGTCATGTCTGGATAGACTTCCAAACTTGAATATCCTGAATATCAACACATGTGAGATTTATCACATTAAAATTCCCTCTATCTATCATCGATCCGTTTCCCCAACCTCTTCCGTCATCGTCTTCCTTTTCCATCAGCGGAGAAGGAAAGGTGTGTGGTATGTCGTGTCTATTTCTTCCTCTTGTTTCTCACACCCAGCATAAATCACATGGGATTAGAGGTTGATGATTATCACAACATCCCCAACACCCAAAATGAACTATGAGAACTCTGATTCTTGCTTTAACTAGGATACGTAGGATGCCTGTCTGAAGACCTGAGTTCAAGTGGGCAACTTCCACACTTAAGCCCCACCCAAATGAACTATGAGAGATCTTATTCCTACTTTAACCAGGATATGTAGGACACCTTTCTGAAGGCCCAATATCAAAGGGGATATTTTTTAATGGTTAATCCCTAATCATGCCCCCCCACAAACATGGGATCCTTTAAGGTATAAGCCCCGAATTAAACCGAACTTCAAGGGATTTGATACCCAACTAACTGTGACAGATAGGAAGAATCCATAAGGTCTAAACACATCACCCAAATCACCCATGTGTTCACCAAGCCATATCCCTTGGTAGGGCCATACCCACCTAGGAGACCATGCCTCTCATAAGAATCCTAGTCTGCTTCAGTGTAAGTCCTACATGAAATATTGAATAGGTATCTTCTGCCTAGAAGTATTATCCACATGAAGTTAAATTTCAGGTATGGGTCCTCATTACACAACCTTAAAAGGTGATGAGTCCGGTTAAGTGGAACAAAACCATGTGGGTTCTGATTCCTCTCATGAGGATACATAGGAAGCTCATCTCATGGGTTTGATACCGATATCGAAGAAACTTCTGTCCTCCCTGGATGATGATAAACTCTAGAGCACCTCATCATAGGGATTAAACTAGCATTTTCTCAGTAATTTATAATCCATACATATCCATGATTGATTTTTCAACCTAGGGGTAACCCACAAACACATGTTTGGGAAAGAACCAAGGATTAACAAACATATGAACATTTCTTAAATATATAAGAGAGTCTTGGAATAGGAAATAATTCCACCAAAAAGAGTGTGATGGGAACTACCTCCCACCCCCTCAAACAATGGTGTCCTTAAGTGTTGTTGGTAAAATCGTCATCTATTGAGTGTATGCCTTTCGAAAAAACGGTCCATTAATCATGTATACAAGGGACGATGGGTGTTTCTGGCTCCACAAATAAACCCATTGGAGACCATCGGATGAAATCATACCCAACACGGACTGATTGCACACATACTCAACCCCACTGCAATCACCTGCAAGGACCACTCAACTATTGCACCTTCTTCGCAATGTGAGAGGATAAACTACCCAGTCCCCACATGGATGGACATGAAAATCCCCTATCACCTGGGGTGCGATGGGAATCAGGTCGAAACAGAAATGGTAAACCCAGTGTAGAACCCTTCATAATAATGGAAAATTGGTTACTATCTATAGAGAAATTTTTTCTATCCTGGTATGGCATGAATAGGTTCGAAAAAAAAATGGCGAACCTGATGTGAATCCCTAACCAAGGTGGAGGTATTATGCCACCACAAGCCCCTTTCATCGAAAAAAGAAGAGGGACAACCAATATCACCAATTATGCATGTGATCATGAGATGATACCTTGATGAAATTTTGTTGTCTGTATATGTCATACATATATTTTAGGCATTTTGAAGAGCTCTCTTTGATATAAATGTAATCTTGAATTGTTTTTCAGAAATACATGTTAGTGACCACATAGGCGGTTAGGTCCCCAATAAAGAACATGACCCCCTTGCCTACCTAGAGTCTTCAACACTGGGTTAAAATGCGCTGATCAAAGTGTAACACCAAAATAGTACTCTCTCTATGGTTGATGCTACATTACATGACCTCCAATCAGAGAAAGCTTGCTAGATGCATCTTCTACAGTAGCTGGAAATCCAACACAGGATGACTCCACTAGCCATATCAAATAGTTTTGGGAGACTGTCCTTGAAACGTGACAATAAATACCTCCCTTATTACATAGAGGTAGATGAGGTCGACACTAATGACTTCATCCCAGCTGCACAAGAACCCCTGTCAAGGGATCCTATCCTAGGACATCACCACCCGTAGTGTACAACCCGATATCCTCACTCAGAATAGGATCCCATACTGAGGGAACCCGCTAAAGTATAATGGAAACAGGCCCCTCGGGCTGCCCTTAGAGGGGAAAAAACACATAATCAGGAGAATTTTATCACCATGGTTCTTGAGGAGGAGGTCCACCACACAAACACTACAGTATATAACTGGAAGACATACAATTCTGCCCCTTCTACGGAAGCCTTGAATAGAAATATGGTTGTGATCTATGAGTGTATGCATATCCACACTCCCTCCTATAAATATCACCAAGGAAATAGGGTGGCATAAAATGAGAAAACACACATTCTTAATAGTTATCTCCAGTCCCACTGCATAGAGAGAGCTTCAAATTTTAGGCTAATGCAAATCTATGCCAATGCACAAGAAGCTTGTCATCCAAATAGGACGTCACCCAACTATAAGCATGCAGAAATACATGCTGACTCATATCAAGCCTGCCATCCAAATCGGATAGAAAACCATGGGTAGTCATATAACACTATCGATGTATATGAATCACACTATTAAAATACGGTGGCAATCCACAGGCATATGAAAATTCCTACCTACCACAATAAATCCCATCAGTCAAATACGATGGAAAGAAAATATGTGAAGAGTCAAATTACTATAGATGAATAAAAATACTACCAGCCAAATACAATGGCAACCGAAGAAGAAAACTGGTGGAAGACATGTTCCTCTATCCCAGTACATGAGAACTGCCAGTACCCACTGGCAACCCATGGAGGAACGGAGCATGCACAAACTCATTCTCCAACATTAGAATGGGTATTCATACCCGTTTCAGACAAAGACATATCTCAACACATCTTGGACATAATCTATGGTCTAATATCAATCCTAGAATAGATCCTACAGATGTGTTAATACATGATTGCATCAATGGAAAAATCGAGGAGTCGATCCTATGATCTCATCTCCTCGGGTGAGGTGATTCATCCATAAAATCAGATAGTCACACCGGAGAAGACACGCGTCCCTACGCTAGTCCAGGATGGTTGATGACCATATTATATGATATAAGGAAAACCATATCAGGATTAAAAACCATTCCAACTGGGGGAAACCGATCCAATGTGGTGGCTACCCCAAGGTAGGAATATACCCCTACTAGAACTCAAGATGCTCGTCGGTGTATCCTAACGACATAACGGTAAACAAGAAAATAAGGTTTCATATATTAAGGCCGCTACTGATAGCAGGTGGCCGTAGTTTCCCACAAGGGGACATCTAAACATGAAAGGTGCCAAAGAAAACTTGAAAATGAAGATAAAATTCATGATTTTTCTCTGCTTGATGTTGGAGTTATTAAATTCATCCAAAATTTAACAATAGGTTCTCATGATCCTATTAGTCCATTACCAAATTATGGAAGTGGTAGTAGTAGTTGTGAAGATCCTCCCCACAATTTCACTACCAGAAGCTCTTAAGATCCTCCCCAGAGCACCCATGGGGGATTACTCTATGGGCCATAAATGATCGACCACGAGAGCTTATCTCTAGATGCGTGTGATGGTAGAATTACTCTTGACTAAAAGATCGATCAGAAAGAGGGTCCTCCCATTTTTTCCATCTTCCATGATGGTTATCCTTGAGGTATATTCTATAGATTTGTTTCTCGAGGTAGTCGGATGTCAAGATGTGATGGTAGTTCTCACCATGATGGTAGTCGCTACGAAGGCCCACCCCACATTGACATCAAGAAACATGAAGGTATTCCCTTCATTAAAATAAATCCTAAAGGACTTCCCCAGAATGTACACTAAAGATAATCTCTGTATAGCCAGAGATATGATGGTATCCCTCTCCATGATAACAATCATTATGAAGGCCCTCCCCTCAAAGACACCAAGCAACAAGATGGTCCTCCCCTTGTTGTGGTCCGCCCTGAAGGTCCTCCCTAGGTTATACACCACATAATTCCTCTCTATGGTCAGACAATAATCTGAGATGGTAGTCCTCACCATCATAAAAATGACTATGAAGGTCCTCCCCATAGTCAAATTTATGTCGGTGAGAAGGTCATCCCCTTGTCGGGTCAAATGCGAGAAATCCCTCATATGACAACACACTTGAAAAAATAGAGTATGAAATGTTGGATACTCTCTCCATGACAAGCAATATCATTTCTCAACCAGTGGAAGGCCTGGGGCCATACTCATCTTCCAAGCCACCCTCATACTATTCACATGTCAACGTCACTACCACTAACCCAACTGCTTGGAACGAAATCATTAAGGAGAAGTCAAACCAAACAGATCATGTAGAAGAGACCCGGGTGAAAAAACAACAAGATATGTTTCTTGTGAGAAGATAATTATCTAGGGATGATATACCTATGATGTATTGGTCCATGGACACTTCTCAATTCAACATACGAAGAGAGTTTCCATAAGAATTTATGCATAACATTTTCCTCAATATCTAGGAAACTCTTTGCCAATTAAAATAGTTTTTCCCTGTGATGGGTATGCATACCATGTTAATAATTTGGGAGATATTTTCCATCAAATTGACATGGAATTCCTTCCTTCTATATGGAAACCACAATCAGAAAGGCTAAATAAAGTCCTTGAGTTGGCCTGCCTCCATGCGCTACTCAAGTTGCACTGCCTTATCGGTAACTCCCCATCTGGTGTTCATATCTGAGGATGGGGAGAACATGAAGCTCTACACTTCACCCCACTTCCCATCTAGCAGAACCCACTAGAAGTAAAATCCTAGAATTTCATCATCCTTAGATGGTATTCAAATGAATTCCCTTCTTAATAAAGGTAGAACTCTCAACAAGAACTGGTCTTGAGTAAGTTTTAGAAGCATTAGGCCCAATGAGAGAAAGCCATCGAGAAGCTCCTGAACCAAGACACCAAGAATATCCAGAAGGCCTCCCATCTTAGGGATGCCAGTATAAGTGCACTGCTCAGGTCCTTGGGAGAAATACCTTCACGTGTAGACCCAAAACCATATCCGGCTCACACCCGCATGGGAATGCGTGAGATCAAGAAGGTGACAATAACAGTAGTAGACATCATAATAGGGGATCAACCCCAGCCCATAGGGTTGGGGGATTTTTTAACACAAAATTCCCCTATAATACCAAAAAAATCTAGGCTGAGGCATATTTACATAAGAATAAGAGCAACCCCAACCCATAGGAATGGGGGAATTTTTACCACAAATTACTACCCAACGGACTTCTATCTTCTATTGACTAAGGAGAGCAATGGATAGAGGGGTCATGCATTCCATCCCATTTTGTGGCTCACATCCCCCATAATGGAGGTGTAAAATAAGGTCATATCAGGGTTCTCTTTGAGTCACTCTTCACCAAGAAACCCAAAGAAAATCACAGAATAGTCGAAGAAGATCCAATAAAGAATATAAGATTCTCTCCTACCATTTAGCACCTGGTATGCCACCCCCAATGTGATATTCATCAGATAATATTGTAGACATCATCCCCACATACCTCTTTGAAAATGATAAAAATAACTTCGAAATAGGAGAAGAGGTTTCCCTCTTGGAAACGGTCCACACCGAGCCTGGGGGTGTGCACACCAGAAACTAAAGAGTTGTCTTAAATTTTGGTGCCCCATCAATTAATCTGCTAATACCTCCTATATGAATCCTCGATAAGGAGAAGAATAAGATAAAGGTCTGCAAACCACCTGCTCATCATCATGAAGTTTATTACCCCACGCTTGAGAGATTCGCTTGACTGGAGGATGAAATGAAAGTGATAAGGTGAATCAATACTGAGATGCTAAAAGAAAGACGTCCTACTAGGTATGGTTATTAGGTGGATCATCAACACACACTTACATCATATATACCTCTACCTCATAGGCTCATCCTGATGGATGAAGCAAGGATGGAAAGATCATTCAAGGAAGTGTCGGGACCATCGGTCTACCTGAATCCAATCCCAGTAGGATATCAAGATTTCCCTCCATTGGGGAAGCAAACAAAATAGATTTAGGAGAATCCCTAAAGGATTCCCTTGACTGAGTATCGGCCTTAGGTTCCAGTAGTGCCATCACATCCAATATTTCCCCCTACTACACCCGCTCATGCTCAGGTCCAACATGACATGCATCAAGGGATCCTAAATACCATCAAGTTATTGAAAACTCGAATAGAAGTAATGGAAGTATAGAACACTTCAATAAAACCATAATATAATCCCTACCCTAATTGGTAAGAAATGTCCCTCCACTACCAAATTTTGGGAACCTCATATTCCTAGCGTTCAATGGATTAGGGGACCAGGAGAAACATCTAATACACTACTTTTTTTTACTGTGATCCAATGATGGGAAACCTAGAGCTATAAGAATCTATGAAGCTCAAATTATTTTTGAAAACATTATAAGGTTTATCCTTTGTGTGGTACACCAGTTTTCAAGATAACTTAATAACAATATGGGAGGATATCCGAAGTCAATTCCTATTCTAGTTCAGCTCGACGTTCCCAAAAAACAATAGTTAGTGATCTGATGAACGAAAAATAGTGAGAGAATGAGAGAGTTTCAGAATTAATTTTTAGATGGAAGGGTATGACTTATTCCTTGAACCACCCACTCCCCCAAGATGAGATGTTGTCCATGTGCATCAAAAACCTCCGTGATGAGATGCGAACACCACTTATTCCACTAAAATATACAAGTGGGTTCTAGGATTTCTCTACCATCAATCAAAGGATAGAATATTCCTTATAATAGACTAATATCAAGTCTTGGGAAGCCCCATAAACACTAGTAAATATAGTAGGGAGAGCTAAAGAAACTTCTGTCACACTTAAGGCACCCCTGCTCTAGCTCGAGCTGTAAGGCCCCCACCAAACTGTGTAGGGCCCTCTGGATGTCAACAGCCACCCCACCACATCAAGACAAGCAGAGGGGGGCCAAAAGAAATCAATATGAGTAATATAGAAATAAAGTATATTCATTCTGGGATGATCAAGTCTGTGGATACATTGTAGATTCCATGAATTTCAACTCTCTACGGCTTCTAGAGACAAAGTGGGATGGTGAAGCAAGTCTTGATGACCAGCTAGATTAATTTCACTTCCACTGGATATTAGGGCATAACATCCAGGAATGATTTGTAGTCAAGTACCTCAAAAAAATAATAGATTCCAAAAAAGTCAAGTTGGGACCACAACTAGCATAAGTTTCATATTTTTCAACCATTGATTTGGAAGAAGTGGGGTAGTGGAAAAAAATCTATTAACAAAAAGTATCAAAATTTCAGTAGTTGATTGACTCAGAAAACAATCAACCAACCCCACAATATCCTCTAGATATAGTTGAAGCAACTAATTACCCCTCCAATAGCTCTTGATTCAACACATCTGACATCCTTGACCCCACAATCCTCTAAAGGATAACTACACAAAAAGAAATCCAATCTGATGGGAGGAATGAAAGTGAAGGGAGATGAACTTGCACTAAACCCAAAGTTGGATTTAACACTATCATGTTTCATTCCATTGAATATGAATATAGGGTCATTTCCCTGCTAATTGGAACCACTGGGGGTAGATGATGAGGCAGAGTAATCCTCAAAAGTGGAGCTGATTTTTGGCTCCATCATTGTTATCCACTTAATGGTTCTATTATCCGAGGATGAATTTGGTTATCAAACAAAATTACCCACACCCAATTGGGGGACTTGAAGAAGAAGCAAAAGAATCCAAATATGTCATGGGAGATGCAACCATGGAAGAAATCAAGCTTACGACTGCACCCCCGATCAAATCGTCTGTATTGCAGAAACCTTCGAAATAACCATCCAACAGTTCCAATGGGGAAAATAAAATTCTCTTTCCCCCATGAGAATCAATCCTAGTCAAATTCTTATAGAGTATCCATTAGAGGAGGAAAATATGACTAATTTCCCTCAACAGGTGAGTAGACCCACCTGACCTAATCCAAAAAGGACGGAAGCTCCCTCACCTTCGATCCCAAGGGTTGAAATATCATCATAAAATTCTCAATAACCTAAAGCGCATGTAAGAGAGTATCCCCAAGCTAAGAAGTTCTGACATTTAGATCATATATATGACTTTCTGAAATAGTTATATTCATTACCAGCTAATCTCTCAATCATAGATGTACTGAATCTATCAGCAGGTCTAAGGAAAGCACTCATCGAAACATTGATAATTCCCCAGTAGTTCGAATTCGAGGTGGACGATACTAAAATATACTGGGTAGAGACCAATCCTATATAATTCCATGTATTTATCACCTTCATGGATCAAGATGAAGATTCCATCTTGAAAGGATAAATAAAACGCTTATATGTGTCTGGTACACTAAATGGTGTCAATATCTAAAAATTCTTCATTGATAATTGCTTTGGGATTAATCTCCTCCCACTACGGACACTTCGTCCGCTAGGATGCAATGAGGATGATCTGATTCCATGCATAATGACCCTTTTGGTGTATAAAAAAAGAGAAGAAAAGATATTAAAAAAATCAAACTAAAAAACCAGTTCGGTGACCTCGTAGCTCAGCCACAATTTCTGGTTGTATGAAATAATACAACCTTCAATGCCCAACTAGGGAGGCCCTATATGAATTAACATGCATCAATCATTTCCTCACACCATTAGTGCCTAAAATATATCATTAATGGATAGAGTGGGACAATTCATCCGGATAAGTCCCCATTCGAGTCCTATGAGTCACACTATATTGATGCAGGGTTCTACGAGATGAAGAAGAAACAACCCTCAGTTGACGGAATTGATTGGGTCGCCACCCAAAATGGTTTCGAAATGTGTTCCAATGATCCACTCAAGTAGATATCGAAGGAATTCATAATGACTGTCAATTAGATTGATTGTACAATTCCAAATTCGAATGTATATTCAGAAGTCATCATGATTTAAGTTATGGCTACCAAGCCTGATAATGTTGAAAAGCTCACTGACTCCAAATATAATGGTGTGGATTTGGATTCAAATTACATCAAACCACCATCAAACCCTAGAAAATTCCCTCCTTACCCACTAAGGTGGGAGGAAGTGTCTTTTCACTCTAAGAATATGAGGAAACTCTTTTACCCCTCACCATATCTTCTTCGGAGAATCCCCCAGCAATGGATGAGGCAGGGGATTTGAATTTAACTCTGAGACACGAAAATTTAAATTCTTCCCTAAACTATGAAGAAATAATTTCAAGGATTGTTTCCCCATCAGAAGACGAAGAGGCAGACGATGAGGATGTAGAGGAACAAGAATGGAACCTAAGGGATTCCCCTCTAGCATTTGAGGAAGGCATCTTGATGTACTCATATTGTGGGGTGTGGTAAGACAATGTTTTCATTGCCTAAGTTTAGTCTAGTGATTAACCCTAGGAAGTATCCCAAAGAGGAGTGTACACAAAACAACTTGTCACTTTTAATTATAGAAAAAATGGGGTGATTTATGATATTTTATTGGGTTTGAAAAGAAAATTAACTAACAAGGAAAAGAAACAAATTTAAAAAATAAGATATTGAAAACTATGATATGAGAAGGGTGATTATGTTGGGGTCAGTTTTCTAATTGCAATGTTATCCTTGTTCTATTTTACTCTAACCTCTTCTGATAAGTTGTTTATAGTGAGATTTACCAATCATTTCTTCTAACTCCTTTGGTTTAATGGTGATGGTGAGAGAATAAATTACCAAGATATTAGTTTGGTCTACCCTCCATTCATGTGAAAGATAGTTATAGTAAATATCCTCAATTGACTTGAGAAATATCTGATCAGGTGTTGTTTATCCCAAGAAATCAACAATATTCACTACCCCATTCATATGTACTGAAAATCACTGAGTACTTTACCACTAATCTATAATATATTCCATTGTATATAAACTAAAACCTAGTGTAGGGAGATAATAATCATTTACCCAAGAGAAAATCAATAAAGGAATCAAAAATCAAATATGATCAAAATTTATAATAAACACTTCTATATTAAATTGAAAACAACATTGCAGAAAAGAGATAGAATTTTTATTCAATAAAGTCCATGAACTCAAGCATTACAAATTAGAAAACCTACCATTTACTAATATCTCAAATTTTTACCCTACTATGGCCAGGGTAATAGAGATTGATGGGAAAGAATAAGGCATTACAAAACTATGAAACAAATAAAGAAAGATGAAAAGAAGAAACATTGTCCATCTAATTCTGTACTTTGAATGTTTTCTCGTGTTTGGAACCACACTATTTTGAATAACCCCAAGGTTCCTTTTTATAGGATTCTCCAAATATAATTTCATTTTGTTCCTCCAAATATAAAATTAATTTAACCTTTCTATAGATATATATGAAAATTTATTGAGGATGACATTTTATATACAAGACTTCCAAAAGTATTCTTTGAATGTTTCGCATTTAATATCTACCTTAATGATACCAAATATACATGATATTCAACTGAGATATGACTCATTGAATTTTATTCCCATTCCAATTTAAATAATAATAATTGGATGTGTGATGACTGATTTATGACTAATTCACTAAGGTGGGGTCCATGCGGTCTCCCGAAATCTTTCTCCAAGATAATTAAATTTTTAGGATACCTATCTGGATGAATTAGATCATGTACTAAAAGAATAAGTTGTAGAATAAAAATCCAAGTGTCCTAAAAAATAATCACATCAATTGGATCTATATTGTAAAAGATATGAACAAATTAAAAATGTGATTAAAATCTATGAAATTTCAAAAATTAGGAAACCTTTCAATTTTAGCACAAAACATATAATAAATCCAAAAAATGATGCAAATAATCTCAAATTGATGAATTTTAGTGGGTTTAAATATTTTAAATACATAAAAAATGTTGAAAATATTAAACTTATCAATTACCCAACACTTATCACTTGGACTCCAGGACAAGTAAGCATTAAAATCAAATCGAAGCAAATTTATAACACATAACCACGAGATCCACCAAATCCACACCATGAAATGAAAATATATCATTCCTCATCAAAAACATTATTTCAAGTTCTCCATTTATATCATTTAACATATTTCCACTCCATTTTTCATCCCATTCACAGAAAACACCTATATCACATGAATTTTCTCTCATCTCGGAAAATGTGAATTTTCAATAGAGTTTTTCTCTTCCAAACCCATGAAAGGGTCACCATTGGATTGATAAATTACTACATCTACACCCGATGTGAGTCAAGAACATGTGATTATCATGAGAAAGTTTCATGGTTTTTCTATAGATTTTGGTTAGTAGGATTTTGATGTAAAAAATTCTAAGGCCGAATGAGGAGGGCTTGGCTCTTTTTGAAGAACAATTGCAAGACTCTAATTTTCACTCAAGTCTGATCTCCTTCCCTGCCCATCCATAGAAAATAAACTCCATAATCATGAAAACTTAAGGAAATTCCACTCCATTTAACATTTCACCACCCAAAATTTCAATCTTCTTTGTTTTTCTTAAAAGCTCCAGATAAGGACAACTTTCTCAAGTAGAAGCTCTAGAATAGCACAACTTCATTTTTCTTAAAATCTCTAGAAAGGAAGATCATTTAAAATAATGAATTATTCAGTAGCAACATCATATCTTAATAATTTTATTTCCAACTGAAGTATCTTCATGTGAGTTAGTACATCACAAGACATCTTCCCCCACACTTAAGTTCAACTAGATCATAAAATTTCACTTCAATAAGAGGTTGGATAGGGAAAACTCCCTTGTAATATGGTTAACATAACAAGATGTTCATGTATTTTATGGGACACAAGGATTAAATGTACAAGGTAGGTTAGAATAAAAGGGTTTTTTTTTGAAAATGGGTCTTTAAAACCAAATAGATTCCTTAATAATTTAAAACACAAGTACCTCAAACCCTCATATTTTGATAACTATAAATCAAATTCTAGTTAAAGGAAGAATGGTATGATTCTCTCAAGAAATGAATAGAATGTAAATAATATGAAAACAATGGTTTATAATCCTCATAGGAAAATGATATCTAAAATAAATATATTTCACTTTGGCATGGGTTTGAAAAATCAGATTACTTTTTAGGAAATTCACAAAGATTTGAACTTAAAACAATGTCATTTTCAGCATTCATTTAAGTTGAGTTTCATGGAATAGACTGGGTCACTCATTGACATGGGTTTCAAAAATGTAAATGACATGAATTTCATCTGAATGTTTAAAAAACACACAAAAATGGAAAAATAACACACCAAAATTTGATAAAAACTCACTTTTTTAGACTAGAATAACAACAAATGAAAATCCTAAACTACCAAGGTTCCCATCCCCCACACTTAAATGATGAAATGCCTGAAATTAATTCAAATTTATTTAACATGTAATTAGATTGAAAATGAATCATAGTAAGAAAGAATGTGTAAAGAAATGGTACAACCTGACTTATTGTTTGTGCAACTTTGAGTTAAGCTCCTATGTTTTGTACACTAAGAACCTACAACCAATAGGAGAAAAGAAAGAATAATAAATTTATTAGAAGAAAATAGAATTTAAATAAAATGGGAAAATATTGATAGATCTTGGTTTAATCCCCCAAGTGGGCCTTGGGTTTTGACTGCCTCCAAATGGGAAGTTCTAGTTTGTTATCCCCAATCTGATAGTGGGTAAATCTTCTTACTCATGAACTAGAAAAAATTATTCTTTTAGCAAGAACTAGTTCCTTGTTATTATAGAGGATAATTCCACGTATAGAGTACACCAGATCCATCCACTTCACAATTAGATACCGCTTGCATGGAGGGGGTAGGATGAATTATGAAACCTCCTCCTCTTCAGTTTCTACTTGTGAAATGACATCTTTTTCAGTGCTGGATTAATTGAGGATGCATGATTTGAAATTTTTAAGGGAAAGTAAGTAGGTATTTCAACATGTATAAAATTTTAATCAGAATAGTCAAAATAATTCTCCCTTTCACAATGATGAACCACTATCTTGATTTCCACAAGCTCAGCTACTTGGATTTCTTCATGGGCCTCCTCAAATTCTTGTTCAATAATTTCAGGGATCTACATGTGTTCCTCGATAGGTGCATGTTCAGTTTCATTCTCTCCCTCTAAGGAAATGCAAGGATTGAATAAATTTGAAAATATTTAACTATATGGAGTAGTACTCAAATCATATTTAATAAAATAATAAAATAAAGAGTTCAAAGAAACATCATCTCCCTGAGTTGGTTCGGGTTTAATAACTTTTTTAGTGGTAAGTGTCTCTTGGATTTTTATCTCACTGGATGGGGGTAGGTAGTCAGGATCCTCCATATTTTCTTAAATTTATACAATTTGGATGACTTCATCCTCTTCCATTACTAGAGATTAATATAGTTGTGTTGGATCTTATAGTGTGTAGGGAATGGGTAGATCATGTTGTACCTCATACTCATTCCAAAATTTATCTAGAAATTTTTTATCTCCCACACATAGCTCAATAGGAAAGTCTTCCTCATCATGGATCCACTCTAGCTTATCATTTTAATCTTGGATCTGATTAATCAGATGGTTGGGTTGCATATAATCCTCAATATAGGCCTCAACTTCTTTGATTTATTTAGTTAAATTTGGGAAAACCGGTGGCACTTCCTTCTTGGTCTTGAATCATTGTATGCTAGTTCGGAGGTCATCATCCATTGCTGTCAAATATTCAGGTGAGATCCAAGTTGCTACACCTATTTGCTTCTACTTGAACATTATCATAAGAGCATCATTTCTTCTTTGGAGGACCTCTTGATTATAATCATTTTCTTCTTCTTTCACATGTGAGTAATTGTCCCATGTATTGCATAAATGATTACTTGAAAACATCATGGAAGAGAAAAAACATTAATGTTTTTTTAATTTTTAAAGAGTAAAATATTTACAACTAGATTGTGGAACTACCTCCTAGGAAATGGTGCCATGTATGATACACGCCTATCACGGGGAATGAAAAAAAAATATTTATATTCCCTAAGTGTAGTCTAGTGATTAACCCTTGGAAGTCTCTCGAAGAGGATTGAACAAAAAAATAGTTTTTCACTTTTAATTTGAGGAAATAATGTGGTGGTTTTTGAGATTGTATTTGTTTTGAAAGAAAAATTAAGGAAAAATGGAAAGAAAAAAATTAACAAATTAAGATATTGAAAACTATGATATGAGAAGGTTAATTTGGTCGGGGAAAATTTTCTATTTTCAACGCTATCCTCATTCCATTTCATACAAACTTCTTTGGATAAGTTGTTTAAAGTGAGATTTCATGATCATTTCCTCTCACTCCATTGGTAGAATAGTGATGGTGAGAGAATACCTTACCAAGATATTTTTTATATCTACTCTCATTCCATGTTCAAGAGATTTATATTAAATATCTCTAATTGACTTGGGGAACACCCCATCAGGTCTTGTTTATCCCAAGCAATCAAAAACATTCACTACCCCTTTCACACGTAATAATGATCGCCAAGTACTTAACCATTAATTCATGGTTCATTCCATAGTATATAAAAAAAACCTATTAAAGGGAGATAATGATAATTGACCAAATATAAAATAAAAAACAGAATCAAAAATCAAATACGATCACACATGATAATAAAAAACACTATATGAAATTGAAAACAATATTATATAAAATAGATAGAATTTTTATTCAATAAACTGTAAGAACTCAAGCATTAGAAAATAGAAAACCTAACCTTCCCTAATAACTAAAATTTTTACCCCACCATGTCAAGGGTACTCGAGACATATGGGTAAGAAAAAGGAATTACAAAACCATGAAAACAAGAATGAAGAAAAGAAGAAAAGTTGTCCAGATGATTCTATCCTCCGATTGTTTTCTCCAATATGGCACCCCTATACTTAGAATCACCCCAAGTTTCCTTCTTATAGTATTCTCCAAACCAAATTTCCTTTTGTTCCATCAAATATAAAATTAATTGTACCTTTCTATAGAAATATATGAAATATTTATTGAGGATTTATTTTTCATGATGAGATTTCCAAAAATATTATTTGAATATTTCCCATTAAATATCTTCCTTAATGATACCAAATCTCTATGATATTTACCATATATACTATTAATTGAATTTTATTCCCATTACAATTTTAATGAAATTAATTGGAGGTGTGATGAATGATTTATGATTAATTCACTTAGGTGGGGTCCCTGTAGTTTACTAGAACATTTCTCTAATTTGATTGAATTTTTAGGATCCCTAGATAGAAGAATTAGATCATGTAATAGAAGATGAAGTTGTATTCCAAAAATCTAGAAGTCCTAAAAAAATAATCACATCAATTGGATCTATATTTTTGAAGATAATCCCGAAATAAAAATGTGATTAAAATATGTTAAATTTCCAAAATTAGGAAACTTTCCAATTTTAGCACAAAATATACAATAAATCCAAAAATGTTGCAAATAAACTCAAATTGATGAATTTGGGGGGTTTAAAGATTTTGAATACATATATTTTTTTTTGAAAATATTAACTCTATCACATATCTACCACCATCAATGAACTCAAGGAAATGAACTTGGGTATAGAAGAAGAATCGCGACCCACTCATTTTAGTGCGATATGCCTTTCAAAGAGTAAGAGATATATGCCTTTTTCTTGAAAAAGAATTGAGATGTTTTCACTTAAAATTATATAAAAATTATATGTCTCAATCTAGAAGTGTCCACTCACCACTTGGGCCTACCAAAGTACCACCATGGTTTCAAGAAATCCTCCAGAAGGACGCACCCGATACATACTTCCAAAATAGAGGATGAAGTCAAAAAGATCATCAGAGATAACTTCAATTAGGAGGTACAATACCCTATATGGAAAGAAAAAACTATCCCCATAAAGAAAAAAATAGGAAGATCATGGTCTACATCTATTTCAAGAACCTCAACCAGTAATTCCCGAAAAATGATTTCCCAATCCCGATCATAGAATTGCTGATCGATGCAATAGTTGTATATTAGGCTCTCTATTTCATTGAAAACTATTTATAATATAACCAGATCAAAATGGACCAAGAATATGAAGACACCACCACCTCCAGATCTCCCCAGGGAGTGTTTTTATATAAGGTGATGCATTTAGGTTTGAAAAATGTCAGCACCACATATCAGCATGCCATGTTCCATATTTTCAAACCCATATTGGGAAATTTCATTGAATTCTATATTGATGATCTGGTGGTTAAATAATTACAATGATCAGACCATATAGAAGATCTTGAAACTGTATTAAACAAACTATGATGAAATATTCTGAAAATAAACCCCCTAAAATGTGATTTTATTGTTACCTCATGGAAATTTCTCAGCTTCGTCATACACAACCGAGGCATCAAAGTCGGCCCTGAAAAGAAAAAGGTCATCCTTGGAATTTCACCTCATCGTAACCTCATTGAGTTGAGAGGACTCCAAGGACACATGACCGACATCTGAAACTTCATAGCCAACCCCACAGAAAAATTATTTCCATTATCCATGTTGATGGATAAAGGGGTAGAATATCAATGTTTTGAAGACTATCAGGAAGTGTTTGATAATATCATGAAATATCTCTTAAGTCCACGGGTGCTAATGACACCTGTTGAATGAGGACTAATATTTCTATATATAACTGCCTTAGAGTGATCCATAGATTCCTTCCTTGTATAGAATAATGATGTTGATAGTTATAATAGTCTATATTATCTCATTCGAACCATGATTGCTGCAAAAACTCGTTATTCAAATGTCGAGAAGAGCTGTCAGGCCTTAATCTTCAGTCTAGAAATTGAGGCATTACCTGCAACACCATGAGGTCCACCTAGTCTCTCATAGATACCTGATCAAGTATATTCTCAGTCGTATGATGCTGACTGGATGCTTGTCATGGTGGGTGGTTATCCTATAATAGTTTGACAGATGGTTTGTGCCTCAGAAAGCCATCAAAGACAAGGCATTAATAGATTTTCTTTCAATGCATCCCTTGACGAACATGACTTTTTTGGATGTTGAACTTCATGATGAGGAGGTTTTCTCTATTCAAGAGAGTTCCCAGGCATGGGAGATGTATTTCAATGGCACAACTAGAATCTCAATAGGAAAAAGGATGGAGGACCCCAAATTCAATAAAGTAGGGAGGTGAGTCATACTTATATCTATGAAAAAGGAAGTCTTGTCTTACTGCTTCTTACTGTCGGAAGGATGAAAAAACAATTAAGAAAAGTACCAGGCTCTCATTACAGGTATAGAACTATCCCTTCAAGAATAAGATGAGCACTTGAAGGTAAAAGGTGACTTAGAACTGGTCATCAAGAAAGTCAATGGTGACTATTCCATTAAGAAAGATGAGGTAATCCCTTTTAAGAACCATGTCTGAGAACAGATGGTAGAATTCCCATTAGACCCTATATTAACCTATGTAACTCAGTTAAAAAATGAATAGAACTATGCGTTAGCAAATACAACCACATCTTTGGCTAATCTAGACCAGGATGAAACAATTATCAGCATTTCCCATCATCAGATTGTCCTACCATTCATTCAAACTAAGGTAAAGGAAATCAAAGAGATTAGTCTCATCTAGAGACTTACGTTCACACATCTTGTGGTATGAATCCAATTTCAAATTACCTATAAAAGAGAGAAGTCCCACTAGATATGGCTAGAAGGGAACAAATCTGGTGATGGAAAATTAACCTCACAATGTACAACAACACAAACCAACAGAGTTTCCTTTATAAGAGAGTCCTTGATGAGATCCTCCTCATGTTCATTGATGGGGAAGTGACTGTTTCCTTCATGAAAGAAGTGCACGTAGGAACTTGTGGAGCACATAAATCAACATCTAAGATCTTGTAGAAGATTCAAAGGCTTGGGTATGATTGACCCACTATGACACAAGATTGTGCTGAATTCACTAAGAAATTACATCCCTCTCAAGTTCATGATGATTTCATCCATAAACCTTTAGAGTTACTACACATAGACAAGTATTCCTGGCCATTTTCTATACGGGGAATGGATTTCATGGGACCATACACTCCTTCCACTACCAGAAAATTCAAATATATTCTCACAGGAATTGACTTCTTTTCTTAATGGTCAAAAGATGTACCTCTCAAAGAGGTAGGGGAAAAAAGAATTACAATGTTTGTGAAATCCAACATCATCACCAGGTTTGGTGTCCCTCATACAATAATAACAAACAAAAACACCAATTTCTGATATATTGAATTTGAAGAGCTATATCAAGAGCATATAATTAAAGCCAACTGTCCATATTACTATCATGTAGTGTCTAACAGAATGATAGAGGCCTTCAATAAGAACCTATCCAATATACTTCAGAGGATGGTAGACGAGGAAAAGAAATCATAGTTGGATAATCTCCTCCTTTCTTTATGTTCTGAATAGACCACGACCACACCGCCACTCAAGAAACACCGTACTCATTAGTATATGGGACAAAGCCAGTTCTACCCATTGAAGTTCAATTACCATCACCTCGCGTGGCAATCTGTGATCAACTATCCACATATGAGTAGTCCCGAAATGGTTTGATGAGATAGAGAAATTGGATGAAAGAAGATTTCACACATTGGACCATTTTGAGGTATACTCCAACCAGATCATGTGATCCTTCAATAAGAAGGTTCACATCCGATATTTCCTCGAAGGAGAAATGGTGTTGGTCCTCAGAACCCCAATGATTATCAGAAATAAACCTCTGAAATTGGATCCAAAATGGGAAGGACCATATGTTACACACAAGGTCTACTCTAATGAAGCATATTCCATAATTTCAATGGATGGATAGCTCACCATAGCTCCCACCAATGTAGAATTTATGAAGAAGTACTTTGTTTAATCGTATCAAAATCGTCTTAGATGCATGTTGTTAAACTTTATAGCACCACCTGCATCTATGTTACATGAAGTTAAATAGAATAGAAATGGTCCTGATCACATGGAATTAAACATCATGATGAACTTGTCTTAGCTATAAGATGTTAAACAATATATCTACATATGAGTTCATGATGTACGAAATTAAACTACGAAACATCTTTTTTCTTACTGAAAGATGTTAAACTGCATGGTGATCATTTTGTCTGATACAACAACTTGTTGTGCATAAATCAAATCTGTACAAGGGAAGGATAAAATTTCCCCTCTTTTCTGTGTGTGGGTCATACCGACATAGAGAGCATATCTTAGAACTTCTTAAGGCTTTATTCCTATTCTCAAAGGATACATAGAGACACCTTGATCCTAAGTCTTGGTCTATCCACCACATGATAGAAATTCCCCTCTCTTCGTGCATAGGTCATACTGGAATGAAGAGTTTTCAAGAACTATGTGTGCCTTGACTCCTTCCCTCGTAGGATACATAGTGACACCCATATCCTTCATCTTAGTCCAGCTTTCATTAATAAAAAACTCCTCTTTTCATATGAATGAGTCACACCAGCATAGGGAACATGTTTTCATAACTATTTGGACTTTTATTCCAAACTAACTAGGATACATAAGAACCCTCCATGAGGTTCAAGCCCGACACTTCACTCACCTCATCCATTTCACATTAGTTCACTGTCATTTTTTATTGTATGACATTAAACTACATAGGGTACTAGAACTACGTGTGGTTTGATTCTCATCCATCAATGGGGTATATAGTGACACATGGTCCTTCCTGGGTCCAACCACCATGAAAATATGCCTCCCCATACATATAGGTTAGACTCATGTAGGGAAATTCATAAGTACTTACTACATGATGTTAAAATACATGTAAAAATAATTTCTATACACACGACCTTAAACTATAAGTTATCTCAAGAAATACATGTGGCTTGATTCTCAGTATAAAAATATACGTAGTGACACTCAGGATGGAAATTCAGGGTCCATCCATGTAGAATAAAACAAAGAAAAAATGCCCCAAGTCTTTTGTAAGTGAAATGAAAATAGATGCTGGGGATTTAAAATCTAGAATCTTACATCAAGAAAGTGTCAAAAGACCATGATTCTATTTACATACAAATCATATATATGTATAGGATATCGTACCTCAGAACTAATCTTGGTATGTATATTTCTTAAGTACCCAAACATCCCCTTTTCATCCATCAATCTCCATGCCCTGGGAAATCTAAAATCACCATAATCACCCACGACAATCAGGAATGGAAGGCTAGTGTCTTGCAGACACCTTTGTTTGACTATGCACATAATTCCCCAACAGCTCTGCATATGTTGCCCATAAAAAATGGACAATCATGCAAAGTAAAATTGATCTTTGGGAGAGGCTGTTTCTACTTTTATATTCTCATTGGTTCCTATGCCTCACATCATCCCTACGGACTCGAGGGCACCCAAAATTACAGTTTAAACCTTCTCCACCTGCTCATGTTTGGGTAATGATAGGAATATATCATCCTAATTATCTCATATTTATGCATGATCCCTTTGATATTTCATCATGGAAACATGATGTCAAACTGTGTTTTCAATTTCCTTTCTGCAAGACTTAAAGCTGCATGGACCAACAACAACTAGCTCGTTCACATCAAGTCATCCACATCCTCATCGCATGAAGTTAAACTACAAGGCCCAAAAATGCTATTTTATTTGATTATACCATCCCTAGGTGGATGAGTGAAACCCTTTCCACCACTTGTTTATCACAGTGATCATAGCTCATGTGGGCTTAAGAATTTTGGTAGGGGATTCCGCATAGAGCTCAGGAGAATCAATCTACAATGACTGACCTTAATGAAATGAATTTAAAAGGAATATTAGTGTTTTTCTATCCAAATCAAGAAACCTAAAGTTCTAACCATATGGAATTAAATTTAAAGGTACCCCAAATATAGCTAAAATTCCCCCAATCCTTATGCACGAACCAAAATTATGCAGGTTATAACAACCCTACTATTTATTTAACACTTAAACATAATTTATTACATATAATCTTCACTTGATACAACATATAATATCGATAGTTGTAGTGTATTTGTTCTTAATATCATTACATGACAACTTAAAACATGAAATACACATATTTATTGAAAACATCTTTTACATGACCACACACATTCCTTCATACTTAACATTGCATGGGATAACCTAAGGACATTCATAAGAAAAGGGTGAGCTATAAAGCCCAGTAAGGGAGTAAACAAGGAATAAAATAAATAATATAGTACATGTTAAGAAATTGGCATATCAATGGAGCATAAGATAAACATTAACATAAAGGCATGATATATCATGATTATTATAACATGAAAATGTGACAACAACATTTAACCTGATATTAGCATGATCCAAGGCTCATTTAACATGGAGAATGAGTAAAACCTCATTACACTTGAATTAGAATGAGTAAACCCTCATTTCACTTGGCATATCATATATTAATCTTTACCCAATATTTTGGAGTGCTATCAGGGTGCACCCTTTTTAATCATTTTATTTTAGGCATAATTGTGCTACATGGATCATATAACATGGATTCATTAAACATATTCATTTATTCCATGACAAAAGAATTTGGAATTCATAAATGAAACTCTATAATCAATAAGCAAATTTTCATAATGGTGAATACCCTTGATAGAGAAATGGGCATGGTATTCACTACATAATGACTTTGGCTTGGAAAATCACGGTGTAATTTCGGCAGCATAACAACGTGACATAAGAATCCATAAAAATGGTTTATGAGATATAAATAAGTGTCTAATCATATGTAAATGAAATGGAAAGTAAGGGGTTCATATATATATACATGTCCCAACATATTTAATGGAATTTAGATTCATAAAACAAAATAATTTCTTGAATGTAAATGAGGAGAGACAAATCCCTTAGAGAATTTCGGCATGGTAACATGTGTACATGTGAGTCATTAATGAGAGAGAAATGGGAATATAGTAATTTAAATATAATTAGGTCAGTATGGGGGTGTTGAGAAATCATACCGCAACATTTTTAATTAAAAGGACAAGGGTACAAAAAAAAAGATACCTGGACAATAAATGAGAGAGGAAGAAATCCTGTACTTGGAAGTGTGATCCCTAAGGATTGAGAGAGGCTTAAGAGAGACCTCTTGGGAGATTGGGTAACCTTAGAAGGATTATAGAGAGAGTAGGTAAGGGGTTGGTAGAGCTTAAAAGGTTTTTATTAATGATAATTGGGAGCATGGGTGGATTTATATAGGAAAAGAGAGGGGATTTTTTATTATTTAGGTTTTGGACACTACACATTAAACTAATCAAAATCACAAAACAAACCATGGGTTTTCCCATGGTTTTCTTCCAAGGGGAGTTAAAAAAAATTATCTTATATTTCCAATGTCTGAACTGATTAAAATATTAGTCTTTCTTATGTGGAGGTGATTCACACTCTCAAAGAAATCATTTTAAAAGTTAAAATGTTTTATAAATCTTAGAGGGTCCACTAAGGCCCCATAAAATTAATAAAACAAATATATAATCACATTATTTTAAAGTTAAAACGTATATTGGTCTAAAATTACATTTATATTATTTTATTACATCACTATTGGGTTACTTTTATGTTATAAAATACATTATATTATTAAACAGTATTTAATTTTTACCCAAAAATACGACTGTCTCAAAAAATTATGAAAAATTCAACGTTAGATAATTTCAAAATCATGAATCCAAAAATGATATTAATTTTATCTAAATAATTTTCTAAATATGTGAATTTTTACTTTCAAAATAAAAACCGACATTTATTGAAAATTCATGTGTTTTGACAAAAAACAGCTTTCAAACCTTAATAAAAATTACTATTGTATTCATAAAAATTATATGATAATTTATATTTATTAAAAAGTAATTTAGTAATAATATTTAATTAAAGTAATATTTAATTAAAAAATCCATTAATTCATAAAAATAGATTTCTTAATTGAATATTAACTAAAAATACTATTTTTTCTTTAAGAACTATTTACAAAGTAACAATAATAAAATGAATGTATATTTAATATACAAAAATAATGTACATAATCATCGTGCTAGGGTATTGCTACATAACCCCTTATAACACCCACATAAGACCGAAGGATAAGGTGTGTGATGGTGAAAAACTCTTGGGGATGCTCAGATAACATCGCTCGGGTGGTAATATCTATTAACTTCCAATTCTCTCTAGGTTGATTCACTCAAGCTTAACATATTGAAGCTCATCTTGGGATTGGTCAGTAGTGAATCCTAGTTGACCCACCAACTTTCTGAGCTCCAAAAAATGGGCTTCGTATGGAGAAATTCTACTAGATGAGGCGATCACTTCCTTTGACAAAGTAAATTGGATTTGCTAAAGCCGTATATTTATAATAATCATGTGATCACTATTCAACGACTATATTAGCAACGATAAAAATTATTAATGGTATTTTGAAATCCAAAAACATGAAACCAAGGAAGTTCATATGTTATATAACCACTTTACATAATAATAAATTTAATTAGATCAAGAGGAATTTTTATTAATAAAAGGTTGGGTCGTTTCAATATTCCCCCCTTAAGAAATTTCACCCTCAAAATTTCATTTTCCCACACTAAAATAGATGTGGGTAACTCTGCTTCATCACTTCCTCTGATTCCCATATTCCCTATTTAAATGCGTGGTTTCACCAAAACACCTTGATGAGGGGCATTGTTTTATTTCGTATAAATTTTTCCCTATAATATAAGATCATCACCGGCTTCTCTTAATAGGAGAGGTTATTCTCCAATGGTACCACCATTGGATTTAGTACCTACAATGGGTCTGGTATTCAATTCCTCAAGAGTGATACATGGAATACATCATGTACTTGAGATAGGTTTGGTGGGAGTGCTAGTCGATAATACACTACTCCAATGTGATCAAGGATCTCAAAAGGACCGATGTACCTTGGACTAAGATTTCACTTCTTACAAAATCTCATAACTCTATTACACAGTGAATGTGGAGGAATACCATGTCTTCAACATCAAACTCTAGGTCTCGTCGATGATTATCAGCATATCTCTTTTGTTGACTCTGAGTAGCTTTAATGTGTTGCTGGATGGTCTTAACCTTCTCCACCATTTAATCGACCATTTCTAGACTAGGAGTTTTCTCTCCCCAACTTCATCCCAACATGTTGGTGTTCTGCACCTCTTCCCATAAATGGATTCATAAGGACCCATTTGGACGCTTGAGTGGAAACTATTGTTGTAATAGAACTCAACTAGAGGAATATATTGATCTCATCCTCTTTTAAAGTCCATTTAGTATTTTCTCAACATGTCCTCAAGTGTTTAGACAGTCTACTCAGATTGGCCATTAGTTTGAAGATGATAAGCCATACTGAAGTTTAGCTCACTATTCATATCATGTTGAAGACTCTTCCAAAACTTAGAGGTGAATCTTGGATCTTGATCAGATACAATAGATAGTTTTAATCCATGTATCCTTACCAATTATTTGATATATATATATATATATATATTCTACTTGATCCAATTAGAAATACTCTAGAATTGAAATGAAGTGTGCAGTCTTTGTAAGATGATCCAAAACAACTCAGATAGCATTGTTTCCTTTGGATACCTTCGAAATTCTAGTGACAAAGTACATGGTGATGTTCTCCCATTTCCATGCTGGTATGGGTAATGGTTTCATCATTCTCTTATACTTTTGTCTCTTAGCCTTCACTTTCTAACATTCTAGGAACTCCGCGATCTCCTTCTTCATGTTATCCCACCAACAATTCTCTCATAGATCTCGATACATCTTTGTGTTTCCTGGGGGAATGGAGGAATTCGAACTATGTGCATCATCCAAAAGTTCATTTTTTACTTGGGATTTGATGGAACATAGTGTCTTGTGCCAAATATCACAATTCCTTTATTTATTAACACTGAACTCCAAGGATTCCCCTTTTCTGATAGGTTCTACTTTCTTCTGAATTCCCACATCATCCTTTTTTTCATCCTTTAACCTTTCCAAATGACATGGTTGAGAAATAATTTGTGAAAGTATTGATGATGTTCCATTCATTATGATTACCATGTCCATATTCATTAAATCTAAGAAGATTGGATCCTTTCCAATTTTCAACATTGATAGAATCGTTGGGTCCTTTATACTTAGATCATCTTCCACCTTGTTCGCTTTCCTAGGGTGGTAATGGATTGAGAAGTCATAGTCTTTGATTATACATAACCATATTCATTGGTGCATGTTCAACTTTTTCTGTGAGAATATATACTTGAGGATTATGTGGTCTGTATATATTTCACACTTCTCCCCAAAAAGGTAATGTTACCAAATTTTCAAAGTGAAGATTACTACAACCAAATCCAGATCATGTGTTGGATAGTTTTTTCTCATGAAATTTCAATTTCCTTGAATCATAGGCAATAAATTTGTCATTTTTCATCAACACACAACCCATGACCCTCTTCAAAGCATCACTAAATACCAAAAAAGGTTCTCCACTTGTGGGTAGTGTGAGCATAGGTGAAATGATAAGCCTCCTTTTCAACTCCTTGAAGCTGTCTTCACATTCATCACTCCAAGAAAACTTTACTCCCTTCTGAGTTATCTTGGTTAGAGGGTTGGAAAATTGTGAGAAATTTCTCACAAATCAAAAATAATATCAAGTTAACCCCAGGAAGCTATGGATATTTGTTACAGATGATGGCCTCGGCCATCCTTAAATTGTAGCTATCTTGGAGGGATCTAGAGATATACCATTTCTTATGATGATATGACCCAAGAATGTGACCTCCTTCAATCAGAACTCACACTTGTTGTATTTTTCATAGACCTTCTCAATTTGCAAGGTCTTTAGTAAAGTTCTTAGATGCTCATCATGATCCTCTTTGGTTTTGAAGAATATTATAATATCATCTACAATGACTACCACAAATTTGTTGAGATAATCTCTAAAGACTATATTCATCATGTCCATGAAGATATATAGAGCATTGGTGAGTCTGAAAGGAATTACTATGAATTCATAGTGCCCATATCTAGTACGAAAAGAAGTCTTGGGGATATCATCCTTCTTCACCATTGGTAATATACTAACCGAAAATCCACCTTGGAGAAGTATTGTGCTCCACGTAGCTGATCTGACAAGTCATCAATTCATGGTAGATGATACTTGCTCTTTATTGTGATTTTGTTGAGCTCACAATAATCAATGCAAAGGCGCATTGAACCATCCTTATTCTTGATGAAGAGGAATGGTGCACCCCATGGTGAAGCACCTAGGCGTATAAAACCTTTATCCATATTCTCCTATAGTTGTTTCTTTAGCACCTCAAGCTCCACAACATCCATTCTATATAGAGTTTTGGATATTTTAAATTCCCCAGGTATAAGATCAATCGAAAATACAACATCTCTTCTAGGAGGAAGACCAAGAAATTCCTTAGGAAACACTTCAGCGAATTCCCTCACAATAAGCATGTCTTAAAGGAAGGTTGCTTCCTTAGACTCAATCATCTGAGAAAGATATGTGTTCTCATAGGTAAGTAATATCCACAATTCAGATGATGGTTCTAAGGAAGATTCATCCTCATCCTTTCACTTGTACAGAATCAGGGGTCGATTATCCATATGGTGAGTGATTTCCCTCTCATGAAAATTTATGTTGCCTCTATGTAGGGAAAGCCAATCCATGACAAGAGTTTCATAAAATTCCACTAGAGGGATTATGATGAGGTTTTATGGGAAGTTAAATCCAAAAATTATGTCAGGGGAGGAGTTATATTCATGGGATGCAATGATTTCCCGATTTTACGTTCTCACCGACATCTTTACTTCCATGATTTGTGGTGGTGTTGGGATTGTTATACTAAAAATTCAGGATATAAAATAATACATAGAACCAGAATAAAAAATTACGTTAAATATTCTTGAATAAATAACAAGTGTACCTGTCAGCACATTGTTTTTGGGGTTCACTTCAGCGATAGTGATGGAAAAATCTCACCCTTTCTACCTTGGAGGTTGTGGGCTGCCTTTGAAAACCCATGGCTTAGGGCACTAGTTTACAAAGTAACTTGGTTATTTGTAGTTGAAGCAATGAACAACACGTTGAGGGTCTAACGATGCATTTCTCACCTCATTCCTAGCCGTGGGGTTTTCTTGTATGTAGTTAATGGGAAGGTTCCCTTCTCTTCCACACTGTAAGAATTTCCTTGCCCCCTTAAGGAAATTTCCGGGGGGCTTCTTTCCGCACCATTGGAAATTGGGGTGTAGAATTTTCATAGCACCATTGGATTTATCCATCGGACTTCCAGAATTGAATTCCACCTTATGCTTCTTATCCCCATGATACCCCTGAGATTTACCGACCTCCATTTAAACTTTGAGGGAATATCAGAAAATTTCTTTATAGCTCTCTAAGTCATGGATCACTAGGGATTTCCATAGGCTAGGTCTTATCCCACCAAAGAAGTGGTCAACCTTGTATTTATGGGAAATGGAAAATCTAGAGGCATATCATTCAAGCCTTGTGAATTTTTCTTTGTATGCTATGATGTATTCTTCATCTTTTTTCATGAGGTCAAGGAAGTCCCTTTTCATCTTAAGTCAGAGGGTGCAAGGAAAATATTTATCGATTTTGTTTTCCAAAAATCCTTCCATTTCAACACCTTGATCTCCTCCACTAGCATCGTATTTTTTATCAATGTCCACCATTGATCGGCTTCACCCTCCATATGATAAGCATCTAGAAGTACCCAATCTTGTTCAGATCATTGAAGGATGGAGAATATTTTTTCAATGGAGTTGATCCATTGTTTGGTGGTTGAGGGATCAAATGATCCATTAAAAGTGGGAGGTATTTTCTCATGAATCTCTCGATTTCATCTTATTCTTGGGGGGGGGTTGAACTTTCCTGTTGACCCATGTTTCAATACAGAACATGAGTTTACTGAGATAATATCATGAAAATTTTGGCGATTCTCGCTCCCATCAGATTGGGAATCCTATTAGAATAGTCATCACATTGATCTTTGCATCGGTTTTTAGCCTGAGTCCTCCTATTACCAGCCATTGGCTAGAATAAAATGAAATTTATGGGTAACACAAAAAGGGTAGTCCAAAGAAAAACATATTACTTATAAATTACTTTTATTTCCTCAACTTATTAATTCCTAAGCTTCAATCTAAGTTATTCATCATCTACTTCCTAACATATATTATTATAAGAATTTTATTTTATTCCATTAATAATGACTCGTACTAATCTTATGAATTTAACAAATCATATCCCTCAAGAGTGTCATAACTAAGAGTGTAGCAAGGCCCATTTTCGTGCACCAGTTCTCGTTCGAGTCAACCTCAAAGCAGTGTTTTTGGGTTTTACCCCTAGATACATATGTGCTAGAGCCACCTATACCAGCTCGTATACAGGAAGGGATGTATTTGATTGATAAAACACTTACTAAATACTCACCAAAATTTTGGGATGTATTTATTATACTTATTCTTATCCCTAAGTCTTTCACTAGGGTTTTCTAATCCTAATCCCAAAAATAACTAAACCTATCCTCTAATACCAACTATAAAAACCATACTCTTTATTTAACACTTAAAAATAATTTATTACATAAAATATTCACTTGAAACAACATATAATATTGAGATGTATAGTTTCTTTGGGGCTTAGGATCACTACATGACAACTTATAACATGAAATACACATCCTTATTGAAAAATTATTTTACATGACCACACACATTCCTTTGTACTTTGCATTTCATGGGATGACCTGAGGACATGAATAAGAAAATGGTGATATATAATACCCAGTAAGGGAGTAAAAAATGTATAACATGAATAATATAGTACATGTTTGGAAATAGGCATATCAATGGAGCATAAGAGAAACATGAACATAAATTTATGATATAACATGATTACCATAACATGGAAATGTGGAAATAACATTTAACAAGATATTAGCATGATCAAAGGCTCATTACAAATGGAGCATGAGTAAAACCTCATTGAAAATTAATTATCATGAGTAAACCCTCATTGTACTTGACGTATCATGATACTAATATTTACCCAATGCATTAGAGCACTATCAGGGCACACCCTTTTTAATCATTTCATTTCATGCATAAGTGTGCCACATGGATCATATAACATGGATTCTTTAAACATTATCATTTATTCCATGATAAAATAATGTTAAATTAATAAATGAAAATATGTCATCAATAAGTAAATTTTCATAATGGTGAATACCCTTGATCGAGAAATGGGCATGGTATTCAATACACAATGACTTTGGCTTGAAAAATCACAGTGGAATTTCGGAAGCATAACGACGTGACATGAGAATTCATAAAAATGGTTGATGAGAGGGAAAGAGGTGTCTCCCAATATTTACATGAAATGGAGTGTAATAGGGTCATATAGATATGTGTCCCAACATATGTAATGGAATTTATATTCACAGAACAAAATAATTTCTTGAATGTAAACGAGGAGAGAGAAATCCCTTATGGAATTTCGGCATGGTAACAGGTGTACATGAGAGGCATTAATGAAAGATAAAGGGGTATAACATCATTAAAATATAAGGAGCTTAGTATTGGAGGAGGTTATAAATCATACCCCAACATTTGCAATTTAAAATACAAGGGTATAGAAACATAAAGAAACTTGGACAATAAAATGAGAGAAAAAGAAATCCCTTACATGGAAGTGTGATCCCAAAGGCTTGGGAGAGGCTTGATTGATACTTATTGGGAGCTTGGGGTGCCTTGGGAGGATTATTGAGAAAGGATGGTAGGGGTTGGTAGAGCTCCAAAGGTTTTAAGTAAAGAGAAGTGGGATATTGGGTAGGTTTATATACGAAAAATGAGGTAATTCTTTATTATTTACGTTTTGGACACCACACATTAAACTAATTAAAACCACCGAAAAACCCATAGTTTTTCCCATAGTTTTATCCAAAGGGGAGTGGAAAAAATTATTTTATGAGTCCAATGGAATAACTTCTTAAAATATTAGTCTTTCTTATGTGGAGGTATGTCACACTCTCAAGGAAATCATATTAAACATTAAAATGTTTTATAAGTCTTGGAGGGTCCACTAAGGCCCCATAAAATTAATCAAAAATAAAAATAAAAAATAAAAATAAAATCACATTATTTTAAAGGTAAAACATATATCAACCTAAAATACCATTTATAGTATTTTATAACATAACTATTGGGTCTTTTTGATGTCATAAAACACATTATATAATTAAACGATATTTAATTTTTACCAAAAAATTCGGCTCTCTCAGAAAATTATGAAAAATTAAACATTAGATAATTTCGAAATCTTAAATCCAAAAATGATATTAATTTTATCTAAATAATTTTACAAATATTTGAATTTTTATTTTCAAAATAAAAACTGACATTTATCGAAAATTAATGGGTTTTGACAAAAATAGCTTTTAAACCTTAATAAAAATTATAATTGTATTAATAAATATTAGAAGATAATTTATATTTAATAAAAAGTAATTTAGTAATAATATTTCTTTAAAATATTTTTTAATTAAAAATTCCATTAATTCATCAAAATAGATTTCTTAATTGAATATTAAATAAAAATACAATTTTTTCTTTAGAAACTATTTACAAAGTAACAGTAATAAAATGAATATATATTCTCTATAAAAAATAAATTTACATAATCATAGTGATAGGGTCTTGTTACATAACCCCTTATAACACCCACATAAGATTGTAGGTTATGGTGTGTGACAGTGACAGACTCTTGGGGAGACTCTGATAACATCGCTCGGGTGGTAATCTCAATTAACTTCATCTTCCCTCGTAGGCAGTTCTGCTCAAGCTTAACATGTTGAAGCTCAGCTGGGGTTTGGTCAAGAGTTAAGCCCGATGACTCCACCAGCTTTCAAAGCTCTGAAAAATAGGCTTCGTATGGAGAAATTCTACTGGATTATGCCATCGCTTCCTTTGTCTGAGTAAATTGGATTTGTTAAAGCCCTATAATTATACTAATCACATGATCACTGTTCAATGACTATATTAGCAACGATAATAATTATTAAATGTATTTTGAAATCCAAAAACATAAAACCAAGGAAGTATATATTTTATAGAACCATTTTACATAATAATACATTTAATTAGATCAAGAATAATTTTCATTAAAAAAGTTTGGGTCGTTACACAGGGAATATGATTTTGGGACACATGGATATTCAAAACTGGGCCCCAATCCAACAATGGAGTAAAAATGTCCCACCTAAAATATGGTTCAAATATGTGTAGAGAGACTCACAATTCCATGAATTATCACGACATGAGGGTTTTTGATATGTCCAAACCAACTCTATCCATTCTTCAAACTCTGTGCTTTGAGTGATCTTGGATCATCATAATCATTCATGTACATAGAGAATGGAAGGTCAGTGTCCTGTGGAAACCTTTGATTGACTATGCATACAATGACTTGGTTGCTCTGCATGCATTTCCCACAAAAACAGTATGTCAAACAAAGGAAAATTCATCCCCAATAGAGGCTTTTCCTATTTTCATAAGAATAATGGCTTCCAAGACCCATTTCACTTTTCCTAATCTAAGATACCTTGAAACCATGGTTTATGCTCTACTCCCTACCCACATCCTAGACATGTCAGAACACCCTAGCTTGATTACCCTCCAGTTACTAAGGGCTTCTATATCAACATCCTAATTGTAAGATGTTTAAATTGCATGATACTCGATACCCGATATTCAACCTTAATCTAGGTCACATCAAAAGGATATTTCCCCTCATGGCCCTATGTAAGAATTGAATATGCACAGGAAAGTTCGACATATGCCCTTCCTCATTAGTGAATCCATATCCAAAACACAAATTCACCACCCATATGCGTGAATCAGATCCTCATAAAAATGATCCTTAGAAGAACTACATACAAATTGATTTCTATCATCACAGGATACATAGTGACATCTAAATCTCATTGGCTAGATTCATCCTTGAAATCATATTATGTCATACCTTCCCATGTAAGGGTCAAACCTACGTAAGGAAACAACACACATGTATAGGATAAAAATGCCTTCACCAATTCCCGATATTCCCAATAAAGTTCAACAAAAAATTCCCCCTTTTCATGACCAATAATACCTCTTCACACACTATACTCTACATCTAGAAAGGTCCTAATCCCCATAACTATCTCTGGACACTAGAAATGGATGGCTAGTGTCTTGTATACACCTTTGTTTGACTATGCACAGAATTCCCCAGCATCTTTGCATATGTTGCCCACAAAAATGGCCTATCAACCAAAGGAAAATTCGACCAAAATAGAGGCTTTTCCAATCATTATATTCCCCTATAACGTCTACATATCACCTCATTCCCCATTTTCAGAAACCCCCCAGATTATAGTTTACATATTTCCCCCATCATACCTGAAGGTGATAGAACATTCCTGGATGAACTATTGTGGAAATGGAAAAATTTTCCCCCCTCTGGTTAGAATAAAAAAAGACTTTAAACTATAATTCACAAAATTCCTGGTTGTATGATATTAAACTACACCATGCAATAACCCTTTTTTTCACAAGTCAAATTCATGTGGGAGAGATTTCTAAACTAAAACCAATATAAATGCCCCTATACTTTCATACATTGTTCCCTCAATAGTCAACCCACTATGGCCCTCAACATAAAAACAAACCTAAAATTGTATACAAATTTCTTGGCTATCAGGAATGGATGGCCAATGTTCTGCAGACACCTTTGTTTAACTATGAATATAATGTTAGAACCATGGTCATCTATGCATGAATTGTAGTATGGTTTGTGTTTATTTTCAATCCTCAGAGGAAGTTCAGAATGTGTTCCAGCAAAGTGCTCATGCAGGTCAAGCAGATTATAGTATTGAAGGTGGCACCATTTTCCAGTGTTTGCCAAATTTTTGGGCCAGAAAATCGACAAATGGAGAAAAGTGATTTTGGCAAAGAGAACTGCACACCATGTACTTTAAGTAGATAGAACTTTTGCGCCTAGTGTTTTTCAAGATTTGAACATGAAAAAATGGAAAAGGGATAAGGGTCGCACAGGTATTGGTTGGGTCGCGCAAGTGACCTGCAAGCCGAGAAGGGACTTGCACACCGGTGCCTAGGATATTTGGAAACTTGCGCACCTATTGTTATTCATGATCAGAACTTCAAAATATGGAAAAGGAAAGAGGGTCACAAAAGTATTGGTTTGGCTGTTCAAGTGAGTTACACGACATAGGATAAGGCATTTGAGCTACACGCCGAGACCTGCATGCCGTGAGGATACTTGCGCACCACTGCTCTAGGAGTCCAGTTTTCCTATAAATAGAGGACCACCGCTCCTCATTGGTAACGAATTTCAAGATTAAGAGAATTTTCAAGCTCTCATCACGCAATTTATTTAGTCGCGCAAGTGGTTGTTGGGCAGCGCAAGTAGAAGCTATGCGCCAGTTGTTGGTTGCGCGTCCAAAGTGGTTTTGGGATTTAAGGCGTTGAGTCGCGCAAGTTTGGAGTTGAAGGAGGTAGTGTCGTGCAAGTGGGTTGGTGTCACCTACGTTCCGAATTTGTACCGCGCAAGTGACTTGCGCGCTGGTCTTGAAACTTGTGCGCCGGTCTTGGAGAAGTGCGTCGGGTGATGTTGAAGTAGGCCTATTCTTTTTGGAGCTGCACGAAAGTTGAAAGATTTAATGATACCTTCAGTGAAAAGTGAGATTAGTCTATAATTGAAAGTTTTACTTCAACATAGCATCTACATACAACATAGGATGCATTATTTTTAAATGATGAAGAGACCTTCATGTCTATAAACTAAGTGTGACTTCACCAAGGGTAGTGAGCCAGGGGGATTCAACAGGAGTGACCCGAGGGAAAGAGTGAGCTATCCCTGAACCTTTTCTAAAGGCAGTGAGTCTGGGACAGAGTGACTATGCCTGAACCTTTGTAATCCACAACTAGTGAATTTTAGTGGAATTTGGTACGACCAAAAACCTGTCGGCATATGCTCCTTCGATGTAGCCCTTAGTGGTGAACCAAGTAAAACTTGTTGTGTCATATCTTTGTATATGAATGTTTTCTTTCGGTTCATATACATCATACATGTTTAACAAGTTCCTACCAACATGGGAACAAGATCCATCACTTTAAAAGAAAAATTTGACACCCTGATTCACCCCTCCCCTCTCAGGGTGTCCTAGGGTCCTATAAGTGGTATTAGAGGAAGGTTACTGGTGTTGAATCTGTCCTTTTTTGTCATGGAGAATGGAGTCAATGTCAGGGGAGTCCCTCTCTTTGATGGAAGTAATTTCCAGATCTGGAAGAATAGAATGAGATCTCATTTAAGATACCTTGGAATGAAGTTCTGTTTTCCACTGTGCAAGGTATTAATGTTTTTGATCCAACAGTGCTGGCTATAACTGATACAGATAGAAAAATTTGTGATGCATATGGTAAAGCACAGAATGCTCTCATCGCATCACTTTCTGTTCAGATTTATCTAAAAGTGATGAGTTTCAACTCAACAAAGTCCATGTGGGATAAACTTGAAAACATTTATGAAGGTGATAGCAAAGTGAAGGATGTGAAACTAAAAGTGCTACACAATAGGTTCGATGATCTGAAGATGCATCCTGATGATAATGTAGACTCCTTCTTAAATTGAATTACTGAAGTGGTTGGAGAAATTCGGGGCTTAGGAGAAGAAATTAGAGACATTGATATTGTGAATAAAACACTGAGAGGGGTACCACCCCTGTACAATGAAAATTTTTCAGCCCTTGAGGAAAGAGATCTTTCCAAACTTTTTTTGGATGATCTGTTGAGCAGCTTGGGGGCATATGAAATGAAATTCAAAACAGAAGATACTACTCCATGAGTAAGCAAGGAAATGGAATTAAAATCCATGGAGAAACTGAAAATCTCAAAATATAGTAGTGGTGAAGATGATGAGGAAAAATAAATTCTCTCTCTCAATGCCAAGAAGTTACAGAAGGGAAAAGGAAAATTCAAATGGAAGTTACCTCTAGCTTGATTTTGTTGTGGAAAAGTCGGGCACATTGCTTCTCAGTGATTAAGAAAGATCGATGATGATGATGATAGTGATGCTGAAAACATTGAGAAGCCTCAGAAAAGGTTATTTAAGAAAGGATACTTTAAATCTAGAAAGAAAGTTCTGAATAATAGTTTTTTATGTGAAGAAGAAGAAGAAGATAATGAATTTTGTGATGAAGAAGAACCGGAATTTAAAACTGGGAAACATGCTTCCATGATGGTCACTGTTGAAAAATCTGAAGACATCGGTGGAGAAAATCAGTTAAAAACTAGTACGTATCCCGAGTTGCAACTTAAGGATGATGTTAGAAAGATTAATATTAAATGTAAAAGTTTCAATAAGTGGAAATCAATGGTAGAAGAATCAACTGAATATGTTAATCAACTTGAAGCTAAAATTGAATGACTGGAAGAATTTTTGAAAGTACAGTCTAAATTTTTTGAATGAAATGATGATGTTGTGGATCTAAAGCTGATAATTGAAGAACAGGAAAAGGTCATCAATGACCTCACCTCCAAACTAGAAGAAAAATCCAAGACTGTTGAGGGTTTTGAGGAGGAAGTTTTTACTCTTAGGAGTAAACTTGAGTCTGTATCAATTTCAAAAGAATCAAGGAAGAAAATACAGTTTGGAAGATTCTCAGATGCAGAATTACTGGAAAGAGCCAAGAGTGGTTCAGATGGGGTAAGAAAAATCTTGAGTGATCAAAGAACCTCTTTCATGAGAAAGAGTGGAATTGGTTGTGAAGCTGAGACATCAACTGGTGGAAGTAAAGAGACCAAAAATAAAGAAAAGATGAAAGTTGGACATGTTGAAACATAACATGAAGTGCTGAAAAAGAAAACCTCAATCCATAATAAAAGGAGAACAAAAAATTACCCTCAAACATTCAAAAATGACAGGCAGTCCAACTATTCTCCCAAGGAAGAGTGTATGAGGATAAATTCAAGTGAGAAGACATTTCTTCTCAAGAAGTGTTAGTTCTATGGCTACCTGGGCCATACCATGTCATATTGCGAAGAGGAAAGGAGCTATCTAAATGGGGAAGATCTGGGACATTAACAAAGGGGACTGAATTCATATCCTCGATATTATAGAATAAATAGTTTCTATGGATACTATTTTCATTGCTCTAACTTTAGTCATAAGGCTCTTAATTGCAGGATGAGAAGGGACATGGACACATCATACCAGAATTCAAGACAAGTTAGATCTCATCGACAATATAGTGTTTCTCTTTCAAATAGGTTTTCTCCTCTCGAAAGAAGAATTCAATTATAAATAACCAATGTACACAGATGAGATAATTGAAAGGCCATCAGTCCTCTATACTCATTCCAATGTTTCATGGAAATAAAGGAAGAAAATTGGGAAATCCAACGTTGCAGAGGTGGCCCTTAAAGCTAAAAAAGCAACAATACTTGGATTCTAGATAGTTGTTGTTCATCCCATATGACACGTAATGCTAGCCTGTTGACAGATATCAAAAGTAAGGTTGATGGAATAGTTCGATTTGGTAATGATGGAGCTCTGAAAATCAAAGGTAGTGGAATTACTGAATTAGCTAATGGAGAGCTAAAGAAGACTGAAGTCCTTTATGTAGATGGCCTATGTCATAATCTACTCAGCGTGATTCAACTCTATGACTCGAGACTTATTTTTACTTTTAATCAGAAAGGCTGCACTATCAAGGGAAAGACAAGAAATTCACTTATGAAAGGATGCAGAATAGAAGGCAACCTGTATCAGGTTGATAGTAAAGAAAATGTTTTCTACATGACATTTGAAGAAGAAAATAGTTTGTGGAATAGAAGACTGGGTCACATCAATCAACAATACATGGAGAAAATATCAAAATTGAGGATTTTCATGGACATTCCTAACCTGAAGCATGAGCGTGAAAAATCTTGTGGTTCTTGCTTTCGTGGAAATTTGGTCTGTAGTTCATATCGGCCAAAGAAGAAAAGGGAATCTCATCTTCTTGATCTAATTCATACAGATGTATGCGGGCCGATAAATGTTGCTGGAACTCATGGAGAAAGGTACATTCTCCTTTTCATTGATTATTACAGTAGAATGGCATGTGTTATGTTCATTCACAGGAAACTACAAGTGCTTGACTTCATGAAAACATATCGGCGAATCACCGAGAATGATACTGGACAAACAATCAAAGTTTTGTGATCTAATAATGGAGGGGAATACATGTCCATTGAGTTTGAGAATTACCTTGAAAAAAATGGAATACAGCATGAGGTAGCTGCTGTGAGAACTCCACAGCAAAATGGAGTTGTTGAGCGCCAGAATTGACAGGTCAACAACATGTCCAGGACTATGCTGATTGAGAGTGGTATCTCTCACCATTACTGGAAGGAAGCTGTTGAAGCTGTAGTGCACATTCAGAATCGAAGAGGGATTTATATGGTAGAAACGAAGACACCATATGAATTGTGGCATGGAAGGAAGCCTTCATTGAAATACTTTCGTGTTTTGAGATGTAAATGTTTCATTCTGAATAAAGAAGAAAATCAAGGGAAGTTTGGTGACATTGCTGATGAGGGAATTTTTCTTGGATATCCAATGAATAGAAAAGCCTACAATTGTTTCAACAAGTTATTCGGAAGGATTGTGGTAAGCATTGATGTTAATATAATTGAAGAGAAAAACACAAATGCTTCAAGAACATCATATGCTGATGTGATAGAAAGTGAGGAAGAATGTGAACGTGGAAAAAATACGAATACAGAAATAGAAGAAGTTGTACAAAACACTCACTAGTCACATCATGATGTTGACTCAGAAGAAGAATCTTAAGAAGAAACTGTAGGTGGAGATAATTCAAGTAAACCACACAGAAGAAATCATAGAGCTGAGATTGATCCATCTAACATAATTGGGGACAGGAGTGCACCCACTCAAACAAGGAGGATGAGGAATAACACGCAATCTTCATTTTTGTCAGTTGTAGAGACATCCTCATTCGAAGAATCTTCAAAGGATGAATCTTGGGTAAAATCCATGAATGAAGAGCTTGATCAAATTGACTAGAATCAGACATGGGATCTTGTCCAGCAACTCGAAGGTCATAATTTGATTGGTACAAAATGGATCTTCAAGAACAAGTTTGATGTGCATGGAAGTGTTATTATAAACAATGCTCGATTGGTATGTAATGGATATTACCTGATTGAAGGTGCTTATGTTGAAGAAACCTTTGATCCAGTGGCTAGACTGAAGTCAATCAGACTTTTCCTTGATATGGAACTCCAAAGAGGATATAAAGTATATCAAATTGATGTCAAGACATCATTCTTGAATGGTGTACTCGAAGAAGAAGTCTACATTGAACAACCAGTGGGTTTTGTAATGATGAGGCAAAGGTCTGCAAACTGAAGAAAGATCTATATGGTTTGAAGCAGGCACCACGAGCGGGGTATTCCTGCCTGGACTCGTATCTCAAGAAGATAATGTTCAAAAGAGGAGGAGTGGATCACAATCTATATGTGAAGAATTCTCCAAAAGATCAATTCATGGTTCTAGTCTACGTTGATGATATAATATTTGGTGGAAGCAGGCAGAAATCAGTGGATGAATTTTCCAATCACATGAAATCAGAATTTGAAATGTCTATGATTGAGGAGCTCACATATTTCATGGGGCTATAGGTGATTCAAAAGAAGGATTACCCTTTCATTTCTCAGGAAAATTATGCAAGAGAGCTGTTGAAGAAGTTTAATATTCAAGACTCCAATCCAATGTCAACTCTGATTGCAGTTGGAACTAAACTTGAAAAGCATGAGGATGGGACCTCTGTAGATCCCACCATGTACAGGAGGATCATTGGGAGCATGCTATACCTAACAGCGACACGACCAGATATTGTCTTTTCCACATGTCTTGCGGCCTGCTTTCAGAGTAATCCAAAGGAGGAACATATGGAGGAAGTAAAAAGAATCATGAGGTACATTCAAGGTACACATAACTTTGGGTTATTTTTTGCTGCAGGCAGGGACAATGAATTATCAGCTTTTTCTGATGCTGACTGGGATGGTGATGTAGTAGACAGAAATTCCACTAGTGGTGGAGCCTTCTATATTGGGCAGAAATGTGTTGACTAGTTGAGAAAGAAATAAGAAATTACTTCTCTTAGTACTACTGAAGCTGAGTATATATCCACCACAAAGGCAAGCACTCAACTGCTATGGATGAAGCAACAACTTACAGATATTGGTGATGAGGTGAATCAACCAATGGTAATTTACTGTGATAACAAGAGCACAATTGATCTCATGAAGAATACTGTTCAAGATTCTTATACAAAACATATTGAAATTAGGTATCACTTTATCAAAGAAAAAGTTGAGAAAGGGGTGACTAGAATGGATCATGTGGGAACTGATGAGCAAGTGGCCGATATCCTGACCAAGCCAATGTCAGCGGCTGTGTTTGAGAAGCATCGGTTGAACCTCGATGTTCAGCCACCTCCCAGTGCAAAAGGAGGTTACACAATTCCCCTCTCCTTGATTATGATAACTGTTTTTATATGTTTATGGATGTGATGCAGGTTTGCGGGGGAGATACTAATCAGGGGGAGTATGGTTTGAGCTGAACATTGAACAAATTACCGGTCTTTGGGTTTATTGTCAATGGGGGAGAAAGGAATAAATTCAGGCATGTTTAGACATGTAATGTTCCTGTGACATGATGCAAATTCTGTTTCAGTGACAAGATGAGAAGGATGAGAAGGAATACATCGGCCATGTAATGCTTCTTGGGCATCATTGAGAATTCCAAAACACTGGAACCCAATTCAAGCTTCCTCTTTTTTCTCTACATCGAGCATTTCTCACGTAGACTTAGAGTGTTGGCTGAGTTGATTCTTACGTTTTTTGGTTTTCATATGGATGGGGATCTATTGAATTTATTTTTTGATTTCCAACAAACCCAAAGGGATATATTGTTGGAACCATGGTCATCTATGCATGAATTGGAGTATGGTTTGTGTTTGTTGTCAATCCTCAGAGGAAGTTTAGAATGTGTAACAACAAAGTGCTCATACAGTTCAAGAAGATTACAGTATTGAAGGTGGCTCCATTTTCCAGTGTTTTCCAAATTTCTGGGCCTGAAAATCAACAAATGGTGAAAAGTTATTTTGGCAAAGAGACCTGCGCGTTGTGTACTTGAAGGAGAGATAACTTGCGCACCTAGTGGTTTTCAAGATTAGAACATGAAAAAATGGAAAAGGGATAAGGGTCGCGCAAGTATTGGTTGGGTCATGCAAGTAACCTGCGTGCCAGGAAGGGACTTGAGCGCCGATGCCTAGGATGTTTGGAAACTTGTGCACCTATTGTTCTTCATGATCATAACTTCAAAACAAGGCAAAGGAAATAGGTTCGTGCAAGTATTGGTTTGGTCGCGCAAGTAAGTTACGTGACAGAGGAAAGGGAGGTTGGAGCTGCGTGCTGAGACCTGCGTGCCGTGAGGATACTTGCGTGCCACCGCGCAGGGAGTCCAGTTTTCTTATAAATAGAAGACCACCCCTCCTAATTTTAAAAAAGTTCAAGAATTAGATATTTTTCGAGCTCTCGTCGCACAAGTGATTGAGTCGCGCAAGTGTTTGTTGGGCCGCACAAGTAGAGGCTCCACGCAGGTTGTTGGCTGCGTGTCCAAAGTGGTTTTGAGAGTTAAAGGCGCTGAGTCATGCAAGTTTGGAGTTGAAGGAGGCAGTGTCGTGCAAGTGGGTTGGTGTCAATTGCGCGCTGAATTTGTAATGCACAAGTGACTTGTGCGCTAGTCTTGAAACTTGCACGCCGGTCATTGAGAAGCGCGCCCGGTGAGGTTGAAGTACGCCCATCCTTTTTAGAGTTGCACGAAAGTTGAAAGATTTCCTGATACCTTTGGTGAAATGTGATATTAGTCTACAAGTCAAATTTGGACTTCAACAGAGCATCTACATACAACATAGGATGCATTCTTTTGAAATTATGAAGAGACCTTAACATCTATAAACTGAGTGTGACTTCACCAAGGTCAGTGAGCCAGGGGGAGTCAATGGGAGTGACCCAAGGGACGCTGTGAGCTATCCCTGAACCTTTTTTAAAGGCAGTGAGCCTGGGATAGAGTGACTGTTCCTGAACCTTTTTAATTTATAGCTAGTGAAGTTTAGTGGAATTTGGTACGACCGACAACCTGTCGGCGTATGCTCCTTGGACATAGCCCTTAGTGGTGAACCAAGTAAAAAGTGCGGTGTCATCTCTCTAAATATGAATGTTTTCTTTCTGTTCATATACATCATACAAGTTTAATAAGTTCTTACCAATGTGGGAACAAGATCCACCACTTTAAAAAAAAATTTGACACCCTGATTCACCCCTCCTCTCTCAGGGTGTCCCAGGGTCCTACATATAATACCCCGACTACTCTGTATATGCTTCCCAAAAAAATGGAATGCTAACCAAGGGAAAATTCATCCTCACGAGAGGCCTTTCCCACTTCCATACTACCCATGGATTCCATGACCCATATAATGTCCCATATCTAGAAATCCAATGTAAGGGTCAAGAAAAATCCCTCATTCATGTCTGACAGTTTCCATGACATTCTTGGTTAATGAGTCCTAAATTGGGACCCTTTCCCTGAAAGTCATGGTCAAACCTATTCAACTTAAAACATCAGTATTGATAGTCCAATTTAAAAGATTCTAAAAATCCAATGAAGAAAGACCCAAAACATTCCAGGGTGAAAACCTGCAAAGGACACCCTAGATAAAATCCAAGTACCAGCTCGCTAAACTTATTCTATATGTGGTTTAGGAAAATACATCGATTAATAATAAAAATCATCAAGATACGTAAATATTGTTAGGTAAAAAACCCGAAAAGGGTGGCCTAAGAAAAAGTCAAATCATAACCACTAATCCCACACAATTAGAGGATTAGAAAAAAATTTGGATGATAATTAAAAAGGCACAAAGTTTTTAAGGTTTTCCATGTGACCTTAAAAAGATTCAAACTACGCTCACTGAGCCCCTCCACTCGGGAAAAAATTAGGTCATGATTTGATTTTTTCCTTTATCCCAGATTATGAATCAAATTGATATCTGGATGAGAATATGGTTTCAATTATAGTTGATAATGATTGATTGATATTACAGGAAAAGGTAACAAAGAATAATTAGAGAGAGAAATCTTTTCATTCTATTACCAAAATGTTTGGAGGGCATCTAAAACCTGGTGCCTCTCCATGTAAGAAAGACATGAACACTAAAAAATATGTTCAATGGGATCACAAAGTTTTATCAATGCATGATTCTACTATTCAATTTTCTGGAGAAGATTTAGAAAAGTCGTAGTCTCATCCTCAGCACCTACCCGCATTTCCCCCTCCTCCAGTGCTGCCTAAAGGCCAGACTTTTCCCCTTCCTCTACTAGACATTGTCCCTCATCAACTATAGCTGCAATGCATGATCAATCTTGTTTGATCCTCTCCAGTTTTATGGTCCACTTTTCAAGTTATTGATCAAGCTGCTTCACCAAGGACCTTTGTTTTGTGAGTTTTCTTTGTAGCCTCATGAATAATCCTACTTGATCACAAGATTCATTTATAAGAATATGTTTATCCCCAGCTAGATGAGCCATGGAATCTATAACATAAAGATGAGACTCAAGAATTCTTGGCTTTCTTCTTTTCCATGAACACCTGCCTCACTATGTCATAAATGTCATGGTAATCAAATCCTCCAAATCCCAGGACCAAAAACTAGTGACATAACTTTGGAAGCTTCATCGACATATCAGTTAGTGGTGTTTGAGAAATCAATCTCTAGATGTTCTTCCACGACCTTTGACAGCTGGTTCAAAATCTGAACAAGCCCTCTTGATTAGTCTCAGAATCACTCCCAGATGAAGAAATATATTCAAGAATGAACATCACTAGGGAGGGACCAGAGTCAATGGCTGTAACACGGCTGGATCCCTCACCTGTATCACCCCTGATAGTCGCAATATAGGGAAAGATCCAAGTCTCCATCTTAATCTTCAGTGAATTCAGTTGTGACCCTAAAGTTAGAAATGAATAAATTAAACACCCTCAATCCCTAAAAAAAGGGGGAAAAGAAAGGGTGGTGGTATGAGGATTTGGAAACTAACCTCCACTTATCGAAACATCAACACCCTCAACTTCAATGCTAACATTTACTCCAGATGAAGATGGTGTTGTGTCATTAATGCACAATCGAGTTCTAGGGATGTACAAGGGTACCCAAGACTTGGGGCCATACCAGACTAGACCAAAAGCCTATAAAGAAGCTTCCAAAATATCACTTACAAAAATTTGGCTCACCGGAATAATCATCCTGAAAAAATGCATGATAGCCAGTTCTAAACCTATAGGAACCTGGACCACATCCACTCATATAGTTGTAGAAAAAGGCACACTGAACAATTATAAATTACTAGGATATGAGATAGCAGCCTCCCCTATGGGTGTCGCTTCTAAGGATACAGTATTAACAATCTCAACTAGGGAATCATCCCCCCAATGTGTGCCCTCGACAAGGGAGGGGTCCATCTAGTTTGGGGTGGTCGACTCCTCAGGACCTCGAACCCCTATGGCAGCCTGAGACAATTTAGGATCTTCACCCAATTCAGTTTCTACTATCAAATTCGTCCCTTCCTTTTCTATGGTAGCAAGATCAACATACTCAGTTGGGATTTCAACCTCTAAATGATCCTCCTCTTTTGGGGAAGAGGTTTTCTTGTTGGTTAAGGAACATAAAGAGGGGTCAGAATACCTCTGGTCTTCTCAGATGGCCGTTTCTCTTTTCCATGTTCAACTACGACTATTCGTGGTTCTTCTTCTACCATAGAAGAAATATGAGCCATAAATTCCTGTGAAACATTCACCCGATTACTTATTGGTTCTGCATCAAAATATGCATGTGATAAATAGTAATCTAGATAAAAGTTCTTTTTCCATCAACCAGATAATCATATATGGCAGTTACTTATAATCCCTAGTCTTATGCGTTTTGATAGTTGAGACGCTTGTCTATGTTTCTTAGTATTCCATGGGGATGGATCCATGATGAGAATATCAAGTGGATCCAGAGGAGGGAATTCCTCGATAGTATTTTCAATAATTGTCTCCATATGTTTGGTAGCACTAGGATAACCTTCCATAGAAATCCCCAAATCCAAAGTGACATGTTCCCCAACTACAGTACCCTCAGGGGTGTATATTGGAAAAATAACCATCTCCTGAGACTCCTCAGGTCCCTATGGAAGTAAAATAGAAGAGTTCATAATCTTCACAATGAAGGAAAATAAAGTTTGGGTTAGTAAATAGAACAAAATCTCCTTTGATATTAATTAGATTTGAGAGTACTACTATCCATGCCACCTAGTCAGAATAGTAAAGCATATCTTTGGAAGCATGGAGACACCTCTCCATCTCATTCATGAATTCAGATATCTCATATAGATGTTATTTTGATGAAATAAATATAGGAGCAATGGATTCCTCAAAACTAAAAAGATCAAAGAACCCTATTTGAAGCAGTTTCCAAATGTATTCATCAGAAGTGTTCACCAATAAGGCATCCTATAACCTCAAATTTCTCGGAAATACGGCTGTAATGGGGATGATTAGTGCTTGAGGATCAGCTTGGGGAATCAGAGAAGGTTTCATCAGTTGAAATTGCTTCCTAGGTGACTCTATAGCCTTATGACTCTTAGAAGGTTATGAGGCTCTGGGCATGAGCGAGGAGACTCCATTTTTCTAGCCACAACATGAAAATTAGAAATCCTATCACCATATAAAGAGTGATCATTATCATCACACTCTTCGTCAGTCTCTGATTGCAGCATGGAAATTACTTGATGAGATTATTTACAATGATTGTTCTGGGCATGGAGCAGGGTTTCAAGTTCCCCAAGGTAACAATTTATCCTCTCAAACTCATCATCATAAGAAATTTTATACGGTGCTAACATGTGACCAAAGTTAGTCGTGAAAACCTCTATTTCTTGAAGGAACTACCACAAGGTGCAAGAGGACTGATTGCGAAATAAATTCTTAAAAATATCGAATTGCGTCTAGGCCACTGGAAAATTATACTTAGATGGAATGGGTGGATGGTCCTCTACAGTTGCCTTGACAGCTTGTGAGGTCACACCCCAAGGTCTCAAGACCTTCCTTAGGGGAGAACTAAGAGGCTTTTGAAGAACTGTCCATGGTGAGGAATTTATAGAAACTTCATTTGGCTTCCCCTTCCCCTTAGCCTCAGATGCCTTGGGGTTGTAATAGTGGGAACTATATCTTCTATGTGTCCATCTAAATATGATTGAGACTAAGCCTCAGCATAACCTCTAGTCATAAAGGGTAATAAACTATTATAATCTAGAAGCTTGACCTTGAAATTCGTATCCTCTCGAGTAAACATTAGCCACAACTGTTGAGCTATCATAAGATGTTTTTCTTGACGTGCGACTTTGAGGGAAGGGGAAATGGAATTTGGACGTAGTTAAATTGAAGACCAAATCTGCAAGGCACGTATCCTTCACAGATAATTCATCATCAATACGGGAAACCAAAATACCCTCTCTCCAATAAACGAGGTATCCTCGTCTAACAAAACCTTCTAAATGAGAGTTCATAATGGCACTAGTAGGGGAATTTTAAAGATGATAGATGAACCAGTCATGACAGTTATTTCGAGCAATCAACTCTCATTTTTCTTTTCAGTCTAGTATTTCTTTTTATCCTGGGTGGCCCAAACCAATAGAATAAACCTGTTGGTTCTTTGGATCTATGGTCGAAGAACAACATGTGGAATTGGTAAGGGATTAATAAATGTTTATCCTTCTATATGGGATCCTATCCACCCCTAGAGTATTTTAAGGGGCCTAGTCATTTGATGAGGTGAACTTCCCTCACTAACCCAGCATAGTAAGAGGTATATTTTATCTAATATGGGAATGAACTGGTTGATGAATTTGCTAGTGTAAAGCTGAGCCGCTATGTAAAAGTTTATGGATATCACACTACCAAATTATCACAATGGTAATATATATCCACTAAATAACATGGCCAAGAATGCCTCCAACCAAAATTAGTAGTTCATATTTGGGACGAGTTCCTATACCCATTCACAAAACTAGGCCTCCTACAAGGTAGGACAGTAGGTTCCTTCTCGCCTTCGAGTATCCTTGGATAGACATGACCTAGGTTTTTGCACATTGGAATCTTGAACACTTTACTTGGAAAATAAATTAATCCACAAAGAGAAAGAAATTTTTTTCTTTGGTAAGGGGTTAGTGTTCTTAAAAATTTTATTTTCTTGGTCAATGAACTTTTTAGCCAAAGGAGGTGTCCTCTCCTCATTTTTGTAGGTGGAAGTAGGAGGTAGAAACTACTGATAAATGTACCCAACTATAGGGATCCCCAATTCAGTCGAACATCCCAGAGACTAATTTCAACCTCCCCATGGGATAAATGAAAGGTATTATTTTCCTGACTCCATCTTCTTAGAAGCTATGAAATGAGGGTGATTTTCTGATGAGCATATGTCTGGGATACCTAGACGACCTCATATAACCCCACGACCTGCAATTTGACCTGGAATTCTTTAAAACTATGATGGACCTAGAATAAACATATCCAATCCAATCCAAATGAACCTCCAGATCAAAGGCCCCACTTTGATGACCATCCATGTTTCTCATTTTCTATTGACCTTCATGTAATATTATGATAGCAATAGGTCATTTCATTTGGCTTCTGACACGCTTCCTCTAGAGTCTGAGGATCATAGTTCAATAAGAACATAGTAGTGGTATCCTTTAGTATGAATCATCCTGTCGATGAGATAAGTGACTTAGGAATGATGATCTTGATTAACTAGGATGAAGGTTGGTTGGCCACACATGGTTCCAGAATAGATGTATCAGACAGTAGACCAACTCCATAAATGGGCTGTTGGTCTGAGTTTGGTCACTAGAAGAAGATCCAATAAGGATTGATGTGGTGGGGAGACATGGATGTTTTCATCAACAGAGTCCTCCATACTCTTTTTCATTTTGTTGGAAGTTGAAACGGGCACGACGACAACATCAACAACAGAGAATATCTTCATAAGCATCTTGAGGAAGAGAAATCTCCTTATTTCATAAAAAATAAAATACAAAATGATCACTCAAACAAAATATTTGGGAAAAAGACCAAAAATTTCCCAAGGACTACAATAAGTCCACATATCAAGGCTCTACATACTAAACACCCAAAATAGTTTACAAAATGCATTCCCTACAAACCAATAGTTCTCAAAATGATCCACAATATGCTGGCCTATAAAGAGATTGCAGACGAACCAAACAGTTTATGGACTGAGCGAACTGCATACCAAGCATCACCACGTGGTCATCCGAAGTGAAAAATTATAGGTTTAAGTACTAAATTTAATGTTCAGTTTTCTGAATTAAGGTTTAGTCCATAGAGTAGGAAAACAATGAAATGTATTAATACACTATAGTTCAAACTTATGTTTTAAGATTCACAGTTCAACTCACGGATTCATAGGTCGGTTCATGAATGAGTACAATCATGAAGAGTTCACAGTTCACAGAATGCGAAGAACAATTCATATATGATGGATTTGAAGAAGGAAATGGTACGTGAAAATAGGGGAATCGAAGATCACATTGCAGATAACTTTTCACAAGAATTATGGTAAATGAAAAATGACATGGTACCCCTATATATAGGTGTGGTCCTCCATTGGTTCTAACATTATAATGCAAACCGGTTTATTTTAGGACATTTTCTACATTGGAATAGCCTCCTATTAATCCTGATCTGAACCCATTTTGATGGGGGGAATTTTCATGGTCCCAAAAATTGTGAAAAGGGATGTAAAATGCTCCAACAAATTTGATGAAGGAATAAAGCATAGGCTCAATTTAAAATTTGAGAAGAATATTGAAGAAATCAAATTTAGAAGAGGACCAAATTGTTCCACATACTGATTTCTGAGAATGTTAAGCAGATGGTATTTCCCATGAACTGAAAGGTACGTGGATAGCTCATGAAACGATGGCCTGTGAAGTGATGAATAGATAAATATGTAGTTCATGGAATAAATGAGGAATAATTCCAACCACCTAGGAACAACATCATTGGTGGGATAGAGGTGGAGAAATTCCACCCACGAACTACGGGCTTGTGAACCACATCATTATGGAAAATGTGACTAAGAGGTACACCCCTACACACAATCCCTGAAGAAATAGTTTATGGACAAGGCGAGGTCAGCGGTATCCGGTGAACTGCGTCGTTCATGGTATTGAGGCAATGATTGCTTCCACTACAAACCATATCCCCTCAAACCTCTGTTGATGGAGTCATTTGCAGGCCGGATGATTTACCCATGGGCTTCCACAAAAGGTTTCATGTGACCCATAGATACAACCTCTTAATAAATCTATAAAATAACCTTGAGGGGAGTTGAAAAGATCATATTTTTGGAGAGGTTGGGGTTTACAAGCGGAATACTTTGAAGGAAACTGATCGATGAAGTATAGAACCAAGAACGATTTCTGGTAGGTATAAACATGTTGTGAACCATTAAAGGAAACACACTAATAATAATTAACTAGTTGTGAACCTAATTGGTGAACCGAGAACCATATTCCCTTCATGGATAAACTTCCCTCAAACCTCATGATCAATGACCCTTCTACAATTCAACATACCACATACCACATCTCAATGTGAAAAAAACCCTACCCTGTGTAGCATTCCATAACACATATGGAATCCAATTCCACATACCACCACCCAATGCAGACTGAACCTGGGACCACATACTAATACATCACACAGACCAAATCTAGGTCTATATACCACCTCGCTATATAGACAATATCCAGGTCTGCGTACCACCTCAGTACACAGACAATATCCATGTCCACATACCACCTTGGTATGTAGATGACCCATCCACCCACATAACAATACACCATACAGTGGGTACCCCACATAGCATGAAAACATTATATGTAGATTAGGGTACCTTCGAGATTTCATCCTTCTAGTACCGATCATACCCTTCCGTTTCCATCCCATCCTCCAAATCCCCTTCATGAACCAGTCTATCAGCCTCAGGTCAAAGACTCTTCCAAAGCCACCGGACCTGTTTGTTAAAACCATTAGGCACATCGATGAGTCCTTATAAGTATACATAACTATGGAAAGTAGATACATATGTGTAATCTTGGAAATGGTACATTCCCTTGGAGTGTTTCTAAGTCAACATTCTCATGGTAACATGAGGTCCAAACCTTGGGATTCTCACATGTACCACCCTATTATAGGGATCAATGGGTAATCGTGATATTTTTCATTCAACGAGGGACAATGATAAGTAAAAGGGATCATGCCTGCCTTTCCATTTTATGATGAGCGATGCTTCTCCCCTTTCCCAAAACCAGCTTTAGAGAACCTCCCATTTTAAGAGACCTCGTAGCCTTTATATGGGAGGTGGCACTCTTACTCTTCTCAGGCTCGGCCTAGGACATGTAAAAATCGACTTCCAAACCTTACTATCTCAGATGTCAACATGGGTGAGAGTTGGGATATTAAAATACCTTCTCTCTCTCAAAGATCTGTTTCCTCGGCCTCTTCCACCATCATCCTCTCTTTCCATCAGTGGAGAAAGAAATGTGTGTGGTCTACCAGATCTACCACTTCCTCTTGTTTCTCACACCAAGAATGACTCAAGTGGGATTAGAGGTTTAGGATGATCAAAAAATCCACACCACCTCAAATGAACTACAAGAACTCTGATTCCCACTCTAAATAGGATACGTAGAACACCTGTAAGAAGTCCCGAGCTCAAGTGGGAAGCTTCCATGCGTAATCCCTACCCAAATGAATTAAGATAACTCTGATTCCTTACTTAGAAAAGATATTTAGAATACCTATCTAAATTCCTTAGATCAAAGGGTATCATTTTAAAAGGTTAATACCCAATCATGCCCACAAAAAATAGGGCATTCTTTTCAATATAATCCTTATCTTAATCCAAACTACGAGGGATTTGATACCCAAATAACTGGGACACATAGGAAGCCTCCCTGAGGTCCAAACTCACCACCCAAATCACCCTAGTGTTCACCAGGCCATATCCCCAGTAGGGACATATTCACCTAGGATACCATTCCTCTCTTGAGCATCCTAGGCCACTTTGGTGTAAGTCCCACATAAAATCTTTACTAGGCATCTTTCACCTGAACATCTTAGCCGCATGAAGTTAAACTGCATGGATGCTTCCTTGTCACAAGACCTTAAAAGGTTATGATCCCAGTTATACAGCATCAAACTGCATGGGTTCTGATTCCTATCACTAAGATATGTAGGAAGCCCATATCATGGGTTCGAACCCAATATCGAAGAAACTTCCATCCTCATTGGATGATGATAAACTCCAAATCACCTCATCATAGGGATTAGACTTGAATTGTATTAGTAATTACTAATCCATGAATATCCATGATTGATTTTGGACCCCAGGGGTAACCCACAGACACATGATTGGGAAATAACCAAGTATTTCGTGAACATATGAACATAGGTTACATCTATAATAGAGTCTCTAAGTAGGCAATAATTCCCCCCAAAAGGGTGTGATGATATTGAACTCCCATCCTCTCGACCAATGAAATCCTTAAGTGTCATTTTCCTAATTGTCTTATATTGTGTGCCTTCCTTTGGAATGTCCATCCACGAATCATGGATACAATGGTCATTGGGTGTTTTTGGCTATGCAAATAAACCCATTGGAGACCAACCGATGACATCGTACCCAACACAGACTAATTACACACATACTCAACCCCCATGCAATCACCCATGGGGACCAATCAAATATAGAACCTCCTTCACAATGTAAGAAGAATACATTGACCTGTCCTAGCATGGATGAACCTGAAAATACCCCGTCACCCGGGGTGCGACGTGAATCGGGTACTAATAAAAATGGTAAACCCGTTCTAGAACCCTTTATAATGATGAAAAATTGGTTACTATCCACCGGGCCATTTTTTCTACCCTAGTACGATGTGAATTGGGTCAAAAAATATATGTATATTAAATATATTCATTTTTATCAATAATTATTTAATTAATAAAATCTTTTAAATTTTTCTTAATTTACTCATTTTTATTTTTCATTTTTTTAATTATTTCATTTTATTAATTTTACATATCTCTATATTTAATATATACGATTCATTAATATTTATAATTTATATATTTGTATATTATATTTATTCAATTTTATCAATAATTTCTTAATTAATATTTTTTTTGATAATTCTAGGCCTTTATCATTGTAAAAAAAGTGCTGATAAAGGGTACCCTTTATCAGTGCTAAAACAAATCACTGATAAAGGGTACCCTTAATCAGTGTTAAAAACAAAGTGATGATAGAGGGTACCCTTTATCAGTGCTACTGAAAAGTGTTGATAATGGTTACCCTTTACCAATGATATAAAAGAAATGATAAAGTGCTCCTTTTTTCAGGGATTTTTTAGCACTGATAAAGGTACCCTTTATCAGTGCTTTTTTTAACACTGAAAAAGGTTCTATTTATGAGAATTTTTTAGCAGTGTTATTAATGAAAAATGCTCTTAAATATCCATTTTGTAATATTATTGGTCGGTTTTTCCTCATGATCATATTTACTCGATATCATCAAGTGAAAAATTCATGAGAAGGAGTCAGTGATTATGATCCCCCAAAATTTGATAGCCATACATCCTCAATGTATTATTAGAATGATGTATCTAGACTATATGAAATATGTTTAAGATTAATGTTATAGTATGTCAAGGATATAATTATATCCAAGGAACTTATATAACCTTTTTACGTGACAAATAATTTAATGAAATTTTTATGAACGTAGTGGAAACACAGGTACCAACAGTATATTGGTAATAGAAACACATGTATATGTATAAAACAATATAAATGTAATGGTATTTAAAGTATATACATGATTTGGGTCTAGGGAATCCCCTCACATCATTAAAATCAAAGATTTGATAACTTGGTCAATGTATGCATCCTATGAATTACTCCATTCATGTTACACCTCTTTTGTAACATTACTTTCATGAAGACTGAGCATGTAGGAGGATTAGTTGTCATAGCCATTAATCTCATGTAGTCCATATTCCCACAAAATATTTATCTAACAATCATGTCAGCAACAACATCACCTTGAATCCATATCTATTTAAATAAAACACATGTAATATTGGATTTAAGTTATAATACTTTAACCACCAAGGTCCAGGATGCACACTTTCAACATTTCCTGTAATATATTATTTGTATTCTAAAATAATCCATTTTTCTATGGATGATAGGTAGTGATCAAATTCACCTACATTCCAAGTGCCTCATGAAATCCCTGCTAGGAACACGGTGTAAAGTTTCCATTCACATCTTAAACGATACTCCAAGGGATCCTATGTAATAATACTATCACTGAAATATAAATATTCCCCAACTCATCATCTGAAAAGGTTTCTTAGATCAATAGGAAGTGAGATGCTTTAGTAAATCAAAATACGATTGCCCATACTACATTACTTCCCCTGGGTTTCCTTGATAACCCCATTACAAAATCCTTGGTCAGGAAATCCTTTCTCTATTTAGAAATGGGAATTAGTATTGGGAGAACTCCAGGTTGCAGATGCTTGGAGTTCACCTAATGATAGGTGGAGAACTATGTAACAAAACCCACAATGTCTCTCTTTATCCCATGATACTAGTACCCCCTGTGTTTGTCATAATATATTTTATTAAATCATGTGTGTATTCACCACCTCAACGCATGAAAGTCCCTCATCAATTTGTCACATAATCTCATGGGGATCATGAGCATGAAGGATCTTTTCTGCATCAGGAGACTTGTCTAGTGGTATCTCCACACCTTATATATTTTCTCTCATAACTAAATAATCTGAATATGTTAGTTGTACACTCTTCACCCTATTAAGGAATAACTATATGGTAGATAGGGATGTATGTGTTTCTAGACCCTGATACTCCCAAATGTCCAAATGCATCATAGTAAAAAGGTCTATCATGATCTAGTCACTACTAGACTCCTATAATACCTTAGTTTGTGTCTTCTAGTTCATCAGATTTGAAACTACATTACCATTTCCTGGGATTTATACCAACCTGAAATCAAAATTTTGTATATAATAGACCCTTATTCTCTATTGAAGGTTATTTTACAATTGTGAGAAAATATACTTCAAGATTTTCTGGATGGTATAGAACAAAAACCTCTCAATCATCAATTAAATCTATTAATATCTCAAGGAATGTACTACCACTTACAGTACTAAGTCATGTGTTGGGTAGTCCAGATTATTCAGCTTGAAATGCCTAGACCCATAAGAAACCACATAACTATCCTATATCAAGACTCTCCCCATCTCAATGCATCAAAATATAATGCATACACCCTAAACGAATTAGGTAGGTTCGAGATTAGTGTTATAGTCAATCTATCCTTAACTACTTGAAAATAAATTCTATAAGAGTCAGACCAAATAAACCTCACCCCTTTCTTGTTTAGTCTTGTAATTGGTGTTTTCAAATGAGATAAGTCTGAAATAAATCTTCGATAATAAAAAACCAAATTTAAAAGCTGCATAAGTCAAAAATATTCTTCGGTATTTCCCAAGAAACAACTATTCCAACATTATTGTGGTCTACTAATATTTCTACCTCAAATATAACATGTCCCAAAGAAGTATACTTTATCAATAAAAAAGGTGAAACTTTGAGATCTTGGAATAAAAACGATGCTCCCATTGTGTTCCAAAAATTATTTATAGATGTCACATGTTATAATCAATTTTATTGAAGTATATGAGAATATAATTAACTAAAACTACTATAAAAGTTTCTAGATATAGGTAGAAGTCCTAATTTATTAGGGTTATAAACACCACAAATGCATTTTTCAGTCTAAAAAAAGTCATCTGGTATTCATATAAACTATATCTTCTTCTGAAGGCAGTTAAGGTATATATAAAGGACTCACCCTTAGCCGGTGATAACTCTATCTTAAATCAATCTTAAAGAATACTAGATCTGATAAATAAAATCATGGATATGCATAAGTGGATACTGATTCTTAACCATCACTTGGTTCAACATTCGATAGTCTACACACAACATCAAAGAGACATCCGCCTTATTGATGTAGGATTTGAGTACCACATGGAAATGTACTTGATCACCGAATCCATTAGAATATAAGTCCCTTTTTCAATCCTTCATATCCTTTAGTCTAAAAAGTTATATCCTTTAGCGAGTAATGGAAATAAGATCTGTACCTGACATGAGATTGATGTTAAATTGAACCTCTCTATCATGTGTAAACCCTATGAAATTTTTATGAACGACATCCCTGAACTGATTAACCATATGAGGAAATAATCTATACTTTGTTCCCTCCATAGTATTAAAGAAGTATAAGTTTTAAGGGGTTTTTATTCTTTTTCAACATGGAAAAGATTGGAGATAAATTTTTGGAAGGTACGGATATCATGTCAAATAATGCTTCCATGATCCACAAAGTTTATAACATCATTATTACTCAAAGTATTAATTGTTCAAGATGAGTTTCTTAAAAGGAATAATATTGTGATAAATGAGGTTACTAGACTAATATAATCAAACTTAGTCTTTCAGACACAATTTACTTGTTTGAGTTTTCTAGAAGGAGAATATACAAATATCAATAGATGTTGTTGTGACTATATAAAGTTTGAATCCCAAAGTTATGATCTTATGAATTTACTAGAAAAAAATTCATGAATCCATCAAAATGAGGTATCTGGAAAAAGTGGATCCGAACAATGAAGATCCATATAAATAGGTACTATAAAGATAATATTTGGAAAAATTATCATAAGATGAATAATTATAGAACAAAGAAGTCCATACAAAGTAACATTAGATGTATAAGTTCTCACAATGATGTGTAAGATAGATATGTTCTTACACCATTTTAGACAGAGCTAACTACATGTTTACAATATATAAATACTGTGAGATCCTTGAAAGGATTCTTAGAAGTAAAAATATAAAGTTAACCAAAAGAAGAAACTTCATTTTCTTGGAAGAAGATACGTAAGGGATGTATTGAAGAATCATGGAACTGGAAGGAGTTTATGGAATGAATTTCTTAAAGGAATTCACATAAATTCGATGAATTCACATTCTTCATGATGATGATTATATATTAATTCAAAATCCAATATTCATAATGGAACAATCATGATTCTAGATGAGTTTTCAGTAATATTTGAATATTCTTGATGTTAATATTTGAGGAATTCTTATGAATTTTTTTGACTTCGATTAATTTAGAGGCTTTGAAGTTAGTAAAAGGAAGAATGAGTTGAGTGATAATTACAAATTTAAAGTTTTAATAATACACTTATACCTTTTTTATTATATGAAGTTGGAGCATATAAAGGGTGGAAGGATCTTTGTTGTGTCTATTGACAATATAGATAATCAAATGACTTTGAAAAGAAGAATTGAAGAGAGGGAGTTCTAGATTCACAAATTTCCAGAAGAAGAAGTTAAAAACACAAAAGTTAATAAAGATTTGATTTAGAGTAGAAGATGACATATTTATATTATATAGGCTCATAGAAATATCTTCATTATTTCTAAAAAAATGGAGGTTCGAGTGATATTTCTCAAGTTGAAAAGTGATACTTTCATAAGTGATACATTGGAAAAATGGAGAAACCAGAATAAAAACAATCTTAGATCAAGGGTAATTCCTTCCTTCTATAATTTGAGTAAAAAGTGATTCATTCTATACCCAAATTTGTATCTGTGATAGAGTTTAGTGGAAAATATGTGTAGTGGGTGATTCCAAACCCAACAAGTAGTTACCCACATTGGGATTAAAACTTTTAAAAATTGCATGACTTGTATTTATTTATTTTTATTATCTTTAAATATAGGTGAGTATGAGCCAAAAATTATAGAATATCAAATCTCTAACAAGTTATAGAATTTTATTTTCAATTTATGGAACTTTTAAATATAACACCATGGATTCAACCCCACATCTTAGCGGTATTACATTCCTTGAAACTATAATTGCTATCAAAGTGGAGGCTACCTCTGTAAGTATTTTTTTTTGTATGGATAATTTAATATTAGTTAATATAGAGGATTTTATAATTTAAATGGAAATAACTATCATGTTTGGAATAATATGTGATACCCTATATTCTTTCACTTGGCCTAGAAGTGGTAGAAGCAACAACCATTATATTTTCAACTAGAGAAAAGGATTAATAAAAGAATTTGGATAAAAATAGGAATATAGAAGATGGTTTTAAGGCCAAAAATTATATTATTATGTCTCTTTTAGAAAAAATATTCACAAAGGTGATGGGTATTTAAATGGATAAATATATTTTGGACAAACTTGAAATAAATTTTTAAGGAAATTTTAAAGTGAAGGAAGAGAAACTTCAAAACTATAGAATTAAATTTGAAGATATGAACATAGTATAGTAAGAGACCATTGATGAAAATTTCACAAGGTTAAAAGAAATATTCATCAATATCAAAGGTTTTGGTGAAAATTTGTTATATTTTACCATTTTTAAAAAATTATGAGAAATTTTCTTGATAGATTTGACCCCAAAATATTTACTATCAATGATAAATTAACTATCTCTATTAATGATCTTCAAAAAATTCTCATTAATTATGAAATGAGGAAAGATACCGTCTTTACGAAGAATGTGAGGGATTGAACTGATTTTGAAGTAGTAAATAAACTCAAGATTTTAGGACAAGAAGAGTACTCCATCATATAAGAGTATGAATTTCCAAATGATGAAGATTATACATGAGTAATTGATTTTATCTAACAAAAACATGGAAAAGGTAAATAAAAATACAATAGAAAACTTCCTCTAAAATTTTTTAAGTGCTGATTTTTTTAGTTTTCCTCCAATAACCTAAGAAATTAATGGGGAGAGTCTGAAGAAGATGAACGAATGAATAAGCATCTGATAAAAAACTATGACAAAACTTCTAAATATGAAGAACAATATATATATAGAGAAGAAGATATTCTATAAGTATATATAGAAATAATTTTAAATAAAATAATAAATCTTAAACTAAAAGTAATTCATCAAATGAATATGTTCTATACAAAATCATTAACATCATGGATTATGTTGAGAAACATAATGAAATATCTACTAGGGAAGATGAAGAAGGTGAATAATCACACATAAAATATGTTATGAGATAAAAAATTGAATATCATCTCAAGAAAATCACTAAAGTAAAGAATGAATCTATATTTTTAATAAAGGAATATTTCTTTAAAATAAAATATTGATATCTTTAGTAAATTAAATCATTCAAAGTTAAAGTTGCAGACCAAGAAGATATGTTAAAATATAATGATGTAAAACTTTCCCTAAATGAAGAATAATTGGTAAATACTCAATCAAGATGTATAAAAGATGAACATTCCTTAAAAAGGATGAATGTATATATTTTTTAAATAAAAGTAATTAGAACACTAATCCTCAAGAATTTTCATAGAAGCTAGCAATACAAAATAGATTCAAACTTAGACTAATAATTCAAAAGTTACTACTATTATTCCAACCAACTATGTAGGTTATTTGATAAGATAAGGGAATTCATGGATTAAAAAGGATATTGAGTAATTTAATTCCTTTCAAAATCAATCAAAATAAAATTCTTTGTCCTATAAGATGTATATTCCATAGAAAAGGAATAAGGTAGTTACAAATTTTGATGAACCTCAATGAAAATATTTCAATAAATATTCACATCACTATGAAAAAACAATATTCATTGGGTATTATTTGGGTTGTAGATAATTGGAAATAAAGTATACAACTGTTGGTATAACATGTCACTTCCTCGGTAAAGCAATGAGTCAATATGGAGTAATACATGAAGGATTAGAAATTCCATGAATAATAATAACAAAGTTCGAAAGTTGAAAAATGACGTTAAAAAGGAAGGTCTTAAAGTTAAACAACCCAAATGATAAAATCTGTATGAATGTATTGATTAGGTGTGTTGATGGTGTGAACAATTTTATCATCATTCAGAATAATGTTTGACTACTGTACCTTGAAAATTTCATACCACCAGGAATGAAAATGAACTTGGTAATGAGAAGATTGAAAAAAATTCCTTATTAGATGAGATTGTGCTAAAAGATTGAAAAAATGGGAAGCATTGGATTCTTGATAGTAGGTTATATTATCATGTGTTAGGAGATATTGAAACCCTAAGAAACATTAGAGAACATGATAGAGGATTTCTTACATTTGGGAATTACTTTTATCACAAAGGAAAAGAAATTAGCACAACTAAAATTGAATTACATAAGTTTAATTCTAAAAATATTTGATTTTTTTTTTGGACTTAGACAAAATTTACTATGTTTCTTCTAAATTTGTGATGATGGTAATGAAGTTATCATCAAAATATATTCCTTCATTATACAGTTTTCAAAATATATAAAGATTATTATGAAGGGAGACAAAACCTGTGGTAATTTGTTCCAAATTGGTGATCTAAGAAACTATGGGTATTTGAGTAATAAAGATGAAAATGAATTGTGGCACATGAGACTTGGCCATATTGGTTAAGGAAATATGAGAAATATTTATAAGAAAAAATACATGAGATATCTTCATAAAATTAAGAAATAAAGATATATTATTTTTGAAACATGTGAACAAGTAAGAATGGTCAACACTAGTCATTGGAAGTAGAGATTTAGTCAATCAAACCTCTTGAACTTATTCACTATAATATCTTTGATCTAATGAGACATCAATCCACCAAAGGTGATCTATAATTCATTATATTCATTTATGAATTTACACAGATTACTCAAGTAATGTTTATGAAACATATATATGTGGCTATAGAGATGTTCAAAATATTTCATAAGGAGGTTGAGAAAGAATAATGTATATATATATATATCAAAAAATTGAGAACAAATAATGAAAATGAGTTAAAGTGTAACATTTTTAATATTTTTTATCAATTCACGAGATTAGAAATCAATACAATCCTACTTAAATTCTAAAAAAATGATTAGTAGAAAAGAAGAACTAAAGTCTAATTGAAATGGTGTAAGATATGATTTATGAGTATTAAATCTTAAAAATATTTTTAGAGAAAATTGGTTTGTACAACAGTACAAGTTCAAATATTTTTGTTAATACCAGAAGTATAAGAAACTCTCTATGAAATATTGTACAAAAAAGGTCTACTATTAAATACTTCAAGGAATTTCGGAGTCCCCACTTGGTGAAGATTAAAAATAAAAACTTAGGAACATTTAATAAAAGGGATAAGGAATGAATATTCTTGGGTTATACAAAAAATGAAAGAAGTTGAATGTGATAGAGTAAATTATAACAAAAATTGTTGAATCATGTGATGTTATGGTTATTGAAAATAATTTCAATGAAATAGATTAAGGAAATGGTTGTTCAAAAATTATAATGGAAGTAATCTTACAACCTTCCAAAATAACTGAGGAGAAAAACTAAATAAGTATGAATGAGTTATAGCACGCTCTAAAATTTATAGGGATGAAGAATAAACCAAGGAAAAATAAAACACAGAATTGTTGAAGAAAAAAAGTTTTAATCAAACAAAATTATTGAAATAAGTGGAGATTAAATTCAGGAAAGAAGTAAAGTAAGAATTGAGAATAAAATGAAAATAATATCTCAAATAGAACCATTATCACTATAAAAATATATTCAATATTATAAATGGTTAGAAAATATGAATAATGACTTAGACCAAATTTAAAGGAATGATACTTGAGAACTTGTTCCAAGACAATAAGACATAATATTTATGGGAACTAAATGGGTGTTCCAGAGTAATCTAAATGAAAAAATGGATAGTTTTCAAGAAATAAAGTTAGGTTAATTTGAAAACGGTATGTATAGGTTGAAGTTCTATATTTTGAAGAAACATTTACCCCTATTACAAGACTCAATACTATCATAATGTTATTAGAAACTCATGATCATCGAATAAAAAATATCTTTATGATGGATGTTAAGTCCACATTAAAAAATGGGGAGACCAAGAAAAATGTTTATATTGAATAGCCACAAGGAGTCATCCTTGAAAAACATATAAGAAAAGTTTCTATGCTGAAGAAAGTCTTGTAGGGTTTTAGAAGAATCCTTGAGCCTAGTGTTCAGAAATGGATTAATTCATATAAAAATTAAAATTTACTTGATGAAAAGTTAATATAAATATTTATGTAAAAGTATAAGGTTCCAAAACTTTTATTTTTATAGATTATGTTGATGAAATAAGATTTTTAGATGATAAAGATCATATGTGTGAAGAATTATTAGAATAGATGAAGTGGGGCTTTGAGATGTCTATGTTGGGGGAAATGAATTTATTTCTTTGTATACAAATCATTCAAATTGAACTCTATATATTTCATTGACAAGAAAATTATTCCAGATAGATATTAAATATGTTTGGAATGAAATATTCAATGGAAGATTCTACACCTATTTCTGTTTGTATGAAGAAAAGTAAATATGAAGCTTGGAAAAGTGTAAATTATAAGGAATTTCAAAAGCTTATAGGAAGTTTACTCTATATTATAAAGTATCATCAAAATAATTTTTATGATATAATATTATGTTCTAGGTATAAAAGTGATCCTTAATAATCACACATAACAAATTCTATGATAATTTTGAGGTATGTCATAGTAACTTTAAATTGTGGATCATTTTTCAAGTGAAGTAACAAGTTGAACTTACTTGGGTTCATAGATACTTATTGGGATGGTGATTCTGATAATAAAAAATCAATATCTGGAGGAAGGTTTTCCTTATGAGGGAGTTTTGTTTATTATCACATTGAGAAACAAAGTTTAGTATCATTGGATACATCTAATTCTGAAAATATTGCAACAAATCATGGATGTACTCAAATTATGTGGATGAATATACAAATTTAATATTAGAGGGTGAATGTTAAAAAACCAATAAATATTATTCATGATTAATTGAGTTCCCATGATCTCTTTAAAATTTTCATTCAACATTACTAATCTAAATACATTGATATTAAGTATCATTTCATTAAATAAAAGGTTGTTATTGGAGATGTAAAGACAGAGTATATATCCACAAAATAAAAAATTATTGATATATTCACCAAATATTTTCCAAGGGAAAGGTTTGGGGAATTGAGGTTAAAACTACATGTTCAGCCTCCATTACTTACTTAATAAAGTTCTTGAGTAACCCCCGTGTTATTTTGGATTAAATTTTAAAATGAGGAGTGGAAGTACAACTATTTACTTTATATTTTGTGAATTTAAATATAGTGTTATTATATAAAGAAAGAATAAAATTTCTATAAATTATAATTCCATAAGATGGGAAGATTAAGTGGGATTATATTAATATCATGACCAGAAAATGTCTTATCACCATGTAATGAAATTCTCTTATATACATTTCCTTATTTGGAAGTATGGTATCAGGGCCTTTCTCTTTGATAAAGGATATGGTTTTATGGAATGTTTGAAAAAGAGTTATTTTAATATTGAAAATAAATACAAAGGGGTGGATTGAATAACTCATAATTTTTTGAATGTGTTATATTTGTTTTCAACATGAAAAATATTGATGCTACTATTTTCAAAAGGATATTTCAATAAGAATAACTATAGACTTTTTTAGGAGGAATTTTTTGGAAGGTCTAGATATTAAGTCAGACATTTCTTTTCTAATCCATAATGTTTTTAATATCATTATTATATAAATTATTCATCGTTCAAGACGATTTTTTTCAAAAAAAAAATATTGACATAAATGAGTTTACTAGAATGAGATTATCCTAATGGGAATTTTAGACACATTTTACCAGATAGAGTTTTTCTAAAGGATAATATACAAATATCACCAGATGTTGGTGTAGTTGTATGATGTTTTATCCATGAAGTTGCAATCTTATGAATTTAATGAATGAAATTTCATGAATCTGAAACACATAGTTATCTAGATAGAGGGGATACAGATAAAAATGCTCTGAAAAAAAGTACTAGATGAATATGATCTGAATAATGTATCACTAGATAGAGAATTATTGGAAAAAGGAGTTCTTACAAAGTAGTACTAGATGAGTAAGTTCTTACAAAGAATAATCAAATAGATAAGTAATTATATTGTTTATAACATAGTTTCCAATTAGTTTACAATATAAAAATTGTGATACCATTGAAAGGAAATATAGAAAGAGAAAATATAATGATCACTAGAAGAATAAACTTTAATTTTCTAGAAGAATATACAGAAGGGGTGAGTTCAAGAAGCTTGATACCAAAAGGAGTTTCCAAAAAGTGGTTTTGGAGGGACATCTCATAAATTCCATGAAGTTACATTCATTATAAAGATGACGAGATATTATTTCAATTCTCAATATTCATGATGTAAAAATGATGATTCTATCTAAGTTTTAATGAATCTTTAAATATCATTAACACTGGTATTTGAGAAATTATTAAATAGTTTTTTGACATTGATTTATTTAGAGTCTTCGTAGTCAGTTAAATAAAGATTGAGTTGATCAGAAATTTCAATTTTAAAGCTTGAAATTATCCCATGTTTATAGAAGAAAATTTTAGTATATTAATGGTGGAAGTAAATTTTTAATGTCTTTTGAGAATATTAATCAGTGAGATATTTTGAAAAGAATAATTTAATGTAGAGTGTTTAGGAATCACACATTTTTAGAAGAAGTTTCAGATGAAAAAGTTCTAGAATAATTGAGTTTTGAGTTGAATTTTACATATTTCTTTGATAAATGATCATAGTAAGATACTCATTATTTCTAAAAAAAATTAGATGCTCAAGACACCTTTTTTAGGTTTATAAGTGAGATTTTTTTTAAGACATTTGTAAACTGGAGAAACTAGTATTAAAATATTATGAGTTTAAGGGTGATTCATTCCATCTATAATTTTGTTTAGGGGTGTCTACTTTCCTACCCAAATTTGTATCTTTGATGTATTTTATTGGAAAATCTATGTATCAGGTGATTAAAAACACAATAATGATTTGGTACCCAAATTGAGACAAAAAAATGTAAAACAAGTGTGCCTTGGATTTATTTCTTTTTCTTATCTTTACATATGGGAGAGGCTGATTCAAAAAGTTGAGAGGATAAAAACTCTATCACATTTTAGAGGATTATTTCCAACTGAAGGTAATTGTAAAAATATCACCAATATAACACCCCATGGGTTTATGTTATGTTTATTTTAAATAAATTTAAACTTTTCGACAGCTTAAGTTACATAGAACACCAAGCTTAAGCAAACTCCAAAATAATATTATTTTAACAAGACTATTATTAACTATATATTAAATTGGAAGGAATTAATATTATTAATTAAATTATGTAATATATAATTTTCTAAATCATTGTTAATATATTAATTTACTCTTAGGAAATAAACATATAATTTTTTAGCAAATCCTTTTGGTTCATCAAATATACATTTTCTTTATAAAGTGTTTTTATTTATTTCAATGATAAATTAAATATAATTAATTTTGTACACTTTTAGAAAATTTATTTGATAAAATTAGCATCATTTTTGGATTTATCATTTCAAAATTATCTTAGGATTTATTTTTTATAATTTTCTAAAAAGTTTAATTTTTCAGTGAAGAGTAAAAAATACTAATTTTTTTAAATCCGTCATTTTATTTATATTTAAAAGAATTTTTATGATTTTAAATTGACCTAAAATTAACTAAAGTATGTTTTATTTAGATATAATATAATTAATTTCTTTTAAACAATATTTATACCTTATTTTGGATTATGTATAGTTTTGGGATTAAAAACACATTTATCCAAAAAATTGTTTTTCGTTGTTCTTTAACGATTTAATTTTAAATGAAATTCTGAAAATTTTATGTTTTAAATTTTTAAAAATGTACTTTATATTTGTAATTATGAATTTCAAATCAAGTTATAAGTTCAATTTAATTTATAGGAATAAAAATTTACCGTGGTAAAAAAATATTTACTGTAGTATAAGTAAAATAATGTTGCAAGTTAAAGTTAAAAGGTATAAGATTAAAAAACCTAAAAACTAAAAAAATTAAATGGGTAGTTTATTTGTTTCTAGACCTTAAAAATAATTCCAAAAATTAATTATCAACCAAATTTGTTGAAGTTAATTCCACCAAAATGTGGTTGTATTCAAATATAAAATAATCATTATTTAATTACTTAAAACCACCCTCCTCAAGTATAAATACCACTCCTCACCACCATATTTCTACCCAAAAGACTCTAATATATTAAAATATCTTTAAAACCATAGTTGAACCACTATAACCACATAAAATTGGTTCTGGTATAAGGCCCCAGCCTTAAAACTTACTTAATCTTGAGTTATTACAAGATTACACATTGAGGATCTTTTCAGGTTTAGGGTTTTAGAGAATTAGATCATGAAACTTGCATTACATTCCATATTTAAACAAAGTGGTTACATAAAAGATAGTATTCATTCTTCCCATCAACGGAAACATATTTAAAATATAACACGGTTTCTTTCTTGACACATCCTTGACACTATCATCACATCATGTACCTTTCCCTTGACCTGTAAAAAACATTTCAAAAACTTGGGTTGAGCACAAAAAGCTCAGTAAGGGATATAAAAATATGGAAAGGAAACATGGGTACACATATACATAAGAATGAGTTCATACTTTACCCATAAAACATAAGCACTTTATCATACCTCATCAAATCTTGAATAAATCATAGAAAACATAAGACATAAAGGTAACTTGAGGCATTCATAACATTCTTACGTAGGGAGTAACCCTCTTGGTTACGTTAGGAATACCCATCACAGTATATTCCCTAAATCTCTTCAGAGAAACCTTAACGTTTCACTCCTTCGCGTTACCCAATGCATTGGAGAGCTATATCGGGCTCACCTGCCCTTAGTTTATCACGGAACCACCCGTTCTTCATAACAATGCCCAAGAACCATAACATAATCGTATCACATAAACATGAATAAATGAAACATAACATTTCCACATTTCAATCACAATATAACATTTTAGGATATTGAAATAATGAATCCATTCAAAAAGAAACCATTTCCAAAACCATTTAAAACATTTAATAAAGAGATTTTTGAATCAAAGTGTCCCATACCACCTTGAAGATTTTAACATTTTAAACCATTAATATCCATATAAATAAATCCTTAAAACCATTTTGAAAACATGGATATTAATAAGAACAAATAATTAAAACATTTAAAATGATATTTTGGTTAAAGGGGTTTTACCAAAATTAGAGACACTTGAATACAATAATCGAGGAATAACATTTTGTCAGAACTTTATAATATCATGAGAATAAAAGGATTCATGATATAATACTCCGAAGGACAGTATATACACCATATAAGAGTGAATCGGTGCATAACAACAATGAACCCTCAATAGAAATGTCAAATGCGATGAAATCCCTTATAAAGAAGGTATCCTTAAATTAAGGACAAATAAATCTCAAAAATATGTGTGAAAAATATATATACACCCAATATAAGTGGATATTAAGTGTAAAACAATAAAAGGTCATTCACACATATTCAATGGATGACATATTCAATGACTACAAGTTGAACCCAAAGAAATCGAAATTGGGTTAAAAAGTTCCCTTGACAGCCTAACGGCATCACATCAAAATGAGTTGATGAGAGATAAAAAGTATATCTCATCACTTGGACATAAAATTTACATCAATAAGGATGTATGAGAACATATCCCAACATAAAAATATGTAAATTAAAAGACCCAATAAAAGAAGTATTTTAAAAAAGAGGAGGGTGAAAGGTTCCCTTACCGACTTGGGTATCTTTCAAAACATACACCCCATGAGAGAAAGACAATAGGTCATTGATGTAAATACTCATAAACGAAAGTATATTACACAAATAGTAGAATAATGGGCAGTACATACACCACTCAATGGAATTTGTGGCAAATGTAGCATAAATCTCACGGGAATAAAAGTGAGATGAAAAATCCCTTACGAAAACTCGGCAGCCTAACGACGCCACATAAAACTTCCGAATATGGATTGATGAGATCAAATAGAGTATCCCATCATATTACAATAGAATTTACAGAAAGTGGAATATAAAAGAAAATCCCCCAACATTGCAAGTAGGAGTTTAAAAGAAGTGACATAAAGGAGAGTACTTAAAAAGAAAGAGAGAGGTTAGATCTCTTACGAAAGTTCGGCAGCCTAACGGCGCCACTCAAAACTTCCAAAATGGATTGATGAGAGAGAATAGGGTCTCTTATCACATGAACATACAAATTACAGTAAATGTAATATAAAAGAACATCCCAATCATAAGAAAGATGAGCTTAAAATAAATGACATAAAAGAGTGTACTTATAAAGAAAGAGAGTTGTAGGATCCCTTATGAAAATTCGACAGCCTATCGGCGCCACTCAAAACTTCCAAAATGGATTGATGAGAGAGAATATGGTCTCTCATCACATGAAAATAAAAATTACAGTAAGATTAATATAAAAGAACATCCCAATAACAATAAAGATGAGCTTTAAAAGGAATGACATAAAAGAGTGTACTTAAAAAGAAAGAGAGTTGTAGGATCCCTTACGAAAATTCGACAGCCTATCGGCGCCACTCAAAACTTCCAAAATGGATTGATGAGAGAGAATAGGGTCTCTCATCACATGAACATAAAAATTACAGTAAGATTAATATAAAAGAAAATCCCAATAACAATAAAGATGAGCTTTAAAAGGAATGACATAAAAGAGTGTACTTAAAAAGAAAGAGAGTTGTAGGATCCCTTACCTCAGGTCCGACTTGACTCGATCGTTCTTTAATCTCCTGAATAATAAACTTGAGTTAATTTCTACTTCCTTAAGAACAGTTTCCAAGTTCATTATTCCTTTTATATCAATTATTGACATGTTATAAACATTATGTAATCATTCAAGTTAATCATGTTTGTTTTGTCGATATTTGGTTCTTAAGTCGAAATTGGACTTCTTACAATTACATGTTGTTTGTGTGGTCAAAGGTTCTTCATATCCAAAAATGACATTCCTGATTTGGATATCATATATATAATATATATCCATCATATACATGTATTTATAAAATCACATAATCATTTAGAGGAAAGAAATGAAATGCACCGTTCATGGAGATGGTAAGCCGTACGTACGCATGAACGCTACTTTCATTTCTATGTCGTATTAATGGAATTAAAACTATATGAGAGGTATGTATATTTTAATTCCAGAATTATATTAATCATTTAGATGTATCATACATCATATATATCCATTATATATATGTACTTATAATAGTACATTACATTTGGGGATAAGAAATGAAATGCACCGTTCATGGAGACGGTAAGCCGTACGTACGCATGAACGCTACTTTCATTTCTATCTCATACTTTAATGGAAAGAAATAATAATGATATAGGGGTATATAATAATTCCAGTATAATATCTTATATAATAACATTAAATCCATCCTTTATAAATCCCACGTATGGCATTAACGAATCACATCACTTTGAGGGGGCGGTAGTCCGCACTTCCTAAAATGAAGATATCGCGTATACCCATAATGGAAGCCATAAAGGTAAGACACAAAAGAAAAATACAGAAGCATAAGTAAAACATAAACATATTATATATCATATATAAAAATAGTGACATCATAATGTCCACCTTTGAAGGTGTTAAATGAGTATTGAACAATCATCGTTTCGGGAGGTAGAATTTCGCCATCCACGGAAACCGTATGTTCTTTAACCATTTGATGTAGTTGTGTGAGAGTGTAGCTCGAATAAATCTTATAAAAACATCCTAGTATATTTAAGATACTGGTGGTATTACAAAAGAAATAAATAAAAAGAGTTTAGGGGGTTGGAGAAGAAAAATAAAACAAATGAACATGAGAGAATTAATTACCTTTAAAAGTGTAAATCCTTTTGATTTGAGCCTAAAGACTTCCTTTGAAAGGATTCTGCCCAAATGGAAACCTCTAGGATGATTAGGGGGATGTGGAGAGAGTAATTGGGCAGGGGTTGGCCGAGCCAAAGGCTTGAGGAGTGTGTGTAAGGTGGTAGAGGTGGGGGCCTTTTATAAGAGGAGAGGAGGGGCACTTTTGGAAAGTAAAGAAATATTACTTTATTTGAAAATGTGTTTCGGTTTTAAAAGTTCCCACATTGATATAATTCGTGGATAAGGTGATAAGGGTTCGAAATACACCCATCAAATAAGTTTTGGACATGTTTAGTTTATAGAATTTACATTATCTTTCCATTTTATTTAAATATTCAAATAATGATGTCATCACTGCATCATTATTATGTCATAAATAAATTATTTTATTTAATGTCTATTAATTATAAAAAAAATACTATGATGTAGGAAATCTTTTTATATTTCCAATGACTATTTATAATCAAAAATCTGATAATTATAGCCCCATGTAAAAATTGTTTTCGTAAAACATATTATGTTTGTGTCATTTTTACTTTTACATTAAATAAAAAGTTATTTATGTCATTTCCCAACCAAAGTGGATCAATGGGGTCCCCAAGTTGACCCATGGATTTTCTTGGTCGGTCATTACACATCCAATGAGGTTAGGACATGTGTCAAGGTCATTTCATATTATTAAAGCATTATTTTTACCTTAAACTACACTAATTACCACTAATCGCGATTAAGAACTTAATAAGTTACTATTCACCAAAAAATTATTATAATCTCATTGAACCACATTTTACTTCTTAATGACAACCATGTATGTAGGATTTTTTAAATTCAAATCACAATGATGGCAAAATTTCATTTAAACGGAAAATCAGTCTTTATAAGTACCACTTAGTGGTTTCACTATTCATCAAAAATTGAAGTTTTTCAGAAAATTACCAAAAATTCACCCTAAGCTATATTTGATATTACGAATTCAAAAATGAAGTATATTTTACAAAATTCAAAACATATAAGTCACATTAATTAATTTAATAATTAATTCCCGCTGTCAGAGCAAATAGCGTGTTTTTATAAAACAATAAGTATCAAAAGATTGACACTAGTTTAAGTCTGATTTCAAAGTGAAATTAATTCCAATGACCACTATTGGATTTAATGGTAAAAATATTTTCTAATTTAACTTTAAAACCAATTCAAAATATAATCTAATCATATAAATAAATTAGATTAAAAAGAGGTTTTGAATTAAAATACAACATTTTACACTATTCATTTAAAAATGAACTTTATCGGAAAAATACCAAAAAATTACACAAAGTAAAATTTTATGACCCGGTTCTTAATAATAGTTTTATTTGGTCCAAAAGAATGTATAAGAGTGATCAAAACTATATTTAATGATGGTTCTCCATCAAAAGGTGATAAGTGAACCTTTAGTGAAAACTAGGGCATATACGCCTAAAATTGAATTCTTTCCGTATTTTAAGCCTTTGTCTTTTATTGTATAAATGTAAAAACATTTAAGAACATATATAATCATATTTTAGTTATTTCTATCCATTCCTGCCATTACAACGGCTACATGTTAACTACCATTTAAAATAATATTATTTTATTATTAGAGTGCAACGTAAGATTTCAAAGAAACTCATTGTTGCGTGTTGGGTACGCCATCGAGCATAGCGTCCCCTTTAAAGTCATATTAATATTTTATTCACAAATATGGATAAATATGAAAATGTCATATTCTTTATTTACCCGGGGTGTTACATCCTTCCCCCCTTTTGGGAATTGCATCCTCGCAATTTTTAAAATTGGGCTTGGAAACATCCTTGAAAGTCCCACATCAGAACAAGAGTCGGTAAAACAATCACTTTAAAATAAAGAAAGATAAGTACAAAGGTCACCCGAGTTAACCCATACTAGGATTCCAAGTATGAAAACATGGACATGGAGGAGAAAACATAGGGTCATGTTCTGATGGAGAGTGATAGAAAACATGTTTAGGAGAAAGTTAACCACGAGAAAATCACAAACTTGTGATGGGTTAAACGGTATTCGATTCCCCCGTAGGAAAAGTTAATAGACAACATTTTTGTTTTAAGTTACTTTTTATTGAGTAATTTATTCATAAGGAAATATAATCACTTATCATATTGACTTTCAACTTTTATTAGATTCCTTACACAAACTCATATTTTCTCCAAAAGACGAGTATTTAGGAAGACTTGTTCACATTAAGAGTACTATAATCAACTTCTAGAGAATCACCTAATCCACAAAATAGAACTATATACTTCCCATGTCTTTAGACTTTAACCAAAAACAAAACCAAAAAGGCTAGTAAAAGATCAGATAATCCAGAAAAGGATAACCCTTTATAAAAAGAAAATCTATTCTTAATCTCCAAAATTTGTCCAACAAAACCTAAAGTTCAACGAGGACCATCCGATAAACAATTTGTCCATAAAATTATTCAAAGTAAACCAATATAAGATTGAAACCCAAATATTTTAAGGATTTAGTCGCATAGACTTCCAAGATAAATTGTAACATTTATCTCCAAACAAAATTAGTTGCTCCTAAAGTCTCGTATTGAAAAGTAATTAACCTAATCACATATCCTCTATGATAGGTTAATCATTTTCATAAATAACCCAAAATCAACTTACTCTTAATTCATAAAATCATATAACTAAAAAGAATCAGTCAAACTAACCAGGGACTTCACGTAGTCCAGTGGTAGGCGATTAATACCAGTCGCACTTTGGTTGTGGGTTCGATTCCCGCAGCTTTGTCCGACGCGACGGGTAGTCACACAGTCTGCGTGTTGTCCTTTTTCCAAAACTATATAATTCTTAAAACATTCCCCAAAATGAGATAAAATCTTCAAAGATGATCATAACATATTTTAACCTCAAGTTTATCTCATGCCTTTCATTTTCCATCAGAACATATAATAACCCATAATTACCTCAAAAGTAAGGATCATATAAACCCTAATGGTTACCTTAATAATTATTACCTGAATTTCCACATCGAGTTGGCCATCTCGTACATGATGCACTAGAGAACTCACCAAGGTTGAAGTGGTTGATCATGACTCCTTGATAGTTGGTTTAGAACAACCATGAGTTTCCTCATTGAATCCTCCATTTTATCTAGTATCTTAATCATAGATCCACCACAGTTTCCTTCAAACCAATTGTCACTTTGGTGCCTGCGAGATCCAGCAATTCACTAAAAACAGAAATGTCAGTGTGAGTATATCAACAAAACCATCATGTAACCATTATGGAAATGTCACTTATGCTTAAAGAATACCCTAACCTCTAAAGTTATCTAAACCGACCTCTGATACCAACTATAAGGCCCCAACCTTAAACCTTACTTAATCTTGAGTTATTACAAGATTACAAATTGAGGATCTTTTCAGGTTTAGAGTTTTAGAGAATTAGATCATGAAACTTGCATTACATTCCACATTTAAACAAAGTGGTTACATAAAAGACAGTATTCATTCTTCCCATCAACGGAAACATATTTAAAATATAACACGGATTCTTTCTTGACACATCCTTGACACTATCATCACATCATGTACCTTTCCCTTGACCTGTGAAAAACATTTCAAAAACTTGGGTTGAGCACAAAAAGCTCAGTAAGGGATTTAAAAATATGGAAAGGAAACATGGGTACACATATACATAAGAATGAGTTCATACTTTACCCATAAAACATAAGCACTTTATCATACCTCATCAAATCTTGAATAAATCATATAAAACATAAGACATAAAGGTAACTTGAGGTATTCATAACATTCTTACGTAGGGAGTAACCCTCTTGGTTACGTTTGGAATACCCATCAGAGTATATTCCCTAAATCTCTTCGGAGAAACCTTAACGTTTCACTCCTTCGCGTTACCCAATGCATTGGAGAGCTATATCGGGCTCACCCGCCCTTAGTTTATCACGGAACCACCCGTTCTTCATAACAATTCCCAAGAACCATAACATAATCGTATCACATAAACATGGATAAAGGAAACATAACATTTCCACATTTCAATCACAATATAACATTTTAGGATTTTGAAATAATGAATCCGTTCAAAAAGAAACCATTTCCAAAACCATTTAAAACATTTAATAAAGAGATTTTTGAATCAAAGTGTCCCATACCACTTTGAAGCTTTTAACATTTTAAACCATTAATATCCATATAAATAAATCCTTAAAACCATTTTGAAAACATGGATATTAATAAGAACAAATAATTAAAACATTTAAAATGATATTTTGGTTAAAGGGGTTTTACCAAAATTAGAGACACTTGAATACAATAATCGAGGAATAAAATTTTGTCAGAACTTTATAATATCATGAGAATAAAAGGATTCATGATATAATACTCCAAAGCACAGTATATACACCATATAAGAGTGAATTGGTGCATAACAACAATGAACCCTCAATAGAAATGTCAAATGTGATGAAATCCCTTATAAAGAAGGTATCCTTAAATTAAGTACAAATAAATCTCAAAAATATGTGTGACAAATATATATACACCCAATATAAGTGGATATTAAGTGTAAAACAATAAAAGGTCATTCACACATATTCAATGGATGACATATTCAATGACTACAAGTTGAACCCAAAGAAATCGAAATTGGGTTAAAAAGTTCCCTTGACAGCCTAACGACATCACATCAAAATGAGTTGATGAGAGATAGAAAGTGTATCTCATCACTTGGACATAAAATTTACATCAATAAGGATGTATGAGAACATATCCCAACATAAAAATATGTAAATTAAAAGACCCAATAAAAGAAGTCTTTTAAAAAAGAGGAGGGTGAAAGGTTCCCTTACCGACTTGGGTATCTTTCAAAACATACACCCCATGAAAGAAAGACAATAGGTCATTGATGTAAATACTCATAAACGAAAGTATATTACACAAATAGTAGAATAATGGGCAGTACATACACCACTCAATGTAATTTGAGGCAAATGTAGCATCAATCTCACGGGAATAAAAGTGAGATGAAAAATCCCTTACGAAAACTCGGCAGCCTAACGGCGCCATATAAAACTTCCGAATATGGATTGATGAGATCAAATAGAGTATCCCATCATATTACAATAGAATTTACAGCAAGTGGAATATAAAAGAAAATCCCCCAACATTGCAAGGAGGAGTTTAAAAGAAGTGACATAAAGGAGAGTACTTAAAAAGAAAGAGAGAGGTTAGATCTCTTACGAAAGTTCGGCAGCCTAACGACGCCACTCAAAAATTCCAAAATGGATTGATGAGAGAGAATAGGGTCTCTCATCACATGAACATAAAAATTACAGTAAATGTAATATAAAAGAACATCCCAATCATAAGAAAGATGAGCTTAAAATAAATGAAATAAAAGAGTGTACTTAAAAAGAAAGAGAGTTGTAGGATCCCTTACGAAAATTCGACAGCCTATCGGCGCCACTCAAAACTTCCAAAATGGATTGATGAGAGAGAATAAGGTCTCTCATCACATGAAAATAAAAATTACAGTAAGATTAATATAAAAGAACATCCCAATAACTATAAATATGAGCTTTAAAAGTAATGACATAAAAGAGTGTACTTAAAAAGAAAGAGAGTTGTAGGATCCCTTACGAAAATTCGACAGCCTATCGGCGCCACTCAAAACTTCCAAAATGGATTGATGAGAGAGAATAGGGTCTTTAATCACATTAACATAAAAATTACAGTAAGATTAATATAAAAGAACATCCCAATAACAATAAATATGAGCTTTAAAAGGAATGATATAAAAGAGTGTACTTAAAAAGAAAGAGAGTTGTAGGATCCCTTACCTCAGGTCCGACTTGACTCGATCGTTCTTTAATCTCCTGAATAATAAACTTGAGTTAATTTATACTTCCTTAAGAACCTTTTCCAAGTTCATTATTCCTTTTATATCAATTATTGACATGTTATAAACATTATGTAATCATTCAAGTTAATCATGTTTGTTTTGTCGATATTTGGTTCTTAAGTCGAAAGTGGACTTCTTACAATTACATGTTGTTTGTGTGGTCAAAGGTTCTTCATATCCAAAAATGACATTCCTGATTTGGATATCATATATATCATATATATCCAGCATATACATGTATTTATAAAATCACATAATCATTTAGAGGAAAGAAATGAAATGCACCGTTCATGGAGACGGTAAGCCGTACGTACGCATGAACGCTACTTTCATTTCTATGTCGTATTAATGGAATTAAAACTATATGAGGGGTATATATATTTTAATTCCAGAATTATATTAATCATTTATATGTATCATACATCATATATATCCATTATATATATGTACTTATAATAGTACATTACATTTGGGGATAAGAAATGAAATGCACCGTTCATGGAGACGGTAAGCCGTACGTACGCATGAACGCTACTTTCATTTCTATCTCATAATTTAATGGAAATAAATAATAATTATATAGGGGTATATAATAATTCCAGTATAATATCATATATAATAACATTAAATCCATCCTTTATACATCCCACGTATGGCATTAACGAATCACATCACTTTGAGGGGGCGGTAGTCCGCACTTCCTAAAATGAAGATATCGCGTATACCCATAATGGAAGCCATAAAGGTAAGACACAAAAGAAAAATACAGAAGAATAAGTAAAACATAAACATATTATATATCATATATAAAAATAGTGACATCATAATGGCCACCTTTGAAGGTGTTAAATGAGTATTGAACAATCATCGTTTCGGGAGGTAGAATTTCGCCATCCACGGAAACCGTATGTTCTTTAACCATTTGATGTAGTTGTGTGAGAGTGTAGCTCGAATAAATCTTATAACAACATACTAGTATATTGAATATAATGGTGTTATTACAAAAGAAATAAATAAAAAGAGTTTATGGGGTTGGAGAAGCAAAATAAAACAAATGAACATGAGAGAATGAATTACCTTTAAAAGTGTAACTCCTTTTGATTTGAGCCTAAAGACTTCCTTTGAAAGGATTCTGCCCAAATGGAAACCTCTAGGATGATGAGAGGGATGTTGAGAGAGTAATTGGGCAGGGGTTGGCCGAGCCAAAGGCTTGAGAAGTGTGTGTAAGGTGGTAGAGGTGGGGGCCTTTTATAAGAGGAGAGGAGGGGCACTTTTGGAAAGTAAAGAAATATTACTTTATTTGAAAATGTGTTTCGGTTTTAAAAGGTCCCACATTGATATAATTCGTGGATAAGGTGATAAGCGTTCGAAATACACCCATCCAATAAGTTTTGGACATGTGTAGTTCATAGATTTTACATTATCTTTCCATTTTATTTAAATAGTCAAATAATGATGTCATCCCTGCATCATTATTATGTCATAAATAAATTATTTTATTTAATGTCTAAAAATTATAAAAAAAATACTATGATGTAGAAAATCTTTTTAGATTTCCAATGACTATTTATAATCAAAAATCTGATAATTATAGCCCCATGTAAAAATTGTTTTCGTAAAACATATTATGATTGTGCCATTTTTACTTTTATATTAAATAAAAAGTTATTTATGTCATTTCCCAACCAAAGTGGATCAATGGGGTCCCCAAGTTGACCCATGTCTTGTCTTGGTCGGCCATTACACATCCAATGAGGTTAATATATGTGTCAAGGTCATTTCATATTATTAAAGCATTATTTTTACCTTAAACTACACTAATTACCACTAATCGCGATTAAGAACTTAATAAGTTACTATTCACCAAAAAAATTATTATAATCTCATTGAACCACATTTTACTTCTTAATGACAACCATGTATGTCGGATTTTTGAAATTCAAAACACAATGATGGAAAAATTTCCTTTAAACGGAAAATCAGTCTTTATAAGTACCACTTAGTGGTTTCACTATTCATCAAAAATTGAAGTTTTTCAGAAAATTACCAAAAATTCACCCTAAGCTATATTTGATATTACGAATTCAAAAATGAAGTCTATTTTACTAAATTCAAAACATATAAGTCACATTAATTAATTTAATAATTAATTCCCGCTGTCAGAGCAAATAGCGTGTTTTTATAAAACAATAAGTATCAAAAGATTGACACTAGTTTAAGTCTGATTTCAAAGTGAAATTAATTCCAACGACCACTATTGGATTTAATGGTAAAAATATTTTCTAATTTCATTTTAAAACCAATTAAAAATGTAATCTAATCATATAAATAAATTAGATTAAAAAGAGGTTTTGAATTAAAATACAACATTTTACACTATTCATTAAAAAATGAACTTTATCGGAAAAATACCAAAAAATTACACAAAGAAAAATTTGATGACCCGATTCTTAATAAGAGTTTTATTTGGTCCAAAAGAATGTATAAGAGTGATCAAAACTATATTTAATGACGGTTCTCCATCAAAAGGTGATAAGTGAACCTTTAGTGAAAACTAGGGCATATACGGCTAAAATTGAATTCTTTCCGTATTTTAACCCTTTATCTTTTATTGTATAAATGTAAAAACATTTAAGAACATATATAATCATATTTTAGTTATTTCTATCCATTCCTGCCATTACAATGGCTACATGTTAACTACCATTTAAAATAATATTATTTTATTATTAGAGTGCAACGTAAGATTCCCAAGAAACTCGTTGTTGCGTGTTGGGTACGCCATCGAGCATAGCATCCCCTTTAAAGTCATATTAATATTTTATTCACAAATATGGATAAATATGAAAATGTCATATTTTTGATTTACCTGGGGTGTTACATCTGGTCTCACCCAAAAACCAATTCCATGTTCCCTATGGGGTCCTTCAGGGAGGTTATATTCAAGAGGTAACTTTCCCAAACAACCTCTCTTAATTACTTTTCTCCTTCTACATTATCTTCAATTAATTCATCCATAAAATCCAAATAAATCTAGTATCTTGTATATAATTGAATTGTATATTTATATTGGGAAATATTCAATACACCCATTTTCTTCTCTCCTCTTATTCAAAGAAATAAAACCATTGTCCAGATTATGAAGGTTAATCGTCTCTATGAAAAATAATTTTATTTTTTTCCATTACCAAAATCAAGGCTGGTCATAAGGGTATTATTAATGTTAAATAATATTTAAAATGGTTTATTTTAACGAATTTCATGTTCTGAAACTATCATATATACATAATATGAAATAAAATGAAACTAGTTTGTGATGGTCAGAAAAACCGCAAAAATAAACTATACATTTATCATTAAAAGTTTATCAAATGAATCATACTCATGTCAGAAGGAAAAATGATATATGAGAACCATTTTAACTTATCTATTTTCATTAATACCATATCATTTAACTTCAATATTTTTATTTCCATTTGATAAGAAAATCCATAATTATACACAAATGAACTGATCATAAAACCATGAAATTTGCGCACCCAAAAAAATGAAAAAAATGAAATATTATTAATGAACGAGAGTTAAGATGTTATAAAAGTGTCATATAAGGTATTTTACATATGAATATGGTTCTTCAATTAATTAATGAAATTTTTTAAACTTTTATATAGGAGGTTAAAGTGCACAAAACTAAATGGAACTATGTGGTAAGGGTTTCTCATCTGACTTTTACTTATATAAAATATATTCCTTATTCACCACTTATTGCTTTTTCATGGTGAATATAATGCCCTTTTATATATAATATCATTAATATTATTATATTCATGTAATAAATTTTTTCATTTTATAATTATTGTTTTTATTTGGCATATGATTTGATAGATTTCAAAGTGGCAATGGAATTATTAACCTAATTTCCATTCTTTGGGTTAAACTTCTAACTCGTTGATTATATCATGCTAAGATTATTTGTGAAATGAATTTTTAATATCATATTTTATATTTACAATTGTTTTATGTGTATTTATAGTTTATACATATAATTTATTCATTTTATTAATTCTCACTACAATGATACGATATTTATAAGAGACTTTATTTTATAAATCATCTTTCTAAAATTTACCTTAAAACATTGTTTTTCTTCCATGTATATGTTTTATAAAAAAAATTCAAAAACGTTTTTAACCTTATTTTATTATTTTTTTAAATTATTTTTCACTCATGTTTTACTTTTTACAAATTAGTTTGAAAATAATCTTTTGTCATTTTCTAAATGATAGTCTTTGTGACTTTTCTGACAAAAAACATGGAAGGGATATTTTTTTAACTTATATAGTATGAGATGATTTTACATTGTCATGATGATTTAATGCTTTGATGTATCCATTATAATGTTATAAGGTTATTTTAAGAAAAAAATTATTCCATTATATTTATGAATATCTTTAAAAAGAAATATTTTGAAAATGGGAAATTTGTTTTTTAAGAATTATTTGAAGTGATATTTGAAAACTATTTTCCTTCCAAGATAACATTATTTGATTTTAATTACTCTTTACTAGGGATATTATTCATGAATACTATACTTATTATCTTTATGAATGGTTTATTTTTATAATGTAATGATATTTATGAAACCCATTTCTTTTCCTTGATTTATGTTATGATGATGTGTTTATGAAACTAATTTCGTTACATGGGTTTTTATAAGATGAAGGACATAGGTTCTTATGGAATAAAAACTTATGGTTTTCATTAATTGACATTGATAATTTTAAATCCAATGATGGTGGTTAAATTATAACTAATGAAGGGTGGGACCTATATCTCCCTCTAATTCATTGATAAATGATTAATATATCATGAGATAAACATGACTGAAATAAGAAATAAATTTAGTTCAGTAAGTCGGGACTAGAACATGGATTGTACTCAGTTCACTAAAATATGACTTGAATGGGGATTGAACTGATTTCTATAATAAAAGTCTAGAAAATGATGTAAAATCAGTTCATTAAGGTAATTTTTCATCCATGATAGTTTTGGGAGTGACACTTGACTACTATGATAGTTTGGAGAGTGATATCACTCCACTATGATAGTCTTGGAAAAGATCATTAACTACAATAGAAATTATTTTCTAAGATTATGTGTATTCAAAAATTTAATATCTTATTCCAATTTTATTCTCTTAGGTCTCATGTACTCTTATGATCATATCTTATAAACTTCTATGATTTAATCCTTGACTCAAGATTATGATATTTGAGATGAAGAGTATAATTTTCAAATGTTATGTTCATGTTATTATGCTCTTATGCTTGTGTTATGATTGATATCTCCATTGTTTTCTCTTACTAATAATTTGATATAAAAATTTTCTTATTTTTATTTTCCCTAGTATATGAAGGAAGGTATTATGTATAACATGTAAAAAATGGTTTAATTTATGAAGGACTAAATGGGAGATAATGTAGATGATTTATGAACTAGTTGTTTTTGTATCAATTTTTCAAAAGACACTAAACCCATAAAATTTTAGCATTGTTTTGTTATTATATATAATAAATATTCATCTATTTGTATTAAATATCAATATATAAAAAATGTGGGTCCTTATATTTTGTATTAGAGAAAGTTTTATTTAACCTTTGGATACTAGGATGAGAAAACCTTACTAATAACCCTAAGTGCAAGTATAGGATACAAACCTAGAGTTTTGGTAATGGTCATGAATAATCTATGTTAAACCTAAGGTGTCAGATGTTGAAATTTTAGAAGTAATTTCCCTTTATTATGCAGATTTTCTAGTTTTATTAGTTTTTCTCACACTATTTTTTTTTATTTTGAGTCAATGGATTGAACCAAAGGGAATCGTGTTAATGTTGAATTCAATGAGAAATGAAACTATTGTCCTCATAAGAAACCAAATGTTATGGGAGTTGAAATGTCAAATATTATTTCTACACTCACATAATATATGAATTATAATGGGTTTACAAATGATCAAATTATGGAATAAAATTATTTTGAGTCATTTATGAGGAAACACCCACCTTTATTTAGTGGATATATTTTTCCACTAGTTTGTACGAAATGGATTGACACTATTGAGAAAATATTTTCTATTATTCAATTCTCAGGTTAGGAAATTTTTTTCCAACCTATTTATCATCTAGAAGGTGAAACACATCAATGGTGGAGTCTTATCAAGAACATGAAGAAATAAAAAGAAATTGAATCAGTAGAATGTGACAAATTTAAGGGGATATTCCACAGTAAGTACATCCACCATATTGTTTATACAAATATGTAGAAATAATTTATTGATATGAAGAAAAATGATGTAAAATCTATCGGTACATATGTGAAAATTATTACAAGACTTGAAATGTATGCCTTTGGTTAAATTATAAGTCTTGAAATTAGTAGTTATCAATTCATTGGTGGATTAAAACCAGGTATTTTAAGGGAATTAGCATTAAGATACTTTAGTGCCTATGTTGAAATTTTTCGATTTTCTCTCATGGTGGATATGGACATAAATGTTACCCATAAATCTCATGGATTTGATAAGAAATGAAAAATTGAATTCAAAGCCAATTGAAATAACCATGGAGAGAACGAGATGAGATTTCCTTTATGCTCAATATGCTGGAAGAAACATGAATGAAATTTTCTTAAGGGATATGGTAAATGTTTTAAGTGTGGAAGTTAAGGTCACTGGGAAAATGATTTTCAATGTGATGAGAAAAAGTTTTCTATGGGTCAAAATTGATAGATAACTATATGGAATACACCACCCACACTCTAGTGATTCAAATTCATGGATTCTGGGAATTATGTGAATCAATTTCCCAATCCAAGGGATAATATGGAAGATAAGGAAAAAAAATATATAAAGTATAAGGATAAATGGAAATCTTATGAAATAAAAATGAAAAATTAAATCATGTTAATTAGGGAACATTTATCCCCCACTCTTTAGTTTGGAATTTCATGTCTAATTTTGTATGAGTAAGACCTATGCAAATCTTGTTGTTCATAATTTAGTGAAAGGAGATGTGATTATCTCCCTCTATATGAATTATAGAATAATTAAACATATATGTATTTTTCCAGTATATTTTTACATAAGTATTTTAAAGTATTTATTGAATGATATTGTTAACCATAAAAAGTGATTGAGGTGATATTTTTTGAGAACATATGATTAAGGGAAATATAACCCCTAATATGTGCATGATGTTGGAATAATAAGAATTCCAAGATATATTTGATTATGATAAAATAAATGGGAAGTTTTTATGACCTTGTAAATGATTATTAATATGACGAAAAGGTGGTTAGGGATTGAGTTTATAGAATTTTTAGATTTATGGTATGAGGAAAGAGTTAATATTTGAAATCATGTATGTTTTCAGAGAAGTTTTCTCGTACATGATAATTTTCTTCACATGTTTGGTGCATGAATATTAAGAGATATATAATGTTTTTTTGGGGATTAAGAATAAGTTAATTTTAAAATTTTAGTGACCTTAATTTGGAAGTTTTTTTTTTAATTTTTTGAAAGGATCATAAGGGTAACAATTTATGATGTTTTTTACATTTAACATTGGACAAGGTTTTAGAAATTAATGTATTACATAAACATATGAATATTTATGTTCATTGGATAACCTATGCTAACCATTTTGTTATGATGATAACTAGAGTTATATGGAATGAGTTTTCATCCCATTATATAACTTATAACCATCTAGTTTTGTAGGCATTATAGTTTAACATCATTTCATGGAGTAAAAAATGTAGTGAATATTGATCAAGGAAAAACCAATGAGTGATATTGTACTAATGAGGTGAAATCAAGTAAGTATATCATCTAAAATGATTTTGAAATAAAAGGATATCCTATTATCATTATCTTTGATGATATCAATGACCTTTTTCATACCTATCTAACCTATGGTTTTTTAGTCATTAACCTTCTAATGACTATGATCTTTATCATTCTTCATCAGAACTTGATAGTTAAAATTATATTCCATGTATATATTTTCACTTTTAAAAAATATTCTCCTAATCAGAATCCTAGTTATGTGGTGATCTTCATACTTTACTTTCCCTCTTTTTAAGAGGAAGTTTTATTTACACTTTTTATGATGAGGGTTTCACACAAAGGAATTTTCAAATATCCACCTTATATTTTTGAAGTCAAATTTCAAATTTTATGGACATAAGTTTTTTGATATTATTAATCATATCTGGATGGTATCTTATCGATTGGAACTTCAACCTAATATCTCTCAAGTTCTAGATGTGTTCCATGTATCTCTCTTGAGGAAGTAGATACCTAATACTTCACATGTACTAAAAATAGAGTTTATACCAATGGAGAAAGATCTTTCTTATAAAGAACAACTGATAGAGTCTCTGGATCATATAGATAAAGCTATACAAAACAAGAATGCTCACCTGGTTAATAATTTTTCAGAAAAAAAACTCAAATTTTAGAAAGCTATATGGGAACATGAGGATGCGATGAGGTAGAGGTATCTTCATCTATTTATATTTTAGTAACAAATTTCAAGGGAGAAATTCATTTTTAAGGGAGGGTATAATGTAACACCCCAATATTTTATAGTATGTCACTATTTAAATAAATTTAATCATTTTGATATCATGATTACATAGAACACCAAGCTTAAGAGAACTAAAAAATATTATTATTTTAACATGATTGTTATAACCTAGCCATTAAATTTGGGGGAATGAGTAGTATTAACCCCAATATAAAATATTTAATTTTCCAACTCATTGTTAATATATTAATTTATTCTTAGGAAATAAACATAATTTTTTTTGTAAATTCATTTTGTTCTTCAAATTTAATTTTTCTTAAAAAATAAATTTTTATTTTTTTTTTCCATTAGAAAATAACTATAATTATTTTTTTACACTTTTATAAAATTTATTTGATAAAATTAACACCATTCATTGTAACATACCATTACCCGCTTTCAGCTAATTACCTCCCCCTTTCCTATATTCCTCTTGAATTGGGAGTGTTTTAGGACCCCTACTGATGGAGAGAATTTGTTGGAAAAAATGAATTAAAGTTCAGAGATAAATTTTAATTTGAATTAATTGAATCTAGGTATAAACATGTAATTGATTTTTGGGATTCTTTTCGAGTTCAGAGAATGCCTCTGTGGGTTTTTGTGTATTTGTGTAAGAATCTGCAGTTTTTGTAGTCTACAAGAGATATACACACTATATAGTGGGAGTTCACACCTTATATGACATGTAAGGTAGATGTCATGAATATGGTGCACAATGTGAAGTGAGTATATGAAATTTATATATTACATGCCTTGTAATAATAAAAGACCAGTTTTTAATAAAAATGTGATGGGTTTTTCAGTGTATCCAAGCCCCAAGAATTACATGACTTGTAAATGAAATACACACCATGTAAATGTCATGTTGTTAAATTTAAGGGTAATACATCAGTTGTATTTTATTTCATTGTTCTGTATCTCCTATGAATCTCAACCTATAAGGATTCTCCAGTGATTTAGGGAGTTTTCATTCGATCTGGATTGATTATTTTGGTGATTGATCACCATTGTGTTTGAATTTCGTCTCTCTAGGTGAGTGAGCTTTTCTGATTATTTGTTTCTTTGATCACAGTGAAACCTATGCAATTTATTATCAGATATGTTGACCTATGGTGATGTTTCTTATTGTTTCCTTATAGATATGTAGTGTGGTATTATTTTTAAAGTCCATTCTTTGTTTGTTGTGGTGCGGTAGGTGTTCGTTTATGAGGTATGTGTTTTCTATTCAATGCCAAACCTTTTATTAAAGTGGATAAATTCTAAGATGTGTAGTTTTATTCTAGGGCCTCAATTATCATTATTTTGTTCCTATTATTGGTGGATCCTTTATGGGTGTGTGTGACCCCATGATTTGAGATAGGTGGTTCCATCTCAAGCCTATGTTGGTGAACTACATTGATCATATTTTGATAAATTTTTTTATTAAATTAAATATAATTATATCATTTATTGTAATTATGTGTGTGTAATAATGTTTTTTATAAAATATGGTTTTCCAATAGTTTTGGTAAATAAAAAGGGTTTTCAAAATATTTTTAAATGGTTTTCAAATCATGAAATTATGAAAATGAACTAATGAATTGGTTTGGAAAATAGATCACATTGGAAGCCTTGGTCACTTAGGTGGATGGTATAGTAATAGGTCTCATACACTATATTAGAATTGGTCATGTGACTTTTCTCTACTCCCTAGGAACATTGTTCTAGGGACATGTTAGGCTGATTTGGGGGTTTACTAGCTAGGGGGATCCTATTACCTCTAGACTCAATGTATATATATAGAGGCTTGATTCGTATGCAATTTTCTATGTTACGTATTACTTTTCTAGCTATCTAGATCTATTGTGATCCTTGGAATGATGTTACCTATGCTTCTTGACTGACTTGGGATGCTTTTGTTTTGTATTATTTTATTGTTCAAGCATGGATTTTGATATGATATGTCTTTCATGATTTCTTTTGACTTGATATATCAGCTATGTTATTTGTATATGGAATGAATTGAAACTGATTTACATTATTTACTTGGAAATGTGAAAAAATGGGAAATTAAACTATTTTTCCATGTGTTTTATATATGAAAACTTTTTAATTATTATAATTCCTTGTTTTCTTTAAAGTTGATAATTATTGTATTATAAATTAGAAACATGATATAGAACACCTGGGTGAGACCCTACTAAACATGTTAGCTCACATACTACATAACTCTTCATCGATGCATTGACATGGTTTTGTCTTTCAATATAAGGAAACTAAAGGTTCCACAATGAGGAAGTGATAGTTTCAGTTCATTGGGATGGGTAGCTAGTGGTGAGATTATAAGAGTTTTCCCATATTAACACATAGATTAGTTGGTTTTACAATTTTAGTTGTCCTTTATAGATGCAATTGTACATGGAGATTGTTTTACTCTTCAGTTGTTTAGTTTAGGTTGTTTGGTTTCAGTCATGGAATATATTTGTATTTCACTATTTCTCTCTGTTATATATAAATATTTATATATTCTATATCATTACTTCTAGTTCGGTGAAATCATTTACTATGTTTGTTGTTTGATGCCCGAGTGCTATTTTCCAGCCTGTGGGGATCGCGAACACCCTTAAGGTATGTGGTGTATTGGGTTGGTACTAGTTTGAGAGGGTTTTAAGGTTGGTTCATTACAAAATGGAATAAAATGACTTTTGGTTTAGATATTTTTCCTTGTTTTGGTATGTTTGATAGGCTAGAGATAGGATTATTGAAACTTGATAGGTAAATTATGATATGTGCTTGGAAAACTCTTACTGTGATGAGACTCTAGTTAACATGGGATGTTGGGAAGTGTGTATCTTGTTTTGAGTCCTTGGTGTTAATATTATTTTTTTATTATGGTTTTTCTAGTTTGAACTGAGATTGTTCTATTTTATGATTGTTTTTTTTGTTTTGATGTGTATCAGTATTCCTTTGACACCTATTCTGTTGGTTCCTCAATATGGTGAAACTAATTTACCTTAATAGAATCCAATGATTGTTTAGAAATTTATTGAGGTTTTCATGCAAGTAGCTCATGCTATTCACCAGAATGTACCACAATCTTAGTACATAGTTGTTGAGGTAAAATCTGGAGCTGTAGGAGAAAGACATCGATCATAGTAGTTGTTGCGGTAGAAACACCATCCTTTAAAGGTACTAATGAATCGTAAGTGGAAGAGGGTTTTCTTGAAAATATCGATCAGATCTTAAACATCATGGAAACACCTAAGAATATCAGGTTGAAGTGTGTGGCATCCAAACTTGAGGGTCCTAACAAGCATTGGTGTTATCCCACGGTACAAGAAAATAAGCACGTGGGTTTAGAATAGAATGTTTTTAATATATTATTCTTCTAATAGATTTTTATAGAGTCATTAATGATGAACGAACCTTCAGATTTCCCCTTTTTCATTATGTAGAGCATTTGGTGTTAAAATACACCAATCGGTTTGTTGAGATGGTTTATTTTACAATGGAGGTTGTATATAATGACCAGTTGAAATCTCATATGTACTTGTAGGGTTTGTGACTAGATATCAGATCACAGGTATTTATATAGAAGCTTTCAAATTATACGGAGATAGTGGACAAGGTAATGATGTAAGAAATAAATATATAAGGTAATTTTGAATATTATGCACCTTCTATTCCACCTAGTGGAAACTTTAGTGGCGTACTAGGGAAAAAAGAATGTGGCAAGATCATTAGAGGAGTGGTGAAGTTGGTCTCTAGAAACATGCCTCTTCATCATCTCCAGTTGAAGCTAGTAGTGTGCCTCTGACTTGATATCAGTGTGGAAAGGTTGGACACATGCGATGTTCTTGTAATTCAACTACAAATATGTGCAATGGTTGTGTACGTTATAGTCATATGAATAATTTTTATCTAGATATGTCTACTCTTAGATATGGTCCGTGATCACTGGATGTAAAGGAAACTGTGGTATAGTCATTTTATTTGAAGACTATAGCGCTCCATCCACACACATATGGAGTTAAGGACATTCACATAGTAGATGAGTTTCTTGCATATCTAAATGTAAGTCCAGCAATAATGAGAGGTACTATATTTACTAAATCTCTAGAAGATATTTCTTTATTTGATATTGGTGCCTCGCACTCATTTATATCTGTCCATTTTGTTGATATGATAGCCTTCCAACAGAAATCAGGTATTATGTCATAGAGTTAGTGATACCTATTGGGAAGAGAAAAGAAAAGGGGTTTCAGTGTCCTTCTTGCGCACTATTGATAGCTAATGCGAAGCTAGTCGGGGATTTTCTAGTTATTTATTTGGATCTGATCAACGTCATCATCAGGATGGATTGAATTATTTCTCATTGTGTAGAGGTTTATTGTTATCATTTATGTGCCTTGTTTACTACGAATGATTGGAGATCATGGGTGTTTTAGGGAGAGTGGGATATGAGGTTTGTCCATGAAGGACCTTCCAATCCAAAGATTAAAAGTTATTTGTTTTTTATTATAGTTGATCCTAATGACGTTTCTTCTATTATTGATCTTACCACCATTTTTTCAGGGAATTCTGTAAATTTTCCCAGACAATTTCTCTAGGTTTCCTCCAAAAAGGGAGGTAGAGTTTATGATTGACCTGGTTCTAGGGAGGCAACCGATATCGATACCTTATTATATTATGGAACTAGTGGAGCTGGAAGATATCAATATTTGGTTGGATGATCTAATGGTGAAGGGTTTTGTTCTAAATAGTGTTTATCCTTGGCTAGCCCTAGTGCTCATTTTTAAGAAGGCAGATCGTTCACTCTGGTTATTTATAGACTATCTGAAGTTGAACTGGGTAACAGTTAATAAAAAAGTACCCATTGCCTCATGTGGATGATTTGTTTGATCATTTAAGGGTGGGAATGGGTAGTGGTTTTTAATGATTGATATTTAGTTGGGTTATCACCAACTCATATTTCGAGAGTGTGATTTACCGAAGATGAATTTCAGGAGTAGTTAGGGCTATTAAAAAAATCTTGTGATTCTATTTTTTTTAACAAACACTTATATTGTTTTTATGGATTTGATGAATCAAATATTACAACATTATATAGAAACTTTTTTGGTGGTGTTTTTAAAATATATTTAGCTTTATTGAAGATCTTATTGAGAGAACAAGCACCATCTGAGATTCGTTTTGGAAATCATGAGAAGTCAGTGTTTGTATGGAATATTTAGAAATGAAACTTATAGATTCCAGAAGTTAAATTATTAGGGAACATGATTTCTAATCATGGCTTATCAATTGAGCTGGAGAAGTTAAAGGATTTCCTTCAATGGGAAGAACCATGGGACATGTTTAAAATTAGAAGCTTCCTTGGTCTTGTTGGATACTACCAGTGGGTTTTCAAGGATTTCTCAAAGTTGGAGTTACCATCGACTACTCTTACTAAAAAAGGGTTGAAATTCACATGTGATAAAAAGTGTCAGTCTTATTTTGATGAGTTTAAAAGAATTATAACATAGTATCATATTTTGATCTCATATGATCATATTAAAGTACATGTGGATTTTTGTGATAATTATGGCATTGGTTTGGGTTCTGTGCTCATGAAGGATAATCATGTGGTGGTTTACGAATCTCTTCAACTTACAACACATGAGAAGAATTACCCCACTCATGACTTAGAGATTTTCTATTTTAAAAATGCACTAAGTATTCGTGGCATTATTTTTTGGGGGAGAGGTTCATAGTCTTTTCTAACTATAAGAGTAAATAAATATATTTTCTTAGAAATACATGAATCTTAGATATAGGAGGTTAGTGGAATACCTTCATACATTTGTCTTGGATATCATATACACCTTGGTGAAAGAGAATTTCATTGTAGACAATCTTCATAGGAAAGTTTCATAATAAGATATTTAGGAATTGTAGGAAGAGTGGAACCTTATAGGGATTTTTTCTTAGATCCGTGTGGATGATCAAGAGGTTGTTTCATGTAAGGTTTTTTCTAGTGTTTAGTTATCATAATCTCTCCTTGAGTCTATTATACAGAATAAACAACAGGATTATGAGTTCATAGGAAATTTCCATAGTTGATTCAAATAGGAATCTTAGTTTTACATTGAGGTTGTGGATAATTATCCAAGAGGTTATGGGGAATCAGGTCAGGTTGAGAAGAACTTACCATTCATAGAAATACATTCACATAAAGCCTAATAATCAGATCATGGAGGATATTATAAGTTAATGAGTCATGGATTTTGGCAGATCTTGGGATATCCATCTTGGACTAGTTCTGTTTACTTATAACAATAGTTTTTAGCTATAGATTAGAATGGATCCTTTTTAAGATTTTTATGGTCATCCTTCCAGATCAACTCTTTTTTGGGAAGAGGTGGGTGAAGATTTTTTTGGTGGGATCAAGTTTGGTTTGTAGATTTTGGTAAGGATTCTAGGCATACATCAACATCTAGTTACAACTCAGAGTTTACAAAAATATTCTGTGGATCAACGGTGTCTTCCATTGGAGTTTTCCATAGGTGACTGGGTTTTCTTGAGTTTTTCTCCATGGTTGGGTAACCTTTGGCTTGGAAAACATGGAAAGTGACAGTTGAGACATGTGGGACCATTTGGGGTCACTGAGCATCTTGGGTTGGTTTCTTATTGGTTGGAATTTCTAGTTTAGTTAATAGGAATTCATGATATTTACATGTATCATAACTTATGAAATTTCATCCTTATCCCTATCATGCTACGAGTTGAGTGAATATTGAGTTAGATCTATATGTTTCCATTGTTGAGAAACCTGTTGATATTGTTTAATCTGAAGTGAAAGTCTTATAAGGTGAGTCGATTTTGTTGGTCAGATTGTTATGGAAGTATAGATCAAATTCTCATGAGACTTGGGAATGTGATTTTTTGATGAGGGAGTAGTGTTGTAACCTATTTTCCAGATTAGATTCTTCCACTTGAATTCGTAGGGACGGAAAGACTTATGGTGGGGAGTTTTCAAAATCCCATTACCAACTTTTAGTTAATTATATTCTCCTTGCTTGTTTTCCTCTTAAATTGGGTGCATATTGGGACTCCCATGGATAGAGATAATTTTTTTGGGAAAATGAATTGATGTTCAGAGATAGATGTTTATTTGAATTAATGTAAACCATGTATAATCATGTAACACATTTGTGGGATTCTCCTTAAGTTAAAAGAATGCCTGAGTGATTTTTCGACATTTCATGTAATAATATATAGAATTTTTAGTCTATAGAAGAGATATATATCATGTAATGGGGTTATAGATTACGTAAGTTCTGTATGGAAGATGTTGTGAATTTAGTGCACATAGTGAAGTGACTACACACCATGTAATAATAAAAGACCAACTTTTAATAAAGAGGAGATGGGTTTTAGTGTATCTGATCCCTAAGGATTATACGACATGTAAAGGTATTACATGCCATTTAAATGTAATGATGGTGAATTTTACGGTGTTTCATCAGTTTAATTTTATTTCATTCTCCCATAGATCCTTTGTCTCTTGAACTCGATTTATTCTCTAATTATTTTCAAAGTCTTTGTTATATGCATATTTATTCGTTCAGTGATGATCAACATTACGGTTGTATTTTTTCTCTATAGGCGTGAAATAATTTATACTTATTCATTTATTTGATCAAGGTGGCACTGTTGCATTATGTTATTAGATCTGTTGACCCATGGTGATGTTTTTTTCTATTTAATTCTAGATCTTCGGTGCTATCTTGTTTGGGAAGCTGTTCCTTTTTTGGTTGTTGTATGGGTGGTGTACCCACTTAAGGTATATATTGTTTCCTCTTCTCCAACAACTCTTTTATCAGATTGGTTCAATTCTAAGATATATAGATTGATTTTAGGGCTTATTTGTTTTTGTTTAATTCCTCTTGTTGTTGAGAACTTTTTGGGCATGTGTGACCACTGGTTTTGAGATAAGTGGCTCTGTATTTATCCTATGGTAGTGAAATTAATTTTTATTTTTTGATAATTTTTTTATTAAATTAAATTTCATTATATGATTGATTGGAATTGTGTGTGTGGAACTGGGTTTTGGTAAAAGATGTGTTTCATGTAGTTTTGGTAAAAAAGGGTCTCTAAAACATTGTGAAATAGTTTGTGAAATGGATTTAAAATTATGAAATTAAGAAAAAGGATTGATGAATTGGTTTGGAAAATAGATCACATGGAATGCCTTGGGTACTCATGTGGAAGGTATATTAATATGTCACATCCACTATCAGGGTATTTTCTCATGGGGCTTATCTCTGGTCCCTAGGCCTGTTGTTCTTGGGACCTGTTAGACTTATTGAGGGTTCACTTTATAGTGTGTTCCTTATATCTCTAGTATTGATGAATATTTATAGTGTCTTGATACATATAAAATTATCTATGTTAGGTATGTGTTTCCTAGCTATCCTGACCTAGTGCGATCCTTTGCGTGATGTCCCCCGTGCTTCTTGGCCGATTTGGGATGCTTTTAGTTTATAATGTATTGTTGTACTACCATGGATTTTGATATGATATGTGATGCATGATTTGTTTTGACTTGATATATCTATTGAGATATTTTGATATAAAATACTTTGAAACATATTTACATTCTTTACTTGAAAATGTGGAAAAAGGGGAAATTAAAATTTTTCCAAGATTTTGATATAATAAAAATGTTAAATTATTATCATTACCTGTTTTATTTAAAGTTTATAAGGCTATGATTATTGTTCAGAGACTTGATATAGACCACCTGTGTGAGAACCTACTGATCCTGTTAGCTCACACCCTATGTACCTCTTCGATGATGATTAGATTTGGTTACATATTTCAAAGTAGGGAAAAGAAAGGCACCGAAGTGACACGTCTAGGTTTTCTGTCAGCTAAGATTGGTAGCTAGTGGTGAGATCGTGGGAGTCTTCCCATGCTATCACATGGATTATTTGGTTTTCCTATTTTAGCAGTCCTTTGTGGTTGTACGTGTACTTAGAGATTGTTTTTAATCTTGAGTGGTTTACTTTCCACTGTTTGGTTTTAGTTATAGAAGATATTTATATTCCACTCTTTCTATCTATTATATATATATATATATATATATATTTGTTTGTGTGTTCCATGTCCTTGCTTTAGGTTGTGAGAAATTGTTCCCTTTATTTTTTGTTTAACACTCTAGTGCTGGTCGCCAGCCTGTGGGGATCAAAAATTCTCTTCCGGTATGTGGTGTATTAGTTAGGGTACCCGTTTGAGAGGGTATTCAGGTCCGTTTGTTACAATTTTTATTTATCTTTGAAAAATTATATTAGGATGAATTGTTTAGAATAGTCATAAAAGTTTAATTTTTTAACGAATAGTAAAAAATACCGTTTTTATAAAAATCATCATTTTATTTATATTTAAAATCCATTTTATGATATTAAATTTATCTAAAAATAACTTAAGAAATTTTTATTTAGATATAATATAAATTAGTTACATTTAAAAATTATTTAAACCTTATTTTGGTATAAGTCTATTTTTGGGATAAAAAACAAATTTCTAAAAAACGTTTTTTCGTTAGGTTTTAACAATTTTATTTTAAATGTAATTTTTCAACTTATGTGTTTTGAATTTTTAATTATGGAATCCATATTTTGAATAAGGAGGTCCAAATTCGGTTTTCAGTTCATTTCCATTTTTAGGCATAAAAAAAGTTACCGTGGTAAAAAAAAGATTTACCGTGGTATTGGTAAGATAATGTAGAAGGTTAAAGTTAAAAGATAAAAGAATAAAATAACTAAAAATGTCTACATTAAATTATAATTTTATGATTTTATCAACCTTTAACATCCTTTAAAAAATTAATTATCCACCATTTGTTTGGAATTAATTCCTCCCAAATGTGGTTGACTTTAAATATAAAATAATCATTATTTAATCACTAAAAACCACCCCCTCAAGTGTAAATATCACTCCTCACCATCACCTTTATCCTTAATATAATTGAATCTCTTAAAATATAAAAAAAATCCATCCAATACCAAATCTACCCATATACAAGTGCTTATAGTATCACCCAATTCTCAATTCCATGTTCCTTAAGGGTTTCATAACAAAAGAAATATTCAAGATGTAACTTTCTCAAAGAACTTATCTTAACTTATTTTTTATTATACCTTATATTCACCTCCTTTATCCATAAGATAATAATAAATATAGTGTCATATATATACTGTAATGTTATATTTATAATTTAAAATCTTTTATCCACCCCTTTTCTTGTCTCCTCTTATTCAAAGAAATGAAACCATTGTCTAAATTATGGCGGCTAACCATCTCCATGAATAATGATTTTTTTTCGCCATTACCTACTTCAAGGATGGACATAAAAGTATTATTATTGTTAAATTATATATTAATAGATATATTATAGCCTATTCAATGTTCTGGAAATAATATATTTTCATAACAATAAATAAAACTAAAGTAGTTCATGATGGTCGAAAAACCCATCAAAATAAAATAAACATTTATCATTAACATTTTATCAAATGAATCACAGTAACTGTCACGACCCGCCTTCACCAAAATGAGGGAAGGGACAACGGATTTCCAGAACCTTCCTTCTTTAAGTTTAAGGAGAGATAATGACCCCTGAGAGCCGCCTTCAATAGGTCCTGGAGTGGCGACTAGAACCAAGGGTATAGAATCACACCCAAGATGGAAGGCATTACCCTTTTTATTTTAATAGGATCGGGAGATAAGATAGTAAATCCCAAACAACACCAAAAGTTGAAGGTAAAGGTAAATCCTAAAGTAAACCATTCTCATATGCATGTTCAAGAGTAAAAGATACAAGTCACAATAAATCCAAAGGTAAGTACCAAGAAAAAGGGAAACGACAACAGAAACTGCCCCAAGGTCTGAGCTAGTACGGTACCACATGATCCCTAAAGTCCTCCTAGAAAACTGAAAGTATTTTTATATACGTAGGGTGAGCATATAAGTATACTCAGTAGGGAAAAACAAAGACCCACGTGCATATGTGGGGAGGCATTCTAATGCCCTGTGAGAAAAGAGACAACCAAAGCACCTCGTAGGGAAAACTATCCACCCAAGGCTCACCAAGGCACACTCCACAAATAACGCAAGTCAAGTAATGTATAGTAATAGCACATCGATGTTTGGGTACCCCGCACCACTTTCCCACTGGTTATGGAAGACATCCTATGCATCGAACCAATCCCGCCATTCTCACCGCAGTCCCACTGCCTAACCCTACCCACACACACTGGGGCCATAACCTCATCGTAGACCCACTTCCAAACCCCTCCCGTATACATCTGGGCCATAACCGCCATCCCGCCTGCAGACAGCTGGGCCACAACCACCACGCGTAACCACACCCGCAAACACCTGGGTCAGAACAACTACTGCCATGCCTAAAGACACCTGGGCCTCATCCCGAAGACACTTGGGAAACAACCTGCCCGCAAACACCTGGTCCAAACACTACAACTACCCTGCCTGAGGATTCTTGGGCTAATAATGGACTTCATTCCATCACAGCCTACCCGAAGAGTCTTGGGCTATTCAGGAAAGGGAGAATAAAGGAGCTAATAACCAGCCACTCATAGGAGTGTTGGTAAAAACACTCTCCCCCATGAAATGGGGGCGTTCGGTACTAAGTTCTCAACTTAGGTGGGGCGCGAATAAGAAACATAAAAACTACAGATATATGTATAGGTAACAAGCACTCATCCCAACCCAGGATTCCAAAACCTAAGCAGAAACAACCTCATTACTATTCATTCATAAAATAACAACACAACACTCACGGCCAAGTCAAAACTCATTCTCAAAACCAATTCCCCATTTAAATCATTCTTGTTTCATGTTGAAAAAACCCAATTTAGATGAATCCTACACAACTGGGCAACTAGCAGGCGTAATGACAAGCCATGAGAAAAGAGAAAAAGTCAACATCAATTTAAGCATTCACACCCAGTTCTATTGTAAATTTACAACAACAAAAGGGGATTAGTGAGATCCTTTAAAGTATTGGAACCAAAGAAAACCTCACAAATGGGATAAGTGAGATCCCTCTAAGTACTAGAAATAAGGATAACCCCGAGACATAGCCCCATGTCCCCAAAACTAGGAACCAATGATTTGTCAACAATAGAGGATCCCACCTGAGTTCGTGTAACATGCAGAGCAACCACAAAGTTTCAGACTCACAACCAAGAGGATCCCATCCTCACCCACATCACCCCATAGGTAATCAAACAGAATAACACACCTACTACCAAATAGAGTTAGGAAACTTATAGGTTTAAGCACATCATTCATTATTTTGTTCTTTCTATTGGTTATCCGGGGTGACCACACATGGCTTTATGTTCACTGGGTATCCATTTAATCCACCGAGTTTACCGGATTAACCAATTTCCAAGTTACAATCATTTAATCATCACAGAAGGCAAGGGTTCATTAGTGCGAAAGGAAAGACCACCAACAACCATGATTTTCAGTGGGCATATCCCGATAGTTCACTACATAAACATCAAGTAAGAGAAGAAAAACAGAACAAAAACACATCGTTCACACCCCTTACCTTAATTCTTTAAAGTCCATTTTTTTTCTTTATTAAGGTTTTGTTTCACCCACTCACATAGGAACAATATCATACCCACCACACATGATACATAGAAGGGAAAGATGAAGGAAAAATCCCTACCTGGTTGATCAAGGATCGATGTTTTTCTCCATGCGCCAAGAATAGGGGATGCGCGACTTTCATGGGAGGAATTTCATGGACTCCAAGAGGTGCAGAAATCTCCAGCAGAGGCACACCACAAGACATGGAAAAAGAGAAACTCGAGGAGCACTAGGAAGAAGAAGGAAATTCTGCCAAGAAGAAAAAGAATAAACTCTAGCGGGAGATATAAAGAGGAGATCATACTGTTACGGGATATGGAATTTTAAACGTTTGGAAAGTCGGATCGCAGTTTCCTATGTGTGTGGGCAGTTACACATGATGATATTAAGGTGTTATTTAATAACCCCCATAAGGGAGGTTTCCTAGGATTTTAAGGAATTAATTATGGGCTTTAAATGGATTTAAAAAGGGTAAAAGAATAAATTTATGTCGAAAATTACATTGTGGGAGCGGGACTGGGAAAAGAAAACGGAGGGGTGAGTGAGGACACGGTGCCACCGTCACGGTGTAACCCTTATGGTGCCACCGTGGCCGGTGCCACTGTTTTTGTGAAGCCTTATTTTGGCAAAGTAATGGCCAGGGGGGGTCCGGGCCATTACATCAAATACCTCTCAAACTATTCTTGCCCTCGAGAATTAAAGTGTGATCTGAAGAAAGGAGAGGGGTCCAAAAAACCACCTCAATAGATACCTCTCAGGAGTAGACCTGAACAATCAAAATCATACCGCTCCTCTCCCTCATGCAACCATGAAAAGAAAAAGATTAAACCCTCCGGTCATGTGTCGAGGGGTTTCAATTCCTCCATGGTAAGATACTATCCACTTTGGGTGGAACTGAATTGCCCACCCGGGTTTAGGCACATCCACTCTAATGAATCTTAACTAGGGATTAGGTCCTCCCCTCCCCAATATTCAGGACACTTCACACACATCCACAGAAAAGGAAAACCTCACATTCCATAATTAACAATGTAAAGGGTTCCATCAACCAAGTATAAACAGAACAAAATAAAACTCAAAACAGCTCTGGGTACTGGGTGTGCATCTTCGTCTCTCATTCCCAGGTACTTTCCTCAAGCCCACCGTGTCTCCACAACACACAAACCAAAGGAATGGTTCATACACGAAGAACCTTCTCTTCATGACCTTTGATCATCACTGGTTTCTCCACAAATGTTGCATCATCCCCGATATCTAGATATCCCCAGTCGAGGACAGGTGAATATTTGTGCAGATACCGACGAAGCTGGGACACATGGAAGACATCGTGCACCCTTTGTAGCTGTAGTGGAAATGAAAGCTGGTAAGCCACCTCACCCGCCCTCTTCAACACCTTGAAGGGTTCAAAGAACCTGGGAGAAAGCTTACTTCCCATGCTGAACCTCCGCTACCCACGCCGATGGGAGACCTTCAAGAATACGTGGTCCCTGACCCCGAACTCCAAGGGTCCCCTCCTGTTATCGGCATATGAATTATATCGGTCCCGAGCTGCCTTCATCCTCTCCTGTATAATCTGAACCTTCTCACTCATGATCTGCACCGCCTATGGGTCAATAACACTTGTTTCCCCAACCTCAGTCTAGCACACAGGTGAGCGACATGGCCTTCTGTACAAGGCTTCGAATGAAGCCATGAAAATGGTTGAGTGATAGCAATTATTATACGAAAACTCTACCATAGGCAAGTGTTGCACCCATGATCCTCCAAAGTCCAGGATACATGCCCGTAGCATATCTTCCATTTTCAGGATGGATTGCTCCGTCTTCCCATTTGTCTGGGGGTGGAAAGCAGTGCTAAGACGTAGCTGGGTGCCGAAAGCATGCTACAATCCTTTCCAGACTCATGAGGTGAACCGTGCATCCCTATCCGAGATTATGGACCTTGTAACTCAGTGTATCCACAACAACTCATCCACATACCTCCATGCTAAGGCATCCACTACACCCGACTCCTTAATCACTAGAAACTGATCCGATTTCGTCAATCGGTCCACCACTACCCAGATAGCATCGCAGCCTCCTTGAACCCTAGGTAGCCACATGAAGAAATTCATTGATATGTCATCCCACTTCCACTCGGGGACATCTAAAGGTTGCAAAAAACCGCATGGAACATGGTGTTCAGTCTTCATCTGCTGACACACTAGGAATTTGGCCCTAAACTCTGCCATGGCTCGCTTCACCCCGGGCCACCAGAACTGACATCTCAAGCCCTGGTACATCTTGGAAACCCTCGGGTGCACTGCTAGGGGTGAGTTGTGGAAATAACTAAGAAATCTCTTGCACATCGCCTCTAGAACAAACAACTTTCCTCGGAGAATCACCCGATTATGACCATCCTCCGTCCACCCTTCTAGAGCATCACCTTGGATAACCTGGTCATGAATCACTTCGCTTTCCGGGTCTCCCCATTGGGACTCCTCTACCTGCCGCAACAGAGAAGACTGCACTGTCATCTAATACAGGCAGCCTCTACCACCTTTCATCCTCGCATCCAGGTGCCGGGCAGCTAACTCCTCCATCACCTTCCAAGCATCTTCCGAATCTCAAACCACATCCTTCTGCGACTTCCTACTCAAGGCATCGACCACCACATTCCCTTTTCCTGAGGTGTAGGAAATCTCAAAGTCGTATTCCTGAAGGAACTCCACCAACCTACGCTGCCGCGAGTTCGGGTACCACTGGGAGAAGATATACTTCAATCTTTTGTGATCAGTGAAGACCATGAAGCGCTCCCCGACGAGGTAATGCCGCCACAACTTTAGTGTAAAAATGACCGCTGCAAGCTCCAGGTCATGGGTGGCATAATTAGGCTCATGGGAACGTAACTTCCTAGACCCACAAGAGATCTCCCCTTGTCACTGCATCAACTCACATCTGAGGCCTTTCCCTGAAGCATCAAAGAACACCTCATACGCTGCCCCTTATTCTGGAAACCTCATCACTGGGGCACTAACCAACTTATCCTTCAGATAGCAGATGTTTTCCTCGCACTTCTCGTTCTACACAAAAGCCTGGTCCATCTTGGTCAAAGCCGTCAAAGGTGCTACAACTCTGAAGAAGTTGGGTACGAATCTCCAGTAGTAACCTGCCAGCCTGTGGAAACTACGAACCTCTACCATGTTCTTGGGTGATACCCAAGAAACAACCGCATTGACCTTCGATGGGTCCACTGCTATCCCCTGCTCGGACACCACGTGCCCAAGGGAGTGTACTTCTCGCATCCAGAACATGCACTTGGACAACTTCCCATAGAGTTGGTGCCATCAGAGGACCTCCAAAACCATTCTCAAGTGCTCAGCGTGATCCTCATCTGATCTTGAGTAGATCAAGATTTCGTCAATAAACATGACTACGAACCGATCCAGGTACTCCCAGAAGATGGAGTTCATGAGCCCCATGAACAAAGATGGAGTGTTCGTGATGCCAGATGACATGACTAAAAACTCAAAGTGCCCATATCTACATCTGAAGGAAGTCTTTGAGATGTCACCCTCCTTCACCCTCAGCTGGTGATATCCTGACTATAGGTCAATCTTCGAGAACAAACCTACTCCCCTTAGCTGGTTGAAGAGATCGTCTATCCTCGGAAGAGGGTAGCGATTCTTTACCGTTACCTGATTCAGCCTCCGGTAGTCTATGCACAGCCAGATACCACCATCTGCATTCTTCACGAACAAGACAAGAGAACCCCATGGTGATGCACTTGGCTGAATGAAACCCTTCTTCATCAGATCATCAATCTGAATCCGCAACTCTCCATGCTCCGAAGGTGCCATCTGGTAGGGAGCAATCGAAATCGGATGAGAACCAGGTTGAGAGTCTATCCCAAACTGTATGTCACATAGAGGGGGTAGATTTGTCACCTCATTAGGGAAGACGTCCATAAACTCAATGATGACCCCTGGAAATTCCACCATCTCCGCATCCACCGACTCCACTGATATCTCAGATAACAAAGGGAGGAGGGGTTCCCCTCGCTTGCTGTTTCCCTGGAAACTCTGCCCACCGATGAAAGTCACCCGTCGGCCACCCAAGTCTGAATACACAACCCTTCCTCGGAATCAGTCAATGATGGAACATAGAGAGAATATCTAGTCAATTCCTAGGATGACATCGTATGGTAGTATCTGCAATAGTAGAAGATCCCTGACTGACTGATGTGGCCCTATCATCTGTCTTCTTCTTTGAAAAACATACAGCAAGTCGGTCTGACCTCCCACTGATGTGCTCAGCACCAGGGGCACTGGAAGTCTCTCAGTGTCTAAACCTAGAGCATGGGCCAGACTGGGTGTAATAAAGGAGTTCGAAGCTCTTGTATAGAACAATGAATATGCAAGGGTACTAAACAAGCTGATCGTACCTCAAACGACCTATGGACCTGCTGGAACTGCTGCCTCCGTGGCATGAAACTGACCACGCCCAGCTCCTCTGCCTCTTGGATGTCAGCCACCTCCCCAACCAGGCCTGGGTCGAGGTCCCTGAGGAGCGCCCTAAGGTTGGCCTCCTCCTGCAACGTCTGCCCTCGGTGGAGCGGGAGCTTGCTGCCCCTGCTGCTGCTGCTGAAAGGGCCTAGCTGGGAACTGCTACTACTGAAGTGGGTGCTGGACCTGCCCACCCCCACCATACTGTAATCTGTCTGGGAACTGATTCTGAAGGTTCCCATGGCTTCCATAGATAAATAATCTTGTCCCTGGGCCCGAAAGAAAAGGGCGAGGGCAGGAAGGTCGGAACTGGAACTGCTAAGGCATACTCTTTGTTGGTCGAAACCTAGATGGTCCTCATGCTGGAGGCCTGCTGCTGATGGCCTTCCCCTTTGATGAGCCCAAATGGATCCCCTCTCATGACACACCTCCTAGTGTGTGCATCCTCTCCACAACTTCATCCATCTTCTTCACCTCTATGTATGTTGGTAGGGTGAAGTGAGTAACAGCGTATGGAAGAGAAGGTTGGAGTGCCTCCTCTAAACGTCTCTCCCGAGACTCCTCATTCGGAAAGAGGTCCAGAGAGAAGCGAAGGAGATCCTTGAACTTGATCCCCAAATATCTCACTAACAAACTCCCCTACTGAAGGGAGTGTAGCTCCTGCCTCTTCTCATCCTTAATCGTGGAAGAGAGGAATTCCGCCCGGAACTCATTATCGAAGTCTGCCCATGTCACCTTAGTCTCCCTCTTCCCCCCAAGAGCGTCCACCACTGACATGAAGCCCCATGCATCTGGATTATAGCCAGAAAAACCTAGTACTCCGTCGGAGCCCGAATCAAGCTGAAGGCTATCACCAGCTCCTCTATCCAGCTCTCCGTCTCCACGTCTGAGATGCTTCCCTCATACTTCCCGAGGGTTTGTCGCAGAAAAGCACGAAGCGTCTTCTACCACTGACCATCCTCCTCCTCTTGGTTAGTCCTCTGCCGATCGGCCAAGTCAACCTCCTGGGCCTCGATCGCCCGCACTACTCGTGGTTGCCTCCCAGGTGCCATAGCTTCAAGGTAAACAAGGAATTCCTAAGCCCGAGTAGTGTAGAATATTGTTCTTAAATTTTCTTAGACTTCTTTATTTATTTTGAATCCCCAAGACACCCATGAAACATAATAACACAAGTAATTATGATGTATGTACCTTTCCTAGGGTCTCTACCCTGCAATCAGTGTAGCCTCACTTGGTCGTTTGGTAGGTCCAGAGTCCTTGCATCGGATCACAGGGGGCCCTAAAATCCTATTTCCTAGCTGGTCTTCCCGGACCTAATTCACGCACCAAGGTCACCCAACACTGTTTCCCTACAATCCCATGCAATCCTCGCTATGTCTAACTCCATACTCCATCATATCTTTCAACACTCTTTTGATACCATTCTGTCACGACTCTCCTTCACCAAAAAGAGGGAAGGGACAACAGATTTACAAACCATTCCTTCTTTAAGTTGAAGGAGAGATAATTACCCCTGAGACCCACCTTCAATAGGTCCCGGAGTGGCGACTAGCACCAAGGGTATAGAATCACACACAAGATAGAAGGAATTACCCTTTTTATTTTAAAAGGATCGGGAGATAAGATAGTAAATACCAAACAACACCAAAAGATGAAGGTAAAGTTAAAGCCCAAAGTAAACCATTACCATATGCATGTTCAAGAGTAAAAGATACAAGCCATAAGAACTCCAAAGGTAATTACCAAGAAAAAGGAAAATTATAATAGCAACTGCCCCAAGATCCGAGCTAGTACGGTCCCGTACGATCCCTAAAGTCCTCTTGGAAACCTGAAAGAAATTTTATATACGTAGGGTGAGCATATAAGTATAATCAGTAGGGAAAACCAAAGACTCTTGTGCACAAGTGGGGAGACATTCTAATGCCCTATGAGAAAAGTGACAACCAAAGAACCAAGCAAGGAAAACTATCCACATAAGGCTCACCAAGGCACACTCCCCAAATAACGCAAGTCAAGTAATGTATAGTAATAACACATCGATGTTTGGGTATCCCGCGCCACTTTCTCACTGGTTATGGAAGACATCCTACACATCGAACCAATCCTATCATTCTCACCGCTGTCCCACTGCCAAACCCTGCCCGCAAAAACCTGGGCCATAACCTCATCACAGTCCCACTTCCAAACCCCGCCCGCACACACCTGTTCCATAACCGCCATCCTACCCGCAGAAACCTGGGGCACAACCACCACGTGTAACCACACCTGCAAACACCTGGGTGATAACAACTACTTCCACGCCCAAAGACACCTGGGCCTCATCTGGAAGACACTTGGGAAACAACCTGCCCGTAAACACCTAGGGAAACCGCTATAACTACCATGCCCGAAGATTCTTGGGATAATAATGGACTTCAGTCCATCACAGCCTACCCGAAGAGTCTTGGGCTATTTGGGAAAGGTAGTAGAAATGAGCTAATAACCATCCACTCATAGAAGTGTTGGAAAAAAACACCCTCCCCCATGGAATGGGGGCGTTTGACACTAAGTGCTCAACTTGGGTGGAGAGTGAATAATAAACATAAAAAATACAGATATATGTATAGGTAACAAGCACTCATCCAAATCTAGGGTTCCAAAACCAAAGCACAAACACCCTCGTAACTATTCATTCATAAAAGAATAGGACAACACTCACGACCAAGTCAGAACTCATTCCCAAAACCAATTCCCCATTTAACTCATTCTTGTTTCATGTTCAAACAAACCCATTTAAATGAATCCTATACTATTGGGAAACTAGAAGGCGTAACCACAAGCCAAAGTAAAAGAGAAACAACCAAAGTTAACTTAAGCATTCACACTCGGTTCGCTTGTAATGTTACAACAACAAAATGGGATTAGTGAGATCCATCAAAGAACTGGAACCAAAGAAAACCTCAAAAAAGGGATAAGTCAGATCCCTCGAAGTACTGTAAACAAGTAAAACCCCATGTCACAGCCCCATGTCCCCAAAACCAGGAACCAACGATTTCTCAACAATAGAGGATCCCACCCGAGTTCCTGTCACAAGAAGAGACACAACACAGTTTCAGACTCACGACCAAGAGGATACCATCCTCACCCACATCACCCCATAGGTAATCATACAGAATTACACACCGAATACCAAATAGAGTAGGGAAACTTCTAGGTTTAAGCACATCATTCATTATTTCCTTATTTCTGTTGGTTAGTCGGGGTGATCACACAAGGATTTATATTCTCTGGTTATCCATTTAATCCACCGAGTTTACATGATTAATCAATTTCCAAGTTACAGTCATTTAATCATCATAGAAGACAAGGGTTCATTAGTGTGTAAGGAAAGACCACCAACAAACATGATTTTCAGTGAGCATAGCCCAACAGTTCACAACATAAACATCAAGGAAGGGAAGAAAAATAGAACAGCAGCACATCGTTCACACCCCTTCCCTTCATTATTTAAAGTCTGTTTGCTATCTTTATTAAGGTTTTGTTTCATCCACTCCCATAGGAACAATAGCGTACCCACCCCACATGATACACAAAAGGGAGAGACGAAGGAAAAATCCCTACCTGGTTGATCAAGGATCGATGATTTTCTCCACGCGCCAAGAACAGGGGATGCACATCTTTCAGTGGAGGGATTATGTGGACTCCAAGAGGTGCCGAAAGTTCTAGAAGAGGTGAAACACAATCCACAAAAAAAGTGGAACTCCAGGTGCACCAGGAAGAATAAATAAATCCATCCGATAATAAAAAGAAGAAACTCTAGCGGGAGATATAAAGAAGAGATCCTACTGTTACGAGATATGGAATTTTGAACACCTGGAAAGTCAGATCGTGGTTTCGTACGCGGATGGGCAGTTACACATGATGATATTATGGTGTTATTTAATACCCCCATTGGGGAGGTTTCTTGGGATTTTTAGGAATTAATTATAGGCTTTAAATGGATTTAAAAACGGTAAAAGAATTAATTTATGTCAAAAATTACGTTGCGGGAGCGGGACTGGGAAAATAAAATGGAGGGCTGGGTGAGGACACGGTGCCACCGTTACAGTGTCACCATCATGGTTCCACCATGACCCGTGCCACCATCACTATGCCACCATGACCGGTGCCACCGTGGCCAGTGCCACTGGTTTGGCGGAGGCTTATTTTGGAAAAGTAATGGCTAGGGGGGTCCGGGCCATTATAGTAACATCATAAATAAAAGTGACATATGGTGAAATTTAAACTTTTTTATGTGTATTAATACCATTTCATTTCACTTATTGAGTTTTATTTCCTTTTTACAAGAAAATCCATAATTATACACAAATCAACTGACTATGAAATCATGAAATGAAAACACCCAAAACAATGAAAATAATGAAATATTATTAATGCATATGTTGTAATATGTTATAAAAGTATCATATAAGGTATTATAAATATGAATATGATTTTGGAATGAATTAATACCCTTATCTAAACCTTTATATATGAGGTTAAAGTATGAATAACTAAAGCAAACTGTGAGGTAATGGTTTCTCATCTCACTTTTACTTATATAAGATATAAGATGTATTCCCAAATTATTTATTTTTTGTGGTTTATATACTTTCCATTTATATAAGATATCATGAATCTAATTATTTCCACATAATTAAATGTTTCATTCTATAATTATTAATTTTATGGGGTATACAATTTTATTGATTTCAAAGTGGTAAGGGAATTATTAACACAATTTCCATTATTTGGGTTAAACTTATACTTCCTTGATAATGTTTTTATAAGGTTAATTGAGAAATGAATTTTTAATATCATATGTTGTATTTCTACTTTTTTATACGGACTTATAGATGATACAAATAATCTATTTCTTTTATCAATTATCAATTCAATGATATGATATTCATAAGGTACTTTCTTTTTAATATTTCCCTAAAAACTCTTTTTTTCTTCCATGTCCATGTTTTCTAAAACTGATTCCAAAAATATATTTACTGTTATTTTATGATTTTGTTTTAATTCATTTTTAGTCATGTTTTATTTTTATAAAACGTTTTGAATGGATTATTTTATTCATTTCCAAAATGACATTCTTTTTTACTTTTTTGAAAAAAATACGGAAGGAATATTATTTTAACTTATACTGTATGAGAGGTTTTCCCTCCATCGTGATGTTTTAATGATTTGATGTATCATTTATAAAATTACAAGGTTATTTTACAAGAATTTTTTTCCTTTATAATTGTGTGACTCTTTAAAAATAAATGACTCAAAAATGGAAATGTTGTTTCTTTCAAGAATTATTTCAATTGATATTTAAAAATTCTTTTCCATCTACGATAACATTATTTTATAGTTCTTATAGTTTACTGGGGATATTATTAAAGGATACTACCCATATTATATTTATGGTTGGTTTATTTTTATGATGATAATGTATTTATGGAACCTATTTGTTTTCCATGAGTTTTGTTATGATGGGGTGTTTATGAAACTCATTTCATTACATGGATTCTGATATGATAAATGACTTTAGTTTTATGGAACACATATGTATAGATTTCATTATATGATGGTGGTTACATTATAACCAAGGATGGAGGTTACATTATAACCAATGATGGGTATGACCTATATCTCCCTAAAATGAATTGGGTAATGATTTATATATCATGATATAGACAAGACTAAAATGAGTGGTGAACTACATCTAGTAAAATAAGACTCAAACAAGGATTGAACCCGGTTATGTAAAACATAACTAGAACTGAGAGTAAAACTTGTTCAATAACACCAAACAAGAATGGGAATTGAAACTGATTTATTAAAGGGACATTTCCTCCATGATAGTACTGGGAGTGAACCTTAAATACTATGATGATCTGAGGAGTTAATCCTTTCCACTATGATAGTCTTGGAAAAGATCCTTGAATACCAAGGAAATAACATTCAATGATTATGTGAATTCCAAAATTCTATTTATTATGCCAATATTATTCTCTCATGCGTCATATGATCTTATGATTCATGTCTTATGAGCTTCTATGGTTTATTTAATGACTTAATATTATGATCTTTGATATGTATGGTAAGATTTTCGAATGTAATGATCATGTTCTTATGTCCTTATGCTTATGTTATGACTTATATCTCACTTGTTTAACCTCAATGAACATCTGATCTCACAGTTTTATTATGCTTATTTTACCTAATATATGAAGGAATTTATTACATATGACATGTCAATAGGGTTCAAGTCATGAAGGAATAAGTGTGAGACGATTTAGATGTTTTATGAATCAGTCGTTTTTATTTCCAATTATCTAAATACACTAAACCCAAAAAAATATGGAGTGGTTTTATTATGATATGTAATGAATGTTTATCTATTTAGAGAAAATATCTATGTATGAAAATAGTGGGTTGTTATAACCACTGATTTAACACCTAACTCTTAGTGGAGCTGCATTTCTAGACACTACAAATCCAATAAAAGGCTAGAAACCAAAGTTGTGATTCCACCCAACCACTGATGGTTAGTTCCTGTATAACCCGCATATAAACCCCAATCTCTATCATGGACATAAATTCCACCTTCAATAGATTTAAAAGATACTCATAGATAATACTATTCAATGTGGTATTGATGTAGTACTAACCACCCCATCCCAAGAATCAAGTTGAAGTCAACCATTTATAATACAAAGAGATCCCAGATGAATCTATAACCAGCAATAGTAAGATCACATTCCCTACATCGATGAATTACCGTCGATCGCACAACTAAATGAGTGTTGATCAACAAAAATTCATACAATTACTCAATTTCCAGTCCTAATACATCCATTTACTGAGCCTATATGAATGAATGTGATTATTATTTATCAAACAAGAAACAAAGTAAAGTGGAAGATAATAAGATTGTTCCTTTGAAAGTAGATGGTCCAACATCTTAATTAGTAGGATTATGTTGGAATACATTTAACTATCCCATTCCTTGACCCTAGATTCCTTCTTATTCTCCCTGTGAAGCACATCTCAGTTTGTGATGCTACTCTTGTCTCTAGGAGCCACATCAATTACCTTATCCCGAATGATCATTCAAGCTCTAACTACCCACCTTTCATGGAATAGTGGATACAACTTTAAAAACCTTCATGTTTCTTGACCCCCTATCAGTAGGGAATCACTCATTACTCCTAAAACCCTTGAAGGTGTCCTGATTTCCCATGTTATATACATTTCAACAGTGATATGTAACACTACATTCGAACATGGCCATGCCGACCATACTGATGGAACCACATAGAAATATCATCCCCATAAGAAATAGACGAATAAACACTCTTCCTACTCTATCCATCACTACCTTTGTGCTAACCGTCACAAGAATTATTCCCACTACTTAAAAACACACTACCAATCCTCCCAGTAGAAGTCAAATACCCAGATCCTTTACTTTCTCCCATGGTCCTCTTAGTATAAAGTTTAGGGTTCACAATATACAAAAGTGATGGATGGAAGAAGACATTCACTTAGACTTAGATCTTATACCTTAACCCATTCTCAAAATTAATCTCCTTAGATGGATCATCCTAGACCATCATAGTGGTAAACGCTGCAGTCCTATGAAATAGTCAACATTTTCTATCATTAACTTACCTCACCATGTAAGGTTTATAAATTCCCTAGCCCCATCAATTATCAAGGTCTCTATAAATAAGTTGTCGTCAAATCTCATTTGGGATTACTTTTATGACAATAAAATATACTTGTCTACCCAGATCAAAATCTCTCGCAAGTTCATTGTTGAGCCTCATAGAATATAAATGGATAACTTTACTCTCTTCATAGGGGATAACTCTATGTGATTAAATATCATCTGAATGGACTCTATCTAGAACTAAGCTTCTTGAGGTCCACCCTCCTCACTGAATAATGGAGGATGATGCATATTAACTCCTTGGTTAGATCAGAGATCATATGCATAGTTCAAGGATCACATATCTTTATCAATTATACAACTCATAATAATCTCTCACTGAGCTAAAAATCCATCTCTAGTCTCAACCCAATATGAGGATTTGGCACGACCAACAATTGGGAATACTCATCGTTACCCTCATAGTACTTCAGCGGAGTATTTTGTAGAGGTATCTCTCTATAATTCCAAAAAAATATCTCATAAAACAATACTATAATAGTTTTCAATATCATGGTTTAGGTAAGGAAATAATATCCATATCATCCAACTATTATTTAAACTTCACATCATAAGAATCTCATAACTTAGGGGCTCTATCTACCTCATCTACCACTACCAAAGGTTAATATCATTCCTATATATGATCCAGATCACTACATTTTCATTTTATTATTATTTAATTTTATGTTTTAAAACTGAGTCTAATTTATATGAAATGTTAATTAAATATTATAATGTAATGTACTTTACAAGTAAAATAGGTATTTTATATAACATATATAATAGAGTAACCAGAATAAGTAGTAATTATTTAAATGTTTAATCATTTTAATAATTGGTTAGTTAAGATGACACAATCAATTCATAAGGGAAAAAATATAAATTGATAAATATAATTTAAATAACATACCCAGTTACTAAGAAGATGTTACTAATTATAATCAATCCTAAAAATGACATGTGAATCCAACATACTAGATATGATGCATGAACACACCCCATATTTTCACCGCAATCAAAATATAACACCACATAAATCATGAATCAAAATCAGGTGTATCACACTTGGTAAAATAGATCAACCATAATAGAAGAAACCATGAAAACAATACCATTACTATAAACATGGGCCCTCCTCATACGTGGGTTAGTTATTCATAGGAATAATTTATTTAGAATGTTTTGAAAATTGATTTTCTCCTATCAAAAAATACAAAAAAGCAACAACAAAAAAATTCACCCTAGTTGGTTTTGTAAAGATTCTTCAATTCACTAAATTTAACTCACCCAATTTTCAAGATACAATAGTTCACTATGGTCTTTTCAGAGCAATTAAAATAACAACCTTTATTATACAATTTTGTTTCCCACATGATCATGTACATCAGATGGATTGAGAATGCTAATCTATATTTAACAAATAGGGCTGGTGGACAATATACTATATGCGGTAATTGATTCAGTACTAGATACTATAAAATTGTGAAGTCAATAGATGGATGACTATGATTCTTGGATGGATATCCAACTAGTTTTCTAGTTTAGGATCTCTATAAAAGAGAGGAAGCACTAGTGGAAAAACGTTTAACACATCAACATTTTTCACATCGGTTCTATATAACTGACGTGAAAAGCTGTAATGATCGATATATCACATCAGTTATTTTATAACCGACATGATATATCTATCAGGATACATATTTTACGTTGGTTATTTTATAATTGACATAATATATATGGATATTAGCTTTTTGACGTCGGTTATTGTATAAACGACGTGAAAATAAAATCTGGCACACTATATCACGTCGGTTATAAAATAACCGATGTAATAAAGGAAATATCTGTGCTTTATCACATCGATTATTTTATAATCTACATGATAAAGGAAAGATTTGTGCTTTACCATGTCGGTTATAAAAAAACTGACGTGCTAAAGCCAATCTTGAAAATTTATCACATCGATAGAAAGTGACTTATATCACGTCGGTTATTTCATAACCGACGTGATAAATATTTTTCTACGTCATTTATTAAATAAATGATGTTATAAAAATTAAAATAATTGATTTTCATGGAGGTTATTAAATAACCTATGTGATATATATTTTAAATGACTTATCGCACCCCTTATTCAGTCATTATGTGTTTTCTTTGATCGGGCGACCTGCGACTCGTCTCTCTCGCGCGGAAAACCTATAATTGATTCATCGAAGTCGTGCCCTCCAGTCTCATTTTTCCAACATCATTATTTATATTTATTATTATCAGAACTATCAGGTCGACTCACAACACTCAAGTAAGCCTCACACGACTCCTTTTCTATTTTTTTCCGCGATGTCCTAAACTAATTTGTTGAGATGTTATTTTTCTTTGCTCTTTCAATCATGGTTGGTTTCATAGTGTTCATCTATATCATGCTAAATTCTTTTTTGGTAAAATAAACCTGTGTAAGTGATTTCATGCAAGTTTACAATTTTTTTTGTGTTCTATCATGTGTGTGTGCGCGTATAAGGGGTTTCCAGGGGTGGTGGTGTGGGGGGGGGGGTGCAAGTGGGTGGGGGTGTACAGGGGGGTTGGGTGGGCTGTCCAGTTGGGTGGGGGTGTCCAGGGGGTGCCAAAGGGGGTGGGGGTGGTGTCTAGGGGGTGAGGGGGTTTTCCAAGGGGGTTTGGGTGTCCAAGGGGGTGCGGGGGATGTCAAAGGGGGTGGAGGTGGTGTCAAGGGGGTGGGGGGAAGTACAGGGGTGTGGGGGGGGGTGTCCATGGTGGTTGGGTGGGATGTCATGTTGGGTGGGGGTGTCCAGGGGGGTGTCAAAGGGGGTGTGGGTGGGGTCCAGGGGGTTCAGGGGCTATCCAAGGGGGTTGGGGGTGTCCAAGGGGGTGCAAGGGATCTCAAAGGGGGTGGGGGCAGTCCAGGGATGTGGGGGGTGTTCAGGGGGGTTGAGTGGGCTGTCCAGTTGGGTGGGGGTGTCCACGGGTTTCGAAAGGGGTTGGGGGTGGTGTCCAGGGGGGTGCGGGGGCTGTCCAAGGGGGTGGGGGTGTCCAAGGGTTGAATGGGATGTCAAAGGGGGTGGGGGTGGTGTCCAGGGAGGTGGGGGCTGTCTAGAGGATTCGGGGGGCTGTCCAGGGGTTGGTGGGTGTCCAAGGAGGTAGGAGGTGGGGGTGGTGTCCAGGAGGGGTGGGGGGGGGGGCTATCTAGAGGTGTGGGGGCTATCCAGGGGGTGGGTGGGGGGTGTCCAGAGGGGTGGGGGGGCTGTCCAAGGGGGTGGTGGTGTCCATAGGGGTGTCCAAGTGGGTGGGGGTGGTGTCCAACGGGGTGGGGGATAAGTGTCAGTTGGGATTGAATATTGCACCGTGGTTTTTGAGATTATGACATGGTTATTGTATTGTTTCATGGATATTAGGATATAATTTATTAGTGTTGTTTAAGGGGATGGGGGGTGGTGTCCAAGGTGATGGGGGGTGGTGTCCAAGGGGGTTGGTACAATATATGTTTGAGGTTTCCACTATGATTTTTAGGGATTCAAGCATTATGAAAAGATGATTGGTGTTGAAATATGATTATATTTGGTTATATATATTATGAATAGTCATTGACTATGATAAAATTACGGGTTATGATGGATACCATGCCGTGGTTTTCAAAGATGCATAGTTATCCTGACCCCATTGTTCCGTGATGATAGGCTTTATACTGTGATTTTCTTCATTAGATTTTTTATTTTAAATTTGATTTGATTCTCATGTTTACTCCATTTACTCCAATTTTCTATCAACCATTGGAGTCCCCTTGGTTTTCAATGATTCCAGGGAATTTCATTAAATAAGTTACTTATTCTATGTTCTTCTTCCTTTATTATTTATTTCTTCTTTTCTTCTTCATCCACTTCTTCTTCTCCTTCATTCCTTCTATTATTATTGATGTTTAGTCAATTTTAAATTGGCAATTTAATAGTAATAAATGTGTTCTAGGGTTATTAGGAGGGGTGGGGGTGTCCAAGGGGGTGGGGTGGGGGCAGTCTAGAGGGGTGGGGGGATGTCCAGGGGTGGGGGGCTTTCCAGGGGGGGGGGCTATCAAAGGGGGTGGTGGTGTCCATGGGGTGTCATAGGGGGTGGTGGTGGTGTCCAAGGGAGTGGGCGTGTCCAGGGGGTTGGGGGGTGTCCAAGGGGTGTACAATGGGGTATGGGTGGGGTGGTGTCCAGGAGGGGTGGGGTGTCCAAGGCGGTGGGGGGGGGGTGTCTAGAGGGGTGGGGGATGTTCAGAGGGTGGGGGATGTCCAGAGGGGTTGGGGGGGCTGTCCAAGGGGGTGGTGCTGTCCAGGGGGTGTCCAAGGGGGTGGGGGTGGTGTCCAGGGGGTGGGAGGCTGTCCAAGGGGGTGGTGGTGTTCAGAGGGTGTCCAAGGGGGTGGGGGGTGGTGTCTAGGGGGTGGGAGGCTGTCCAAGGGGGTGGTGGTGTTCAGGGGATGTCCAAGGGGGTGGGGGTGGGGGTGGTGTCCAAGGGGGTGGGGGTGGTGTCCAAAGGGGGGGGGGTGTTGTCCATGGGGGTAGGGGTGTCCAGGGGTGGAGGGATGGTGTCCAAGGGTGTGGGAGTGATGTCCAGGGGGTGGAGGTGGTGTCCAGGGGTGTGCGGGGGGGGGGGGGGGGGGTGCTGTCTTGAGGGTGGGGGGCTCCCCATAGGTTTCAAATCATTAGGATCTGTGTAATTTTCACTAGTGAATGTATACATATTTTAATATTTATACTTCATATTTCTTTTTTACGGAAGGGTGAATTTGGTATCCGGTTGCACTATGATGTATTCTTTGTGAACCTTAAGAAGAAAGGATCCAAGATGAATTTAAAACTATTATTTCTAACTATATTTTCTTTTTAAAATCATATTCAAGAATTTTTTTTTTAAATATGCATATATTTGTTTTATATTTCAAACTTGTTTTACAGTCAAATTATGATGTTTTTCATATAAACATATATTTTTCTTATCTTAAAAAGATGTATAATTTTTATATTTGTTATAGGTAATAATGAGTTGAATTTGGATTATGGCACATCTAATGAGAAATGAATATGAGGAAGGTGTTGATGCCTTTTGGGAATTTACTAAACAAAATGTTTCAATTAGTGACGTTTTTTTCTATCCATGCATGAAATGTTTGAATATGAAGATGTTGAAAAGTAGAGAGATAAAAGATCATCAGATTTTTCATGGTTTCAGTCTGAGTTACAGACCTTGGATTTGGCATGGTGAAACTGGAAGGAATTTCACTGATGATGATGATTCACAAGATGGTGACTCTGATGGAATTGAAAAAATGATTCGCAATATTGCAGCATAACAAATTGAGATAGAGCCGACAGTTGCACGTCTATATAGTGATTTTGAAAAACCATTATATCCTGGTTGTAAAAATTTTACAGTTTTTTTAGTGGTGTTAAGATTGATTAACCTGAAGGAGAAACATGGATGGAGTGACAGAAGTTTTAGAGAGATGCTACAATTGATGAAAGACATTTTTCCAAAAGATAACAATCTTCCAGATTCACATTATAAGGCCAAGAAAATATTATGCCTGATGGGATTGGGATACAAGATACATGCTTGTCCTAATGACTATATGATATATAGGAAGGAATATGAATTTCTGTCAGAGTGTCCTAAATTTGGGACATCACGGTTTAAGGTGAAAGAAAAATCACAGGCTGATGTAGAGATTACAATGATCCCTTCAAATATATTTTGGTATCTTCCTATAATTCATCATTTCAAACATTTATTTGCTAATTCACATGATGAAAAAAGGTTAATATGGCATGCTGATGAGTGGTTATGTGATGAAAAAATACGTCATCCAGCTGATTGTCCACAATGGAAGAAAACAGATGAGCAGTATCCTACACTTGGAAATGAAATTAGAAATCTCAGACTAGGGTTGTGCATAGATGGAATGAATCCATACCGAACCCTCAGTAGCACAGATAGTTCATGGCCTGTTTGATTGGTAATTTACAACCTCTCTCCTGAAGTTTGTTTTAAGCGAAAATATGTCATGTTGAGTATAATGATCTCTGGTCCGAAGCAACCCGACAATGATATTGATTTTTTCTTTTCACCGTTGATTGATGATTTGAATCTTTTATGGGAGGATGGTATTAGGGTGTATGATTCTTATAAAATGGAATATTTTCAACTGCATGCAGTGCTTTTTTTCACTATAAATGACTTCCCAAAATATGGAAATTTGTGTGGATATAGTGTTAAAGGGCATAAAGCATGTCCAATTTTCGAACAACAAACATCATATTGTCAATTGCATCATGGGAGGAAAACAGTTTACATGGGTCGTTGAAAGTTTTTGCCTATGGATCACTCTTATAGAAGACTAAAAAAGGCATTAAATGGCACACAAGAATTTGATATTGCTCCAAAACCTTTATCCCCTGATCTGTATTTTGAGAGGGTGAAAAACCTTGATATGAAATTGGGAAAGACATAGAAATCTGGTAATGATAGACATATTTGGAAGAAAAGGTCAATATTTTTTGAGCTACCATATTGGAGATATCATGAAGTTAAACATAACACTGATTTCATGCATGTGGAGGAGAATATCTGTGATAGTTTTATTGGAACATTGTTAGATATTGAAGGAAAGACAAAATATGGGTTGAATGAAAGATTAGACTTACTATCAATTGGAATACATTTGGAGTTATCTCCCACTCCTAAAGGAAGATGAATATTTCTTCCCCTATCTTGTTATACATTATCGAAGAAGGAGAAAATTAGGTTTTGTCAGTGTCTTCATGATATCAAGGTTATTCTTCAAATGTAAAAAACTTTGTCTCATTGAAGTACTTGAAGTTGATAGGTTTTAAATCTCAGGATTGTCACATCAGGATGAAACAACTTCTACCAGTTGCATTGCATGGAATATTGACCATCCATGTCAAAAAGACTATAATGAATTTGTGTTATTTTTTCAAATCAATTTTTAATAAGGTGATTGATATGAATGCTTCGAACATTTTGGAAAAGGATGCAATTTGTATACTTTGTCAAATGGAAATGTATTTTCCTCTAACATTTTTTGATATAATGGTTCATTTAATGATTCATCTGGTTCGATAAATAAAGCATTGTGGGCCTATATATCTTCATTGGATGTATCCTTTTGAAAGGTATATGAAAATATTGAAGGGGTATATTAAGAATCCATATCGACCTGAAGCCTCCATTATTGAAAAGTATATTTCTAAGGAGGTTACAGAGTTTTGTACAAGCTACTTGGCTATGTAATATCACATAGGTTTGCTTCCATCTTTCCATGAAGGAGTTAATAATGAGGGAAAGGGGATTTGTGTCTTGAAATTCAAATCGTTGTCAGATGAACAGATGAAGACGTTATAATCATACATCTTGAATAACATAGCTGATGCTCAACTGTATATCACATTGAATATTGATGAGTTGAAACAATGTCATCCAAAGAAGAAAGAAATTTGGATTTTGAATGAGCACAAAAAAACATTTTTTTCATGGTTTAAAAAGACCTTTATTGGTAGATCACATGTATCAGATACATTAAAATAGAGAGTGGGTGGTCCTTGTTTAAATGTGACAACATGGTCCGGTTATGACATTTATGGCTATAAATTTCATATGAAAGCTCAGGACAATAGAAGTGCATTTCAGAATAGTGGTGTATTGGTGTTTGCAGAAGCAATGCATTTTTCGAGTGATAAAGACAAAAAACCAATTTCTGTATCAAGTGCATAATATGAAGTGATTGAAGACATATGGGAGGTGGATTACTTTAAAATTAAATTTCATGTTTTTAACTGTAAATGGTTTATCAGTAATAACAATGTCAGACATGATGAATTTGGAATGAAAGTTGTTAATCTGAATAGATTGGAAGACATAGCTGGTTATTTTATAATGGAAACACATGGAAAACAATTTTTCCATGTAGTAGATCAATCAGATATGCAGTGGGCTGTTGTTTTACAAGGGAAAGAACAATATATTGGTGAGGATGAACTTGATAAAGATGCTGATTTGTGTGAGATCCATACTTCCATGGAAAGATTAATAGAACATTATGATGATCATTTTGAAGACATGGTTTCTGCCATAAGGAACGATCACGTCGAAGGGATTTTGGAAAACAATCCATTTGTACATTCCTAAAATTATAGGTAATATTTGTTTATTTCTTGTTTACATTTATTATTTTCATAAAATGGTAGATATTTTGTTTTTTTCTTTATTAAAACATGTATTAAAACAAAATAAGTATAATTTTTTGTTTGTTTTAATTTTTTTCGTTTACTTTATCATGTTTACCATTAAATTAATTATATATCTATTGTTTTTGTTCAGTGACAATTACTTTACCATGTTTACCATGTTTACCAGGTTTACCATGTTTTTATTTTGTTTAGTTTACTTTATCATGTTTACCATTATATAAATTATATATCTATTATTTTTTTTCAATGACAATTACATTACCATGTTCACCTAGTTTACCATGTTTACCGTGTTTACCATCTTGACCATCTTGACCATCTTTATCATTGTTTAACATGATTACCATATTAATCATGTTTACTATTATGTAACTTAGTAAAATTTTCTATTTTCTGATTACAGTAGTATTAAAATATTTGAATTTGTATCTTTGTGAACTAATGTTTGTTTTTTTGATTTGAAGGATAATGAAAGATCAATCAATTGACCAACCACATGATTCTGGAGATGATCATATTGATCATACCTCTGGGGAGGAACATTCTCATGCTCCTATTTATGTTCCCCAATCTTTTTCATGTGCTCCCATTACTACAAAGTGTTCAAGAGTTGGTAAATATGGGTGAACATGTTTACCAAAATTATCACATTCTTGTACGCAGGATCAGAGGATACTCGTTGAGTTTGATGAGGATTATATTACTAGAGGTACAAATGAAAAGGATTTTAAGAGTTTTGTATCAACTCGGGGTAAGAGCAAAGTAAGCATTTTGTATGATGACTAGAGAAGTGTGGACAAAGTGATAATCACTCAGTTGTGGAAGATGATTTTGGTAAGATATTTTTCTATTTTTTTCCTATTCTTTAAATTTTTCTAGTATATATAATATTTTTAGCCTCATCTTTATCATATGACTTTTGATATTTCTGACACTGGAAGAGTCAGGAAGAAATGATTGTCGATGGATGCCAGGAGATGGAGGGATTTCAAACAAACCCTCACACCTGATTTCATTTTTGGTCATAGGAGTCATGAAAATTCATGTCGTATATATCCTTTCATAGATGAAGACATATGGAGACAGTTTGTTGAAAGTAGAAGAAAATATTCATTTTTGGTGAGGGCAATGTAAGATTTTAAAATATTTCTTATATAAATAATCTTATTACTATTTTGTTAAATATTTCTTATTCTTAATTTATAGAAAAAAAGGAAATATCATCAGAAGATCCAATATAAAAATGTATACCCTCATAGTTTATCTCGAGGAGGGTATACATTATTGGAAGAACAAATGATGGCAGAAAAATTACCAAAACTAAGATCTGAGTATTCATGCTCTCGAGAGGTGGCCCCTCCATCCCCTCCATCTAGACTTAAAAAATGGAAGAGAGCTCGGATGGGAAAAAAGGGAAATATATTTTGGAAGATTCGAGAATCGTAGCTGAGAGGATTGTAAGATATCTATTTTATTTATTTAAGTTAACTATTTTCTTAATATAATTTCAATAATTACTAAAATGTTCAATTAATTAATATAGGATTCTGTTGAGGAGGAGAGCTCGTAGGGGGTATTTATAGCTGCTGGGAGGCAAGATATTTTATCTGCAGCATTGGGAAATCCCGAACATCCTGGTTGTGTATGAGGATATCTAGAAGGTGTATCAGTAAGAAAAGTGTTTCCACGTTCTTCAACTACTTACGTAGAGGGTGTCTATAAAAAATAGAATCCTTGGAGGCTGAAGTTCATAATATTAATGCGACGATGGAGGAAAAGATAAGAGCATCAGTACAGTATATGTTTGCAGACATGCAAAGACAATTCTAGAATGAAGCTCCCACTCCTCCAGCTCCCCCTGCAGACCACATTATTTATCCTCCACCTCCGCCAGTAGCTCACACTCCCCCACCTCCCCCTGCAGACCCCACTATTTATCGTCCACCTCTACCAGTAGCTCCCACTCCCCCACCTCAGCATGCGGACCCCATTTTTTATCCTACTCCTCCGCTACAGCTTCCTACTTATTGTGAGTTGTATGTTGATGATCCTCAACATCATATAGTTTCATATGGGTTGGTATATTGTATAGGAGATACATTTCATCATTAATAATTAGAGGTATAGAATAATAGGGTCACTGTACAAGATATTATATATAGATCAGCTCGAGTACCCTTACCTACAGATGAGGTGACAATAGTTGGACATAGTATCGGCCATTTTTTAATTTGGACATCCAGACTTCTTCGAATCATTACCATAGAGGTATGAATGTTATATCTTCTATTTTATTTTTTATTAAAGTTGTTTTATCATTTTAAAACTAATATATTTTTCAATTTATTTTTACAGGAACAATTCAAAGGTAATGAAATATTGTATAGACAACAACAAAGACAAAGGGCTATGACATCAGATACAGATTCTAGTAGTTTTGAAAGGTTGTCAAAATATTCAAATTTTTTGGAGGATCATTATGAGTTTCCCATGGAAGCTCATGTATGTGGATGTTCAATAACTGTGGGGATTATGAAAGCTGATATCATGGAGCTTGTTACTGGAGATAAGTTGGGCATCAACGTGGTGGAAATTTTTTCCATGTAAGTCTTAACACCTTTTCCCTGCATTATATTTATTAAAAATGTATAATTATGTATGTTTTTTATTAGGTATATTTATAAAATTTTCTAGAAGAATGAGAGGACAAATGTATATGGGTTCATGGACCCGCATTTGATTTCCCCTGAAGCATGTGCATTGGATGAAGAACAAAGAAGGCTTTATATTGATGAAAGACTTGAACAGAATATAGTCACACAATGTTGGATGATTAATTTTTGTGAGAGGTATGAAACACATATCTCTCAAATATTTCATTATATTTTGACATAAAAAATCACTAACCTTAAATTTTCTTTTATCAGTGATAATTGGATGTTAGGGGTTTTTTTCCCAATGGAGAAGACACTTTATTGGATATTTTCTATCCATGGTGATGTGAGAGAAAGTTTTAAGAAAATGTTGGAAATGTAAGTTTCAATTTCTCAATAGTTTTATATATTATAATGAATTTTAAATTTATCACATTCGTATCATTTTCTAATAGGGGATAGGTCTACTTTTAAAAAAACAAAAACAAAAGGAGTGAGAAGATAAAATATGTAAATGTAAAGGTAAATATCCATTTATAATTTGTACCTTTTGATTTATTACATAAAAATAATATATTGAATTTACAATTATTCCAACAGAATTTTTATGGACAACAAGGTGTCATCGAATGTGAATATTATATGTTAAGATTTACGTATGAAATAATAACAACTGGGACAGTTGTGAACTTTGACCTTGTAAGATTTCCTTTTAAAATTTTCCATAATATTTCATTTTATTTATTCATTATACACGTTAACTACTATCCTTATAATTTTTATCTATTTTATGACCCTCAACCCTATAGTTCCCAAGACGTCAAACACTTACATGTGGAATGGTCAAATAATTTTACAGGTTTGATTGAATTTTAGTTGTTTGTAGTGTAAAATGTAATTTTAAATATTGTCATTGTAATAGTGTATTTGGTAGTCGTTTAGGTTGGATTTAGTTTTTTTAAGTTGAAATTTTATGTTTTGAATGTTATATATGTGAATGTTTAATTTTTCTCTACTCCTTGTTTTGGTCTACTTATGATGGTTTTTCTGGTATGGACTCAAGTTTGGGGGGGGGGGGGGGAGGGGATCCAAGGGTGTGGGGGGTGTTCAATGGGGTAGGGGGTATCCAGGGGTGTGGGTGGGCTGTCCGGTGGGGTGGGGGGTATCCTGGGTGTCCATGAGAGTGGGGGTGGGGGGGCAGTCCAGGGGGTGCGAGCGTTTCCAAGAGGGTGGAAGGGCTTTCCAGGGGAGTGGGGGGATGCCCAGGGGTGTATAGGTGTCTTGTGGGGTGAGGGGGGTTTCCAGGGGTGTGGGAGGGTTGTCCAGTGGGGGGGGGGGGGGGTCCAGGGTGTCCATGGGGATGGGGGGGGGGCAGTCAAGGGGTGTGGGAGAGGAGGCGCCACCATCCCTTATAGGGTTGAACGCCGCTGGAAGGTACTCATCACTCCCACAGGTGAAACATTTTGAGAGCTCAAGATTTGCATGTCGGAGTGATGAGTACCTTCCAGCGGCGTGCCCCACGAGGGATGGCTGCGCCTCCTCTCCCAACACTAGCAGTCCAGGGGATGTCCAGGGGGTGGGGGGGCAGTCTAGGTGTGTGTGTGTGTGTGGAGGGAGGGTGGGGGGTGTCTAGGGGTGTGGTGGGGGCTGTCCAGTGGGGTGGGGGGGGGGGGTTCTGGTATGGTTTTAGTTGGGTTTTGGTCTGGGGGTGTCCGGTGAGGTGGGGGTGGGGGTGTCCAGGGGTGTGGTGGGGTCTGTCCAGTGAGGTGGGAGGGCTAGAAGGATGTCTAGGCGAGTGGGGGGATGTCCGGGGGTGTGGGGGGAAGTCCTGGGGGTGGGGGGGGGGGCATTCCAGGGGTGTCTAGGAGGGTGGGGGGTTGTCCAGGTGTGTGGGGGGTTGTCCAGGGGGTGGGGGGAAGTCCAGGGGTGTGTGTGTGGGTGGGGGGGGGGGTGTCCAGGAGGGTGGGGGAAGTCCTGGGGGTGGGGGCAGTCCAGGGTGTGGGGGTGTCGAGGAGGGTGGGGGGGTTGTCCAAGGGTGTGGGGGGGGGGGGGGGTTCCAGGGGGGTGGGGGCAGTCTAGGGGTGTAGGGGGGGTGTCTAGGAGGGGGGGGGGGGTATTCCGGGGGGTGGGGGAAGTCTAGGGGTGTGGGAGAGGAGGGGCCACAATCCCTCATGGGGCTGAAGGATGCGGTAAGGTACTCATCACTCCGACATGTGAAACATTTTGAGAGCTCAAGCTTCATGTGTGTGGGTGATGAGTACCTTCCAGCGGCGTTCCCCTGAGGGATGGACGCGCCTCCTCTCCCTACACCAGCTATCCAGGGGCTGTCCAAGGGGTGGGGGCAGTCTAGGGGTGTGGGGGAGGGGGGGGGGGTGACCAGGGGTGTGGTGGGGGCTGTCCTGGGGGGTGTGGGGGTTCTGGTCTGGTTTTGGTCGGGTTTTAGTCTGGGGTGTCCAGTGAGGTGGGGGGTGTCCAGGGGTGTGGTGGGGGTTGTCCAGTGTGGTTGGATGGTGTACAGGAGGGTGGGAGGGATGTATAGGAGAGTGGGAGATGTTCGGGGGGTGTTCTAGGGGTGTAGGGGTAGTCCCAAAGGTGTGTGTGTGTGTGGGGGGGGGGGGGGGTTTCCAGGTGTGTGGGGGGATTTTCAGGGGGTGGGGGTATTCCAGGGGTGGGGGGGGGGTGTCCAGGTGTGTGGGGGGCTTTTCAGGCGGTGGGGGTAGTCCAGGGGTGTGTGTGTGTGGGGGGGGGGGGTTTCCAAGAGGGTGGGGGCGGTCTCGGGGGTGGGGGGAAGTCCAGGGGTGTGGGGGGTGTCCAGGAGGGTGGGGGGTTGTCCAGGGGTGTGGGGGGTAGTCCAAGGGGTGGGCGCAATCAAGGGGTGTGGGGGGTGTCCAGAAGGGTGGCAGGCAGTCCCGGGGGTGGGGGGGGGGGGGGGGCGTCTAGGGGTGTTAGAGTGGAGGTGCTGCCATCCCTCGAGGGGATGAATGCCGCTGGAAGGTACTCATAACTCTCACATGTGAAACATTTTGAGAGCTCAATCTTCGCATTTGGGAGTGATGAGTACCTTCCAGAGGCGTGCCCCTCGAGGGATGGTGGCGCCTCCTCTCCCAACACCAGCTGTCCAGGGGGTGGGGTCAATCTATGGGTGTGGGGGGGGGGGGTGTCAAGGGGTGTGGTGGGGGCTGTCCAGTGTTGTGGGGGGGGGGGGGGGGTCTGGTCTGGTTTTGGTAGGGTTTTGGTATGGGGGTGTCCAGTAAGGTGGGGGGGTGTCCCGGGGTGTGGTGGGGCCTATCCAGTGAGTTGGGAGGGTGTCCATAAAGGTGGGAGGGATGTCGAGGTAAGTGGGGGGATTTCCAGGGGTGTCCAGGGGTGTGGGGGGCAGTCCCGGGGGTGGGGGCAGTCTAGGGGTGTGTGGGGGTGTCCAGGAGGGTGGGGGGTGTCCATGAGGCTGTGGGTGGGGGGGTTGTTATCCAGGGGTTTGGGGGGATATCCAGGGGGTGGGGCAGTCCAGGGGTGTGGAGGGACGTCCAGGGGGGTGTCCAGGAGGGTGGGGGAAGTCCCAAGGGTGGAGGTAGTCCAAAGGTGTGTGTGTGGGGGGGGGGGGGTCTAGGAGGGTGGGGGTTGTCAAGGGTTGTGGGGGCTGTCCAGGGGGTGGGGGGAAGTCCAGAGGTGTGGGGCGTGTCTAAGACGGTGGAGGTAGTCGTGGGGTGTGGGGGGTGTCCAGGAGGGTGGGGGGGGGGGGTTGTCCATGGATGTGGGGGGATTTTCAAGGGGTGGGGGCAGTCCAAGGGTGTGGGGGCGGGGTGTCTAGGAGGGTGGGGGCAGTCCCGGGGGTGGGGGTGGGGGCGGTCCCGGGGTATGGGGGTGTCCAGGAGGGTGGGGGTTGTCCAGCAGTGTGGGGGGATATCCAAGGGGTGGTGAGGTAGTCCAGGGGTGTTGTGGTTGTCCAGGGGGTGGGGCAGTAGTCCAGGGGTGTGGGGGTGTCCAGGGGTGTGGTGGGGGCTGTCCAGTGGGGTTAGGGGGTTCTGTTCTCTTTTTGGTAACTTTTTGGTCAGTTTTAGGTGTGTGGGAGGGCGGTCCAGGGGTGTGGGAGTGTTGTCCAGGGGGTGGGGGTATACAAGAGGGTGGGGGTTGTCTAGGGGTGTGGGGGATGTCCAGGGTGTGGTGGGGATGTCAAGGGGTTTTGGGAGCTGTACAGGGGGTGGGGGCTATCTAGGGGTGTGGAGGCTGTCCACGGGTCTGGTGGGGGGGGGGGTATTCTGGTCTGTTTTTGGTATGCCTTTTCTCTATTTTAGGTGATTTGGTTGGGCATAGCAGTGTTTCAGGTTTATTTAAAAAAATAATTGTTTTTATGTTAGTTATTTCATAACCGACATAAAAAATTCATTGTTATTTGTTATAACGTCGGTTATTTAGAAACCAGCATAATAACTTCAAGAGAAATGGTTTTTACGCCGGTTATTTCTTAACCAACATAATAAAGTTAAATGGATAGTATTTTACATCAGTTTTTTTATAACCGGCATCGTAGATATGTTTTTACGTCAGTTATTATATAACCGACGTTGAAAACCGCTTGCCAGACAAGTTTATCACATCAGTTATAAAAATTACCAACGTGATAAGCGCTAAAGAAGAGTGCTTTATGACGTCGGTTATATAATAACCAACATCAAAGGGTTTATATCACGTCGTTTATTAAATAACCAACATACAAAATGCATTGGTATTTGTTATAATGTCGGTTATTTGGAAACTGATGTAATAATTTCATGGGAAAAGGTTTTTATGTCGATTATAAAATAACTGACGTAATAATTTTAAATGCATAGTCTTTTATGTATTTTATAAAATAACCGACACCATAGATATGTTTTTACATTGGTTATTATATAACTGACATTGAAAACCACTTGGCAGATAGGTTTTCACGTCGAATATAAAAACAACTGATATGATAAATGCTTCAGAAGAGTGATTTATGAGGTCAGTTATATAATAATAGATGTGAAAGGGTTTAAATCACATCGGTTATTAAATAACCAACGTAATAAGGAACTCCTTTGAAGCATTTTCCACGTTGGAGTTTTATCAACCGATGTGAAAAACGCTTCAGATTTGTGTTTTTTACATCGTTTGTAAAATAACCGATGTAAAAAACTCTATTTATAATGTCTCATGTAATAACGTCGACCAAAAGCCGACGTTAAAAATAAAAAATAACCACCGTAAAAAATGGTTTATGAACTAGTGAAGTGAAGATTTTGTGTTATGCTGAACTATTTTAGGACTTTTTTTGAGGATTAATCACTAGATATTTATCTAAAAGGATTCTATCCTTTGTAATTAATGAAAAATAAAGAGTATTTAGTGTTCTCCCATGGATTTAAAATGAAATTTTTTTCCACATAATCTCATGTGTCTGCTTATTTTCCTTTTATTTCTTTTTTATTGAGTATATTTGGAGTGTTCATAGAGTTAAAAATAGAAGTGATGATTAGGGTCAAAAAGACTTCCTAATTATAGTGATCTATATTTGGATAAGGGAATTACTGGTAGTTGAAGCTCTGCAATATTGTACTATTATTTTATATGAATTTTAGATGAACTTAGGTTCAACCATCTAGTTATTTTATTTGTTTTTAGGTATTCTTCCCAAATATTAGTATTAGAACATGTTCGAAAAAAATCTAAAAATTAGGTAACTTTCTTTCTTTCCTCAGAGACATATTGATTTCAGTTTTTTCTATCATTAAAAAATATAAAAATAAAATAAGGCAATTTTCAGATAAGTTAGTTCAATTAAACCTACTATGGATTCTAGAGGATGCAGACAGAAGAATATCTCATCTTGAAGGATCTGGAAGTCCCATTTATTGGAGAGGAAACTGATAAGATGGAGAAAGGTGAATATGAAAAATTTGATATAAAGGAAATTGTATTAGAAAGGATGATAATGGCATGAAATGTGTCCTTTAATATGCAAGAGAAGAAAACCATTTTTCGACTTATGGTGGAATCAATAGACATGTATAAAGAATAAACAACCTTAAAAAAGTGTTACTAATGGGGTGTTTGTATAGAATGAGGTTATCAGAAGGATGGTAAATGGAAGATCATGTTAATGACTTAAAAATGATTTGGATCTATATTGGAGCAATGAAACTTACTTTTATGGATGATTTTTTGGAAGTCCTACTAATTTATTTTTTATCAAAGTCTAGGATGACATGATTTCAATGGTAAATAATTATCATGGAGATACTAATTTGGTGATTGAAGGCATATGGAATTTCATCCTCAACAAGGAGCTCTTGAGAAGAGAGGTCCATGTACCTTCAGGTAATGCTTCTATATTTCTGAAAAGGGGATCCTTACCACAGAGAAAAAATTAATGAAGGCTGGAAGATAATTATAGTGAGAAAATTTGTTGAAAGTAAACTCATCTAGGACTTCATTACTAGTATTATAGTAATCAAGGAAAAATCTAGGGTAATTTTATAAATCACAAGTAAGGAACCTAAAGTATAAATTTTGGAAGATCGATTTCTAATAGTTCAACAAAAAGAGATGGACATATGTTACTCAATATCCATAATATATTGGAGATATGGGTATTTTACTAGGGTGTATCATTCCACTACATGGATGATTGAGGATATATGATAAGCTATGTATATGGAAGCTTTGGTAAAGTTCATCTGATATGTGATTAAGATTTGAAAGTGATAGAAAAGGGATATTTAAATCTTTGGATGAATAATTAGTACTTCTTATTAATAAAGTAATTTTGACACATTCTTTGATTCTATAAAAATCCCATTTTAACGGGGAAACTTGATTATGTAGGCTATGAAATTAATTTCACGAATGGGGTTTGGAAGGTGACCTGAGGTTCAATGGTTATGAAGTGAGTAGTAAAATATGGGACCCTTTATCTAAATGAAAGATCATAAGGTATTATATTGTATATAAGTACAGTTTTAGAAGATCTGGAGGTTTTTCATTATAAGATGGGTCACCTTAGTGATAAGAACGTTCAAGTTTTAACAAGGAAGGGAGTTCTAAATCAGGATCATAAAAATATAGTAAGTTGTGAAAGATATATTCTTGGAAAGAAAAAGATGGTTTCATTCAACTATAATAGCTTTTATACTAGAGATAAAAATATGGAATTAGTTAACACAAATGTTTGGGGACCCACCACGGTCCAATCTCATAAAGGATCATGTTAATTTTTCACTTTCATTGATGATGCTATGAGGAATGTATGGGTTAATTTTCTTAAAATTAAATATTATGTTTTCATTAACTTTGTACACTAGAAAGATAGGTTAGATTTAGAAAGTGACTGAAAATTTAAATGACTTAGATCTGATAATGGTGGTGAGAATTATGATAACAATTTCCATAACTTTTTCCAGAAGAAGGGGATCGAGATCAAGAGAATAATACATGGAGAACCAAAACATGATGAAGTGTAAGGGAGGATGAAACATAATTTGATAGATAAGGATAGATTCATGCATGTTCACTATTATATTCCTAAATACATATTGGTGGAATAAACCAAAATGAAAACATACTTGGACAACTAAATTCTAGCCTCTGTAGTGTAAAAAAGGCTACTAGAAGAGGTATGGATCAATATGTCACCGGAAGTATCACACTTAAAAGTATTTTTTTGAATTTATTATTCTCTTATATATGAAAAGGAAATATATAAGTTAGAGTAAAATTCCAAATATTATTTTATTATAGAATATAATAATGATAAATTTCGATGTATACTATGGAATGATGAAAATAGAAGGCCATTAGAAGTCGAGATATAATCATTAAGGAATAGATTTTATGAAAATACATGAACTTAACTGAATTATAAGATGATGTAAAGTGATAAACTAATGAAGTACAAGTTTAATTAGATAAAAATCACTAAAATATCATAAATATTATTGACACTAGATTTTAGCAGGAATTAAATGGAAATTAGACTAGAAACAAATGATCTAGAATGCTCAAGGAATACAAAATTTTGAGAGAAATAGGAAATAGTAAGGAAATCAGAAACATGAGAACAATAAGTTCAATCTATATAAATTAAAGCACTAGAGAGTGAAGAAAGCTATTTTATAAGATATTCTAGTGTCAGATAACCTTTCCAATGTTATAGGCTTGATTAGAACTTCTTACTTATAGTAGTCAGTGGAAAACCTAAATATATATAAGTGGTAGTAAGGTTTGTTTAATCAAATTAGTGGGAGTTAGCAATGGTGGGAGAAATTAATTCCTTAAAGATCAATATAACTTGGCGGCTGATTAAAATTTTAAAGGTAAAATGATCACTACAGAACAAGTGGTTTTATCATCTGAATGAAGATACAGAAATAAATAGAATGTATAAGGCACAATTGGTGGTGAAAGGATTCTAAAAGAAGGAAAGAATAAATTTCTATGAAATTATATTCATCAGTATTTATGTATATTACTATCCAGAAAATGTTGATCATTATTTCTTCTGATGGTATACACATAGAGAATATGGATGTTGAGACATCGTTTCTTTGTAGGGATTTGTAGGAAGAGATATACATGATGTCGAATAAGGTAGTTTAAGTCTATCAGAAAAAATTTCATGTTTTTAAGTTGAATAGATGTTTCTATGTCTTGAAATTATAACCTCGATAGTAGAATAAAATTTTTGATGATTTCAGGCTTGAATAAGGTTTCCTAAAGAGTGAAGTTAATTTCTATTATTATCAGAAGTTCTAGAATGATGGGACATACATCTTAATCTTACTCTATATGTATGACATGTTTCTTGTAATTCCAAATATTAAATGGATTTAGGTGTTGGAGAGGAATTTAATTGGAATACTTGAAATGAATTATCCTATCCATGCTATGAAAATCTTGGGGATAAAGAAAGTAATGGATAAAAAAATATGGAACTCTAGTTTTTTATAAGGAACATGAACCATAAATGAAATACGAGGTCTAGTATATGGAGAAATATTCCTATGGTTCAACTATTAGAAGATTAATTTTTGAAATGACATGTACGCAACTATATACTAATTTTTCAGTGGAATTTGTAAGTTGGTTAATGTCTAACTTTTAAAAGGATCATTTGGAGGCTATAAAGTGAATCATTTAACAATTGAAGGGATCCATAGATATAAATTTTTCTTCAGGGAAGAAAATAATATTCATGTTTTTCTTTATGAATATTTTTTTAGAGATTCCAACACTAAAAAATGAATTTTGTGTTTATCTTTAGAGGAATGATGGTCTAATTGAAGTCTTGATTAAAATCGATGGTATACTTATCTATGATGGAATATGGATATGTTTCAACTACAACATTTAAAAAGAAGTTAATATAGTTGATGTGTTTTCTAAATGAGATGGGAAAAGAGTTCGAAATAAGAATTCTATTCTGTGATAGTAAAATTTCCATCCATCTTTCCAAGAATCTGATATTTTATGAAATAATGAAACACATTGAACTGAAATTAAATTTTATCCAACATATACTGGAATAAATGATGTTAGAAAAATTCAAGATCCCAGTGAAGTAAAATCATGATGATATATTCATGAAGGTGTTAGTCCAAGATTGCCTAAGGTAGCTCTGTGCATCAGTGGGACTCAGGTGAATGAATGTTGGCTGGAGAACACTACATACCTAAATAAGGATGGTGTAATTTGAAAAAAGTGTTAGGGGATACTTATGATATTACTTGAAGAAATATTCTTGTGGGATATTTTTGGGTTTTTGAATCTTTTTCAATTCACTTTATTTAAGTCACCAGAAGTTTAAGATCTGGTAGTTCACTTCAGTTTTGTCAGATAAGCAGCCAAAAAAACCTTCCTCATGTGAGTGTGTTTATCAGAAGACGACATAATTCTGATGGGTTGATCATGCTAGTCTACATTTTCCTAATGTGGGTACTAAATAGTATACCTATTTCAATAGTTAATTTAGTGATGGATACTATAGAATGGTGAAGGAAATAGTTGAATGTAAATTATTCTTGTATGGTGATGTAACTGGTTGAGAATCTCTATAAAAGAGAGGTGGTATATATGTTGTGGTGTGTTGAAGTATTATTCAATTTTTTTATTGAAGTATCATTGTATATTTTTAAATAATGATTCCAACCCTAAAAATTCCATAAAAATAAACAGTTTTATGTGTTCTCATATAGACATATGATGAAAGTACTAACCACATAATCTTGTGTGTCCATTTCATTTCTTATTGTTTCTTCTTTCTTGAGTATGTTTATAGTGCATATAGAGTGTGAATTAGAAGAATTATTATGGTGAAATATAATTTCTAATTCAAGTGATCTATGATAGGAGAAGAGAAGCAATGGTAGTTGTAGTTACCAGTACTATAATATAGGTGGATACAATTTCCTAGTGAACATATGTTCAACCATCTAGTAATTGTATGGTTTTTCAAACCTTCTTCCCAATATCTCTTGTAATGACTCATAATTTTAAAAATATATTATCTTTGTGATTTAATTAAATGCCCAGTTATGTGTTATAGTTATAGAAAACAAATTCACTTATTTGGTTTTATCCTATCATATTTAAAATACCATTAAAAATTATAAATGTTGATAATATAGTCATTGAACATTGATCATATGAGCAGTATAAATATTGGGTTTTGATAAACATAATTGAAATTGAAAAAGGTTTTTATGGTCTCAAACAGTAGGATCATATCTTATGGGGCCCATGTATCGATGTTTTCAAGGGAGATAGAATCATTGGTCATAGCCCTTAACCAAGAAAAATCCAAGATCCAAAAACTATAGCATGAGAGAAAATGTTTATGGGAGAGGTTTAATATCATCAAGATCATAGCCGAAACCATGTATGCCACACCAGACCATGAAAATATCACCACTGTGCACCTTAGCCTTAGGGTGTTTTCTGATGTAATAAAGGTATATGTTTCAAGAAACTAATAATATGAATATGTATGTTTTATTTTCAATATAACAATAGTTATATTTACTTCTTATTTTTGTTACATTATAAATTATTTTGATTTTGATATGATAAAAAATTGTATTTTGGGTAATATGTAATTTCAATTAAGATATTTTATTTAATTAATTAATTATTATTTTTAAAATAAATGATATTTTAATAAAATATTATTATTAAATAATATTTATTAATTATAGTTGATAATATAATTTTATGAAGTTGAAAATAATTTTTAAAAGGTTTGAAAACTATTATTGTCAAAAAACCTAGTATTTATCAATAAATATAGATTATGGTTTTAAATTTGAAACTTAAAATATTTAGAAAATTATTTTTAAAAAATAAATATTATTTCTGGAATTAAAATATCTAATTTATTCAAAGGATCATTTTTCATAATTGTCTGAGAGTTGAATTTTTGGGTAAAAATTAAACATGGTGTAAATATACAATGTGTATTAGAAAAGCATAATGGCCCAAAAGTGATGAAATAAATTTTATTAATGGGGAACATGACCAAATAGATGCTTCAATTTTAAAATAATTTTATTTTGAGGTTATTTGATTAATTTTTTTAAAGACTTTATGCATCCTTCAAAACTAATATTATATTTTATGGTTTTAAAATCATTTCATTATTAAAATGACTCACTTTAACATCACCAAGGGTAATATTTTAATGCGCTCAGACCATGAAATTATTAAATAATTAAAACCTCTCTTATTTGAAAGAAAAAAATGTGAAAAAATATGGTAAGGTTTGTGGTTTTTATTATTTTATTGTATAGATTCCAAAACCTATGTTTGATAAATAATAATGATCCCCTATTTCTTTTTTTAAATAAAACCACCCAATATCCCCCTCCAATTAACTCAAAAACCATGGACAATGTCCATACTCTTCCATCCTCTCTCTAGATTCCTCCCAAGGTGCCCCGATTCTATCAAGAAGCTCCTCCCAATATTTTGGAATCACACTCTCAAAGTAAGTAATCATTTTATTCTCCTCTTTATTCAAGAATTTTATTCATTTTATTCACTTTATTTTCAATTCATAATATTGGGATATGTTTGGACACATCCCTATTAATTTCTATTTTATTTACAAATAATGAGAGAACCCTTTTACTATCACTAAACCATTTTATTATTCTTTACGTACTATCTTCATACCAAACAAATTTCTCTTTGATTTTTCCATGCTAAAATATTGTATTGTGAATACAATTATTATTTCTAATCAGGGGGTATTCAACTAGACATAACTATACTTCATTTACCAGAAAACTCCATTTATTTATTTCACACTCCTTGATCATGGAATTAAATTTGATGAAATATGATCTTATTTTGAATGATCTATGTGGCACAGTTACGCACATACATGATATAAAATAGGTGGGTGTTCCTAGAATTATATATTGAAACAATGAATTGAGTAATATTTTAGTTTCATGAGACATCATTAAAGGGATTGGGGAGTTAACATAATCCATAAAAAGACCTTTCCCACAATTTTATGATTTCATGGTGGCGATCATTGACCTATGTTTATGATTTCATGTTTAAATTTGTTCCCAAATTCCCATGTTTCCTTTATGCGATCATGTAATATATTGCATTATTATTCATATTGATGATTATGACCTCTTTTATGTCCCATTGAAATTCATATTCTGTAACATGTAATACTTTCTTCAAGTTATTGTTTGTTTATTCCCTTACTAGTATTTATAGGTCACCCCCTTCTTATGTACATCCCTAGGTTATCCAATACAGTTTTAGAGGGATGATGATTTATAGGATCACGTAACAAAAGTTTTTAATAATTATATTGTATCTAATTTTCAAGATGTTATTTTATTTACCAAATTCCCAAATAAACTATACTTCATGATTTTATGGGTTGTTTTATGTGTATTCTTATGTAACAAATCATGAATTAATGTTTAACAATGACAAGAATTTTCATATTTGGTATTATAGGAAAGTTTAGTTATTTATTGGATTAGGATTATAAAACTTTAGTGAAATACTTATGGATAAGACTAAACCTAAGAGGACATCAGTAAATTTTGGTAATGTATAGTATATGTGGTTTCCAAGAAAATTCATCCCTATCAAGATACTATAAGTGGATGTCTCTTTGAAAAACATGTACTTAGGGGTAACACCTAAAAACACTGTATTGAGCTAGACTCATTTGAGAACTGGATTATGAAAATGAGCATTACTGCACACCTAATTTGAAAATCCTAGGGGTATATGTTTGGTAAATTCAAAATATATTTACAAACCATTATTAAGGGAATGAAAACACCCATAAGAGTCTATGTTATAAAATAGATCATGAATAACACAGATTGAAGCCTAGAGATTCATAAGTTAAGGCAGTACATGAAATTTTTAAATTTTCCCTTTAATTTTTATGCATTTAATAGTTTAAAATTACTCATCCATGATTTTATATTTATTATATACAATGGTTGAAAATACAAGGAACCAAGTAAACAGCCAATGTGAAGGGAAATATGATGAATTCCCAAATGAGATTCCAAACCAGTTGGGACCAGGAATCACTAATTTTTAATGAAACTCAATAAATTGTCTTAGGTTTTGAATAAAAATATAAATCTATAAGAACAATCAAAATCCTCTAAGAAATAACAAGTAGAAATTGAGAAATTTAGGTGACAAAGGCCCTCAAAATTTCAATGGATCCTCTGAACCCTTAATCATCGAACAATGGATCAACTCTATTGGGAAGATCTTCTCCATCCTAAAATTTTACAAGAAAGAGAAGGTTATATTGGATATTTATCATATGGAGGGAGAATCTAATTAGTGTTGGACATTGATCAAGAATACAAAGCCTGAGGAAGTGATCAAAGAGATTTGGTGGAAGGAATTTTGGAAAAATATTTTCAAAAAATATTTTCCTCACTCTATCTAATTTAAAATAGAAAGGGATTTACTTTTACTCAAGTAAAAAGATGATAAATCCATCAGAGATTACAATGAAAACATTACAAGACTTGCGAGATACTCCTTTAACTTTTTCATTACCCCTGAATGAAAAATTGACTGCTTCTTTCATGGGATAAATCAAAGTTAAAGAAAATCCATAGCAATATGATACAATGATAGAAATTAGGAAGTTTTCATATGTCACCTCAAAGTCAAAATGGATATTAGAGAATATTAATGGTATCATGGGGACAAGAAGTGGAAATTAGAGTTTTATTCTATTGATGTGATGGAGAAATCGAATGGTGGTATGAAATTTCAATATCCCACATGTCAAAAGTGTGGCAAGAAGCACCTCAGAAATTGCATGAAGGGGATGAGGAAATTATTTAGGTGCAAAAAGGAACAGAACCTAACTAGTTATTACTAATGAGAGAAATACTCCAATGTAATAGAAGAGAATAATGATCAAGTCAACCCTCATCCTATTTTAAAAAGTATTAATTGTAAGGGAAAAGAACACTTTACTAACCAATTCACTTTTCCAAGGGTGGTTGAAGGAAATCAGTGACAATAACCTTCAAGAAAGAAAAACCACGATTATAAAATTACAACTATTGAGGTGGATCCCAACAACAAAGTTGTGATAATTAAACTAGTTATTCATCTAATAACATAAAATTAACTTTTTGATTCTATTTCTATGGATTACTTCATATCATACAATTTTAACACTACTATTCAAACACCACCACAAATCCCGGAAGTATAAGTGTTGGTGAAATTGATAAATGAGGGAATTATCTCGTCCTAAGAATATAACTCCTTCCTTATAAAAATTTATGAGTTGAACTTCCCAGTTAATCATGTTATACTACCTTTGGTAGAATGTTAAAAAACTATAGGTATGTATTGGATTTACTTACATAGAGCTGATATAAATCACCACAAGAAGGAAATCACTCTTCATATAATGAATGATTCTCTGATTCTATACATGTTTAAGGAGAAGGATGAATATTTATTATCAATACAATCTAAAACATGGATATTATTTCCCTATGAGAAATCATATCTAGATCAAATGATTGATTCTAAGGAAAATATCATCCTTGATTAAATTCCCATTGTGAGGGAATACACTGAAGTGTTTCTCAAATAATTTCCTAGTATTCATCCTAGAAAAGAAGTTGACTTTTCAATTGATCCAATACGTGGGTATTTTACAATATATAAGAATACATATAGATTGGATATTTTAAAACTTGGGTAGATGCAGAAAAAAACTATAGGAGAATTCGAATAAAGGGTTCATATGAACAAGTGATTCACCTCGGGCAACACTAGTCCTCTTCATCAAGAAGAAGGATGTGCCAATTCACTTTTTCACTGATTATCACGAGATCAAAAAGATCATGATAAATAAAAAATATCCTCTTTCAAATATTGAATACTTTTTTGATTAGATAAGTGGATCCCAATACTTCTCCATGTTGGATCTTCGGTCGGGATATTACCATATAAGGGTGAAAAACGAGGAAATCCCAGAGACTACTTTCTGTACAACGTAAAAGAACTATGAGTTCATAGTAATACCATTTAGACTCAGTAATTCTCTAGAAATATTCACAGACTTGATGAATAGATTCTCTAGAGATTAACTTAATGAATTTTTGGAAGTCTTTATAGATGATATCCTAATATAATCTAAAATTAAGGAGGGGCATGAGGAGTTTCTGAGCACTGTTCTACGGACTTTATGAAATGAGAGGATTTATGAAGAGTACAAAAAATGTGGGTTTTGGTTAAAGGATGTCAAGTTATTGGGGAATATTATTACAATAAATGGGATATTTGTTGACCCTTCAATGATAGAGGTAATTAAATTATGGATTCATCCAACATCTGTAACAGATATCTATAGGTTAATTGGACTTGTTGGGAATTATCGATGATTTGTAATAAAATAATCATGATTTTTACACCCTTTAACCAAGATAAATGAAAAGGGAGTAAAGTTTATTTTAGGAATAATGAACATGAATAGAGCTTTAAGGAGTTGAAAAAGAGGTATATCACTTCACCTGAACTTATGATACCCACAAGTAGAGAACTTTTCATCGTATACAATGATTCTTCGAGGAAGGACTTGGGATGTGTACTAATGTAGAATGAAAAATTGATAGCTTATGCCTCAAGAAAATTAAAAATTCATGAATAGAACTACCCAAAAAATGATTTAGTGTTAGACACAATAATCTTTATGTTGCAAATATGGTGGAATTATCTATGTGGGGAGATGTGTAAAATATATATAGATCATAAGAGCTTCAAGAATAAATTTACACCACAAATAGATGAATATGCACTAGTGAATATGGTTAGATCTTATTAAAGACTATGAATACTCAATCCACTACCATCATGTGAAAGAAAATAAAGTTTAAGATTCTCTAAGAAGAAATGTCATGAACCAATCCAGGTTAACCCTAAACTGATCGCTCGACCCAGTCTGCGACATGGCCTGAAGGGCGTCCCCGATCCCCACGGGCTGGCAACTAGTGCCAGGCATCAAAATAAACATGTTGGGAATGATTTGGCCCGTAACAAAGATAAATAATCATAATATGAACAATAATATAAATAAATGGAAATAAACTAAATAACTTGGCAGCAGAAAAAGGAATAAGTGAAGCAACGTGACATACCTCAAGTGACCCCATGGGTCACCACAAAACGTAAAATACACTTTCTCCCAAAAGTGATATAATACTGAAAACTTCAACTGAAAAGTAATGTAGGTGTGAGCACCAAGATTCTCAGTAGGAATGCGAAAATATAACCATGTCCTATGCCCCTGCCTTTAGTAAGATATCCAATCACGCCAGTTTGAAAATAAGATATAATAAAATAATATTTTTCCTTCTTTTCAAGTTCAAGTACCATGTTTTCATTTTCAATTAATGCATTTCTATCCCACTACATTTTCAAAATAGGTTCCAAGAATGCATAAACATTCCAAAATTAAAGGAAACCAATTTAGATTAAAATATGATTTTCGCAAATAAGACATCAAGTATGAAACAACTAAAATGAAAAATTAAATCACAAGAATCATGTTGCAAATGAGAACCATGGGTAATCCAAATAGGTAGCTAGAACAATTGGGACCCTAGAGACCTCAAACCTTGGTGAAACTTGGCTTAGAAACCACAACCCTCAGAAAACATGGCTTAGAAACCACAAACCTCATAAAATTTGGATTAGAAACCACGAACCTCAATCATTTATATGTTTATTTAGTGTTGTTGTGTCAATCCTACTAGAATAAATTGGGACGAACCCCTGTCATTTCATCTAGCGTACTAGTCCTGGTACACCCACCTACATACATAGGTTTCCTATTGTGCCCTATTTCATGTAGTGGTGAGTTTTTGTTATCAAGAAAACATATATGTACATAACAATTTCTTTATCCAAAACTCATCCAACCTCTCACCACCGTTCTCCCTCCTTAAGAACATTCCCCCTCTTCCACATCACACAATGCATAAGCCATAATTTTAGGCACATAATAACACATTCAACATAAAAATAATTTTCTAAAACCACGGGGGTGTGCCTCAAGAGAGGTTTAATTTTTTTTATAAAACATTCTTAAGGTTCCAAATGATATTAATTAAATAAAGGGAATACTTTCTATAACTAACCGGATAGAAGGACAAACACCTTTGAGAGTAATCATTACCAATTCAAAACCACTTAGGAAATCAATTCTTCAATAACATTCACTTAAGACCAATGGCATCAGAAATACATTTCAATTTTCAAAACAAAGGCAAAATCATTTCTAGCAACCGCTACCAGATTTCATATCATGTGTATATAGAAGAAATGAAAATCATATTTTTAAAAACATGAAAGAAATTATGAATTTCAAATTAAAGGCATAGGCATAAGGTAACTACCTCAAACATGTCGCTAGTTATTGATGACCACTATAACCAACACTTAACGGATACATGCACATGCATTTATACATATATATATACACCCCTAGTTTTTTGCACACAATCCCCATGCCATGAGGAAATATGTTCAGATAGGGAATATATATATATATATATATGCCTTACCCTATGCATGTATATGTAGGATACCTCGACACCTGCAGCCCAAAACCATCGCAGCGAGGACCAACGCACTACAAAAATAATTTAATAGAACAATTAAAAACTTAAACAATATATAAAACATTTATAAATGACACACTAAGGGTATGAACCATTAACACACCCATTTATTATAACACAAGAGTCAATCACATAAACCATACTCATCATCAGCAACATGAGGGTTCAACAAGGGCAATCAATATCACATCACAAGTGCCAATTGGGCCTTCAATCCTTTCGTAAACATTTGAAAATCCATTTCTAATAAAATATGAAATTCCAAACACAATTACAAAGGGAAGAATAAGCATATTCAAGTGTAGCCATATAAATCCAAGGAAACCCCATTTCCATTTTATAAAACCAAACACCCTTTTTAAATTAAAGAAAACCATCGAACACAAAGACAACCCATGATAAAACCCATTTTACCTAAAGTCCAATAATCAAGTGCATTTCACAATGAAAAAATTTATTGGAATTTTTATCAAACATAAAGAATGGATAAAACCCCATTTCAAAACCAAGTTCCATTGTGCGAATCAATCCACCATTTCAAATAGAAGTGAAAACCCCATTTCAAATCATTTTAGGTCGCAGCTCAATTTAAAACAAAATATCCTTTTTAAGACATTATTTTCACCCAATGAAAACCAAATCACCCAAGACCCATTGCCCCACTTTAAAACCATTAAAAGGACTAAAATTAATTTAATGGAAAGCCTAACACAATTAAATATTCCAAATTAAATCATAAAACAAGTACCCACGAAACCAACCATTTATGACAAAGACAAGGAATAGTAAAATGGGTTAAAATCAATACAAGGATAACAAATACATTTATAATTGCATAAAAAGGGAAATAGAGAACAATAATTTCATAATTCCATAGGAAAAAAGTGCATGAGAACCTAGCCCAAGGAGGAAAAGAACTAGATAAAGCACTTAGGCACTTGAAACCCTTGACAAAGACTGCCCTGCACTTGCTCACACATGTATTCTTATATATTTATATATATACCCTTAATCCATTATAAATTTTCCCTATTACATGAGGGAAAATGTTCAAGGAGGGAACACACACACACACACGTACCTATAAATATGAGCGTAACACCTCAAGAATGCATCAACATTCTACAACAATTCTAAAACCCTAAATCACTAAAGAACCAGAATAAAAGGTACAAACCAAAATAGTGGAATAAAACACATAACTCAAGTAGCGTCGATGAGCCAAGATGAGCCAATCCACTTCACCTTCAGCGGCGAATGCTGGAATATGCATGAAGTCGACCTGAGAGAAATTCTGCATACCCTAACGACAGAAAAAACCAACGAAAATAGAATTATCCCAACCATAGGATTTTTCCGAACTCAAATTGAGTGTTGGGAAATGATGTATTTATCAAAGGGAGGAGAAGGGATTTAGGGACCATACATTTCTAGACTGAAGAGAAAATCCAGAGGAGATGGGGTGTACAATATGGGGGTCTCACATCCAGGGGGTTCAACCAAAGAGGTTGCATCGTCCGGGTTCAAAGGGGAGTAGGGAGAAGGGGTAGCGGTTGTTGCAGCACGCTGCTGGAAGAGGGAAGTGCGCTATGGAGAGGGGCGCTCGGTCAGAGGTCTGGGAGGAGAGGGGGGTTGGCGTCACACAACATGAAGGGGAGGGTGGGGGGGGGGGTCGGCATCGTGCAAGAGGAAGGGGAAAGGGGGAGAATGAGGGAAAAGAGAGGAATAAGAAAAAAAAGGAAAAAAAGAAAAAATAATAATAATAATAATAAATAAATGAAATAGAAAATAAAAGATTAAAACAAATAAAAATTTAATAAATAATAATAATAAACATAATAATAATATTATAATTAACCGTAAAAATATTATTATTATTATCAATTTTTTTTGCTTTTATTTTATTTTATTTCATTTAGATTTTAATTTAATATTTTTTTAACCTTTAAGAAACCAAGAGAATAAAATATAAATATAAATAAATAACTATTGATGTAAGATACTAGGTCAGGGTGTGACAATTCTCCCCACCACAAAAACTTTCTACCCTCAGAAAGTCACCCAGCCAACCGAGGAATCAAACTTGAGTTCGAAACTGAACATGGCCAACAAAATCACGAAATCAATGCGAATTTTCACTCCACGAGTCACACCAGACCAAATCTATGGGAAACCACAATGATAAGAGTCATCAAGAAATAAGGATGGTTCTCCCCAATACAAGAACCCGACTATATCAACCAACATTGAGACTCTCAAAATGAGATAACTCTAGAACTGCTAACTTGATCCAAAGAAGAAACCGCCAATATAGATCAAAACTCCACCACAAACCAACTCTCGAAGAAGGAACAACAAGATCCATGGTGGGGCTTCCCACTGTCTAAGAACCGAATAGCTTAGGCCAATTAGAATGGACCAATACGGGCCCCATGCAAACCAACCATGAACTCTTCACACAAACTAGAACACCACCACATGGGGTTCCCGACGAAAGACCCCAAACCAAATGGAAGACCAAACTCCTAGTCATTATTTCCAAAGGGGCATGCATCTCCAAAATGATCACATCCTAAAACAAGAATGGGTCACCAAAGGGGCTAGCCACACAAGAAATACAATCCTCTTGAGACTCATAGCCATAAGGAGACAACCTTCAAAGATCACCTTTGGGAGGCACAAAGACTAAAATTACAAAAAAATGAGACCACCAAGCCTCATTACAACCAAAGTGGGGTATTCAAGGAATAAAGACCATAATGAGAAAAAGGGACCTTTACGCCTCTTACAACAAAATAGAACCTTCAAAGACAAGGAAGCTACAATAGAGAAATTCAAACCGTCCCTATTTTAGCACTGAATACAAAAGTTAGACAAAAATTCCCCACACCCAACGATTCCTAACTACATGAAAGGATTCACATTGAGACATATAGCTAGATCTCTGATGTCTTGAAGAATCCGCTGCCCCACAGTCAGGAGCTAACATCCTCTGGTCAAGACTCATTTTTACGTTGCCTCTAGTGGAACCCCTCTAAGTTTCCCAAATGGCCACACCGATGGAAAGTATTCGAAGGATGAATACAACGCGGATTAAAGTACCCAAACCAGTCACACTCAAACCAAACAAGAGGGTGGACTGACTAATAGAAGATGGAATTGATAGGACGACTTTTATGAGATAGGTTCCTCTAGTTTTCTCTCCTCACCATAAGAGGAACCTTCCCAAAAACTAAAATGAATCGTTCCTAGAACCTTGGACGAAGACCCCACACAAGAGAAACTTCAACTGATTCCATGATTCTACTTCTAAAGAAAATGGAATCAACCCATCTAAATGCCCAATGTAGGCCTTTATTTTCCACTGGCCTTGTTGGACACTCACGAGCTCTACCACTTTCCTTTCCTTTACTTCCTCATCTATAAACCATCAGAAAAGAGTTGTCTTAAACACCTTCCAAGACATCCCATCATTGAATGATGCTGGGATCATCTTCTTCTATCAATCCAAAGATGAACCTTCAATTGAACTCATACAAGCATGATCTCTCATAACTTTGGGAGTTTCCAATAATCTGAAAACACGAACGATTTCACCAGGCCAGTCCACTACCTTCAATAGATCACGATCACCATGGAAGATGGACGACAATAGAAAAGAATCCAATTCCTCAACTCTGCTAAGAGTCTGAGTAGTACCAACCACTAGAAGTGACTCACTAGAACCCTTTAAGACTTTTTTGGGAGGCATACTCAAATACAAGAGGCACAAAGCCAACAAAACTCATCATAAATCAAGATTACACACTTCTATCACAAAATAATACTAAAAATTAAATCAATATTCCAACCAAAATTCAATATGTCAAAACAAGGAACCCTCGAAAAAGAATACCCAACATGAAAAGAGAACTCTAAACAATTTCTCACTTTTCAAAAAATTTAAATTACCTTTTTGAAAACTTTTTTTTAGAAAACAAAACAACCTAAAAATTCACCATTAGTATCCGATGAATTCTCACATATACATATACATATACCCCTGTGCTATCTCAAGAACCCATCCACACATACCACTAATTATTCTGGTGCCACATGCGTACCTTTATATATGTGATCCCTCATAAGAATACCAAGGGTTAATTCAAAAAACATCTCATTTTCAAAACATATCATTCATCGTAAAGGAAAAAATTCTCAAACAATTTGAAAATGTCACTTATCATTAAAATAATACATTCCCAAATCCTCAAACATTTTCTAATTCACATTCCAAAATGTGTTACCAAGATCCCAAAACAACTTCAAAAACACCTCCCATTTTTTTCTCTTTGAAACCACATTCCATTAAAAGAAATGAATTTCCACTTAAAAACAACTTTTCCACTCCAAAAACACATTCCATTTTGAAAGCCCCTTTTTCCACGAACCATTTTCATTTTTGAAATACTCTCAAGTCAGTAAAAACAAATCCCAAACATAACTCACATAAAAATGTCAAAATAAATAAGGGACTGGTGGTCGTGGAAACCTGGTAACATGGCTTAACATACCATGCTCCGAGCGAGCATTAACCACAAGAATCATCTTGAACCTTTCCCTCAGGTTGTACATGGGTCGCTACTCTATGCAAGCTCCCCACATAACACTGGCTAACTTACTTTGTCATCCCTCATCCATACAGACCAAGCCAAAGAAGAAAATTCAAATCCAAGACTACCCCTGGAAACTTGAGTCTCAATACGGGAATGGGTTCATGATGTCCTTCCCACACCTACCTATTGAGTCCTGAAACACCTAATCACCAGGCTACCTGGCACCCCAAATAACAAGAACCTCCTCTGATACCATTCTTTCATGAACCAACCTAGGTCGACCCTGAACAAGTCACCCGGGCCGCTCCACGACATAGCTCGAAGGGCGTCCCCGATCCCCACAGGCTAGAAACTAGTGTCTGGTATCAAAATAAACTAGTTGGGAATGATTTAGCCCACAACAAAGATAAATAATCCTAAACTGAACAAGCATATAACTAAAGGGAAATAAACTGAACAACTTGGATGTGGAAAAAATGAATAAATAAATAAAAATGACACACCTCAGGTGACCCCGTGGGTCACTAAAAAACGTAAACTACAATCGCTCCCAAAAGTGATCCAAGACTAAAACGTGCAACTGATAAGTAAAGTAGGCATGAGCACCGAGATTCTCATTAGGAATTCCAAAATATAACCATGTCTTATGCCACTACCTTTAGTAAGAAATCCAATCATGCCAGTTTAAAATAATATATAATAAAATAATTTTTTTACTTCTTTTCAAGTTCAAATCACAAGTTTTCATTTTCAAGTAAATCATTTCTCTCCCACTACATTTTCAAAATAGGTTCCAAGCATGCATTTAATTTCCAGAATTAAAGGAATCCAATTTGGATTAAAATATGATTTTCCCAAATAAGAAATCACGTATGAATCAACTAAAATGAAAAATTACATCACAAGAATCATGTCGCAAACAAGCACCATGGGTAATCCCTATAAGTAGTAGAACAAGTGGGACCCTAGAGACCTCATGCCTCATTGAAATATGTCTTAGAAACCACGACCCTCAGAAAACATGGCATAGAAACCATGGCCCTCGGAAAATGTAGATTACAAACCACGACCCTCATTCATTCATATGTTTAGTTAGTGTTGTTTCATTAATCCTGCTAGAAGAAACCAGGATGAACACCTACCGGTTCATCAAGCGTACTAGTCCTGGACTACCCACCTAGATACCTAGGTTTCCCATTATGCTCTATTATAAGTGGTGGTGAGTTTTCTTTATCAAGCAAACATATTTGTACATAACACTTTCTTTATCCAAAACTCATCCAACCTCTCACCACCATTCTCCCTCATTATGCACATTCCCCCTCCTTCGCATCACACAATGCATAAGCCTCAAAGTTAGGCACATAATAACACATTCAACGTACAAATCATTTTGTAAAACCAAGGGGGCGTGCCTCAAGAGAGGTTTTCCTTTTTTTATAAAACATTCTTATGGTACCAAATGAGATTAATTACATAAAGGGGAAACTTTTTATAACTAACTGGACAAAAGGCCAAACACCATTGGAAGTACTCATTACCAATTCAAAACCACTTAAGAAATCAATTTTTCAAGAAAACTCACTTAGACCAATGGCGTCAGAAATACATTTCAATTTCCACCACAAAGGAAAAATCATTTCTAGCAACCGCAACCAGATTTCATAGCATGTGTATATAGCCTAAATGTAAAACATATTTTAAAAAACAAGCATTAAATTATGAAATTAAAATTAAAGGCATAGGCATATGGGACCTACCTCAAACATGTTGCTATTTTTCGACGACCACTCGAACCGACACTTGACACACACACACAAACACATACATTTATACACAAACACACACACACACACATACACCCCTAGATGCATTACACATATTCCATGCACCATGAGGTAATATATAAAAAGAGGGTATATATATATATATGTGCCTTACCCTATGATTGTACATGTAAGATACCTCAACACCTGCAGCCCAAAACCATCATAGCATGGTCCAACACACTACAAAAATAATTGAATAGAACAAGTAAACACTAAAACAATATATAAAACATTTCAAAATGACACACTAAGGGTCTACAAAAAATAACACACCCATTTATTATAACACAAGAGTCAATATCATAAACCATAATAATCATCTGTAACAAGAGGGTTCATCAAGGGAAATCAATATTACATCACAAGTTCCAACAGGGCCATCACTCCTTTTGTAAACATTTGAAAATCCATTTACAAGAAAATCTGAAATTCCAAACACAATTCCAAAGGGAGGAATAAGCGTATTCAAGCATACCCATATAAACCCAAGGAAAATCCATTTCCATTTTATAAAACCAAACATCATTTTTAAATTAAGGAAACCCATCAAACACAAAGACATCCCATGCTAAAACCCATTTGGCCTAAACTCCAATAATCAAGTGCATTTCACAATGAAAACATTTATTATCATTTTTATCAAACATAAATAATGGATAAAACCCCATTTCAAAACCATGTTCCATTTTGCAAAGAAATTCACCATTTGAAATAAAAGTGAAACCCCCAATTCAAATCATTTGAGGTCTCAACTCAATTTAAAACAAAATTTCCTTTTTAAGACTTCATTTTCACCCAATGACAACCAAACCGACCAAGACCCATTTCCCCACTTTAAAACCATTAAAAGGACTCAAATGAATTTCATGGACATACTAACACAATTAAATATTCCAAATTATATCATAAAACAAGGACTCACGAAACCAACCATTTATTCTAAAGCCAAGGCATACTAAAATGGGTTCAAATATACACAAGGCTAACAAATACATTTATACATGCATGAAAAGAGAAATAAATAACAATAATTTCAGAATTTCATATGAAAAAAAGTGTGTAGAAACCTACCCTAAGGAGTAGAAGACACAACTAGAGTACATAGACACTTGAAACCCTTGACAAAGACTGCCCCGCACTTGAGCACACATATATTCTTATATATTTATATATATACCCATAATCCATTATACATTTTCCCTGAACCATGAGGGAAAATGGAAAAGGAGGGAATATATATATATACACACACATGTACCTATACATGTGAGAGAAACACCTCAAGAATCCACCAACATTCTACATGAATTTTGAGAACCCTAAATCACTATAGAACCCAAATAAAAGGTGCAAAGCACAAAAGTGAAATAAAACACTCACCTCGAGCAGCGTTGATGATATGAGACGAGCCAATCCGCTTATCCTTTGGTGGGAGATGCTGGAATATGCACGAAGTCAACCTAAGATGAATTCCGCATACCCTAAAGATGGAAGAAACCAACGAAAATCAAATTATCCTAACCCTAGGATTTTTCCAGAATCGAAATGATTTTTGGGAAATGATGAATTTATCAAAGGGAGGAGAAGGGATGTAGGGACCATACCTTGCCAAACTGAAGAGGAAATCCAGAGGAGATGTGGTGCGCACTATAGGGGGTTGCGCATCTATGGGGTTCATCAAAAGAGGTTGTGTCGTCCAGGTTTGAAGTAGAGCTGGGAGAGGGGCTCGTGGTTTCTGTGGCATGCTGCTTGGAGAGGGATGTGTGCCATGGAGAGGGGTGCTTGGCCAGAGGTCCAGGAGGAGAGGGGGGATGGCGTCACGCCACCTGAAGGGGAATGGGGGGGTAGGTCAGTATCACGTAAGATGAAGGGGAAAGGGGGAGAAAGAGGGAAAAGAGAAGAATAAGAGAAAAAAGAAAAGAAAAAACAAATAATAATAATAATAAATAAATGAAATAGAAAATAAAATATAAAAAACAAATAAAACATTAATAAATAATAATAATAAACTTAATAATAATATTCTAATTAATCTTAATAATATTATTATTATTATGAAATTGTTTCCTTTTAGTTTATTTAATGTTCATTTTGATTTTAATTTAATAATTTTTTAACCTTTAAGAAACCAATAGACTCAAATATAAATAAAAAAATAACCATGGCCGCAAGAAACCAGGTCAGGGTGTGACAAGAAAGGACCTAATAATTTTATCATTGATGAGAATTGAGAAGGATCTGATTTTCTTAGACATGAAAAGTATGGACCTGTGAATCATAAAGGAAGGAACATAATTAATTATTTCAAAAATGATTTCTAAAAAATACATTACATATAATATAAAGGATTCTCAAAGATATTTTTTGGGAATTTAGAAGAAGGTGTGATATTTATGAAAAGGGAAATCCTTAGATTTAAAAATTAATGAAGGTGTTATAAGATTTGTGTAACAAATATGTGTACTAACAAATACTATGTTAATGAATGAGTTTTTGGGTATTCTATTGGATGATCCATCTAAGGAGGTCAAATATGTATTAAGATCTATGAGATCACTATTGGTGGGATAATATAAAGAAGGAGATCGGGGAATATAAATCATGGTGTATTTCATGTTAATAGGTGATAGATTAAAGGAAACTATCCAAGTGGATGATGAAAGAATTACCCATACCTACATGGAAATGGGAAAACATAACCATGCACTTTTTCATTTGTATTAATAAGATATCAATAGAAAGTAATGATATATGGGTTATGGGGGATCATCTTACAAATACTACTCACTTTATTTCAAATTGAGAGGACTTCTCACTCAATCAAATTATAATGACATACATTAAAGAAGTAGTGATACTGCATGGAACACCAATATAGATTATATCTGATCAAGAAAAAATATTTACCTCCAAGTTCTAAAAGAGTCTCCAACATTCCCTAAAACCTATGTTGAACTTCAACATAGCGTATCACCCTCAAACTGAAGAACAACTTACATGAACTCTTCATACACTCAAGGACATGTTGAGAGAATAATAAATGGACATCAGAGGAGGATGAGATCAACATATTCCTCTGCTAATGTTCTTATAAAATAATAGTGTCCAATCAAGAATTCAAATGGCTTCATATGAAAGACTTTATGGTAAGATATATAGAACACCTATATGTTGCGATGAAGTTGGTGAACACAAACAGCTAGGTCTTGAAATGTTTGAGGAAATGTTGGAAAGGTCAAAACCATTATTAAAACTATTTGGGATTCCCATAGTAAATAGAAGATCTATATTGAAAATTATTAACAAGACTTGGAGTTTTAGGTTGGAGATAAGTTATTACTTTTCATATATCTATAGAAGAAATTGATGAGATTTGGGAAGAAGGGAAAAATTATTCAAAGATACATCAGTCATTTTGAGATCCTTGATCACATTAGAGTGGTGTAATATTGACTGGAACTCCCACCTAGACTATAAAAATTACATGATGTGTTCCATGTATCCCCCTGAATAAAGTCCATACCTTACCCCATACGTATGATAAATCTTGAGGTGGTTATATTGGACAATGATAATTCATATGAAGAGCAATTGATGAAGATCATAGATCATAGAGGTAATATTTTACAAAATAAGACTGTTCACCTGGTCAAAGTGCTGTGGAGAAACTAAAAGTTTTAAGAAGTGACGTGGGAAGTGGGGGAGGTGATGAAATATAATTAACCTCATTTATTTTAGTGAGTGAAATGGAAATTTTTAGGGTAAATTTTCAAATGGAGGGAAGACTATAATGACCCATAATTTTATAAATGAAATTTCCATTGTGATTGAATTAAATTCCCTATTTTATATTATAGTTATAGGAAAAAATGAAATTATTTGGTTTTATCATTTCAGATTTAAAATACCATTAATCATCACAATCATTGATAATATATTCATCTAACAGTGATCATATGGTTAGTATAGATATAAGTTTTTGAGATATCTAATTGACATAGACAGAGGAAGTGATGACCTCAACTAGTAGGATCATACTCTATGAAGCCCATTTATTGAATAATCTGAGGGAGATAAAATTACTAGGATTTTACCATGACCATTCCCAATATGAGATCCGATAACTAAAGAAAGATAAAAATCATTTACGAGATATGTTCAAGCTCATTGAGATCATGACCTAGACCATGTATACTGAACTACCACATGGAAATATCACCATCACGCACCTTACCCTTAAGTAATTTTTTGGTGTAATAAAGGGTTATATATCATGACCAGAATAATATGAATATATATATATATTTTATTTTCAATAAAATAATGGTTATTTTACTTCTTATTTTTGTTTCATTATAATTTTTTTTTATTTTGATATGATAAAACAAAAATTATATTTTTGGGTAATATGTAATTTCCATTAAAACATTCTATATAATGAATTATTTTTTTTGAAATAAATTATATTTTAATAAAATTTTATTATAAAATAATATTTATTAAGTATACTTGTTAATATAATTATACAATGTCAAAAAATAATTTTTTAAGGGTTAAAAAACAATAATTGTTAAAGAACTCAACATTTCTCAATAAATATAGGTTCTTGTTTTAAAAGTGAAAAATTAACATATTTAAGAAGTTATTTAGATAAAATAAATATTATATTTGGAATCAATATTTGAAAATTATCCAATAGTTATTTTTTTCATATTTTTCTAAGACAGTCAAATTATTGGGTAAAAATTAAATGTGGTATAAATATACAATATATATTATGACATAATAATGACCCAAAAGTGATGTAATAAGATTTATTAATAGGATTCATGAAAAACTCCATTCTTAAAATTTAATATAATGTGATCTTGATGTTATTTGATGAGTTTTTTTAAGCCTTTATGAATCCTCTAAAACCAAGATTGTATTTTATGGTTTTAAAATCATTTCTTCATAAATGTGACTAACTTACACATCACCAAGGGTAATATTTTATTGATTTTAGACCATGGACTTATAAAATAATGAAAACCAATCATATTTGAAAGAATATATGGGAAAAAACTATGTGAAGGTTTGTGATTTTGGTTAATTTTTGTATAGAGTCCAAAACCTATGTTTGAGAAATAAAAAATTACCCACTATTTTCCTATATAAACCAACCCAAGATCCCCTTAATCTTCACTAAAAAATCTTGGAGCATTTCCTTACTCTTCCATCATATTTCTAGAGTCCTCCTAATGTTCCCCCAATCACTCAAGAATCTTATCCCAATATTTTGGAATAACTCTCTCTATGTAAGGGATCCTTTCATTCTCCTCATTATTCATGAATCTTCTTCATTTTATTCCTTTTATTTACAAATCATAACGTTTTGATATGTTCTTTGTATACCTATTACTATAAATTTGATTTAAAAATGATTACATTTCCCTTTAACTCTCAGTAAACCATTTTATAATTATTTATGTATTGTCATCATGCTTCCAAAATTTCACTATGATTTTTCCATTCCAAACCTTTGTATTGTAGATACCATTGCTATTTCCACTAAGTGGTATTCACCTAGAAAAAACTATAATTCCTTGATTAGGTAATTTCACATGTGTATTCCACACTCCTTGATTTTGTAATTAAATTTGATGAAATATGGTCATGTTTTTAGAGTTGGTGTCCTAAAACCAACTGTTTTAACTTTGATTACATGAATATTTTATGTATTAAATATTAAATTAAACATCTTATTACATATTGTTAATTTTTCTACATTAACAAAACGTAATAATTTCCTAGATTATTTGTCTCATTTATAAGGTCATAGTAGTTCCCTGCTTTAAAGAGAACCACAAAGTACTATGATAATAGTATTAATTTTGTTCTACAATTGGATAAATACTATGATGGGACACATAGTATATAGACCATCTTGTGTGAGAAATCATAAGAAGATCATAAATCTTCTCATGAATTTCTCTCTTGGAAATCTCTAATAAGGTAGATTATGAGAACATACCTGCCAGTTGGAATTCAACATGTTTTTGTGTCATCAGATATTCCTATCTACGAGCATGTGTAATGGTCCATAGAATTTAAGACTATCATTAATGAATGTACTAAATCACACACTTAGATTTGAGGATGAAAACTATCATGGAATATATTGGTGGGAATATGGGTATGTTGGGTGTGTCATGAATGACATGTTTTTAATGGATAAGTCAAGAAAGGATTTGTCCCATCCATATTTTTGGAAGTTGATATCTTGACCCTTGGATTGAAATAGAACAATCTCCCTAAATTCCATGGAAATGGTGTAACAATGAGTTTATATCAGATAGTCAAAGAATAATGTATCAGGAATATAGGTTAATGGAACCATCATTCAATCTTATTGATGAGATTATGTAACAAAGAGATTATATTACACATCGAGTGTTCATATGTGGTCATCATCGTTGTAACTTTAAGTAATTTCTCTTGGGTTCCTTGAACTATTTCGAGATAGAAATCTTGAACTTTAGAGAATCCTGCCTAATACCAATGAGAAATAATCCTACAGGATCACACACTAAGTGTTTTTGGTGGTCTCTATTAAATCCAATTTGAATTTAATTAATGAAATAAATATTATTCTCAATACAGAGGAATAATTTTATTTTAGTTATAATGATCACATAAATTAAATAAATATTTATTCAATAGATTAATAATAAAATATATTTATTTATTTTATTGATTATTTAATAAATATTTATTTACTAGTTTTTGAATAAAATATTTATTTAAAAGAGTAAAATATTGATTTGGGTGTTCAATAAATATTAGAGTAGTTTGAATGAACCAAGACCATGTTTGGGGATAAAATAATTATTTACGAGTCGGTAAATATTATTTATCCATTTTGTGAAAGTTGGTGCCCCAAAAAAACAACACTATTATTGTTATTATTTATCATGGGATTTCGTTAATCGTTATAATTATATTTAATGGTTGTTATGAAATTAAATTTTATAACTGAAATACCAGCTCTATAAATCGACTGCTACATCTATTATACAATTCATTTAAAACCAATTCCAATTTTTGGAATATAACAATTGTGCACAAAAAAAATTCTCTACTGAATCTTCCTCCTCTCTCCCTCTCAAGAACAATAAATCCAAAAGAAAATTTCTTCAACACCGAAGAAAGAAAAAATAATGAAAGAAATTTAATTCATTGCGCTAGCACCCAGAGAATGAGTTGCATTGCTTAGTGACCATTAAAACACACATGGATCACCTCTAGAGGGATTATACCCTTGTATCCTCACAAGTTCAATGAAGGAAATCTGAAAGGGCCTTTTCAGATGATCAACTATCATCAACGAAAAAGGTTTCTAAGCCTACATACTTATTTCTTCAGATATTAAATAAATTAATTATAAATTTGACATGCAGGATCCTCAATATTTTTTTTGGGAAATTATTATTAAAAGAAATTTTGATATATCAGACACCAATGCAGGCATCCTTTATGCTTGGAACCAACAGGTGGTATTAGAGGGGTCACTTTTAAGTTTATAATTATTCATTTGATTGTTGATCTATGTGAAATTGTGGTTAGATTTTATTTCATGTAATTATTTCTATAATTTTATTTGAATTATCATGTTATAGATATATTAACCACGTTTATTTCGTGTTTCATTTTCTTAAAGGTTTATGAACAAATGAATAATGATCAAAGATTCCATTGGGAAGTTCCAAATCATTGGTCGGTAAAACTGGGTTACACGGTGTCCGACCAAAGCATACGCTGTATACCCATGAACAATATACATAGATGCACTGAGTAATTAATTACATGTAGTGATTTTATTACACACCACATGTTGAATGGGCCAACCAGGCACACGAAAATCAGATACAGGGTGTGTAATTAGCATGTACGAACCATGTAGTTTGGCTAGGTCCACACACCGAGGCCCTAGGCGTGTGACATGGATATATGAAAATTGAGGTATATGGTGTGTATCTTCATGTACATGATGTGTATTATCCCATTACTTGGAAAAAATAAAATTACATTAAATATGACATTTCGGATTTAAAACCTTACTTTATTGATCCTCACACCATTGTGTGTTTGACAATTTATTGATGGCTTTAATTTTTTTTAAAATGATTAATTAATTTATTATAATTAATATGTCATTATTGGTTCTGCTATTTATTTTCCACTAATTCCATTAATTATGGGTATCTCCAAATAAGATTATATAATAATTAAGTTGAATGGGAATTAATTATTGCAATCACATTTATCTTAATTAATAAATGAACAAATAAATTAATGTTGTGCATTTACTTTTTCATATTTTTTTCATGTGTGACCATTCAGGATATTGACCAAGACCTATGTATGTGTTGGAATTTATTTAATTTAATTTATTACAGGGTTTCTAAATTATTTAATATTAAATTAAAATATGGCCTGTGAGTCACCCCTCTCCTCATTATTATGTAGGACCTTTGTGTCCAAGGATATTTATTAAATTCTCTTTAACCAATCATTTGGTTCCCCTAACCCGTATGTGTGTAATAAATATTTTTATTTAACGGAGCATCCGAAGGCCCATGTGGAAGGTTCAATATAGAACCATAATGAAACCAATTTGATGATACATAGGTGGACACATGGAATGTTGTAGCTCATGCTAAGTCTGGAGTAAGGAGTTATTTCCACTGGGACATAGGATGATTTAATGTAAACTCATTAAATAAACCATTATACAAGCTCATGATTAGTCCGTTTAAATAATTAATTATTTTATTTCTAATTCATTAAAGTTATATTTATTTATTCAAGACCATAATCACATAAATTAATTAATTAATATATGAAGAAAAAATTTAAATAAAATTGATTATGCATAAATTTTTTATCCAAACATGGTTAATTAATTAGGTAAACATCCACTTAAATATTAACAGGACATGTAAAAGATAAAACAAGATAAAAATTAATTCATAATAAAATAAAATACATCAATATAATATTAATTCAAACTAATCCTTATGTTACTTGATTAGGAACAAAACTCAAAATGAACAATGTGTTTGACCGACCATTGTTAAGACACTTACATTTATAATGGGAATTATTATGAAATATTTGGGTTGAATTAACCATTTTACATAAAGAGAAGTATCCCTTGATAGAATTGGTGTAATTTGGAGGTATGTTTTGAGAAAATATGAGTTAGGATTTCTGGATTGGGGATTCCAGTCAACAGATCGAGGAGTTGCAAACCCGTAGTTGGAAAATTATTGCATACCAAAATACCATCAAAATATATTGACCAACCCTTGATGGGGTTATACGAAGTGGAATATGGATCCATTACACTAAATGACCTAGGAAATATATATTTAAAGCTCAATGGTGAGGGCAATTGGGACTTGATAAAATTGGGGGAAATTTAATTAAATAAATTAATTAGTTCTCACAAAATATGTAATAAAAAAATGTACTAATAATAGCTCTTTTAATTGTAGAATAAACTTAAATGATCACTATACCTATTATAAGTATTGGATAAATAAAATCTCTTCACTAGAAGTAACTTCCATGATTGGTTTACACACCTTTTGGTCATTTTACCCCATGAATGGAAATCTTAATTGCTAGAATCCTCAATTCCTGATCCGTATACTCAAGAGGTGAGTAATGAAAAGTTAATAGTCTACAAAATACATATGAATGATGTAGTAGACGTTCAATGTTTGATGCTTTCATCTATATATTGTAAACTCATGAAATCACATGAAAACATCGATGCATATAACATGCTTGAGCACCTCTGTAGTCCTTACCATGATAGATCTATACAGGAAAAGTTTGTGATTTACAAGGTGCTCTTTCAGAGTAATCTTAGAGAGGGTTCCCTAGATGGGCCTCGCATAGTCAAGCTCAATGGATACTTTGAGCTCCTAGAGGTTGTTGGGTTTAAACACCTTGATGAACTAGGCACCAATATCATTTTGGCATCACTCCCTTAAAACTTCTCTGGTTTTGTTTGTGAATTTTAAAATGAACAACATTGAGAAGTCTCTACTATATCTTCATATCCCCCTTCACCAAGAAGATAAAGATATGAAGTGGGAAAAGCCTTATCTATTTATGGTGAACAAAAGAAAAGGTAAATAAAAGATCTTTAAGCCCAAAGCTTCTTCATACCCCTCTAAGAAGGAGAAGATCAATGGGGAAGTAATTGAAAAATATATTGTTTGTTTTGCATATGGAAAGAAGGGCCACTGAAAGAAAAATTGCACCTAGATAAAGAAGAAAAAGGAAGATTTAGGTGAATTCATTATCAAGTTCAATTTATCTATGTCTACAAATCGGGTTTTAGATACAGATTTTGGTTCTTATATATGTATTCAAACACAAGAACCAATTATATTCCGATAAATTGAATGAGGATAGGTCGATCAACGAGCATCCAATGAAGCTAAACATGATTCTGTAGCTATCAGGGACTACCACCACACATTGTCGTCCCAAATGATCTTTGTTTTAAAGGGTTTTTATTACGTTCATTCAGTTACCAAGAAAATTATTTTTGTATCCAGACTACATACAGATGTATTCATTTTAAAATTTAGAAATAAAATGTTCCTCTTTTATAAAGATAGCATTTGTTATGGTAATTCACATTTAAAAAATTGTCTTTAGGTGTTGTATTACATGATCCAAGTAATGGAAATTGATAACAAAGTCACTTCACCTGATTCATACCACACCAAAATTTGGCATCACCATCTAGGTCATGTAAATGAAAAATCCTTGACAAAATTACATCAAAATGGATATTTATATTCTTTCAAACTAAAACCTTTTGGTGTATGTCACACATGTTTACAAGACAAAATGACCAAATCCGCATTTAGTGGGAAAGGTGTCAGGGAGAAAGATATTATTGAATTAGTTCATATCGATGTGTGTGGACCATTTTCTATTGAAGAAAGAGGTGGAGACTCATAATTCATAACTTTTACTGATGATTTTTTCAGATATAGATATATTTATTTAATGAGGTATAAGTAGAATTATTTTTATAAATTAAAGGAATAAAAGAATGAAGTTAAGAACCATCTTGGTAGGAATATTAAGAAACTATGCTTAGACCGAGGTGGATAATATCTTAATAAACACTTCATTGATTACTTATGGTAGTTTGGGACCATATCCCAACTCACCCCTCCTTACACACCTCAGTGGAATGGTGTAAGAGAAAGGGGGAACCACACCTTGCAGGACATGGTGAGATCAATGATGAGTCATGAAATTATTTTATTATCTTTTTTGAGAATATCCATTACAATCAATGACACACATACTAAACCAAGTACCAACTTAATTGATAAATGGTATTCCATTTGAATTTTGGAGTGGAATAAAAACCATGTTATCGAATTTACATGTGACAGAAGGTGGAACATTTGTTAAGGCCTCCTCAGGTAACAAAATAACACCCTGAGGAAAAAAGAGTACCATTATAAGATACCCTAATGAAACAAGGGTATATTACCAATAAAACCCCTAAAAAAGGGTTATAGTAGAAATATATGACGCATTCCTTGAGTGGGAGAACATCTCTAAAAGAGACAGTGGGAAAGAGAGAAACTTTGATGAAGTCGAGGCTCAAGGCACACAAAAGTTGGATCATGATCAGATTCCACAAATCCCCATGGAAGAAGAAATTATCCCAGAGACACTAGAATATCATAGGAGTACAAGAGATGTTAGAGAACTAGAATGTTATATTTTTCTAGTTACTGAGGATGGTAACTCATAATTAGTTGATAATAATGATCATCTATCCTAAAAGGAAGTATTAAGTGGAATATATGTTTCCAAGAGGAAAGAATGTATGAATTATAAAGTGGATTCCATGTACCAAAACCAATTACGGATTTTGGTAGATCCTCTAGTGGATATAAAGCATATTGGTGGAAAATGGGTATTAAATAAGAAACTGGACATGGAAGGAAAAATTAGTATAGAAAAGGAGTGATCGGTTGAAAAGGGTTTAACCAGCATCAAGGTATTAAAATTGATGAAACCTTTTCACCGGTTGTAATAATGAAATCCATAATAATTTTAATTATCATTGTGATTACCATAACTATGAGATTTGGAAAATGGATGTCAAAATCGCCTTCTTTAATGGGAATCTTCAGGAAAATGCCTACAAGACACAACTTGAAGGGTTTGTGATTCCAAAGGATACCAATATGATATGCTACTTGAAAAATTCATTTATGGATTAAAGAAAACATCCCAGTCATGGAAAATTAATTTTGATGAATCCATAATAGAATTTTGTTTTATAAAGAACAGAGATGAGCCTTGTATATAAAAAGGTTCTACTGGGATTGTAGTAATTTTCTTAATAGTATATGTTGTTGACATATTACTTATTAGAGATCAAATAAAAGTCTTACAGTATATTAAGGTATGGTTGAATAAATGATTTTCTATGAAATACTTTGGTGAGGCAACATATATTATTGGGATCAATATCCATCAGAATTATCCAAGAGTGTGATCGGCCTAAATCAAAGTACATTCATTGAAAAGATACTGAAGATATTCAGTATGGAATAATCGAAGATGGAATTGTTTCTAGTGTCACAATGAATTCATATTTCTATGAAAATGTGTCCTTATACCCATGAGGAAAGAAATAGAATGGAAATGATTCCATACACATCATTGATTGGTTCAATAATGTATGATATTCTATGTACTGGGATAGATGTCACCTATGAATTACGTGTGGTAGGAAAATATCAAGCTGATCTAGTTGAATTCCATTGGATGGTAGTCAATAGTATCCTTAAGTGTCTCAGATTCACTAAGGATATGTTCTTGTTTTATAGAGGAGAAGAGGAACTATTCATCAAAGGATATGTAGATTCCAGTTTCTAGATTGATCAAGATGACATAGAGTCACAAATGGGTTACATATTCACTTAGAATGGAGGTGTTGTGAGCTAGAAGAGCTCAACCAGGCTATGGTCGTAGATTCTACAACAGGGTCCAAGTATATTGAATCTTCTGAGGTAGCTAAAGAATTAGTTTGGATTGACAATTTCATCCAAGGGCTTGATGTGGTACCAATAAATAAATATCTCATCATAATATATTGTGAACATAAGGTAGCGGTGGCTCTCACAAAATAGCTAAGGTCACATCAGCGAATGAAGAGCATAATTCAGAAGTATCATCTCTTGAGATATTTTTCTCAAAGAGGTGAAGTGGTAGTGAGAATTATTTCCACAGAATAAAATGTGGTAGACCCCTTGACTAAATCATTGACTGAGTGGAAACATGATTATCAAGTGAGGTATAAAGGACTAAAATTTTTATGTAGTTGGATCTAGTACAAGTGGGAGTTTTTTAGAGTTGGTGTCCTAGAACCAACTTTTTTTAATTTTATTACATGAATATTTTATGTATTAAATATTTAATTATTCATCTTATTACATATAATTCATTTTTCTGCATGACCATAATGTAATAATTCCCTTTATTATTTTTTACATTGATAAGTTCATAGTAGTTCCCTTCTATAATTAGAACCCTGACGTGCTATGAAAACATGCTCAATATAGTTCTGGAATAGGATAGTATAATATGATGGGACACATAGTATATAGACTTTTAGGTGTGAGTACTCATAAGAATATGGGTCTTCTTACCATGAAGTTCAAACTTTTTAATCTCCAAGATGGGATATTATAAGAAAATAACCCCCAATATGAATTCTATATGTTTTGGTGTCATCGAATAATCTTATATGAGAGTGTGTGTAATGTTCCATACACATTAAGATTATCATTAATGCATGTCATGACTTGAACACATAGATTTTATGATAAAAACCATCATTACATATGTTGGTAGGAAGTAGGTTATGTTGGGTGCATCACAAATGACATGTTATTAATGAATAATTCAAGAAAGGATTTCACCCTTTCATATTTACAAAAGTTGATATCTCGGACCTTTGATTGAAATAGAACCATCCCCCTAAATTCTATGGCCATGGTGTAATAATTATTTTACTCTAGATAGTCAAATAATGATGTATCAATCATATAGGTTGATGACACAGTCATGCAACCTACTTGATGAGATTATGTGAAAAATGGATTATATCACAAAGAGAGCATTAGTATGTGGCTTTCATCATTGCGAATTTAAGTTTCTATACTCTTGGGTTCCTTGAACCATTGATAGACATTAATCTTGAACTTTAAGGATTCCTGCCTACTGCCAACAAAAAATAATCCGAGAGGGTCACACAATAAGTGTTTCTGGTGTTCTCAATTAAATTCTATTTGAATTTAATTAATGGAATACATATTATTATCAATACTGAGGAATAATTATTTTAATTTATAATGATCAGATTAATTAAATAAATATTAATTCATCAGACTGTGAATAAAATATATTTATTTATTATATTGAATATTTAATAAATATTTATTTACTAGTTTGTGAGTAAAATATTTATTTAAGAGAATAAATTTTTTATTTAGGCGTTCAATAAATACAGGAGGAGTTTGAACAGACCAAGGCCATGTCTGGTGATAAAATAATTATTTAGGAGTAGGTAAATATTAGTTATCCATTTTTTGGAAGTTAGAACATCAAAAAATAATAATTATGTTATTACTATTATGTGGAAGGATACATCATTAATGGTTATCATTATTTTTAATGGCTGTTATGAAATTAATTTTTTAATTAAAATCCCATCTCTATAAATAGACTGGTACATCTACTGTGTAATTCATTCGAAACCAATTCCAAATTTGGGAATATATAATTCTTATTCACAATGAATTCTCTCTCGAATCCTCCCCCTCTCTACCTCTAACGAATGAGAAATACAAGAGGGAATTTCTTTAAGACCAAATAATGAGTGATCAAGAATGAATAATGTAAGATATTAAATTTTCCACTCTAGCAGTAGGAAAATGAGTGGTGTTGCTCAGAGACCATTGAAGCACGTGTGAATCACCGCTAGAGGGATTATACCCTTGGATCCTCTCAATCACAGTTTATGTAATTCATAAAATAATTTTTATATGATAAATAATCATCAACTAAGAAATTTCCCAATCCCATGTATTTATTTATTTAGATATGAAATAAATTAATTATAAATCTGACATGAAAGATCCTCACTCTGGGTTTTGGGAAATGATTATTAAAATAAATTTTAATATATCACCCCCAATGCATGCTTCCTCTATTCCTAGAACCAATAACTATGTTGAATGATCTATACAACACACTTATGCATGTATATGATATGAAAGCGATGGGTGCACCTAGAATTACATAGTACTCAAATGCATTGGATAATGTTTTAGTCTCATGATACATCATGAAAGGGATTGGGAAGTAGAAATAATCCATCATGAGAATTTTCCCACCATGTTATTATGTCTAGGAAGTTATCCTTGACCTTTGTTTATGATGTCATGTTTAATGTTTTTTCCACATTCCCATGTTTTCTTTATGTTATCATGTTATATCATTCCTTATTTTTCATATTTATGATTATCACCTCTTTTATGTACTAATTAAATGATTATTGTATAACATGTAATAATTTATTCATGTTATCATTTTCTTATTCCCTTATAGGTATTTAAATCTCAGCATTTTCTTATTTATGTTCCCAGGTTATCCCATGCAGTTTTAGAGGATCGATGATTTCTAAGAGCATGTTGAGGATGTTTTCAATAATTTTGTTGTATATGTTTTTCAAGATGTTATTATATGTACCTAATTCCAAAATACACTATACATAATAATCTAATGTGTTGTATTATGTGTATTCTTTTATAACAAATCATGAATTAATGTGTAATAATGACTAGAATTGTCCCAAATTTGATGTGACTTTGTAACATCATCACCCTATCTCACTCGATAGTAACTAGGATGGATATTAATTGGACTTAGAGCACACCTCCATATACATTATAAGTATATGGATAGGATCTATAATTTAAGGTGGTATTGTGGGGAGACTATAGCCTCATATCAATGTGTTAAATAATAGTAGAAATAATAATAATTACATACATCTAGATAAATAAAGAGAAAAAACATCATGACAAGTTTCAATAAATAAACCATAACCCATGCTTTATAAAAATGGGTGTCGTACAATGTTAGTAAGGACATATATACAACCATATCCCCCATCGCGTACCAAAAACATCAAAATCCCAAAATAAATAAAATGTTCAGAATTTGGATTGACTACAAAATTGATTCTGAGTGCCAGCTCAGTCCCATATCCCCATATACATGCTTTCAAATAGATCAACCGTCGGTTATAGGGACCTTGTCCTTGACCAATCCTAGAATAATTAAATAGTCTTGGGTACCAATGGAGACCCGTACAAACTTTTAGTATGACTAAATAGGCCACCACCAATGGTGTTTACGAAAATATCTATTTTAAGTAGAAGTACATGATGAATTGTATAGTAAATAAAGGAAAGAATAATAAATGGGATACAATTGATTCTTGAGTTCTAAGGTATTTCTAAGGATCGATCATACATACTTTGACTAGTGATAGATGTCTCTAAATATAACATGTCACATTAGTATCCATTCCTATGAAAACAATTCAACCTGATGATTTCATTTATTTGGTTTATTAGATATCATGTGTAAATTAAAAATCCTAGGATGTGATCTGAGGCATTCCCCACTTATCAAGCATAATACTAAATCCAAGGATGTAATCCAAGACATTCTAAATCATCTTAAATAATGATGAATCCTAGTAGATAATCCTAGGAATTCCAAGTAATCATGCATAACAACGAATTATAAGAGGTAATTTTAGGAATTATAAGTTAATTAATTTAATTTATTTTTTTTCATTTCATGATTCTCATAAAAGGTACATGAACTGGATCCTTGTGTAGGTCATAGAAATATACACAAATTTACTTAGTCTCTAATTAGTTCAGGTCACCCATAGGGTTGACTCTTTAATTCCAATTTTGTTCCCTAGATTAGGATTGTCTCATTTCAAACAAAAGTATCAGTATACACTCACCAATGAACTTCTCATGGAATGTATGAAATTATAATCAAAATAAAATGATCTACACAACATTTATTTGTATTTTTAGTCAAGAAAATATTATGCTAGTGTGACTGGACATCACATGCACACAGAAGAAAGTTAATACTTTAAGGGACAACTTTTTAATACACTTACGTTAGGTTTATATAAGTTTAAAAATTTATTATTTACCATTGATTCAAGGTCAAACAGTAGAAATCATAAAACTAGACAAAAACATAAAATAAATAATAAAGAGTCAAAAATGGTATGAGATAACAAAACATTGAATTAAACTAAAAATGATCAATGAATGAGTGTTATTCATACCCTAATATAACCATAGGGATTAATGAATCTTTTTTTACAATAAAAAGGATAAATTGATAAGGATTTTAAGAGGGAGGAGGAGTGGAATGAGAGTGGGTTCTTCTTATTGAACATAAGAAGAAAAATTTGGAGCTTTTGGGAATTAAAAATGTAGAGGGTAATTTGATAAATTTATATTTTGTATATAACCTGGCTGACTGAAAGGATTGACTGTATATTTTTCCACACTGTGCACCATTCATACAGTTACCACTGTCTAAGGGAAGAAACACTATGCATGGTTGGGTCTCACAATTTGGAAAATTGTGAAACAACTGTGCGACCATGACTGTAGTTAATTAATGGGTACACATGGTCTGCACAAGAACTCCACACGGTTTTAGGAATTTAACACTATGTTTTTCCCCTATGTATGGTTGGGTTCACGATTATCTCTAACTATGAGTGCACCGTGTGGCTAGTTTATCCATTCTTCACAATTTTAGGCCTCCACCTCCTAAAATGATCTCATAACCACTCCAAATCCCTATAATAACACTAAAACATCCAAAATTAGAATAGATTACATTATACAGTGAAAATTAAATAGATCCACAACTCAAGATGGTTTGGAATTTTACAAAGGTGAAGGATAAGACCCAGGGTGCTACAGTTGCTTATGTGATGGTGGGTACACTGAGAAATTAAAAAATTGTAATGGGTGGGGAAGTTAACAATTATGGTTAGATATTGTGTTAATAGGATATAGTGGTGGTTTTTAACATAATACAATTTTTTCATATTCAAATTTGAATAGTAGTACCAGATTAGATTTTATAACATTTAAATCAAGTTAGAATTATTAATTCTAATTTTTTTTGAAAAATTGGCTTCACCCAAATAACGAACTGGGAATTTTGTCAGCCGTGTTGAGGAGATGATTGATGTGGTACGAGCTCAGTTTCTTATAATGATGACTAAAACAAAGCAATGGGATAACAATTCTTGTATAGTATTTGGTTTGTGTTTCTAAAAAACAATTTATTGTTTCATGTCGATGTAATGAAGATTATTATACTCAAATCACAATATATAACTCATGTTTGGAAATAACACCGACATTGTAATTTGGATCAAATTTTCATTGTATTAAAAGAATACCAGTTTATAAAGAGTTTATGATATAGATGAGAATGAAGACAAGGTAATAGAGATTATGATACACGCATCAAGATCACAGACAACATCATGAATATTTTATGATGAAAATAATTCAGATTGCATTATGATAAGTTTAAAACATGGACAAAATTGTGAGGTGTTATATAAATAATGTTTCTTGCATTGTCCACACTTTTAAATGTTATATTTTACCAATGAAATAATTTAATTTATAAATTATTTATAAATTATATTTAAGATATATAAAAAATAAATTAATCTTAAGAGTTAATATTTAATTTTGTAAAGTACTCTATCTACGTTATCCCTTTAAATTGAACTATTTTTTGATAGAAAATGTCTAGGTTTGAGTTTAAGTTTTTGCGGTATGAAAATATATAATAATATATAGTGTTTAGTTAATATGAAATATTCATAAATTAAAAAGCATGAAAAGAATATATTTCATAAAGAATTATTCTTTTTTTAATTATTAAATATTTCATAAAATGAAATTTAATATTTAATAAAAAGAGTTCCTAATTGAATATAAATATGAATTGTTCATATATATATGATATATAATGAAAATAAAAACCTATTTTTCTTATAATGACTATTTATGAGATGTTTATAAATTTCCATCTTAAGTCTAGGTATAATTTGTTTTATTTGTTCAATTATAAATTTATCTAATATTCATGAATATAAATTTCATAGGATGAATTAGTGCTTAATTTAGTTTAATAAACATAGAAGAATTCTTATAAATGTTATACCATTCATATAAGGAGTCCAATGTTAGGTTCAACATAATATTTAGTTTCATGAACCAGGAATATGATTTATTTTTTGGTTATAAATTTAATAGTAATGGTTGATTATTATTTATACATATTGTGTCTTAGGATTGTCTTAGAATTAAGATTCATCTTCTGTATTGATCTATGAATCATGATAGTTTGGATCAAGATAAATTAGATCAGGGAATTTAGCTCTATCATAAAGGTTATTAGTTGGATACCTATCATTCCACACTTCTCTTGAGTAAAGTTTTTATTTATATGATTATATATATTTACATGAAAGTATTTTTCATACATTATGTTTGAGATATATTTTGATATGTTGGAATATGATTGAATTTTACTTTGGGTGGGTAGAACCAATTATTAGTTGTTTAGAGTTTTATACATCAAAAATGTTTTGAAATCATTAATATAGTTAGAAGTATAAGATAGAAAACTAAATCATTAATAAAATTTGTACATGTATAGAATACATGATATATAATATAAATGATATTTATATAAAAAATATTGTGATATCATTAAATAACCCCTCAAAATGATAGGTGTAAAATTAATTTCAAAGAAAACACTTATCATGACCCCAATCATTCAAATGAGTAGAACCTATAAAAGTTTAGTGCCCATAAATTATCATATATAATGACAAAAGAATATTAGTGACCTTTATAATAATAGATGTATTTTATTCTTATAATTAGATTAGGTGCTTATATTTAATGTAAAATTTGGGCTACATATAGCTAGGTGACCCTAATAGGATATGTACCCAGAGGGAAAGAGTTGGGAAAATCTTTATGATGGATTAGAGCAATGTGTTTTCAGATCAAACAAATAAAATTTATATATGATATAATTAATATGATTATCAATATAAGGAACTAAACAATGATAGATAAAATAGTCTCTGTTGATACGTATTATAAAATTGTAATAACACAAAGGATATTAGAATGACCCTCAAGTAAGGATTTCACACACAAATTATTAAAAATCATTGAAATACTAAAGTTGTTGAGCCAAATTTGTGTGATTTTATTTTTTTCTAGAGATTTCAATATGATGTGAAGAAAAATATATTTAAAGAATAAGAGAACCCAATAAGTTGTTTCATAATTATCAAATATATTTGAATATTATATTTGAAGAAGTTCCTAGTAGATCGTAGTATGGTTGTTTTTAAAATATATTTAAACAAAAAGGTTGTTTAAAGAGTGGGAGTTCCATAGAGAATTTCTTTCTATGATGAAAATAGATGAATATTTTTGTTCTACTGTTAATGTTCAATACATTTTATAATAGTGGAGAGTTTATAATGTTTACAATAATGAAGAATCCAAAATAGTCACTAGAGAAACCACATGAATTGTGGAGTCACAAGTGGTGTACTGACCATATAGAGAAATAGAAAAAACCACATGAAGTGAAAAGTAATAGTTGGTGAATTGAATACATGAATAGATAATACATACTGTATAAAGTAAGTCATGGTTTATGTACCAACCACTTGAAGGAGATGACTTACCTTGAGGTTCAAATGGTAGGTGAATATTCCATGAGAAAGTGATTTCATGAATTAATTCCAAACCTACCATAGGTAGAAATGATTACCTACTATTTGAAGGATTTATTATATACCACACATTTAGTCAAGTGACTATGGATTCATGATATTTTGAGTGAACATGGTATTACATGGTAGGTTTATAGACCATATGATCAACCTCATGGAAGAACAGAATGTTCATGAAAGTATCAAAACTCACTGAAAAAATAGTGACATGCAATTGTAACTGTTTTACATGAATTGAATTCAGATGAATCATGTTTGGTATTGAGTTAACATTATCTTGTAAAGATTCTATTAAGATAAATAGGATAATTTTGATTTAGTTAATTAAAAGTGATGTGTTTCTCAATGATGGATATATCATGATAATAATTTGAAAAGTTATTGTAAAATAGAGAATGAAAATAATAAAAGTAGCTTTCAAAGATACAGGTATAATGATGATCAACATAAGAATCATTAGAATCAATAAAATCCTAATGATTTAACAAATATATAGAATTCATGCCCAGAAAATCTAGGATATTCCAATAAATATGAAATTAATTGAAATGATAATCACAGGGATTTGGTTAAATCCATGATTTAGGAAGATGTAAAGATCAAATGAATGTATGAGCTATTTACAATGCACTAATTAAGATACATATCTCAATAATTATACTATTATTGAGGTTACATGACCATAACAGTTTCATGAATTCATGTATGTATTTGTATGATAATAAATATGAGGTTAATTTCATGGAATGAAAAATGATGAATTTACTTGGAGTACTAGATGTCATGAATAAATGTAGGAATCCATGAATATGTCATTATTTCTTGAATATATTGGTGTATTAATTTTAATATTAAATCAATGAATATTAACCATGGAGAGATAATGAAGGAGAATCCAAAAACCGAGGAAGAAGTGATTGAGAGGGTTGAGTAGTAAGTGACAAAAGGGATCCACGACCACAACTAATTCATATTTAGTTGGTAAATGTGAATATAGGTTGAATTTCTAGATTTTGTGGAGTGAAAAGTACATTATATTTCCATATATCATGGAGATAAAATAAGAATTATGAAATGAGACTTCAGGTTATATTTAAAAGATATTAAAGTATGAGAAGATCGAGATGGGAAGTGTATTTTTTGGAATGAATTTAATTGAAGAAATATGAGTCTTTAGTCTTTTTAAAATTGGATGATATGAAAATTAATGAAAAAATATCTAAATTATTTTGAATTATTGAAAATATAGGTTACTAAAAATAAGTCATTTATATTATAAAATAAATACTGGAACGGAAAATTAGGAAGATATTTGTAGAGGAAGAACCAAAGTTGCATGTTTTGTTATTATATATACACATTCTAGGTCAATGACGAAGAGATATAGAAATAGAGATTGAATTTCGACACTATGAATTAAGAGAGAATATTTTAGTGGTAAGAATATGGATACCTAACTATGATAACCATCCTTATACATGTGTTATGATTGATGTCCAAGAATAATAGAACTAGTGTAGATCATATGAACTAAAGAATTAAAAGACAAGAAAAAAGAGAAGAGGAATAGAGGAGAAAAAGAGTTTTGTGTAGTTTCATTTAATAGTAATAATAAAAATTAAAATTGGCCAAGTTGGTTATGAACTTCACAAGTAGAAGAATTTTGTGTAGTATAATTTTCATAGAATGATCAAAAGGAAAGATAAACACTTTGAATTTTTGTTGTGAAGAGTGTGTGTACTATTGTTAATACTAAAGAAGAAGTATTTATTTCATGTTGTTATGAATGTAAGAGAGGAAGAAAAAGATGCAGTAAACACACCATCAATCATAATAAGGTGAAATAAGCACCTGTGAACAAAGAATCACAAAATCATTGTCAAAGAGATTATAGCGAAACATAATTTTCCGGGATCTATTTTACCTTTTTGTAAATTACTGATTGTTTCTAGTGGGTTGTGTGGTCATGAATTTTTTCATGATTGCACTATATACTAGCCATAATTATTTAATGGTGAATCTTGTAAATATCATATACAATTTGTGTGTGTGATAAAAAATGAAGCATTAGTAAGAGAATGAGAGAATTAAAGATCTTAATAATTTAAATATGTTAAAGGGATAAAAGGATAAATTTATCTAAAATGGAATAAATACTGATTCAACCCATCTCATTGTTGAGTATTTATCTATGTCTTTCTTAAATTCAGAATCATAGGGTAATTTCAACTCTAATGGGTTCTATACTTTGAATTTGATCACTTTTGAAGACTGGAGTTTATTTCTATATTATGTTGAATTTCTATTTTAGTGAATATTATTTTATCTCACATTATAATTAAATATCTTCCAAGTCCATGATTATTATGAAAAATAAAAAAAAGAGTTAGTTGATTTAGATTCTTTTTTTAGTGAAGAAAATGGAAATTTAGTCTATTAATGCCATGAAAATAAAAAAGAAAAATATGTCTTGGAATGAGAAGAACAAGTGGTTCATAATTCCACCAAAGATATGGACAACCCTTCCACCTCAAAGGATTCATATGATCATGTGGTATGCCAAAATTAATGCAAAAATAATCCTCAAAAAAATAACCAAGAATAATTGGTAATGATGATCTATATAAAATTTCTCAATAAATATTACTCAGTAGATTAAAATATATTCTGAATTTCATTACCAAAGAAACAATCTCTTCTTTTTGTGGAGTTTTTGTAAGAACATAGGTAGAGATCACCCAACTTAAATATGAATCATATAAAGGTTGGGACAACGCAAAAAAAAGAATATAGATCTTGAAATAATCTCCTCAAAATTTGAAAATAAATGGATTAAAGAAATTAAAGATGTAAAAACTAGGATCTTCATTTCAAGTATGGATCTTTATTTTGGGTTGGTTTTTAGGAAAAAGAAAGAATTTGGAATTTTCAAACTACATGGTACGTACTTAAAAGTACACATCGTATACCTAGTTTCCATGTACAGCCATGTACTGTCCATGTAATGGTTGAGTACATGGTAGTGTAGGTGACCTGGAAGACCCCATAAAGCAGAGGTCCATTGAGGCTACTACATGGAGTGTACATTGAATAAACATGTTATGTACTTTTCTTTTTAATTGTTAAGTAAGAGCGGGGTCACATCTCATCTCTATAAAACACTTATTCTTCCCTCATTCCATAGAGGAGAGCAATGAACGACTGAAGAACTTTGAGCTCCCCCTGGTTCTTCATCTAAGCTCTAACTGAGACACCACAAGGTGCATTGGATTCCCACCAGTGATTTATCTATTTCCCTAGAGCCTTTATTATTGATTCCTCCTCTCTCACGAGTTATCAAGGGTTGATCATGTTTACCCTTTTTGTAGATCTATGTTGTTTTAGGCTGATTCATGGTCTATATTGAAGATTGTTCATCGTACAATGAAAGGGTTAGTGTTTTGTGCCTTTATTTTATTTTCGTTGGATTATATATGCTTTAAATGTTGAATAACCATTTTTGGGGTATTGTGTGTTTTGGAATTTAACCCTTTTTAATACCTTCTATGGTTTTTTTGATTGAGAAAGGGTTATTTCTTATGCATAATTCTTTATACCTTGATTATGGGTGTGTTTCCCTTATTTGATTAAATATGGCCGTTTGGTCAAGAATTCCTATTAGGCTTGTTTTTTTCCCATGCCTCATGTTGTTAGGATGGATTTATCGATTATATGAGATTCAAGTGATTCGTATTGTGAAATTTCAACCCAGGGGAACTGACTATGAGAGAATCCTAGGGTAGGGTCATCTATGTATATTATGTTGTTATGTTGACCTGAAGGTATTGATTATGAGAGCTACTGGGTGGTCATAAACTAGAGGGGTTAGACCATGAGAGCTAGTCAGTGGGTCATTATTAAATGAATGTGAGACCCTAGGGAATTGACTATGAGAGTTGGTCATTATATTTTATTGTTGAAAATTCAGGCCAATGGGGTATTGACCATGAGAGCTGTCCATGTGGTTGTTTGTAAATGATTAGTGCTATGTGAGACCAAAGGGGTTAGACTATGTGAGATTTCCTAGAGGGTCATTATTTATGAATTTATTATATGTTAAACTAGAGGGGTTAGACTGCAAGAGCTTTCCCAAAGGGTTTCTTTTGAATTACTAAATAATTTTGATGAGTCTACCAAGCGAAATCACAAGCTGGGACTCAGACTTTCTTGGTAGTTTAGACGGTCTTCGGAGATGTCTGTTGTTACAATTACATAGGGTACGTAGAGCGTAGGCTCGACCCCAAGGTTTAATTGATTTAACTAATTATTAATAAATTTAAATGAATGTAATTGAAAATAGTAGGATTGTTTACTTTTGAGTACTTCCTAGTTTATTACTTTATTTATGCATATTACTTGCTATATATATATATATTCACTACCAGTTATGCATAGATATTTTTGTAGTTTCCTAGTGGGATTCATCTCACACCCTATTTGGGTCAGGCTCTTGGACCCAAATATATTATATGGTTGTAGGTATAGATAAGTGAAATTGACCTTCTTCATTAGGTACTTGGTTGTTGTTGGAGCTAGAGAGGATGAGACCAAGATGAGGCTCGGGATGCTACTGGAGTTCACTACTTTTCTGTAATTTGGTTTGAGAATTGTATTTCCATCATTGTGACTTTCTTGTATGATTTCCTAGACACATGTGAAATGCATCATTTATATATATGCTCCTCTTGTTATATTACCATCATTCTTCTGCTGTTTACTTCTGTTGTATGGTATTACTACTTCCGCTATTGTTTACTATTTTATTTCTACTGTGTATACTTTTCCAATGAGGGAATAGTTTCCCCATTATCAGACCTTGGCCCTACATGGTAGTCAGAAGCCTCTGGCATTTGGGGAAATGCGCTTGAGGACATGTGACCAACTGAGTACGGGGCACCTTTGGGCGGCACCCAAAATCGGTACGTTACAATGTGGTATCAAAGCTATTCTTTTCTGTTTTTTCTTAATATTTTGAGCCTATAGATGGGGATAAGAAAGAATATGTAGTTGGTAATAAGTATTTCCTTGGAGTAGCTAACCCGTGTACATGGAAAAGCCAAGTTACCTCAAACATTGAAATTTTGCTTGTTTTTCAATTGTTAGAGTTGATTTGATTTCACTATTGGATGAGATGCTTGTTTTATGATGTTATTATTGATATTATTGTGGTTATATTTCTATTTCCACCTGATGAGATGAGGGTATTCCATCTAATGAATCATACATGCACTTTCTAGTGATAACATATCATGTATTATTGTCATTCCATTTATGATGCATTATTGATTTCATGTTATTGTGATAAATGTTGTACTAGATATGCATGATGTTTTGATACATGTCGTGATAGAATAACTTCTATATTAATAGGGTATTGGAATATGTAAAGTTTCATTAGGATGGTTGTCAAACATTGGTCCCTGAGGTGTTATGGGCCCTCTTGGATCAGAATTTGGTGGTCTTGTTTAAACATTAAATGAATTTTGTCAAGTTATGATATGAATAAGGATGCCAAACTTTGATTCTTAGGAGTATGGGATCTCACAGGTTATAATTTTTCATGTCTTGGACAAAATTTTATGTTTTAAGGGTTCCAGAGAAATTTCAAAGGCATACTATCTGAAAACCCAGACAACACAGCATGTGGTGTTATGAACACATGCCATGTGATCTTCTGTTCTAGAAGAATCAAATTTTCTTATGTACACACTATGTACTATATGTACACGCCCTGTAGTCTTTAACTATGTGACTGACTATGTGAGAAAAGACACGGAGTTAGGAAACATTTGGCAGAACACTCAGTGTGTAGATTGTACATGCTGTGTTGTAATGAACCATGTATCCGTCTGTGTGGACAACGACCTAGGTGGATGAAGATTAGGTTGTAAACGCCATGTATAGCTTGTACACACAGTGTAGTTGTCGACCATGTATCCGGTCATGGGACCAATGAAACAGGTGAATGTGACTTCAGTGGTATATGTCATGTGTAGGGTTAACGTGCTATGTAGTGTTACACTAGAAGAGAACCATGTAGTTCTATCAGTGTAGAATTACTTGGGTAGGAGGGAAAAATTAAAGTACATTCTGTGTTATAGGAATAACACACCGCGTGTATGGGGTGTTACACGATCAGGTTGGCAGAAGTACATGCCCATGTTAAAATCTTAAGGGAACACACCGTGTGGAGGTTATACATGCTGTGTAACCCTGTTTTGTAAATTTTGAATGCTCCCCTTATCCTATGTCATTATTTCTCATCTTAGTTTCTATATTTTATAATATTGTACTAAGGTGTGTGCTTGACCTTACAGATTCATGCCGCAAAAATGTCCTCTTATTGTACGCTAGGTACAAGATGATGATTAGACACCTGGAATAGTAGATTAGGGACTACCAGAAGATCCTCCCATCATGACTGTCTTGGCACAAGATATTATACCGGACGTAGGTGATGATGTATAGTTCCATGAAGTATGTTTGAGGATGATGCAAGATTTTCAGGGAGCAACACATCTGACCCCGAATATGGTGGAGTTGATGAGGGTATTTCAGCAGCAGTATCATCCCAATTTTTCTAGGGATAGAGGACCACAGGCTGTAGAGTCATGGTTGGAGTCTATGCTTTCTATCTTTGATAATCTAGAGATACCTCTGAAGAGGAGGGTAAATCTTGCGACATACATGCTATGTGATTCCCCTAAGATATGGTGGGATGTTATCTCATAGGTGGGATTTCATCGGGATATTTCTTGGGAAGAGTTTCAGAGGACCTTCTATGATTACTTCTATCCCAAAAACTTGAGGGATGATCTATCCCGAGAGCTTAGGAACTTAGAGTAGGGCACTCTTTTAGTGATGGATTATTCTTATCACTTTACAGAGCTTCAGCGTTTCACACCTATTCTGGGAGGTGACGAGTTATATTTTACTAGGAAATTTTAAGATGGTATCAGTTATGATATCCTATCATATGTGAATGTTTTTAGGATGAATTTGATGATGGATATTGTAAAATAGAAACTAAATATTGAGTTCAATATGAGGTTGTTGGGAGCTGTGATCAAGGGCAGTTCAACATCTAGAGCTGGTGCTCCTTCGACAGATAGTAGGAAGCACCACATGGAGCTTTCACGCGATGTTTCTTCAAGTATCCAGGTGGTATGATACTAGTGTGGGAAGAGTGGGTATACGAGACCACATTTCCCAAAATACCTAGTCGAGTGCCAATCCTGCGGAAAGATGGGTCACCATCAATTTTTTTTTCGGGTGTTCTCACCAGCTGCTAGTGAGAGGGGTTCTATTATGACTCCATGTTCAGAAGCAGGACCTCCAATTTCTCATTAGTCAGGGAACTGGAGTTCTTCAGGCCGTTCAGACTGAGGAGGAGGTTGTGGCCGTATTATTCATATGGCAAGATTTTTGTGACAATAGGGTGGATCCACTCAGGTTAGTCAGACAGTGTCACAGGGTCGCGATACATGTCAGACTTTTGCAGTGGAGCAGACCCAACAGGAGCAGGATTCTGGACCCTCTACAGTTAGCGGTATGATTCTAGTTGCCTCATTTTTTTCTTCTACTCTTTTTGATACATGAAATTCTCAAAGCTTTATATATGTTGTCGTTGTAGAGAGCCTTGGGCTCTACAACTTTATTTCTAAGGATGTTAGGACACTAGACACTTTGTTGGGGATTATGAAGGCTAGTGTATGTCAGTGCAAGGAGTGCCCTCTTGAGGTTGTTGGGTGTGACTTATTATGGGACCTCTATGTGTTAGAGATGAAAATATTCTATTTCATTCTCATAATGTACTATTTTTTCTCCTTTCAGGACTTTGTTGACTACTATCACCACTGGGTGAGTTTTACATCACCAGAGGGCGGGTCTTTCCTATATAAGGGTGAATGGGATGTCCGGGTGAGAAGATCTGGACCCAAGCATCATGGGTTGGGAGGAATTACAGCCCATATTTCTAGTTTATAACTAGATGACCATGGAACTACACATAAGGACTTTCCTCCAGCGATTGATCATTTCAGAGATGTCTTTCTAGATGACTTTTCAGGTTTACCTCTAGAGCGAGAGGAAGATTTTTCTTTTGAGCTTGTGCCAGGAGAAGCACCGGTGTCCATTCCTCCATATAGGATGGCTACAATAGAGTTACGGGAGCTCCAGAAGTAGTTAGAGAAGTTTTAGGAAAAGGGTTTCATCCAACCCATTACTTCTCCTAGGGGTTCGCCTGTCCTTTTTTCAAAAAAGGAAAATGATACCCTCAGACTTTGTATAGATTATTGGAGGCTGAACCGGTTGATAGTCAAGAACCGATATCCCTTTTTGAGGATTTATGATCTCTCTGATAAAATTTTAGGAGCCCATATGTTCTCGAAGATTGGCTTGAGATCCGGTTATCATTAGTTGCATTTTAGATCATCTGATATACCTCTTACAACCTTTTAGAGAAGGTATGGTATATACTTGTATTTGGTTATTCCGTTTGGTCTCACGAACCAGGTGACATTTTTCATGGCACTAATGAACTATGTGTTCCATCCTTACTTGTATTCTTTTGTGGTAGTCTTTGTGGATCATATTTTGGTGTACTCTCACACTCGACATGACTATGTAAACCATCTTGAGATCATATTGAGTATAGTGAGAGATCATCATTTATATTCTAAGATCTCAAAATGACACTTTTTCATAGACCGGATTCACTTCTTGGGTCATGTTATCTCATAGACGGGAGTATCAGTAGACCCAAATAAAGTGAGAGCAGTAGTTTCCTAGGAGCAATAGTTTCCTTAGAGCAGCCGAAGAACATATTTGACATACAATGTTTTCTAGGTCTGGCTAGTTACTACAGGTGCTTTATACATGAATTTTCATGCTTATCAGTGCCATTGATGGGATTGACTAATAAGGGTGAAAAGTAATTGTGGAAAAATTCCTACAATTAATCCGTTTAGGAGCTGAAATTGAGATTGACTTCTGCACCGACGGTGATTTTTCCAGCGTCGGGCTTGTGCTACACTGTTTACTATGATGAATTAGGTATCAGGCTGGGAGCAGTTCTTATGTAGGGGAAGGAGTCGTCGCATATGGGTCTCAACAGTTGAGGCCACATTAGAGGAAATACCTGACACACAATCTCGAGTTATCAGCAGTTCTGCATGCTTTACACTATTGGATACATTATCGTTTGGGAGACGATTTTTTGGTATACACTGACCAAAAATGTCTCAAGTATGTATTTATTCAGCGAGATTTGAATTTGAGACAATAAAGGTGGGTTGAGTACCTTAATTATTTTTACATTGATATTTCCTACATGCATGCGAAAGGCAACACAATGGTTGATTTGTTGATTATGAGGACTCAGATATAGGTAGTTTGGGAGGCCAACAGTGAGTTGCAGTTTATGGATCTGTTATCTAAGATGCATTTGGAGGTGCACAACAGATAAGAGAAGAAATTTCTTTCTTCTATAGCTGTTACCTATACTCTACTAGATCGAGTGCGAATGAGGAAACTATCATATTATGAAGGCCTAGTCCTATGTGAGAGTGTGTCAGGTGAGGACCCTACTTCTGGATAGACCATAGGTGACGATGAGGTCTTTCGTTTTCATGGACATGTATGGGCATCAGGAGATATACATGAGGATTTGATGCAAGATTTTCATTCCTCATTTTGGTAGTTCATTCTAGTGTCACCAAGATGTATCGAGGTCTACATCGTCAATATTAGTGTCTCGGTATGAAGAGAGATGTTACTGGTTTTTTCATGAGATGTTCCACCTATCAGCAGGTGAAGATGGAGCATTAGAAACAAGCAGTGATTTTACAGCAATTACTCATTCCCAAGTGGAAGTGGAATGATGTCGCGTTGGATTTCATGATGGGTTTACCAAGGTCACCTCAAGGGAATGATGTGGTTTGGTTTGTTTTTCCCAAACTCATGAAGGTTTCAAAATTCTTACTGATTAAGGAAATCTTTAGTGTTGATGATATTGGAAGGTTGTACATCTGAGATATTGTATGTTTTCATGGGTTTCCTCACTCAATCGTTTCAGATAGGGATGCCCGTTTGAATTTTATGTCTAGCAAGGACTATAGAGGGATTTTGGTATAGAGATACTTATGAGTACAACTTACCACCCCCTGACATATGGCCAATCTGAGCATATGATTCAGGTTTTAGAGGACATGCTACGAGCATACATCCTAAATTTCATGGGCTCTTGGGAGAGAGACATACACCCAGTGGGGTTTTCCTACAATAAAAGTTTTCAAGAAATGATTCATATGGAACCTTATGATTCTTTGTACTGTAGGCCTTTCTGATCACCCCTATATTGGCTGGAGGTAGGAGAGGAAGCTATGTTGGGACCTCTTCTTGTACAATAGACCGCTGAGTAGGTGGATTTTATTCAGAATGGGATTACTACTACACAGTCTCATCAAAAATTATATGTTGATTGGATGATATGACCTATGGAGTTTGAGGTTTTAGATCAGGTTTTCTTACGTGTCACACAGAGGTTGGGGCATAATAGTATTAGGAGACAGGGGACTCTATCACTGAGATATGTTGGCCTGTTTGAGGTTTTGGAGAGAGTCGGTCTAGTTTCCTATTAGTTGAAGTTACCTCAGAGGTACTGGGATATGTATGATGTATTTCATGTTTCTCTGATACGATGTTACTTTTCAGACTCGTCTCATATTTTCCAACCTGAAGAGGTAGAGTTAGGGGTGGACGCATCCTTTGAAGAGCACGCTATTCAGATTGTGAATCCTAGTATGAAGGTTCTATCTGGTCGGTCTATTCCTCCTGTATGGGTTCAATGGTAGCATAGTTGAGTACAGGACGAGACTTGGGAGAGGGAGGCCGACGTACGGCCATAGTGGTTAGAGTTGTTTGAAGTTTCTTCTTCACCACATTTAGAAGGGAAATTTAGGGATGAATTTCTTTAAGGGGGAAGTCTGTAAGAACTCGGATATTAGTTTCAGGTATGGATCTTTATTTCAAATTGTTTTTGAGGGAAAATAAATAATTTATGATTTTCTAAGTACACGTCGTGTACTTAGAAGTACACGCTGTGTACCCAGTTTCCACGTACAACCGTGTACTGGCCGTGTAATGGCCGAGTACATAGTCGTGTAGGTGACCTGGTAGACCGTCTAAAGCGAAGGCCGGTTAAGGATAGTACACGGCGTGTACATTAAATGAACACACCGTGTGATAAGTTGGAGTAGGGGGACGTCTCATTTCGAGAAAACACTTCTTCTCCCCTCGGTTTGTATAAGAGAGATACAAATGGAATAATAACCTCAATCACCTCCTAGTTCTTCATTGAAACTCTGATTGAGATGCCACCAAGTTCATTGGATTTCCACCGGTGAGTTATCTCGTTCCCTAGATCCTTTCTTCCTAATTCCCCTTCTCTCATGAGTTATCGAGGGTTAATCATTTTTACCTTTTTTGTAGATTTATGTCGTTCTAGGCCAGTTCAAGGGCTGATTATAACATCCTGGTTCTGGAAGCCACCCAGAGGATCCCCATACCTAGTTGGTCACATGGCCTGAAGTGAATTTCCCCAAACGCCAGAAGGTGCCGACTAGCAGCGAGAGCCTTGGGTGTGATAGTGGAGAAACTATTCCCTCATTGGCAGAGTACACAGCGGAATAGAAAACAATAAACAATAAATGAAGTAGTAAACAATCCATACCCAAGTGAACAGTCAATGACTAAATATGATAAACAATTGGAGAACGTATATATATATTATGAATGATACATATGTCTAGGAAAGCATACAAACAAGTCACAATGCTGGAAATACAAGCAATACTAAAAACAAGTACAAAAGAAATATAAATAGATCCTCTGCATCATAAGCCTAATCTTGGTCCCATGATCTCCAGCTCCACAGCAAGTCAAGTAACTGAAGTTGAAGGGATTTTGAACTTGTCTATACCTGCAAAAATATAGTCTGTTTGGGCCCAAAATCATGACCCAAATAGGGTGTGAGACTAAATCCCAGTAGGAAACTACCCGACGATCGGTGCCTAATAGTTAGTGAATATGTGCCAGGTAAAAGTATAGAAAATAGTAAATAGGGACATGATGAATAAATAAACAAACCACAGTTCCAATGTCAAGCAACAACTAACAAACAACAAATCACAACATGTAACCTTCTTGATGTACTCACAACCATTCTCTCTGGTCCTACCTAACAAGTACCAATAACCCTCTAGGCAGTGAACTCATCCTAAACCCTCTGGTTTAGTCATATTGAATTATAAAGACTCTCTGGGAAGGCACATTCAGTCAACTCCTCTTATAGTCTAGGGTAGTCATGAACTATCTAAGGAAGCTCACATAGTCAATTCCCCTTATAGCCCCAAGGTCAAGGACTCTCTATGGAAGCACACTCGATCAATTCCCCTTATAGATCAGGTCGTTCATAGAATCTCTGAGGAATCTCACATAGTCAATCCCTCCAATAGCCTATGGTAATCAGGTGATTCAAACAAACAAAATAGAGACTCTCTGAGGAAGCTGACAAGGTCTATCCCTGTATAGTCTAAAGCAGTCAAGGACTCTCTGAGGAAGCTCTCATGGTCTATACCCTTTTACCCCAAAGTAATACTAGCCTTGTTGAGGATGCTCACTCGGTCAATCCCTGTATAGCCTAAACTTCAATGACTCTCTAAGGAAGCTCACTTGGTATATCCCCTTATAGTCTATTACACTCGGTTTTCATGGCCCTGTGTAGGATAACGGAAAAGAAGTAAAATATGACGAAAGTAGACATACAGAACTACTTGGCTAGATAGTTCTACAACATTCATGCAAGTCAGAAAACATTTCTCCATCCTACTGTAACAGGCATGGAAATAGACAAAGTAGCCGAGGCAAAACAGGACCAACGGTCATAAAGAGAACATGCATGGGCAGAACCTCCAAATCATAGCAGTTCAACCATATTCATAATCAAACATACTCTATATAGGCATACTATCATGGAAGGAATATAACGAGGGAAAAATGGTAAACACACAATACCCTGTTCAAGGGTATTGATGGAATTGCACAGAATATTCAAGGAATTTCAATGGAAAGGCACAAACCACCTACCTTGATGTTAGGAGATTAATATACTTGAACCTAGAATCTTGATTTTCCTTGGAATATAGTAGATCTATGAAAACACATAAAATGTTCAACCCATGATAACATGGAAAAGAGGAGGAATTGGAATACGAAGCTCTAGGAGAAGGAATAGATTACCGTTGCGATTCCAATGCACCCAACGGTGTTAGAATCAGAGGACGAATAGAGGCTCGGTGGATCTTCGAAGATCTATGTCTGTACAGACTTTCTCAGATAAAAAAAACATAGAAAAAGATGAATCTATCCATCAGACCCGACCCCAGTGCGTTTAATGAAAAAAAACAAAATACACTGTGTGTACTTTTGTAGTGCACAACATGTACTTACTGTTTTCATACTACACTTTAGGCGGCCTCCACATCACCCACATGACCGTGTGTGTGGCCCATACACGGCCAACACACGACCTTGTGCTGTAACAAAGTACATGACGTGTACTTAATTTTTTTCTTCAGAAACTCCTTTTTCTCAAAAACTACAGAAAAATGAAAAAAATACCTGAAAAGAAGGTCCGAGTTCTTACAAACTTCCCCCCTTAAAGAAATTAATCCCTGAATTTCCCTAATATAGCATAGAAGAAGAATCCCCAAACATCTTCATCCACTGTGCTCGTATATCAGCCTCCCTCTCCCAAGTCTCGTCCTGCACTCGCCCGTGCTGCCATTGCACCTGTACCAGAGGAACATACCTTCCATAGACAACCTCTGTACTGCGATCGGAAATTCGGATAGTATGATTCTCAAAAGATGCATCCACCTCCAACTTGACTTCCCCAGGTTGGAAAGCGTGAGGTGAGTCTAAAAAGTAACGTTAGAGTTGAGAAACATGGAAGATGTCGTGCATAGCCCGATACCTCTGAGGTAACTGCAACCGATAGGCAACCGGCCCAACTCTCTCCAATACCTCAAACGGACCGGCGTACCATGGTGAAAGCTTACCCTGTATCATAATCCTCCAGTTCCCCAACCTCGGTGTGACACGTAGAAAAACCTGATCCCCGACCTCGAACTCCAGAGGTCGCCTCCGCTGATCAGTATAAGACTTCTATCGAGACTGTGTAGTAGCCATCCTCTTCTGAATCAACACTATCTTCTCTGTGGTATCCTGGACAAGACGAGGTCCCAACAAAGCTACCTCTCCTACCTCCAGCCAACATAAGGTTGATAGGCATGGCCAACCATACAAAGCCTCATAAGGTTCTATCTGAATAGTTGATTGAAAACAATTATTGTAGGAAAACTCCACAAGAGGTATATGCTTCTCCCAAGAACCTCCAAAGTCCATAATGCAAGCTCAGAGCATATCCTCAAGCACCTGAATCATTCGCTTGGACTGACCATCTTTCTGGGGATGGTATACTAAAATCAAAAGTACCTATATACCCAAAGCCTTCTGAAGCCCCTGCCAGACCCGTGAAGTAAAACATACATCCCTGTCTGAAACAATGGAGTGTGGAAATCCATGTAGACATACAATCTCTTGGACGTGCAACCGTCCCAGCTCAACAACAATAAAGGTCTCCTTGATTGAAAAGAAGTGAGAAACTATCATAAGCCCGTCAATGAAAACCCAAACAACATCATTCCATCGAGGTGACCTTAGAAAACCGGTCACAAAGTCCGTCGTGACATCGTTCCACTTCCAATCCGGAATGGGTAACTATTGAAAAAGACCTGCTGAAAAGTGGAACACCTCATGAAAAAACCAGAAACATCTCTCTTCATACCTGGACACCAATACTGGCGGTGTAGATCATGTTACATCTTGGTGATGCCAGGATGAATTTCCCAAACCGAGGAATGAAAATCCTGCATCATCTCCTTGCGTATGTCTACTTGAACCCATACACATCCCTGGAAATTCAAGATCTCATCCTCACCTATTGTCCATCCAGGAAGAGGGTCCTCTCCTGAAACACACTACCATAGGACTAGCCCTTCTGATTCTGATAGCTTCCTCATCCATACCCGATCGAGAAGAGTAGAGGAAATAGCTACAGAAGATAGAAAAGTCTGCCTCTATCAGTCGTGAACCTCCAAATGCATCTCATAGAATAGATCCATAAGCGGACACTCACTACTGTCCTCCTGAACTACCTGTATCTGAGTTCTCCTTCTCAACACGTCAGCCACTGTGTTCCCTTTCCCAAGTGTATATGCAAGCTCAAAGTCAAAAGACTGAAGATACTCAACCCACCTGCACTATATCAGATTTAGATCATGCTGAGTGAAGATGTACTTGAGGCCATTGTGGTTGGTGAAAACCACAAAATTCTCACCCAAAAAATAATGTATCCAACAACATAAGGCATGAACAACAACTGCCAACTCCAGATCATGCGTCGGGTAATTCCTCTCATGTGGCCTCTACTACTGAGACCCGTACGCAGAGACTCCCACTCCCTGCATTAGCATAGCTCCCTGCCTGATACCTGAAGCATCATAATAGATAGTGTAGCTCTTTCCTAGCTTTGGAAAGACTAGTATCGGTGCTAAAGTCAACCTCCCTTTCAGCTCATGAAAGGATGACTCACAAGAATCTGACCATAAGAACTTCACACCCTTCTTAGTCAGACTCGTCAGTGGTGCTTCCAAGCATGAAAAGTCCTGTATGAAGCGTCTATAGTTTCCAGCCAGCCCTAGGAAACGTCATACCTCAAATATGTTCTTCGAATTCTCACAGAAAACTACTACTCTCACTTTCTTTGGGTATACGAATACTTCTATCTCTGAGATAACATGACCCAAGAAGTGAATCTAATCCATCCAAAAGTGTCATTTCGAGAGCTTAGCATATAATTGATGCTCTCTCAGTGTACTCAGATTGATCTCAAGATGGGTTGCATTGTCGTGTCAAGTATGAGAGTAAACCAACATGTCGTCCATCAAAACCACCATGACGGAATCCAAGTATGGATGGAACACTCAGTTCATCACTTCCATGAAGACTATAGGTTCATTCATGAGACCAAATTGCATAACCATACACTCGTATAGATCATACCTTCTCTGGAAGACTGTGATAGGTATATCAGATGGTCTAACACGCAACTAATGATAACCAGACCTCAAGTTGATCTTCGAGAACACCTGAGATCCTCAAAGATGATCAAAGAGATCATCAATACTAGGAAAGGTATATCGGTTCTTGACTGTCAACTGGTTCAGCTTCTGATAATCCACACAAATCGTATGGGTGTCGTCTTCCTTCTTCACAAACAGGACATGCGAACCACAATGAGAAGTACTTGGTCGAATGAAAACCTTTTCCTACAACTCCTCCAACTACTTCTTGAGCTCCTGAAACTCAGGTGTAGTCATCATATAAGGAGGAATGGACATCGGTGCCGCTCCTGGAACGAGCTCAATAGAAAATTCTACCTCACACTCTGGAGGGAAACCTTAAAGGTCCTCTGGAAAGACGTCCCTAAAACGATCCACCACTGGAGGAAAGTCTAACTGTAAAGTCCCCATGTCATCCAGATATAGACTAGAAATATTGGCTGTAACTCCTCCTTGCCCATGATGCTCCGGTCCTGCTCGACTCCCCTGGACATCCCACTCGCCCCGATGAAGAAAAGATCCACCCTACGGTGATATAAAACTCACCCTTCGGTAGTATCAGTCAACGACTGCCTGGAAGGGGAGTAACTAGTAAATTCCATGAATGAAATCATAGATTGTCATATCTAGGAAATAGAGGTCCCATAAGAAGTGACACCCTAAAAACTCAAGAGATAACTCTCTACACTAATGTATGCTAGATTTCCTCATTCCCAATAGTGTGTCTAGTGTCAACATGTCAGCAGAAGAAAATATACAGAGCCCAAGGCTCTCCACAATAGAAAAAGAGATAAAGATATGGGAATCCCCAGTGTGGAAAAGAGCAGAAGATAAAACCAAGGCTACTAGGATTATTCCTCAAACGGTGGAAGGTCGGGGATCCCGCTCCTGTTGGGTCTACTCCATCGCAAAAGTCTGGCTTGCTCCACAGCCCTGTGACCCTACCTGACCACTCTGAGCTGATCTTCCCTACTATCGCTAATAAAACGTCGACTAACCACCCCGAACATGACCTCCACCTCTGCCTGAATGTCCAGAAAAACTCCAGTTCCCAGACTGGTGAGAAACTGGTGGTGATGCTCCCGAACGCGGAGTCATAGAAAAACCCCTGTCTCTGGCTGCTGGAGAAAAAAACAGACAGAAACGCTGGAGGTGGCCCATCCTACAGCATGATCGGCACTCCATCGAGTCTCTCAGGAAACATGGCCTTTTATTCCCACTCCTCCCGCATTGGTAGCACACCATGTGGCTACCAGAAGGTGAATCCCACCTACTCTGATCTCCACAAGAAGACTCCCTGTGGTGCTTCCTCCTATCAACAGGAGGAATACTTACTCTGTATGTTGAACCACCCTAACTCACTGCTCAAGAATCCCTCAGATTGCGTGCTATGATCAGTTCTAGGTTGACAATAGAGATATCTAAGTCAACCTGAAGATGTTCACCTAGGAACGAATCTCCTGTCTGAGACCATTCTCAAACTTCATAGTCAGGAACAACTCATCGCATGCTGGGATAGGTGTGAAATGCTACAGCTCTGTGAAATGAGAGGAATACTCCATCACAGAAAGAGAAACCATCCCTAAGCTCGTGAAATTCTAGGCTCAATCGGCCCTCAAGGTCTCTGGGTAGAATTAATTGTAGAAGATACACTGAAACTCCTCCAAAGCCATATTCTGGTGGCATCCCGCCTGAGAGACGACATACCACCACCTCTTGGTGGAGTCTCGGAGCATGTAGGTCATGAGATTCACCCTCCACTATGATGGTACCTCGAGATGCTCGAAGATCATCATCGTGGATTCGATCCACTACTCTGCAGCCTGAGGTCCTCCTTCCCTGGAGAAGGTGGGAGGATGCTTCTGTTAGAAATCCCACATCAAATCGGCCATCGATGGGGCAAGAGGCTGCACTCCCAAGAAAGAATGAATCATCCTAAGAAAACCCTCCCCAAACTACGCATCAGTGCCTACAATTGGTATAACTGCTGGTGCCAAGGATAACACAACAGGAGGATCCACAGGAAGTCCCTGATCAACCATATCGAGCGTCTGATCACTACCCCGCAACTGGCGGTCAACCGGAGGATGTCTCGGTGGAATGACTCTGCAAGGTCAAATGCACACCTTAGATTCAAGATTATCAAAATTGAAAACTAGAAGGAAAAGAAGGGAACAGAAGAAAGAAAGAATCCATGTTTTTAAAACAAGACTACACGACGTATACTTTTCCTACACGACGTGTTCCCTTAAGTAATTCACATGGGCGTGTACTCCTGCCTACACTGGTCATGTAACACCCTAAATACACAACGTTTTGTCTGAACAAACTGCTTATAGTTGAATCCTCTTCCATGCCTGAGTCCTTCTACATGTTTAAGCCATATGACTCCTCTAGAGACAAAACTACACGGCGTTTTCAAGTCAGACACGACGTGTACTAGACATTCCTTACCTGAACCATGTTGTTAGAGACAAGGCCTGACACATGGCTAACACTACACGGTGTGTTCCAGACGGACACATCGTGTACGATAAAGGTAACACTAACTCGTGTTGTTAGTTACACGACCAGATACACAGTTAACTATACACGAACTATTCCACGGGGACACATCATGCACTTGAAGGAATTACCTGACCCGTGTTGTTTGTGACATGGCCGGATACCCAGGTCATACTATACGATATGTAAAATTCAGACACAGCATGTATGTGAAAAGATAACATGACCCGTGTTGTTTGTGACATGGACGGGGTACCTATTTCATACTACAAGGCGTGCTAAACTAGTACACGACATGTTCCTATAAGAATTTTCACAACCCCGTGTCCCTGTCCACACAGTCAGTGACACGACAATAAACTACATAGTTTGAATTCATAAGGTACATTCCATGTATTCTGGGTGTTTCCAGACTATAGATGCGGAACTGCACCAGAGCCCAGAAAACACAGAAAAACAAGTTTAAGGTGCCATATCAAATCCGTGAGGGCCCATACTCCCCGCGAATCCAAGTTTGGCATCTCAAAAAAGTTATAAACTAGGTAAACAAGCAATGATCCACCAAATTCCGGTCCATGATGGCACATAACACCTCAAGAACCAAAGTTTGGGATCCATCTAAGCAAATCACTATACAAAAGAATTCCCTATCATACAGTAGGGATTCTATCAAAGCATCTATCACAACAACATGCATAATCTACACAACGTCTATCACAAAAACATGCAATTGCTAATGAATTCTGGATGGCATAAAAATAATGAAAGGCATGTGATTTATAACAAGTGTCTATCTGATGCATGAGATGACATAGCCTCATCTCATCGGGTTCCAACAAAAATTGAACCACAATAACAATAATGGTAACAGAACAAAGCATGTAAATCACCCAAAGGTGAAATCAAATCAACTGTAAAATTTGCAAACCAGTAAAATTGCAATAAACGAGGTAGTATGGCTTTTCCATGTACACAGGTTAGCTACTCCCGGGCACAACTTATTTCCAAGAACCTATTCCGTCCTATCCCTAGATAAGGCTCCAAATAGTAAGTCAAGAAAAAATAATTTCTCTGATACCACTTTGTAACATCCTGGTTCTGGATGCCACCCAGAGGCACCCCATACCCGGTTGATCACATGGATTCAAGCAAATTTCCCCAAATTCCAGAGGCTGCCAACCAGTAGTGAGAGCCTTGGGTGTGATAGTGGGGAAAATATTCCCTCATTGGCAGAGTACACAATGGAAGAGAACAAATAAACAATAGCAGAAGCAGTAATAAATCCATACACATGTGAACAACGAAAGACTAAATATGATAAACAACAGAATCATATACATATATATATATATGATGCATGATACATATGTCTAGGAAAGCAGCCAAACTTGTCACAATGTTGAAAATACAAGAAGTACTAAAAACAAGTACAAAAGAAAGATAAACAGCTCCTCAGCATCACAAGCCTAAGCTTGGTCCCATGCTCTCCAGATCCACAGCAAGTCAAGTACCTGAAGTCGAAGGGCACTTGCCCTTGTCTATACCTGCAACAATATAGTCTGTTTGGGACCAAAAGCATGACCCAAACAGGGTGTGAGATTATATCCCAGTAGGCAACCACCCGAAGATCTGTGCCTAACAGTAAGTGAACATATGATAGGTAAAAGTACAGAAAACAGCCAATAGGGACATACTGAAGAAATAAACAAACCACAGTTCCAAAGTCAAAAATATCTAACAAACAACAAATCACAACATGTAAACTTCTTGAAGTACTCACATCCATTCCCTCTGGTCCTACTTAACAAGTACCAACAACCCTCTGGGTAGTGCACTCAGCCTAACCCCTATGGTTTGGTCATACAGAATTATAAAGACTCTCTAAGGAGGCACATGCAGTTAACTTCCCTTATAATCTAGTGTAGTCAAGAACTCTCTAACGAAGCTCGCACAATCAATTCCCCATATAGACCCAAGGTCAAGGACTCTCTGTGGAAGCACACTCGGTGAATTACCTTTATATCCCAGGTCATTCATAGACTCTTCATGGAATATCACACAGTCAATCCCTCCTATAGCCTATGGTAATTAGGTGATTCAAAAAAAAAAACAGAGACTCTCTAAGGAAGCTCACACAGTCTATCCCCATATAGTCAAAAGTAGCCAAAGACTCTTTGAGGAAGCTCTCACTGTCTATCCCCTTTTATCCCAAAGTAATCCTAGGATCTCTGAGGATGCTCACTCGGTCAATCCCCATATAGCCTAATGCTCAAGGACTCTCTGAGAAACCTCACTCGGTTTATCCCCTTATAATATATTACACCCGGTTCTCACGGACCTATGTAGGATAACGGAATATCAGTACAATGTAACCAAAGTAGACTTATATAACTAATTGGATAGATAGTTCTACAACATACAAGAATGTCATAAAACATTTCTCCATCCTACTATAACAGGAATGGAAACAGACAAAGAATCCAAGGAAAAACAGGACCAATGGTCATAAATAGAACGTGCGTGGGTAGAACATGCAAAGCATTGAAGTTAAACCATATTCATATTCAAACATCCTCTATATAGGCATAATAGAAGGGCATGAATATAATGAGGGTAAAACAGTAAACACACAATACCGCATTCAAAGGTATTGGTGGAATTGCACATTATATTCAAGGACTTTCAACAGAAAGGAACAAACCACCTCCCTTTACATTAGGAGATCTATATACTTGAACCTCGAATCTTGATTCTCCTTGGAACGTTGTAGATCTATGAAAATGCATAAAATTTTCAACCCATGATAACTTGGAAAAGGGGAGGAATTGGAAAATGAAGCTCTATGAGAAATAAGAGATTTCCGCTGTGATTCCAATTCACCCAATACTTTTAGAATCGGAGGAAGAATGGAGGATCGGCGGCTCATCAAAGATCTGAGGCCGTAAGGACTCGCTCAGACGAAGAATGTAACGACCCAAAGTTTTTCAATGGAAAATTACCTTCTTATATCTATGTCATAAAAACACAAAGTAATGAACTACTAAGTGAAAAGTGACCTTTAAACATAATTTTTTCACCCCTATGTTTGGAATTTTAAAAATCAAACATTCACGGTTGTGTTCAAGATAGTTTTTGGAGTCCAATGAAACAAAAATAATTTTGGGTGAATAGTAACCTACCCTTATGAATAGTAATATGACCCTTATAAATGGTAAATAAGAGTAAAATTACCTATGAATAATAAAATAAAATTTAGACATCTTAGAAAGTGACAATTTGACCTTAGTAAACATTTTTTGTATTTTATAAGTCATAAATAATTAATTATAATTAATTAATTAATTTAAAAGAATATTTATTTTCCTGAAATATATTCATAAATTATTGAATCAATGTCTAATAGTTTTTAGATAATTTTATAAGACCCTAAGTAATTTTTGAAAGAACTGCAAAATCAGTTTTAATTTTAAAAACTGTTTTTTTAAGTAAATTATGATTTTAAATAAATATTAAATTAATAATACTTAGAAAATTATTTTTGAAAAAATGTACTTCATTTTTGGATTCTACACGTCGAAAAATGGTTGGGGTAAAATTTTGGGATTTTTCTGAGATACTTGAATTTTTGATGAATAGTAGAATACATTAATTTATCATATAAATACATTTTAATTAAAACCCACTATTCCTGACATCACAAGTGATGTAAGCACCCAAATCCAGAATTAACAAGTCTAATTTACTATTATTAGTCATCCAAGACTCACTATTCCTTGTTTTAGGTGAAATTAATAAACTAATCAATTTTATATTAAGGAAACCCCTCTCCCCTCCACTATAAAACCCACCCTTCACTCCCTCTTTTCCTCACACCTCTCAAGCTCCAAGCCTTCTCTAAATTCTGCCCAAACACCTTCCCTTGCTCATCCCCCACGTCCAAAAGCTGCTGGTCTCATCAAAAGACCAAGCCTAGCTTCCTTAAAGAGGATCTCAAGAGGAGGATTCTAAAGGTAATTTCTCTCTCTCTTCTCCTTTAATTTCCTTTCATGATCAAGTTCCTTTCTTGATCTCTCCCTACCTATCTTCATCCAAATTGATCTGTAAATCCAGTATTATATATATAATATAATATTATGATTCTAATCTATATTATATCACCCCACACCCTTTCTCCCTTTTATTTTATTAAAGAAAACGTTGTTCATGTGGTGATAATTTATCACCTTCAAAAACAACATGCTCTCTTCTTCCATTTATACCTTCAATCTGGTCATGAAACCATTTTTATGGTTGAACCAGAATGTTTTATATGTATTATGTTCTATTTTAAGTTCTGTAAATAACCTATGGCCATACTACTAAGTGAAAAGTTAAAATGAGTTGGTTGTGATCCAAAAACCGCTAAAATTAGCCCAAATAATCTTCATTTAATTTTTATCTAATGATTTGGCCACATGGATCTAATATAACTCATTATAAAATCATTCAAGCTTCTGTAATATCATTAATTACATGTAATATCAGTTCTGGATGTTTACCCATGATCTACCCAAACATCAAATTAAGAATACAAGTGGACCGCTCAAGAAAACCATGAAAATGAACATCCCCGATCAATGTTTTTAAACTCTACAAGTCATCCAAAGGAACATAATATGAAATAATGAAACCAGAATGAACCCTATTAATGTATAAAATGTTCTGTAATTTCTAATTAATGAATATAATGTCATTATACAGGGCATTAAAGAGAAGGAGGCATTCGAGTACAAGGTAAGGGGAAATTTCGAACCCAATTTTCTTCCTTCGGGTTCTCCCTCTTTCACTCCATTTTTGATATGGTTACTCCTAAAAGGTCTTTTGATTATCATTTGCTTTAATTTTCTGGGATATAGATGTTTGTCACTGGTTTTTATGTCCATCAAAATGTTTTCCAAAAGAACTCTTCTTTCAAGATCTCACCTTTTACCTCTCATTCAAGGTTGATGGTTCTTATATCAAGTATGTTGTTCCCTCTTTCTTTTGGGAACCCAAAGCTTATGAATGTGTTATTATGAGATGAAACCCATTCCTTTCCATGGGTTATTTATGTACATGTTTGATATGTGTTCTATGTGGCAATCATGATAATGATAATATTATGATGTGACGGGTGCGCCCAGAATCATATAGCGCTCCAATGCATTGGGTAAAGTGATGAATATCATGAGTAAATATGAAATGATGTGTGAACATGATGCTACCTTTGTTCACAAGTATGTGTGGTAGTTAACCACTAAGACATTATGTTTCATTTTTATGCTTTTCCACATTTCAAGTTTATTGGTTATGCTCCTCTCATGTTCAAGATCTTCTTCATGATTATGCTCACCCCATGCTATTTTGTTCTCATCTATCCTCTTACTGGGCTTTTAGATCACCCCTTTTGATGTATATCCTCAGGTGGCTACATGTACTAAGGAGAGGACAAGTGCTACTAAGAAGCTATAGAATAAGCGATTAAATGAATTTTTATGCTTGATGTTGTACTTGTTATGTGTAGTCCTAGTTTTCCCAAGACACTAAACCTCTAGATCCTCCATGTGTAATACTATTATGTTGTTTATATTTGAAATGATGTAATAGTAATGTAAGAAATGGTCGGGTCACTATTTTTGGTATCAAAGGAAAGGTTTAGTTAATTTGGGAATTAGTATTAGTGAACCCTAAAGAAAACCTCTAGCATGAGACTAAGTACAAATATGCACACAAGGATATTTACCTAGGGATCCCATATGTTATGTTTTTGGTATAATTGTTTAAAAGGATAATTTATTCATGACTTGTTTACTTATTTTTTGTTCTAACCTTTTCTATTTTAGAAAATGGTGGGAACCAGGAGAAATCAGGCAAAAAACTCTTGCGATGGCCAATGCAACGATTGCCCGAACGACATCCCCAATGATTTTGGAGGTGGAGTTCAAAACTTCATGGCAATCCTTACCCAATTATCCCAGGTTATGAATAATAACCATAATAATGGGGAATTTCCTCCTTCACCAAAGAGGGAGCAGCTAGCTATCGAATGTTTTATAAGGCAACGACCACTGACGTTTTGTGGATCTTCTGATCCACTAGTTGCGGAACAGTGGGTCAACTCCATGGAGAAGATCTTTTCAGTTCTTCACTGTTTCGAGACAGAGAAGGTGACTCTAGCCGTTTATCGTCTAGATGGAGAAGCTGATCAATGGTGGGCTTTGATTAAGAACACCAAACCAAGGGATGAAATTGAAGAGATGGAATGGGAAGACTTTAAGATAATGTTTCTTAATAAGTACTTCCCACGAACTCTTCGCACGAAGATGGAGAGAGAATTCATAGAGCTCAAGCAAAAAAGAAGGAGAATCTGTCACAACCTATGAAGCAAATTTCACAAGGCTCTCAAGGTATGCTTCGGGTTTTGTTATCAATAATGATAGCAAAATTGATAGATTCTTTAGTGGATTAAAACCACATCTTCGAAAGGCTCTTGAAATTAGAGACTTTGGGAGTTATGAAGAAGTTGTTCGGTGTTCTCTCAAGGTGGAGATGGAGTTTGGAGAATGGTCCCATGGCTATGGTGATATGAAAAGAAAGATGGAGTTTCAAGTTGGTGGATCTAGTGATAAAGATGGGAAGAAAACACAACGACCCACATGCCAAAAATTTGGGAAGTTGCACAATGGGAACTGCCTCAAAGGGACGGGGAAATGCTTCAAGCATGGGAAAGAAGGACACCTAGCTCACGAGTGTCGAAGAAACATGAAAAAGAAGGATAATGTAGCTGATGAAAGGAGAGAACCACTCGTGGTTCAATGCTACAACTGTAAGGAGCTAGGGAACTATTCAAACTAGTGCACTAAACCTCGAGCTCTCGAGGGTAATCAGCGCCAACAACCACCAAAGCCAAAGGAACAAGGGAAGGCTTATGCCATCCCTACTGTGGAGGTGGAACATGATAATGAAGTCGTACAAGGTACACTTCCTATTCACTCAAGAATGGAAAAAGTATTATTTGATTCTGGTTCTACGCATTCCTTTATATCTTGCAAGTTTCCTAGAACTATAGAATCGAAGCCCCGAAACCTTGAAGTAGAGATATCTGTAAAAACACCAAGTGGTGCAATCATTGCAACCCAAGTGTTTGATTCTTCTCCTGTTGACGTATGTGGAAAGATTCTTCCGGAAAATCTCGTAATACTTCCCTTGGTGGAATTCGACGCTATAATGGGAATGGATTGGCTCTCGTTATATAGAGCATATATCAACTGTCGGGAAAAGGAAATATATTTTCATATTCCGAACCATCCCATGCTCCTCTACAAATGAAAGGAAGATCATGACTATCCTTTGAGAAATCCTTCAATGGTTTGGGTGATGATTCCCTATGAAGAATCATACCTCACCCAAATGTTTGAGTCGAAGGAAAGTTCCAACCTTGAGGAAATGCCCATCGTAAGGGAATACGGCGATGTATTTCCCGAAGAGTTACCCGGAATTCCCCCGGATCGTGAGGTAGAGTTCTCAATTGAACTCATACCCAGAGCTAATCCTATCTCGAAGTGCCCCTATAGGATGGCTCCTATTGAACTGGAGGAGTTAAAGAAGTAGCTGCAAGAGCATCTGGACAAAGGGTTCATACGCCCTAGTGCATCACCTTGGGGTGTGCCAGTGCTCTTTGTGAAGAAGAAGGATGGTACCATGCGGCTATGTATTGATTATCGGGAACTCAACAAGATCACCATAAAGAACAAGTATCCTCTCCCAAGGATTGATGACTTGTTAGATCAGTTAAGAGGAGCTCAATACTTCTCAAAGGTGGATCTTCGTTCTGGATATCATCAAGTAAAGGTGAAGAAGGAATATATTCAGAAGACTGCCTTCCGTACAAGGTATGGGCACTATGAGTTTTTGGTGATGCCCTTCAGACTTACTAATGCCCCTGCAATCTTCATTGATTTGATGAATAGAGTCTTTAGACATTACCTCGACAAATTTGTGGTAGTGTTTATTGATGATATTCTCATTTACTCCAAGAGTAAGGAGGAACATGAAGAACATCTAAGACTTGTGTTGGGGGTATTGAGAAAGGAGAAGTGGTACGCCAAGTTCATCAAGTGTGACTTTTGGATGAATCAAGTCACGTTCTTGGGACATGTGATCAAAAGCGAGGGAATTTCTGTGGACCCTTCAAAGACAAAGGCGATTGAGGAATGGCCCAGGCCCTCTAGTGTCACAGAAATCCGTAGTTTTCTTGGATTAGCTGGGTACTATCGACGTTTTGTGAGAAACTTCTCACGATTGTCAAGCCCGCTAACTAAGTTAACAAGAAAAGGGGTAAAGTATGTCTAGACGGATGAATGTGAGGGAAGCTTCAAGGAGCTAAAGAGAAGGCTAATCACTGCACCTGTACTCACACTACCGAAAAGTGGAGAAAGTTTTGTAATATAAAGTGATGATTCAAAGAAAGGCTTGGGTTGTGTACTCATGTAAAATGATAATGTGATAGCCTACGCCTCACGACAGTTGAAGATCCATGAGCAGAACTACCCGACGCATGATCTAGAGCTGGCAGCCGTGATTTTTGCCTTGAAAATCTGGCGGCACTACCTTTATAGTGAGAAGTGTGACATATACACTGACCACAAGAGCCTAAAATATATATTCACACAAAAGGAGCTCAACATGCGTCAAAGGAGATGGTTAGATCTAATCAAGGATTACGATTGCTCTATTCACTATCATCCTGGAAAGGCGAACAAGGTAGCTGATGCCCTAAGCAGGAAAGAACCTGCTACTCTATCCATGTTGAGGATTGAGAAAGACCCTATCTTCTTGGATATACAAAGGATGGATTTGGAAATTTTAAGGGCAGGGGATACATCCTACCTTGCCCAAATGATTGCGCAACCATGCATCCAACAGAAGATTAAGGAAGCACAAAGGGATGATGTAGAGATACAAAAGAGGGTGAATGTAGTAAAGGAAGGGAAGCTGCAAGAGTTCCATATCGACGATGATGATGTGATTCGGTTTGGAACGCGGCTTTGTGTGCCTTCATCACTCGGAATAAAGAAGGAGCTATTGGATAATGCACATAGCTCAACTTTCTCTATTCATCCTGGAAGTACCAAGATGTATCGTGATCTCTGAGAACACTTCTGGTGGGATAACATGAAGAAGGAGATTGCAGAATATATATCAAGGTGCTTGGTATGTCAGCAAGTTAAAGCTGAGCGGAAAAAGTACAAAGGTATGATGCAGCCACTGCCTATACCCATTTGGAAATGGGAAAATGTTACTATGGACTTTTTCATGGGTCTCCAGAAGACGTTAAGAGGAAATAATGCGATATGGGTTGTGGTTTATCGACTCACCAAGACTGCCCATTTTATCGCTATTCGGGAAGACCTCTCACTTGAAAAACTTGCAAGGATATATGTGAAGGAAGTAGTGATATTTCATGGTGTTCCACTCTCGATTGTCTCTGACCGTGATCCAAGGTTCACTTCTAAATTCTGAAGGAGCCTTCAACATGCTTTGAGTACTGAATTAAATTTCAGCACGGCCTATCACCCCCAAACCGATGGCCAGTCTGAAAGGACTATTCAGACGCTCGAAGATATGCTAAGAGCATGCTCTCTTGAATTCAAAGGTGGATGGGATCAGCACCTTCCATTGGTTGAGTTCTCATACAACAATAGCGTCCTCTCGAGTATTCAGATGGCTCCGTATGAAGCTTGTTATCGGAAGCGATGTAGAACTCCAACCTGTTGGGACGAAGTTGGAGAAAGAAAGATACTTGGTCCCGATCTTGTTCAAGAGATGACAGAGAAGGTTCAAGTCATCCAGAAACACATCAAAGCTGCTCAAAGTCGGCAAAAGAGCTATGTTGACAATCATCGAAGGGAATTGGAGTTCGACATTGGAGATAAAGTCTTCCTTCGAATATCTCCATGGAAGAGAGTCATGCGATTCGGGAAGAAAGGGAAGCTAAGCCCAAGGTACATTGGCCCCTTTGAGATCCTTGATCGTATAGGAGCCGTGGCCTATCGTCTGGCACTTCCACCGAATATGGCTCAAGTTCATGATGTGTTTCACGTATCACTACTGAGGAAGTACATTCCAGACCCCTCACATGTACTAAACTCATAGGTGGTACAGTTGGAAGATGATCTCTCATATGAGGAGCAGCCGGTAAAAATTCTGGACCGAAGTGATAAGGTTCTATGCAACAAGACAACCTTCCTTGTCAAAGTGTTTTGGAGGAACCAAAAGTTTGAGGAAGCAACCTGGGAACCGGAAGAGGCAATGAAGGAGAAGTACCCTCACCTGTTTGTGTAAAGTGAAATTTCGGGGGCAAAATTTCTTAAGGGGGGAAGAATGTAACGACCCAAATTTTTTCAATGGAAAATTCCCTTCTTATATCTATGTCATAAAAACACAAAGTAATGAACTACTAAGTGATAAGTGACCTTTAAACATAATTTTTTCACCCCTATGTTTGGAATTTTAAAAATCCAACATTCACAGTTGTGTTCAAGATAGTTTTTGGAGTCCAATGAAACAAAAATAATTTTTGGTGAATAGTAACCTACCCTTATGAATAGTAACCTACCCTTATGAATAGTAATATGACCCTTATAAATAGTAAATAAGAGTAACATTACCTATGAATAATAAAATAAAATTTAGACATCTTAGAAAGTGACAATTTGACCTTAGTAAACATTTTTGGTATTTTATAAGTCATAAATAATTAATTATAATTAATTAATTAATTTAAAAGAATATTTATTTTCCTGAAATATATTCATAAATTATTGAATCAATGTCTAATAGTTTTTAGATAATTTTATAAGACCCTAAGTAATTTTTGAAAGAACTGCAAAATCAGTTTTAATTTGAAAAACTGTTTTTTAAGTAAATTATGATTTTAATTAAATATTAAATTAATAATATTTAGAAAATTATTTTTGAAAAATGGAATTCATTTTTGGATTCTACACGTCAAAAAATGGTTGGGGTAAAATTTTGGGATTTTTCTGAGATACTTGAATTTTTGATGAATAGTAGAATACATTAATTTATCATATAAATACATTTTAATTAAAACCCACTATTCCTGACATCACAAGTGATGTAAGCACCCAAATCCCGAATTCACAAGTCTAATTTACTATTCTTAGTCATCCAAGACTCACTATTCCTTGTCTTAGGTGAAATTAATAAACTAATCAATTTTATATTAAGGAAACCCCTCCCCCCTCCACTAAAAAAGCCACCCTTCACCCCCTCTTTTCCTCACACCTCTCAAGCTCCAAGCCTTCTATAAATTCTACCCAAACACCTTACATAGATCATCCCCCACGTCCAAAATCTGCTGGTCTCATCCAAAGACCAAGCCTAGCTTCATTTAAGAGGATCTCAAGAGGAGGATTCGAAAAGTAATTTCTCTCTCTCTTCTCCTTTAATTTCCTTTCAAGATCAAGTTCCTTTCTTGAGCTCTCCCTACCTATCTTCATCCAAATTTTGCTGTAAATCCAGTATTATAAATATAATTTAATATTATGATTCTAATGTTATATTATATCACCCCACACCCTTTCCCCCTTCCTTTTATTTTATTAAAGAGAACGTTGTTCATGTGGTGATAATTTATCACCTTCAAAAACAACATGCTCTCTTCTTCCATTTATACCTTCAATATGGTCATGAAACCATATTTATAGTTGAACCATAATTTTTTATATGTATTATGTTCTATTTTAAGTTCTGGAAATAACATATGGCCCTACTACTAAGTGAAAAGTTAAAATGAGTTGGTTGTGATCCAAAAACCGCTCAAATTAGCCTGAATAATCTTCATTTAATTCTTATCTAATGATTCGGCCACATGGATCTAATATAACTCATTATAAAATCATTCAAGATTCTGTAATATCATTAATTAGATGTAATATTATTTCTGGATGTTTACCCATGATCTACCCAAACATCAAATTAAGAATACAAGTGGACCGCTCAAGAAAACCATGAAAACGAACATCCTCGATCAATGTTTTTAAGCTCTACAAGTCATCCAAAGGAACATAATATGAAATAATGAAACCAGAATGAACCCTATTAATGTATAAAAGGTTATGTAATTTCTAATTAATGAATATAATGTCATTATACAAGACATTAAAGAGAAGGAGGCATTCGAGTACAAGGTAAGGGGAAATTTCGAACCCAATTTTCTTCCTTCGAGTTCTCCCTCTTTCACTCCATTCTTGATATGGTTACTCCTCAAAGGTCTTTTATTTATCATTTCCTTTACTTTTCTGGGATATAAATGTTTGTCACTGGTTTTTATGTCCATCAAACTGTTTTCTAAAAGAACTCTTCTTTCAAGATCTCACCTTTTACCTCTCATTCAAGGTTGATGGTTCTTATATCAAGTATGTTGTTCCCTCTTTCTTTTGGGAACCCAAAGCTTATGAATGTGTTATTATGAGATGAAACCCATTCCTTTCCATGGGTTATTTATGTACATGTTTGATATGTGTTCTATGTGGTAAGCATGATAATGATAATATTATGATGTGACGGGTGCGCCCGGAATTATATAGCGCAATATGAATGTTTAAATGTGACGGGTGCGCCCGGAATTATATAGCGCTCCAATGCATTGGGTAAAGTGATGAATCTCATGAGTAAATGTGAAATTATGTGTGAACATGATGCTAGATTTGTTCACAAGTATGTGTGGTAGTTAACCACTAAGACATGATGTTTCATTTTTATGCTTTTCCACATTTCAAGTTTATTGTTTATGCTCCTCTCATGTTCAAGATCTTCTTCATGATTATGCTCACCCCATGCTATTTTGTTCTTATCTATCCTCTTAATGAGCTTTTAGCTCACCCCTTTTTATGAATATCCTCAGGTGTCTACATGTACTATGGAGAGGACAAGTGCTACTAAGAAGCTATAGAAGAAGAGATTAAATGAATTTTTATACTTGATGTTGTACTTGTTATGTGTAGTTCTAGTTTTCCCATGACACTAAACCTCTGGATCCTCCATGTGTCATACTATTATGTTTTTTATCTTTGAAATTATGTAATAGTAATGTAAGAAAAGGCTGGGTCGCTATTAAGAACACCTAAAAGAAGATGGTTATGTCTGTCAGACATGACCCCAGTGTGTTTAATGAAAAAAATGCAAAATACAGGGCATGTACTTTTGGAGTACACAGAGTGTACATACCGTTTTTGTACTCTGCTTTAGGCGGCCTCCACATCACCCCATGTGACCATGTGTGTGGACCATACATGGACAGAACATGACCTGGTGCGGCAATGAAGTACATGACATGTACTTCAAAAATTTCCAGAAACTCCTCTTTTCTGAAAAACTCCAGAAAAAGGAAGAACATACCTGAAAATAAGGTTCGGGTTCTTACACTGATGTTCAAGAGTGTTCATCTTACAATATCAAGTTAGGTGTTTTGTTCCTTTATTTGATTTTATTTGGAGTATATATGCTTAATGTTTTGAATACCCATGTTTGGGGTATTGCTTGTTTTGTAAGTTCACCATATTTAATACCTAATATGGTTTGTTTGGTTGATAAAGGGTTATTTCTTATGCATAAGGTTTTATACCTTAATTATAGGTGTGTTTAACTTGTTTGATTGATTATGGACTTTTGGTCTAGAATTAATGTCAGGATTGTTTTGTTTTCAATGCCTCATTTTGTTTGGATGGAGTTACTGATTATATGATATGCATGTGATTTTCATTGTGAAATTTTGACCAAGGGGAATTGATAGTGATATATTCCTAAGGTAGGGCCATCTATGTATGTTTTTTTGTTATATTGACCTAGAGGTATTGACTATGAGAGCTACTGAGTGTTCATAGACTAGAGGGGATAGACAGTGAGAGCTAAAGAGAAGGTCATTATTAAATGAATATTGGGCCCTAGGGCGTTGATAGTGATAGATTCCAGATGGTCATTATATTTTATTGTTTCTAGGAAGACCAAGGGGGTATTGACCATTAGAGCTAACCAGGAGGTCATCTGTAATTGATTAGTTCTATATGGGACCAAAGGGGTTAGACTGTGTGAGGTTTCCCAGAGGGTCCTTATTTATGAATTAATTATACTTTAAAACAGAGGGGTTAGACTTGGAGAACTTTCCTAGAGGGTTTCTTTTGAATGATTAAATAATTTTGACAAGTCTTCCAAGCCAAAGCACAATCTTGGACTCAGGCTTCCTTGTTATTTTTGACGGTATTCTGAGATGTTTGTTGTTACTATTACTCAGGGGATACAGAGCTTAGGCTAGATCCCAAGGTTTACATGATTTAACTGTTGATAAATAAATGTAAATGAATGTAATTGAAAACTGTGGGATTGTGTACTTTTTAGTACTTCCTTTTTAATTACTTAATTTCTGCATATTACCACATATATATATGTATTTCCACTAACAGTTAGGGACATATCATTTGGTGGTTTCTTAATGGGATTTGTCTCACACCCTGTTTGGGTCATGCTTTTGGTCCCAAACAGATTATATTGTTTCAGGTATAGATAAGGGCAAGTGCCCTTCTTCATCAGGTACTTCATTTCTGTTGGAGCTGGATAGCATGAGAGGAAGCTGAGGCTTATGATGCTGTTAGAGTTTACTACTTTTCTGTACTTTGGTTTCAGTATTTTATTTCTAGCATTGTGACTTGTTTTGCTTCTTTCCTAGACACTTGTGACCTGCATCATTTATATATATTCTTCAGTTGTTATATTACTGTTAGACTTCTACTATTTACTTCTATTGTATGGTACTACTGCTTCCGCTACTATTTAATATAGTCTTTAAATTATGTATACTTTTCTAATGAGGTCACAGTTTACCCATTATCAGACCATGGCCCTCACTACTAGTCGTTAGCCTCTGGTGTTTGGGGAAATGTGCTTGAGGTCCTTTAAACTACCGGGTACGGGGCACCTTTGGGTGGAACCCAAAACCTATACGTTGAAAAAGAGAAGGAATGAATCAAGAATAATCTTGATTAAATGATCCATGAACTTGAAGAAAAACTAAAAAATAGTATTGATATCAAGGATACAATACTAAAGGTAAAATCAATGAAGATTAAGGATATTGGCACCCAACAATAAGAAATATTAAATATGAATAAAAATGATATTTAAAAGATAAATAAGGGATTTGGAGAGATAATTTTATTAATTAAGAATACAAATAACACCCTCAATATTTGGTGTCTGGAATAGGATGTTAAATTGGCCAATTTTGAAAAGAAACATATTGAGTCTTCACAAAAGAAGGAAATTTATACTTGTGACACCTAATTTTCTATTGATTACTCTACTAATAATATGACTATATCATATTAAATTAATATCATTACATCATCTATTCATCTCTCATATTAAATTGATTTAACAGAGTTACCATCCATACCTTTCTGTAATAATTTTCCCAAATCTATTTTCATAGAGAGTGTAGGTTTGAAAATAAATTACATACAAGTATATATGAAAACTATTTTGAGAATCCTACCACCTTTTAGATGGTGGGTATAAGTATTATAGAAGCAAATCCCCATGAACTTCCAAACCAGTAGTGGAGGGAGCTAAAAAAAACATGATCTAAAAATTAGAAATTTCAGACTACATGAAATGGTGAAAATAATATCATATTTTCTAGGAATTTATTGGTGATGAAACATTTTTAGAAATAATGAATTAGTTTATTGGTATAATATTTTAAGCCTAAAGGTTAGATAAATCTAATTTCAAGGGGGATGAATCCATTGATAAAGAAGAAACATCCATAGATTGAAAAAAAATCCGTATACTTCAAAAAGATTAAAAGAACTTGATAATATCAATGATGTTTGTAATGGAATTGGTCACAGGAGTGGTGCATGCTCATATCCTCATATATGAAATACTAATGGTAAAATAAGACCTCAAAAGTTCATAAATAAATTAGTGAACTCATTAGGAAGAAAACAAAATAATTTTGAAAACCAAAATTCTCCCTAGAAGATCCAAAAGAAAAATAAATCCTCGTTCGACAATAAAAAAGGAATATCATGTTCATGAAAAATTAAATGAATTCTAAGAGGTGTTATGAATCTAAAATTAATTTTTCAATAATAGGAACCCTCAATGAACCATGTGTAATGACCAAACATGTTTTCCATATTTCTAATGACATAATTTCAATACGACCAGTAGATTTGGAAATAGAAAAGAAGATGGAAAAAGTAAAAGAAAAGGATTTTGATAAATTAAAAGATAATATTACATGTAACGCTCCGACCCTAGTTACCCAAAGTTAGTGCATTATTACATAACATTGGCATGATCACAAGGAAATGATGTCTTGAAAGACCGATCAGTTTAGTATTATTGGAAACAAGATTCATACATAAGTTGAACTTTACAGCTTGAAGAGAAATACAACACGAATATATTTCAATAGAGACATACAAGCCTCCTAGATTATTCCTGCAAGTCACTCATAACTAAATTCTCCATATCCTAGGAAAATGAAACATAAGAAAGGGGTGAGTTCAAATGCTCAGTAAGGGTAAGCAATACAATGGAAGATAACATAAATATTAAACATGGGGAATAATTGAAACCACATGCCTTTACCAATAATAAACATGAATACTTTTATGGAAGGAATATGAGTTGAGTAAATAATTCTATAATAAAACATAATCATGGGTATTCTACTAGACTAATGACCACATGAACCATAAATATTATTTTATTAATGAGGTAATGTTTAATTCCGGACATTCTGAAACATTTTGTCAAGGGCTCGGCCAAGACGTCTAAAAATAATTAAGGTCTCGACCAAAACTATATATCAAAATTGGGAAAGGGCCTCGGAAAATTCCACATCTAGTTGTCTCATGAGACCCAACGATGCATCGAGGAGCTATAGCGGCCACCACCCGTCACTAAGTCCAATACAATTCTCATATGAAAAGTTTTAAACATATCATAAACATTCATATTAAAACTGGCCTATAAAATGTCAATACTTTAACCATAAACTATGAATGGTATAAAAATATCACATCCATAGAAAATAATATCACAAAACCTTCAATACAATATAGAAGGTTTGTATCATAATAAATCAACTTCAAATAAATGTAAAATCCATCAAAGGATGTTGACATAGATGAAATCAAAACCCTTTTCAGAGAAATATAGCTTTCTATTTTGAAATAATTTAAGAGTCACATAATTAAAAGAAATAATTTATTTTAAAAATATTCTTATAAGATTGTAAGGGAAGCTTTTATGATGTTATAACAGCAGAAAATAGCCGCACCCTCCATATAAGTTAAAATAAACATTCTAACCTAAAATTTGTCGAAAAGGTAAAAAAGTTCCTTTTTTGCAAAACAACGGAATGATTCCTTTCAAAACACATAATAGTATAAATTAATTTAACCCATTGTCTAGTAAATAGTAAAAATGTTTTGAAATATATTTTTAAGAAACATGAATGTGGATGATAAAGAGGTCCTAGTAGGTAATTACGTATAAACAACCTCGGATAATGAAGAGATTGTAGAATTAACTGTTACCTTGTAATTTTCCTTGGTAAAGGGTAGTTTAAACTCCTTTATAATGGTGAAATAATTGTTATTAAATTATACAAGAATCATATACATTAATATGATATCATATATGATCTTTTAACATTTCTTTGTTAATAATATCTTAGTATTATTTTCGTTTCAGGTGTTAACAGATTAATTTTCCTTTATATTCTTTGTTATGTCAGTCATATTTCTTATGAATGGGATGTATATTATTCATAAAAATAATTATATCAAGTCATTAAACATTATTTTTAATCATCAAATTAAAATTAGTCTTGAATGGATACGATGTGGAATGAATCTCATCGTGTTCGTGGAGACGGTAATCCGTACGTACACATGAGTGACAATATCATTCTATTGATATTAAAATAATATATATTTTGATGATATATCATATATACATAATAATTATCATGTTATATTCATTATCTACATCAGTTAAACATCATTATTATACCCATCCAAATAATAATGTATTGAATAACAATTACCCCACAACGTGGAGACGGTAAGCCGTGCATACGCACGTATGATGACATGTCATTCAAAGGATGGATAGAATAATGTATATTGTTTTACCATATTTATAATAACATCACAGTATATATAAGACACTGAAGATATTATTTTAGAATGGAAATAACAAAGAAAGAAGAAGTGGAAGAAGAAAAGAACTTGAAAGAGGGTGGTGAAATTATTACCTCTTCTTCGGGTTCTTCCTTTTGATTTGATCAAAAGGTCTCCTTAAGTTGGATTTATGACTAAAATAATGCCTCTAGGGTGAATTTAGGGAAGTTTAGAGGGTGTTTGGGCAGAGTTTGGCTGAGAAAAATGGCTTTAAATGTGTGAATTAGAGAGAAGGGGGAGTGCCATTTTATAAGAGGGGTGAGGGGAAACTTAGGAAAAGCTAGAAATATTATTTTATAATAAAATAAATTTCGGTTTACAATGGATAAAAAATGGGTTATTTAAAGGAAAATGTGGGGATGGGTCAAAAACCACTAAAACAATAGGTTTGAGACAGGTTTGGGTCACTATATTAACTTTATCTTTTAGGTTTAACTCTTAGTTAAATAGTTTGACATTTACCATGTCTGTTTGTATTTTTATATTATATGGTTAATAAACATACTATATACATCCAAGAGAACCCCAAGTGGTTCATTAATGATACAACTATCATTATATAAGTCATTTGGCCGAACCTTATATTTTTAGGAATAGAATATCAATTAATAATATAATATTGGTTTTAAAAACTCTTTTATGTCAGTTTTGAGACTATTTGGTATTTTATTTTTTCTAAATTCAAAACATCATTATTACCTAGAAAAAAATTCATCTAACCAACCCTAATATGTCTTATTAACCTATAAAATTATTGGAATTAATAAAAAGTCTAAAATTACATTTATTTGGATATTTATAATATCAATTATTTTAATATTTCATTAATTAGGTAATTACAACATCACCATTGTGTCACAAATAAATTCAATTATTTAATGTCTAAAAATTATAAATAAAATACCATTATGTATGAAATAGTTTTGTATTTATAATTAATATTTATAATCTAATTTATCTTATGTATAACCCTATATTAAAAATGTTTTAGTTATTAAACATTGATTTTAACTCTTTTAACTCTTCTTTGAATTAAATAATAATAAATGTCCTAATCTAATCCATGTAGACCAAAGAGGTTCATATTTTATTCTTAAGGTTGTTTTTGGTCGAATTATACTTATCCAATATAATTAGGAAATGTGTTATGATAATAATAATATCATTTTTACCCTTAATTACCCTATTTACTTTTAACCGTGGTAAATAAAAGTAAAAGTCACTATTCACCAAAAATTATTTTTATCTTATTGAACCACATTTTACTCCTTGATATTTTCTATGTTTCTTGGATTTTCTAAATTCCACTCACAGAAGCGGTAAAATTAAGTTTTATGTGAATTTTCATATTCTCCTAGGAGATGGGTAAAAGACGGTGAAAAGTTCAATAAAATATTTACATATCTAAAATTATTATAAACTGACCCCAATGAATTACATTGAACATATATAGGTATTACGTATCTGTTTTGACAAAAAAATAAATTTAAATAAAATAAATTATTATTTAAATAAAAATTCAGTTTTAAACTATAACTTAGTGTTTTTCACTAATCATCAAAAAATGAATGTTTTCAGAAAAATACCAAAATTTTACCCTAGGATAATTTCGATATTCCAAATCAAAAAATGAAGTCAATTTTGAAAGATTAAATTTATAAAATTTTGAAAAGTTTGTATTACTATTCATAATGGCTAGTTTGATTGGTCACGGTGTGTTAGAATCTCAAAGTTTCGTACAATGCAAGTTATTGCATTATTCAACGGGAAACGTACCATGGAAGCTTGGGTTGTTACATTCTCCCCTCCTTAAAACAATTTCATCTTCAAAATTTCTTGAATATTACTGCATAAATAGACTCAGGTGGTTATTCATCATAAGTTACTTGGGTTCCCACGTTGCCTCATCTATCTTATGGTTTCTCCATAGAACTTTTACCAGATGAGTTTTCCAGTTTCTCAACACTTGTTCTCTGGTATCAAGAATCCTGACAGGCTCTTCACAATAAGACAGATTGGGTTCCAGTTCAAAATCATCATAGGTGAGTACATGCGTTGGGTTAGGCATGTATTTTCTCAACAGTGATACGTGGAACACATAGTGAACTTGGGAGAGATTTGGAGGCATTGCCAAACGATAAGCTATAGCCCCAATTCGTTCTAGAATTTCGAAAGGTCCTATGTACCTAGGACTCAATTTTCCCTTCTTACCAAAATGTATAACACCCTTCCATGGAGATACCTTCAAGAAAACATGATTTCCTACCTGAAATTAAAAATCCATACTTCGATTGTCAGCATAGCTCTTATGCCTACTTTGAGATTCTTTGATGTGGTTTTGGATTACCTTCACCTTTTCCATCATTTCCTCCACCAGTTCTAGGCCTACAAGTTTTATTTCACCAACATCATCCCAATAGGTTGGTGTGCGACATATCTTTCTATATAATGCTTCATATGGTGCCATCAGAATACTTTAATGGAAGCTATTGTTATAGTAAAATTATACCTGAGGTAAATATTGATCCCACATACCCTAAAAGTCAAGTGAGAAAGATCTCAACATGTCTTCTAAGGTTTGAATAGTCCGTTCTGATTGTCCATCAGTTTGGGGGTGGTAGGCAGTGTTCAAACAAAGTTCAGTATCCAGGGCTTTCTGAATACTTTTCCAGAATCTTGATGTAAAATGTGGATCATGATCAGAAACAATAGATAGTGGTACTTTATGAAGTCTAACAAATTCATTAATATATAGTTTTTCCAATTGTTCAAGTGGTAAATATTGTCTTATAGAAATAAAATGTGCTGACTTGGAAAGTCGATCAACAATGACCCAAATTGCATCGTTCCATCTAGGAGTCGTTGGTAGTCCCATGACAACATCCATCATAATATTATCCCATTTCCACTCAGGTATGGGAAGAGGTTGCATGACTCCTCCAGGCTGTTACCTTCCAGCTTTCACTTGTTGAAAAACCATACATCTTGACACAAAATCAGAAATTTCCCTCTTCATGTTGTCCCACCAAAAATGTTCCTTCAAATATCTATACATTTTGGTGCACCTAGGTTGTATAGAGAAATTGGAACTATGAGCATCATCCAACAATTACATTTTTAGATCAGGTATATCTGGAACACAAAGTCTCTTCCCAAAATTCAAAATTCCATCTTCATACATAAAGTCAATCAATCTCCCATCATTCACAGCTTTAATCTCCTTTTGAAACTCTTCATCACCGGTCTGAGAACTCTTTATCCTTTCTAGTAAGGAGGGTTTGGAAACCATTTGAAAAATCAATGATGTTTCACCTACCATGGTTTTTCCCATATCTATCTTTACTAGATACATGTATATAGGATCCTTTTAAACTCTCATCTTGTTCAAAAATCCATGATCCTTTATACTCAAAGCATCTTCCACCTTATTTTCCTTCCATGGGGGTAGTGAATAGTTTAATCATATTCCTCGAGTAGTTAAAGCCATCACATTTTCCTCATATTGAGTTTTTTCTATGAGAAAATATACTTCAAACTCTTGTGATCAGTATATATCTCACATTTTTCATCATAGAGATAGTGTCTCCATATCTTCAATGCAAAGATTACAACTGATAACTTAAGATCATGAGTAGGATAGTTATGCTCATGAATTTTTAGATGTCGTGATTCATAGGTAATAACCCTATCATTCTGCCTGAGGACACAACCAAGTCCTTTCTTTGAAACATCACTATAAATAACAAACCCATCATTCCCCTATGGTAGAGTCAATATAAGAGCATCGACTAATATTTTCTTCAATTCATAAAAACATTATTAACACCCTTTTTTACAAACAAATTTAACCCCTTTACGTGTGAGCTTGGTTAATGGGTTAGCCTACCGGGAAAAATTCTGGACGAAATGTCGATAATAACCTACTAAACCAATAAAACTGTGTACCTCAGTTATACTCGTCGGTGCTGGACATTCTAGGATTGCCTTGGTCTTTGACGGATCAATAGAGATACCATCCTTAGAGGCAATATGGCCAAGAAAATAAATCTTCTGATTCCATAATTCAGACCTGCTAAACTTCCCATATAATTCATGTCTTCTAAGAGTCTTTAGAATAATTATCAAGTTATTTTCATGATCTTCATAGATTTTGGATTATACCAAGATATCATCAATAAATACCACTATAAAATCATCAAGATATTCCGTGAAAACTCTATTCATTAGATCCATTAATACATAGGGTGCATTATCCAATCCAAAAGGCATTACTGTAAACTCGTAATGCCCGTACCTGGTTCGAAATGCTATCTTCAGAATGTCTTCCTTCTTCACAAACAACTAATGGTATCCAGATCAAAGGTCAATCTTTGAAAATTATTGAGCTCGATGATGTTGGTCAAATAAATCATCAATAAAATGTAAGGGATACTTGTTCTTTATAATTATAGCATTGATCTCTATGTAGTCAATGCACAACCTCATAGATTCATGTTTCTTCTTAACAAAAAGTTTAGGGGATTCCCATGGAGAAACACTAGGGTGAATAAATCCCTTATTACTAAATTTCTCTAGTTTCTTCTTTAATTACACTAATTCAATAGTGGCCATTCAATAAGGGGTCTTCGATATGGTCTTTGATCCATGAATTAAATCAATGGAAAACTCAATTTCTCTTTCTGGAGGATGTCCATGTAAGTATTCTAGAAACACATCAACATATTCTTTCACAATAGTTATATCCTCTATTTGAACATTCCTTTCCTCACCCACAATTATTTCATTATGTTCCTCTCCAATAATTGAATTTAGTTGAGCTACTGGGGGTGTTTCTAGATAAGAATTAGGTGGTGATGATTCTTCTATAAAGATAAAGTGTTCTTTATCATTGTCATCGAAAATAGTTACCTCCTTCTTCTTACAATAAATTTTTGCATCATGGTCCAAATTCCAATCCATACCGAGGATTATATCAAATTAAATCATGGGTATGCCAATGAGATTGGAAGGTAATGAACATTTATATGCTCTAATGGGGACTGATTCACAAAACCTTTTTGTGATGATACTTCCCTTAGGAGTTTTGACTGACAACTCCCTTGTTAAATAAAATTAGAAATATCTAATTTTCTTTGAAAACTAGAATGATATGAAACAATGCGATGATCTAGAATCAAATAAAGTAGTTTCTAAACTTGAGGAAACCAATAAATTACCTACCACCATGTCTTTTGGGGCTTCAACCTCAGAAGTAATGATCGCATAAGATTGGATTTGATCCCTTGGACTTTTCGGATGTAAGTTTCCCTAATGATTAGGACACTAATTTGCATAATTTCCCAACTCCCTGTAGTTGTAGGATTGAACATTGTTAGCATCTTTTTTTCCTTTACAATCACCAGCTATATGGCCTTTCTGTCCACATTTTTAGCATAATCCTTTTCCTTTTATACAGGTACCATGGTGCTTCCTTCTACAATTATCACAGGGAGGAAATACAATTCTTCCCTTATTCCCTATTTCCTTATTTCCTTTCCCAGAGTGTTTAGTAGATCTTTTCTTCTCTTTCATTGATTTAAAGTCATAAGACTTAGATAATTCCTTTTCTGTCTTGATAGCACATGAGACAATATCTTTGTATGAAGAGAAGGATTGTGATACTAATTCTCAATGGAGAAACGGTTTTAACACATCAAAGATACAATCAATATTACTTCTTGGGTTACATATATAATCTGCAGCATGCCTCGCTAACCTTGGAAAGTTATCCTCATACATTGAGACATTCTCATCCTCCTTTTTCCTTAGACTCGGAAATTGTCTTTCCATATCCGCTCGATGGTCATGAGGATAGTATTTTTCTAAGAGAATTTCTTAAAACTCCATCCATTCTATATTTGATACTTCATCATCTTCCTTTGTGATTTGAATCAATGACCACTATTGATCATCATCTCAAGTGAGGCGGTAAACTGCAATGACAACTTTTTACCTTTCATTACTCCCCAAAGAATGGAATATTTTCTCTAAGGAATTTATCCATTGCTCAGCTACTAATGGATTTTTACTCGCATTGAATTTTGTTGGTTGTTTCCTCATGAAGCGGTCTAACAATGATCCTCTGCTTTGTGGATCAGGGTGCTCCATATGGGTAAGGATATTATTCATAACCTATGTGAGTTGTCTTAGTATGGTGATAAGATGATCAACACCACTTGTATCACCAGCTCCACTATAATTATCTTGAACAAGAGGGAAATCCCTACAAGGTGTGCGTGTATTGATACAGTTTCCATTCCTTCCACTGGGCGCCATTTATAAACAACGTCACACACTAGAATAGTTTATGAATCGCAATACATAAATCCAAACTTGTAAAACACTTAACATAAATTGAACAGTTTATGGATATAATCCATAATCATAAAAAAAATTTCTTTGAGGAAGTATATACTCATAAACCCTTCATAAAGGTTTATAAAGAAAATGAGAATTATCCAAAGCATATCCCCTGGGAGTGTCATAACCAAGAGTGCAGAAAGGCCCGTTGTCGTGCACCAGTTCCTGTTCGAGTCTAGCTCAAAGCAGTGTTTTCGGGTTTTACCCTTAGGTACATCTGTGCCAGAGCCGCCTCTACCTGGCCATATCTAGACAGGGATGTATTTCATGGAAAACTCACAAAATCTCTACAATACCAATATTCTAGGAAGTTCTTCTATAGTAATCCTCAAAGTCTATCTTTCGGCTATGTTCTCTAATCTGAGTTTATCTAAATCTAGTTTTCAAGGTGTGTACTAAACTTCCTCTAATACCAACTATAACACCCTAACCCCAGTTACCCAGAGTCGGTGAATTATTACATAACATTGGCATGATCAGATGGATATCATGTCTCGAAAGACTGACCAGTTTAGTATTATTGGAAACAAGATTCATACATAAGTTCAAATTTACAGCTTGAAGAGAAATACAACGCGAATATATTTCATTAGAAACATCCAAGCCTCCTAGATTATGCCTAAAAGTCACTCATAACTAACTTCTTCATATCCTGGGAAAATGAAGCATAAGAAAGGGGTGAGCTCAAACACTCAACAAGGGTAAGAATTCAAGCGAAAGATAACATAAATATTAAACATAGTGAATAACTGAAACCACATGCCTTTACCAATAATAAACATGAATACGTTTATGTCAGGAATATGAGCTGAGTAAATAATTCCATAATAAAACATTATCATGGGTATTCTACTAGACCAATGACCACATGAACCATCAATATTATTTTCATAATTAAATAATGTATAATGCCAGATATTCTGAAACTTTTTTTCAAGGCCTCGACCAAGACGTCTAAAAATGACTAAGGCCTTGACCAAAACAATATATCAAAATTGGGAAAGGTCCTTGGACAATTCCACATCTATTTGTCTCATGAGACCCAACAATGCATCGATTAGCTATAGCGGGCTCCACCCATCACTTACTAAGTCCAATACATTCCTCATATGAAAAGGTTTAAACATATGCCAAACATTCGTATTAAAACTAGCATAAAAAATGTCAATACTTTAACCATAAACTATAAATGGTATAAAAATAGAACATCCACAGTCAAACATATCACAAATCCTTCAATACAATATGGACATTTTGTATCATAATAAATCAACTTCAAATAAACATAAAATCCTTTAAAGGATGTTGACATAGATGAAATCAAAACCCTTTTTTGAGAAATATCTCTTTCTATTTTGAAATCATTTTAGTGTCACATAATTATAATGAAAACATTTATTTTGAAAATATTCTTATAATCTTTTAAGGGATTCTTTGATAATGTTATAACGGCAGAAAATATCCGCACCCGCCGTATAAGTTAAAAAAACATTCTTACCTTAAATTTGTCAAAAAGTTCAAAAAGTACCTTGTTTTCAAAGTGAAAGAAAGATTCCTTTAAAAACACATAACTGTATAAATTACTTTAACACATTGTATAGTAAATAGTAAAAATTATTTGAAATACATTTTTAAGAAACATGGATGTGGATGATAAAGAGGTCAAAGTAGATAGTTACGTATAAACAACCTCAGATAATGAAGAGATTGTAGAATTAACCCTTACCTTGTAATTTTCCTTGTTTGAGGGTAGGTTAAACTACTTTATAATGGTTAAATAGTTTTTATTAAATTATAAAAGAATAAAATACATTAATATGATATCATATATGATCTTGTAACATTGCGTTGTTAATAATATGTTAGTATTATTGTCGTTTCGGGTGTTAACAGATTCGTTTTACTTTATATTCTTAGTTATGTGAGTCATATTTTTTATAGATGGGATTTATCTTATTCATATCCATAATTATGTAAAGTCTTTAAACATTATTTTTAATCATCAAATGAAAATTAGTCTTGAATGGATACAATGGATATGAATCTCATCGCGTTCGTGGAGATGGTAATCCGTACGAATGCACGTGTAACAATATCATTCTTTTGATATTAAAATAATATATAATTGGATGGTATATAATATATACAGAATAATTATCATTCTATATTCATTATTGACATCAATTACACATCATTATTATACCCATCCAAATAATAATGTATTGAATAACAATTACACAACAACGTGGAGACGGTAATCCGTACGTACGCACGTATTGTGACATGTCATTCAAAGGATGGATAGAATAATGAATATGGTTGTACCATATTTATAATAACACCACGTTATATATAAGATACTGGAGTTATTATTTTATAATGGAAATAAAAAAGAAAGGAGAAGTGGAAGAACAAAAGAACTTGAAAGAGGGCGGTGAAATTATTACCTCTTCTTCAGGTTCTTCCTTTTGATTTGATCAAAAGGGATCCTTAATATTTTTTTATGACTAAAGGAAGGACTCTAGGGTGAATTTAGGGGAGTTGAGAGGGTATTTGGTCAGAGGTTGGCCAATCCAAATGGATTTGATGTTGTTAATTAGAGAGAAGGGGGAGTGCTCTTTTATAAGAGGGGTGAGGGGCACCTTAGGAAAAGATAGTAATATTATTTTATAATAAAATAATTTTCCATTTATAATTTCTTCAAAAAGGATTATATAAATTATAAGGTGGGGATGGGTCGAAAACCACTCAATCAATAGGTTTTAGACAGGTTTGGGTCACTATATTAAATTTATCTTTTAGATTTAACTCTTAGTTAAATAGTTTGACATTTACCTGGTCTCTTTGTATTTTTATACTATATGGTTATTAAACAGACTACATACATTCAAGAGAACCCCAAGTGGATTATTAATGATACACCTATCATTATATAAGTTCTTTGGTGGATCCTTAGATTTTTAGGAATATAATATTAATTAATAATATAATATTGGTTTTAAAAACTCTTTTATGTCAATTTTGACACTATTTGGTATTTTGTTTTTTATAAATTCATAACAACATTATTAATTTGAAAAAAATTCATTTAAACAATCTTAATATGTTATATTAAGCTATAAAATTAGTTTAATTTATAAAAAGTCTCAAATTACATTTATTTGGATATTTATAATATCAATTATTTTAATATTTCATTAATTAGGTAATTACTGCATCACCATTGTGTCATATAAAAATTTAATTATTTAAAGTCTAAAAATTATAAATAAAATACCATTATTTAGGAACTCATTTTATATTTCTGATGAATATTTATAATATAATTTATCTTATGTATAAACCAAGATTAAAAATGTTTCCGTTATTAAACATTGATTTTAACTCTTTTAACTCGTCTTTGAATCAAATAATAATAAATGTCCTAATGTAATCCATTTGGACGAAAGAGGTTAATATTTTATTACTAAGGTTGTTTTTGACCGAATTATACTTATCCAATATAATTAGGACATCTGTTAGGGTAATAATAATATCATTTTACCCTTAATTACCGTATTTACTTTTAACCGTGGTAAATAAAAGTAAAAAGATACTATTCACCAAAAATTATTTTTATCTTATTGAACCACATTTTATTCCTTGATATTAACTATGTCTCTCATATTTTCGAAATTCCACTTACAGAAGTGGTAAAATTATGTTTTATGTGAATTTACAAATTCTTCTAGGAGATGGGTAAAAGACGGTGAAAAGTTCAATAAAATTTCTATATATCTAAAATTATTATAAAATGAATCCAATGAATTACATTTAACTCATATAGGTATTATGTATCTATTTTGACCTAAAATAAATTTAAATATAAAAAATTATTATTTAAATAAAAATCCGGTTTTAAACTATAACTCATTGTTTTTTACTATTCATCAAAAAATGAATGTTTTCACAAAAATTCCAAAATTTCACCCTAGGCTAATTTCAATATTCCGAATCCAAAAATGAATTCTATATTGAAAGATAAATTTATAAAATTTCAAAAAGTGTGTATTACTATTCATAACAGCTAGTTTGATTGGTCACAGTGTGTTAAAATCTCGAAGTTGCGTACAATGCAATCTATTTCATTATTCAAAGGGAAATGTACCATGGAAGTTTGGGGTGTTACATTATACCCACCTTCAAATAATTTCACCCTCTAAATTTCTAGGATATTACTACATAAAAAGACTCGGGTGGTTATTCATTGTAAGTTCCTTGGGTTCCCACGTTGCCTCTTCCATCTTATTGTTTCTCCATAGAACTTTTACCAGATGAGTCGTCCGGTTTCTCAACACTTGTTCTTGGGTATCAAGAATCTTGACGGACTCTTCGCAATAAGACAGATCGTGTTCCTGTTCTAATTCCTCAAAGGTGAGTACATGCGTTTGGTCAGGCATGTATATTCTCAACAGTGATACGTGGAACACATCGTGAACATGGGAGAGATTTGGCGACTTTTCCAAATGATAAGCTACAACCCCAATTCGTTCTAGAATTTAAAAAGGTCCGATGTACATAAGAATCAATTTTCTCTTCTTACCGAAGCGTATAACACCCTTCCATGGAGATACCTTCAAGAAAACATGATCTCCTACCTGAAATTCCAAATCCATCATTCGATTGTCAGCATAGCTCTTCTACCTACTTTGAGCTGCTTTGATGTGGTTTTGAATTACCTTCACCTTTTCCGTCATTTCCTCCAGCAGTTTTGGGCCTATGAGTTTTATTTCACCAACATCATCCCAACAGGTTGGTGTGTGACATCTCCTCCCATATAACGCTTCATACGGTGCCATCTGAATACTGGAATGAAAGCTATTGTTATAGGAAAATTATACCAGAGGTAAATATTGATCCCACATACCTTGAAAGTCAAGTAAGAAATATCTCAACATGTCTTCTAAGGTTTGAATAGTCCGTTATGATTGTCCATAAATTTGGGGGCGGTAGGAAGTGCTTAAACGAAGTTCAGTATCCAGGGCTTTCTAAAGACTTTTCCAGAGTCTTTATGTAAAATGGGGATCATGATCCGAAAAAATCGATAGTGGTACTCCATGAAGTCTAAAAACTTCATTAATATATAGTATCTCCAATCGTTCAAGTGGTAAATCTTCTCTTATAGCATGAAAATGTGCTAATGTGGTAAGACAATCAACAATGACCCATATTGCATCATTCCTTCTAGAAGTCTTTGGTAGTCCCATGAAAAAGTCCATCGTAATATTATCCCATTTCCACTCAGGTATGGGAAGAGGTTGCATGACTCCTCCAGGCTGTTACCTTCGAGCTTTCACTTATTGACAAACCATACATCTTGACACAAAATCATCAATCTCCCTCTTCATGTTGTCCCACTAAAATGTTCTTTCAAATCTCTATACATTTTGGTGCTCCCAGAGTGTATAGAGAAATTGGAACTATGAGCATCATCCAAAAATTCCCTTTTTAGATCAGGTATATCGAGAACAAAAAGTCTCTTCCCAAACTAAAAAAATCCATCTTCATACACAAAGTCACTCAATCTCCCATCATTCACCGCTTTAATCTTTTTTTGAAACTCTTCATCACTAGTCTGAGAAATCATTATCCTTTCTAGTAAAGATGGTTTGGCAACCATTTGAAAAAGCATTGATGTTTCACCGTCCATGGTTATTCCCATATCTATCTTTATTATATCCTTGTATATAGGATCCTTTTCAACTCTCATCTTGTTCAGAACTCCATGATCCTTTATACTCAAAGCATCATCCACCTTATTTTCCTTCCCCGAGTGGTAGTGTATAGTGCAATCATAATCCTTGAGTAGTTCAAGCCATCGCCTTCGCCTCATATCGAGTTCTTTCTGTGAGAAAATATACATCAAACTCTTGCGATCAGTATATATCTCACATTTTCACCATAGAGATAGTGTCTCTATATCTTCAAAGAAAATATTAGAGATGCTAACTCAAGATCATGAGTAGGATAGTTTTGATCATAAATTTTTAGCTATCATGATGCATAGGCAATAACCCTATCATTCTTCATAAGGACACAACCAAGTCCTTTCTTTGAAGAATCACTATAAATAACAAACCCATCATTCCCCAATGGTATAGTCAATATAGAAGCATTGACTAATGTTTTCTTCAGTTCTTCAAATAATTCTTCACACTCTTTTTTCCAAAAAAATTTTAACCCATTTACGTGGGAGCATGGTTAATGGGTTAGCAAACCGGGACAAATTCTAGACAAAACGTCGATAATATCCTGCTAAACCAATAAAATTTCATACCTCAGTTATACTCATTAGTGCTGGCCATTCTAGGATTGCCTTGGTATTTGAAGGATCAATGGAGATTCCATCCTTAGAGACTATATGGCCAAGAAAAGAAATCTCCAAAATCCATAATTCACACTTGCTAAACTTCCCATATAATTCATGCCTTCTAAGATTATTTAGAATAATGTGCAAGTGTTTTTCATGATATTCGTAGGTTTTGGAGTATACCAAGATATCATCAATAAATACCACTAAAAAATCATCAATATATTCCTTGAAAACACTATTCATTAGATCAATGAATACAAAGGGTGAATTAGTCAATCCAAAAGGCATTACTGTAAACTCGTAATGCTCGTACCTGGTTCAAAATGCTCTCTTCGGAATGTCTTCCTTCTTCATGCACAACTGATGGTATCTAGATCGAAGTTCAATCGTTGAAAAGTCTTGAGCTCCATGAAGTTGGTCGAATAAATCATCAATGCGAGGTAGGGGATACTTGTTCTTTATAGTTATAGCATTGATATCCCTATAGTCAATGCACAACCTCATAGATCCATCTTTATTCTTAATAAAAAGTACATGGGCTCCCCATAGAGAAACACTAGGGTGAATAGATCCCTTATTAATCAATTCCTCTAATTTTTTCTTTAATTCCACTAATTCAACAGTGTGAATTCGATAAGGGGTCTTCGATATGGGCCTTGAACCAGGAATTAAATCAATGGGAAACTAAATTTATCATTCTGGAGGATATACAAATAAATATTCTGGAAGCACATCAACATATTCTTTCACAATAGATACATCCTCTATTTGAAAATTCCTTTCCTCACCCATAGTTATTTCATTCTTTTCCTCCCCAATAATTGAATTTAGTAGAGCTACTGGGTTCGGTTCTAGATAAGAATTAGGTGGTGGTGATTCTGCTCTAAAGATAAGGTTTTCTTTATCATCATCATCAAAAATAGTAGCCTCCTTCTTCTTACAATAAATTTTTGCATCATGGTCCTAAATCCAATCCATACCGAGTATTATATCAAATTTAATCATGGGTATGATGATGAGATCAGCAGATAAAGAACATTTATATTCTGTAATGGGGACTGATTCACAAGACATTGTTGCGATGATACTTCCCTTAGGAGTTTTGACTGACAACTCCCTTGTTAAATCAAATCGGAAATATCTAATTTTCTTAGAAAAATGGGAAGATATGAAACAATGCGATGATATATAATCAAAAAAAGCACTTGAAAAACTTGAGGAAACCATTAAATTACCTTCCACCACGTCTTTCGGGCTTCAACCTCAACAGTAGTGATCGCATAAGATTGGAATTGATCCCTTGGACTTTTCTGAGGTAAGTTTCCCTGACTATTAGAAAACTCATTTTCATAATGTCCCAACTCCCTGTAATTGTAGCATGGAACATTGGTAGCGTCTTTCTTTACCTTACAATCACCAGTTAGATGGCCTTTCTGTCCACATTTTTATCATACTCCTTTTCCTTTTAGACAGGCACCACAGTGCTTCCTTCCATAATTATCATAGGGAAGAAATTCAATACTTCCCTTCTTCCCTGCTTGCTTATTTCCTTTCCCAGAGTGTTCATCAGATCTCATCTTCTCTTTCTTTGATTTAAAGTCATAAGACTTAGATAATTCCTTTTCTGTCTTGATAGCACATGAGACAATATCTTCATATGATGATAAGGATTGTGATACTAATGATCGATGGAGAAATGGTTTTAACCCATAAAAAATGATCAATATTACTTCTTGGGTTACGTATATAATCTGCAGCATGCCTTGATAACCTTGTAATGTTAGCCTCATACTTTGTGACATTCTCATCCTCCTTTTGCCTCAAACTCCAAAATTGTCTTTCCATATCTGCTCGATGGTCATGAGGAAAGTATTTTTCTAACAAAATTTTATTAAACTCCCTCCATTAAATATTTGATACTTCATCATCTTCCTTTGTGTTTTGAATCAATTACCACCATTGATCAGCATATCCCGTGAGGCGGTAAACCACCATGACAACTTTTTCCCTTTCATTACTCCCTAAGGCATGAAATATTTTCTCTAAGGAATTTATCCATTGCTCAGCTACTAATGGATTTGAAATACCATTGAATGTTGTGGGTTGTTTCCTCATGAAGCGGTCTAACATTGATCCTCCGCATTGTGGATCAGGGTGCTCCATACAGGTAAGGTTATTATTCATAACCTGTGTGAGTTGTCCCAGTATGGTGATAAGCTGATCATCACCAGTTGTATCACCAGCTCCACTATAATTATCTTGAACAAGAGATAAATCCCTAAATAGAGTGCGTTCATTGATACAGTTTCCATTCCTTCCACTAGGCGCCATTTCTAAACAATGGCATACACTAGATTAGTTTATAAATCACAATACATAAATCCAAACTTGTAGAAAACCTAACATAAATTGAACAGTTTACAGATATAATAATAATCATAAAAAATGTTTTCCTTGAAGAATTATATACTCATAAACCCTTCATAATAGTTTATAAAGAAAATGAGAATTATCCTAAGCATATCCCCCGAGAGTGTCATAACCAAGAGTGCAATAAGGCCCGTGTCGTGCACCAGTTCCCGTTCGAGTCTAGCTGAAAGCGGTGTTTTTAGGTTTTACCCCTAAGTAAATCTGTGCCAGAGCCGCCTCTATCTGCTCGTATCCAGAGAGAGATTTATTTCCTAGAAAACTCACAAAATAACTACAATACCAATATTCTAGGAAGTTCTTCTATACTAATCCTCAAAGTCTATCTTAGGGATATGTGCTCTAATAAGAGTTTTTCAAAATCTAGTTTCCAAGGTTTGTACTAAACTTTCTCTGATACCAACTGTAACTCCCTAACCCTAGTTACCCAAAGTAAGTGCATTATTACATAACATTGACATGATCACAGGGAAATAATGTCTCAAAAGACTAATCAATTTAGTTTTATTGGAAACAAGATTCATATATAAGTTTAACTTTACATCTTGAAGAGAAATACAACACGAATATATTTCATTAGAAACATCCAAGAATCCTAGATTATTCCTGCAAGTCACTCATAACTAACTTCTTCATATCCTAGGAAAATGAAACAAAAGAAAGGGGTGAGCTCAAACACTCAGTAATGGTAAGCAATACAATGGAAGATAACATAAATATTAAACATGGTGAATAATTGAAACCACATGCCTTTACAAATAATAAATATGAATACTTTTATGGAAGGAATATGAGCTAAGTAAATAATTCCATAATAAAACAAAATCATGGTTATTTTACGAGATGAATGACCACATGAACCATAAATATTATTTTCATAATTAGGGAATGTATAATGTCGGACATTCTGAAACATTTTGTCAAGGCCTTGGCCAAGATGTCTAAAAATGATTAAGGCCTCAGCCAAAACCATAAATCGAAACTGGGAAAGGGCCTTGGACAATTCCACGTCTAGTTGTCTCATGAGACCTACCGATGCATCAAGGAGCTATAGTGGGTTTCACCTGTCACTTACTATGTCCAATATATTCCTCATATGAAAAGGTTTAAACATATCATAAACATTCGTATTAAAACTAGCATAAAAAATGTCAATACTTTAACCATAAACTATGAGTGGTATAAAAATAGCACATCCACAGTCAAACTCATCACAAAACCTTCAATACAATATGGAAGTTTTGTATCATAATAAATCAACTTAAAATAAACTTAAAATCCATCAAAGGATGTTGACATAGTTGAAATCAAAACCCTTTTTAGAGAAATATCTCTTTATATTTTGAAATAATTTAAGAGTCACATAATTATAATGAAAACAATTTTTTTTAAAAATATTCTTATAAGCTTGCAAGGGAAGCTTTGATTATGTTATAATGGCGGAAAATAGCCACACCCACCGTATAAGTTAAAAAAACATTCTTACCTTAAATTTGTAGAGAAGGTCAAAAAGTAATTTGTTTGGAAAAAAACGGAAAGATTATTTGAAAACAAATAAGGGTATAAATGAATTTAACCCATTTTCTGGTAAATAGTAAAAATGTTTTAAAATACATTTTTAAGAATCGTGGATGTGGATGATAAAGAGGTCCCGGTAGATAATTACGTATAAACAACATCAAATAATGAAGAGATTGTAGAATTAACCATTACCTTGTACTTTTTCTTGGTCGATGGTAGGTTAACCTCTTTTATAATGGTGAAATAATTGTTATTAAATTATACAAGAATCATATACATTAACATTATATCATATATGATCTTTTAACATTGGTTTGTTAATAATATCTTAGTATTATTGTCGTTTCGGGTGTTAACAGATTCATTTTCCATTATATTGTTTGTTATGTGAGCCATATTTTTTATGGATGGGATGTATCTTATTAATATTCAGAATGATATCAAGTCTTTAAAAATTATTTTAAATCATAAAATGAAAATTATTCTTGAATGGATACATGGGGGAAATGAATCTCATCGCGTTCGTGGAGACGGTAATCTATACGTACGCATGAGCGACAATATCATTTTTTTATATTAAAATAATATACAATTGGATGGTATATAATATATAAATAATAATTATCATGTTATATTCATTATTTATATCAATTACACATCATTATTTTACCCATCCAAATAATAATGTATTGAATAACAATTATACCATGACATGGAGACGGTAAGCCGTACGTACACACGTATGGTGACATGTCATTCAAAGGATAGATAGAATAATGAATATGGATATACAATATTTATAATGAAATCATAGTATATAGAAGATATGGGAGTTATTATTTTATAATGTAAATAAAAAAGAAAGAAGAAGTGGAAGAAGAAAAGAACTTGAAAAAGGGTGGTGAAATTATTACCTCTTCTTCGGGTTCTTCCTTTTGATTTGATCAAAAGGGATCATTAAGTTGGAATTCCTACTAAAGGAAGGCCTCTAGGGTGAAGTGAGGGAGGTTTATAGGGTATTTGGGAAGAGTTTGTATGAGCCAAATGACTTTGAAGGTGTGAATTAGAGAGAATGGGGAGTTCCCTTTTATAAGAGGGGTGAGGGGCATCTTATGAAAAACAAGAAATATTATTTTATAATAAAATAATTTTCAGTTTCTAATGGCTCCAAAATGTATTATTTAAATGATAAGGTGGGTATGGGTCGCAAAACACTCAACCAATAGGTTTTAGACAGGTTTTTGTCACTATATTAACTTTTTCTTTTAGATTTAACTCTTAGTTAAATAGTCTGACATTTACCACGTCTCTTTGTATTTTTATATTATATGGTTAATAAACTTACTATATACTTCCTAGATAACCCCAAGTGGTTCACTAATGATACACATATAATTAAATAAGTCTTTTTTCCGAACATTATATTTTTAGGAATTGAATATCAATTAATAATATAATATTGGTTTTAAAAACTCTTTTATGTCAATTTTGACACTATTTGGTATTTTGTTTTTTATAAATTCATAACAGTGTTATTACTTCGAAAACAATTCATATAACAAACCCTAATATGTGATATTATCTAATAAAATTAGTGGAATTCATAAAAAGTCTCAAATTACATTTATTTGGATATTTATAATATCAATTATTTTAATATTTCTTTAATTAAGTAATTACTGCATCACCATTGTGTCATAAATAAATTAAATTATTTAAGTCTAAAAATTATAAGTAAAATACCATTATGTAGAAAATCTTTTTATATTTCTAATAAATAATTATAATCGAATTTATCTTATGTATAAACCAACATTAAAAATGTTTTAGTTATTAAACTTTGATTTTAACTCTTTTAACTCTTCTTTGCATTAAATAATAATAAAAGTACTAATCTAATCCATGTGGACCAAATAGGTTCATATTTTTTTAATAGGGTTGTTTTTCGTCGAATTATACTCATCCAATAGAATTAGTACATGTGTTAGGGTAATAATAATATCATTTTACCCTTAATTACCTTATTTTATTTTAACTGTGGTAAATAAAAGTAAAAAGTTACTATACACCAAAAATTATTTTTATCTTATTGAACCAAATTTTACTCCTTGATATTAACCGTGTCTCTCGTATTTTTGAAATTCCACTCACCGAAGTGGTAAAATTAAGTTTTATGTCAATTTGCAAATTCTCCCAGGAGATGGGTAAAAGATGGTGAAAAGTTTAATAAAATTTTTATATATCTAAAATTTTTATAAACTAACTCAAATGAATTGCATTGAGCTTATATAGGTATTATGTATCTATTTTTACCTAAAATAAATTTAATTAAAAGAAATTAATATTTAGATAAAAATTCAGTTTTAAACTATAACTCAGTGTTTTCACTATTCATAAAAAATTGAAAGGTTTCAGAAAAATACCAAAATTTCACCCTAGGCTAATTTCAATATTACGAATCCAATAATGAAGTCTATTTTGAATGATAAAATTTATAAAATTTCAAAAAGTGGGTATTACTATTCATAACGACTAGTTTGATTGGTCACGGTGTGTTAAAATCTCGAAGTTGTGTACAATGCAAGCTATTGCATTATTCAAAGGGAAACGTACCATGGGACTTTGGGTGTTACATTCTCCCCTCCTTCAAATAATTTTTTCCTCTAAATTTCTAGAATATTACTCCATAAAAAGACTTTGGTGGTTCTTCATCATAAGTTCCTCTGGTTCCCACATTGCCTCTTCCATCTTATGGTGTCTCCATAGAACTTTTACCAGACGAGTCATCCGGTTTCTCAACACTTGTTCTCTAGTATCAAGAATCCTGGCGGGTTCTTCTCAATAATACAGATCTGGTTCTAGTTATAATTCCTCATAGGTGAGTACATGCGTTGGGTCAGGCATGTATTTTCTCAACAGTGATACATGGAACCCATCATGAACTTGGGGAGAGATTTGGCGGCATTTCCAAACGATAAGCTACAACCCCAATTCGTTCTAGAATTTCGAATGGACTGATGTACCTAAGACTCAATTTTCCCTTCTTACCAAAACGTATAACACCCTTCGATGGAGATACCTTCAAGAAAACATGATCTCCTACCTAAAATTCCAAATCCATTTTTCGGTTTTCAGCATAGCTTTTCTAAATACTTTGGGCTGCTTTGATGTGGTTTTGGATTACCTTCACCTTTTCCATCATTTCCTCCACCAGTTCTGGGCCTATGAGTTTTATTTCACCAACATCATCCCAACAGGTTGGTGTGCGACATCTCTTTCCGTATAATGTTTCATATAGTGCCATCTGAATACTTGAATGGGAGCTATTATTATAGGAAACTTCTATCAGAGGTAAATATTGATCCCACATACCCTGAAAGTCAAGTGAGAAAGATCTCAACATGTCTTATAAGGTTTGAATAGTCTGTTCTTATTGTCCATCAGTTTGGGGGTGGTAGGCAGTGCTCAAACGAAGTTCAGTATCAAGGAATTTCTGAATAATTTTCCAGAATCTTGATGTAAAACATGGATCACGATTAGAAATAATCGATAGTGGTACTCCATGAAGCCTAAGAACTTCATTAATATATAGTATTTCCAATCGTTCAAGTGATAAATATTCTGTTATAGCAAAAAAATGTGCTGACTTGGTAAGAAGATCAACAATGGCCCAAATTGCATCATTCTTTCTAGGAGACTTTGGTAGTCCATGACAAAGTTCATCGTAATATTATCCCATTTACACTCAGGTATGGGAAGAGTTTTCTTGACTCCTCCAGGTTGTAGCCTTCCATCTTTAACTTGTTGACAAACTATACATCTTGACACAAAATCAGAAATCTTCCTCTTCATGTTATCCCACCAAAAATGTTCCTTCAAATATCTATACATTTTGGTGCTCCCAGGCTATATAGAGAAATTATAACTATGAGCATCATCCAAAATTTCCTTTTAGATCAGTTATATTGGGAACACAAAGTCTCTTCCCAAACTTCAAAATTCCATCTTCATACACAAATTCACTCAATCTCCCATCATTTATAGCTTTATTCTTCTTTTGAAACTCTTCATCAGTGGTATGAGAACTCTTTATCCTTTCTAGAAAATATTGTTTGGCAACCATTTGAAAAAGAATTGATGTTTCACCCTCCATGGTTATTCCCATATCCATCTTTACTAGATCCATGTATATAGGATCCTTTTCAACTCTCATCTTGTTCAAAAATACATGATCCTTTCTACTAAAAGTTTCTTCCACCTTATTTTCATTCCCCGGGTGGTAGTGTATAGTGAAATCATAATCCTTGAGTAGTTTAAGCCATCGCCTTTGCCTCATATTGAGTTCTTTTTGTGAGAAAATATAATTCAAACTCTTGTGATCAGTATATATCTAACATTTTCACCATAGATATAATATCTCTATATCTTCAAAGCAATGATTACAACTTCTAACTCAAGATCATGAGTAGGATAGTTTTGCTCATGAATTTTTAGCTGTCGTGATGTATAGGCAATAACCCTATCATTTTGCATAAGGACACAACCAAGTCCTTTCTTTGAAGCATCACTATAAATAACAAACCCATCATTCCCCAATGGTAGAGTCAATATAGGAGCATTGAATAATCTTTTCTTCAGTTCTTCAAAATATTCTTCACACTCTTTTGTCCAAAAAAATTTAACTCCTTTATGTGTGATCTTGGTTAATGGGTTAGCCAACCGGTAAAAATTCTGGACGAAGCGTTGATAATAACCTGCTATACCAATAAAACTGCGTACCTCAGTTATACTCATCGTTGCTATACATTCTTAGATTTCTTTGGTCTTTGAAGGATCAACGGAGATTCCATCCTTAGAGACAATATATCCAAGAAAAGAAATCTCCTGAAGCCATAATTCACACTTGCTAAACTTCCCATATAATTCTAGTCTTTTAAGAATATTTAGAATAATGCACAAGTTATTTTCATGATTTTTGTAGCTTTTGCAGTATACCAAGATATCATCAATAAATACAACTCCAAAATCATCGAGATATTCCTTGAAAACTCTATTTATTAGATCCATGAATACAGAGGGTCCATTAGTCAATATAAAAGGCATTACTGTAAACTCGTAATGCCTGTACCTGGTACGAAATGTTGTCTTCAGAATGTCTTCTTTCTTCATGCACAACTGTTGGTATCCAGATTGAAGGTCAAACTTTGAAAAGTATTGAGCTCCATGAATTTGGTCGAATAAATCATCAATGCAAGGTAAGGGATACTTGTTCTTAATCATTATAGCATTGATCTCTCTGTAGTCAATTCACAACCTCATAGATCCATCTTTCTTCTTAACAAAAAGTACATGGGCTCCCCATGGAGAAACACTAGGGAGAATAAATCCCTTATTACTCAATTCCTCTAGTTTTTTCTTAAATTCCCCTAATTCCACAGTGGCCATTATATAAGGGGTCTTTTATATGGGCCTTGAAATAGGAATTAAATCAATGGAAAACTCAATTTCTCATTCTGGAGTATTTCTAGGTAAATCTTCTAGAAACACATCAAAATATTTATTAACAATAAGTACATACTCTATTTGAACATTACTTTCCTCACCCATAGTTATTTAATTCTCTTCCTCCCAAATAATTGAATTTAGTTGAGCTACTGGGGGTGGTTCTAGATATGAATCAGGTGGTGATGATTCTTCTCTAAAGATAAGGTTGTTCTTTATCATCATCATCAAAAATAGTAACCTCTTTCTTCTTACCATAAATTTTTGCACCATGGTCTGAAATCCAATCAATACTGAGGATTATATCAAATTAAATCATGGGTATGATAATGAGATCAGAAGATAAAGAACATTTATATGCTCTAATGGGGACCGATTCACAAAACATTGTTGCAATGATACTTCCCTTAGAAGTTTTGACTGACAACTCCCTTGTTAAATCAAATTGGAAATATCTAATTTTCTTTGATAACCGGGAAGATATGAAACAATGTGATGATCCAGAATCAAATAAAGCATTTTATAAACATGAGAAAACCATTATATTACATGCCACCATGTCTTTCGGGGCTTCAACCTCATCAGTAGTGATCGCATTAGTTTGTCCTTGATCCCTTATCCTTTTCTGAGGTAAGTTTCCATGATGCTTAGGAAACTCATTTGCATAATGTCCCAACTACCTGCAATTGTAGCATTGAACATTGGTAGCATCATTCTTTACCTTAGAATCACCAGCATGATGGCCTTTATGTCCACATTTGTAGAATACTCCATTTCCTTTTAGACAGGCACCAGGGTGCTTCCTTCCAAAATTATCATAGGGAGGAAATTCAATTCTTCCCTTCTTCCCTGTTTCCTTATTTCCTTTCCTAGAGGGTTCAACAGATCACTTCTTCACTTGATTTTATTTAAAGTAATAAGACTAAGATAATTTCTTTTCCTGATAGCACACGAGACAATATCATCGTATGATGAGAAGCATTGTGATACCAATGCTCTACGGAGAAATGGTTTTACCCGAAAAGGAAACAATCAATCTTACTTCTTGGGTTATGTATATAATCTGCAGCATGCCTCACTAACCTTGTAAAGTTAGCCTCATAGTTTGCGATATTCTCATCCTCCTTTTACCTCAGACTCAGAAATTGTCATTCCATATCCGGTCGATGGTCAGGAGGAAAGTTTTTTTCTAAGAAAATTTATTTAAACTCCATCCATTCTATATTTGATAGTTCATCATCTTCCTTTTTGTTTTGAATCAATGACCACCATTGATCAAAATCTCCAGTGAGGTGGTAAAATTCCATGACAACTTTTTCCCTTTCATTACTCCCCAAGGCATGAAATATTTTCTCTAAGGAATTTATCCATTTCTTAGCTACTAATGGATTTGTACTCCCAATGAATGTTATTGGTTGTTGCCTCATGAAGCGGTCTAACATTTATCCTCTACATTGTGGATCAGGGTGCTCCATACGGGTAAGGTTATTATTCATAACCTGTGTGAGTTGTCCCAGTATGGTGATAAGCTGATAAACACCAGTTGTATAACCAGTTCAACGATAATTATCTTGAACTCGAGGGAAATCCCTATATGGAGTGCGTGTATTGATACAGTTTACATTCCTTTCACAAGGCACCATTTCTAAATAATGGCATACACTAGATTAGTTTATGAATCAAAATACATAAATCCAAACTTGTAAAACACTTAACATAAATTGAACAGTTTATGGTTATAATCCTTAATCCTAAAAAATTTTTTCTTTGAGGAAGTATATACTCATAAACCCTTCATAATGGTTTATAAAGAAAATGAGAATTATCCTAATAATATCCCCCGGGAGTGTCGTAAACAAGAGTGCATCAAGGCCCGTTGTCGTGCACCCATTCCCATTCGAGTCTAGCTCAAAGCGGTGTTTTCGGGTTTTACACCTAGGTACATCTGTGCCAGATCCGCCTCTACCTGCTTGTATCCAGACATGGATGTATTTCTTGGATAACACACAAAATCTCTACAATACCAATATTCTAGGAAGTTCTTCTATACTAATCTTCAAAGTCTATCTTAGGGCTATGTGCTCTAATCAAAGTTTATCTAAATCTAGTTTCCATGTTTTATACTAAACTTTCTCTGATACCAACTGTAACGCCCCGACCGTAGTTACACAGAGTCGGTGCATTATTACATAACATTAGCCTGATCGCAAAGAACTTATGTCTTGAAAGAACGATTAGTTTAGAATTATTGGAAACAAGATTCATACATAAGTTAAACTTTAAAACATGAAGAGAAATACAACATGAATATATTTCATTAGAAACATAAAAGCCACTGATATTATGCATGCAAGTCACTCATAACTAACTTCTTCATATCCTGGTAAAATGAAACATAAGAAATGGGTGAGCTCAAACACTCAGTAAGGATAAGCAATACAATGTAAGATAATGTAAATATTAAACATGGTAAATAATTGAAACCACAGTCTTTTACCAAAATTAAACATGTATATTTTTATGGTAGGAATATGAGCTGAGTAAATAATTCCATAATAAACATAATCATGGGTATTCTACTAGATTAATGACCACATGAACCATCAATATTATTTTCATAACGAGTGAATGTATAATGCCGGACATTTTGAAACATTTTTTCAAGGCCTTGACCAAGATGTCTAAAAGTGATTAAGGCCTCAGCCAAAACCATATATCAAAATTGGGAAAGGTACTCGGCCAACTCCACATCTAGTTGTCTCATGAGACTTACTGATGCATCGGGGAGCTATAGCAGGCTCCACCCATCACTTACTAAGTCCAATACATTCCTCATATGAAAAGGTTTGACATATCATAAGCATTTATATTAAAACTAGCATAAGAAATGTCAATACTTTAATCTTATTCTATGAATGGTATAAAAATAGAACATCTAAAATCAAAAATATCACAAAACCTTCAATACACTATGGATGTTTTGTATCATAATAAATCAACTTCAAATAAACTTAAAATCTATCAAAGGATGTTGACATAGATGAAATCAAAACCCTTTTTAGAGAAATCTCTCTTTCTATTTTGAAATCATTTAAGAGTCATATAATTATAATGAAAACATTTATTTTGAAAATATTCTTATAAGATTGTAAGCGAAGCTTTAATGATTTTATAATGGCGGAAAATAGCTGCACCCGCCGTATAAGTTAAAAAATCATTCTTAACTTAAATTTGTCGAAAAGGTCAAAAAGTACCTTGTTTGAAAAATGAAGAAAAGATTACTTTCAAAAAAAAAATAAGGTTATAAATGACTTTAACCCATTTTCTTGTAAATAGTAAAAATGTTTTGAAATCCATTTTTAAGAAAAATGGATGTGTAAGATATCGAGGTCCCAATAAATAATTACGTATAAACAACCTCGGATAACAAAGAGATTGTAGAATTAACCCTTACCTTCAAAATTTACTTGGTCGAGGGTAGGTTAACCTCCTCTATAATGGTGAAATTGTTTTATTAAATTATACAAGAATCATATACTTTAATATGATATCATATATGATCATTTAACATTGCTTTGTTAATAATATCTTAGTATTATTGTCATTTCGGGTGTTAACGGATTCGTTTTCCTTTATATTAATTGTTATGTGAGTCATATTTGTTATGGAAGGAATGTATCTTATTCATATCCAAAATTACATCAAGTCCTTAAAAATTATTTTTAATCATCAAATGAAAATTAGTCTTGAATGGATATGATGGGGAATGAATTTCATCGCGTTCGTGGAGACCGTAATCTGTACGTACGCACGAGCAACAATATCATTCTTTTGATATTAAAATAATATATAATTGGATAATATATCATATATACAGAATAATTATCATGTTACATTCATTATTTACATCAATTAGACATCATTATTATACACATCCAAATAATAATGTATTGAATAACAATTACACCACGACGTGGAGATGGTAACCCTTACGTACGCATGTATGGTGACATGTCATTAAAAGGATGGATAGAATAATGAATATGGTTGTACCATATTTATAATAACATAAAGTTATATAGAAGATACAGGAGTTATTATTTTAGAATGGAAATAAGAAAGAAAGAATAAGTGGAAGAAGTAAAGAACTTGAAACAGGGTGGTGAAATTATTACTTCTTCTTCGGGTTCTTCCTTTTGATTTGATCAAAAGGGCTTCTTAAGTTGTATTTTTGACTAAAGGAAGGAATCTAGGGTGAGGTTAGGGAATTTGATAGGGTATTTTGGCAAATTATAGCCCATCCAAATATCTTTGAAGGTGTGAATTAGAGAGAAGGGGGAGCACCCTTTTATAAGAGGGGTGAGGGGCCCCGTAGGAAAAGATAGAAATATTATTTTATAATAAAATCATTTTCAGTTTCTAATGTCTCCAAAATAGATTATTTAAAGGCTATGGTGGGTATGGGTCGAAAACAAATCAACCAATAGGTTTTATACAGGTTTGGGTCACTATATTAACTTTATCTATTAGATTTAACTCTTAGTTAAATAGTTTGACAGTTACCATGTCTCTTTGTATTTTTATATTATATGGTTAATAAACTTACTATATACTTCCAAGAGAACCCCAAGTGTTTCATTAATGATACAAAAATCATTATATAATTCCTTTGGACTAACATTAGATTTTTACTAAAATAATATCAATTAATAATATAATATTGGTTTTAAAAACTCTTTTATGTCAATTTTGACACTATTTGGTATTTTGTTTTTGCTAAATTTAAACCAACATTATTACATCGAGAAAAATTCATCTAACCAACCCTAATATTTCATATTAACCTATAAAATTAGTGGAATTCATATAATGTCTCGAATTACATTTATTTGGATATTTATGATATCAATTATTTTAATATTTCATTAATTAGGTAATTAATGCATCTACAACAACCCATACTTTACATACATTGTTAATACTTAAAAATTGAATCACACTTATTACAACATATGACAAAACCACAAAGGACCGTATAGGTATAGTGTCTTTAAAAACTGGGAAACATAAACAACTGGTTCATAAATCTTCTACAGTGTCTCCCATTTATTTCATCATATCTAGGGTCCCTTTTAGCATATTCTACTTAATATCCATCTTCCTGACCTGGGGAAAAGAAAACATAAAAGGGTGAGCTCAAATGCTCAGCAAGGGCAAATAATGGAAATAAAAATCATATCATATCTTTTTGAAAATCAAAACCTACAAAAGAGATCATAATATCTTAACATGGAATAAATCATAGAAGTGAAAATGAGATCCCCATAATCATAACATAAAACTTGAAATCTTTGTGGCATGCACACATAATCATAGAAAATCATTTCTTGTTAGTCATGACTCATTACCAAGACTATCTTAGTGGACAAAGTCCCTTTCTGAACCGAGTCACCCTCGTTCCAGTCCTGTTTCACTGAACCGGTATAACCTACCGTTCCAGCCATGTCTATCTCAGGAGATATAAAATCTTTAACCAATGCATTGGAGGGAGATATAGGTCCCACCCATCTTATAATGAATCCTTTCTTATGTGTGCCACATAATCATAAACCATACATCATAGCGTAACCCATGTAATAAAAATGGAATTCTTAAACAATATGACATCATAAAACCATTCATATAAGATAAAGGAATTCATAAAAATATTTCCATCACAACATAATCAAATCCATGTAATAATAGGGATAAAAACAGAACCCTTTTATTATCTTAGATGGAAAATAATTTTGATAAAAAACTTGAACTCCATTCTTGAGGGAAATATCCTTTCTACTTCAAAAACATTTTTCATTTCTTAACATGTCATACAACTTTAAACTAAAAGAAGTTGATTAAAAATAAACTTGAAAACTTGTAAAGGAATCTTCTTGGAAATAATGTTTTAAAAATCCATTCATGCCGTATAAGTTAAAAAAACATTCTTCGTACTTTTGTCGGAAAAGTCAAAAAGTACCTCGTACGAAAAATGACAAAAGATTCCTTTCATACATATTACTAAAAACTCACCGAAGGGTAAAAATGGATTTAAACAATTGTAGGTGGATGGAAATAATATTACATATTGATGAAACATGGATGTGGATGATAAAATACACCCCAGTAAATACTTACGAATAAACAATCTCGGATAAAAATGAGATTGTGATATTTCCCTTACCTTAGGTCCAATTTACTTTGTACGTGTCCGAAGCTCCTGTATAATGGTTTAAATAATGTTATTGACTTATTCCAGAATCATACATATTGATATGATATCATATATGGTCATATTCTTAGCTTCTTGATAATAATATTTCATTGTTACTTGTTACTCGGGTCTTTATTGCCTTTTGTTCTTATGCGTGTTTTGCCGAATACATTATTATTCTTCTTTTAAGGTTATAGATACCTTATATCCAGAATGGTATTAGTGTAACATATATCATATTTATTCATTCAATTTATATAATTACTATGTAATGATGATCATGTAGAACGAGTCGCATCACATCGTGGAGACGGTATTCCGTACGTACGCACGGGTGATGATATCGTTCCTATGATCGTGGAACTGTATTAGAGTATATATATATATTATTTCAGTATCAATATTACTTTATAATAATCATAAATAGTTACTCATTACACCATTATACCCATCCTTGTAAAGTGATGGTGTAAAATAGATTACACCACGGCGTGGAGACGGTATTCCGTACGTACGCACGCGCGGTGATTTCATTTTTCTGTAGGATGGATAGAAGGTGAATTAGGGTTGTTTCATATTTATAATAACATATCAGTATGTAAGTAATACTGATGTTATTACTTTATTATGAAACAACTAAAGAAGAAGAAGTTGAAGAATAAAGAAATTGAAAAGATCGGTAATGGATATTACCTCTTCTTTGGAACGCTTCTTTGAATCCTCCACTTAGGGAACTAAGATTGGTCTTTGAAGAAGACCAGGACCTCTAGGATTATTTTAGGGAAGTGGAGAGGAGAAAATGGCAGGGGTTGGCCGAGCTTGAGTGCTCAAATTGGTGTGAGGAGGAGGGGGAGGAGGTGCCCTTTTATAAGGGAGGAGAGGGGCACCTTAGGAATATCTCAAAATATTATTTTATATTAAAGTCAAAATCGGTTTATAATGGCTCCAAAGGGTCTTATTTCGAAGATAAAGTGCGGATGGGTCGAAATCCTATAAAACAATAGGATTTAGACAAGTTTAAGGTATTATTTTAACCTTATCAATTAGATTTAACTCTAAGTTAAATAATTTAACTCTTACCGTGTCTTTTTGTTTTCTTTCACTATATGGTGAATACACTTACTATAACATGCCAAACGAACCCCAAATTGTTTATTATTAATATATATATCCTTATCTAAGTCATTTGGCCGAACCTTATATTTTTAGGAATAAAATAACAATTAATAATATAATATTTTATTTAAAAACTATTTTGTGTCAATTTTGACACTATTTGATATATGATTTTTGTGAAAGTCATAACAGAATTATATGTTTGAAACAAGTTGATTAAATCAACACTAATATATAATAGTAACCTAGAAAGTTAATTTAATTCATAAAAAAGTCTCAAATTACAAATAAAATAAAATTATGTAGGAAATCTTTTTAGCTTTCTAATTAATATTTATAGTCGAATTTATCTTATGTATAACCCCATATTAAAAATTATTTACTTATTAAACTTTGATTTTAACTATTTTAACCCTTCTTTAAATAAATTAATAATAAATGTCCTAATCTAATCCAAGTGGGTCTAAATGGTCATATTTTGTTCCTAAGTTTGTTTTTGGTCGAATTAAACTTATCCAATAGAATTAGGACATGTGTTAGGGTAATAGTAATATCATATTTACCCTTAGTTACCCTATTTACTATTAACTGCGGTAAAAAAAAGTAAAAAGTTACTATTCACCAAAAAATTATTTTTATCTCATTGAACCACATTTTACTTACTGATATCAACTGTGTCTGTCGGATTTTAGAAATTCCATTCACAGAAGCGGTAAAATTAAGTTTTATGCAAAAATTCAGTTTTTAACCTACCACTTAGTGGTTTCACTATTCATCAAAAATTGAAAGTTTTCAGAAAAATACCAAAATTTCACCCTAGGCTAATTTCGGTATTACAAATCCAAAAATGAAGTCCATTTTGAAAAATAAAATTTATAAAATTTCAAAAAGTGGTTATTACTATTCATAACGGCTAGTTTTAATAATATTTTAATAGTATATCGTTGTTTAGTGAAACTCGGTATTGCGTACGACGCAAGCTATCGAGGATGGTCGCGATTGCGTGTAAAGTAAGCCAAGAAAGTGTGTAGTGAAAGATTCCTTTGAACAAAATATTACTCATAAAAATCTCGGGTGTTACATTCTACCCCCCTTAAAAAGAATTTCGCCCTCGAAATTCGTTACTTTGTAACAAACAGATGAGGATACTTCTCCCTCATCATATCCTCAAGCTCCCATGTAGCTTCTTCTAATTGGTGGTTCCTCTATAAAACTTTCACCAATCGAGTGGTCTTGTTTCGTAGGACTTTTTCTCTATGATCTAGAATCTCTATCGGCTGTTCTTCATAAGAAAGATCTTGCTCCAGCGGTACAACTTCTGAGCTGAGTACATGTGAAGGATCAGGTATGTACTTTCTCAGGAGAGATACATGGAACACATCGTGAACTTGAGAGAGATTCGGTGGAAGCGCCAATCGGTAAGCTACCTTCCCAACACGATCCAGTATTTCGAAAGGACCGTTATATCTAGGGCTCAACTTCCCCTTCTTTCCAAATCTCATAACCCTCTTCCAGGGAGATATTCGTAAGAACACTTTATCACCCACTTCAAACTCTAGGTCTTTTCTTCGGTTGTCGGCATAACTTTTCTGTCGACTCTGAGCTGCTCTTATGTTTTGTTGAATAGATCTGACCTTTTCTGCCATTTCATCAACGAGATCAGGTCCTAATAGCTTTCTTTCCCCAACTTCATCCCAGCAAGTTGGAGTCCTGCATTTCTTTCCATAGAGAGCTTCATAAGGAGCCATCTGAATACTGGAGTGAAAGCTATTATTATAAAAAAATTCCACCAAAGTTAGGTTTTGATCCCAACCTCCTTTGAAATTCATAGAGCAAGCTCTCAACATATCTTCTAGGGTTTGAATTGTTCTCTCAGACTGACCGTCTGTCTGAGGATGATAAGCAGTGCTGAAACTCAACTCTGTATCCAGAGTATGCTGAAGACTTCGCCAGAACTTCGAGGTAAATCTCGGATCCCGATCATATATAATAGAAAGAGGTACTCCATGCAATCTTACCACTTCCTTTACATATATCCTGGTAAGCTGATCTAGAGAGAAATCCTCTCTAATAGGAATGAAGTGTGCAGACTTTGTAAGACGATCAACTATGACCTAGATAGCATTATTGCCTTTGGATGTTTTAGGAAGTCCTGTGACAAAGTCCATTGTGATGTTTTCCCATTTCCATTCGGGTATGGGTAATGATTGTAACATCCCCTTAGACTTCTGTCTCTCAGCTTTAACTTTTTGACAAACCAAGCATCGAGAGACATATTCAGCAACATCTCTTTTCATGCCATCCCACCAGAAGTATTCTTTCAGGTCACTATACATCTTCGTGCTTCCAGGATGAATAGAGAATGATGAACTATGAGCCTCATCCAGCAGCTCCTTCTTTAATTCGGGGATGGGAGGAACACAAACCCGATTCCTGAACTTTATTATCCCATCACAATCAAGGTAGAATTCACGAACATTTCTCACCTTCTTTTGTAACTCGACATCTTCTTTCTGTGCCTCTTTAATCTTCACATGTATAGATGGTTGAACATTCATTTGAGAAAGATAAGATTTTCCCCTTCCATTATAATTCCAAGATCCATACTTTGTAAATCCATAAATATTGGATCCTTTGTGATCCTCATCATGGATAAACTAGCATGGTCTTGTCGACTTAATGCATCTTCCACCTTGTTTGTGGTAATGGATTGAGCAGTCGTAATCCTTAATCAGCTCCAACCATCTTCTTTGACGCATATTAAACTCCTTTTGTGTGAAAATATACTTTAAACTTTTATGATCAGTATAAATATCACACCTTTCACCATAAAGGTAATGCCTCCAAATCTTTAATGCAAAGATTACCGCAGCCAACTCCAAATCATGTGTTGGGTAATTTTGCTCATGGATTTTCAACTGTCGTGAGGCATAAGCTATCACCATATCATTTTTCATAAGAACACACCCCAATCCCTTCTTGGATGCATCACTGTAGATCACAAACCTTTCTCCACTACAAGGTAGTGTGAGCACATGTGCACTGGATAACCTTTTTTTCAACTCCTTGAAATTCTCTTCACATTCCTCTGTCCAAACAAACTTAACTCCTTTCCGAGTCAACTCAGTGAGTGGATTAGATAATCGTGAAAAATCCTTTACAAAACGTCGATAATATCCAGCCAAACCAAGAAAAATTTGGATCTCAGTTACTGTTGTTGGTCTTAACCATCTTTCGATAACCTCTGTTTTTGCTGGATCCATAGATATCCCCTCTTTTGATATTATGTGACCCAAAAATGAAACTTTTTGAAGCCAAAATTCACACTTGGTAAATTTGGAATAAAGATTCACCTTTTTCAGGGTCTTCAATATAATTCTCAAGTGATCTTCATGCTCTTCCTTGCTCTTTGAATAGACAAGAATATCTTCTATAAAGACTACCACAAATTGATCAAGATAGTCTCTAAAGACTCTATTCATTAGATCCATGAAGATAGCAGGGGCATTAGTAAGACCAAATGGCATCACTATAAATTCATAGTGTCCATACCTTGTACGGAAAGCCGTCTTTGGTATATCCTCCCTTTTGACCCTTAATTTATGATACCCTGAACGAAGATCAATCTTGGAAAAGTATTGAGCTCCGCGTAGTTGGTCAAATAAGTCATCAATGCGTGGGAGGGGATATTTGTTCTTGATAGTGATCTTGTTAAGTTCTCGATAATCAATGCAGAGTCTCATTGATCCATCTTTCTTCTTAACAAATAGAACAGGTGCTCCCCAAGGTGACGCACTAGGGCGTATGAATCCATTATCAAGATTCTCTTGGAGTTGCTTCTTCAATTCCTGCAACTCAATTGGGGCCATTCTATAAGGTGTCTTTGAAATTGGCAAAGCGCCCGGTACGAGTTCTATTGAAAACTCAACTTCACGATTTGGTGGAAGATCCGGTAATTCCTCCGGAAAGACATCATCAAACTCCCGTACAATGGGAATATTCTTAATCGTGAGTTTCTCACCAACCATTTGAGATAAATAACCTTAATTTAGTGGAATCAATACCCATAAGATGGAAGAAATTTCCACTGGAAGGTTATGTTCATCCTTGCATTGATAGACGATCATAGATTGATCTGGAATATGAAATGTGACTTCCCTTCTTTGGCAATTGATATGAGCTCCATGTGGAGAAAGCCAATCCATGCCAAGAATCACATCAAATTCCACTAAAGGAAGGATCACAAGATTTGTAGGAAGCACTTTCCCAGAAACTTCGATCGGAGAAGAATTATAAACTTTTGATGCGACTGTTGTGCCATTAGGTGTTGTCACAGCTAACTCAACATCTAATTGTTGAGGTAATATGGTGATAACCTTAGAAAACTCTTTATAAATAAAAGAGTGGGTGGATCCAGAATCAAATAAAACATTTTCTACTTTAGAGTGGATGGTAAGTGTACCTTTCACCACTTCGTTATCGTACTCCACATCGCTGATAGAAATTGCATGTGACTTTCCTTTGTCTTTAGACTTAAGATTTTGTTGACGTCGACCATCATCATCAACCCTTGGATTTGGGAATTGATTGGAATAATGCCCCATCTCCTTGTACTTGAAACATTGAAGTGTAGTAGGTTCATTCTGTGTATCCCTTCCTTTGTTTGCATCATTAGACATCTTCTTCCCATTATCGCGGCATTCAAATGCCCGATGACCTTCCTTTCCACATTTAAAAAATTTACTTGTACCTTTAAGACAACTCCCTTCATGTTTCTTTCCACACTTTGAGCATAAGGGAAAGCTCATCTTCTTTTCAGTGTTCTCTTTAGATTTTCCATTGAATTCCATCTTCCTCTTCTTATCAAACCCATGTGACTGATGGGTTACTCCAATCTCCATCTCGACTTTGAGAGCACATCGAACGATTTCCTCGTAGCTATTGAAGTCCCTTATGGCTAACACCCTTCGAAGACTTGGTTTTAAGCCACTAAAGAATCGATCAATCTTACTCTCAGGTTGGATAATAATACCAGAAGCGTACCTTGCAAGTCTGGTAAAATTTGCTTCATAGGTACCAACAGATTCATCATCCCTTTGCTTCAGTTCAAGAAACTCTTTCTCCATCTTTGTTCGGAGAATACGAGGGAAGTACTTATTGAAAAATAAGTTCTTGAACTCGTCCCATTCCATAGACTCAATTTCATCCCTTTGCCTCGTATTCTTAATAAGATTCCACCATTGATCAACATCTCCTTCCAAACGATACACTGCTAGGATGACCTTATCATGTTCAGAACATTGAAGAACTGAAAATATCTTTTTAGTAGTACTAATCCATTGTTCAGCAACTAATGGATCATTAGACCCGCTGAAAGAAGGTGGACGCTGCCTCATGAAGGATTCAACAGAATGTTGCTCCTTCCTTTGCTCGTTTGGAAGTCCTGCATGATTCATAGCTTGAGAAAGTTGTGTGAGCATGGCTACAAGATTTTGCATTCCAGCTCCCATATCGTTGGGTTGCTCAGGGGGACAATCATTGCATTGCCCATCGCAATCCGCATTAACACGGTTCCTTCGGGTTCCAGCCATTGACTAAAACCAAGAAGAATAGTGTGAGAAACACTAATTATAATAGGAAAACCACATAATCAAGAATAAAATTTTCATGCTTAAGGTCTTATCCTAGGTTATTCATGGCCATTTCTAAAACACTAAGATTGTGTTCTATGCTTAGACTTATCCTTAGGGTTCTTACTAAGGCTTTCACATCCTAGTTTCCAAAGGTTGACTATAACCTCCCTCTGATACCAACTATAACAACCCATACTTTACATACATTGTTAATACTTCAAAATTGAAGCACACTTATTACAACATATGACAAAACCAAAAAGGACCGTATAGGTATAGTGTCTTTAGAAACTGGGAAACATAAACAACTGGTTCATAAATCTTCTACAGTGTCTCCCATTTATTTCATCATATCTAGGGTCCCTTTTAGAATATTCTACTTAATATCCATCTTCCTGACCTGGGGAAAAGAAAACATAAAAGGGTGAGCTCAAATGCTCAGCAAGGGCAAATAAAGGAAATAAAAATCATATCATATCTTTTTGAAAATCAAAACCTGCAAAAGAGATCATAATATCTTAACATGGAATAAATCATAGAAGTGAAAACGAGATCCCCATAATCATAACATAAAACTTGAAATCTTTGTGGCATGCACACATAATCATAGAAAATCATTTCTTGTTAGTCATGACTTATTGCCAAGACTATCTTAGTGGACAAAGTCCCTTTCTGAACCGAGTCACCCTCGTTCCAGTCCTGTTTCACTGAACCGGTATAACCTACCGTTCCAGCCATGTCTATCTAATGAGATATAAAATATTTACCCAATGCATTGGAGGGAGATATAGGTCCCACCCATATTATAATGAATCCTTTCTTATGTGTGCCACATAATCATAAACCATACATCATAGCGTAACCCATGTAATAAAAATGGAATTCTTAAACAACATGACATCATAAAACCATTCATATAAGATAAAGGAATTCATAAAAATATTTCCATCACAACATAATCAAATCCATGTAATAATAGGGATAAAAACAGAACCCTTTTATTATCTTAGATGGAAAATAATTTTGATAAAATACTTGAACTCCATTCTTGAGGAAAATATCCTTTCTACTTCAAAAACATTTTTCCTTTCATAACATGTCATACAACTTTAAACTAAAAGAAGTTGATTAAAAATAAACTTGAAAACTTCTAAAGGAAGCTTCTTGGAAATAATTTTTTAAAAATCCCTTCATTCCGTATAAGTTAAAAAAAACATTCTTCGTACTTTTGTCGGAAAAGTCAAAAAGTACCTCGTATGAAAAACGACAAAAGATTCCTTTCATACATATTACTAAAAACTCACCGAAGGGTAAAAATGGATTTAAAAAATTGTAGGTGGATGGAAATAATATTACATATTGATGAAACATGGATGTGGATGATAAAATACACCACAGTAAATACTTACGAATAAACAATCTCGGATAAAAATGAGATTGTGATATTTCCCTTACCTTAGGTCCAATTTTCTTTGTACGTGTCCGAAGCTCCTGTATAATGGTTTAAATAATGTTATTTACTTATTCCAGAATCATACATATTGATATGATATCATATATGGTCATATTCTTAGCTTCTTGATAGTAATATTTCATTGTTACTTGTTACTCGGGTCTTTATTGCCTTTTGTTCTTATGCGTGCTTTGCCGAATACATTCTTATTCTTCTTTTAAGGTTATAGATACATTATATCCAAAATGGTATTAGTGTAACATATATCATATTTATTCATTCAATTTATATAATTACTATGTAATGATGATCATGTAGAACGAGTCGCATCACATCGTGGAGACGGTATTCCGTACGTACGCACGAGTGATGATATCGTTCCTATGATCGTGGAACTGTATTGGAGTATATAAATATTATTTCAGTATCAATATTACTTTATAATAATCATAAATAGTTACTCATTACACCATTATACCCATCCTTGTAAAGTGATGGTGGAAAATAGATTACACCACGGCGTGGAGACGGTATTCCGTACGTACGCACGCGCGGTGATTTCATTTTTCCGTAGGATGGATAGAAGGTGAATTAGGGTTGTTTCATATTTATAATAACATATCAGTATGTAAGTAATACTGATTTTATTACTTTATTATGAAACAACTAAAGAAGAAGAAGTTGAAGAAGAAAGAAATTGAAAAGATCGGTAATGGATATTACCTCTTCTTTGGAACGCTTCTTTGAATCCTCCACTTAGGGAACCATGATTGGTCTTTGAAGAAGACCAGGACCTCTAGGATTATTCTAGGGAAGTGGAGAGGAGAAAATGGCAGGGGTTGGCCAAGCTTGAGTGCTCAAATTGGTGTGAGGAGGAGGGGGAGGAGGTGCCCTTTTATAAGGGAGGAGAGGGGCACCTTAGGAATATCTCAAAATATTATTTTATATTAAAGTCAAAATCGGTTTATAATGGATCCAAAGGGTATTATTTCTAAGATAAAGTGGGTATGGGTCGAAATCCTATCATCCAATAGGATTTAGACAAGTTTAGGGTATTTTTTTAACCTTATCAATTAGATTTAACTCTAAGTTAAATAATTTAACTCTTACCGTGTCTTTTTGTTTTCTTTCACTATATGGTTAATACACTTACTATAACATGCCAAACGAACCCCAAATTGTTTATTATTAATATATATATCCTTATCTAAGTCATTTTGCCGAACCTTAGATTTTTAGGAATAAAATAACAATTAATAATATAATATTTGATTTAAAAACTATTTTGTGTCAATTTTGACACTATTTGATATATGATTTTTGTGAAAGTCATAAAAGAATTATATGTTCGAACCAAGTTGATTAAATCAACACTAATATATCATAGTAACCTAGAAAATTAATGTAATTCATAAAAAGTCTCAAATTACATTTAATTTTGTGTTTATAACATCAATTATGTCAATATTTCATTAATAAGATAATTATTGTATCATCATTGTGTGATAAATAAATTAAATTATTTAATGTCTAATAAATAAAAATAAAATACCATTATGTAGGAAATCTTTTTATCTTTCTAATTAATATTTATAGTCGAATTTATCTTATGTATAACCCCATATTAAAAATGATTTACTTATTAAACTTTGATTTTAACTATTTTAACCCTTCTTTAAATAAATTAATAATAAATGTCCTAATCTAATCCAAGTGGGCCTAAATGGTCATATTTTGTTCCTAAGTTTGTTTTTGGTCGAATTACACTTATCCATTAGAATTAGGACATGTGTTAGGGTAATAGTAATATCATATTTACCCTTAGTTACCCTATTTACTATTAACCGCGGTAAAAAAAAGTAAAAAGTTACTATTCACCAAAAAATTATTTTTATCTTATTGAACCACATTTTACTTACTGATATCAACTGTGTCTGTCAGATTTTCGAAATTCCATTCACAGAAGCGGTAAAATTAAGTTTTATGCAAAAATTCAGTTTTTAACCTACCACTTAGTGGTTTCACTATTCATCAAAAATTGAAAGTTTTCAGAAAAATACCAAAATGAAGTGTGGATTCATGGATGGTGTACTGACCATATAAAGAACAAGTACCAATTTCATGATGTGAAAAGTCACAGTTGGTGTACTGACCGCATGAACCACTAGTTCTATTTGTATGAAGTTCTATGTTATGGTTGAAGAATTGAACGCATGAAGGAGATGACTTTCCACAGGCTTCACTTGATAGGTGAGCTACTATGAGAATGTTACCGCATGAAGTAATGCTAAACCCATCATATGAAAAAATGGTTACCTATTATTGGAGAAACAAATTTTGTACGTCCCATTAGGTCAAGTGAACATGGATTCATGGTATGTTGAGTGAATATGGGAATGAATTGTAGGTTGATCGGCCACATGATCAACCACATGGAATAAATTTAAGTTTTGGGAAGTCTCAAAACTTAGTGAGAAAATGGTGAGATGTAATTGTAATTGTTCTACAGGAATTGAATTTTCATGCATCATGTGAGGTGGTGAGTTGACATGATCTTGTGAAGATTTTGTGAAGATAAAGGGGATTTATTTTATTTAATTGATTAAAAATGATATGTTATTAAATGATAGATATATCATGATAATAATTATCATGATGATTAAAAAATAGAGAAGGAAAATAATAGAAGTATAATTTGAAGATACAAGGTTGATGATCATCAAGGTATGGATCATTGACATCAAAAAGAGAATTATGATTTAAGAATAATAGAAAATTTGAAAACCATAAATCCATGAAATTATAAGAAATATTAAATTAATTTAAATGATAATCATGAGGATTTAGTTTAAGTAATGATTAAGGTATATGTAAATATCAAAGGAATGTATTGGTTGTTGCTCAAGTAACAATCAGGAGAAGTGCCACAAGGTTTGTGATATAGTGGAAGTTTCATGACTATATTAGTTTCATGCATTCTTGCATTTATTTTCAATATAATAAATATGAATAATATTCCATTCGTTGACGAATAAAGAACTTATAGGGTGTATTGCATGTTGGGAATGAATGATTAAATCCATGAATCTGTCATTGTTTCATGCATATATTGTATGCATGATAAGCTTAAGTAAACGTATATAAGTCAATGAGATATGAATATGGAGAATCAAATAAATGAGAAAGAAGAGAGTCTGAGATTTGTTTCGAAACTGAATTAAAAGTATATAAACAAAAACTAATGCATACTTAATATACATATGTGAATATTGTTTAAATGTGATGGTTTTATGGAATGATGAGTGAATGATATATCTATATATCATGGAGACAAAATAATATGAAATAACTAGGTATTTAAGGAATATTTGAAAGATATTGAATATCAGGAAGTTTGAGATGTGAAACTGATTTTATTGAATGAATTTAATAGAACAAATTCGAGTCTTTAAATATTTTTAAAATAGAAAGATATTAAAAGTAAAAAATCAATATCTATTTTATTTTTAATTATTAAAAATAAAGTTAATAAAAAATATTTTATTTACGTTATAAAGGGAATAATGGAATGAAATAGGAGGAAAATATTTATGGAGTAACTGATGTTGTATATTTTATTATTATATATACAGACTGCAAGTAAATGAAGAAGAGATATAGAACATGAGAGAGAAGTTAGACAGCGTGATTCAAGAGAAAATATTTTTGTTATTAATAATAAGGATACTGAACTCTATGATAATAATCCTCATACACTTGATGGGAGTCAAATCCAATAAGAATAGAACCAATGAATATTATATGCATTGAAGAAGAAGAAGAGAAGAAAGGGAAAAGAATAAGAGATTATTAGAAGAGTGTTGTAATTTTATGTTACATAGAAAGAAAAAGTATAAAAATTGGATGAGTTGGGATAAAGTTCACAAGAATATGATAGTTGTTCAGTTCAATTTTCATAGAAATAACTGAATTAAGGAGCTTCAATCAAACATGCATATGTGAAGAGTGTGTGTAACATTGTGAATACAAAAGAAGAATTGTTTCTTGTATAATGTAGTGTAAGTAAGAGAGAATAGAGAATACCTAGATGTCACACCATCAATCATCATAATGCGAAGGAGTAACTTGTTTGAAAAGTAGCACCAAATCACTATTGATGAGATTATAGTACAACATTAGTTTCAAGGATATACCCTGTATGTTTTTAACTCACTGATTATTTCTAGTGGGTTGTGTAACCATGGATTGTCTCCCAATTTCAACAAAGACTATGATTTTTTATTGAAATTTGAACCTTTTAAATATACCATCAACTTTTTGTATGATCTAACAAATGAAGTTGTAGTATTAAATTGAGAGAATCAAAGATCATAACCGGCCAAATAGGTAAGAGGGATAAAAAGATAAATTGATATAAAATGGCATCAACACTTATCCACCAAACATATTAATTATGATTATATCCCAAAGTAGTACATAAAAAGGTGACTCAAATTTTAGGGAAATATATATTTGTTCCCACTAATATATATGACCTAAAAAGGGTTAATCATTTATGTGGAAAAATATTCAATAAAATTTATTATTGAATTAATGAAAAACATAATAATTGTTTGATAAATGTTTTATAGTATGTAAAATTTAATCATCATCAAACTTGTCTTTTAAAGTACTTATATCAATGAAGAAACTTAATGGAATAAACTTCCTAGATAGATATAGAAACTTGAGAATTATTCTCAGGAAATAAGAATAATTTTATGTGTTGAGCAAATCCCTTCCCCGATAAACAAATAGTGATGTTATTCAAATATTTGATACGAATTCCCAATAAAAACATAAGAAATATTTGTTGGATGTTTTCACTAACATGTTTCTTACTATGAAACCAATGTTGAAAAATAAACATAAGAATAAGGATGTCTAAAAAATGATAGATAACTTTAAGTGACACTATCAGAAGTAGACATGGCGCAAGATGTATGAGTTTTCAAGGGACTCATTTAGATGCCACTTAAAAAAAACATTGGAATCTACATAATTTGACTAATTATATGAATTATTTGAAGAGGATAGTGATTTTATTCTAAAATCATTTATAAAATGGTTTTAAGAATTTATTAGGAATTAAAATATGAATGTGTTTGGAAAACCATTATCTGAACTCCTCGCTATGGTTAGCTAAGAAGGACATGGAATGTATAAGATCAAGATACATGATGATGTTAGAAAAAGAAAAGGATGAAATTTTTGGATTGAGGAAGTAAGATAATGTTCGTAGAGAGTCCATGCATATTTCATTAAATTTTGAAGGGTTTTTGTGAAGGAATGATAATGTTACCATTGTAGAATGGTTAGAAATTTGAGAATAAAGTACCTAGTTAATTAAAGAGGAATAAAAAACTCCATAGAGAGTCCATGTCGAGTATTAAAGTTACATAAATTAGTTATTTTATTTTGAATTGTATTTGATTCCAACTGTGCATTGTATATTTATCATGAATATGTAAGAGTGTAAAGTTGAGGATGCATTGATGGTCAATGCTAGGAATTGATATCTAAGGAGTAAGGATTGAGGCTCCAAGGTAAGATATTGATTAGTCTTTTAAAATAACATTTGACTAATAGAAAATGGGAATATTTACATGGTAGGAGACTATGGAAATTAGAAAAAATCCTATGGACGCTAATGTCACAACAATAAGTCTACAACGTGCCATACCTGTGGCCATAGAGACCTACTGCCATGGGTGGGCGACCGTGGTAGTAGGGAATGAAATATATATTTTATGTTTCAATTAGGAATTGATATTTATTTTTTACCAATTAATAATAATAAATAAATTATTATAAATGATAAATTGTCAAAAAATATTTTTATTATTTATTATCATATTTTTTCCAATTTCCTTTCATTCCTTTTCTAAACACAAAAGCACACTTAACTCCTTAATCCTTTACCATATACTCTAAACAAATTTATATGTCTTACTATGTTCTAAATATCATATAACATATCGTAAAAACATAATGCATTTTTCAAATAAACAATAACTAAATCTATTAATTCATAATTAATAGTTAATAGTTAATTCATAATAATTGATAATTAATATTTAATTGAAAATTATTTTTAATAAGTAATAAGTAATAATTAATAACTATTAACTTATAATTAATAATTAATAGTTAATAGTTAATAATTAATAATTAATAGTTAATAGTTAATAATTAATAATTAATAGTTAACAATAATCACATAATAATTAACAGTTAATAATAAATTTTTAATAAATAGTATTTAATAATTATTAATTAATAATGATAATTAAAACATAACGATTAATAATTAATAATTAACAATAAATAGTTCACAATTTTTAATTTACATTTAATAGTTAATAATAATTACTTAATAATTAATAATTAACACATAATAATTAATAATTAATAATTAATAATTAAAAATTAACAGTTAATTCTTAATTCTTAATTCTTAATAATTAATAAATAATAATTAGTAATTAGTAATTACATAATTAATAACACATAATATACAATAAATAATAAATTATAAATGACAAATAATAAATAATAAATAATAAATAATAAATAGTAAATAATAAATAATAAATAACCATTATTTTTTTAAATAGGTTGAGGCTTATTCCCTCTTTTATTAAGGAAAAAGGAAAATCACTTTTAAAATGGGTTGAGAGGGAACCCAATACATGAATCGAAGGCTGAGCGACACAAACATAAAAACATAGCCTAGAGGACCAAGCGACCCAAAGCCCCCACTATATAAGAGAAGATATGAGGGCCTAGGTAGAAGATGGAAACATGAAAGTATCATACAAATGTATCACCCTCCCCCCCCCCTATTCAAGCAACTACACCTGTGCGAATAGAAAAGGATTTTGTGTCACCTCCCTATCGAGACTTGCGTCATGCTGAACTGACACAATAAGGGAGATCACTCCTCCATCTCATATTAAAAATGTGGGGGAGGATTAGATGATGGGTGCCAACACACCCATAAATCTTTTGAGTCATCCACCTGAAGAATCATGCGAAGTCGCTGCAGCGTCAACATGATGCTTCATGACATCCTTCTGAGGCACTGTATAGAAATCCATAAGGTCGGGTGCTCATCCATACCTCAAAGGAGAAGAAAGATGGATGTATGACAGGTGTTAGGTCACCCATCCCTATTTCATGGTCTCCCACCTAGCATCACTTTCATAAAGTGATATAGTGCTGGCCAAATGCGGTGATATAGAGGATGAACTCATTATAAGACCTGCAAAAATCCTAACATCCCAAAAAAATATTGCCCGAAGTCCTAATGGTAACGAAAACCCTAATCAAATTTCAAATATTGATCCCAAGATGCAGTCGCCCTCCAAGACAACATTCTATGCCAATAATTAGCCATCATCACTACTCGGAGCCACGCCACTGAAGCTACCAAATGCCTTGGAGGCCACTGAAATTCCAAAAAACATCAGCAGTACTGCCAGAAGCCTCAAAATATTCTTCTTTCCATCCTTTTACTTCTCTAAATCCACCACTGAAGAACATCTCGTGCACCACCATTGATGACAAACAGCTCCAAATAAGAGATTCCATAGACTGAAGACAACACGACCTCAGTCTATTTCCTAGAACAGGCCTTGAAACCAGATCCAAAGAGAAAAGGGTTCCAAAAATTACTATCGATGAATAAAGAAACAATATCTAGAGTTGGGATGATGATATGGCTGAAGAAGATATCCACTAGAGAGAAACGATGATCCGACATGCCATGAGGGAGATGAAAGCCAAACAAAAATCATCATAAAGGGGGAATTAGGATGAATAAAATTAGAAAAATTCCAAGAAGGCTAGTGGAGAAGAAATCTGTAGGGATAAATAGGAAGAAATGAAATATAATGAAGGCCACCAGATTAGAAATCCAAATAGATGAATTAATATAATTAATAGGTTTATCATAAATAATAAATCAACATTAATTATTAAAAATTAATATTTCAACAATAAAAATTAATAGAATTTTTTTTTGGCACATATGGGCATGCCCATTAGTGACCATGGACATTGGTACACTATTACCAAATACATTGACATTGTTGATACTATGTCTCATTTTTTACTATGAACATCATGCCCATGGAGAAAGAGTGCCTACCGCCATGGTCATTTGTGACTAGAAAATAACTATGGCAGTAGATCTGTTGATGCTCCTTTCCATTACAGAATCTAATGACTAAAAAAGGGAAATACCTAAGCATAAAGTGATTCTCCCTTTTAAGAAACATCAAAAATTGACAAAGGCATGAACATGGATTTTTTTACACTTGGGTCGTGCAAGTTTTATCATGGCCGTGCAAGTATACATGCGCGCCTCATATTGGTCGCACAGGTGACTTGCGCGCCCTATGTTATGTTCACCCAAGGTCTTAAAAGGCATATAAATAGCCCTTGTGGGCCCCCCATTTCGAGGACAAAAAGATCCAGAAACTCAGATTTGAGCTCCCGGTGCCCTAGTCTCTTCTCAAAGCCTTCCGAACACTTATAAGGTAATTTCTTACCTAGAATAGAAGGTCTAAAGAGAGGGAACAATTCCTAAGTGTTGAAATTCATCAACACCTATGCGCCTAAGTGTGTAACCCTTCAGGGAATTGAAGACACTTGTGTGCTGCCCTATCCCTTCAACAGAACTTGCGCGCCACTCATTTAAAAGTCTTTAGGGATTACACTAAGGGCTTGAGCTAAGATTCTCCCACGTTTTTCCCTATGGGTTGACCGTCGTGCAAGTATGCCTATGTCACATAGGTATACCTACATGACCATGACCTGCACGACCAAACAGGACCTACTCACCTACCTTCTTTTGGGTGCCCCTTCTGTCCATTCATCCATTTTCTTCAAATCTAGCTATCCTCTTCAAGATTTAGCCTTCAGAATCCTCTTCAAAGCAATTTATGGCATTATTCCTTGGTTGGATTCCTTATCTAAAAGGAATTATTTGGAACATCTCTCAAAACCTAGTGATTTACATATATGTATGTCACTACGGTTAGAGATTTCATTCAATCAACCTCATCCTTTAAGATGAGAAGACAATTCATGGGAATCCACATTAGGAGTAAGCCCCAAGTCCCCTATTCATGGGCCTCCTTCTCAAGATTAAGTCCTAATCATAATTCCCTAACATGGGCATCCTTTTCAGGAATAAGCCCCAGTCATAATTTCCTAACATGGGCCTCTTTTTTAGGAGTAAACCCCAGTCCGAGTTCCCTAATTTGGGCATCCACCACAGGAGTAAGCCCCAAGTTAGAGTATCCAAATCTCCACAAAGAACATATACCTTTATGGAACTTGTTCCCGAAATTCTTCTCTAAAGTAAGTCCAGATCATTATCTATTTGGGAAATCATACATACATAATCCCCATATAATTCCTTGTGACCACATCTTTCGTGGAACAAATTGTCAGGTTTACTAATACCTTTTGTTTCTCACATTGAGCATGACTCATGTGAGCTTAGAGTGTAAAAGTAACAATGACACATCTCTTTGTTCCGTTAATCATATGTAAGCCCCACAATTCCCAACCGAACTATGTGGACTTTGATCTCTACCTTAAAAGTGGAGTATGTAGGAATCCTCTTTGAGGTTCAAGCCCATCACCCATTAATTCTCATCTGTCCCATATGATGTTAAACTATATCACAATTCCCGAACTACCTGTGTTCTGATTCCTTTTCTAACAAGGATATGTAGGTAGCCCATCTGTGGGTACGATCCCAACTCTGAAATACCCCATGTCCTTCTGAACGACAATAAAGTTCAAGTGCCCCGCTGAGTGGCTTTAAAACTAGTATGGTTATCATAATGAGCAATAGATCTTTATATAATGTGTTGAAGGATAACATTGAATAATAATCACTAACAAATACATATTATTCTCTATCGATGAAGAACCCCAAATACATATAAAAGATTCCTTAAATCTCAAACATATTAACCATTGATTGTCAGATCTTAAGGAAAGATCATTTTTATACTTGGTAGTGTAATAAGGATTCACGAACACAACTTGAATCTATAAAGAGAGGCCAGGAGTAGACAATAATTCCTCTCAAAAAGGTGTGATGAGTCTGACCTCCCATTTTCATGACCAATACAAATTCTTAAGCCTCATAGGTCCACAAATAATGAGCTCCTAACTTTGAAAAGTAGGTCCAAATGGATATAGAATCATTTGGATGTTTCCAGTTCTATAAATAAACCCATTAGAAAATGATTGGAATGTTTGAACCTTAAACAAACAAGGTCATCCCCATTTTCAGAGGAAACAAAAAATGGTGAACCCGACATGAATCCTTAACAAATTTAAAATGATATTCTACTTATTTGTTAGGCCCCTATTTAAACTCAATGAGAGGGCCAATAAAACAATCAATAACATATGTGCTTATCCAAAAGATTTAGTGGCCGATCTTATCTTGATGATGTCTGATTTATCAAATTGGCACTCTCTTTTCCAAGATCTTCTGCATTATAGAAATGGATTCTCTAAAGTTCACACCTGTAAATACCTCTACTGCTACTCCTGCTGGATCGTTGTCCACTCTGAGGATAAAATCACCTACTCAGCGTCTTCAACGCTGGATATCAAATGCACTGGTTAAGGAATAACATCGACAAAGTACCATTCAGACTCTGGTGGCTTCTCGACAAGCCCTCAAAGTCAATAATTCACCCTGGTCGTCCGGACAGCGACGACCACCGATCGAGAAGCAGGCGGTGCTAACCACCGTCTTCAACCGTTTCGGGTCGTTATCCCCGGAACACAATCACCATTCCCTCCCATATTATGAGGAGGTGAATGAGAAGGTCACTCAAGGCCTTAATTCAAGGAAACAGGAGTCCTTCCCGAGGGCTCCCACCAACAATTGCCGCCAGACTCATGCGGTAGTGCTCCCTCAACCTGATGAGGGTGTCGTCTCCAGGAATTCAGCTCAGGTTCCTCGAACCAGAGTAGGCAAGACGAACCACCAGAGACAACGACCATTCAATAGTGAGAAGGTTCTTATCTCTTCCATCTCCGAAGAAGTCCACCAACCTAACTTGGTGGAAATAAACGAGTGGGTACACACACCTGTCCGTTTTAATTCCGCTGTCTAGAAGACTCGTCTGGTAGTAGCACGCTATTCCTGCCAGGAAATTCTGGCGGAGTACTATAGACATGAACATACACCTGTTTATAAATCCTCATCTAATCACTAGGCTCATCTGACTACATACGATGAAGCCCGCCAACCCAATGTGTTGACAAATGGTAAACGGTTACATACACCTGCTTACACTCATCAATCTTTCCAGCAGTCTCGTCTGCCAGTATTGCAGGAAGTTCATCAACCACGTTTAGTAGAGTGCAATCAGTAGGCACATACACCTACTAGTATTGATCAAGCCTACCAACAGTCTCATTTGGTAGCACCCAGAGAAGTCAATTGGAATGCCCTAATGACAAAAAGAAGGCAGAATCAACTCTCTTCCCCCACACATAAGTACTGTCAGAACTCACTGACAGGAAAAGGAAGACAGGAGCAGGAACACACACCTACTCTAAGCACGGAATGGACGTATATTCTCATTTCGGCAGCTGAATTCACCAAGCACATTGATAAAACACTATTTTGTTTAATATTTTATTGATAATAAATGATATAATTTCCTCACATTATGTTAAATATTTTTATTTATAAAATATTTTGGATTTGATCATTCATTTGAAAATTTTGTGAAAATTCCAGTTTTACCCTTTATAGTGCACTGTAGTATTTCGAAGATAAATATTTTTATATTTATTATTTGAATATTACATTTTGTAACAGTGCTTCTAACTTAATTTTATACAACTTTTATTCATGACACAAGAGCTAAATAGCGCATTTAGTTGTTGAAAATGGGACATAAAGTCAAAGTTGGGATGGACTCGACAGAATGGACATGGGTTCTGTATGTGGGCCATATCTTTTCCATTCGTGATTGGATTGAGCCCAAATGTTGAGGAAAGCTCGAGGACATTATTTGGAAGAAATCATCCTTCTAGAAGGCCGGCCAATTCACGCGTTTTGGAGGTCAAATTGGCGGTGAAATTTTCATTAAAATATTTGGCCTAGATTTCCCATTCACACTTGAAACCTCTTTAATCCTAGCCTCCCCTCCACTCTATAAATTAGTGTTTTCTCATTTAGAGGGGTTGGGACGTGAATTAGGAGATTTGAGTCAGAGGATAATTGGTTTCACCCAAATTCTCCAACCATTGTAAGAGGGGTAGCTCTTGAAGCAAGTATCCCCTCATCAAAGCCTCCTTCTCTTCTTCATTTTGTAATGTTTTCATTTGTGTAATAATCTTATTTGATCTTATTTTATTCATCGTATTTTCTTCTATTTTGTTTAAATATCTTCTTCTCTTAATCTTCTTATTTGGTCTGGAATTCTTGAGTAGAAACGTGATTGGGTTCTACCCTTTCTAAACCTTTCCACATGCAAACATTTCTACGATGATTACGCAACCCATGGAAGAGTAGTCTTTTATTAAACAATCTATCTCTTACCTTATTCATTCATTTATTTTGAATCAATGAGGTACTTTAATTCACTTAATATGATATATTAATTGAGTTTTCATTTTAAATGAAACCAAGCAAGCAATTGAACAATAAACACTAATCACGCGAGGTCGATAATTATGTAAATTGTGAGAGCGCGAACTTAACTGGCAATTCAAAACCACACGGGATCAATTTGTAGTGTTCAAATATAATCCCTAAACTCAATTAATTATAATTTCCAGAGAGGATATGTGCCTTAATTTACCACTGACCATAAGCTAACCTTAGAACACAAATCAAAGCAGGCTGATGCGATTGCATGTTCCGAAGTTAGCCTAAGGTAAAATTCACTTCATCTTTGTGGTAAAGTTAATTCTCGTGGGGCTCAGGATTAAAAAAATTAAGGGATCATAATCAAGTGGATATTAATTTAATTTATAATTATTAATAAGTGAATTAATAGGTAGATTTAGATTGATTACACCTTTTAAAATATTTTCTAAAAGAACATCTTCTTGTTGTGTCTTTTTAATCAAAGTTCATTTCAAAATTAAAAAAATGCAATCTTCTTCCAGCAAACTTCTTATAGATTTATAAACTATAAACAACCCACATATTTTTAAGTAGTGTTTCAATTTTATTCTCTTTTTTTTAGAATACCTCTAAAAAGTTGTTTTAATTCACTTCCTCCTTTGAGAGACGACCTTGGTCAGCCACTCTGCTGCACCTAAGTACCCCAAAATCACACTAATCATTTGAGGGCTCCCACGACAGTGCTCTTTCAAATTGGCGCCGTTTCCAGGGAGGCAAGTAATTATTTAAACCAATTAGAGGTATTTATTTTATTTTAAATTTTATTCTCTTCCTCTCTTCTTTGTTCCATCTTTACCTAATCTGAATTTTTTCTTTTTCTTTTATTTTCTTCTACTTCTTTTTGAACCATCAACTCAAACTTCTAATTTTTATTTTACTATGGTAAACTTTCCTTCTTTTAATCTTTCATTTATTTATGACACGAACTAATCCTGAATATCTCTTAGATCTTGACCCTGAGATTGAACGTAGTCTTAGGGCTCGAATCAGACATTCTCAGTCTACGAGAAGTTTCAATATTCAACTAGTTTGTGAATTCCTCTCTTTTGGAAACATTGAAATTGGAATCAATTAAAATTCAAATATAAAAGAGGAACCAATGGCTAGAAATAATGGAAATGAACTTAATAGAACCATTCGAGAATTGGCTGCACCTGATATTAACTATCAACCAAATTGTATTGCATACCCGAATCTCGAATCAGACTTTGAGTTAAAATCTGGGTTAATTCACCTTCTTCCAAAATTTCATGGCCTCTCTGGTGAGGATCCCAATAAACACCATAAAAAATTTAATGTGGTTTGCTAATCCCTTAAACCGAGAAATGTTTCTGAAGATCAAATCAAATTAACAGAATTCCCATTCTCACTTGATGGAGCTGTGAAAGATTGGATGTATTTTTTACAACCTGAGGATGTAACTTGTTGGAACGATTTAAAACATCTTTTATTGTAGAGATTTTTTCCAGCATCAAGGACCACTTCTATTCATAAGGAGATATCAGGGATCAATAAAGCACAAGGGGATTCAATTTATGAGTATTGGGAGAGATTCAAGAAGTTGTGTGCAAGCTGTCCACATCACCAAATCAGTGAGCAACTCCTCATTCAGTACTTCTATGAAGGAATCACACCTACGGAGAGGAGCATGGTGGATGTCGCAGCAGGAGGGGCATTGGTGGACAAGACACCAGTAGCCACACGTACGTTGATCGACAAGATGGCCCAAAACTCCCAAAAATTTGGCGATAGAGGTGCACCACATGTCAGGGGAGTACCTCAGGTAATCCCTTTTTCTCTTGAAAGTCTTTTGATTGATACCATGTTAAGAGAATTGACCAATATGGTGAGGAAGATTTCTTTGGCTCAAAAGACATCCCCACCCACTCCTTCAAGGCCTTGTGGCATTTTCACTGAGATAAGCCACCCAACTGACTGTTGCCCACAACTACAAGAGATAGAAGATTGCGCATCAGTATTCCCAGGGAGACCATATCAACATCAACAACAAACATACCCCCAAAATAAGCGTGATTCATTTGCTCCAACATACAACCAAGGGTGGAAGGATCAACCGGACATGTGGTATGGCTATGGACAACAACAAAGGCCCCCTTTTCAATAAAACTTCCAGCAGCCTCTACCTTACCAGCAGGGATTCCAACAACCCAAAAGGAGATTTGAATCTCAAGAATCATCAAGCCAACAACAAGGGAATCCCCCACCCAAGGTAGATTCTAACACTGATGACCTTTTGAAGCAAATTGTTCTTAATCAACAGAATGAGCTGAAAAGTCAAGGTTCAGAGCTGAGGGAGTTGAAGACTCAAATGAGCCTGATTGCCACCACCCTCCATGAACTTGTAAGAATTCCGGAAATCATCCTTCCCAACCCACTCTAGATACAAAGGGGAATGTCAGTGCCATTACATTAAGAAGCGGGAAGAAAATAACTGATGCTTCTCCACCTAAAATTCCACCTAGATTCACCTCAACTCCAAAAAATCCCAATTACACATCAAATGATGAGCAACCCAAGGAGAAAGATAAAGGTTAGAAAAAGATTAATGATATTCCTCCTAAACACCTTCCTTTTCCAAACAGGGTTGTTCACACAAAGAAGATAGATGAAGAAGAAATGAAAAAGGAGGTTTTGGACACATTGAAGCGTGTGGAGATCAACATTCATCTACTTGAAGCCATTAAGCAAATTACAAGGTATGCAAAATTCTTAAAAGAACTTTTTACCAATCAAAGCGGTCCCAAGGTAAATCAGAGGATCAATCTTGAAAGGAATGTGGCAGAACTCATTACACCAAATCTAGAAATGCCAACAAAGTGTAAGGATCCAGGGATATTCACCATCCCATGCACCATAGGGGAGTCGCACTTTTCTGATGCACTTTGTGATTTATGTGATTCCATTAATGTGATGCCTCACTCTGTATTCTATTCCGTAAAGGTTGGTGTGTTGAAGCCGACAAGAGTAGTGGTGCAGTTGGAAAATAGAGCTACGACATATCCAGCGGGAGTCCTTGAGGATGTACTTGTCCAGGTAAGAGACATGATCTTTACAGTAGATTTATACGTGCTTAACATGGAGGATGATTAGGTAAGTTCTCGTGACCCCATTATCATAGATAGACCCTTCCTCAAAACTGCAAAAAACTATCATAAATGTCAATGAGGGTACACTTTCCATGGAGTTTGGAGATGAAGTTGTGGTATTTAATGTCATGGAATCCATGAAGTACCTCTTAGAGGACCATTCTTCTTTTGTTATCTCCCATTTTAAACCACCAAATAAAAACTCCATGGAATTTTATTGTCCTATGCTTAGGGAGATTATGAATATTGGTTCGAGTTTTATGTCTAAGAGCACTTCCATACATGTTGCTGATACAAAATACTCTATGGGATTTGATTTTGATGTGGATTCATATTCTGATTTTGATCATGTTCACTCTGATTATGACATGGCTGTTGAGTATGCTGATGGATTTGATGCTTTATTCGCTGATTTTGATGATGTCTATCCTGACACTAATGCTCTTTGTGCACATATTTCAGTTCCTTCAATGTCTCCATCCATACTACACCCTCCTTCATTAGAAATCAAGCCGTTGACACCAAATCTGAAATACTCATACCTGTTGAGTTGTGAGAGATTACCTGTTATCATTGCTAACAATGTCCCTTTTGAACATGAAGAAAATCTTTTGAATATTTTGAGGGAGAACATCAGGGTGATTGGGTGGACCTTGGCTGACATATTAGGTATTATCCCCTCCATTTTCATGCATAGGATTATCTTAGAGGATGGGACTAAACCGGTGAGACATCCACGAAGGAGACTCAATCCCACCCTCCTGGAAGTTGTTAAAAAAGAAGTTGAAAAATTGCTCTAGGATGGTATAATCATTACCATTTTAGATTTTCATAGGGTAACTCCTATTCAGGTTGTGCCTAAGAAGAGTGTTGTTACTGTTGTTAAAAATGAGAAAGATGAGTAAGTTCCAATGAGGGTGAAAAATAGTTGGTGTGTGTGTATTGATTATAGGAAACTAAATCAGCCCAATTGCAAGGACCATTTCACCCTCCCATTTATTGATCAAATACTTGAGAGACTAGCTGGGAAAACCCACTAATGTTTCTTGGATAGATTTTCTGAATATTTTCAGGTTCCTATAGCTCCGGAGGATCAGGAAAAGACTACATTCACCTGTCCCTTTCACACATTTGCCTACCAGAGGATGCCATTTGGACTTTGCAACGCCCCAGGTACATTACAGAGATGCATGGTGAGTATTTTTTTGGATTTTATTGAGACCTGCAAGGAGGTATTTATGGATGATTTTACAGTGTATGGATCCTCATTTGATGAATGTCTAAATAGTTTGGGAAAGGTATTGAATCGTTGTATTGAGAAGAATCTGGTCCTGAACATTGAAAAGATTCATTTCATGGTAGAGCATGGCATTGTCTTAGGTCATGTAGTGTCAAAACATGGGATAGAGTTTGATAGATCTAAGGTAGACATTATTTCATCCTTACCCTATCCTTAATGTGTGTGTGATGTTAGATCATTCCTAGGGAATGCAGGATTTTACCGGCACATCATCAAAGATTTTAGTAAGATTTCTCTTCCTATGTCATGATTACTTCAAAAGGATTCTGATTTTGTGTTTGATGATTCTTGTAGGACTTCCTTTGATGAGATAAAGAAGTGTCTGACTACTCCACCTATCATACAACCCCCATGGTCGGAGATTCCTTTTGAGATTATGTGTGACACCTCCAACTTCATGGTTGGAGATGTCTTATCTCAGAGGGTGGACGAACGTTCACATGTGATCGCCTATGCATCGAGGACACTGGATTCAGTCCAATCAAATTACACAACCACAAAAAAAGTGTTTCTTGCTGTCATATTTTCTTTAGATAAATTCTGTTCATATTTATTGGGATTTAATGTAGTTGTTTTTTCTGACCATGCATCTCTAAGGTACCTCTTGAAGAATCCAGATGCAAAGCCCAGGCTGATCTGATGGATGCTCCTTATTCAAGAATTTGATATTGAGATAAAGGAGAAAAAGGGTTCAGAAAACATGGTGGAAAAACCACATGAGTAGGCTTACTCACACACTAAAGTATGAAACCTTGGACCAGGTACCACTTCGGGACACTTTCCTTGATGAGCATCTCTATACCATATCAGGTATGCATCCTTGGTATGTTGATTTAGTTAATTACATTGTTTCCTCTGAAATCCCAGAAAATTTGAAGAAGCATCAAGTCCAAAAATTAAAAAGTGAGTCTAGGTTTTATGTGTGGGATGATCCTTACCTCTAGCGCATGTGTAGTGACCAAGACATTAGGAGGTGTGTTCCTAATCATGAGTTTGAGTCTGTTTTTCATTTTTGTCATACACTTGCTTGTGGTGGACACATTGGACCCCAACTGACAGCTAGGAAGGTTTTGGACTCTAGATTATATTGGCCAAGCTTATTCCATGATGCCCATGTGTTTTGTAAGTCATGCTCTCATTGCCAACACAATGGGAACATTTCTAGGAGACATGAGATGCCCCAACAACCCATACTATTCTATGAGATTTTTGATGTATGGGGCATTGATTTAATGGGTCCTTTTCCTAGTTCATTTGGATTTTTGTATATTTTGGTTGCTGTTTATTATGTGAGTTAATGGGTGGAGTACAAGGCCATGAGGACTGACGATTCTCATGTTGTAGTGGATTTTTTCAAGGCTCAAATTTTCTGCAGGATTGGAGTACCAAAGGCCATCATCAGTGACCAAGGGACACACTTTTGAAATAAGAATTTTTCTTCCCTCCTTTGAAATTATGGGGTGACACACAAAACATCAACACCATACCACCCTCAAACAAATGTTTAGGCTGAGGTTTCAAATCATGAATTGAAACAAATCTTGGAGAAAACCATGCAGCCAAATAGGAAGGATTGGAGCAAGTGCTTGGATGATGAATTGTGGGCTTATAGGACAACATACAAGAAACCCATTGATATGTCCCCATTTCGGAGTGTTTTTGGAAAAGCATGTCATCTCCCCGTGGAAGTTGAGCATCGGGCGTATTGGGCTATAAAGCCATGTAACATGGATTTGGCCCAAGATGGAATCCAAAGGAAGCTACAAATTCAAGAGTTTGAGGAGATTTGATTGTCTTCGTATGAGAACTCAAGGCTCTATAAGGATAAATCAAAAGCAGCTCATGATAGAATGATCCAACAAAGGGAGTTTCATATTGGATAAAAAGTCCTTCTCTACAGTTCACGACTGAAGCTGATGCCTGGTAAGTTGCGTTCCAGATGGTTAGGTCCTTTTATTGCATCTAATGTTTTTCCTTATGGTGCAGTGGAGATCACACAAGAGGACATTGGAAAAAGCTTTACAGTCAATGGGAAACATTTGAAGAGATACATTGAGGGACTTCCTACTAATGCAGTGGATTTTATCACACTGCATGACCCCATCATCACTCGAGCAAATCAGGTTGTTCCCAACCCTTTCAATTTTATATTATTTGTCCTATTTAAAAATTATGCATTTCATGTGCATATATCATCTCATGGGTTCACATTTAGGACAATGTAATATTTTATGTGTGGGGGTGGGAACCTTTTAGTTTAGTAATTTCAACTATTTCCCTGTTTAAAAAAACAATTTTTTTTTGCGTTTTTCAAAATTTTTGCGTTAATTTTTCAATTTTATTTTGTTTTTGAAATTTTTGAGCTGAAATGCTTCTCATCACAATTTTAAAATGCATATAAATGAGTGAAACAATTTATCCCATGAAACTGAGCTTAAATGAATGCTGAAATGACTTTGTTTCAAGTTCAAATATTTAGTAATTTCATGAAAATTACACTGAATTTTGAATCCCATGCCCCATCTCACAGTCATTATATTTGAAATCACTTTCCTATGAGGCTTATAAACCATTATTTTCATATTCATTATATTCACCTCACTTCTTGAGAGAACCAAACCATGCTTTATTTAACCAGAATTTGGTTTATTTTTTTCAAAACTTGAGGGTTTGAGGTACTTATGTTTAAATGGTTGAGGCATTTGTTTGGTATTAAAGCCCATATTTCAAAGAATCCTTTTTTATAATGGCCTATCTTGAAAATTTAATCCTTGTATCCCTTAGAATCCACGCATATCCTGTTAGGTTAGCCACATTACAAACCAATTTTCCCTATCCAACAAAATTTTGAAGTGAAATTGCATAATCTAGTTGAGCTTAAGTGTGGGGGAATCTATCTTGTGTTGTGATACCACATTCTGTGATACATTGGGTGGAAAATTAAATTCTGAAGATATGTGTTTGCGGCTGATGAAAATCCTTATATTGAAAGTTGTGCCTTTTCTGGATCTTTCATGACAAGTGAAGCTGTGCCTTTTCTAGAGCTTCTAATTGAAGTGGAAAGATGTTCCTATCGGGAGCTTTCAAGAAAATCATGTTTGAGAAGATTGAAATTTTTTATGCTGAAATGATTAATGGTGTAAACCCTTCATGACTTTTCATGATGATGGAGCTGAATTAATACTATGGGGATTGAGGAGAAGACCATATTTAATTGAAAATTAGATTAATGAAATTTTGCTTCAAAAAGAGTCAAGCCCTCCTCATTCAGCCTCAGAATATTTCACATCTAAATCCTACCAACTGAAAGCCATAGAAAAACCCTAAAAATTCCTCATGATAAACATACATCCTTGAATTACATCAGGTGGCGATGTAGGAATTTATCAAGCCTATGGTGACCCTTGTATGAGTTTGGATGAGAAAGACATTGCAAAAAAATATTGATATTTGTGTGATAAGAGAAAATTCAAAAGAGGTAAGTGTTTTGTGCATGGGAGGATAAATAAAACGGAAATATATTGAATAATATAAATGAAAAACTTAAAATAATGGTTTTTATGAGGTATGATATCTTTTGTTTATTGGTGTGTAATTGTTTGATCTCAAGGATATGTGTTTTAAAATTGGTTTTGATTTGATATTGAGGTTTACTTGACATGAGGTTTTGCCAGGAGTGAAAAAGGGTAAGTGTGGGGGAGTTGATAAAACACTATTTTTTTGAATATTTTATTGATAATAAATGATATAATTTCCTCACATTGTGCTAAATATGTTTATTTATAAAATATTTGGGATTTGATCATTCATTTGAAAATTTGGTGAACATTCTAGTTTTACCCTTTATAGTGCACTATAGTATTTCGAAGATAAATATTTTTATATTTATTATTTGAATTTGAAATTTTGTAACAGTGTTTTCACTTAATTTTATACAACTTTTATTCAAGACACTAGAGCTAAAGAGTGCATTTATGTGTTAAAAATGGGATATGAAGTCAAAGTTGGGCTGGACTCGGCAGAATGGACATGAGTTTTGTATTTGGGACATATAATCTCCCTTCGGGCTTGGATTGAGCCCATATTTTGAGGAACGCTCGGGGACATTTTTTGGCACAAACCATCCTTCTAGAAGGCTGGCCAATTCGCGAGTTTTCGAAGTCCAATGGGCGGTGCAATTTGAATTAAAATATTTGGCCGAGATTTCCCATTCACACTTGAAACCTCTTTAAACCTAGCCTCCCCTCCACTCTATAAATTAATTTTTTTCTCATTTTGAGGGGTTGGGAAGTGCATTATGATATTGGAGGTAGATGTTAATTGGTTTCAACCAAATTCTCCAACCATTGTAAGAGGGGTAGCTCTTGAAGCAAGGATCCCCTCATCGAAGCCTCCTTCTCTTCTTCATTTTGTAATGTTTTCATTTGTGTAATAATCTTCTTTAATATTCTTTTAATAGTCATATTTTTTTCTATTTTGTTTAAATTTATTCTTCTCTTAATATTCTTATTTGGTCTGGAATTATTGAGTTGAAATGTGATTGGGTTCTACCATTTCTAAACCTTTGCACATGCAAATGTTTCTACGATGATTACACCACCCATGGAAGAGTAGTCTTTTAGTAATCGATCTATCTCTTACCTTATTCATTCATTTATTTTGAATAAATGAGATAGTTTAATTCACTTAATATGATCTATTAATTGAGTTTTCATTTTAAATGAAACTATGCAAGCAATTGAACAATAAACACAAATCACGCGAGGTCGAGAATTGTGTGAATTGTGAGAGCGCGAACATAACTAGCAATTCAAAACCACACGGGATCAATTTGTAGTGTTCAAATATAATCCCTAAACTCAATTAATTCTAATTTCCAGAGAGGATATGTGCCTTAATTTTCCACTGACCATAAGCTAACCTTAGAACATAAATCAAAGCAGGGTGCTGCGATTGCATGTTCTGAAGTTAGCCTAAGGTTAAATTCACTTCATCTTTGTGGTAAAGTTAATTCTCGTAGGGTATGGGATTTAAAAAATTATGGGATCATAATTAAGTGGATATTAATTTAAATGTTAATGATTAATAAGTGAATGAAGAGGTAGATTTAGATCGATTACGACTTTTAAAATATTTTCTAAAAAACATCTTCTTGTTGTGTCTTTTTAATCAAACTTCATTTCAAAATTAAAAACAGAAAAAATGAAATCTTCTTCCAGAAAAATTATTCTAGATTTATAAACTATAAACAACCCCCATACTTTTAAGTAGTGTTTCAATTATATTCTCTTTTATTTTTTTAGAATACCTCTGAAAAGTTGTTTTAATTCACTTCCACCTTTGAGAGACGACCTTGGTCAGCCACTCTGCTGCACCTAAGTACCCCAAAATCACAATAATCGTTTGAGGGCACCCACGACAGCGCTATTTCACACATTATGACAGTGGTGAAGGAGCAGAAGAAAATCCCTCCTAATATTTTGGATTCCTGCGAAGATATTATAACAGCTTCAGTAGCATCACAGGGAAAGAAATGAAAATCTATCCCTAACAGTGGAGTGACACATCAACAGTTCACTCCGGAATAGATACACACATCTGTTCCAGTCCAAGATGGTTGTGGGGAATACTCCCCCATATCATATGGAAAGCCATGTTAGGAACATACACTTGATTTGAGTGCAGATAATCAGCCTAACCTGACTATGTTTCCTGAGTAGGCACATACACCTACCCATAATAACCACTTTCTTCAACTAGTGGTTCCCAATGTGAGTAATAATGCGTCTAAGAAAAAGACCTGTCCAGCACAATCAAGAAATCAAGGGCCAATCTGTAATAAGGCCTTACTAGATGATGGAGTTCGTGATGCACTCAAACAATTATCTATTGCAACTCAAGATTCTACTCTCTTAGTTCCCAATAGTGGGAACATTAATTCCGAAGGTCTGCATCAGACACTTATTCATGAAGGCTTTCTTCATGACAGTTCGGTCGATCTCGAATTATCATCTTTAGATGGGAGCCACGATAACCCTCTACGTGGACAGAAGACTATGGAGAAAAATGTTTCATCTTTTGCTGTAACCCACCATGGTGTTCCTCCCCATGATGATGAATCTAGCTGCAAAAGTACTCTCCACATTAATAATTCACATTGCCTAGAAAATTCTCCAATGGATAATGTAGTGACGATAAAGCCCTCTTAACTTGAGGAACATTCAAATGTGAAGCCAGTCATGCCCGATGCTTTACTGCTAGCAGGTGAAATACTTTCTCAATCAGAAGATATCCTGGGGTGCAGGTTATTCTCTAAACCACTCCTAAGTCATGCTTCTTCTAGTTTGATAAATGGATTATCTGCCAATATTGTTGAATCTGATGAAGCAACAAAGAAGCACCAACTTTTGTCTAATCATGTAGAATAATATTCATTGAACTATAAAGGGGAAGTACTAAATATGAGAAAACAACTGACGAATGGTGAAGTACCAGTCATGTTTTGGCCTTTGGCTGACTCTCAGTATGACATTCCACAAATGTTGACGGAAGATTGTATTCAAGATATTCTTCTTAACATGTGGAAAAATATTTGTCAATTGAAAAAGAAAATATTATCTTATGATGAATATGAAAATGATGTCAAGATAATAGAAGGGTTACAATGAAAAAATGATTTGGAATCTTTCTCAGTTTCTCGATATCTGAAGGCTGAAAAGCAGTAGAGATCCCTTCAGGGTTCATGCCAGGGCGCACTAAGAAGGTTGCGCCAGTTAATTGCCAATGCCTCATCTGGTATTCATATCAGGGGATGGTGTGTTCATGGAGAATTGCATTTCACTGTACTCTCATGTCAACAAAGACCGCCAAAAGTGGTCTCATGCAATGTTATTGCCCACAGCCGGCGACATCCAATTGGTTTTGTTTGTAATCAAAGGTTCTCTAAATAACATGCCTCAACTAGTTCTTCTCAAAATCATGAATACAGATAACAAGTTGTCAAATTAATTTTGCATCAGGAAAACGAGAACATCTAATAGGCTTCTCATTTAGAGCGTGCACATCATCAAGTGATATAGGTGTCAGAAATCATCCAACGGTCATTTGAACCAGGTGATTTTAGTGGATGTAGGTTAATGAATTCATCCAATTTCCAGACTAAAGTCCGCAATATCAGGAGAGATTTTAAGAAAGTATCAGATATAGCAACTCAAGAACCACCCCATCTTTCCAGACTAGGGACTCTTTTAGCTCATCCCTCGAAATCAACAAATAGGATTTGAGGAGTTGAACAGAAACAGCAGGAACAGCCCCAGTCCACCGGACTGGGGACTTTTTCCAATCCTCAATCTCTTCCTTAGAGAAATTCAGTCTTCTATCGATTAGGGAAGAAGCCCTAAGAGGAATTAAGAGCCGAATTATCAGGAGATTCCATCCAAATTACGGTTCGTTAAGAAGTTCCTGATGGATCAACTCAACCAAAGGCAATGTCTCATCAGGGAAATTGAAGAAGAAAATATCGTATAAATTATGATAGAAGAGATTCAATGCGTTATGCATCAATAAATTCCATCAATTTCATTGTTGTTGATCCTCTAGAATACGAGGCTCACTCAGAGGGATCAGATAAAGAGGTTCCTGCTCAAGAAGTTGTATACACAGACACAAATGAAGAAGGTGTGCATACAAGAAATCAAAGGCTTACCCAGAATTTAGGTATTCCTTCCAGTAAACAACTCCCCCCTCTTTAAAAGGAATCCTACAAGGGAAAAGGGATTAATCAGGTTACATACCCTTCCTCTGGAGAAGGACAATCACTCTCACTAGGGAAAAGATTCGCACAAAAAAAGGTGGAAATGAAAGAATTAAGGAGGCTGAATACAGAACTACTTCAAGGTAGTCTTCCCCCTAAGCATGCTGGAGTTAGTCATCCAATGGAATTTTTTGCATCTACTGCGATGGATCAAGAATATCCTCCTTTACTAGTACACCCTCATAGGTCTAATCCTATGGGTTATATGTAATAACAACCGGAAATACTACCATCAATGGCAGTCCCAGTCGCCACACCTATCAAAACTCTAGTTATTGCACCTGCACAGGTCCAAGCCCAACCAGATGTTTCTCAAAAGTTAATGTTAACATTGATTCATTAACAGCTTGGTTGGAATCTATTTAAGGAAAGAGTGCACCGGTTCAATCGGCGAAGATATCTTACCCTGAATGGGTTGACGCAATTCCTCCCCCATCAAATTTTGCAAGTACCACATTCCCAATATCTAATGGTTCAGGAGACCCAGAGGAAAACTTAACAAATTTTGTTTCTCGTTGCGATCCTATGATGGGAACCCCTCAGCAACAAGAAGCAGTTAATCTTAGGTGTTTTTTACAGTCATTACAATGGCCTGCTTTTGTCTGGTATACAATCTTGCAATCCCGGTCAATTACCGGGTGGGAGGATCTCCGTCAACAATTCCTTCTTCAATTCCGCTCAACTTTGACAAAGACAACAGTTTTTGATCATACAAATTTTAAACAAAGGGATAATGAAAGGGTTTTAGAGTTCATTGCTCGCTGAAAGGGATTAAAATATTCCATGAGCTTAACACTCCCTCAGGAAGATTTGTTGACAATTTTTTTGGAAAATCTGCATGCTGAATTACGCACGCCGTTGATCCCTATGAAATACATAGGAGGGTTTCGAGGCCTTACTTCAATTGATCAATAGATTGAAGACTCTCTTATAAAGACTAAGGATAAATCTCATGTAATTCCATCAACTCTAGGAAGGAGAATGGTTAAAGCAGAGACCGCTACAGTTATGCTTAAACAAGAACCTGTACCTTCTTCTACTTCAAGGCCTTCATCTTCTCGAAGGGCTCCACCTTCTGAGCATCAACAACAGAGGAAATTTCGTCAAGATGATCCAAGATATCAAAGATAAAAACAATTTGAGGATCTTAAGGGAAAAGTTTAATCTTTTCGAAATGAACAAGTTCCTGGTTACTTCATTTCGGCTCTGGAAAATAATTTGGTTCAATTGGCAAGGCCCAAAAGGCCAAACAAGAAAGGATATGAAGACCATCCCAATTCTTTCCCATTTCATCAAATGTTGGGGTATCCCATTCAGGAGTGTTTTGTCTTCAAATAAATCCTTCCAAAAATAGTGGACTCGGGACAAGTCAAATTGAAAGGTTCTTCAGCTCAGGTAGTTTGTGTTACGACTACAAATCCAGAGGAAGAAGGTGAGTGGCAAGAAGTCAAAAACAAAAATGCATAGAAATATGAGGATTGGATGGTCAGAAAACTGATCAACTGAACTCATGCCATTTTGAGAACGCAAGTGATGAAACCAGTTGTGTCTTCTACTATGAATGGCACAATAAAACCCTCTTCATCAGAGGGAAAATCCTCAACAAAATGACATAATTCAAATAAATAGGAACAATTAGAAGAATATGAGATCATGTTAAAGCCTAAGTTTTCCTTGACTATGGTAGATTTTATGAAATCTACTTCAAAGCCATAGGCACCACCCTGCCAAACGGCACAGCCTAAACGGGCTAATCAGGAAGAATCTTCATCACATGAAGAGTTGATCTTTGGTTATATTAACATGATTCATTTAACAGATCCTTATGCCAGTCACATCTTCAATCATGGTGATCCTGAGTTCCCTGTATCAAATAGAAGAAATAGATGGAGTTCCAGAGGTATGGGATACAGAGGAAGATGTGGATATCCCAGAAACCACTATTCCAATTCTACCCCTGCTCGAACAGTGTATACAGCAGAAACTCGTGGTAGAGCCCTTTAGCGAGCTCAATAGGAACAAGAAAATTCTTCCATGCAAGGCAGATTTAGTCATGGTACATTTATTCTGGAGGATCAGTTAGAGGTTCCACCTTCTTCCTCTCAGTAAGTAAATAGACCTATTTGGTCTAATATTCCAAATCCAGGAGTATTTTCAACTCCTACCCAGATACAAGAATCATCTACTTCTAAAGCATCAACCTTTAAGGCACTTGTGAAACTACATATTCCTATTCGAAAATTCAGACCTTTGGATAAAAAATATGATGTTTTGAAACATTTGTCCCAAGTACCTGCCAAGTTATCAATTCTGGATGCCTTGAATCTATCTAAGGATCTTCGGGAGGCACTCATTGAGGCTTTGTCAAGTCCTCAGGAGTTCTAAACTGAAATTGTTGCGGATGAAGTCTATCATGTAGAGAATAATCCTGCAAAATTCCATGCAGTGATATCTTTTACAGATGAAGATGAAGACGATGTCGTGCGTGGACATATCAGAACTTTGTATTCATCTGGAAAGGTCAATGGTGTGGACATTCGAAGAGCTTTCATTGATAATGGTTCTAGAGTCATCATCATACCCATTCGTACACTTCGTCGATTGGGCCTCACAGAATCTGATTTATCTTCTTCTACTCTAATGTTGCAAGGATATGATAAAAATGAACAAGAACCACTGGGCAAGATTACACTCAGAACTCAGTTTGGTGACCTTCTATCCAATTCATATTTCGTGGTTGTTGATCATGATACATCCTTCAATGTTTTTCTTGGATGACCTTAGCTACATCAACATGCGGAAATCCCTTAATCATAACACCAATGTCTCAAGTATTGTTTTTATGGTCAAATTGAAATATTTTATGGTGATATAGACCCCTTCAAAACATGTGAATCTCAATACATTGAGGAAGAATTCTATCACACGAAGGGTTAGGAGAAATCCACAATAAGGGAGGTTACCAAGGTTAATGCTCCATATGGTTTGGAGAAGATTCCAGTAAACCCATTAACACATGTGAGTACAGATTATGTGTTGCCTATCAGTCAAATTGACAGGATAGACCCGAATCCAAATACTCTTATGGAAACTTCCATAATGTCAATTACGGCAATCAAGCCAGACATCATGGGATAAATTGGTGATTCACCAAGCAATGATGAAAGCTCAAATGGAGATTTCTTCATTTCATCTGCTAAAATCCAGCAAGTCTATACTTCGCCAACCAGGCCAGAAGAAGTTATAGCAATATCAGAGGTGAACGATGATGTTGATTCTCAATCCATCATCTCCTATTTATTACCCAAGGAAGAACCTTCATCATAAATAGGGTCAGAAATAGAAGACTCTTCTTCAAGATGTTGAAATTTTAACATCTCTCCTGATCATGGAAGTTCTGCTTCATCATCTACTATGAAAGTATAAATAGAAGAAGTAGCACAAGTTGAAGAAGAAGAGGAAGATCCCAGGGATGCTCATCCAGCATTTGAAGTGGGTATCTCTACCACTGTGGATGAACTCAGAGAAATAAATCTGGGTACAGAAAAATATCCACGCACCACATTAATTAGTGCGGCCATGAATCTTGAAGATCCAGAAATGTATATTTCATTTTTAAAGAAAAATAGATATATATTTGATTGGAACTATACAAAAATTCCAGGGCTTGATCCTGATGTTGCCACTCATCATTTGGGTTTTTTAGAAGAACATTGAGGGTTTAAGAAAGCCGCAAGAAGAACACACCCAACTTATGCTTCCAAAATTGAAGCTGAAGTGGATAAGCTTATCAAATCTAACTTCATTAGAGAAGTTAAATATCCCAAATGGTTGGATAATATTGTCTCGGTGCAAAAGAAGAATGGAAAAATTAGAGTTTACATTGATTTCAGAGATCTTAATTGGAATTTTCCTAAGGATGATTTTCCAGTTCCAATTACAGAACTCTTGATTGATGAAACAACTGGTTATGAAGCACTTTCTTTCATGGATGGATATTCCAGGTATAATCAAATCTGAATGGATCCAGAAGATGAAGAATCTACAGCCTTCAGAGTCCCTCAGGGTGTGTTTTGTTATCGGGTAATTCCCTTTGGCCAGAAGAATGTAGCTGCAACATATCAACGTGCCATGTACCATATCTTCAAACCCTTTTTAGGAAAATTTGTTGAATGTTATATGGATGATTTGGTGGTTAAATCCAAACAATGTTCTAATCACTTGGATGATTTGGAAGTCATATTCCACTAACATCGACAACATAATTTGAAGATGAACCCATTGAAATGTGCTTTTGGAGTAACCTCAGGAAACTTTCTCATATTTCTCTGGAATCAAAGTCAATACTGAGAAGACAAATTCAATCCTTGGTATGTCACCTCCTCGGAATTTGAAATAATTGAGAGGAATTAAAGGACACATAGCCTTTATTCGGCGTTTCATCGCCAATCTGGCAGGCAAGAGTTTACCCTTCACCAGATTGACAAAGAAGGTAGTCACTTACCAGTGGACTGAAGAATGTCACGAGGAATTTGATATTCTCAAGAAATATCTCTTGATTCCACCTGTATTAATTCCACCTATTTAAGGAAGACCACTTATCCAATATGTGATAGCCTTAGAGAGATCATTGGGCGCCTTCCTTACCCAGAAGAATGATGCATGGAATGAATACAACCTTTACTATCTCAGTCGGACTATGTTTGAATCAGAAACCCGATATTCAAGTATTGAAAAGTGATGCCTGACATTAATATTTGCCGTTCAAAAGTTGATACACTTCCTGCAACATCATGAGGTCAAATTGGTATCTCTCCATAACCCGCTCAAATTCATCCTTAGTTGTCCAATTCTTACAGGACGTCTGGAAAGGTGGGCAGTTATTTTGTAGCAATTTGATATCCAGTTTGTGTCTCGAAATGAAATAAAGGGTCAAGCTTTGACTGATTTCCTTGCTGAACACCCTTCAGCGGAAGATACATATTTATATACTAAACTTTTTAATGAGTAAGTCTTTTCTATTCAAAGTAATCTTCAAAAATGGGAAATGTACTTTGATGGTGCTTCCAGAAGTCCAATAGGGAAGAAAATGGAAGATCCTAAATTCAATAATGTTGGATTAGGAATTGTACTTATTTCCCTGGAAAAGGAAGTGCAACCTTATTCCTTCTCATTGTTGGGAGGCGGTACAAATAATGAAGTAGAATATCAAGTTCTCATCACAGGATTAGAGTTGGCGCTTCAAGCACAAGTGAATCACTTAAAGGTGAAAGGTGATTCCGAACTAGTAATAAAACAAGGCAATGGGGATTATGCAATCATAAAATAAGAAATAATACCTTTGTATGATTATGTCAGGGAGTTAATGGTGGAATTTCCTTCAGAACCGACATTTTCTTATGTCCCGTGATTAGAAAATGCTCAAGCTGATGCACAGGATAATATAGCCACAGCTTTGGCAGATCCAAATCAGGGCGAGACAAGCATCAGTATTTCCCACCGTCGTACGATTTCACCTTATGTTCAAGCTAGAACAAAGGAAATCAATGAAAGTAGTCCCATTACTGAACCATATGGTCATACTATAGGATGGATGCCACCTATCAAGGAATACCTTCAAAATGGAAGACTTCCACCTGATAGTGCTGGGAAAGAATAAATCTGGAGATGTGTGGTCAATTTTGCTCGTTATGATAGCCCAAGTCACCTAGAGAAAATTCTATACAAAAGAGGTTTTTATGGAATTCTCTTCATATGAATTGACGGTGAAGAGACAATGGCTATCATGATAGAAGTGCATGCAGGAGTATGTGGTGCCCACCAGTCTGGACATAGACTATCTGATCAAATTTGAAGGCTTGGATACTTTTAGCCTTCAATGATACAAGATTGTGTTGAGTTCACAAAGAAGTTTCATTCCTTCCAAGTACATGCCAACTTCATTCATCAACCCACAGAGTTGCTTCATACAGATAAATACTCGTGGCTATTTTCCACATGGGGAATGGATGTAGTAGGACCTTATCCTTTAGCTACATCCAAGTAGTTTAATTACATTCTTACTACTAATGATCTCTTTTTCAAATGGTAAGAGGAAATACCTATCAAAGAAGTTAGTTATAAAAGCATTGTTAGCTTCATCAATTCTAACATCATTACCAGATTTGGTGTCCCTCATACCATATTGACGGAAAATGGCACCAACTTCTTTTCATCTGAGGTAAGAAAGTTGTATCAATAATACAACATCAAATACAACCATTCATCTATGTATCATGCAGCGGACAATTGACAAATAGAATCTTTCAACAAGACTCTTTCAAATATACTACAAAACAGGGTGGATAAATATAATAAAACATGGCCTGATAAACTCTTTCATTACTTATGGGCTTATCGGACCACCACCCGCACTGCAACGCGGTTAAATCTATATTCATTGGTATATGGAAAGGAAGCAGTCTTGACTATTGAGGTTAAATTACCCTCACTCAGGGTAGCCATTCGTGATCATTCATCTACAGATGAACAATCTCAAAAGCGATTGGATGAATTGGAATGATTAGATGAGAAAAGAATGTGCACCCTACATCACTTGGAAGTCTATCATAGTCGAATAGCACGAGATTTCAACAAAAAAGTTCATCTTTGTTCATTAATTCAGGGGGAATTATTATTGGTTCTCAGAACTCCAATGATACCAGGAATGAAACCTCCCAATCTAGAGCCAAAATGGGAAGGACCTTATTCAATACATAAGGTCTACTCCAATGGAGCTTATTCTTTAATCTCAAAGGATGGAGAACTCATCACTACTCCAACCAATACCATATTTCTGAAGAAGTATTTTGTATAATAAAAATACATCTCACAGTCCTTGAATATGACCTTAAACTGTCTGCACTTACGTCCAACATGACGTTAAACTGTGTCGTCCTTGCTATATGACGTTAAACTATACAACCCTTCTTAAGTCCTTACTGCATGACATTAAACTGCACAGTCCCTTCTTCGTCCAACATGACGTTAAACTGTTACGTCCAGCAAGACATTAAACTGTATAATCACCGGTCCATGCATATGACCTTAAACTATTGGCACTTACGTCCCAACACGACCTTAAACTGTGTTGTCCTAACTACATGATGCTAAACTGTACAGAAATCCCTTACGTCCAGTATGACGTTAAACTGCATAATCATGAATCCATGCATATGACCTTAAACTATTCACACCATCATCTCACTTGATGTTAAACTATGACATTGTCCAACATGATGTTAATCTATGAAAAAATCCCTAATACGTCCAACATGACATTAAACTCTATCCTCTTTTGTCCTTACTGCATGACATTAAACTACAAAGTCCCCCTTTCGTCCAACATGATGTTAAATTGTATTGTCCCCATCATCTTAGCTACAGGACGCTAAACTGTACAGTACCCTTATTGTCCAACATGATGCAAAACTGTGTTCACATCCAACATGACGTTAAAATGTGTCCCTATATTTTTCCTACATGACGTTAAACTGTATTTTGTCCCTGCTACATGACACTAAACTTCACAACACCAATAGTCCTCACTACAAGACTTTAAACTACATAGTCCCTTCATACGTCTTACATGACATTAAACTGTACATCGTTAGGGTTATTTCTACCTCTTATTTCTCACACCGAGTATGACTCACATGAGATTAGATGTAAAGACCCGTAAAATTCAAGGAAAATTTTTTTTTCTTAATTTTCTTTAGAATTTTACAAGAGCGCGGTTTCAGACGGCACCTGATTCCGAGGCCCGGAGTGCCCGGAATTAATTTCCGAAGTTTGGCTCGGGTACGTTCAGTGAACGAACGAGCGGAAATTCCTAACTTTTGATCCGGTGCTCGGAATTGAAATCCGAGGGCACCGATGAACTCGCAGCGCCGATATTCGCTTAATGAGACCTTTTCGGGAGTTGCGTTTGTTGCGGGTTGAGAGTTACGTTTTGGGGTTTTTTTTCAGTTAAGTTAAATAAAATTTGTGTAATACAAATTTTATTTTAACTTATTTAAAAACCTATCAAAGGTGGTTGGAAGTGGGACCCACACCCACTTAACCTCCCTTGGAAGGATTAAGTGTGGTGGGGCCCACACGAACCCCCTTTTCTTTTCAAATTCTCTCAACATACTTAACCCCCCTCTTTTATGACTTAAGTTACTTAATTTAATTTTGGGGAGTTAAACTCTTTTGAATTTCAAACATTTGAAATTCTTTTGAGTTATGTGTTAATAAAATAAGATGCAATCTTATTTGTTTAAGTGTTGTTGTTTATTCCCTTGAAAACTTTTTGAGAGCTCCTCTTCATCTTCAAGCTCTGACGAAGAACGAAGATCTCTCAAACTCCGACGAAGAACGACGCCTCTCTTCTTCGTCCTCGGTGTCTTTAAAAAGGGAACGTCGCCCCCTCATCGGACCTTCTTCGTCGACAAACGAAGATCCGCCAACGACGTGTCTCTTCGAACGCATCCCTTCGTCATCGGATTTGACGAACGGCTTCCGCGACACCCGACCTCCGCGACGCCGTCTTCCGCGGAGCGTAGCCGAACCTTTTAATCTTAAACCCGAGGTAGGGGTTTTTGTTTTCATTTTGGTTTCCTTACTCCTTTTCTTGATCATGAATGATAAGTATAACGTGTGGCTTATTTATTTAAGTTTCGTTTTTATTTCTTTAACGTGAGGGGGGCCGGACCGCACGAACACGGCCGAATCCCCCCTCCATCGTTCATGTTTGTTTATGCTGGTGGAAACAAGTAGCGTGGTGCCGTCGCACCACGCGGATGAACGTTCATTTATTTTGCGCAACACCGTCGCGCTTCGCCGAGGAGAGTCTTCAAGAACGCGACGCTGTCGCGCCGCGTTGGAAGGATTCATGGCACGGCGAAAAGGGCGCGGTGCCGTCGCACCGCGCCGGACGACGAACGCCGCGGCCGGTTCCGGGCCGCGGCGGGACGAGAAGACCGCGGCCGGTTCCGGGCCGCGGCGGGACGAAGAGACCGCGGCCGGTTCCGGGCCGCGGCGGAAGATAAGACCGGCGGCCGGGCCGCCGGCGTCGGAAGCCGAAGAAGGGGACCGGAAATTCCGGTCCCGTTTGATAAAACCGGCCGGCCAGCTGGCCGGCCGGAAGGCTTAAAACCGGGGAATTTAATTCCCCGGCCAACCTTGAAAACCCCCCTCTTTAAGAGGGGGGGGGGGGGCGTTTCTTCAAAGGGAGGGGGCCGGCTGCCCCCTCGGTTCCTCCAGCAGGCCCCCCACGTGGGGGGGGGGCTTCTTAAAAAAAACAAAGGGGCACGGCCCCTTTGTGCCGCGCAGCACACAAAAGCCGCGGGGCTGAGCCCCTGCGTGCGCCGCCAGCGCGGCCCGCCGCCGCCGCCAGCGCGGCCCGCCGCCGCCGCCGCGGCCCGCCGCGCCGCCGCCCGCCGCCGCCGCGGCCCGCCGCGCCGCCGCCCGCCGCCGCCGCGCGCCGCCGCCGGCCACTGCGCCGCCGCCGTCCGCCGCCGCCGGCCGCCGCCGTCCGCCGCCGCCGGCCGCCCAGGGGGGGGGGGGTCGGGCCGGGTCGGCCCGGACCCGGACCCCCCCGTTTCGAACCTGATTTGGTTTTTGGCTCATAACTTGAGCCTCGGACCTCCGAATGACGAACCGTCTGCGGCAACACGATCCTTGGATCGAGACGGTCGTTTCGGTATATCGCACTCAAGGTTTCGGGTTACTTTGAGTTCGGCCGGGTTGGTTCGTTCACGAAACCAACCGGGCCTTCGGAGCGGAAACACTCATATCTTGAGCTACGGACTTCCGATTGACGCGCCGTCAGTCGCGTTGTGTTCCTCTTAGTGAGACGGATCTTTTGGCATACTCCGCCCGAGGTTTGGACGCAGGTGGAGTACGGTCGGGTTGGTTTTGCCTTAAAAACCAACCGGGCCCCGGGGACGAAAATGCCTATAACTCTCAGACCGGGCGTCCGATCGACGCGCCGTCTGTTGCGTTGTGTTCCAGTTGACGATACGGAACTTTTGGATACATCAACTCTGGTCTTTGTGACAGTTGATGTATCAGCCTCTCGGCTCGTGGAGCGGACCCTCCGTACGAGCTTGCTGTGTGCGGGAACCCTAGTGCTGGCTGCGACTGTTCTACTGCTACGACTGCTACTGTGACTGCGACGACGACAGTACAGAGATCCTGTGTGGATTTGACGACGACAGTACAGAGATCCTGTGTGGATTTGACGACGACAGTACAGAGATCCTGTGTGGATTTGACGACGACAGTACAGAGATCCTGTGTGGATTTGACGACGACAGTACAGAGATCCTGTGTGGATTCGACGACGACGACTACAGCACTCAGCGATCCTACGTGGATCAGTGCTACAGGTTCTGTGTGAGCCCGATCCTGTGTGGGTCCTTGCGCTCAGCGGTTCTGTGTGAGCCAGCGCCTACAGGTTCTGTGTGAGCCCGATCCTGTGTGGGTCTTCTGCGGGGGTTAGTTACCTATCGATCCTTCGTGGGTCCGACGACTTAGATGGATCAGTGATCATCTTTATCGTCCTTGAAGAAGTATACCTGTGTGAGCTGAATCCTGTTGTTTTCCTGTGTGGATTGTGTTGTGCAATCCTGTGTGGATTATATTTTGCTTTCCTATGTGGAATACGTATACTTTCCTGCGTGGACTGAGTTGTACTTGGGCTCGGAGGTTGGAGCGTATTTGAATTGATGACTTAGGTATATGTATAGGCATATACCTAAGCAGTGTCGGTTGTTACTTCGTGATTGTACTTTTCTTCGTGGTTTATCCTTTGTGGATTTGAGAGACCTTCAGGGGTCTCGGGGTCCCTACTGAGTAGCTTATACTCACCCCTGCACGGGCTTCGCCCGCACTACGTTGTGTTGGTTGCAGACGACGGACAGCGTTGACCTTAGCTGAGGCTTGCAGAGCGGGACGGTACCCGGAGGTGGACCACTGGGCGGGACGTGCTCGGAGCGGACGGCGGGACCCGTGGAGCAGAGGAGCTATCTGTACCCACCCTTCAGGGGGATTTCCAGTGGACAGCTCGGAGTAGCGGCTTTACTTTTCAGTTGCTGTTTTTCCCTTTTTGAGTTGTACTTTACTTTCAGTTTGGGTTTGTATTCTGGCCCATTTACTTTTCCGCACTTTCAGTTGTTCTCTGCTTTCTTAGTGTTTACTTTCCGCTTGTTTACTCTGTGGTGTGTGTTTACTTTTCAAAGGCAATGCCTTCCCTTTTTACCGGGATTTACGCCTTGGTGCTAGTCGCCAGCCCCTGGCCTATGGAAGGCGGGCTTGGGGTAGTCACGGCACGGACCCCGAGGGCGGGTTGTGACAAATTGGTATCAAAGGAGTTCGGTTCTACCGCGAACTCTGATCTTTTCTATGTGAAGCAATAATGTTTAGCGTATTGAGTGTGGTTATCAGTCCAGGGAGTCCAGTGTTGGTGCGGCGGCCGACGTATCCGTACACCAGGACCCTGACTTCTGATTTCCGACTTAATGCACGAAAACATTGATTGCGTGTGTGTTTCAAGTTTTCTTTGTGATTACTTGTGTCAGCTCACCGGGTATACTGATCTGCTTTATGAAAGTCTCAAGTTTTCCTTGTGATTACTTGTGCCAGCTCACCAGGTATACTGTTCTAACCGTGGCGCTCCTGTTTCCTTTTCAGGATGGCCCCACGACGGCAGCCAGCTAGGGTTCCGAGAGTCGAGCGAGACGACAGCCCACCGAGCGACGAGGCTTCGGTGCAGGGCCCTTTGCCAGTAGTGGCACCGGCGGTAGCTTTATCCGCCGAGCCCCCGATGCTTCCAGCAGCAGCCGCTGACGATGCACGTCGCCTCAGCGCACTGCATGAGTTTCAGCACCAGCGACCGCCCAGGTTTCGCGGGGAGACGGATCCCCAGGCAGCAGAGGACTGGCTGGAGGCAGTGGTTCGAGTGTTTAGGCTAGTGAGGACACCAGCAGACCTCATGGTGATCCTCGCTGCGAGCCTACTACACGCAGCAGCAGGACGATGGTGGAGCTTGATGCTCCAGGTGCACGATGAGGCATCTCTTCTTTGGACGGACTTTGAGAGCATCTTCCGCTCGGAGTTCGTCCCAGCCACCCTCCGAGCGGTGCGCATCCAGGAGCTTCTACAGCTGCGGCAGGGCAGCATGACGGTCGCTCAGTACTCGGCGAGATTTACCGATCTCTCGCGCTACTCGACCGACATGGTACGGGACCCATTCTTCCGGGCCCGGACCTTCGAGCAGGGTTTGAGACACGAGATCAGGGCATCGCTGATCTCCCTCAGCATACCGACTCAGACAGGAGTACTGGAGCGGGCTCTTCTGATCGAGAGCTTCCTTGCTGAGTCTACACCAGCACAGCGACCCACCGCAGGGCGGAACGTGGCAGAGACATCTGCAGCTGGCAGCCGACGAATGACTCAGGGGTCCAGACAGACCAGACCTCAGGGCACTGGCTCAGCAGTGCAGGGCACACAACGCGGAGCCAGTCTTTCGAGTGGAAGACAGTGCTATGCATGCGGCGGGCGAGGCCACATGGCTCGTGACTGCCCGACCCGCCATGCGGAGGAGCAGCAGACGGTTGAGGAACCACCTAGGCAGAGGCAGAGGTTCGACCGTGGCGGTCTGCAGGAAGGAGGCGGACGAGGCAGAGGAGCTGGCCAAACAGCAGGTGGTGGACGACGCTTTGAGGCTCTACCACCACCACCACCAGGAGGCCCACCCCGACCGCAGGGGAGAGCTCAACTTCAGGCAGCCGAGGCCTTCGATCATGGAGCTCTGGGAGCCGATGGACAGGAGCAGAACTAGTGGTTACATCCTTTGTACTTCTGGTTCCTTGTTGCTTTTGTGTAGCGTCTTGTTTTACGAGCTGCAATAATAAAAGACGCATACCTTGTGATGTTTTCGTTCCTGTCCTCTATCGTAATGTTACTAAGAGGTTCCAGTTTTGGCTGTTGACTTGACCCTCACTTGTGAGACATCTACTGGAGGAGGCCCAGTTACCACACACTGATGCCGACAGTGTGACACAACCCTTGGAGGCGAGAGTAACGATTGAATCTCTTAGTAGTAGCGTCGAGGCCTTACGACGTCATCCTTAGTATGGATTAGTATCATCCATGTTAGGATTGACTGTTTTAGGCAAAGAATGTGGTTCATCCAGGGGATGAGACCAGGTTTCTCTTTTCGGCAAAGAAGAAATCTTGCAGCTCTTGTGGGACCAGAGATGGTCCGGGCCACGTCAAAGGAGGTCCATGTCATCCAGGAGCGGGTCCTACATGGACGATCGATTCCTCTTGTGCGCAACAGATGGCGGCACAGGAATCTCCAGGAGAGCACTTAGGAGCGGGAGGCTCAGTTGCGTGCTCAGTATCCTCTTTTTGTTTCCCTAGTTTTTGATGTAGCTTTACGGGGACGTAAAGCCCTGAGGTGGGAGTAATGTAAAGACCCGTAAAATTCAAGGAAATTTTTTTTTTTCTTAATTTTCTTTAGAATTTTACAAGAGCGCGGTTTCAGACGGCACCTGATTCCGAGGCCCGGAGTGCCCGGAATTAATTTCCGAAGTTTGGCTCGGGTACGTTCAGTGAACGAACGAGCGGAAATTCCTAACTTTTGATCCGGTGCTCGGAATTGAAATCCGAGGGCACCGATGAACTCGCAGCGCCGATATTCGCTTAATGAGACCTTTTCGGGAGTTGCGTTTGTTGCGGGTTGAGAGTTACGTTTTGGGGTTTTTTTTTCAGTTAAGTTAAATAAAATTTGTGTAATACAAATTTTATTTTAACTTATTTAAAAACCTATCAAAGGTGGTTGGAAGTGGGACCCACACCCACTTAACCTCCCTTGGAAGGATTAAGTGTGGTGGGGCCCACACGAACCCCCTTTTCTTTTCAAATTCTCTCAACATACTTAACCCCCCTCTTTTATGACTTAAGTTACTTAATTTAATTTTGGGGAGTTAAACTCTTTTGAATTTCAAACATTTGAAATTCTTTTGAGTTATGTGTTAATAAAATAAGATGCAATCTTATTTGTTTAAGGGTTGTTGTTTATTCCCTTGAAAACTTTTTGAGAGCTCCTCTTCATCTTCAAGCTCTGACGAAGAACGAAGATCTCTCAAACTCCGACGAAGAACGACGCCTCTCTTCTTCGTCCTCGGTGTCTTTAAAAAGGGAACGCCGCCCCCTCATCGGACCTTCTTCGTCGACAAACGAAGATCCGCCAACGACGTGTCTCTTCGAACGCATCCCTTCGTCATCGGATTTGACGAACGGCTTCCGCGACACCCGACCTCCGCGACGCCGTCTTCCGCGGAGCGTAGCCGAACCTTTGAATCTTAAACCCGAGGTAGGGGTTTTTGTTTTCATTTTGGTTTCCTTACTCCTTTTCTTGATCATGAATGATAAGTATAACGTGTGGCTTATTTATTTAAGTTTCGTTTTTATTTCTTTAACGTGAGGGGGGCCGGACCGCACGAACACGGCCGAATCCCCCCTCCATCGTTCATGTTTGTTTATGCTGGTGGAAACAAGTAGCGTGGTGCCGTCGCACCACGCGGATGAACGTTCATTTATTTTGCGCAACACCGTCGCGCTTCGCCGAGGAGAGTCTTCAAGAACGCGACGCTGTCGCGCCGCGTTGGAAGGATTCATGGCACGGCGAAAAGGGCGCGGTGCCGTCGCACCGCGCCGGACGACGAACGCCGCGGCCGGTTCCGGGCCGCGGCGGGACGAGAAGACCGCGGCCGGTTCCGGGCCGCGGCGGGACGAAGAGACCGCGGCCGGTTCCGGGCCGCGGCGGAAGATAAGACCGGCGGCCGGGCCGCCGGCGTCGGAAGCCGAAGAAGGGGACCGGAAATTCCGGTCCCGTTTGATAAAACCGGCCGGCCAGCTGGCCGACCGGAAGGCTTAAAACCGGGGAATTTAATTCCCCGGCCAACCTTGAAAACCCCCCTCTTTAAGAGGGGGGGGGGGCGTTTCTTCAAAGGGAGGGGGCCGGCTGCCCCCTCGGTTCCTCCAGCAGGCCCCCCACGTGGGGGGGGCTTCTTAAAAAAAACAAAGGGGCACGGCCCCTTTGTGCCGCGCAGCACACAAAAGCCGCGGGGCTGAGCCCCCGCGTGCGCCGCCAGCGCGGCCCGCCGCCGCCGCCAGCGCGGCCCGCCGCCGCCGCCGCGGCCCGCCGCGCCGCCGCCCGCCGCCGCCGCGCGCCGCCGCCGGCCACCGCGCCGCCGCCGTCCGCCGCCGCCGGCCGCCACCGTCCGCCGCCGCCGGCCGCCCAGGGGGGGGGGGGGGGGTCGGGCCGGGTCGGCCCGGACCCGGACCCCCCCGTTTCGAACCTGATTTGGTTTTTGGCTCATAACTTGAGCCTCGGACCTCCGAATGACGAACCGTCTGCGGCAACGCGATCCTTGGATCGAGACGGTCGTTTCGGTATATCGCACTCAAGGTTTTGGGTTACTTTGAGTTCGGCCGGGTTGGTTCGTTCACGAAACCAACCGGGCCTTCGGAGCGGAAACACTCATATCTTGAGCTACGGACTTCCGATTGACGCGCCGTCAGTCGCGTTGTGTTCCTCTTAGTGAGACGGATCTTTTGGCATACTCCGCCCGAGGTTTGGACGCAGGTGGAGTACGGTCGGGTTGGTTTTGCCTTAAAAACCAACCGGGCCCCGGGGACGAAAATGCCTATAACTCTCAGACCGGGCGTCCGATCGACGCGCCGTCTGTTGCGTTGAGTTCCAGTTGACGATACGGAACTTTTGGATACATCAACTCTGGTCTTTGTGACAGTTGATGTATCAGCCTCTCGGCTCGTGGAGCGGACCCTCCGTACGAGCTTGCTGTGTGCGGGAACCCTAGTGCTGGCTGCGACTGTTCTACTGCTACGACTGCTACTGTGACTGCGACGACGACAGTACAGAGATCCTGTGTGGATTTGACGACGACAGTACAGAGATCCTGTGTGGATTTGACGACGACAGTACAGAGATCCTGTGTGGATTTGTCAACGACAGTACAGAGATCCTGTGTGGATTCGACGACGACGACTACAGCACTCAGCGATCCTACGTGGATCAGTGCTACAGGTTCTGTGTGAGCCCGATCCTGTGTGGGTCCTTGCGCTCAGCGGTTCTGTGTGAGCCAGCGCCTACAGGTTCTGTGTGAGCCCGATCCTGTGTGGGTCTTCTGCGGGGGTTAGTTACCTATCGATCCTTCGTGGGTCCGACGACTTAGATGGATCAGTGATCATCTTTATCGTCCTTGAAGAAGTATACCTGTGTGAGCTGAATCCTGTTGTTTTCCTGTGTGGATTGTGTTGTGCAATCCTGTGTGGATTATATTTTGCTTTCCTATGTGGAATACGTATACTTTCCTGCGTGGACTGAGTTGTACTTGGGCTCGGAGGTTGGAGCGTATTTGAATTGATGACTTAGGTATATGTATAGGCATATACCTAAGCAGTGTCGGTTGTTACTTCGTGATTGTACTTTTCTTCGTGGTTTATCCTTTGTGGATTTGAGAGACCTTCAGGGGTCTCGGGGTCCCTACTGAGTAGCTTATACTCACCCCTGCACGGGCTTCGCCCGCACTACGTTGTGTTGGTTGCAGACGACGGACAGCGTTGACCTTAGCTGAGGCTTGCAGAGCGGGACGGTACCCGGAGGTGGACCACTGGGCGGGACGTGCTCGGAGCGGACGGCGGGACCCGTGGAGCAGAGGAGCTATCTGTACCCACCCTTCAGGGGGATTTCCAGTGGACAGCTCGGAGTAGCGGCTTTACTTTTCAGTTGCTGTTTTTCCCTTTTTGAGTTGTACTTTACTTTCAGTTTGGGTTTGTATTCTGGCCCATTTACTTTTCCGCACTTTCAGTTGTTCTCTGCTTGCTTAGTGTTTACTTTCCGCTTGTTTACTCTGTGGTGTGTGTTTACTTTTCAAAGGCAATGCCTTCCCTTTTTACCGGGATTTACGCCTTGGTGCTAGTCGCCAGCCCCTGGCCTATGGAAGGCGGGCTTGGGGTAGTCACGGCACGGACCCCGAGGGCGGGTCGTGACATTAGAGTAAACTTCAATCATAACACCCTCTATGGGCCTCTAACCATGTGTAAGTCCCGACACCATTTTTTTAGGTTGTTGTCCTCAAGAACAACTTGATCACAAATTCATTCTTTAATTTAACTACGCAGACTTTGATCCTTGCCTTCTAGGCTGGGTACGTAGGAATCCTCCTGAGGTTCAAGCCCAAAACCATTCTCTTCACATCGGTTCACCTCCATCTCATATGATGTTGAACTGTGAAGCAGCCCTAGAACCAATACTTTTTACATTGGTTCACCATTGTCCTTGCTATATGACGTTAAAATGTGCAACAGTTTTATCCGGTATGAAAGAAAACTACAACATTATTTTACACCCTCACCTGACAGGGAATCATTATTTAAATTCATCTACAATCATGTTATATTCTAAAGACTATGTGAATACATGGTAATACCTGAACCTTTCATCTTGGGTCAAACCATCATTGCACTAAAGTCCCCTTTCTCCCTTCACTTGTACGAACCAAATCTGTACAAAGGGTATTTCAAGAACTACATGTGGCTTGATTACCATCCTTATAGGATACGTAGGAACATTTGAGTGTCCCTCAAATCCATACCCAAGTCTTTGAGACTAACCCCAAATTCCACTTTTAGTCCCTTGGCTGAAAATTCCCCTTATGAAAACATGAATGTGGTATGAAAACCCTGGTCTTCATTCACATCTGGTTTATTAAACACACAATGTGTATTCCTTATTATGGTCTGAGCTCTATGACCCTAAACTAAGATCTTTTACAGTCTTGTCCCACATGATGTTAAATTGTATTTCAAGAACTACATATGGCTTGATTCCTATCCTTATGGGATACATAGTGAAGTCCAACACCTTAATTCAGGACCCAACCACATTATGATTATGGTTATCATTGTCCTGTGTATCTTCTACATGCATTGGAAAATTCCCATTTTAATGTATAATACTCCTAACCTTGAATACTTCTAGATCTCTGTAACCCTTTTCTCGACTTCTGGTCACAAAATGTATAATACCCGAGAATTCTTTTTTTGGACTATGCATCACATGCCCTTAGGCGGCCTTGCATAAATAGTCTACATAATAGACTTGTCAGCCAAAAGATGTTATTATTTGACTATGAATCCAATTCCCTTTTGCGGCCCTTCATAATTCAACCCCCTAACGGGTTTGTCAAATAGTGGTAACTTCATTCTGGGGAGTCAAACCTCTTTTTTCCTTATTTGTCTTAATGAAAATATGTAGGGATCCGCAAAAATAGCCATCCATAACATATTTGTCTCATACAATTTTTCATGATCTAAAAGTATTCAAGTCTATGGTTTATATTTTCCTTCCCTACGTTTGGGTATGACCTTCACAAGAGTGACATTCATCCAATTCTTTGATAATCTTAATTGGAAATATCATCTCCATATTCAAGTACCTCTTTCCATACAGCAGACTCTGTGCTTTGGAAAATTATAATCTCCATAAAATTCCACTGGCTTTTTAGCAGTATAAAAGTAAATTTTTGAGAGTTCTTTTTCTTGACTATGCAGCACATGCCCTTAGTCAGCCTTACACAAGTAGTATACATAATGGACCTGCCAGCCAAAAGATTCTATTATTTGACTATGAAGCCAATGCCCTTAGGCGGCCCTACATAATTCAACCTTTTAACGGGTTTGTTATATAATGGTAACTTCATTCTTGGGAAATACTTCTTCTAATTCCTTTTAGTCCTTTTTCGTATCATTCCCCAGATTCAAAATTTCTTAAGTCATAGTTTACATGTTTTACCCCATAATTGAGTGTGGAAATATGTTTTCAAATAAATTATCAAGGAATTGAGTAAATTTTAATCCATTCAGTCAAATCTATTTTGACCTTAAACATTAGCCTTTTTATGTCCGACATGCATGACTTTAAACTTCCTACAAAGGATAAGGGAACTTTGAACAAAATTCAAGTCCCAGATCACTAAACATATACCTTGTATGATTTAGGTAATATTGAGCAATTAAAAAATTCAAAGTTTGTAGGGTTATTTATAATAATCCAAGTAAAAATCAAACTATGCTTACTAGGCCCATTAGCTTAAGTAGAAATTTAAAGCAGGTAGCAAAAGAAGGCAAGCACAAATGATTGAAGATGAAAGTGTTTTTCATTTAAGTCACAAGAGTTAGAAGGATATCCACAGATTGGATTCCCTTCTCTTTTACAAGAATTACAAAAGGCTATCAACATAAATCTTCATTTGATTTATAGCATCCCGAGCTTCATCAACATCCACTTGAAGCACATGCACTCAACCAACTTCACTATTTTCAGCTTGATGGAGTGCTTTCTTGGCATCTGTAATGGATTTCATACCATTCGTTTGAACTCATTCCAATGAATTATTAAGATGGTCAAGTTCCCCAGTAACAACATATAACTGTTGCTGAAGGTGCATCTGTTGGACGACTTTCTCTTTGATCTTATGCTTCAGCTCCTTTAACTTGGAATCATGATCAACCTCATCTCGGGATACCACAACCTCAAATTCATTGATATTGGCTGAAAGCCTGACCCTGGTCAAATCTTGATGGTACATCTGCTCCTGCTCCCTTCTTAAGATGAATTGTTTTACCGCGGCATGGATCTCTTGATATCCAAAACCGCCAAGTCCCAACATGACAAACAGGGATGACATTCGTGGGATCTTCGATGACAGCTCTTCAAGAGGCACTTCAGATATGATCTTCCATATGTTCTCCCATGCCTTGCGTAGTGAAAATTGGAGCACCTTTTGTACTTCCGGGTCTGACTCAGCATCAATGTCACAAGGGGGAATATAATCCTGGATTAATGCACTTAGAGAAGTGCCCTGTTCTTCTCCTCCCCCTGACCCTTGTTACTTCTATTCCCGTTGAGACAGAGGCTGAGGCTTCACCTCCAGATCTAGCCACTAAAATTGACGGCCCTGCATAGTCAATTGAATGTTTTTTGGATAGTTTAAAAGGATAATAAAAGTAGATTGGAAACCATCCAAAAATATTGTTATCTCTTACCCAATGGTAGATCAGCAACAGGAGAAGGCTCCTCCCCATATTTCCTAGCTTCAACGGGATCTTCAGGACGAGTTTGAGGAAGCTCTACTGGGTTACACTCCACTTGATCCAATGTCTCTACAATAGTAGGGTTATATGTACTCCATTCAGGCATTGATGGTTCGACATCTTGTTCATATGGAACTACATATTTGAACCAAACAAGGTTAGAGATGTAATAAGTAGTTATTTTAACAGGATGAATGATAACACTCACATCCAAAATCTTATAAATCATAGGGTAATTTAACATGATCTAAAAAATCTTCAAAACATGCACCAAGTTCCATAATTTCATCCAATTTCATCTCAGATTCCTAGTTACTCTCACCAGTGGGAGCATTAGATACGTTTTCTTGGCGACCTTTATGTTGTAGCCTCTAATCCCAGATAGCGTCTTCAGATAAAATTGCAGCATCAATTGTAGTGGTCGTTAATTGTTCCAGTGCATGGTTTGAACCTAAAGTATCACATAATGGAAGATAGTTGATGTTTTCATTTAACATCTTATGAAGCATTGTTAATTTACCAGAAGCATACTGTTCTCTCCTTGCAATAGCAGCAGGAGGGATACTGGGAATAGACGCTGGCTCTTGTCCAGGAGCAGCCAAATCAGCATGAACTTGTGATTGTTCACCAATACCTTCTGTCGTCCTCAAAGGAGGATCAGTCCTCTCCCTCAGAGGCAAAATTGAAAAAGCCCATGCAATCCCAAGAAGTATGAGCAACCTTTTCCTGGGTTAAGACTCTGGATTATATGAAGGAATTACCACTACTGATGAAAAATTTATGTGTGGAAATCCACCATCGATGCCTTTGCTTCTTTGGCTTCATAGGAGTGTTGACATCATTATCTCCAAATACAAGAATTGGAGAATGAAAAGCTATGTCTAACTCGTCCTCCATGGCTTGTTGGCCTAGAGATATCTCGCCCGGCTCGTGAGGAGATTCATTAGCCCCGATGGAAGTACCACCAGGGCTATACAATGGTGAAGGAACCTTAGTAGTTCCTTTGTTTGCAAGCTTCAGGATGAAGACAGTAATTTCCTTGAGTAACAAATCTTTGACTGAAATTAAATTGCAAAGAAAATAAGGAAAGAAACTTACATCTGCAGGAGCCACGTAATCGTGCCACTCCTCATCTCCAGTACCACTAGTCCCCTCAGTGGTTCCACGATCTATCAGTTCCTTCACAAACATGGTGACAATAATGGAGCCGTCGATGGAATATATGAGCATCTCTAGATCTCTTATGTAAGCCCGCACTTCATCGGGGTTATCCTTGTAACAGATATCTGTAGAAGACCAAAGATTCCCTATTCCAGGGATTTTTATCCCCTTGCACAGATCCATCCAGGTAGTTTAAGCATCGAAATATAAACATCACCATGTCTAGACAGCCTATGGTCGTAGATATTCAACATGTGTACCAGAAGGCTGAGAGGAGGGTCCTACAATCTTAGACTTCAGCTTCTTCCCAGCTCCTACAACTAAAGATAATGGATAAGAAAATAAGACTTGTTTCTCTATAAAGTAATGATGATTAAATTTCCCCAATGAAGTAACTCACTTGGAGTTGATGGAGTTGGCCTCTTGATTCTGACAGGAGGATTATATCTGGCACGAGGCTGCTTTGCTGCATGTTGTGCATCATCATCCCCATCTTGGGAATATGACGATTCAGCCCTAGGTGAGGAACCTGGTGAATCATCTCCAGGTGGGGAATCATCACCTTTCCAATGAAGGGTTTCTTTCTCTAAAGTTCTTTTCATTTTCCCCACCTAATAAACTGGACGATTCAATCATGATAAATGTAAATTTAATCTTCATGTTTTAAAACCTAAATTAACATTGAATTAAATGATAAATTTATAAATATTTTGTAAAATATATTAAATTACCTTTAAAGAATAAAAAATTTTGTAACAAGAATGAATACCAAAATTATTTTTTATTAAAGTTGTTCAAAATAATCAAGATTACCCACATTGGATATTGAAAATATGTAATAATTAACTAGAACATGAGCCTCAACCCGGTTGGTGAGGACTCGACAAGTGCATCCAAGAGACCCGAGATCAAGTCCAGGTGGAGACAATATTTCTGAATTACTGTAGAACTCCTGTAGCAGGCATTGTAGCAAGTATTGTAGCATGCACGTTTTGGTCCTATAGCAGCAGGAACTATTCATCCATCTGGGCCTCTGAGCCACCAGTTTGGTCCTTGGGTTCTGTAAGGCATTCAATCCACCCAACGACTTCAGGTCGGTTTTTTCTCAAGGTCTTCAGGCCACATTAAGGCCTTAGGGCCACCCCAAAGGCCTTTGGGCCACATGATGCTGATGTACCTGTCAGACTACAAGGGAAGAGGCTTTAGATGAGGATCAGGGTATGTACATTCACTAGAGCAGAGCTAACCAGAATTAGAGAATGAGAGGGTATGACTTTCCCATTAGTACCAGGCCATTGCAACTTTTCATAAGACAGCTAGCTGACAAGTCCTGTAAAGGTGTAGTGCTGATATTATGACATATGTTGGGGATGACTAGTTCCAAGTTATATTTTCTGGGTGATTACCTCTAAGACCTACGAGTAACGTAATTTTCTCGAAGCCTTCAGGCCTTATATGGGTTATATCTCACCCCTTGAAAGGTGGATTATCACAAATAATAAAAAAATGAAGGCCTTCGGGACATTCTGTTAATAATTAACAAGAATTCATATAGAGAATGTCTATATATGAATAGTATAAACAAAAATAGATATGATTAAGGTTATTAAAGACATTATTAAGATATCTATTATTATAATACATGAGGTTAATGTATGTTCATGAAATTCAAGATATGAGGTAAGGGTTTCATGTCTTCTTTTTCAATTCCTTAAGAGATACATCTTATTATACACCATGATTTATTTAGAATATTGTATCTAATAATAATTTATTATTTAGTATCATGATCCAATCCTTATTCAAGGAATTTAATGTTTCTTTTTTAATCATATAATTTAATGGGTTTTTGAGCCAAAAGTTTCTAAAGTTGTAAAGGCTTTCTTGGTATCAATTTTGATTATTTGAGAAATGTTACATGTTATAAACCATGTTTCCTTGGTACAATGTTCTATTAATTTAATATCCTATTAGTTTTATATATTTTATTTTCTTGTAATTATTAGAATATACTAGGACAAATCAATCTTTTTTTAAATGTCTATTGACTCAAGTGTTACCCGACTCGTAATAATTTTTGGTAACCCAATTTTAATTCCCTGACTAGTGTATGTTCTCATGAAAATATTTCATATATGTTTTTTACATAATTCCCTTTGATTTTATTATGCGGTATTCCCTCATTATCTATATTTTTAACTCATAATTCCCTTTTCAAATATATGTTTTATCTTGAATATTGTTATTACAATGATTTTCTTTATGAATAACTTATTTTAAAATACTTTGATTAAAGGGTTTTCACCAATATTCCAAATATAGATTTATTGGGGAAATTATTAACTTAATGACAGACCATTACTCGATAAAATTTTAGCTTGATATATGATTACTTTGAAATAAATTCTACTATTTTGATTGGGGAACTATTGAATATATATATATATATATTATTAAAATATAGATTATTATTGATTACTCAATAAAATTTACTATTTATTATTTAACCAAACATATATTTTCTTCATATGGTTTATTATCATGTTATACCTTTTATTGACAAGGGGAAAGTATAGGTATTCCATATATTATTATTCTACTAGAGATGATTTTTGGAAAATTTTATTATGTATTTTTTACTGATTATATCATATAATTAATTCATTGGACATAAAAAAGTGATGAGCGGGGTCTGGAATTTTATATCCCCTTGATGCATCAGTAGATCTTATGTGAAAAAACATATTTGGGTGCTTGGTGTATGCTTTCCCAAAACAAGATATTTACTAAACATAGGTCCCTAACGGTAAGATCATGATGCCCAAGATATTAATGTCTTGTCTTAGGGTGTAAAATTAACTATATTACATTATGAATTTTATCACTAAAAAACCAGATATTGTAATCCATTTGATCTATTTATTTTCATTTATACCCATGGATATATTATAATAATAGTTTCAGTTTATTATTTAATTATGAAGATTAATTATTCTTTACAAAAGATTAATTCCATGTTTATTCTTTGATTTCATCAATTTTATGTTTTCCATTATTGAGAATTTGAGATTGCCCATTATTATGTTTTCATTTCCCCAAGTCATGAATAAAAATTTATCACACAACATGTATAAAAATATAGCTATGTAGAAGATTTTTGGTAGATATTGAAGACTCATTTTGGATTAAGTAGTTTCTTATATAGTGTAAAAAATGTACATTAGTTGAAAAAATACATGGTAATTTCTAGTTTAGGTTTTATTTTAGTTCCCTAAATCACAAAACCTAAAAGGTATTGGGAATTTATGAAATGAATGATTTGTTTTAGACCATGTAATTATGAGATAATTATGTTTGATAATATACAATTTTTATTATATCTAGTATGTAAATTATGTGTTTATGACACTAGCCTCAAGTGTGTGGGTCAAGGGCACTATAGTCGGTATAGAAGTAGGGTTTATATAAATTTGGATATTATGATGTCTGTTAATGAAAATTTAAGGATTGATAAGTTATTTTTGATAAAAATTTATAATTTATATATAAAACATTATGATACTATATGATTTAATAATATAGAAATAATGCATAATTTATTTGGATACTAGGCTAAGAGAAAATTAGTGAAAACCCTAGACATAAGTCTCAAAATTATTTCTATGAATATAATAAAATTCTAATGTTTTGGTAAAATAGATTTTGTGTGGACCACACAGAAATTACACCCCTAAAATTAGATGCAATTATTATAATAGATGTACCTAGGAGCAATAAATCTGAAAAGGGAATATTGGGTATTAGATCATCACTAAATAGTCTACAAAAAAGTGACCTAACTGCACAGCTGGGTTGTAAATACCTGGATTTTCCATGAAATATTTTAATTATATGGAATTATTATGAGTTTATGAAAATTGACGGCACTCGATTCCGATGTATAGTGTGCCTAGAATGGAATTTTAAACCGTCTTTAAGGCAAGTTCATTAAACATGAGAGTGAGAAATCTTGACTTTTTAACTGGTGCTCAGAATTGAAATACGAGGGCACCGTTGAACTCACATCAGTAAGATTATTTTAAGGGAGGTTTAACCTTGATCGCAGTGGGTTGAGAGGAGAAGTTGGTATTTTAATTTTTTATGGAGGATTAAATAAAATAATTAAATTTTATTTTAAAAATATCCTCCCACCCCTCCTTTTAATTTTTGTTGGCGAGGACCACAAGAGGGTGGTCAGACATTTAATTCATGGAATTAAATGCTCGGTTACACAAAATGTGTAACCACCAATCCCTTTTATTAATTTGGTTCATTAATTTTAAATTAATGAACCACCCCCTTTAATAGTTGTAAGATATTCTTTACTCTTGGTTGAATTTTTCAAATTGTTGGCGAAGGGGGAGATCTAGAGAGGAGAACTTTGGAGGAACCCTTCAGTGAAGAATAGATCCACCAAGCAAGGTCAGATGATTGTTGTTCGAGCGGCATCGTTTGAATCTTGTTGTGTGAACGACAAACACCGACCCACCATCAATAGCTAACGTTCTCCAAAGGAGTTACAAGGTAGGGTTAAATCTTAATTTGATTCCAATATTTGATGAAAGTTTTCTTGATTACCTCTTGTTATCAAGCTAACGTGGAGGGCGTGATCCAAAAAAGCAAGGCCCGAACCCTCTTCTTCTTTGTTTAATCTATGAGTTCTTTATAGACAAATTTTTAGGTTGAGTTGAATATGGAACGAAGGGTCATGCAGCAAAGAGGGCATCCTCGGGAGCTCGTAGATGCGATCGGATGAAAAAACGGGTCACCTGAGCTCACCCAGTGACCCGAGGAAGACCGTCGGTGACAAGCGTCAGTGGGCTATGGTGACGACCAACACCGGCTGACCGTGGTGGTGGTGGCGCACCATCTTGTACTATCTGAGAAGCGGGCTGAAACTCTTTAGCCACGGTGGCCAGCAGCAGCCGACATCAACCGACCATGGAAGGGAGGGTGGCTCGCCCAAGTGCACCACCAGAGAAGGTGGTTGCGGATTTTTTGCTGTGGCGGACGCAAGAAGCGGTCGACCACAGGAGAAGGCAGTGACGTGAAATGGTGCACCACCAGATTAGACGTGTGTCCCACAACAGATAAGGTGGTCCCACATCACCCCACCTCTATGGAGGAAACCGAACAACTGCTCAGTCATTTAGAAAAACCAGGGGACTCCCCCTCCCCCGTGTCAGCTAGGGAGGGCCCCGCTCCAGCGGGCCGCGTGAGCCCAGTGGGCTGCGCCCTTGCAGGCTGGGTCCCGCCCCCTTCAGGCCGGGCCAGTACATGGCCCAGTAGGCTGAGCACGCTGTGGCCCAGCCCATCCGGGTCGGACCCGAACTGGGTCGAACCTGAACCGGGTCGGACCGGACCCGGACCCTTCCAGGTCCCGTTTTTCTAAAAGGTCCATATCTTGAAATCTGAGCATCCATTTGACAATATGTCTCTGGCACTACGACCCTTAGAGGGAGATGGTCCCTTTGGTATACTCAATTTGAGTTTTAAAGAATGTTGGAGTATGGATGGGTTGGATTGAACCTAAATCCTATTGGGCCCTCGGAACTAAAATGGTTATAAGTCACAGACCGGGCATCCGATTGACAAGCCGTCTATCATGTTGGAACCAATACAACATGGCAGTCCTTTGGGATACTTCTTCATGGAACTTTGTAGAGGATGAGGTATGACCGATGGCTTGAGGAGTGGATCCTACCAGAATCAAGCGTGATTTGAGCGAGAATCCAGTGGCTCGTAGTGAGGTGGAGATTAGAGATAGATCATATAGAGGATAGTACCAAGAAATCCTATGTGAATCAGTACTGATATTGTGTGGGTCAGATCTTGTGTGGGTATACGCTCATCGATCCTATGTGGGTGGGCCCATACCGATCCTGTGTGGGTCAGGTCTTGTGTGGGTCAGCAGGGGTTAGTATCTATCGATCCTTTGTGGGTCAGACTCTGTATGGTCAGCAGCAGAGCCTCTCGATAAAATAATATTATCTATATCTATGACTAATAATCTATACTTATGTACTGAAGTTATATTCATGGCGTGAGCTGAGTCTTTTACCTTTGTGGTGTTACATTTGTGGTACATTTACCTTCGTGGTGTTACCTTTGTGAAACTTTTACCTCTGTGGTGTTACTTTCACGGTGTTACCTTTGTGGTTTTATTTCGTCGTGGATTAGTTGTGAAAATGTCTTAAAAGTTGGAGTCTTATGTTTCCTCATGAACGAGATGAGTATCGTTTGATAACATAGGTATATGTGTGGGAATATACCTAATTATAGTTGATTACTGATTTGTGATTTGTGACTAAGGTCTTGCTTTGTGGTTTCTTTGTGGAACTTTGAGAGTCCTTAGGGGGTCTTGGGGTCCCTATATGTATTTTTATACTCACCCCTCCACGGGATATGACCATACCGTACTATGTCTTGTGCAGACGATGAACAACGTTGATCAAGGCTGAGGGAGCCAGGACTGGACGATGCACAGAGGTGGACCTTTTGACGTGACATGACGCAATGACTACTGATCAGGAGCTACACCTACCCTTTAGGTATGATCCTCAGTGGATGATACAGGAGCAGTTTTTCTCTTTCAGTCATACTTTTACATTCCAGTTGGGCTTCTATTCTGAGCCCTTTACTTTCAGTACACATTTTACTACAAGAGTTTAGTTCATGGTCGCTTCTTGTCGTGTCCATGGGATGTGTGTTTGTACATGTTTAAAGGAAATGAATTCTAGTTATATGGATACACCTTTTGGTGGTAGTCTCGAGCCCCTGGCCTATGGAAGGCAGGATTGTGTTGGTCACGACACGAGCCCCAGGGGACGGGTCGTGAAAAAGTGGTCTCAAATGATTTTGTTCAACCTGAAAAGTAGGACTCTGATATTTTCATTTTTGAAATAGTGTTAAGTGTTATGAGTGTGGTTTTTAGTTTAGGGAATCTAGTGTTGGTGCGGCGTCTGATGTATCCATACACCAGGTCGCTGAATTATGATTTCCAACTCAGTACACGAAAACACTGATTGCGTCTGTTTTGATTTTTTTTTCTTTTGATATCTTTGAGTTAGCTCACAAGGTATAACTTTTTTCTGAGGCACACTTTTTTTTCAGGATGCCACCACGTAGACAGCCAGCCAAGATTCTAGAGAGAGTAAACAATGATGGCCCACCGAGCGATGAGGCTTCAATGCAGGGCCCTCTTACTATGTTATCACCATTGGGTGGTGTACCAGCAGCACAACTACCCATTGGGAAGCTGTTTCCACCAGCCCCACCAGTAGATGACTCATGCTAACTGAGTGTGTTGCATGATTTTCAGTGGTAAAGGCCTCCAAGGTTCTGAGGCGAGACAGATCCGTAGGTGGTTGAGGACTGGCTAGAGGCTGTGGCCAAAGTTTTTCACTTAGTGGGGACACCATCTGATCTGATGGTGATCCTAGCTGCCAGTCTCTTCCACGGAGCACCTGGGATATGGTGGAGTCTGAAACTCCAGTTGCATGATGAGGCGACCCTCACTTGGGTGGTATTTGAGGGCCTTTTCAGGGTAGAGTTCATCCTAGCAACTCTACGCTCAGTGTGTATACAGGAGTTGCCAGACCTACAACAGGGCAGCATGACCGTGGCCTAATACTCGGTGAAGTTTAATAATCTCTCCCGCTACTCCACCGACATGGTACAATACCCTTCCTTCAGGGAATAGAAGTTTGAGCAGGGTCTTCAATTGGAGATTAGTGCATTGATTATATCGCTTTGAATTCTAACACAGGTTGGGCTATTAGAGCGATTGCTTTTGGTGGAGACCTTTCTAGTTGAGTAGGCACCGATTGTGAGAGCCACCACCAGACATCAAGTAGAAGATTTATTCACAGAAGGTAGTATATTGATGATGTATGGGTCCAAGTGGTCCATACATTCTGGTAGATGAACTTATGATACAAGGTCGGTGGTGTAGGGATCTCGTGACAGAGGAGGACAGGTCAGGAGCAGACAATGCTACTCATGTGACGGGCAGGTCACATGGCTCACGACTGCACGACCCATTGTATAAATGAAAAGTAGAAAGTCGAGGGACCTCTGAGACAGAGGCAGAGGTTTGAGCAAGGAGGTCCTTAGGGTGGTAGATGTGGCTAAGGAGAAGGCCATGGAGCATGCGGTGGGAGGCGATTTGAGGTTCTACCACCACCACCTCTAGGTGGTCCACCCTGATCATAGGGAGTAGGTGGAAAGGGACGATCTCAGATCCAGGCTACTAAGGCCTATGACCAAGAAACTCCAAATATGATTAGAGGTATGATATGTTTTTACTATACCTTAGTTGTTGTACTTATAGTCACATGTTCCATTCACTCTTTCATTTCCACAGTTCTTATTCAGAGCTCAGAGATTCTGGTGGAGCCGTTGGCATGATCCTTGTTATTAGATACTAATATGGGAGAAGATTCGATTATTACACACTGTTTCCTATAGTGTGAGCTTACTCTATGAGGCTAGAGCTTTAGTTGGGATCTTCTAGTAGCGACATCGAGGCTTTACGACATAATATTGAGTATGGACTGGTTACCCACAATCCATGCTCAAATTGACTATATTAGGAAAAAAGTGTGGTGTGTCCATGAGGATGAGACTAGGTTTTCCTTCAATTGTGAGAAGGGAACCTTTGTAGAACAGAATGAACTTACTCAAGGGAGGGTGAATCTGATCAAAAATCAGTTGGCTAGCCTTACGCTCAGAGCAGTTGATGTTGAGAGCCCAAGCTATCCTGTAGTGGTGGACCAGTGTGCTGATGTCTTCCCTAATGATGTTCTGGGGCTACCTCCTCACAGAGAGGTAGAATTTTACATCAACTTGTATCCCAAGACAACATTGATATATAACCCAACATATCGAATGGATCTTGAGGATCTTAATGAGTTACATGTAAAGTTGGAGGACTTTCAGAGGAAGGGGTTCATAAGGCACAATGTTTCTCATTGGGAAGCCCATATTCTGTTCGTCAAGAAGGCAGATGGAATTTTCAGACTCTGTGTGGACTATAGACACCTGAACTAGGTGACCGTGAAGAAAAAGTGTCCACTTATGAGTATTGATGATCTTTTCTAACAGCAAAAGGGATCTCAGTGGTTTTCTAAGATAGACCTTAGATCAAGCTATAATCAGCTGAGGGTATGAGATGAGGATGTATAGAAGATAACGTTCAGATGTCAGTATGACTACTACGAGTTCTTGGTTATGCTATTTTGTGTGACCAATTCCCCTAAAGTATTCATGGGACTCATGAAGATGATCTTCTAGACATACCTAGATTTCTTTGAGGTGGTATTCATTGACCACATCTTGGTGTAATCAGCAATGAAGGAGGAGCATGACTATCATCTGTAGATAGTATTGGATATGCTGCAACAAAACCAGTTTTATGGTAGACTCTCAAAGTTCGAGTTATGGATATGGAAGGTCCACTTTCTGGGACACGTTATCTCGGAGGCTAGATTTTTAGTGGATCTAGAAAAGATAGAGTTTGTGCTAGCTTGGGAGCCACCCAGGAGTGTGACTGAGGAGGAGAGTTTCCTAGGGTTGGCTGGGTACTGCCGAAGATTCATACTCGACTTATCTAGAGTTGTGGAACCCTTTTAAGCATTGATGAAGAAGGGATAACCCTTCCTATAGATAGAGAGATTCCAACATAGTTTTTAGGAGTTGAGGCAGAGACTGACACGTGCGCCCATATTGAGGTTACCGGAAGAGGGAGTTGGGTATATAGTCTACTGCGATGCATCAGGGACCGTACATGGATGTGTCCTGATGCAGAAGTGAGTAGTGACTGCGTATGGTTCATGACCACTGAGAAATCATGAGTAAAACTACACCACCCATGACCTAGAGTTAGCATCGGTTGTATTCACCTTGAAAATGTGGCAACAATACTCGATGGGAGAACGTTTTACAGTATACTCTGATCACCAGAGTTTCATGTATATCTTCTCATAGATTAACGTAAACCCAAGACAACAATGTTGGCTAGAGTTCCTCTAGGACGATGAATTTGAGATAGCGTACTATCCTAAGAAGGGGAACATAGTAACAGACACACTCATTATGAGGTCTGGTCAACAGTTGCTGAGTGAGGCGATAGAGCAGCTAGCCGCGTTGTAGATATTCATTGGGGATAGAGATAGAGTAGCTTACCTCTGGTCTATGACTGTCACTCTCCCACTTCATTAGCGAGCTCGGGAGGAAAAGCTTGGGGACATTGACTGTGAGGCTCGACGTGCTCAGATATCCATAGGACATGCGCATGATGGATTTTCTCAAGGCAGGGAGCATGTCATCCTCTTCAGAGGATGCACCATGGTACTATTGGCGCTACATGAGGAGGTTTTGATGGAGTTCCCTATATCCCCTCTGGCGGTGAATCCTGGTGTGGAAAAGATGTACCAGGACTTCTAGCATCATTACTGGTGGCCATGGATGAAGAAATCAGTGGAAGAGATTATTTTACGATGCCTCACTTTTCAGAAAGTGAAGGCCGAGAATCAAGTTCCAGCGGGCTTAGTGTAGCCACTAGAGCTGCCGGAGTGGAAGTGGGTTGGTATCTCTATGGACTTTGTGAGAGGGCTTCCAAGTACATCCAGGGGACATGATTCTATCTAGGTGATTTTTGGAAGACTCAACAAGTTATCCCACTTTCTACCCATCCATGAGAATGGATCAGTAAAGTGCTTGGTACGCCTCTATGTACAAGAGATTATACGACTTCAGGGGGTGACATCGTAGATCATCTCTGATCATGATGCACATTTTACATCCTTGTTGTGGAAGGGATTATAGGAGGTGTTTGGGACTTTGCTATGTTTGGTCACTGCCTTTCATCCTCCTACGGATGGTCAGATGGAGCAGACCATACAGACACTTGAGTACATACTTCGTGCTTGCATCATAGATTTTGGATGTAGTTGTCAGGATCACTTGCCCTTGGCGGAGTTCGCCTATAATAAAATATATCACTTCCATGCTGGATAGACCTAGGGGAGTCAACACTTATGGGTCTACAGTTGGTCCGGTATACCATTGAGAAGGTGCAGATCATCCGAGAGTAGATGAAGACTGCACAGAGCAGACATAAGTCTTATACTGATAGGAGACAAAGACCTTTGGAGTTAGAGGAGGGAGGCCATATCTTCTTACAGGTGTCACCTAGATGAGGTTTGTAGAGATTAGGACGGGGAGATATGTTATCTCTAAGGTTTATCAGACCCTTTAAGATACTTCAGAGGATTGGTGAGGTGGCATATGACTTGGCACTACCACCACAGTTGGAGAGGGTGCACAATGTCTTCCATTTATCCCAGTTGAGGAGATACATGCATGACCCATCTAACGTCATCGAAAACGAAGAGGTGGACATTGATGAATGGGAGACATTTACAGAGGTTCCAGTGGGGATGGAGGATCATCAGGAGCATGTCCTTCGTGGACAGTCGATACCTCTAGTGCACGTTCGTTGGAAGCACGATAACCTCCAGGAGAGCACTTGGGAGTGGGAGGCCCATATTCGTGATCAGTACCACCATTTGTTTCTTTATTCTATGTTATGGATTTCATGGATGAAAATCCCTATGTTGGGGGGAATGTAAAGACCCAAAATTTCCATATAATGTTTTTTATTATATCGAATTATTACGAGTCTACAAAAATCAACGGTGTGCGATTTTGATGTACGATGTGCCCAGAACCGAATTTTAAACATACTTTAAGGTATTTTCAATAAATGTGTGAGCGGGAAATCCTAACTTTTGAACCGGTGCTCGAAATTGAAATTGAAGGGAACCATTGAACTCATAGTGCCTGGATTTCCTTAAGAGAGGTTTAACCTCGATCGCGGTGGGTCGAGAAGAGAAGTTGATTTCTGCATTTTTCATGGAGGATTAAATAAAATAAATATATTTTATTTTAAAAATATCCTCCAACCAATCCTATTATTTTTTGGTGGTTGGGACCACAAGAGTGTGGTCGGGCATTTAATGTAGGGAATTAAATGCCCGGTGACATGTAATGTGTAACCACCAATACCTTTAATTAATTAGGTTCATCAATTTCAAATTAATGAACCAACCCTTTAATGGTTGTATGCTCCTCTTTCATCTTGGTTGAATTTTTTGAAATCATTGGAAAATGAGGAGATGTGGAGAGGAGAACTTTCGAGGAACCCTTCGGTGAATAACGAACCAACCAAGCAAGGTCGAATGATCATCGTTCGAGCAGCGTCGTAGGAAGCTAGTTGCAAGAATGACGAATAACGACCCACCTTCAATCATGAACATTATCCAACAGATTTATGAGGTAGAGTTTAATCTTGATTTGTTTAAAATATTTAATGATTGTTTTCTTGATTCCCTCTTGTTATCAAGCTAATGCGGAGGGAACAGGCCAAACGAACAAGGCACAGACCCTCTGGTACTCTATTTAATCATGGATTTCTTTAGGAATAAATTATAGAGTTGAATGTAATCCAGATCAAAGGTTCATGCGGTGAAGAGGGCATCCTAGGGTGCCCATAGACGTGATCAGATCGAATAATTGGTCATCAGAGCTCACCCGGTGACCCGTGGAAGACCACTGACGACCGGCGTCGGCGTGCTACAGTTGAAGATGACACTGGCCGACCATGGAATGGAGGGAGCCATGCCCACATGCACCACCAGAGAAGGTTGCCCTGTCATTTTAGCCACGATAGACGCATGAAGCGGTCGGAAATGGCCGGCCGCAGGAAGAGGTAGCGACGCGCAACAATGTGCCGCCGGAGTAGCTGTGTCTTCGACGCAGTGGATGTAAGAACCAATCCATATGGGTCCCACATCAGATGATGTGGCACCGCATGACACCACCACTGTAGAGGAAACTGAATGGACACTCAATCATTTGGTAAAACGGAGGGACTCCCTCCCTCCATCCCTCCCCCCCCCCCCCGTGTTGGCTAGCGCAATCCTTGCTCCAGTGGGCCACGCGTGCCCAGCGGGCCACGCCTCCATGGGCTAGGCTGTACTGCGGCCTAGCAGGTTAAGCCCTCTGCGGCCCCACCCAGCTGGGTCAGGTTGACCCAAACTTGGTCAGGTCGGTCCGACTGGGTCGAACCGAGCCCAGACCGTTCCTGGGCCAGTTTCACTAAAAAGAGCATAACATGAAATCTGGACGTTCATTTGAAGAACCATCTATGGCGCTGGGACCCTTGGAGCAAGATGATCCTTTCTTTATACTCAAATTGAGTTTTGGAGAAATTTGTAGTACATCCAGGTTGGATTGAACCCGAATCCAACTGGGCTCTTGGAACTAAAACGGTTATAAGTCACTGACCGAGCGTTCGATTAACGCATCATCTGTTGTGTTGGAACCCTTACAACATGGTGGTACTTTGGGATACTTTTACATGGAAATTATTCGGTGTTGGTTTATGAAGATGGATTGAGGAGAATATCCTCCTAGAATCAAGCGTGCTTTGAGCAGGAATCCTATGGCTGGCAGTGAGGCGGTGGTTGGAGACAGATCGTAGGAAGGCTAGTACCAACCGATCATGTGTGGAACAACACTGATCCTATATGGGTTAGATCATGTGTGGGTCAGAGGTCAGAAATCCTATGTGGGTCCACGCACACCGATCCAGTGTGGGTTAGTGGGGTATAGTATCTATCTATCCTATGTGGGTCAAAATCCGTATGGTCCGCAGCAAAGCCTCTTGAAAGAATAATATGATCTATATTTATGACTAATCATATGTACTTATGTACTTAAGTTGTATACCTAGAGTGATTTGAGTCTTTTACCTTCATGGTGTTACCTTTGTGGTACTTTTACCTTAGTGGTTTTACCTTCATGGTGTTACCTTTGTGGTACTTTTACCTTCGTGGTGTTACCTTTGTAGTGTTACCTTTATGGTGTTACCTTTCTAGTATTCTTCATTTGTGGATCAGTTGTGAAAATGGCTTAAATGTTCGAGTCTTAAGTTTCTCATGAACAAGACGAGTAACTTTTGATAACTTAGGTATATGTACGGGAATATAACTAAGTTGAGTTGATGACTAATTCCTTCTTTGTGATTAAGGTCTTGCTTTGTGTTTTTTCCTTTTTGGAAATCTGGGAGACCTTTGGGGGGATCAGGGTCCCTACTGAGTATTTTTATGCTCACCCCTACATGGGCTATGCCTGCTCCTTGTTGTGTCTTATGCAGATGATAGACAACGTTTTGCTATACTGAGGGAGCCAGGACTGGATAGTGCTTAGAGGTATACCATTTGATGGGACATGACACAGTGACTACTGATCGAGAGTTTCACCCACCCTTCAGGAAGGATCCTCAGTGGACAATCCAAGAGGTGTTTTTCTCTTTTTTTGTACCTGTACTTTCCAGTTGGGCTTGTATTCCAGACCCCTTACATTCGGTACACTTTTAACTACAATAGTTTAATTTTTGGTTTCTTCTTGTTGTGTTCTTGGTATGTGTGTTTTTATAGGTTTAAAGGAAATTCCTTCCTGTTATATGGATATGCCTTTTGGTGCTAGTCGCTAGCCCATAGCCAATGGAAGTCAGGCTTGCGGTAGCCACGACACGGGCCCCAAGGGATGGTTCGTGACATGGGTTGACACTCCTAGGGGATATGCTTTGGTTTATCATATCCAATTAATAAATAATTATAAATTATTGAATTACGATGTTAACTAATTAGGCTATATAACCTAATAGAAAAATTACTTGGATAACCAAGGATGAACAAAGAGAGTCTTAGGTTTGTCCAAAAGTATCATGTGTTAAAAAAGGTGTCATATTGGAATACATATTCAAATTTAGTATTCAATATTCATATTTTTTATATCACCACAACCATTTTGGTGTTAGTATTTGATTGAAATAGGGTCACAAAGATGAATAAAAGGAATATATGTCTCTATAAATCCCTATTTATTATAACTGAATAAATGAGCATACTTAAATTGTTTATAATTTTATTGTATGACTATTATGATTGATAATGTGTGTTTATTAGTCTTACCTAAGATAATGATATTGATATTTTAAAAATAGAATTAATATTGAGACTATTGAAAATTTTCATTAGCGAGTGACATTTATTGATGATATTATGATATATTATAAAATTAATGAGAATTATGTGAAACATTTAAGGAATCTTGTCTAATAATTTTTTCTTTTAAATGATTAGATGAATATATTAAACTGAATAAAAAAACATGAAATGTGATTTTTCTAAAAGATTAATTATTGGGGATAACAATTTTATAACACATGATTGGGGGATGGATAACTCTTAGGTTTAAAATATGGTTGATATTGAGGTAATAAAGGAGTGATTGTGTTTGAAAAAGTGAGTTAGATAGTATAGATAGCCTTGGAATTGATTATTAATTTATTGAAAAAGCGATCCATTATGTTTTTACAGAGGTTTAACTCATTTTTTGGATTGTTATATATATCGACTACTGTGGGAACCTATAAACTAGTGGTTAATATCATTTAAGGGTTAAATATAACATTAATTTATAAGAGAATATTTGGTTCCACTGTAGTTTTATGTCATAGAGATTCAGATAGTTAAAAATTTATATTTTGGAGAATATATGACCAGGGTATATAAAAAATTTAGTATATGATTTTATGAAATATGAATGTTGTTTTAGGAAAGATAAGTAACTTAATATATCCTAATAGAGTAAGGTAGATGTCATATTAGATGTTATATCCCCAATGATAAATATGTTAAGAATACCCCCACCCACTTTTATTTGTAAGTGACAGTATAAATTATGTGGATGAAATATATTTAAGGGTGAAGAATGTAACGCCCTAATATTTTAATATATGGTTAACTTTAAAATTTTAAATGTGTTCAATGAATTACACCACATGTAAAACTGAACTAAAATGAAACCGTGATATTTTTAGATAAAATACAAATATTTATGTTTGACTGTTAAAACCTAACCATTGAATTAACAAGGATAAATATGAGTTAACAATTTTTGAAATATTTATAGCAATGAAAAATGATACTTTTAATATGAATGAAATTAAATTGGTATAACAAAAATTTATAATATGATCATTTTATGCTTAAAATTTTATTTTTATAAATATTTTCCTTTTATGTGATATCCATTTCCATTCAAAGAATCCCATGATTAATTATTATAAAATATAATTTATATGAATAATTTGTCAATATTTATTTAATTAAAAAATTATATAAAATATAAATGAGAGTGGTTAATATTTTTTAGATTCTATTTTCCTATCAAAATAATTTCTCATTATATTTTATGATTTAATTTTAAAGAAAAAATAGAATATTCAAGAAATTGAACTTTAAAAAATAAACATCATTTTTTGATATTAAATATTAATAACAGGTTAAGAAGATATTTTGGATTTTTTTCTAGAAACATTGATTTTTAGGTGAATATTGAAAAATACAGTTTTTACAAATAAAATAAAATTTATGACTTTATTAGTATATATGTATGAATTATTAATTCTTGAAAAATTCTTACAATAAAAAATATGAATTTTATAAGTGAATTAATAATTTAAAAAATGTTTCCTTTAATTTACAAGACCATATTCAACATTTTAGAACATAACTTATATTTTCCAAAAAATTGTTTTAATTCATTATACATTTAGTATTTTAAAATTAAAATATATCAATTTTGAAAATTGAATCAAATAAAATGAATTAAACATTTGGAATCAGTATGTACAAATATTTTAAATAGGAACGTTTTATTTTTAAGCTTAATGGATAAATTATCAAGGTAAGTCTAGTTACCATGTTAACAGTAACTTTGTGTTAAAAGGGTTTTACTTAGTAAAAAGGACTAAAAAAAAGTTAAAAACATGTGTTATAATGTGTTCTTGAGGCATTTCATGACCCTCAATCTTCCCCAATACATTATTTCTCAGTTTTATAATGACTTTCATTAGGAGAAACAACACATTATTGAAAATTTTTGGGTATTTACAAAAATAAAATACCTTTTTCCTTATAAAAGGGGTACTCCTCTTCACACTTCCCATCACACCACAACACACTTATTTCACACAAAATATATCCAACTGCTATACCTGACACCTTACAGTAGCAGGTAAAAGCTATATCCTGAACTATCATGTAATGAACACTCTAAAGAGCCTTTATTCAGAAGTACATTGAAAGTTTAATTTCTAAAATTTATATTCTTCTTAAAAAATAAAATTCATTTTTTAATTAATTATAATTATATTAGAATGATATTATTTTTTTTATTCTTTTAAACAAATTTATTTTTAGGTGAATATTGCAATATAGTGATTTTATAAAAACTATGAATTTTAGAGAATTATTAGTATATAAGAAATATATGAAATTATTTCATTAAAAAGTATGTATTTTATAATTTAAATTATAAATTTTAAAATGTTAATTATAGTTTACAAACCCATGATTGGTATTTTGGAACCCAAGCTATATTTTTCTCAAAAAATAATTTATATATTATAGATTTGTCATAATAAAGATAATTTTTAAAACTTATTAGAGTTTAAAAAATAATTATTTCAAATTTATAATTATTAGGTCTAAATAATCTAATAAGTATCACTTTATGTTTACACATAAATATTATGTTACCTATGTAAAAACTAGTTACCATGGTTAAAGCTAAAACATGAAAATTAATAATTCAAGGGGTAAAGGGATTGAAACCTGATAATTAAATATGTATAATTGAGTGTATGAGGTGTGTATTCACCTTATCTATTTTTAATCCATTATTTATTATTTTTGGAGTCACTTTACATGTTTTAAAAGTGATCTCATTATATTTAGTTTAAATATGTACAAAAATGTCATTCTCATGACTTATAAAAGGGGCCACTAACCACCACTTCAATAAGCACCTAAAAATTTAGTTTCCTCCTAAAAATACACCTATTTTACTTATTTTGTAATATTATTCCACTCTGAAAATCTTATTTTCACCATTATCAAGCATAAGGCCTTCATTTATTAGAGACTTCCAAGGAAAATTCTTGTCCCTGATGTGAGTATTATCTACTACATAGAATTTTCTCTTGATTATATTTATTCAAATTTATTATAGAAACAATAATATAAATATATTAGTATAATTTATGTAATAAAATGTTACTATGTTATGAATATTGTCATTTTATATTTAAATACCCAATTCAGTAATAAAACCAACACCTTTGTTAATGCATTCTGCAGACTACCATCTCTGTGATACAATGTGTTTCATTTCTATTCACCCTTACAAGGATAAATATGGATATCATTATAGAATAAATACTATTTTTTATTTAAAAATGTTTATTATAATAAATATTAGATAACATATTAATAATATTATCCGTAAATGATCATCATTAATTTAATCATTTTAAATAAGCGCACTAAGAGGAAAATACTTTATTTAAATTGTGTAATATTTCTATATCCATTAATTCTTGCTAAAATTCCTTGAAAATATGATATATATAATAAATAAACACTATATGATATCATTATGATTCCTTTATAATGATATGATAAAAACCACCTTATAATCATTCATTAAATCAGGGTATGTTCATGTTTTGGTCGGTTTAACCACAGACATGAATAATAATTTAAATTTATACAATAAATGAATAAGGGAAAATAAATAATTATAAAATATGATATATTAAAGTGTGCTTTCATGGGCGCCCTAAAATGATTAGTGGTTTTTGGGTACTTAGGTGCAGCAGAGTGGCTGACCAAGGTCATCTCTCAATGCAGGACGTAAATTAAAACAACTTCTTAAAGGTATTATAAAATTAAAATAGAATAGAATTAAAATAATAATTGAAAGGATTGGGGGGGGGGTTATCATTTATTAAACATGAATATGTTTTCTGGAAGAAGATTTAATTTGTTTGTTTTTAACTTTTAAATGAAGTTTGATTAAAAAGACACAACAAGAAGATGTTTTTTTAGAAAATATTTTATAAGGTGTAATCGATATAACTATGCCTATTAATTTACTTATGAATAATTATAATTTAAATAGATATCCACTTAATTATGATCCCCTAATTTTTTAACCCTGGAACCCTATGAGAGTTAACTTAACCATAAAGATGAAATTACTTAAACCCTAGGCTAGCTTCAGAAAATGCAATCGCAACACCCTATTTTGATTGTTGTTCAAAAGTTATATTATGGTCAGTTGTTAATTAGAGCACATATACAGTCTATAAATGAGGATGAATTGTGTTTATGAATTATATTTGAACTCTACAAATTTATCCCATGTGGTCTTGTATTACCGATTAAGATCGAGCTCTCACAATTTACACAAAATCTCGACCTCGCGTGTTTTTGTGTTAATTGTTCAATTGCTTGAATAGTTTCATATAATTCAAAAATGAAATTCATGGATCATATTAATTGAATTATAGTAGCTCAATTATTCAAAATAATTAAATGAAAAGGGTAGAAGACAGATCATTCACTAAAAAACTACTCTTCCATGGGTTGTGTGGTCATCATGGAGATGTTTTGTATTAGCAAAGGTGTGAAAGGGTAGAACCCAATATCATCACCACTCTTGATTCCAACCCAATTATGAAGATTAAGAGAATAATAAAAGGTAAGAACACTGAAGATTAATTGAAGTAAAATTCAAGATAGAAACATGAAAGAAAAGAATTATAAAGAGGAGGTAGGAGAGGATTTCCTTTTTGGAAGAGATGTTTGCACAAAGCCTTACATCTTCCAAGAGTTGTGAGAGGATCCCAAGAGACACCCTTTTGGACACACCATCCCAAGTCCTCAAACAACCTTCCAAATGATTGAATACTCCCTTTAAATAGATTTTGTGAGGGATAAGGTTACATAATGTTTTAAGTGTGAAATGAAAACTCAGACAAATATTTTATTCTAGGATTCACTACATAGTTGACCTCCAAAACGAGTTAATTGGATGGCCTTCTAGAGATATTATTTGTTTCTAAATATTTCCCTGAGATTCCCTCAATATATGGGCTCAATAAAAGCCTGGATGAAGATGATATGGCCCAAATGGTGAAGTAATGTCCAATCTGGATGGTTCTGTCTAGATTTGTCTTCATGGACCATTTACTCCCCTAAAATGCACGATCCAGCTCCCATGTCCTATATAGAATTTATATCCCATTAAGTCAATAACACAGTTACAAAATTTTAAGTCAAATTATTTTACATAACAATATTTATTCCCGAAATACTACAGTGAATTTTAAAAGGGTAAAACTGGTTTTTTCATCAAATTTGAAAATGAATGATCTAATCCAAAATATTTCAGAATTGAACATATTTATCACAATGTGATGAAATTATGTCATTTAATATCAATAAAAACTTCAACAAAATAGTGTTTATCAACTCCCCCACACTTACCATTTTCACTCCAGGGCAAAACCTCATATCAAGTAAAGATCAATATTAAATCAATAGAATTTTAAAACACATATCCTTGAGATCCAAAAATTCCACACCAAGAAACAGAAGATATCATGCCTCATAAAAAACATTATTTCATGTTCTCCATTTATATCATTCAATATATTTCCACTTCATTTTTGCTCCCATGCACAAAACACATACCTCTCTTGAATTTTCTCTAATCACACGAAAGTAAATTTTTAGAAATTTATTTCTTATCCAAACTCATGCAAGGGTCACCATAAGCTTGATAAATTCCAACATCACCACTTTAAGTGAGTCAAGGACATATTTTTATCATGAGGACTTCTTAGGTTTGTTCTATGGTTTTTGGTTGGTAGGATTTAGATGTGAAAAACTCTGAGGATGAATAAGGAGGGCTTGACTTTTTTGAAGCAAAATTGCATTAATCTAATTTTCAATTAAATATGGTCTCCTAATTAATACACTTATCATCAATTAAAATAAATCATCATGAAAATTCACGGAATGTTTACACCATTCATCATTCAGTAACAAAAATACCATTCTTCTCAAACATGATTTTCTTGAAAGCTCCAGATAGGCACAAATTTTTACCTCTATTAGAAGCTCTAGAAAAGGTACAACTTAACTTATCATTAAAGCTCCAGAAAAGGAAAAACATTCAAAATTTAATTTTCCACCCAAAGTATCAAATAATTTCATAGCACAACACAAGACAGCTTCCCCCGCTCTTAATTTCAATTAGATTATGCAATTTCACTTTAAGAGTTGGTTGGATAGGGAAAAATGGCTTGTAATGTGGATAACTTAATAGGCTGTTCATGTTTTCTAAGGGATACAAGGATTAAATGTTCAAGGTAGGCCATTATAAAAAAGGATATTTTTGATATAGGGGCTTTAATACCAAACCAATGCCTCAATAATTTAAACATAATCAACTCAAACCCTCATGTTTTGACAGGAATAAATCAAATTCTGGTTAAATCATGCATGGTGGTTCTCCCAAGAAGTGAAGATTATATAAAGAATATTAAAATAATGGTTCATAAGTCTCACAGGAAAGTGATTTCAAATATACAGATAGTGAGATGTGGCATGGGATTCAAAATTTAGTGTAATTTTCATGAAATTACTAAATATTTGAACATGAAATAAAGTCATTTCAGCATTCATTTAAGCATAGTTTCAGGGATAAATTGTTTCAATTATTGATATGGATTTAGAAATGGTGATGAGAATCATTTAATCTCCAAATTTTCAAAAACACATAGAAAATTAAAAAATAAACACAAAAAATCTGAAAAACACACAATTTTTTTTTGTTTTTTTAAAATAGGAAAACAATTGAAATTACTAAAATAAAAGGTTCCATCCCCCACACTTAAAATATTGCATTTTACTCAACATGAACCCATGAGATGATATATGCACATGAAATGTATAATTTTAAATAGGGCAAAGAATAAAAAATTTAAAGGGTTAGGAACAACCTGATGTTCTCAAGTGATGATGGGGTCCTACAGTGTGATAAAATCCACTGCATCAGCAAGAAGTCCCTCAATGTATCTCTTAAAACGTTTCCCATTGACTGTAAAGCTCCTTTATCTGTCCTATTGTGTGATCTCCACTGAACCATAAGGAAAAACATTAGTCACAACAGAAGGACCTAACCATCTGGAACACAAATTACCAGGCATCAACTTCAGTCGTGAACTATATTGAAGGACTTTCTCTCCAACATGAAACGCCCTTTGTTGGATAATTTTGTCCTGAGATAATTTTGATATTTACTTGTAGAGCCTTGAGTTTTCATATGATGATAATCGAATCTCCTTAAGGTCTTGAATTTTCAAATTCCTTTGGATTCCAGCTTGGGCCAAATCCATGTTGCATTTCTTTGTAGCCCAATAATCTCGATGCTCAACTTCCACGGGGAGATGATATGCTTTCCCAAAAACAATCCGAAATGGGGATATACCAATGGGTGTCTTGTATACTGTCCTATAAGCCGATAATGCATCATCCAAGTGCTTGCCCCAATCCTTCTTATTTGACTGCACTATTTTCTCTAAAATCTGTTTCAACTCACGATTTGAAACCTCAGCTTGACTATTTTTTTGGGGTGGTATGGTGTTGATGTTTTATGTTTCACCCCATAATTATGAAGTAGGGAATCCAAATTGTGATTATAGAAGTGTGTCCCTTGGTGATCAATGATGGACTTCTGTACTCCAAACCTACAAAAAATTTGCTCTTAGACAAAGTCCACAACAACATGAGAATCATCCGCCCTGGTGGCCTTAGCCTCCATCCATTTACTCACACAATCAACAGAAACAAAAATGTATAAAAAACCAAAGGAACTAAAAAAAGGACCCATAAAATCGATTCCCCATACATCAAAAATCTCATAGAATAGTATGGGTTGTTGGGGCATGTCATGTCTCTTAGAAATGTTCCTAGTGTGTTGGCAATGAGAGCATGACTTAAAAAACACATGGGAATCATGGAATAATCTATGCCAATACAATCCAGAGTCCAAATCTTTCCTAGCTGTCCGTTGGGGTCCAAAGTGTCCACCAAAATCAAGTGTATGACAAAAATGTAAAACCGACTCCAACTCATGACCAAGAACACACCTCCTAATAACTTGATCACTACACATGCACCAAAGGTATGGATCATCCCAAAAATTAAATCTAGACTCACTCTTTAACTTTTGGACTTGATGTTTCTTTAAATTTGCAGGTATTTCAGATGAAACAAGGTAGTTAACTAAATCCGAAAACCAAGGAATCATACCTGAGACGGAATAAAGATGCTCATCGGGGAAAGTGTCCCGAAGTGGTACCTTGTCCAAGGTGTCATCCTCAAGTGTTTGAGTAAGCCTACTCATGTGGTTTTCCACTAGGTCTTCCGACCCCTTTTTTTCCTTTATCTCAATGTCAAATTATATATGAAGTAGAATCCATTGGATTAGCCTAGGCTTTGCGTTTGGCTTCTTCAAGAGGTACCTCAGAGCTGCATGGTCAGAAAAAACAACTACTTTAGAGCCCAATAAATATGAACGAAATTTATCTAAAGAAAATATAACAGAATGAAACTCTTTTTATGTGTTTGTATAGTTTTATTGGACTGAATCAGGTGTCATAGATGTATAGGCAATCACATGTGAATGTACCTCCACCCTCTGAGATAAGATAGCTCCAACAGCGATGTTGGAGGCGTCACACATAAGCTCAAATGGAATCTCCCACCGTGGGGGCTGTATGATCGGTGGAGTGGTCAGAAACTTCTTTATCTCATCAAAGGAAGTCCTGTAAGAATCATCAAACACAAAATCAAAATACTTTTTATGTAATCATGACATAGGAATAGAAATCTTACTAAACTCTTGGATGCAGCGCCGATAAAATCCCGCATGCCCTAGGAAATATCTAACATCACACACACATGAAGGATATGGTAATGATGAAATAACATCTCTCTTAGATCTATCAACCTCTATCCCTGGTTTTGACACTACATTCCCTAAGACAATTCCATACTCTACCATGAAATGACACTTTTCAAAGTTCAGGACCCGATTCTTTTCAATAAAACGATTCAACACCTTTCCCAAACTACTTATACATTCTTCAAATAAAGACCCATACACTATAAAATCATCCATGAATACCTCCATGAAGGTCTCAATAAAATCAGAAAAAATACTCACCATGCATCTCTGGAAGGTACCTAGGGATTTTCAAAGTCCAAATGGCATCCTTTAGTAGGAAAACATGCCAAAGGGACTGGTGAATGTAGTCTTATCCTGATCCTCTAGAGCTATAGGAACCTGAAAATACCCAAAACATCCATCCAAGAAACAATAATGTATCTTACCATCTAGTCTCTCAAGCATCTGATCAATAAATGGGAGGGGAAATGGTCATTGTGAGTAGATTGATTTAGTTACCTATAATCAATACACACACACCAACTGTTTTGTTCCCTCACTGGAACTAACTCCTCTTTATCATTTTTACAACTGTAACACCAATTTTCTTAGGCACAACCTGAATAGGACTCACACACTGGGAATCTAAAATGGGATAGATTATACCTGCCTTGAGAAAATTTTCAACCTCTTTTTTAACAACCTCCAAAAGTGTTGGATTGAGTCTCCTTTGTGGTTGCCACACCGGTTTAGCCCCATCCTCCCAAATAATCTTATGCATCAAAATGGAGGGTCTAATACCGGATATGTCAGCCAAGTTCCACCAAATTGACCTGATGTTCTCCCTCAAAAGATTCAAAAAAAATTCTTCTTGTTAAAAATGGAGATTGTTAGCAATGATAACAGGTAATTTATCACCACTTAACAAGTATGAGTATTTGAGATTTGGTGTAAATGGATTGAGTTCCTGTGTAGGGGGGTGGTGTATGGATGGAGACATAGAAGAAACTAAAATATGTGAACAAAGAGCATCAGTATCAGAATATAAATCATCAAAATCAGAGAATAAAACATCAAATACATTAGAATACTCCACAGTCATGTCATAATCAGAGTTCACATGATCAAAATCAGAATATGATTCCATTTCAAAATAAAATCTAAGATATTCTTGTGCATTAGAAATAGGTGTGTAAGTACTCTTATACATCAAACTAGAACCAATACTCACAATATCCCTAAACATAGAACAATAAAATTCCATGGGGTTTTTATTTGGTGGTTCAAAATGGGAGATAACAAATGCAGAATGATCCTCTGGGGGGTAATTCATGGAATCCATAACCTTAAATATCACAACTTCATCCCCAAACTCCATGGAAAGTGTACCCTCATTGACATTTATGATAGTTTTTGCAGTTTTGAGGAAGTTTATACCTATGATAATGGGATCATGAGAACTTAACTGATCATCCTCCATGTTAAGCACAAAGAAATCTACTGGGAAGATCATGTTTCTTACCCGGAAAAGTACATCCTCAAGGACTCACACTAGATATGCTATAGCTCTATTTTCCAACTACACCACTTCTCTCGTTGGCTTCAACTCACTAACCTGCAAAGAAGAGAATACGGAGTGAGGCATCACATTTATGGAAGCTCCCAAATCACAAAGTGTATCAGAAAAGTGCAACTTCCCTATGGTACATGGGATGGTGAATGTCCTTGGATCCTTGCACTTTTTCGGCATTTCTAGAGTTGGTGTAATGAGTGCTAAAACATTTCTTCCATGATTTATCCTCTCATTTCCCTTGAGGCCTCTTCGATTGGTACAAAGTTCTTTTAAGAATTTTTAATTCCTTGGAATTTTCTTAATGGCTTCAAGTAGAGGAATTTTGATCTCCACACACTCGAATGTGTCCAAAACCTCATTTTCCATTGCTTCTTCTGCTTCTTATTGGTTTGAACAACCATGTTTGGAAAAGTAATGGGTTTCGGAGGAAAAACATTAATCTTTTTCTTACCTTTATCTTTCTCCTTGGGTTGATCATCATTTGATGTGGAATTAGGATTTTTTGGAGATGAGGTGAATCCTAGTGGAATGGTAGGTGGAGAAGCATCAATTGTTTGCTTCCCACGTCTCAATGTGATGACACTGACATTCCCCTTTGGATTGGGAGTGGTTTGGGAAGGTAGATTTCTAGAATTCTTAATTACAAGTTCATGGAGGGTGGTGGAAATTTGGATCATTTGAGTCTTCAACACCCTTATCTCCGAACCATGATTCTTCAAATCATTATGTTGATTAAGAACAATTTTCTTCAAAAGGTCCTCAATGTTATAATATACCTTTGGTGGGGGATTCCATTGTTACTATCTTGTTGATGCTTGAGCTTCAAATATCTTTCGGGGTTGTTGGAAACCCTACTGGTAAGGTAGATCCTGCTAGATGTTTTGTTGAAAAGGGGGCCTTGGTTGTTGTCCAGAGCCATAAATCATGTCTGATTGATCCTTCCACCCTTGGTTGTATGTTGGTACAAAGGAATCAAGATTCTTTTGGGTATATGTTTGTTTCTTATGATAAGGTCACCCAGGAAACACTGCTACACCATCTTCTGTCTCTTGTAGTTGTGGGAAACTGTCAGTTGGGTGGACTGTCTTAGTGGAAATGCCACAAGGCCTTGAAGGAGGGGGTTGGGATGTCTTTTGTTCCAAAGCAATCTTCCTCACCATATTTTTCAATTCTTATAACATGGTATCAATCAAATGACTCTCAATAGAAGGAGGACATACCTGATGTACTCTTCTGACATGTGGTGTACCTCGATCTCTAAATTGTTGGGAGTTTTGGGCTATTTTTTCAATCAATGCATGTGAAGCTACTGGTGTCTTGTCCACTAATTTCCCTTTATCCACAACATCCACCATGATTCTCTCCATAGGTGTGAGTCTTTTATAGAAGTATTGGATGAGGTGTTTCTCACTAATTTGGTGATATGGGAAGCTTGCACACAACTTCTTGAATCGTTCCCAGTACTCATACATTGACTCCCCTTGGTCTTTCATGATCCCTTAGATCTTCTTTCGAATGTATGTGGTCCTTGAAGCTGTAAAAAGTCTCTTCGAGAAAAGAGGTTTCAAATAGTTCCAATACGTTACATCTTTATTTTGTAAATAATACATTCAGTCTTTCGCAGCTCCATCAAGTGAGAATGAGAATGCTCTTAATTTGATTTGGTCTTCCGATACATTTCATGGTTTCAAGGTTGAGAAAACCACATTAAATTATTTAAGGTATTTATTGGGATCCTTACCTGAGAGGCCATGAAATTTTTGAAGAAGATGAATTAATCTAGATTTTAATTCAAAGTCTGATTCAAGATTTGGGTATGCAATACAATTTGGTTGATAGTTGATATCAGTTGCAACCAATTCTCAAATGGTTCTATTAATTTCACTTCCATTATTTTCTGCCATTGGTTCTCGTTTTATGGTTGAATTTGAATTTCTTCCAATTTCAATGTTCTGAAAGTGGAGGAATTCTCTAACTGGTTGAATATTGAAACTTCCCACAGACTAAGAATGTTTGATTTGTGCCCTATGGCTACATTCAATCTCAGGGTCATGGTCTAAGAGATATTCCGGATTAGTTCATGTCATAAATCAAATAAAAATTAAAGAGGAATGTCGTGCATAGTAAAATAAAATTTTATATGTTTGAGTTGATGGTCCAAAAATATGTAGAAGAAAATAAAAGAAGAAGAAGAAAAAAATCCAGATTGGGTAAAGAAGGAAGAAAGAAGAGAGGAAGAGAATAAAATGTAAAATAAAATAAATACCTCTAATTGGTTGAAATAATTACTTTCCACCCCGGAAATGGTTCCAATTTTAGAGAGTGCTGTCGTTGTCACCCTCAAATGATTAGTGGTTTTTGGGTACTTAGGTGCAACAGAGTGGTTGACCGAGATCGTCTCTCAGAGGAGGAAGTAAATTAAAAAAAATTCTTAAAGGTATTATAAAAGTAAAATAGAATAGAACTAAAACACTAATTAAAAGGATGGGGGGTGGTTATTTACCATTTATTAAACTTGAAGAAGTTTGCTGGAAGAAGATTGCATTTTTTGTTTTTAATTTTGAAATGAAGCTTGATTAAAAATACACAACAAGAAGATGTTTTTTTAGAACATATTTTAACAGGTGTAATTGATATAAATATACCTATTTATTTAATTATTAATTATTATCCTTTAAATCAATATCCACATAATTATGATCCCCTAATTTTATAACCCTCGAACCCTATGAGAGTTAACTTAAACGTAAAGATGAAATTACTTAAACCCTAGGCTGGCTTCAGAACATGCAATCACAACACCCTTATTTGATTGTTGTTCTAAGGATAGATTGTGGTCAATGGTTAATTATATCACATATCCATTCTGTAAATGAGTATGAATTGTGTTTAGGGATTATATTTTAACTCTGAAAATTTATCCTGTGTGGTCTTGTATTACCGATTAAGATCACGCTCTCACAATTTACACAAAATATCAACCTCGGGTGTTTTTGTGTTAATTGTTCAATTGCTTGATTAGATTATTATAATTCAAAAATAAAATTAATGGATCATATTATGAGAATTATAATAGTTCAATGATTCAAAATAATTAAATGAAGAGAGTAGAAGATAGATCGATCACTAAAAAACTACTCTTCCATGGGCGGTGTTGTCATCATGGAGACGTTTTTCATGAGCAAAGGATTGAAAGGGTAGAACCCAATATCATCTCCAATATTGATTAAAAAACAATTAGTAATATTAGGATAATAAGAAAAGGGAAGAACACAGAAGATTAATTGAATAAAAATTCAAGATACAAATATGAATGAAAAGAATTACAAAGAGGAGGTGGGAGAGGAGAGCCTTTTTGGAAGAGATGTTTTCACAAAGCCTTGCATATTCCAAGAGTTGTGAGGGGCTCCCAAGAGACACCATTTCGGAAAAACCTTTCCAAATACTCTACCAGACTTCCCAAAGAGTGAAAATTTCCATTAAATAGAGTTTTTGAGGGCTAGGGTTACTGAACATTTTAAGTGTGAAATGAAAACTCGGCCAAATATTTTATTCCAAGTTTCACAGAATAGTGGACCTCCAAAACACATGACATGGCCAGCCTTCTAGAAGTATTATTTGTTCCTAATTATTATCCCGAGATTTCCTCAAAATTGGGGCTCAATACAATCCATAATGAAGATGATATGACTCAAATGGTGAAGTAATGTCCAATCTGGATGGTTCTGTCCAGCTTTGTCTTCATGGCCCATTTACTCCCCTCAAATGCAGGATCCGGCTCCCATGTCCTCAATATAATTTGTATCCCATGAAGTCAGGAACAAATTTACAAAATTCTATGTCCAAATATTTTACATAAAAATATTTATTCCCAAAATACTATAGTGAATTTTAAAAGGGTAAAACATGATTTTTCATCAAATTTGCAAATGAATGATCTAATCTCAAATATTTCATAATTGAACATATTTAGCACAATGTGACGAAATTATGTCATTTATTATCAATAAAATATTCATAAAAATAGTTTTTATCAATATAAATGTTAATTAATTATGTTTTTTGGTTCTATAGATGTTATATCATTATCTAATTCATCAATTAAGTAAACACCCTCCCTTTGTCAAAAATCACCAAAATAGGCTTATTATCAACATCAAATTCAATGATAAGGTCTGAAACACTTAGCAAGGAAATATAAAACATCATTAAATATTATAAATAATCTATAATATTAAATTTAATTACCTAATAATAATTAAAATTTTAATAATTATAAATATGAATACCCCTATTCAGAAACTAGAAGAAATAATTATAACTATAAACACCGATGTGGAAAACAAGAAGAATTCATGTAGAAAATGACTATTTATAACAAGTAATATGGAAAATAGATTTTATTAAGATTACACATCAAGTTATTATTATATATATGTTTATTATATAGGTGGTTAAAGTACATTTATGGATGTCCGGACATATGGTAATGGTTTCCCATCTTAAATTCCTCTATTTGAGATATGTTTCGTATTATACACCCAATTTAATATATGAGGAGAATATATTTCTTATTTGAGATATTATATCATGAAATTTATTTTTTCATGGGGTTTTAAGTTTAATTTTAATCCCTCTATATTAATATTATATTATTGTATTGCTTCTCAAATTATATGTGGGAGTTTACATCTCAATATATATTCTTTATGATTCATTTTATATTCACTACATATTTTTTATGGTACATATATTTACATTGAATAATTTTTCCCATATTTATCATAAAATTTAAAATATTTAAATTTATGTATTGTTATCCCTCTCTCATATTATTTATATTAAAGAGTTACCAAAATCATTGTAAAACACAATCTTTTCCATGTTGATAAATCTATAATATGTTTTGGTTGTGTAATAGTTTGCGTAATTTTCTAGAAAATGGATCCTTGTCTTGATTCAAGAAAGTGGATGTGGATGTATTCGAAATTCACCTTGGGGTATTCAACCCAAAAAGTGTTGCTTTCACATTGACTCAATCATCACCCATATGTATAGAATATGGTCTTAAGACTACACACCTGTAAATATGATCCTGATGTATATGCTTTGGAATATCCCCAAACACTTAATAAAAATTATAGGGTATTTTCCAACCATTGAATTGATTTCATATGGATGAGAACTATTAAACCCAAACACAACATTACATGGATAACCCAACACATTTAAGGTACTCTCACCAATATATTTAATTGATAAGGGTACTACATATTACTTTGATGATACCCCATGTAATCTATTTTTATTGAGGGATATTATCATAGACTTACACATTATTCTACTGAATGGGGAAATATTTTATGTTGATTTTTCTCAAGATATTTATGTAAAATATTTATTTCATATGATGTTCCTAAAGAAACATTATTAAATGTCTTGATAACTCTTATGGGGAATACATTGTACTTAATTAGGTGACAAGAGGGGCCCAAAATCATATATCACCTCGATGAATCAACAAGTATAAGAGAAAAAACATGTTTTTTGGTGTATACCTATTACCCTAATAGGAAAGTGTCTTGGAAAAAGTCCTTGATAACATGTTTTTATGTGTAACATTACACATTCCATGAGTATGAGATCAATGATTATTGTTATCCATGTTTTAATTTATTATCATAGAAATAACAGGAACTCGTTTTCAATTGATTATGGATCGATGATTTTCATTTATTTTATGTTTATGATATGCAATATTTAACTATATGATAATCGTTACTAAGCATTTGAGGCCAACATTATTTGTTTTACTTCCCCTATGAAACCTAAAGGATGACTATTTGTATTTTTAGGGAAATGATTGAAGGGATAATCATGTTCATGAAAATGTTTCATTTTGTATCATATGTTCTAAATGTTATGTATACATGTACATAGTCTTCAAAGAATAATAAATAGTTTAACCCTATAGAAACTATTGTATTATATAGAAATAGTGTAAAATAACTACCAAATTTAGGTTTTTGGAGTCCAAGATGTTACAGTTGGTATTAGAGGAAGTTTAGTAGGAATTCTGGGAGCTAAATTTAGAGGAACCAAGTTAGATAAAACATTTTATATGATAAAAGATAAAGATTTAAAGTGAATACTCCGGAAATCATAATAGGGATAGTATTTATCAATTCATAATTTCGATCTAATTATGTTTATGTCATTGTAGAAAGATAGTGACTAATAAAAGGAACTATAAACATATAAACATCCATAATTAATGAAGGGATATTCTGCAAGAATAAATTAATGAATCTGGTGTTGAATTTAATCAGTTCTTAATAATATTAAGGAAGTTGAACCAGGTTATGAAAAATAATATCTCCCGCATAGAATGACCTATTAATCCACCAAAAGGTGTTACTATTTTTTATCAATTCTTGCGGCAACACCCTCCATCATTTAGTGAAACTAAAAATCCATTAGTAGCTGAACAATGATTCATGTAAACAGAGAAGATCACTATCTATTTGGGAATTAGTGAAAAGGAAATTTGTTTTATGATGATCTATCATCTTAATGGATATACGGACCATTGGTGGTCTCTAATTCAAAAAACTACTGAGAAATATAAGATCAATTACATAGAATTAGGGAATTTTAAGGTGGTATTCCATGAAAAATAATTCCCTTATGAATAGTGCTAAAAAATGAAATAAAATTCCTCAATTTCATTCAAAATTAGTAGTAAAAGTTTGTTGAATATGAAGAAAACATTACAATGTTAGATGGAAACATTGTGGACTTTGTGTTAAGATTTGTGGTCCTTAGACCAACTATTTGTACTTTGATTACATATATACATTTTGTGTATTGAATATTAATAGAACTTCTTATTATATATTGTTCATTATTTTTCATGGATCTAATGTAGTAATGGCCTAGGGTATACATCGCATTGATATGTTCATAGTAATCACCTTCTATGATGAGATCCTTGATGTGCTATAACAATATTCTTAAATATAATTATGTTTCCAGATAACAGACTATCATGGGGCACATAGTAAATAGACAATTAGTTGTGAATAATCATAAGTGGATAAGGCTTCTTCTCATGATGTCCACACTTGGTAATCTCTATGATAGGAATTTATGAGAACATAATCACCAGTAGAAATTACACATGTTTTTGTGTTGTCATATATTCTCATCTGTGAGAATGTGTAGTGGTACTTAGACTTCAATACCATCATTGATTCATTTCATGACTAACAAAATTATATTTTATAACAAAAACTATTATACAATAAATTCACTGCGAGGTCAGGTACATTGGATGTGTTATAATTGACATGTCATTAATGGATAATTCAAGGAAGAATTTTCCCATTAAATCTTTATGGAAGATGATATACCATACCTTTTATTAGAATATAACTGTCACCATAAATTCTATGGACATGGTGTAACTGCATTTTTATTTGAGATATTCAAAGAAAGATGTATCAAGCATATAGGTTGGTGACATAGATTCTTGAAAATTCTATTTTTATGGATGATGAGTATGGTTTTTTTAATATATAAAAATGGAATAAAAATTCAATGTATGATGAAGTTACCATCATCCAGTGACTGGTAATAGAAGGAAAAAGATTTAAAGAGTTTAATATATACTCAAAAAGATAGGTGATGATACCTAGAGAATTATTATAGACTCATTGGTTGTCATTCACTTAGAAGATTATCCATTCTTGATGTGATGATTTTTAGTGAATTATTATGGACTCATTGGTTGTCATTTGTAATGATAATTCTCTATTATTTATGTGTTGATTCCTGAATAATTGTTATGAACTCATTGGTTGTCATTTAATAAGTCAATTCTCTGTAATCGGTGATGATTACTAGAGATTGTTTTTGGATTCATAGCATTCTATTTCACAGTTGAGAAATTCTCAATGTTATTAAATCACAAGATTTTGGAATTTTTTTAAAGTTTAAATACATGTTACAATTGTGTTTAAAGGTTTCACATTGTTACAACATTTTATAAGGTGAAGTACTTGAAAATATTCCTTTTCATAATGTAGTCATTTATAAAAGAAGATTTTTTGATTTTCAATACAGATTATTTAAATATTGCATGAGGAGTTTATATTTGATGAAGATCATGAAAATATTAATTATCAGGATGAATTGATTGTTGGAAGAAGAATTAATGATTTGAAAGAATTTTTCTTCATGTGGATGAATAATGGATGAGGTGTGATGGTATATTCAAACCATGCACTATACATATTTTTATGAGAAGAAAATTCCGCAACAGATGCATAAGCAAAGAAAAACCATCTAAAAAATCTTCATTGGATAATAAATAGAAGCATAAAATTAAGAAATATGTGAAACAAGATTCTCCCAAAAAGGATTATAGGTTGGATGATATGAATTTCATGTCAACCATAAAAATATGCTTCTACAATAGAAATAGAGGTCGTAACATGGAAAACTGAAAACAATCCATGGAAATGAATGATATCAACATGAAATTAAGGAGAATCAATCAATGATAAAAACAATAAGATAAGAATGATTGAAGACATTCCTTAATAATATTTTGATAAGTTATCTAAGAAAATTAACTCAAAATAATTGAAAAATTCATGTCTAATATCTAGGAATGAATCTATTAATAATGATTTATTAATCATCTTTCCTGATCAATTGTAAGTTTCTAGATAAATGAGGAAAGGCGGGGATGAAGCACTAGCCAGTGAAAAGGAAAAAGGAAAATAGGTTGTTCCACATGAATATATAAAATTTAATGAGAGGTTATTAACACATGAAAATTATAGTATCTCAAAAAAATTGTGTAGAATGTGAAACTAGGAAGTACATAATGAAAATAATTGTATAACTATTTTACCAGCTCAATGGGAGATGTTAAATATAGAAAAAAGTTCCAAGGGAAGGTAAGTAAACATTGAAAGAAGTAAGGATAAGCAATCCACACAAGATGAAGGTGAGTGGGAGATAAGTGTCTATGATGATAATGAAAGATCTAAATGTCAAATGTAAAGGAGACACAATCATAAATAGTACCAGAAACATTAGATCTACAAGGAAAAAAGTCATTGGGTTGAGAAAAAATTCTCATCCATGTTTCTCTGATTAAGAATCTCATGAGTGTTCCATATTATTTCATTATTCTGATGTATTATTTGTGTTCACATTATAGAAAATTTAAGGTGAATTTTATTATCAACATTATAATTGAGTGAACAATGTGAAATAAAACAAGTTGGAATTAGTATTCAACATTTTTTACAATCCTTAATTGTTCCACAATGGTAGAGTATAATCATTAATATCTTGAATACTATCTGATGAAATTTTCCACCATGTAAAATGGAAGTAAGTGAACCCCATTAGGGGGATAAAACAAATTGGAGGTTATATAAAGGAATATTTCATGAATATCTAGAAATTAATGCCATCCTAATAGAATTTGAAAATAGAGGTAACCCAATTATAGTTATTTTCATTGTATTGATTATAAATATTATCTGTATCTAGGGGGAGTGTTTTTTGATGAGTAAGATCATGGAAAGGGCGAGTAAAATATTTTTGCAATTGTAATTACAAACGTTTTTATTGAAGTGTGAAAGAGAATATATTACTTGATAAATTTGTTTCATACAACCCCCTCTTTGAGGAATTAATATCTAATGAGAATTAAATCACATTCATGATTATTAATGAAAAACATAAACATCCTTGGTCATATCTCACTAGTTTTATTGATTATGCTAGGATACATAGACTTAGAGTAGACCAACTAAAGGTTATTTTCTAAGTAACCCATGTGGTACCATCCTCCTCTAAAAAAGGAGAATTTATTTTAAAATTCCTTGAATGGAAGAAGAAAACCCTTACATTAATACTTTTCATTTATTATCAATGAGGGGGATAATGAACATTGACATTAAAAAAATCATATTGACAACAAATCAATTGAGGGAGATTGAAAAGCCCATGTGGATGATTCATGAGTATGCTTGTGTCTGTAGTCAATATATAAGAAGGAATCAAAATTCAATGTACAATGAAGTCCCCCATGATTAGGGATTAATCATGAAAAGAGAAATATAGAAATATTTTCAGATATACTAAAGAAAACTGGTGATGATGCTTGGAGAATTATTATGGACTCATTAGTTATCATTCACTAATAAAATTCTCCAAGAATTATTTGATGATGACTAGAGAATTTCTATTAACTAATTGGTAATTATTTTCAAAGAAAATTATCCATGATTGAAGACATGATACCTAGAGAATTGTTATGGGATCATTGGTTGTCAATTGGTAATATAATTATCCATAATTGGTGATGATTCTTGTAATTTTTTTGGAGTCATACCATACGATGTCATCCTTTTCAACATGTCATTAAATCAGATGATTTTTAACCATTTTTATGTCCAAAGACATGTTCAAATTGTGTTTAGAGGTTTCACATTGTTAAAACATTTTATAAGGGGAATACCAAGAAAATATTCATATGCATGATGCACACACTTGTGAAAGTAGATTTTTTTGTAAGAATTAATGGTTTTCAAGAATTTTTTTAGGTGGAAGAAAAATGTATAAAGAGAGGATTTTCATATTATCTAAGGTTTGAATTACACTTATATACCAAGTGAGCCTATCCTTGGACTACCCACAGGTGATAATAAGTGGTAAGAAGATCACATGAGCCCCATGGATAGGGTATAGGAGTAGCAGTGCTACCATGTAGGGTCGCACAGTGGTAGCCATAAATGGTATGTGGTAGTACCACGAGGGGGAGGAGATTTATAGAAGAGGTAGTTTCTATGTGGTTTCAATATGGGATAAAAATTCCCAAGTATTTTTCACCCACTCATTAAAATAAGTACAAAACCTTATCCATCTGATAATGCCGATATGAGTCGTCTGATTGCCTCACTAAATTGTATTCATCATCAAGTATCCCATAGCACTCTAGTACATCAGAGAAATAGATAAACCACCATAAATAGGATTTATAATTATTCTGTGATGTTTACAAGGAGATGAGAGTCATTTTATCATCTTTACATCATGCATGAAACTATGTATTTCATGATGCAAATAAACTGAAAGGACTCGTGTCAGATGGATGAAAATGTGAGTTGTAGACGACATTCAAGAAATGGTTGAGTTCGACCTTCCAAAGATGAGAATAATGAGATAACTCTATGCATGAGAGGATCTCACCATAAAGGATTATTTGATATTGCAAAGAAAATATACCACCATATTTGGAATCATAATAAAAGGAAACAATTGTTCAAAACAATGCTGAGATCTTAGGATCTTTGAATGTGTCATCAACACAACATAAAGATTATGACCTCAACTCGGATTTTTTTATCAAAGATGATTCAACAGACTCAACCTATAAATATTGAAGATCCTTAATAAGATATATGCTACTAATTGAGAGATATATATATCATACTTTTGAAAAATAGAGCACTGCAAAATGTGTTTCATGAAGAGTTGTTTCCATAAAGACTAAACTTTTGAAAAAGAAAAGGAAGAGTTGCATGTGGTCCTTCGACAAGTGCTAATATATCTAGAAGGATTCAGGAAGAACATGTAACATGAACCTCCCTAGTAACATGAAGAAGATATGTGCACTGCACGATGGAAATATTCCGACTCATAACTGATGTTAAAACAACCTCATCGTGATTCATGACGAACCTATTCCGTGAAGCCACTCAAGATAAGAAAATATGTATCCCCCTAGTTTTTGAGATGCATCAAGATCCCATGGGGTATTCTACATGTTCACTACACACTTATCCTATTTCATGAAGAATTTATATCCATGAATCATTCCGAGTTTTCATGTTTTTTAGGAGTTGTGAGACAATGTATCTTTACATTGTGTTCTCAAATAAAAAGAGGTATAAACCACATGGATTTACGTGTAGTTATAGTGTGAAAAAGGTATAATACTCCTACACCAATTTAGGTTTATGAAAATGAGGCTATGCATATACATATTCAGGTAACCCATGCATAGAACTCGGGAAGTGTGTGCATATTCAAAAGAGGGATGAGAAGGAGAACCATGATCACCATTTAGGTTTGTCTAAGATAGAAACTTATTTCATGTGAAACACATTAATGGATTCATAAAGTATCTTGTACATGTGAATATCATTTGAGATACCCAGAAGTAATATAATAATTGAATAAATTAATAAATTATATCATTTGTTATGTGTAAGTTGTGAATTTAGGAAGAAAGGAAGAATACAACCTGTATTGTGTAGATAAATCATCAATTAATAATTCTTAGAAGATAGTGAGTTAGAGACGAAGTATAATATTCAAATTATTAAAGATTATAAGTCTATAATTAATAAAATATTGTATATTAAATGTCTATCAAAGTCCCTCAGTTTAAGAAAAATATTATTTAGTTTATTGAAAGACATCCAGTGTTGTTGATATATCTTCTTCCGATGTTTATTGAATATATTTGAAGAAATGGTTGTGTTAGTACAAAAAATGGAATTTAATACTAGTGGAACAAGTATAAAGAAGAGCACTAACTCAAAAAAAAATTAATTCCTATCTGAACATTGTACACTAATTCTAGGTGTTTGTAATCAATTTATATTATAGTGATAATTGAATTCATGAATAACCATAGGTTGATCATGGTAAAGAAGTAGATATTTTTACCGAACCATGTACAAATATTTATGTACTACTACTTACATTATTATCTACATTGAATGTTTATAGGATTTTCAATAGCACACAACTGATCCATTCCACTTTACCAGGGAAGAGGTTCAAAAGTAGAGGGGTTAATTGAAAGAATGTTAAATCAGTAAAAAGTTGGGTAAAATGATTCAACCCCCTCTTAGTGTCCCTGCACAATCTATCTGGGCTCTACAATGTTCATCCTACATGATGAGATATTGCAATAATGAGATTATATTACACAGTGACCATTCATATTTTGTCTTTGTTGTTGGGTCATTAAGTTATTTATCTTGGGTTCCTTGAACCATTTCTAGATAGTAATCTTAAAATTCTGGTAATCCCACCTAATGCCAATAAGAATGAATCATAGAGGGTTACACACTATGTGTTTCAGATGATTTTGATTAAATTCTATTTAAGTTTAATTAATTTAAAAAATATTATTATCAAGATTGAGGGATAATTTTATTCATGCTCAATCAATAAAAAATATTTTTTTATTAATGAGATATAAGAAATAAATATTTATTTTGGTTTTCAATAAATACTAGAAGATTCTGAATGGACCAAGACTGTATTTGGTGAAAAATATTAATTAATAACCAGATTAAATAATATTTTTTATTGTGAAATTTGGTTCACACCATAAAATAATAACAATAATAATAATAATAATAATATTTGGAATGAGGTTAATTAAATATTATAATATTATTAAAGGTCTGTCATATGATTAAAAATTTATATCATAAACCTTATATGTACAAATATATGGTTATATCTATTGTGTATTGCATTCAAATATTGAAACATGAAAATAATTATGGATAAGGAAACTCTCTCTCAACTCCTCTGTTCTCTCTTCCTCTAAAGAATGGGATATAAAAGAGAGATCCCTTTAAGATCGAATTATAAGAAATCAACATGAATAATGTAAGATAATTGACTCAATGTGATAACACCTAGAGATTGACTGGCATTTCTCAAAGACTAAAGGATATTGTATGGATCACTTCTAGAGGGATTATATCATTGGATCCTCAGAGTGAAGCAAAGAAAAACCGAAATGGCCTTTTCAAATGATTGGAATATACATCGATGAAAGAACCCTGAGATCACATATTCATTTCTTATGATGTTAAATAAAGTAATTATAAATTCGACATGAAAGATCATTTCATGGGGTTTCGTGAAACTAAATATTTAATGAAAATTTAACATATCAAACACCACCACCACATGACTCCACTATTCTTAGAAAAATCAAGTAGTATTAGAGGGTTCTTGTCTAAATTTATAATTCTTTATTTGATTGTTGATCCATACACAATCGTGGGTGGGTTTTCATTTCATATTATTAATTATTTAATCCGTTTTAAATTAAAATGTTATCAACATATTAATCATGTTCATTTGGTGTTTAATTTTCTTAATGGTCTATCAATAGATGAATCATGACAGGGGATAATGTTGGGAACTGCCAAATTTTTTGTAGGTAAGATAGGGTTACATAGAATGTAACTAGAGTACACACTGTGTACCCTAGTAAACTTCACCTGGACATGCTGCGAGATACACGACAAAGACCATAGTTATTACAGAAGGCGTATGATGTGTGTTGACTATCCAAGCTTGAATATAGTATATTGGATCACATGACGTGTTTATAGCATACACGCCTTTTAGTTTTCATAGGTTATTGGCATAAATCATGTATCCATATGGTCATTAAACATGGTCAAACCATGCGAGACTGACATCCTGTTGTATTTATGATATAAACAATGTATATGAATTATAAATGCTATGGAATTCATCATTTACTGCATATTAAATACACACCATGTATTTTAGTGAGACCAGTAGACAAACAACATAATAGGTACATGGCATGTAGCTAGCTTGTACAAGTCATGTAATCCCATTGAGATGCACCCTGGAGACCCGGGAAATGTTTCTTTTGCACATGAAAAGTGGACACACGACATGTGTCTAACACATACACTCTGTGTAGTCTAGTAGAGTCAACACACTGAAGACCAATGAATGTAACCGAGTTACAACGAAACCAAGGTACATGACATGTATCTAGAGAGTACACACTATGTAGTCTCCCAATTAATATATAATTAAATTAAATTTAATTTAAATTGATGAATTAAAATCATATTTTATTGATTGGATCATTAAGTGTTTGAAAATTAAATATGTGTTTTAAATAATATTAATCTCTAAATTAATTTATAGTAAATAAATCTAAAACTATTGGTTATGCTTCTTATGTTCCATTAATGTTGTAACATCATTTATTCTAGATGACACTCAACAATACCTCAAGCCTGGTTGGTCACATGGAATCAAGCATATCTCCCCAAATGCCAAAATCTGCCAACTAGCAGTGAAGGTCTAGGGTGTGTCTGTGGATAGACTATTTCGTCATCACCAGAGTGTAACATAATGAAATATGAATATTAGTCAATACATTAATGTTGGAACCATGATCTTCCAATGCATGAATTGGAGTGTGGTTTGTGTCTGTTGTCAATCCTTAGTGGAAGTTCAGAATGTGTACCAGGTAAAGTGATCATACAGTTCAAGCAGACAATAGTATTGAAGGTGGCACCGTTTTCTAGTGTTTGAAAAATTTGTGGGCCTCAAACTATGAAAAAGAAGACATGGATTGTTGGTAAAAGGAGGTGTGCAGAAAGGGGAATTGGTGTGAGAAAAAGGAGGGTTGTGCGTGAAATATTTGATTTAGATGCGAAAAATAGCGGCGTGCGCGAAAAACATCGTGGATCACGAAAAACAGAGTGGTGTGTGAAAAATAGAGTGGTGTGAAAAATAATGGAATGAGGTTTTTTGAGAAAATAGTGTTTCGGAATCAGAACATCGAACAAGGGAAAAGGCACGGGCTGTGTGAAAAATCTGGAGATATGCGCGAAAAACGATTCCTGCGCGAAAAGTATTGCGCACCGAATGAGGGGTTTTTCGCACCAAGATGGGTTTTGCACGTGGGGGTTTGAAATGCCTATAAATAAGAGGTGACTCACATCATTTCATATTTTTGATGACTTAGAGAAGATCCGAGGTCTGATGTCCGTAAAAGTTTCCCGTAAAGGTGTTCGCGCGAAAAATTCTGAGCTTGGCGAAAAATTTCAGGTTGCGTGAAAAATTTTGTGCTGCACGAAATATTTCTGTATGCTCGAAAAAACTGAGTTGTACGGAAAATTCCAGGCTGCGTGAAAAACCCAGAGTTGTGCGTAAAAATTGAGGCGGCATGTAAAAGATTCTGTTGCACGGAAAAGGGTGTTGTGGTGCGAAATATTTTTCCGCGCGAAAATAAAATATTGCACGCAATAGGAAGGCCTTGCGTGGAAAGGGTTGGTGCTGTGTGAAATTGTCAATGGAACTTGTTTTCACGTTCTGGTTATCCGGTTCAGTGGTTTAGTGCATACATGCACATCATTTCCAGACATCGATGCAAGAAGAGTATCGTGTTAAGAAGAGGAAAAGACTTCAATGAAAATCTATTGAAGAGACCCCCACGTCTATAAACTTATTGGGACTTCACCAAAGGTAGTGAGCTAGAGGGAGTCAATGGGAGTGACCCGATGGATGCAGTGGGCTATCCTTGAACATTTGAAAAGGTAGTGATCCTAGGACATAGTGACTGTTCCCGAACCTTTGCAATCCACAACTTGTGAAAAATAGTGGAATTATGTACGACTGACAACCTATTAGTGTATGCTCTTTGGACATAGCCCTTAGTATTGAACCAAGTAAAATGTGATGTGTAATCTCTTTGCATGTGAATGTTTGATTTCTGATCATTTCAATAATATAGGTTTGACTAGTTCTTACCAATGCTGGAACAAGATCCATCAATTTTAAAAGAAAAGTTGACACCCTGATTCACCCCTCCCCTCTCAGGGTGTCCTGGGGTCCCACAACTTGTATCAGAGGCAGGTTGATGTTGTTAGATCTATCCTTTGTCATCATGGATAATGCAATCAATGCTAGGGGAATACCTCTTTTCAATCGAATTAATTTTCAGATTTTAAAGAACAGAATGAAATCTCATTTATGATCCATTGGAATGGAAGTCCTCTTTACTACTATGCAAGGAATACAAGTTACTAATCCAATAGGGCTTTCTATGAATGATATAGAAAAGAATGTTTTTGGTGCAGATGCTAAATCTCATATTGCTATCACAATGACTCTTTCAGATCAGATCTATCTAAAGATGATGAGTTGCACCTCAGCAAAGTCTATGTGGGATAAACTTGAAAAAATTTATGAAGGAGAAAAAAAAGTGAAGGAGGAAAAACTTCAAGTCTTACACAATAGGTTTGACGATCTAAAGATTCATCCTAATGAGAATGCAGATTCACTCTTCAATTGAATTACTAAAGTAGTAGGATAAATTCGAGGTATTGGAGAGGAAATCAAAGACATTGATATCGTAAGTAAAATCTTAAGAAGAATTCCTCCTATGTACAATGAAACAGTGTCAACCCTTGAAGAAAGAGGTCTATCTAAACTATCTTTGGATGATATGTTATGTATTATAGTGGAATATGAGATGAGAGTCAAACCCGCAGATGCCACGACTCGTGTAAGAAAAGAAATGGAATTATAAGCCATGGAAAAACTGAAAATTTCAGAAGATAGTAGGGGTGAAGATGATGAGGAAAAAGATAATTTCTCTCTCATATCCAAGAAGATGAAGAAGGGAAAAGGTAAATTTAAAGGTAAGATACCTTTGTAATGTTTTCGTTGTAGAAGAGTGGGACACATTACCTCTCAGTGCCAAAGAATGTTTGATGATGATGAGAGCGAAGAAAAAGACATCGAGAAGCCTCAGAAAAGGTTTTCCAAAAAGGGACACTTCAAATCTGAAAAGAAAATACAGAAGAAGATTTTTTTCTGTGAAGAAGATGATGATGATATTGAATTCTGTGATGAAAAATAACCTGAATTTAAAATAGAAAACCACACTTCCAGGATGGATACCATTGAAAATCCATAACCATCGATCAATAAAGGTAGAGATAATCAGATTACTCCTCATGGTGATCCAAAGATTCAAATTGAGGATTCCTTTTCCAAGATTGAGAATAAATGTAAGAGAAGCAATAAGTAGAAGGAAATGGTGGAAAAATCATCAGAATATGTTGGTGAGATTGAAGCAGAAATTGAACGACTAGAAGATTGTGAGAGTTTAGTCTTTAATATTTGAAAGCACAGATGACACTGTGTAACTAAAGCATAAAATTGAAGAATAAGATAAGGTCGAAAATGACCTTTCATCTAGACTGGAAGAGAATTACAATATAGTTCAAGGTCTTGAGGAAGAAGTTGTTAATCTTATGAGTAAAATTGAATGTCAATTAACCACAAATGAGATTAAGAAGAAAATTCATTTTGGAAGATTCTCAGATGTATAATTACTGGAAAGATCCAAGTGTGGTTCAGATGGGGTTAGAAAAATATTGAGTGATCAAAGACCCTCTTGCATGGGAAAGAGTGGAATTGGATGTAAAGATGAGACATCAACTGCTGGAAGTGAAGAGATCCAATAGAAAGATAAGATAAAGGATGGACATGTTGAAACATTGCCTGATGTGCTGAAAAAGTAACCCTCAATCCAAACTATAATAAGAACTGAAAATTATCCTCAAACCTTTAGAAACGAGAGGCAGTCCAACTATTCTCCCAAGGAAGAATTCATGAGGATAAATTCAAGTGAGAAGACATTTCCTCTCATGAAGTGTCAGTTCTGTGGCTATCTGGGCCAAACCATGTCAAATTACGAAGAGACAATGAGCTAATTGAATGGGGAAGATTTGGGACATCAACAAAGCAGACCGACTTCATATCCTCCATATCATATAAGAAATAGTTTCTATGGATACTATTTTCATTTTTCTAACTTTGGACATAATTCTATGTGTTGCAGGAAGAGATTTAATAGGAGAGATTCATACAACTCTCAGAGATGGGTCAATATTGACCCTCCTGATGGTGTTGATCTCAAAAACAGGTTTTCTCCTCTAGAAGAAGATTATCGGTATGAATAATTTGATTATGTGGAAGAAATAATTAGAAGGCCATTGATATCTTATACTCAATCCAATATCTCTTGGAAAGAAAAGAAGAAGATCGAGAAATCCAACCTTGTAGAGGTGGCCCTCAAAGCTTCAAAAATAAACAGTACCGGGATATTGGATAGTGGTTGTTCGTCTCATATGACAGGTAATGATGGCCTGTTAACAGGTATCAAAGGGAAGGTTGATGGTATAGTACGATTTGGTAATGATAGAGCTCTGAAAATCAAAGGTAGTGGAAGTACAGAATTTTCTAATGGAGAGCTAAAGAAGACTGAAGTCCTTTATGTAGATGGCCTACGTCATAATCTACTCAGCGTGATTCAACTCTGTGACTCAAGCTTATAGTTACTTTTAATCATAAACGTTGTACTATCAAGGGAAAAACAAGCAATTAACTTATGAAGGGATGCAGAACATAAGGCAACTTGTATTAGGTTGATAGTAAAGAAAATTTTTGTTTCATGACTTTTGAAGAAGAAAAAAATTTGTGGCATTGGAGAATGGGACACATCAATCAACAAGACATGGAGAAAATATAAAAACTAAGGATTGTCATGGATATTCCCAACTTGAAGCATGAGCATGAAAAGTCTTGTGATGCTTGCATTCATGGGAAGCTGGTTTGCAGTTCATATTGGCCAAAGAAGAAAATTGCATCTCATCTTCCTGATCTAATTCATAAAGATGTATGTAGGCCGATAAATGTTGCTGGAACTCATGGAGAAAGGTACTTTGTCCTTTTCAAAGATTATTATAGTAGAATGGCATGTGTAATGGTCATTCAAAGGAAACGACAAGTGATTGACTGAATGAAAACGTATCGGAGAATCGTCGAAAATGATACTGGACGAACAATAAAAGTGTTGTGATCTAACAATGGAGGGGAATACAGGTCCATTGAATTTGAAAATTACCTGGAGAAGAATGGGATACAACATGTGGTAGACGCTGTGAGAACTCCACAAAAAAATGGAGTTGTTTAACGTAGGAATCGACAGGTGAACAACATGGCACAAACTATGCTGTTTGAGAGTTGTATTCCACGACATTACTAGAAAGAGGCTATTCAAGCTGTAGTATATATTCAAAATCTAAAAGGACTTTATATGGGTGAGACTAAGACACTATATGAATTATGGAATGGAAGGAAGCCCTATTTGAAATACTTTCGTGTTTTTGGAAGTAAATGATTTATCAGGAACAAAGAAGGAAATAAAGGGAAGTATGGTGACAATGCAGATAAAGGAATTTTCCTTGGATACTCAATGAACAACAAACCCTACAAGTGTTTCAGCAACCGATTAGGAAGGATTGTGGAAAGCAGGGATGTTAAGATCATTGAAGAGAAAACTACAAATACTTCACAGATTTCATATGCTGATTTGATAGAAAGTGAGGAAGAAAATGAACATAGAGAAAATATAAAAACAGGAATATAAGAAGGTGGAAAAAACACTCGGAAGTCACATAATGATGTTGACTTAGAGGAAAAATCAGAAGAGGAAACCTTGGCTGCAAAGAATGCAACTGAACCTCACAAGAGAATTCGAAGAGTTGAGACTGATCCATCTAACACAATTGGGGATATAAGTGCACCCACAAAACATGGAGGATAAGGAATAACATGCAATCTGAATTTCTGTCAGTTGTGGATCCATCCTCATTTGGAGAAGCAGAAAATGATGAATAATGGGTGAAATACATGAATGAAGAGTTAGATCAGATTGACATGAATCAGACATGGGATCTTGTCCCGAAGGTCACAATGTGATTCGTACAAAATTCATCTTCAAGAACATGTTTGATGATCATGGAAGTGTTATTAGAAACAAGGCATGACAGGTATGTAAATAATACTCCTAGATTCAAGGTATTGATTTTGAATAAACCTTTTCTCCAGTGGCTAGACTGGAGTCAATCCAGATTTTCCTTTCCCTGGCACTCCAAATAGGATATAAAGTATATCAAATGGATGTCAAGAAAACCTTTTTGAATGGTTCACTCAAATAGGAAGTCTACATTGAACAAACATTGGGTTTTCTTCTTGGTGTTGATGAAACAAATGTTTACAAACTAAAGAAAGCTCTATACGGTTTGAAGCAGGCACCACGAGCATGGTATTCCTGGCTGGACTCTTATCTAACGAAGTTGGAATTCAAAAGTGGCGGAGTAGATCACAATCTATATGTGAAGAATTCTCCAAAAGATCAGTTCATGGTTCTAGTCTACGTTGATGACATTATATTTGGTGGAAATAGGCACAAATCATTGGATGAATTTTCCAATCACATGAAATCAGAATCTAAAATGTCTATGATTGGGGAGCTCACATATTTTTTGGGGATACATGTGATTCAAAAGAAGGATTACACTTTCATTTCGCAGGAAATGTATGCAAGAGAGATTCTGAAATAAGTTTAATATACAAGACTCCAAACCAATGTCAACTCCAATTGATGTTGGAACCAAACTTGGAAAGCATGAGGATGAGACATCTGTAGATCCCCCCATGTATAAGAGGATAATTGGGAGCCTACTATACCTGACAGTGACATGACTAGATATTATCTTTGCAACCTGTCTAGCGGCCCTCTTTTAGAGTAATCCAAAGGGGGAACATATGGCGGCAATTAAAAGAATCATGAGGTACATTCAAGGTACTCATAACATTGGGCTATACTTTGCTGCAGGAAGGGAAAGAGAATTATCAGCATTTTCTGATACTGACAGGGCTAGCAATGTAGTGGACAGAAATTCCACCAGTGGTAGAGCATTCTATATTGGGAATAAATGTGTTGGATGGTTGAGAAAGAAAAAAGAAAGTAATTCTCTTAGTACTACTGAAGCTAACTATATCTCCGCCACAAAGTCATGCACTCAACTGCTATGGATGAAGCAACAACTAACATATATTGGTGATGAGGTGAAGCAATAAATGGTAATTTACTGTGATAACAAGAGCACCATTAATCTTATAAATAATCCTCTTAAGAATTCTCATAAAAAAACATATTGAAATCAGGAATCACTTTATCAAATAAAAATTTGAGCAAGACATTATTAGAATGGATCATGTGGGAACTGAGGAGAAAGTGGATGATATCCGGACCTCACCACCATAAACGACTTTGTTCGAGAAGCATCAGTTGAACCATGGTGTTCAGCCACCTCCCAGTGCATAAGGAGGTTACGAAATACCCCTATCTCCGGTTATGTTAACTGTTTTTAATCTATTTATGGATGGGATGTAGGTTTGTGGGGGAGATACTATCTAGGGAGAGTGTGTTTTGAGCTGGACAATGAACAATTACCGGTCTTTGGGTTTATTGTCAATGGCGGAGAAAGGAATAAATTGAGGCATGTTCAGGCATGTAATGCTTCTATGACACAATGAGAATTCAGTGTCGGTGATAGGATGAGAAGGATGATAAGGAATACATTGGACATTTAATGATTCTATGACACTGTAAGAGAATTTCTTGGGTGTCATCGAGAATTCCAAAACATGGGAACCTAATTAAAGATTCCTCTCTTATTTTCTACACTGAGCATTGCTCACGTAGACTTAGAGTGTTGGCTGAGATGATTCTTACGTTTGTGGTTTGCATATGGCTGGTTCTCTACTGAATTTATTTACTGATTACCAACAAACCTAAAGGGGGAGATTATTGGAACCACGGTCGTCCTATGCATGAATTATAGTATGGTTTCTGTTTGTTGTCAATCCTCAGTGGAAGTTCAGAATGTGTGCTAGTAAAGTGATCATACAGTTCAAAGAGACAAAAGTATTTAAGGTGGAACCATTTTTCAGTGTTTGCCAAATTTTTGGACCTCAAAATTGGAAAATGAAGACATGGATTATTGGTAAATGGATGTGCACACAAAGAGGAAGTGGTGTGCGAAAAAGGAGGGTTGTGCGCGAAATATTTGAGTTGGGCGTGAAAAACAGCGGCGTGTGTGAAAAACAACATGGAATTCAAAAAATAGAGTGGTGCGTGAAAAATATCGTGGTGTGAAAAATACTGGAGTGAGGTTTTTCGAGAAAATAGTTTTTCAGAATCAGAATGTTGAAAAATGGAAAAGGCATGTGCTGCACAAAAAATCTGGAGATGTGCAAGAAAAACGATTCCTGCACGAAAAGTATTGTGCGCCGAATGAGAGGTTTTTTGCACCAAGATGGGTTTTATGGGTGAGGGTCTGAAATGCCTATAAATAAGAGGTGACCCCTCTCATTCTGTACTGTTGATGACATAGAGAAGATGTGAGGTATGATGCACGTAAAAGGTTCGCGTAAATGGGTTTGCGCGAAAAATTATGAGCTGCGCGAAAAATTCCAGGTTACATGAAAAATTCTATGCTATGCGAAATATTCCGGTTTCCGTGAAAAAAACCGAGTTGCGTGGAAATTTCTGGGTTGTGCGAAAAATGCAGAGTTGTGCGTAAAAATTGAGGTGGCACGTAAAATATTCAGTTGCGTGAAAAAGGGTGTTGTTGCGCAAAATATGTTTCTGTGTGAAAAGGAAATATTCCACGCAATAGGAAGGCCTTGCACAAAAAGGGTTGGTGCTGTGCGAAATTGTCAGTGACACTTTTTCGCACGTTTTGGTTATCCATTTCAGTGGTTCAGTTCGTACAAGTTCATCGTTTATGGACATCGATGCAAGCGTAGTCTCATGCTATGAAGAGGGACAGACTTCAATGCAAATATATTGAAGAGACACTCACGTCTATAAACAGATTGGGGCCTCACCAAAGGCAGTGAGCCAGGGGGAGTCAATGGGAGTGACCTGAGGGACGCAGTGGGCTATCCCTAAACATTTGTAAAGGCAGTGAGTCTGTGAAAAAGTGACTGTTCCCAAACCATTGTAATCCACAACTCGTGAAAAATAGTGTAATTAGGTATGACCGACAACCTTTCAGTGTATGCTCCTTGGATGTAGCCCTTAATAGTGAACCAAGTAAAAAGTACTGTGTCATATCATTGCATGGGAATGTTTGATTTTTGATCATTTAAATCATACATGTTTGACTAGTTCCTACCAACATGGGAACAAGATCCATTAATTTTAAAAGAAAAGTTGACACTCTGATTCACCCTTCCCCTCTCAGGGTGTCCCGGGGTCTTAAACATAAGAAGTATAATAGTCAGATAATAGATAAATAACTAGAATATAAAATAATTCCAAAATTATCTCATATACAATGATAATCATGGCATGTGCCTAAAAAACATCTAAAATAGTTAAAAATAAATACAATACAATACATGTCCCAAAATAAAAAAAAATTACTATTCCCTGATAGCATCATGAGCCTCAACCCAACCCCATTCTCCCATAATCCTATGCATGTCACAAAATAAGGCATCAGACTACAGGCGCTTTCCCCTACCCCTACCTGAATCAAAAAAGTCTATCTGGGTACCCAATGGCAGAACGAACTTGGTGTAAGGTACAATCCAAGTTGGTAACCACCCAAATATTTATAACAATTCAATATGTGCAATATAACAATCTAATGTAGAGTAAAATGTAAAAAAGGTAAGTAGTATGAAAATAAGTTTTTCATTGCATGTATACTAATGAACCGATAATACTGAATATCCTTACAAGGATCCTTGCAAAACAAGGGTCAAGTAACTGTATTAATGAGGATTCATGGTAAAATAATGGAAAAACCATATCCAAGCTACATAAACCATTTCAAATAAAATCCATGGCCTTAATGTATATATAGTAGTGTCATAAAAACCACAGTGAAGCCGTATAATAATGTGTATCCCATTTACTATGGTACTTATATATAATCAAAGTGACCGACCAAGAAGAGACATATCCAAGGTGTAAAAGACCACATAATCCCCATCGAGTCCCAAGAGAATCTCAATGGAAACTCTGTTTGTCTTGATTTGGTGTCCAAGGAGCATGTCTACCAACCATGTCCACTATGAGACCAAGACAAACCAGATCTTAGGGGATTCAAATCCCAAGGAATTCCACAGAAATAACAATCAAGTAGAGAAATCTATCCAAGGCATCCAGTACTATGTTCAAGACCCATAAGAGAAATGTGTATGACATCTAATGGAATCATTCATCATTCGATCCATTTATCAATTCATATCATATGAGTTTACCCACTCATATAAAAATTCACATCCCAAAACTATAAAAAGGATACCTACTCGTTTTACCATTTACATTCAAATTAAACCAATGAGTATATCCACTCATTAAAAAGGCCTTATAAACCATTTGATCTATCCCATAATTGAATATCATATTAGAACATGGTAAGGGAGGAAAACCAAATCATCATTAAGGAATTAGGTTCTATTAAATTAATTATTGGATTCTTCTAAATAGGAAATCTCAAATCACACCCCTTAGGTGGTTCATCATTAGGAAAAGGTAAGGAAAATTAATTTGGCACACCCCATGGGTGTCCAAGGATGATAAAAAACCTCCAAATCACTTAATAAAAATAAAGGGAATCCAACAAATGTTCCATTAAAATTAATTTAATTAATCAATTCATTTATCAAGTCGTTCTAGAAAGTATGGTGACCAACATAAGATGAACTAGTTTAATAAATAACTAAACAAGACAATAAGGGTATAGAAAACCAGCCATAGCTCGATAATAGAGTGCTCCTCCATTATCAACTCCCGATGCAACGTAGATCAGAATAAAATTGAATAATGGTTGAATAAAAAGAAATTAGGGTGAATTAGATTGCACTTAAATAGCATAACCGGTACCAAGTAAAATGAAGAATGACAACAAAGTAATTGAGTACTCAATGATGCAAGTCTAATGAGATGTTCAACACTCTAATCTGAGATTATATGGAGGAACATGATCAAATGCTATCTTAGGAATCAAAGGATCTTTAAAAAGGATTATGCTTTTCAATGGACGAAAAGTGAGAAATTAGGTTGAAATTAATAGATTAATTAGGGGAAATGTTTTGGTTTTACCCAATTTACTGGGTCACACAGTTTTGTTGCAAGATTTTACAAACCATGTAACAATTGAGTTCCCTTTGTTTTATGAATGGGGCACCCCAAACTATTAATGCATATGATTTGACAAACTATATGCAAACCATGAAGAATTACACTGTCAAAAGCCTAGAGTTTTTCCCACGACCGTGCACCCAAAATCACATGGTTTGTCTAACTGTTCAGCCTTTAGGACTCCAATATCTATCCATTCATTGTCAGAAGGTAGTATGCAACCTTCCCCACATAGTTTCTATGAACTGTGCGATATGACTATTTCACCCCAAATGTTGGGTTCCAGACTTCGAAGAGGCCCCAAACACACTCAATACACTCATGACCTAAAAGGGTACTCATGTTAGGAAATAAATAAGATTTTAAATTAAAAAAAGATCTAAACATCATACAAAAACTTGGTTTCTTTTAATCATCCACATAAATAAATTCATCCCTAAATTTACTTACTGATGAAAAATCCTTCCACAGAGAACATACATTGACCTCATTCTCCAAAGTGTCTTTCTATAAATGTTCATTCTTCCATAAAACATGTACTAAAGATACTTAATGGCCTTGAAGAATCTTCATACACCATTAAATGATATGAATCAGATGCTCCTCAAAGGATGCATCGACCTATAACTCATTATCCTTAGGATGATAAGAATGTGACAGGTCTAAATTATAATAGTGTAGTTGATATTTGTTGAAGATATCACACATGGCCTGATACCTATGAGGCAACTGTAACCGATATTCTATTGGTCTGGCACTATCTAGAATCTCAAACAACCCATAAAATTGTGGTGAAATATTACACTATCTCTTGATCTATTTGTGTTCCAACCACACTAAAACACATAAAAAGACCTGATCCTTGACCTCAAACTCTAGAGGTATTCTACAATGGAAGAAAAAATTTATGTTGAGGCTATGTAGAAGCCATATTATTTCTAATCAATTGGACCTGTTTAGATGTATATTGCATGAGCTACGGTCTTATTAAATCTACCTCACCTGCCACAAACCAACATAGATGTGATCGACATGTCCTACTATAAAAAGCCTTATAAGGTTCCATCTCTATCATTTCTTGATAGATATTGTTGTAGTAAAACTCAATAAGGGGTGTATTCCTCTCCTAAGAGCCCCCAAAATCTAGGACGCACGCTCAAATCATATACTTAATCACTTGTAATATATAATATGACTATCCATTAGTTTGAGGGTGGCATGCGGTGCTCAAAAGCAGTAGTGTACCAAATATTCTATACAATCATCACGAAATGAGATGTAAAATGGTAATCCATAACTAGAATTATACTGCATGGGACCTTGTGAAGTTGTACTACCTCACATATTTGCAACCTATGAATCTCATCAACACCAAAGAAATTATTAATCAGTAGGAAATGAGAAACCTTCATGAGATTATCAACAAAAACCCACACAACATCACTACCTCGAGGAGACCTCAATAACCTATTCACAACAACAAACCTGACATCATCCCATTTCCACTCAAGAATAGGTAACTACTACAAAATTATTTCTAGTCACTAATGTTTTTACCCAAACTACTATTAGGTGAAATTATTCATAACAAAACCAGCTACAATATATTTAAACCTAGACAATAGTACTGACAACATAAGTCACAGTACATCATGGAGACTCTGGGGTGCACTTTCCAGTATGAGGCATGAAACTCCCACATCAGATCCTTGTGTATGTCCACTTGAACCCACATGTGACAATGGATAAATTGGATCTCATCCTTGCCTATGGTTCTACGAGGAGGTAAGTCCTCACCTACCACATTATCCCATATGACTAGAACCTTATAATCGGATATTAACCTCATACCCAATCTATCTATCATTGTATAGGTCACAGTTATGGACAAAAAAAATTATTCACCTAACCTTACTTCACCTCCAATTTCATCTCAAATAAAAAAGCCATAAACTGCCACTTTCTATTGGCCTACTGAAATGCCTGTATCTGAGTCCCCATGCTCTGTGCATCATCCAATGCACTTCCCTTTCAAAGAATTTAGGAAGGATCTAAGTCAAAAGACTATAAATATTAAACCCAACTTCACTGCCTCATATTCAAATCACGCTTTTTAAACATGTACTTGATGATTTTTTGGTTCGTGTACACCAAAAAATGAACTCAATGTAAGTAATGTATCCAACAATGCCAAGCATGAACAACTGTAGCTAACTCATGATCCCACATTGGGTAATTTCTGTCACAATGCCTTAACTATGAAGACCCGTATGCCATGAATCTACCCCTGAATCATCAATTATCTATGATTGATACCTGATGTGTCATAATAAACAGTGTAGATTTTTACCTACTCTGGAAGAATCAGGACTAGTGTTGAAGTTAGTCTCCCTTTAGGCTTTTGAAAGGATGCATCACATGCATAAAACCATAAAAACATCACACCCTTCTTAGTCAATCCTACGAGTAGCACTTCTAGGATTTAGAAGTCCTATATAAAATTACTATAATAAATTTATATCCCTAATAAACTTCATATATAAAAGACATTATTTGGATAATATCATGGAATTGTTTCTCTCACCATATCTAGGTCAATTTATACTCCTATCTCACAGATAATGTGACCCAGAAAGTGAATTTGATCCATCCAGAAGTGTCACTTTATGATATTGGAAATTAAATGACACTCACTCAGTGTATCTTAAATGACATCAATATGGTTTTCATGGTCATATCGATTGAAAGAATACACCAAGACACCATCCATGAAAACCACTACATACGAATTTAGATAATGATTGAAAACTTGGTTCATAAGTGCTATGAAAAATATTGGGGCATACATGAGATTGAATGACAAAACAAGATACTTTTATAGGCCAAACCATCTATGAAATATTGTATGAGGTATGTTTTTAGGATGAACACACACTTAGGGATATCTATTTCTTGAATTAATTTTTGAGAACACCAATGCTCTTCAAATATAATCAAAATGGTCATTAATCTATGGTAGCGGATATGAGTTTCTAACCATCACCTGGTTCAATTTCTAGTAATCCACATATAGCCTAAGGTTACTATCTGATTTTTTATCAAAAAAGTATCTGTTAACCCCATAGTGAGGTATTGGTTAGAATAAAATCATTTTACTGCAAACCCTATAGATGCCTCTTGAGATCTTGCAACTATGTCATAGCCATCATGCGAGGAGTAATTGATATCAGTGTAGATTCTGGAACTAGCTTGATGATGGATTACTCCTCTATCTCATAAGATAAACCAGAAAATTCATCTGAGAAAAAACCCTTGAAACAATCTTGCACTATAGGAATGTCCTTCTGATGCACTCCCTGATCATCCAAATACAAACTATCCATCTGGGATGTCATCCCACCCATCCCATGATGTTGTGGTCCAGTTTGACTTTCCTGGACATCCAATTCACCCCAGTGAGTATAAACTATTCCCTCTATGGATGAGAAAGTCACACAATGAAGATAAAATTCAACATATACTCGATAAGACACTAGATAATCCATTCCTAGAATTATGTCAAACCTGGTCATCTTGAGGAAAAATTGATTCTAGATGAAGTGAATCCGACCGAACTCATGGGGGAACTCCCTACACTAATGTAAATCCTTTATTCTAATCCCAAAAAGAGTGTCTAGAATCATAATTCCATGTGAAAACTGTATAACAAGCCCATGGATCTTCAAAAAAGGAACCAATATAAAATCAGGAGATTCTCCTGTGTCAAAAAGAGAAGATACAGGAGTTGAGTCTACAAATATATTACCTCTCACTATAGATGTTTTGGTTCCCCGATCCTTAGGTGTATTCTGTAAAAAAATAGATTTTCCCTAAACCACAGCCCTGTGAAACAACCTCACTACCCAATGTAGGCCCTCTCTACTTTTTTAACATGACTTGTGTCTGACTACCTTAGCCACGACCATAATTTTCTTTGCCTAATTGACTGATACTTCTCTAGAACACTACGTTACATGAAGCTGAGAAACCTACTCCTAAACATGGGCTTGAAGCTAAAACAAACCACTCACTACTAGAGGGAATGTAACAGCCCGAGATTTTATGAAAAATATTCTTTTTTATTTCACTAATGTCTTGTGTTGTACGCTATACCAAAAGGATCTTGCACAACACACATCCTTGACTTGCCTTGCATTACACGCAATCACAACCTTCCTCGATAGCGTGTGTAATACGCAATACCGAGTTTCACTAAACAACGATATGCTATTAAAATATTATTAAAACTAGCCGGTATGAATAGTAATAACCACTTTTTAAAATTCTGTAAATCTTATTTTTCAAAATGAACTTAATTTTTGGATTTGGAGTATCGAATTTAGCCTAAGGTGAAATTTTGGTACATTTCGGATAACTTTCATATTCTGATGAATAGTGAAAATTACTAAATTATAATTAAAAACAACTTTTTTAATCGAAATAATTAATAGTGATAAATTATTAATTTGAGTGGTTTTAAAGTATATTTAGAATATATTTTTACAATTTAATACAATGTTGGTCATTGGTTGTAATTTCACATTTAAACCAGACATAATCAAGTGTCAATCTTTTGATATATATTGTTTCCTAAAAACACGCTATTTATTTTAACAGCGGGATTTAATTATAAAATTAATTAATGCCACTTATATGTTATGAATTTGGTAAAGTAGACTTCATTTTTGAATTCGGAATATGAAATATAGCTTAGGACGAAATTTTGACATTGTTCTGAAAAACATCAATTTTTGATGAATAGTGAAACTACTAAGTGGTAGTTAAAAAAACTGAATTTTTCATAAAACTTAATTTTACCGCTTCTGTGAATGGAATTTCAAAAATCCTACAGACACGGTTGATATCAGTAAGTAAAATGTGGTTCAATGAGATAGAAATAAATTTTTGGTGAATAGTAACTTTTTACTTTTTTTTTACCACGGTTAATAGTAAATAGGGTAACTAAGGGTAAATATGATATTACTATTACCCTAACACATGTCCTAATTCTATTGGATAAGTGTAATTCGACCAAAAACAACCTTATGAATATAATATGACCATTTAGGTCCACTTGGATTAGATTATGACATTTAATATTATTTTATTTAATGAATAGTTAAAATAGTTAAAATCAAAGTTTAATAACTAAAACATTTTAAATATGGGGTTATACATAAGATAAATTCGACTATAAATATTCATTATAAAGCTAAAAATATTTCCTACATAATGATATTTTATTTATAATTTTTAGACTTTAAATAAATTAATTTATTTATGACACAACAATGATGCAGTAATTACCCTTTTAAGGAAATATTAACATAATTGATGTTATAAATACTCAAATGAATGTAATTTTAGACTTTTTATGAATTCCACTAATTTTCTAGGTTACTATGATATATTAGTGTTGATTTAATCAACTTGGTTCGAATATATAATTCTGTTATGACTTTCACAAAAATCATATATCAAATAGTGTCAAAATTGACACAAAATAGTTTTTAAATAAAATATTATATTATTAATTGTTATTTTATTCCTAAAAATCTAAGGTTCGGCCAAATGACTTAGATAAGGATATATATATTAATAATAAACAATTTGGGGTTCGTTTGGCATGTTATAGTAAGTGTATTAACCATATAGTGAAAGAAAACAAAAAGACACGGTAAAAGTTAAATTATTTAACTTAGAGTTAAATCTAATTGATAAGGTTAAAATAATAACCTAAACTTGTCTAAATCCTATTGGTTGATAGGATTTGGACCCATCCCCACTTTAGATTCTAAATAAGACCCTTTGTAACCATTATAAACCGATTTTTACTTTAATATAAAATAATATTTTGAGATATTCCTAAGGTGCCCCTCTCCTCCCTTATAAAAGGGCACCTCCTCCCCCTCCTACTCACACCAATTTGAGCACTCAAGCTCGGCCAAACCCTGCCAAAATCTCTTCTCCACTTCCCTAGCAACATCCTAGAGGTTATGGTCTTCCTCAAAGACCAATTTTAGTTCCCTAAGAGGAGGTCTCCAAAAGGCGCTTCAAAGAAGAGGAGGTTCGGACACTTACAAAGCAAGTCGGACATAAGGTAAGGGGAAATATCACAATCTCATTTTTATCCGAGATTGTTTATCCGTAAGTATTTACTGGGGTGTATTTTATCATCCAAATCCATGTTTCCTCAATATGTAATATTATTTCCATCCACTTACAATAGTTTAAATCCAATTTTACCCTTCGGTGAGTTTTTAGTAAAGAATAAGAAAGAAATCTTTTGTCGTTTTTCGTACGAGGTACTTTTTGACTTTTCTGACAAAAGTACGAAGAATGTTTTTTTTAACTTATACGGCATGAATGGATTTCTAAAAAATTATTTCCAAAAAGCTTCCTTTACAAGTATTCAAGTTTATTTTTAATCAACTTCTTTTATTTTAAAATTGTATGACATGTTAAGAAAGGAAAAGTGTTTTTGAAGTAGAAAGGATATTTTCCTCAAGAATGAAGTTCCAGTATTTTATCAAAATTATTTTCCATATATGATAATAAAAGGGTTCTGTTTTTACCCCTATTATTACATGGATTTGATTATGTTGTGATGGAAACATTTTTATGAATTCCTTTATCTTATATGAATTGTTTTATGATGTCATGTTGTTTAAGAATCCCATTTTTTATTACATGGGTTATGCGATGATGTATGATTTATGATTATGTGTCACACATAAGAAAGGATTCATTATAAGATGGGTGGGACCTATATCTCCCTCCAATGCATTGGGTAAAGATTTTATATCTCATGAGATAGACAGGGCTGGAACGGTAGGTTATACCGGTTCAGTGAAACAGGACTGAAACGAGGGTTACTCGATTCAGAAAGGGACTTTGTCCACTAAGATAGTCTTGGCAATGAGTCATGACTAACAAGAAATGATTTTCCATGATTATGTGTGCATGCCACAAAGTTTCAAGTTTCATGTTATGATTATGATGATATCATTTTCACTTCTATGATTTGTTCCATGTTAAGATATTATGATCTCTTTTGCAGGTATGATTTTCAAAAAGATATGATATGATTTTTATTTCTTTTGTATACCCTTACTGAGCATTTGAGATCACCCTTTTATGTTTTCTTTTCCCCAGGATATAAAGAAAGGTTTTAGGTAAAAAAAAGGGGAAGATCTTTATGGGAGATATTGAATATCTTTCACCACGATTAGAAGATTACGCTCCGAGTTTCCAAAGACACTAAACTATTATGGTCCTTGTGTGTGTGTTTTTTTTATGTACTAAGTATTCCTCAAATGTAATGTAATTTCCATGTACGTTAAGCTTCGGGTCTTTACAGTTGGTATCAGAGGAAAGGTTTAGTCAACCTTTGGAAACTAGGATGCGAAAACGTTAGTGAGATCCCTAGAGATATTTTTACGGTATGTCTAGGGATGTTCCTAAGGTTAAGTATACGTATAAGTTATAGTACTAGAACTATGCTAACGATCATAGAATTAAACCTAAGATGTTAGATATTGAGGATACTCCCCCTTTATTATGTTGGTTTCCCTAGCATGATTTTTGCCTCTCACACTATTCTTTTTGGGTTTTAGACGATGGCTGGAACCCGAAGGAACCGTGTTGATCAATGCAATGGACAATGCAATGATTGTCATCCTGAACAAACAAATGTTATGGGAGATGGAGTGCAAAATCTTATTGCTATCCTTACACAAGCTATGAATCATTCTGGACTTCCAAATGAGCAGAGAAAGGAACAGTATTCTATTGGGTCCTTCATGAGGCAACGTCCACCTTCTTTCAGTGGGACTTCCGATCCACTTGTTGCTGAACAATGGATCAGTACCACTGAAAAGATATTTTCAGTTCATCAATGTTCTGAACATGATAAAGTCATCTTTGCAGTATATCGTTTGGAAGGTGAAGCTGATCAATGGTGGAATCTTATCAAGAATACAAGGCAAAGAGATGAAATTGAGTCCATGGAATGGGACGAGTTCAAGAACCTGTTTTTCAGTAAGTACTTCCCTCGTATTCTTCGAATGAAGATGGAGAAGGAGTTTCTTGAACTAAAGAAAAAGGATGATGAATCTGTTGGTATATACGAAGCGAATTTTACAAGACTTGCAAGGTATGCATCTGGCATTATCATCCAACCTGAAAGTAAAGTTGATCGATTTTTCAGTGGCTTAAAACCAAGTCTTCGAAGGGCATTAGCTATAAGAGACTTCAGTAGCTATGAAGAAATTGTGCGTTGTGCTATCAAGGTAGAAATGGAAGTTGGTGTTACATATCCATCTCATGGTTTTGACAAGAAACGAAAGATGGAGTTCAAGGAGAAATCTCAGAATAATGGTGAAAAGAAGATGAATGTTTCCTTATGCACAAAGTGTGGAAAGAAGCATGGTGGAGATTGTCTTAAAGGGACTAGAAAATGTTTTAAGTGTGGAAAAGAAGGTCATCGACCAGCTGAGTGTCTAAGTAATGGAAAAAGGGATTCTAATGAAGTGAATAAAGCAAACACTGCAGAGAACGCACAACCAACACTTCAATGCTTCAAGTGCAACGAGATGGGACATTATGCCAATAAATTCCCTAATCCAAGGGTTAGTGATGATCGACATGAGCAACCGCTTAAGGCAAAGGACAAAGGGAAGTCACATGCGATCACTATTGGCAATGTTGAATATGACAACGATGTGGTGGAATGATTAAGTTTTTATGTAATGGGATTCCAAAATAATGTTGTATCATGGAATATTGGAATATTTATGTATTGGTATAATGTGGTATTCAAAGTGATTGAGATATTATACGCATAATGAAGGGAAAACGAGAAAATGAAATGTTTAACAGTATTCATGAGCTCATGATTGATATAAGGACTAAGTGATATCATGGTTTGAGAATATAGAATTTTGAGGATTTTGGTATGTGGAAAGTGTTAACTTTTAACTGCATTCATGTTTTCACTAAGGTTCAATGGGTATTCAAGAGAATACATTATTAAGGCCTTTGAATGTTTGGAATGTGACCAACAAAACATATCTTATGATATATAGGAATCGACGATGGTGTTAAATCTCTGGTAATCGTTTTCACTATGTTATGAGAGTGGACTGCAGTATTATGGATAAGCCTAAAGATTGGAATGGATTATGTTGGACATAAGTTAGTATTGTTTAAGGATAGAAGTTTTATCGATATTATTGATGGGATGTTATAGTAATTTAGTTTTAGAAAAAGGACAACCTGCAGGACGGGCGACAACCCATCGCTTCGGACAAGGCTGTGGGAATCGAACCAACAACCGAAGTGCGACTGGCCTTTATCGCCTACCACTGGCCTACAGGAAGTCCCTGTTTAGTAGAAACTAGTTTTATTATATTAAGCAGTATGATATATGAAGTATAAGTTCATTTTAGGAACTATATATGATTAATCTCACTATAGATCGACTTATGTATATAATTTTTGCTAACCTTTTGTTTGAGACAGATGGAATGACCCGTCATTCTATCACATGATCTGCTAACACTTCACGAATAACAAATTCAACTTCATTTATTTAAGAGATGAAGTGGAAATTGTTCTAGGCACGAACAATAGTGAGATTGTACCAAAATAAAGAAAGTATTTATTCTAATTCAAATTCTTCAACTTTAGGGAAATGATCTTGAAAACCAAAAATGCTGTCCTAGTGATCTTATACCTGATGAATCGGATGGTACCTTAGATCGTCACAAATTTATGGATTTGTGATTGTTGGATTTTCCATAGCCATGTTTTCTACCACTCTCCATCAGAACATGATGGTTATATTTCTCTTCCATATCCATATTTTCACCGATGTGGAAACCCAGTGATTAGTTTATTTGGGTAATCGTTACATTTCATACTTTAGTTTTTAAAGCCAAGTTTTGGTATTCCTTTTTACGATGTGGATTTCTATCAAAGAAACTTTCAAATAGTAAACAATTTATAACCCCGACGAATTTCGAGGGCGAAATTCATTTTAAGGGGGGTAGAATGTAACAGCACGAGATTTTATGAAAAATATTCTTTTTTATTTCACTAATGTCTTGTGTTGTATGCTACACCAAAAGGAGCTTGCACAACACGCATCCTTGACTTGCCTTGCATTACACGCAATCACACCCTTCCTCGATAGCGTGTGTAATACGCAATACCGAGTTTCACTAAACAACGATATGCTATTAAAATAATATTAAAACTAGCCGGTATGAATAGTAATAACCACTTTTTAAAATTCTGTAAATCTTATTTTTCAAAATGAACTTCATTTTTGGATTCGGAGTATCGAATTTAGCCTAAGGTGAAATTTTGGTACATTTCGGATAACTTTCATATTCTGATGAATAGTGAAAATTACTAAATTATAATTAAAAACAACTTTTTTAATCGAAATAATTAATAGTGATAAATTATTAATTTGAGTGGTTTTAAATTATATTTAGAATATATTTTTACAATTTAATACAATGTTGGTCATTGGTTGTAATTTCACATTTAAACCAGACATAATCAAGTGTCAATCTTTTGATATATATTGTTTCCTAAAAACACGCTATTTATTTTAACAGCGGGATTTAATTATAAAATTAATTAATGCAACTTCTATGTTATGAATTTTGTAAAATAGACTTCATTTTTGAATTCGAAATATGAAAGATAGCTTAGGACGAAATTTTGGCATTGTTCTGAAAAACATCAATTTTTGATGAATAGTGAAACTACTAAGTGGTAGTTAAAAAAACTGAATTTTTCATAAAACTTAATTTTACCGCTTTTGTGAATGGAATTTCAAAAATCCGACAGACACGGTTGATATCAGTAAGTAAAATGTGGTTCAATGAGATAGAAATAAATTTTTGGTGAATAGTAACTTTTTACTTTTTTTTTACCACGGTTAATAGTAAATAGGGTAACTAAGGGTAAATATGATATTACTATTACCCTAAAAAATGTCCTAATTCTATTAGATAAGTGTAATTCGACCAAAAACAACCTTATGAATATAATATGACCATTTAGGTCCACTTGGATTAGATTATGACATTTAATATTATTTTATTTAATGAATAGTTAAAATAGTTAAAATCGAAGTTTAATAACTAAAACATTTTTAATATGGGGTTATACATAAGATAAATTCGACTATAAATATTCATTAGAAAGCTAAAAAGATTTCCTACATAATGATATTTTGTTTATAATTTTTAGACTTTAAATAAATTAATTTATTTATGACACAACGATGATGCAGTAATTACCCTTTTAAGGAAATATTAACATAATTGATGTTATAAATACTCAAATGAATGTAATTTGAGACTTTTTATGAATTCCACTAATTTTCTAGGTTACTATGATATATTAGTGTTGATTTAATCAACTTGGTTCGAACATATAATTCTGTTATGACTTTCACAAAAATCATATATCAAATAGTGTCAAAATTGACACAAAATAGTTTTTAAATCAAATATTATATTATTAATTGTTATTTTATTCCTAAAAATCTAAGGTTCGGCCAAATGACTTAGATAAGGATATATATATTAATAATAAACAATTTGGGGTTCGTTTGACATGTTATAGTAAGTTTATTAACCATATAGTGAAAGAAAACAAAAAGACACGGTAAAAGTTAAATTATTTAACTTAGAGTTAAATCTAATTGATAAGGTTAAAATAATAACCTAAACTTGTCTAAATCCTATTGGTTGATAGGATTTCGACCCATCCCCACTTTAGCTTCGAAATAAGACCCTTTTTAACCATTATAAACCGATTTTTACTTTAATATAAAATAATATTTTGAGATATTCCTAAGGTGCTCCTCTCCTCCCTTATAAAAGGGCACCTCCTCCCCCTCCTACTCACACCAATTTGAGCACTCAAGCTCGGCCAAACCCTGCCAAAATCTCTTCTCCACTTCCCTAGCAACATCCTAGAGGTTCTGGTCTTCCTCAAAGACCAATTTTAGTTCCCTAAGAGGAGGTCTCCAAAAGGCGCTTCAAAGAAGAGGAGGTTCAGACACTTACAAAGCAAGTCGGACATAAGGTAAGGGGAAATATCACAATCTCATTTTTATCCGAGATTGTTTATCTGTAAGTATTTACTGGGGTGTATTTTATCATCCAAATCCATGTTTCCTCAATATGTAATATTATTTCCATCCACTTACAATAGTTTAAATCCAATTTTATCCTTCGGTGAGTTTTTAGTAAAGAATAAGAAAGAAATCTTTTGTCGTTTTTCGTACGAGGTACTTTTTGACTTTTCCGACAAAAGTACGAAGAATGTTTTTTTAACTTATATGGCATGAATGGATTTCTAAAAAATTATTTCCAAAAATCTTCCTTTACAAGTATTCAAGTTTATTTTTAATCAACTTCTTTTATTTTAAAATTGTATGACATGTTAAGAAAGGAAAAGTGTTTTTGAAGTAGAAAGGATATTTTCCTCAAGAATGAAGTTCCAGTATTTTATCAAAATTATTTTCCATCTAAGATAATAAAAGGGTTCTGTTTTTACCCCTATTATTACATGGATTTGATTATGTTGTGATGGAAACATTTTTATGAATTCATTTATCTTATATGAATTGTTTTATGATGTCATGTTGTTTAAGAATCCCATTTTTTATTACATGGGTTATGCGATGATGTATGATTTATGATTATGTGGCACACATAAGAAAGGATTCATTATAAGATGGGTGGGACCTATATCTCCCTCCAATGCATTGGGTAAAGATTTTATATCTCATGAGATAGACAGGGCTGGAACGGTAGGTTATACCGGTTCAGTGAAACAGGACTGAAATGAGGGTTACTCGATTCAGAAAGGGACTTTGTCCACTAAGATAGTCTTGGCAATGAGTCATGACTAACAAGAAATGATTTTCCATGATTATGTGTGCATGCCACAAAGTTTCAAGTTTCATGTTATGATTATGATGATATCATTTTCACTTCTATGATTTGTTCCATGTTAAGATATTATGATCTCTTTTGCAGGTTATGATTTTCAAAAAGATATGATATGATTTTTATTTCTTTTGTATACCCTTACTGAGAATTTGAGCTCACCCTTTTATGTTTTCTTTTCCCTAGGATATAAAGAAAGGTTTTAGGTAAAAAAAAGGGGAAGATCTTTATGGGAGATATTGAATATCTTTCACCACGATTAGAAGATTACGCTCCGAGTTTCCAAAGACACTAAACTATTACGGTCCGTGTGTGTGTTTTTTTTATGTACTAAGTATTCCGCAAATGTAATGTAATGTCCTTGTATGTTAAGCTTCGGGTCTTTACAGGGAAGGTTCTACAAAAACATTTCATGTGGTCCATCCTTCCACAAGATTGACAATCGACTGGGCCACTATCACACTAAATCTCCATTTAACCACATATACCACACCGATGAAAGAAAATAGAGCTACCAGTACTCACAACATGACTGATACTCTTCTCACAGGAAGCCTCAATGTGGTGCTTCCTGCCTAATGATACTGAACCACTGGGTTGGGAGACTGCACTTCAATGCTATGCGTCCCTAGCTTCTCTCAGGTTCCCCACCATAATTAGAACCAAATTCACAATTTCAGTGATAGAGGATAATATGAACATGTTTATCTCATATTTAATGGCATGTCAATGACCTTCCTTGAAGTATCTTACCCTCGATAACTGACTGGAAAGTTATGTTGGAACAAAACAGTAAAACTTTGTAAAGTGTGCCGAGTTATCCATAACTGTCATAGTGCCCTAATACAAATGCATGAGCTCACTATCCTACTCTTAATATAGAATAATGTGGTAAAACTAGTCATATAATTAGTTTTAAAAATCAGCCTAAATCATATCTCATTTTCCATCATCCTGGTTCATAACATCCGACTGTCACTTTTCAAGTCCTCAAAGCATACTCGTCATGAGCTTCAATCTCCTCTCAAGATATGTCTCTAGATGCTCAAAGATTGATAGGGTAGTCTCAATCCACATCTCAGTACCCTAGGGACTAAAAAACCCAAAAACATGGATGTTGTTACTACCGAAACACATGAGTTATTTCATACATAGATGAGGTAGGCTACAGTGCTCCCTAAAAAGTCTTCATGAAGTAATAAAACCCCTCACATGAATGTTACTTAACACCTATGTTTGTAAAAATAGTTGGTGTCACAGCTGGAACTAATGGAGGATCCACTAGTATCCCATGACCCACCACCTCCAGACTGTGGTCATCACCACCCCATGGATTATGACTAGAGGTCATCATGGTAGCATGCCTCTACAATTCCAAACATACTCAGAAAATATCGATATAAAAGTTTTCTATTAAAATCATATAACATGTCAAAAAATTACTATAACCAAGTCATACCACCCAGTCTACTCCAAAATAAATGATTATAAAAAAAGAACAAGTCGTGAAAGTCACTAGATTCATTGCCTCTTTCCCACAAAAAATCCATTCTAGATTAAGTCTTTGTTTTATAGATTCCAATTTCCATTTGAATTTCCTATTCCTTTCACATCTCATTTAAATAGTTTAACCAAATGGTATGTAACATTCTAATATATACGGGCCCATACTTCTTATGAACTGAAATAAGGAATCCACCAAATCAAACCATAACACATTCCATTCTATGCAACTCATGGTCCATACCTCAATATGCCACAATTGGCTGCTCAAGGTGTCTACTTTAGCCTAATTTGAAAAAAAAACTTTTTTTGTCAAGGCATCCACTTAGATTTCCTACAATATTTCTCAATTCCCTACAAAAATATATCACAAAAACAAGCATATCTATCTCAAAACCTACCACAAAATCATGAAAAAAATTAATTCATCATATATGTAATGGTATAATTCATCACATGTGATTTATAATAATTTCCTAAAATGATACATGAGATGGAATACCCTCATCTCATTAGGTTGAAAAAAATAAAACCCCTAATGATAACAATAATAACATCAAAATTCAAGTTCATCACTCAATGGTGGAATGAAATTGATTTTAAATGTCAAAATCACAAAAACTGGAACTTCATTCAACGCAACTTGGCTATTTCCTACATGTGGGTTAGCTATGCCCAAGAATAGCTCTTTAACAAATATCAATTCATTCTAATCCTTGTATATTTTTTTCAAAATAGTAATGAAAACTATACATGAAATCTGTTCATTCCAATTTGTAATGTCCTAAACCAAGATGCCACTCGAGAGTTCCTTGAGACCTATAGGCCACATGGACTGCAGCGTATCTACCCAAATTTTAGAGGCTGCTGACTAGCAGTGAGGGCTTAGGGTGTGTCATTGGGGAGACTATTCCCTCATCACGAGAGTATGACATAACAAAATATCAATGTTAGTCAATAATATAAGTTTTATAATAGTTAGACAATTGATAAAGATATGGAATAGACAATAATGCTATAAGTATCTCATATACAGTTATAATCATGTCATGTGTCTACAAAAATACAAAATACGTACACAAACGTATAATAAAATATATTTCAAAAAATACCAAAAACTAAAAGAACTATTCCTAGATAGCATCACGATCCTCAGACCGGTCCTCTGCTCCCATGCTCCAAAGAATAGCACAAAATCAAGCATCAAACTATGGGTTCTATACCCTATCCCTACCAAAATCCATGAAGTATGTCTTAGTATACAATGGTGGCCTGAATAGGGTTTGATATACAATTCCAGTAGGTAACCACCTAAAGATCTATAATAATCTATGCTATGGAGTATAACAAGAAAAAGTAGAGTGTAAAGTAAATTAGGTAAGCAGTATGAAAATAAAGTTCCCATTCCATATATACTACAAAACCTGTAATACTAAATAGCCTCACAAGTCTCCTCACAAAACAAGTGACAAGATCCGATTACAAGGAATCTATAAGGCAAAATAAAGTAGAAACAACATCCATATCGTATACACCATGTCCCCTAAAACCCCTGACCTTTCCATATATCCAGTAGTGTCATAATAACTATGGTCAATCCGTATAACCAATTTTATCCTATTTACGATGCTCATGCCAAATAATCAAATTGGAAGACCATGAAGGGTCCGATCCAAGGTTAGAAGACCATGAAATCCTTGTTGATCTATAGGGTAAAGTCAATGGAAACTCGGTTATACTTGAGTTGGGGATGAAGGATCATGTCTACCAACCATGTCCACTGTAATCCCAAGACAAACCAGATCCAAGGGGTAGAAAGGACCAACACATCCCATAGAATCGAGACCCAAGGATAAAACTTTATCCAATGCATCCACTACTGCATTCAAGATCCATAGAGAAATGTGTATGATGTCTAATGGAATCATTCATCATTCAATACCTTTATAAATTCATACCATTTGATTTTACCCACTCATATAACCAATCCCAATAGAAACCAACAAATAGGATACCTACTCATTTAATCATTTAAATTAAAATTCAACCAATATGTATACCCACTAATTTAAAAAAAACTACAGAAACTATCTGATCAATCCAAGCATGAAATATCATGTAAACACATGGTAACAGAGGAAAACCATCTCCTCATTAAGAAATTGAGTTCAATTCAATTAATTATTTGCTTAAGCTAACTAGGAAAGCTCATATCACACCCCTTGGGTGGTTAATCATTCGGAAAAGGCAAGGGTCATTCATATAGAACACCCCATGGGTGGCATAAGTTGATAAAAAACCTCCGAATACCTTAGGGAAACTAATGGGAATCCAAAAAATAGTCTATTACACTTAATTCAGTTAATAAATTTATTTTTGGAGCCACGTTGGAATATCCGCTGGTCCGTACAATGACAACTAGCTTAACAAATCACAAAACCAAATGGGAAGAGTATAGACCACCTACCATTTCTCTGTATTGGAGTGTTCTTCTAGTATCAACTCTGGATTCTACCTAGATCGTAATAAAATAGAATAACAAAAAAATCCATAAATTTGGGAATATTTTCATACACCAAAATTGGGCTAATGATACCATGAAAGATGAAGAATTAATAAAAAGGAATCGGGTACTCACTGATATAGATCAAAAAGATGTTCAGTGTCTGAGTCCGAGATCAAAAGTAGGAACATGAACAAAACCTATCACAAGAATTAAAGGAGATATCTAATGTCTCAACCTATCCAATGGATTAAAAGTGAGAGATTAGGATGAATTTAATAGATTAATTAGGGAAAATTTCATAATTGTATCCGATTCAATGGGTCGTATGGTTTGGATGCACTGTTTTCTAAACCATGCAATAAACACGCACCCTTCTCTTTAAAAAAGTAGGACCTCACATGGTTAATGTGAAATTTTTGACTAACCATGCTCAAACAATACAGAACTCCACTTCTGAAAGTCTATATTTTTGCACACGAATGTGGGCCAAAATTCACCCATTTTGTCTAATCGTGCAGCTTATTGGACTGCTCTGTCCTGGATCGTACGATTATAAGTAACCACGTGACAGACCCCACACGATTTCTACTAATTATGCGACATGCCAATTTCACCCCAAAATTTGGGTTCTGGGATCGAAATAATCCCCTGACACCCCTGATACACCTTTGACCTCAAATGATACTCACATTAGGCCAATAATTAATCATTTTAACTAAAAACAAAAGGATACATACCTCATATGAAAACCCAATTTTTTAAAAATTCCACTATGATGGTTAAATCTAAGGGGATTTAGATAGTAAGTAGGATAAAAGGAAATTAATTAATTAACTAAAAAAATACTAAAAGTGTGTTTATCTTAATAATAAATAGTGAATATTAAATGAATTTTATCCATTTACTTTTTCATATATTTTTCATGTATGACCATTCAACAGCTTGACCAAGATCTGTGTATGTGTTGGATGTTTTAATTTAATTTATTGTATGGGTTTTTAATTATTTATTATTAAATTGAATATGATGGTCTGTGAGTCATCCCTCCGCCCATTATTTTGTAAGACCTTCAAGTCCATGATTATTTATGTAATCCCCCTTAACCAATCCTTTTCCCCCAAATATACATGTGAGTCATCAATACGTGTAATTAATAGAGTTTCTCAAGGCATATAGAGGTAGTCCAAGACAAAACCATAATGATTCCAACCCACAAGATACACAGATGAACAATTGGAATGTTGTAACTCATTCCAAGACCAGCAATAGGATTTATTTCCCCTAGGTAAAGGGTGGATTTAATGTCCTCTTAGTAAATCAATCATTATATATGCAAGTGATCAAGTCATTCATTTATTTAATTTTTTCTATGCATTATTTCTTTTATGGATGCAAGAATACTATCACATAAATAAATGAATTAATGTGAAAAAATGGAATTTAAATAAATGGATTATACATAAAGGTTTTATATAGAATGTTTAATTATTTAATTAATATCAACCCAAAATTAACAATACATGTAAAGGATAAAAAATAAATTTTTTTTGCACAAATTAATAAAATACATGGACCCAATATTACGTCAGACTAATCCTTTGATTAATTGATTGGGAATGAAACCATAGAGCTAAATGTAGTACATGAAAAAATTATGGACACTTATTTTTATTGAGGATTTCTATTGAGGGTTTTTGGTGGACTTAACCAAAATTGAATTGAGTTTAATGAAAAAATTATATTCAATGGATATTTAGAGGAAATTATTGAGGAAATCAAAGTTAGGATTTCTGGATAGGAGAATCCCTAGAACAGATCAAGGAGATTCAAGCCTAAAGCTAGAAATAATTCCTACCTAATTACATCTGTATGGTTTTCCTAACCAAATTCTTTATCATTAAGAAAGGTAATGAGGATACTTGACTCTAGAATGTCTTAGAAACTAGAAATTTTGAGTTCAATGTTGAGGGCTTTTGAAACATGATAAAATTGTGTGATATTTAATTAATAAAATCATTTAATTTATTTTTTTCGACAATATTAGTAATCAAGAAAAAAATTACTAATAATATACTATTTAATTATAGAATAAAATGAAAATATACTCATATGAAATATTCCAATGATCAATATCGGATAATAAAAGCCTCCTCATAGGTAGTAACTTCTAGACGTGGTTTAAATGATGTCAGATTATGCTATGCCATGCACAAAAATATTATGTGCTAGAATCCTCAATGCTGATCCACCCACCAACGTGGTAAGTGATGAAGAGTTCCTTGCTTATGAAAAAAATTCAGTGACACTTTTGACCTTCAAATTTTGACACTTTTATCTATGTCTAGTGAACTCATGACATCTCATAGAAACAATGGATTCATATAGCATGATGAATAACTTTTGAGGTTTTTACTAGGAAAGATCTTGAAAATAATGGTTTGATATTTCAAAATATTTTTTACAGAGTAAGCATGTGGAGGGTGATCTATCTAGGCCTCATGTAGTTCATATCATTATCTATATTGATCATGTAGAATTTATAGGGTTTTAACTCCCCAAATAACTTCTCACAAATCCAATTGTTACATCACTCCTTCAAATATTATCTAGATTTGTATTAAATTTTAAAATGAAAATCATTGAAAAGTATCTCCTAGATATACTTACCCTTACTAATAAAGAATATAAGGTAACAAAGTGTGAAAATCCTTCCATCCTTATGGTGAAAAAGTGGAATGGGAATGTAAATAACTCTAAGCCCAATGTTTTTTCATGCCCTTCCAAGAAGAGAAAGACCAAGGATAAATGAAGGGAACAAGATGCTATATTTTTCTCATGTGGTGAGAAGATCCACATGACAAAAAACGACACCCAACTAAAGAATCATGTGGAAGCATCGGGTGTGTTTGTTATCGAGTGAAATTTATCTATCTCTATAAATTTCTTATTAGATACGACTTTTTGTTCTCACATACATATTCAAATGTAGGATCCAAGTGGATTTGGAAATATTTAATGAGGGGAGGTAAATCTAAGAGAAACCAATGAAGCTAAACTTTCTATTGTAGCTATTAGGGACTATCAACTCATATTACTATCCAAATTGATCTTGGTTTTCAAGGGTTGTTATTATGATCCTTTAATTACCAAAAACATTATTTATATATCCCAAATTTGTCACATATGGATTTATTTTCAATTTTTGGAATAATTTTTTCTTCTTTTATAAATATATCATTTGTTCTAGTAAGTCACATTTAAATAAAAGTCTTTATATATTAGATTACACAAATCATGTAATGGAAATCGATACTGAAGGTAATTCACATGATTCATACCACACCCAACATTGACATCATTGACTAGGTCATTTGAATAAAAAAATATTTAATAAATAACATCATGGTAGATATTTAGAATATTTTTATGTAAAATCAGTTGGTGTATGTCATGCATGTAAAATGAAAAATTGATAATACCCTATTTTGTTGGAAAAGGTGAAAGGGATAAATATCTTATTTAATTAGTTCACACTAATGTGTGTGGACCATTTAATATTGAAGCAAGTGGTGGGTACTCATACTTCATAAATTTTACTAATTATTTTTGGTAAATATGGATATGTCCACGTAAGGATATATAAGGTTAATTATTTTGATAAATTCAAATAATACAAGAATGAAGTTGGGAACCATCTTGGTAAGAATATCAAGAAACTATTCTTAGACCATGGTGGATAATATCTTAACCAAGACATCATTGATTATTTATGGAATTTTTGGATACTATCTCAACTCACTCCTCTTTATATGTATCATTGGAATGGTGTAAGAGAAAGGAGGAACCATATCTTGTTCTACATGGTGAGATCAATGATGAGTCAAGTGAGTCTTCCATTATACTTTTGGGGATACACATTACAAATAGTAGCATATGTACTAAACTAAGTTCCAAAAAAAGTGACACAAGGGATACCATACCAATTATGGAATGGATATAAACATGTGTTGTCTCACTTACATTTTTGGTGTTTCGACGCATTTTTTAATGACTCTTTAGGTAACAATCATTAACTCATAGGACCAATGTGTATCCTTATATGATATCCCAATGAATCAAATGAATACTACCTATAAAATCCTCTAGACAAAAATTTATAAGGTTTATAAAAGACACACATTACATGAGAAAGATTATATCTCTAAAAGTGATAGTGTGAGTCAGATAGACTTTGATGATGTCAAATATCATGATAAAAAATACATGGCATAGGAAAAAGTTCCATAAATCCCCATGGAAGAAGATGTTGTTCAAGAGACACAAGTACCACATGGGTGTACTTGTGAGGTTAGAGAACTAGAATAATATGGGTTTATAGTCACGAAGGATGGCGAATCATTATTAGTTGATAAAAAATATTATGTAACATGAAAGGAAGTAATAAGTGGCATATATGATTCCATGTGGAAAGTATCCATGAATTCTGAAATATATTCCATGTTCCAAAACCAATTCTATATTTTGGTAGATCATCCAGTGGATGTAAATCATATTGGTTATAATTTGAAATTCCATAAGTAATTGAACATGGATAGACATGTTATTACCAATAACGAATGACTTCTTTCAAAAGGGTTTAAACAACGTCGAGGAATTGAATCTCATAAAACTATTTCACCAGTTTCAATGTTGAAATTCATTAGAATTATACTTTCCATTTTAGTTTACAATGAATATTAGATTTCGAAAATGGATACCTAATTAGACTTCCTTAATGGGAATCTTTCTGATGATATATATATGTCACAATCCAAAGGGTTCGTTACTCCATAGGATGCTAACAAGACATGCAAATTGAAAGAAATCCATTTATGGATTAAATAAATCATCAAGGTCATGTAAAATTCATTTTGATGAAGCCATAATGAAATATGGTTTCCCAAAAAATGAGTGTGATCCTTGTGTCTACAAATGGTTTAGTGGGAGTGCAGTTGTATTATTAATAGTATATGATGATGACATATTACTCATTAAAACAAATACTGGTATTATAGTATTTAAAAGAATGGTTGAATAAATGATTATTTTTGAAGTAATTGAGTGATGAAACATATATTATTTGGATCAATATCCACCATGATAGATCCAATATGTTTCTTAAGCCATATCGAAGTACATACATTGGAATGACACTGAAGATATTCAGTTTAGAAAAATCCAAGAGGAGATTGTTACCAATGTCACATGGAATTAATATTAATAGGAAAATGAATCCTAATAGACATGATGAATGAAATGTAATGTCATGTATTCCATACACATGAATTATTAGGTAAGTCTTGTATTCTATTCTATGTATAATGATTAATTTCTCTTACGCATTAATTAAGGTAGGAAGATATCAAGATGACCCAGGTTACCACCATTGGATGGAAGTCAAGACTAGCCGTCAATATCTGAGGTATACGAAGGATATGTTCCTTATTTATAGAGGAGATAAAAAACTAGTCATAATAAGATATTAAAATTATAAATTTCAAATAGATCAAGATGAAAAGAAGTCACAAACGAGATATAACCTCACCCTGAATGGAGGTATTTTCAGATGAAAGAGATCAAAGAAGGATATGGTTATAGAATATATGAAAGAGTTTGAGTATATTGTGTCATATGAGTTTTCTAAATCAGTATCATGAATGAAACAATTCTTCCTAGATTTTGATGTGGCACCTAGAAGTAAAGATCCTATCACACTCTACTATATTAATAAAATAACGGTGGCTCTCATAGAAGAGCCAATGTCACATTATTGGATGATGAACACGCTTACTAAGTATCATCTCTTGAGGATTTATTCTAAAATAGGCGATGTTTCAGTGAGAAATATCTTAATGAAAATCAATGTGTCATAACCCTTGACTAAATCCTTAACTCAGTAGAAACATGATTATCGTGTGAGGTCCAATGGATTGAATGTTGTAGTTTTTTGGCTCTAGTACAAGTGGTAGTTTTTGGAGATGGTTTCCGAGGACCAACTGTGTATACTTTGATTAAATGTATATTTTATGTATTGAGTATTAATAAAAATTATTATTAAATATTTTTCATTATTCATCATGACTCTAATGTAGTAATTTTATATAGTATGAATCACATTGATAAGAGCATATAAGTTCCCCCGCTATGATGAGAACATTGAAGATCTATGGTGGTATTCTTAAATATAGTGTTGTAGTCAGATGAAATACTATGATGGGACACATAGTATATAGACTGTCAGGTGTGATTACTTGTAAGAGGATGAGTCTTCTTATCATGAAGTTATCACTTGTTAATCTCCATGATTGGAGATTATGAGAACATACACTCTAGTGGGAATTCCATGGGTTTTTGTGTCATTAGATATTCCTATATTAGGGCATGTGTAATGATCCATTTACTATAAGAATATAATTAATACATTTAATGGAATGAATAGTTATAGTTTATGATGAAATCAATGTTAACTTACGTTAGCAGTGAGGTAGGGCACGTTGGATGCATCAGGATTGGCATGTCATTAATTGATGAGTTAAGAAAGGATTTATCCCTTACATCTCTATTGAAGCTGATATATTGGTCCTTTGAGTAGAATATAACAATTTACCTAAATTCCATGGACATGAATACATGTTTATTTAAGATAGACAAAGAAATAGATATCAAGCATATAGGTTGGTGGCATGGTTGTTCACCCTACTTGATGAGATATTGTGAAAAGGGATTATGTTACCTAATAAGAATTCATATTTGGTCATCATCATTGTGACATTATGTTAATTTTCATGGGTGTCTTAATCATTTTATAGATAGTAGTCTTAGATTTAGGCAATCCAACCTAATTCCAATGAGAAATAATCCTAGAGTGTCCCAAAAAAATTGTTTTTGATGATCTTGAATAAATTCTATTTGAATTTAATTAATTGAATAAAAATTAATCTCAACACCAAAGGATAATTTTATTCAAATTTTATTGATAAAAAATATTTATATATGAATTAAATATTTAAATTAAATATTTATTTTGGTGTTCAATAAATTCTACAGGAGTTTAAGTGGACTATGACCATGTACAGTGACAAATATTAATTAAAAATCTGGCTAAATAATATTTGTTATAGTGCAAGTTGGAACACACAAAAAATTAATAATAGTACGTGTAAAGGGGTTTATTAAATATTCTAATATTATTTAAGAGTAAACATGCAATTTATTAATATTTCAACCTAAAAAAAGATCTATAAAATGTTGGTTATGTCTATAGTGTGTTGCATCCAAAAAATAAAAAGTTGATAATTTCTTCACAAAACAAAACTCTCTATCGACTCCAAATTTACCTCTTATTATATAGAATTATAAATTAAAGTGATATAAATTTAATATTGAAGTAATAGTGATCAAAACAAATAACACCAGACAATCGACACCCTGCACTAGAACATGAAGATCGATTGGGATTTCTTGGAGATCAATATATAATATTTGGATCACTGCTAGAAAGATTCTATCCATGGACCATCATTGAAAAATGAAGTAAAACCAAAAGGGTCTTTTGAGACAACCAAAATGTATATCAAAAAATAATCCACAAATCAAGTATTCATTACTTCCATTATTAAATAAATAAATAATAAATTTTACACTCAAGATCCTCTCTTTGGGTTTCGAGAAACTAAATATTAAAATAAATTTTAATATATCACCCAATACCACACTCTTTAACTACAACCTGAACCATCACTATATATTTAGACTATAAAATAAGATTGATCATTTCATTGATGTTTTAAAACTAATCCTCTAAAGGGTGTTGGTATCTCACACCTTTTCATAATATGAGGATATAGTCCCAAGAACCATTAATACATAAAAGGAGTTCTGTAGGATGTATGTGTTGAAGGTAAATTTGGATAAGAAGAGGCTGATTGAGTATCATGGTAAGAAAAATATCTCTAATGGTATGAAAGGAAGGGTGGTATTTCCTAAATGGGATGAATATGGAAAAAACATCTTGGGGATTGCAGGAAGAGAACAAGAGTTTTTTATAAGTGTGAAGAAAAAGTCCATAAAGATCACCAATTAAAGGGAAAGTAAGAAGGTTTTGATTTTAAATTCTTTACCCCTAGAGATAAGGTACATTATGAGAACCAATTTTATGAATATTAAGGAAATTTATCTTAGAACATTCTAAGAGATAAATTTTATGTTTTTTTTGATTAAAACTACTAAGATGGAAGTTCTTAATGATGTCGGAGATAGGAATTTGACCATTGTTTCTATGTTTGATAATATTTTACTTGATTTTGGATCCTAAAACTCTTTTATATCTTCCATGCTTTCCAAATAGGTTTGAAACCTCCATATAATCCTAATAAGCGAGTTATCAATTAAGACACTATGTGGGATTCTTATTTCAATAAAGATGTGTTAGCCAGTTCCAATTATGATGCATGAGATGACCCTATTTAAAAATTTGGATATTATACATATGATTGACTTTGATAAGACCCTAAATTTGGATTGGATTTAAAATTATAATGCTAAAATTTATTCCAAAGTGAAGTATATTACAATTCATAAAGTTGAAGTGGAGTCTCTTTTCTTTAGAGGGTAAAATCGAACATCTAATTCATATTCATATTCTCTCCCTATAGATATCCTTAGTGAAATTTTGTATATAAATGAAGATTTAGTGACATTTATAGATGATGAAGATACCCTATGAATTGAGTATGTACCTATGGTATAAAAATTATTTGATTTTATCCATAAACATTGACTAGTCATCCATGATAGTGTGAATTTGAGTTCTCCATTAAACTCATTACGGATGCAAGGACTATATCTAAAACTCCATAGAGAATGGATCTAGTGGAGTAGGTAGAGTTAAATAAAAAATTATAGGAGCAGAGTGATAATGGATTTATATTACCCAGTGCTTTATTTTGGAATCCCTTATTTTATTGATGAAAAATAATAATGGGTCTATGAGATTATGCATTGATTATAGGGAGATAAATACCATCAATATACAGAATAAATACCATTTAACACACATTGATTACTAATTTGATAAAATTTTAGGAGACCAATGATTGTAAAATATTAATCTTCACCATGGTTATCATCAACTAAGGGTGAATAAGGATGATATAATAAAGAAAACATTTCAAACAAGGTTTGGACATTAAGAGTTTATGGTAATTCATTTTTGATTAAATAATGCATATTTTTACTTTATAGATATAATGAATAGAGTGTTTAATGGGTAAGTAGATAACTTTGTGGTGGTATTCATTAAATATTTCTTGATATATTAGAAGTTATGTAAAGATAATGAGATTAATCTATAAATAATTATGGGGTCCCTATAAAAAAGAATTTTATGATAAATATAGTAAGTGTGAATTTTGGCTAAATGAAGTTTCTTTTCTTGGCCATATTTTCTCTAATGATGGAATACCTTTTGAACCTTCAAATAAAACCTTTGTCAAAGACTGGCCTACACTGACACACAAAACTGCGATATGATTTTTTCTAGGTATAGTATGTATGTATTGACAGTTTGTTCAATATTTTTCCGGATTACCCAATCCGTTGACCAAGTTAACATGTTAAGGGGTTAAATTAATATGGTTTTCAGAATGTGAAGAAGGTTTTGAAAAGATTAAGTGGATAATGATTAATGAACTAGTATGAACTCTACCAACATGTAAAGATGGATTTATAATTTATAGTCATTATTTAAAGAAAGGACTTGGTCGTATCCTTTTGTAGATTGATAGGGTGATTTCCTATGACTTAATGCAATTAAAAATCCATGAAAAAAACAATTTAACTCATGACCTGGGGTTGGAAGCCCTGGAATTTTATTTGAAAACATAGATACAGTACCTCCGTGGTGAAAGATATGATATATATATGAATATAGTATTTTATATATATTCTGTCAGAAGGAGTTCAACATGAGGAAAAGTAGATGGTTTAAACTACTCAATGAATATTAATTCTCGATTCACTATAATCCCAGGAAAGAAAACAAGGGGGATGATGCATTGAGAAATATGGACCATTGATTTATGGCCATTATTAGTACTAAGAATGATCCTATATAAAAATATCTAGTAAATATGAATATGGTTATTTTATGTCAATGGGATCCATATTTGTTTAATTAATTTATAAATTATCCTTACTAGAAAAGATAAAAAATTACTTGATGGATGATGAGAGCACTCAATGGAAGACTAAAGTAGTGAATGATGGGAAATTAACATAATATTTATATATAAATGCAATTTTTATGTTTTCTAAGTGGTTATATGTTATATTCATACTATTACTTAAGAATGAACTGCTAGATTTAACACATAGATGAAATTTCTCCCTGCACCCTAGTTGCACAAATATGTATAGGGATTTAAGAGAACCTTTCTAGTGGGATGGTTTTAAGAAGAAAATTATAAACCATGAGTAAATATTTTTAGTATTTTAGAAGGTAAAGGCTTAGAGATAACATCCAAAAATATTTATGCAACCTATTCCTATACATATATCAAAGTAGGATAATGTTTCAATGGACTTTGTCACTAGACTTTCAAATACTCTAAGGAAGAATGAATCTCTATGGGTTATCATTGATAATTTTACTAAGTCTGATCATTTTATAATGATAATTGAGGATCTACCCCTTAAGAACCTTGTCTAAATCTATAAATAAAATTATTTTATCTTTTAAATGAGTATTTATAATAGAATTTATATTATACATAACTTTATATAAAAAATTGATTCATTTATTAATATTTGAGTGAGACATATTTAACTTTCTTTAAATAATTTAAATCAAATGTTCTAATCTCATACAAGTGGCTTCCAATGGACAAAGTTTTTACACAAGGATGATTTAGTTAGAAGAACACTCATAAAATGATATTAAGATAAGTGTTGTGGTAATGTTTTAATATTATTCTTACCCTTAATTACCCTTTTACCGTATTAATAACAATTACTAAAGTTACTATTTATAATGGAAAAAATTAAATAAATCTATTTACATAATTTAGACCAAATGATTCTAAATATGGAATCCATTTTCAAAATTTACAACACGTAAGTTTCAGTAATTAATTTTAAATTATTCTCATTTTCTGAAAGAGAGAATGATTTTTAAAAGTTAAAACATTTCGAAAGACAGAAAGGTTTTTACATTTGAATTCAATGTGAAATTAATTATAATGACATCCATCATATTGAATGATAAAGATAAATTATATTTATAATTTAAAACCATTATATATTAAAATTTATCCATATAAATTATTTCGATGAAAAAATTTGTTTTTGATTAAAATTTAGTGTATTTTTACTATTCATCAAAATTTATAGTTTATGAGAAAAATATAAAAATTTCATCCAAATTAAATTTTTATATCCATATTCCCAAGAACATGTTTATTTTTTCATATAAAAATTATTAACATATTAAAATATTAATTTAAAATGGGTTCTCTAATAAAAAGTGGAAAGTTACCCTTTTGAAAAATATAGGGTTTTAATATATCAAATAGGGTTTACTCATACGTAATGACAAAAACATCAATTACATGTATATAAAAAATATTTTATTAATTATATAACATATATATTTCCTTAATTTTTTTACTAAAAGTAATTCACTCAATTTATTAATACAAAAATACAAATATAAAATTGATTTTAAATTTTCATAAATAATTGGTAGCGAATGATTTCATCATGCATTTTTATAAGTTAGTTGTATTTATTCCCACTAACCTAACAACAAAGATAAAATGTTAATTTTTTACATAGGGTGTCTCATGGATTATCTAAACTCTTGACTTCATGAAATGAAATCTATTGATGAATTAAAATTATTTAAAGGAAATAAAAATATTCAGGTGTTACATTCTACCCCCTTAAATTTAATTTCTCCCTTGAAATTCAACACACGGATATAAAAAGATGAGGACATCTCTCCGATATCATATCGTCAAGTTTCCACATAGCTTCGACAAATTGGAGGTTCTGCCAAAAATCACTAACCAAGAGAGTGGTCTTGTTGCACAGAAACTTTTCTCTCTGATCCAAAATATCTATCGGTTTTTCTTAATACGAAAGATTGTGATCTAGTGGTAATCTTATGAGTTTAGTACATGTAAAGGATCAAGTATGTAATTTTCCTAGGGAGATTCATGGAACAGATAATGAACATGAGAGAGATTTGGTGGAACATCCAATTAGTAAACTACCTTCCCAATATGATCCAGAATTTAAAAAGGATAGATATACCTAGAGATCATCTTTCCCTTCTTTGAAAATCACATTACTCTATTCAAAGGAGATATTCATTGAAACACCTTATCACCCTATTCAATGTCTAAGACTTTTATTCATCTATAGACATAATTTTTTTTGTCAAATCTGAGTTGCTCTTATGTGTTGTAGAATAGATATGACAATTTTTTCCATTTTATCAACATGATCAGGTAATATTAGCTTTCCCTCACCAACTTTATCCCAAAAAGTTGGAGTTATACACTTATTTCCATTGAGTGAATCATAAGGAGACATCTTAACATTGGAGTGAAAGTTGTTATTGTAAGAAAATTACAAAAAAGGTAGGTATTGTTCCAAAAAAAACATTTGAAATCCATAGAGAAAGCTCTCAACATGTATTATAGAGTTTGAATTGTCACCTCATATTGACTGTCTATCTAAGTATGATAAGCATTGATGAAACATAACTCTGTAACCATACTATGTTGAATACTTCACTAGAACATCAAGGTAAACCTCAGATCCGAATAATATATAATGGAATGTGGTACTCTATGAAATCTTATTACTTTATTTACATATATCCTGGTAATATGATAAAAAGAGAAATCCTATATAATAGAAATGAAGTGGGCTGACTTCGTAAGGGGATCGACTATAACCCATCTATCAATATGGACTTTATATGTTTTGGGAATTCTGATGATAAAGTCCATAGTGATATTTTACCATTTCCATTCCATTATGGGTAATGGTTGTAACATCCCCTTAGACTTTTGTCTCTCAACCTCAACTTGATAACAAACCATGCACCTAGAGACATATTTTACAACATCTCTTTTTATTCCATCCCACTTTAAATACTCTTTTAGGTCCCTATACATCTTTGTGATTCTAGGATGAATAGAGAATGAAGAACTATGATCCTCATGAAATATATCCTTCTTTAATTCAGGCATGTGAGGAATAAAAACTCGATTCCTGAACCTTATCATTCCATCATAATCAAGGTTGAATTTAAGAACATTTCTCACCTTCTTTTGTAAATCTATATCTTCCTTTTGCACCTCCATAATCATAAATTGTATAGATGGTTGGACATTCAATTTAGAAAAATAATATTTCTCTCATACCTTTAAAATATCCATATCTAACCTTTGAAAATAGAAAAACATTGGATCATTTGTGATCCGCATCATGAAAAGGATTAGATGGTCACGACCAACCTGTCTATCGTCTGCAAGGGCAGACCAAGTGCGGGCAATGCCCAAGTAGGTGCGAGTATAAAAATACTCAGTAGGATACCCCGAAGGATCGAGGGAGCAACAAAGGAGGTACCAAAGGGGTGAGTAGTAGATCGAACAAGGGAGAGAAAAGGAGTACGACAAGAGTGCAGTAAAGAGTACAATAGAGAGTCCAGCTCAACCTAACAAGAGGAAAGAAGGTAGTCTCATCCATACACAATTAAATTATGTTTAGGATAATAATCCATACACTCTTAAACAATTTTTAATGTAAATGATAAAAACGTTACAATCCTTAGAACTCGTTTCTTTTTTTTCTAAATCAATAGGAGGATTATACCCCAATCAGTTGAAAACAAGGTATAGAACAGAACCCATTCAGTTAAAATATTCAATGTAGCATATCCATTCATAGGACTTATTCGATGAAAATATAATTATATCAAACTCTTATCCCAAGATCTTTTTTGATCTAATAATATCTAAAAACAAAGTATTTATCCCTTGAAATTTTTAGAATATAGAAAATTTGAGGTAAAACGATTACAAATGAAATACTCAATGATTTTAAAATAAAAGTACAAAAAAATAAATGACCTCAATATTATACTATAATCAAATAGAATCTATATATCATAGAGTTCATGTTCAACCCTTGATTTTTAGGAAATCAAAAAAAGGCCCTCAGAGTCTCAATAGTTTATTTATAGGTTTTGGTTGCAAAAAAAAAATAGAAAACTTTTCAAGAACATCAGTGTGAAATCAAGCACTCTTACTATTTTAGATGTGACTTAACTTCATATTTTGTTTGTAAAATAATTAGGCTATTCTTAAAGTTATTTCAGAATAATAATGCTTTGAAATGAGGTGATTCATAAGATAGTAATTCAGAAGTAAATATTTTTCAAAGACAAACTTAAACAAGTTTCAAGATAACTTAAGTAAAATATAGTGTATTGGGATTTATCAAAACATGAATATGGAAAAAGATATTTTGGGAAAAAGAATCAATTATCTCCCCCTTTTTGATAATATCCAAAAAATGTCTCTAAACGTATGTTTATAAAAATTATGGAAAGATAAATCCATGTATTTCCAAAAAAAACTTAGAGTATTCTAGCATTATTGAAGTAAACCCCTTTACTTAAATTTATTATTCATAACCAATTCTCCCCAATTCTGATTTCCAACAATAATAAAGTAGAGTTAATCTAATAAAAACGTATTCTAGGAAAATAAATTTTATTAATTCATTAAAAACACTATGATACATGAAATTTGAGAGTTATCCTTTTGTTATGATTTTTTAATCTATTTCTCATGATTCTAAATTTTCTATTGAGGTTATTCTATTCTTTTTCAGAAAATATTTTTTATAACGAGATTTTTAAATTTGATATTCTTTCTCCACCATGTATAATACCATCTCATTTATATTCTAGAAGTTTTGGAAACACTCATATTTTAAATTTAGAAGATCTAAATTCAAATTTACTTTATAATAGAAAATATCAATTTTTGATTGAAGTGACTGAGTGACCATACTTTAGTTTCTCATGACGATAATTGAAAATAATCGATATGTTTTTGGTTTAATTATTAGTATTTTTAAGAATAGTAATATCTACGGTGGTTTAATTCTAATGAATTGTTAAATGATTTTTTATTTAAGGAAATGTTTATCCTTGGAGGATTATTGAAGGGAAAAAAAATATACTTTCACATTTTGACATGAGTGTTCCTGGTGTGACCTGGGTAAATTTAGTTCAAGAGAAGAGTAACTTGGGGATCATACCTATGAACTTGGATCTACACACTATAGACAAGATCAAAATAGAGATACTAAAGTTAAATTTGGAATTGATTCATGTTGTAAAATAATATTTCATGCAATGAATAAAAAAATCAACAAATGGATAAGTATAAATACACATTCAAGGTTTCTGATGGAGTTTTTAAGGTTTCTATTAAAATTTTAATAGTATTATTATGTTCCATGATGAAGTAGGAAATGTTGAGAAGATGAGTTCTTAATAATGATTTCAAGTCTATAAATATGATTCATGCCATGATGTATAGTGTCATATCTTGAAAGAGAGTTATTAATGTTAATATTGAAGTTCAAAATATTCAATCACACCACAACTGATGGGAGCACAATGTGAGTAGAATAATTCAAATGGATTGGCGAAGTATTCAATTGAAAAACATAACCATGTTTTATAAATTGAGATGTTCTGATCAATTTTTAAGGTAAATATTTTATAAGGTATTCGACTGATATGTCACACAATGTTATTTAGATGGAATTTAATGTTTGAAAAAGGGGAAGATCTAGTCCCATTGTGATATTTTTTATGTCAAAGATAAAAATGGAAACATTACTCTAATTTTATAGGTTATGACTATAGAAACCTTTTTATAATGTAATGTGTGTTTTAATATTCAAAGGATTGTATGAGTTTGGAGGATTTTCTTTAGATTTTACCCTTTCTCTAAGTTTTATTTGAAGGCAATTTACACTCTATGGTTCTTTAATTTTTTCATTTTCAAATTTATTTCAAGTATGTATATTTCATTCAATGTTTTTTATTATTATATTATAATTTTTTTTCTAAATGCCGCTTCATCAGATGAATTATTCATATGAGATGAATCTCTCCATTTTCATGCATGGATTTTCAATTAAGAGGTCATAGGTTGAGATTAGAGGGATATATAAATTAGTGAATTTATTATCTCATTCATGGAAGTTTTTTTGGTTGGGAAATGGTTTAGACACTTAATTTAATATTATAACTTCACACAAGCCTAATCAAGTGGAGTGTGGAGGGTGGAATTCTAACCTTTTTGAGGGAATCAGGTTATGATCGATATCTATTTTTTGTCTTTGCATTAAATATTTTAGATTAATGCATCTAAAATAAATATATTTTCTAGACTAAGGGGACTTCACTATTTTATTTAGAGTCAATATATTGGAACTTAAAAATTTGTTAACTTTAAAATATATTTGTGACCAATTAATCCAACCAATCCATGAGTGATAAAGGTGGTGTATTTAGAATCAATCCATAAAAATTTAATCATAACCCTTGTTTTAATCAGTTTTTTTATTCATAGAGAATTTGATTTTAATAATCCAAGAAATAGAATACTTGAGTCAATAATTGAATCAACCAACCCCAAAGGTTCACAATTTTTTCTTCATGGGACACCATAGAGTTCCAAAATTCTAAATTATCTTAGTAGTGAAGGGTCATAAATATTATAAATTTATAAAAATATAAACATTTAACTGGTGTTAACAATTCCCCAAGACCATTCATGTTTTTTTCACTATTTATAGGAAGGTATGGTGACCTTTAGAGTGTTTAGATGTTTTTGATTTGCTCACTCTCTTTTCATACCCAATATTTTTGTTAAAATTTATGAATTCATAGGGTGATATATTTTTGTCATATTAAGGAAATAAGTATGTTATTAGGAATATAGCCCCTCTATCAAAGAGCATAGAAACTTGAATAACACCTGAGTATAAACCTAAAATCATGAACACCTTATTTTCATGGCATCTTCTAGCAATTCTGGAGAGACCCAACACCATTGTGCCAGATATTTGTAATACATAGTTCACACACGTGGAGTAGTATAATGATGTCAAATCAATGATTAGTAAACATACCATCATGGAATGAAACATTCCTTATCTCTAGGGGTTGTTCCATAACATCATATAACCACCAATTTAGGTGAAAATTTTCAAAATAAAGCATAGTCTCATCCAGATGATCCAAAACATTGGGTAGTTTAATGGGATATAAATTAAATACTCAAATGTCTATTTCTAAAACATCTGTGTTGTGTGAGACATCGACCAACATAATAATGGGTAATATGATGCTATCAGTTGGTTATTATTCCTTTTTTAAAAGTAGGATTGAGATAATGGGTTGTGTTGGATGCTTCAACAGAAGAAACCCAGATGATGAATATGTTGGATGTTGGCTATGACATCCTCAATGAAATCTATAATAATGATAGTATTAGAAAAGTGATAGGGTAACACTAATGATATGCATAAACTCGATATATGAGATGACTTGGTTGACTCTTTAGTGGGGTTCTCACCACGAAGATTGACAATTATTAGTTTCCATACAAATAATCATCAATATCATGACCCATAGGTGAGGTGTTGTCTTATGAAATGTGAGGTGGTATGCATACTTATAATAAGTTTCATGAAACTTTAGAGGATAATTAAATATATATTATAAATATATCAGTTATAATCAAGGTTCACTATTATTTTAGAACTCGTATAGCCATTCTAGGAAAATGTAGTTTTTGAAACCACAAAATATTTGGTCGATTCAACAGTAATGTGGTCATAATTATGATAAAAATAAAACAAAACCTATATATCCACCTAAACCTCAACTCCAATAAATATTTCATCCATTTACACCCCAATATATTAGTAATATATATCAAAATAATAATTCCAGTAGCCATTCATCCAATATAGCGACCACATACCTAACCCAAAAAATCAATTCTCAAGGTTATTCTTTAAAATTTCATTCAAATAGTATATTAGTGGATGGATACCCAATAAATTGATATATATAATCATATAGATTCTCTTACGATCCTCAAAAAACTTATGGGAACAATTTACTAGACTTTCTTAGACCGATTACTGGATATACTTATTCGTAACATAGGAAAAACATTCATGGGTTAAGGATAAGGTAGTGGTTGATAAATGAAGGGGAAGAATTAGAGTAATGTTAGCCTCATGAGTTTGAGAAATTGGAGAAATATAGGTAGAAATAGTTGGGTTATTTTGGTGAGAAAAATACGTTAGGGGAAGATGAATGAAATGGGAAATAAGGGGAAAAGTGGGATTATCTATAAAGAAGACAGAAGATGAGAAGCAATCCAGAGAAATTATACCTTGAGATGAAGAGGAGGAAAAATAAGATGAAGAAAATATGTCACGAAAACCCTATAGGACCTCTCCCTATTTACAATGAGGATGTAATAAGGGAAAATTATGGCCCATTAAAACAATTTATTTATATTTTCATATAACTCCACAACAATGTTCATTTTTTTGAATTAATTTCATAAATGTATGTATATTAAAATATTCATGAACATTTATTATATAATAAGAATTAATTGGATTTATATGATTTATCTCAATTATTAAAGAGTTCCTAGTAGTGGTGAAATTAAAAATCCCACTAGAGATGAGATACCTTGGAAAATTTTCAATTCCATGCATTATCAGTTTATTAACATTTGGGAAAGTTCATTGCGACTTGGGTGTAATTTTAAAATTGATGATAGTGAGTGTATTTTAGATGGTGGAATTATAATATCCAAGGATAACAGGAGTATAATTTTAAATCTCTGACTGATAATTGATGTACCCCCAGGGAATATAATAATGCATTCTGGTAAAAGTAGTGAAGTTTATCTTTCCCAATGATTTATTGATGTTTGAAATGGAGGAAGAAGGATATGTTTGTATAATTTAGGAAAGGTAATTAATTTATATCATGGATTCACTAATCAATGTGTACAAAGGAATAATTATCTTTAGTGTTACTGAAGAACAAGTTGTTTTTGATATGGTTAAAGTAGTTAAAAAGGAGTATATTCATTGTAATGTAAATATATGTTTACTACAAAAGAAGAAGAACTAGAAGAACCATCAATTCTATGTTTACAAGATGAGAATAAGATGAAGACTAACCTTATTAATGAAATGGTTACTGAAAAAGAATAGAAACCTAATGAAAAATAAAAAACAAATTCCAATGTAGTGTAGTGGAATTTTTTTTAATGTGACTCATATCCATGGTTTAATCCTTCAATTATCAATCCACTAAATCTTGAGGTGAATTAAATGCAAAGTACACTATGATACTCATTTTTGGGAAGTAAGGAGACCCCAAATTTAGTCACAAATTTTAATTTTATAAGGTAGAAAGAGAAAAAGATGATTAAAATTTTGAGAAGAATGAAATAAAAGATTTCTTGAGGTATAACTGAGATTAAGAAAAACTGAGGCATCAAACACAAAGAAGAATTACTCTATTAATAAAGGATGTAGTCACAAAATAGGTGATAAAATTATTATAAATAGGGATAATATTTTCTTTCTCCAATAGAATATGGGTGAGTCCTCTTAATGTGGTTCCTAAGAAGGTAGGTTTAATAATTTTAAATAATGAATATAACAAGATGATTCCAATAAGAATAATCCCAATCTGGTGGGTGTGTGTGGATTATAAAAGACTAAATTCAAGTAGATGAAAATATGACCTTCCAATCCTATTCAGGGATAAAATTATGGATATATTATCCAGGCATGAATTCTATTTATTTATTAATGGTTATTCTAGTTATATCTAGATAGAAGTGGAACCAAGTGATCTTTCCAAGATTAAATTACCTTGTCCCTATAATAATTTTTAATATAGTAAAATTCCAATCAATATGTGAAGTGAACTAATAAATTTTCAAAGTCTCACAGAACATATATTTCATAACACATTGTAATAATTTTTTAAAATTTTATTTACCTACTTCTCATTTTATTGGAGATTAATTTTAAGTGTGATTAAAAAATTTGGAGTTGGTTCTAAAGAGGCATAGTGAAAAATTATTTATACTAATCTAGGAGAAGTTCCATTTCATGGTATAAGGATGAAGTAATCTTGGGAATATAATTTTGATGTAGTGAATTTTAGTTGATCTATTAAAAATTATTATGATATATGATTTTTTTGATACATCCATGGTTAAGGGGATTAGAATGTTTATTAGACATACATGATTATACAAAAACTTTTTCAGTAACATTTCCATGATAGATCATCCAATACCACATATTTTTTTAAAATATATTTATTTTTATTTTTAAGATAGCTAAAAAAACTATTTATAATTTTTTTAAAAAAATTCTATGGACTCCAAAATTATTGTTACTTCAAATTGGGGAAAATGACTTTGATTATATAATAAATATGATTTATTTTGTTGTGAGACTTATGCTAGGACAATGGCTTGATGATATATTTTGAATCATTTATTATTATTATATTAAACTCAATGATTCCCAAATAGACTATTCAAAAATAGAGAATGAGTTACATACCATTGTGTTTACTTTTGAAAAATTTATGTTATATCTTAGGTTGTCCAAAGTAGTAATTTACACTACCTTAATGGCCCGAAGGCCTTCATTTTTATTGATTTTTGATAAGCCCCCTTTCAAGGGATGAGGGGGAACCCTTATAAGGCTCGTAGGCTCAGAGATTACATGGACCGTAGACTTAAGAGATTACAAGACCTAAAGGTCTTAGGGAATTCAACCAGACTATCTACAAGGAACTGCCCCTCCCCAGCATCTGCATCCTGATACTAGCTCTCCACCTTTTCATGACATTCTTGCTAGGCTTCCCGTGGAAGCACATGCTAGTACTGATGGCATAGCTATACCCTCTCATTCTGAGAATCAATTTGGCTATGCTATGGTGAGTGCACCTTCTCTGAATCCTCTTCTAGGCCTACTCCTTTTTTTAGTGTGTCTAGGACCTGCATTCATGTGGACCTAAGGCCATAAGGTGGCCCTAAGGCCTTGATATTTAACTTTCCCAAAGGCCTTGGGTGGCCCGAAAGCCTTACAGGACCCGAGGACCAAACCGGTGGCTCGAAGGCCTAAATGGATGAATAGTTTCGACTGCTACAGTACCAAATAGTGCCTGCTACAGTACTACTACAGTACCCAGAAATAAGACTCCACTGAGATTTGATCTCAGGCCTCTTGGATGCTCATAGCGAGTCCCCACCAATAGGTATGAGGCTCTTGTGCAAGTATTAATTTACACTAATCGTGAAGCATTGAGGTATTTTTAAAAAAAGAAGGATTACAAGATGAGTATTATTTTCTTGATTACACTATTAAGGGAGTTTTATATTTTGATCAAGGATTATAATGGTTCATAAAATTTAGTGGCAGACCACTCATTAATACTACAATTTCCTCATGTAGAAGAAGAGGAGGAGCCATTTTTTGATGAAATCCCTAATGAGAAATGATTTTATATTGATACAGAAGCCAAGACATGGTTTCCTAATTTATTGAATTAATTTTATATCAGAAAACTTACCCTCACCTATGTTAATAGAAAAAGAAAATATTTATGGTCAATGTAGATTATTTCTTATTAAATGATACTCTTATTTTCATGTAATGTGGAGATGGATTGACTTGAAGATGTGTTCCTAAAGTTAAAATCAAACATTTATATAATTATTACACTCTCTACCAAAAATAGGACACCATGGGATTGGTGAATATTTTCTAAGATCATAAAGATTGGATAAATTTGGTCCACCCTTCACAAACATGCTAAAGATTTGTTGTAGATCTATGATCATTTATATAGGACTAAAATCATTAGTAGTCAAATAATTTTTGCAAATAATTATCTGTAAAGTCATAGTGTTTGATATATGTGTCATAAATTTTTTGGGGTCCATAATAATGTCATTATTCACCAAAAACATACCAGTATGTGTGGAATACATATGAAAATGGTTGCACACAAAAGATACTTCTCCCAATACCATCAAGGTGGTCATGCAATTTTTGAAGATAAAATATTTAGTCTATTTGGAATCTATCGATTTATCGTTTGTTATTGGTTTACATAATTTATTAGTAAATTGAAAATGGAACTTCTCTATATGTATGAAATTATATATAGAAATAATACCCCTTACCACCCATAAAGTAATGGGTAATTGGAATTTCAAAAAAAGCGTTTATATATATTATAGCGGAGACAATTAATTCAAGAAAAAGGATTGTAGAATAAATATAGATGAGACATTTAAGGAATTAAAAATATCATATTAGACACCCATTGGTATGAAACCATTCAATCTCATATGAAATAATCTTTTTCATCTACTAGTTGAGTTGGGAAATCAGCCATAATGTTTCATGAGGATGATAAAACTGGATGATCAACAAGTGGGTGAGTAAATACTGTTATAGGTTGATGAATTATAGGAATTTAGAGGAGAAGTATATGAACATTATATGATATGTAATGCAAAGAAAAATATATTAAATGAAAGATGTAAACCTATAGAATTTTTACCTAGAGAGATAAGGTATTACTATTCAACTAAAGTATGATGTTATTTATAGGGAAGCCAATGTTTTAGTGTTTATGAACATTCATGGTGATCAAAGTCTTCCCATACTAAGAAAATGAAATTACCAGGAAGGATGAAGAATTTTTTAATGTCAATAGCCAATGTTTCAAGCTACACAAAGAACCATTTCAATAATATTGTGTTCTTACCATCATGTTTGAGAAAAGTTATTGTATGTATATCATTAAAAGATAAATGAAGCACTAACTAGGAGGAAACCATGGTATGTTTTCATGTCACATTATTTCATTCTCTTAAAATAAGCTAGGAATTTGTGTATAGTTATTCCTTGGGAACCGCCCCTTTACTCATCATTGAATCTTCATGGACTAGGAATCCCAATCAGATCAAAATTTCAGAATGGATAATTCATGTCCCGATATGAAGTATGGAATTCTTGATGCATTTTCAAAAAGTCCAGTTCGTGATGGGACAAGAAACATATTGGTGTGAAGAGAGAAAGGCAATAGAACATACATGTGATTTAATTTTATGGGGTACCCACCATTCTATGAACCAAGGTCATTTGGAAATAGAAAAATGTAAAATTATATCATGGAATGATAAATGTTTTTCATGAAGTGATATTTCCTAGGATAAAATGGATGTTCTATCCAAAACATGGACTCAGAAAATCATCTTGAGAAGGACATAGATCGTAAAACAAAATTTTATACAGTACAATTTTGGTATTCCAAGGTATTTTTAATTTCATAGTTTTAGTGTGACGTGGACCACTAAAGTATGACTACATTGTAGGATTTTAAAATTTTAGAGCTCACCCTTGGCCCATTCCATGACCTTACACTTTCCCCTTCCCTGAGCTCTCGTGGCACATGAATCTATCATATTTTCATCTCCATAATCCTCTAGATACAAAGTAACCATCACCAAGCCTTGCTATGGTGGGTTTTCCCTCTTTCTCCCATGAATCTTACCAGCATTAACTTTTTCCACAACTATTATCACCCTCAATCTTGGAACTTTTGGTTACACCCAAGATTCAAATATAGTATGCTTGCTTTTCATTCTAAAGAAACTATAGTATAATTTACATAAAATTATTCAATAATGTCATTAAAACTTATATTAAAAAATTTTATAATTTAAATTTGATGAATATAATTTTAATTTTCAATTTATTATGTAAAACATATTGTTAATGGATTTTGTTTTTGATAGTTTTTTGAAAAAATTGATTTTTTTGATGAGTAACTAAAAATACCAATTGAACAAATATGATCACATTATTTATATTATTAGGATATAAGGAAAAATTTAATGTTTGTGGAATTTATTTTCAAGAAAAAATTTATAATTATGAATTAATATAATGAATTTGAAAATATAATGGTTAAATTATAAATCTATCTATAACATTTTGGAAATCTATTTAATGTTTTTATTCAAATAAAAACTAGTTATTGGTTCTTATATTTTAATCAAATATTGAGAAAGTTATTTTGTTTTAGTTTTTTTATAATGAAAAATAATCCTCCATTTATTCAACATAATCCAATTAATTCCATAATAATAAATATTATACTTGATTTTGCTGTAAAATCATTTTTTTGCATTAAGTTGTATTTTTCTAAAAATGGGTTTTCATTGAATATTGTGAAACTATATTAAAAATAATTTCTACCAATTCATGGAAATTAATATTTTAAAATATATTTTATATTTCTAATTAATAAAATTAATATTAACTAATAAATTCAAGTTAATTTTTTTTCATAATTAATAATAACCATGATAAATATTGATCACCTCATTTAATAGAGAAATGAGTTAAATGAGTTAAAATAGTGGGATAAGTCTTCAAGATAACTAATTTTTTTCTTAAATCTAATTAGTTATTTTTATTTTGACCATACCGTTATCATATTTGAAACTATAACTATTTAGAGTGACTTGAAATAAATATGAAATTTATTTTGTAGTAATATTTTAAGTATTTACAAATCTTTCACCAACCACACAAATAAAAGGGAACTTACCCATTATTTTTACACACTTATTTTTACAGTTATAACAATAAATATCTAACCATATATCTAATAAAAATTCTAAAAAATAACTAAGAGATTTTGGTATTTCTAAAGAACCACATCATGAAGTCTTCAGGTGTAAGACATCAGAGATTACTAAAAGAAGAGATAAACATTCTTACTGAGCTTTCTCAGGTTCATTTTTTATTAAACCTAATCAACATATTCAATTACCATATTAACATAATTGAAATAGTATATTTAAAATACTTATATTTTTTTATGTTCATTCCACTTCCATTTTCAATATTCTATCCATCCTATGGATAATGAAAACATCGCTCGTGCGTAGATACATACTACCATCTCCACACAACTGTGTGATTTTTTTTCAACACCACCTTTGATGGATTTTTATAAAGATATAATTAATGAATATATATATGATACCTATTAAATAATTATGATTCTGGGAATATAATATATCATCTATCTTTTTAGCAATCATCCATCAGAAAAAGATAACATCTCTCATGTGTTCGTGTTGCCTACCACCTCCACAAAGTGATGTGGTTTATTTTTCTATTAATACCCAAAAAAAAAAGATTATAAAATAACATATAATTAATAAAAATTATATTAATAGAATTATTAAAATTATTCATTTCATGTAACCATTTAGAAGGATATAACACATCTAACTAATAAGGAATCCTTGGTATGGGGTTTTCTTTTCAATTACTATCTAATGAGATATATTTTATGTCATGGACCTAATTTATTTTATATGGATTATATATTGATAATATGAAATATTATATCATGAATTAATATTTATTCATTTAATTTAAAGATTCAATTTATTCTTTCTGTTTTAATGGATTTGATTCAAAAGTTATTAAATCAATAAAAGTTTATTTTACAATCTCACACTTTTTTGGGATTGTTCAGGTTAAAACTCCCATATGAATAATTTTAAGATATTTAACTTATCAAGAAATATATGTTTTATGATCATATGGTTATTTTATGTGTTCCCGTATTTTTATTCCAAATTTTCATCTCTTTGGTAGTAAAATATAGGAATAATGTTTAAAAAAAAACCCAACCTTATTTCCTCTTTTAGGTAAAGAATATTTTAATTTTATATTAATATTTTTCAAAATGATTCTTGGAAACTTTTATCTAATTTTAAATGATTGTTAAAATTATTTTACTATATAATTTTACATTATCTATGAATGTTTAAATTAATCTTTTTATTGTCTTCTGATAATGACATTTTGGACATTTTGAAAAGGTTTGGAAGTAATATTATTTTTAATATATACAAGGTGAATCAATTTTTATGCTTCCATGAGAATTAAATATTTTTAGAGTCTTGTAAATGTTTAAATATTTTTTTTAAAGTAAGTAATTTTTCAATTATTTTAAGAATATTTAGTTTCTATTTTAGAATAAAATGTATTATTTTCTAAAAGGATAGAGTGATTTTTGGAAGGAATTTATAAATACATTTTTATTCAAAGTTATACTTATTTTAAAAATGTTTATTTTCTATTATAGTAGCTCAATTTAATGAAATTATGGGAAAATTAGATGAAGAAACCTATTTATGGGAAAAGTAACCTTAAAATAGAAGATTTTCCTATTGTGCATGAATAAATTGATGTGTTTCCTAGAGAGTTACTTAGAAATAGACCTAAGTGTGAAGTTAAGATTTTATTAAACTCATCATTGATAAAAAAACCTATATCTAAGTCTCCCTATAGAATATAAAATATTAAATTAGTAGAACTAAATAAATAACTGAAGGAGTTATGTAATAAGGGATTAATTCACTATAGTGTCTCATCTTAGGAAGACAATGTTCTATTTGTTAAGAATAATGATGGTTCTATGATGCTATGTATTAATTACAGGTAAATGAATTTAAATAATATTAAGAAAAAGTATTATATACCTTTTATTGATTAATTTTTAATCAACTTCAAGAAGATAAATATTTTTTAAATATTTGTCTTTATATTGGGTATTATAAATTATGAGTAAGATTGGAAGATATTCTAAATATAAATTTTTTCATGTGGTACAAGCTTCATGATTTTGAATTAATTTCTTTTATTATTGATTAACACACCCTTGTTTAGGTATTTTTTGAAAAATGTATTTTAATATTATCATGATAATTTTATTGGGGTATTTATTGATAATATCTTGATATAATCTAAAATTTATGAAGATCATAAATATCATTTTCTAATAATTCTTGAAACCATTAATGAAATGGAGTTATATAGTAACCTTAATATGTTAGAATTATAGATTCATAAATTTTCATTTCCAAGATATATTATCTCTATGGATGGAATATTAGTTGATCATTAAAATATAATTGAAGTTAACAAATTTATTACATTAACAAACATAATTGAGGTACGTAGTTTCCTTATATTCAAAAGTTATTATCAGTGCTTTGTTCCAAATTATTCTTGATTTTATAATCTATTTACCAAGTTGATATGTAAAAGGGTTATGTTCATATATTCATAAGAATATAAATATTGTTTTAATGAATTTAAGATAGTATTGTTTAATACAATGGTACTGAAATCACTATTGGGAGTATACAGTTTTATGATATATAGTGACTCATCAAAGAAAGGACAGATATGAATCCTTATACAAAATGAAATTTTTTTTTCTTATAAACCTACAGAGTTAATGATCCATGAATAGAATTATCAAACCCTTGATATTGAGATGTAATTTTTAATCTTTTCTATGAAGATATGGAGGCATTATATCTGTGGTGAAAGACATGAGATATATACAGATCAAAATATTTTGAATTATTTATTTTTTTAAAAAGTACTCAATATGAGACAACGGAGACAAATAGAGATTCAAAAGTATTATGATTACTCGATATACTAAAAAAATTGGGAAGGAAATTAAGGTGTCCAGTGCATTGAGAATGAAATATCATCGAGTTATAAATACAAGTTGGACTGAAAAAGATTCCATCTTCAAGGATTTATAAATATGGTAATTGTTATATAAGGGGAAACATCACTCATTTTACAAATTATTTCCAAACTATATTTATTAGATAAGATATAAAGGTCTTATTTTGATTAAATGAGTTTAAAAAAGAAAATGAATTCCAAAAAATAATGAAAATATTACTGACTTTATTTATGAAGACAATGTGTTGAAATTAGAAAAGATGTTATGTGTTCTATCAATGCCGGAACTGTAGAGGGACTTTTTTGATGAATCCCATAAATAAAATTTCTCTATAAAACCTTGTATAAATAAGATGTATAGGAATATAAGAGAATATATTTGGTGTGATAATATAATGTAGGAGATTTCTAAATTTGTATCAAGATACTTTGTTTTTCAATAGGTAAAGGCTAAGAGATAATATCCTAAATGAGTCAAGTAACAACTCTCTATTTATATACAGATTTTAGATGATGTTATTAAATATTTATTCACTGTATTTCCATATAATCTGAAAATAAATGATTCTATAAGGTTTATTATTGATCAAATTTCCCAACCCTCACATTTATATGCCATAAGAGAGGATCTTCCTCTTGAGAGCCAAACACAACTCTATATCAAGGATTTTTAGAGACAATATAACTCACAACTTTTGATTATATCCAAACATGACTTATATTTTTAATCAAAATTCCTGAAATTTATTAAGAAGTCTCTCAAAACAGACCTATTTTTGAGAATTTTGTATCATCCTCAAAATGATGGATAATTTAAAGGGACTATATAAACATTAAAAGACACTTTGATGTTATTCACATTTGAATTTCAAGGTAAATGGGAAGAATATTCACCTTTTTTTGGAATTTTAATATATTAATAAATTCCATTCAAAAATTTAAATGGATGAATATGAAGAGTTGTATAAAAAAATATGTTTTACAAAAACTTTTTTTGATGATGTTAGTGAAGGTAAACCATTAGTCCCAGAACTTGTTGACAAGATAATAGTGAAAGTGTGAACTATTCAAAGTCATATCAAGGAAGCTCAAACAATGAAAAACATATATTCCGATAACTAAAGGAAGGATCACAAATTTTATGTATGGGATCATATTTTATTTATTTTATCTCCATGGATGGGAGTTTTATGGTTTTTAAGGAAAGTGAAAGTAAGCCCCATTAAAAATATTTTTTATAGATTCTGGAAGAATAAGAGTTGTGGTTTACCATTTTCTAATGCCACCAGCCTCTAAAAAGTGAATCATGTGTTCCATATCTCTATTCTAGGGATTCATATTATATAACCAATAAATATCATCACCTATGAAAAAATATAATTTGAGTTTGATTTATTTTACTTTGAAGAGACTACTCTGATTACTAACACTATAGAACAAGTGTTGGTGAATTAGACAAATAAACTCATAAGGTATTATTGAGAAATAATATGACATAAAAGGAAATATAAGAACATGTAGAATATATGATGAATAAATTACCACATTTATTTATGAGTTAACAAAAAATAAATTTATAGTATGAAATTTTTGAGGTGAAGGGTGGGTGATGTATCTCCCAAGCTTCATATATAGTAATTATTCTTTTCATTGTAATGGAATTAAAACACAATAGACACAATTTTTTAAGAATTTGATTAAAACCTAAAATCTATAATTATGGAACTTCCATTTTATTAAATTATTTTCTGTTTTTAATTCATCCTGAAAAAGTTATCTTAAGGTGATTTTTTGAGTTTTTTCATTAATAGTTGATTTTTGGGTGAATATTGAAACCTACCGATTTAAAAAATGATGTCAATTGGATGAAATTATTAGTATATAATAATTAATTTAAAGTTTATCAGAAAATATTTATAAAAAAAAAATATATTTAATAATTAATATAATTCATTTAACATAAAAATCTATGGTATGTAATTTGGAAATCCAAGTACTGTTTTTATTCAAATAAGAAATATTTTTGGTTCTTCTCTTTTAATCAAGTATCCATAAGATTAATTCTGGTTTTAATTTGGTTTTAAAGAAAAATTAGTATCACTTTATCTAAAGTTATGTAATTAATTACATTTTAAAAAATATTATACTTATTTTTTCTGTAAAATAATTTCTATACCAAAGCTAGCATTTTTTCTGAAAATAGAGTTTCATTGCATTTTGTGAACATATATTAAAATAATTTTCTACAACATAAGTAAATTAACTCATTTAAAATGGGTTAAATATTTGGAATTATAATAATTAATATTCTATAATAATTTAATCTTAATTTTTGATCATGATGAAGAGTAACAATGAAAAATATTTATCACCATGGTTATGGGTAAAATGAGTTAAAATGTTTTAAATAAAGGGACAATACTTGAAGATAACAAAATATTGTTTAAATATTATAGGTTTATTTTATTTTGACAATAAAATTATCATATTTAATAATCTTATAATTTTTATGCACTTTACTTGATTAATTTATTTATTATAAAATAATGTTTCCAGTATTTACAAGTTTTCCGCCCACCTCACTTATAAATGGAAACATCATCTCCACACTTATCCACACTTATTGAGAAATATTTATCAAAAAATACTTAAAAAATATATTACTAACATCCTTATAAAAATATTAGAGGCCCTAGTCTTCCTAGAATCTATCTTCAATAAGGATTAATTAATAATCCAAAAGAGATTACCAAAATAAGAGGTGTATGTCATTACTAAAATTTTTCAAATTATTTTCTTCATAAGCTTCATAAGCATTTTAAATATCCATATTTAAATTATTAAATAATTATATTTACTATATTTTGATATTTTTATGTTAATGTTACTTCCATTTTCTATCTGATTTTAATCATAATAAAAATTATAACATCACTTGTGTGTGTATACACACAACCACCTGAACATAGTGGTTTAATTAATTTTTTATAACTCACTAAATTGGATATTAATAAATATATAATTAATGAATATATTTGATATTTATTACATAATTATGATTATTGAAATATAATATATCACCTACCTTCATATCCTATAATCTGTTGGAAAATGATAACATTGTTCGTGCTTTCATGCGGACGACCACCTCCTTGAAGTGATGTGATCCATTTTTCTATTACCACCTCTAATTGATGATTTAATATTAAATTTAACGAATTAAAATAATATTCATGAAATTATTAACATTCAAAAAATTATGAATCCATATTATAGGTTTTTCATATCAATTCCACTCCAATGACACATATTTTATATTATACACTTAATTTATTTTTTATGGTCAATATAATAACCCTTTGACACATTATATCATGAATTAATATTTATTAATGATAATTAATTTTTCTATTTTAATTTTCTCTTTTAAATGGTTTTGATTCAAATGTTATTAAATATATAATGTTTTAATTTACAATCTCCCTCTTATTCAGGATTGTTCAAGTTCAAATTTACATTAGAAAGACTATATAATATTTATCTATTTTAAAACCAATATATTTTACTCTCATCTATTTATTTATAAGGTTTCCATGTTTCTATGAAAAAATTTACTCTATTTGCACATAATTATTGAAATAAGGTATTTAAGAAAAAAAAACATATATACTCTGTAGGGACAAGAATATATTTTTTCGATATCTACATTTCTAAAAAATTTAATTTATATTTTTATCTAATTAAAAATTAAAAGTAAAGTTATTTTCCACCAACCTTTTAATGCCTTTATAAATGATTAAAATTTATATTTTAAAATTTTTCTAAACATGCCAATTTTTACCTTTTACAAAAGTGAAAAAGGAATATCCATTTTTAATATATATGATGTGAATGAAATTTATTTCCTCTTTAAACATTATACAAAATTTGTATTACTTTATATGTTACCATGTTTTTTAAATAAAATAATTTTTCCATTATTTTTTTCATTTTTTCTTTTTATATTAAAATAAATATAATTGTTTTCTAAAAGGTTAATATAATTTTGGATGTGATTTTAACTTAGTTTTTACGAAAATTTACCAGTGTTTTAAAAATGTTTCTTCTCCATTATAAAGATCAATTACATTACCATAAACCATAATTTTTTATGAATTGATTGTATTTTATCATCCTTTACTAATTTATAGATTATATATTATTTTGGAATCATTCACATTCTTATGATCATATTCTCTAGAAGCCTAAATTATTTATTGGACATTATTTTTATCCTTAACAACAAAAATAGATTTTATTAAAGATAATGTACATGAGAACAAGAGTGGTACACAAATTAAAGGTCTCATATAGTGGATCATGATTGAAACACCTCTAATGATGACCACACACTCAGGGAGAAGAGATCCCAAACTGAAAAAATATTTAGAGGAATAGTTCATGATTTTTTTCACGCGGCATAGATGGTAATATTATGAAAATTTTCATTATTCATTTACTTTATTAAGATTTCAATTATTATTATCCACATGATGGTCACCTTTATATTTTCATGTATATATTTTGGAGCTAAATTTATTTATTAAAGGACATATGTATTTATTATCCAATCTCACATATTGTTGACAAATTATATACTCATGATAGTTTTTATTTTATTCTTTACCTTACTAAGTATCTAAATTAACCTTTTATTATGTTTTCCTTTAACCAGGATATAAAAAATGGATATTTGAATGATATTTATGGACGAAAGAAATATTTTAATATATTTTTTTATTTTTTATGTAATATAAAAATCATTTATGTATCTAATCTCATTATATCCAAAATATATCAATCATTAATATTGAAATCCATTTTATATTTTACCAATTTAATAATGTAAACAATCGATATGGGTCATTAGAGTTTGGGGTGTTACACATTTTCTCATCCATAATACCCCTCTCCAATATCATAGAATCCAAGGTCACCAACTACTCCTAAAACCCTTATAACCTATCATGTCTATATTCCTCATATGGATGGCCAAGGGTACTATGAGATCTGGTAGTACATTATTTATTCATAGGAATAATTGTCATATATTGTTTATCACCACTTTTAGGGAATGAGTTTTTATATAGAGGTTGTGGTGGATATTATATTCATTGACCCTTACCCTAGTTATATGAAATTTCTTATGATTAAAGAGTCATTTAGTGTGCCATATGTAGAGTTAAACACCATAAACATTCAAAACCCACACCTTATATAGAAGTAACAAGGTGATTCTTCGGCCTCAAATACTATCAATCTTGATACTGTTTGACAATGGATAATACAATACATATTTTTTTAACACCTCATGATGAGGAGCTCAATAGAGAGTTAGGGGATATTCTACTAGAGACACCAGATTTCCCTCACACGCTATTCTATTTTTTGGACTTTATTTTATTTTTACTATATGTTTGTTGATACCACCATGTGGTCCTATTTATTTTTCACAACAAACCTATTTATACTAAAATTTATGTTTGATTACATGAAATCCATGTTTTTCATGAAATATTATAGTATTTAAAATTAATAATGCTCAGGTAATAAGAGGTTATAAACACTTTGAAACAACTTTATATAGTTAAAATTGTGAAATCCTTAAAAAATATTATTCTACTGGACGATGATACTCTATTTATATAATAACTCCAATATATTTATTCCAAATTTCTCTTAAGTAGCTTCAAATGATATCATATGAACATATTATTCACTCAAAAAGTTCAGTACTCTTTTTTTCCCTGGTGAATGTTATTTTTTCCAACACTAAAGTGCATACAATGTTCCATTTCGTAAAATGATAATATTAATCCAGTGTATTGTATATGTATTCATTAAGTAGGTATGATAAATATTTATTCATTATATTTATTAATATATTTATAATGAATTTATTCAATTAAAATTGTATTACTTTATCTAATGGAATTTACTATAATTATTCTTAGTAACATCAAAACCACTCCATTTGAGGAAATAATAAAAATCTGTATGATTTATATAGTACACATCCATATAAAAAATTGAATATATATTTTTTCTTATAGAATTGAAAATTCTCCACTGGGTAAAACTAAAAAGAATCCTAAAAGACAATTTAAAATTTTGGTAAATATAAATATTATAAATATATAAATATTTATGGAGTGGATTATGATTTTAAAATTTAGGCTAGAAATTGTTCTTTTGACTCATCAATCTACCCCATTTTGGAAAGAATAATACATAAAATTTGAAAGATAAACTTTAAGATAAAACTTTAAAACTTTAATCCCATATCTTAAATCACTATCAAGAGTTTTTAATTTCTCCCTTTCTCTATCTATGATTTTTAAAATTGAATTTAGAAGAGTGAATACATAAAGTGTTTCCTAAAATCATAGATAAGAAATATAGAAGAAATATATGTTATGTAAGTGTGAAAATATAGAATCAATCCAAAATTAATATGTAAAGAATAAACATTGACCATCCATATTCATACAAAATGTTTAATTATTATTATTATAAATCATCAAATAGTTAAAATTTTCTCTTTCTTTTATATTTTGTTCACAATCGTCTTCATTTTCTTAAAATCAACCTGAGTCTTCTCATATTCTTTTTTCGTGGATTTGAGATTCAAAATTTATTCTTCAATAAATTAGATATTCTTAAATTTTTTAAATCTTATCATAGTTATTCATTGTAAAATCTTTAAGATCATCTACGGATCTTGTTGAATCTCCAACTTCATAACTTATGCTCTTCGCACGATTCAAGACAATTTTGGTTTTCCTCTTAAGTCCATAAAATTTATTTTAATAAAATTTATATCTCTATATATGTGGTTCATATATCTAATGAATTTTTTCAACTTATTATACTCCACATTAAATTTTACATTAAAATTTTTAAAATCATGTTATTTTGGATGATTGTTTGATCATGGTTTTTCAGGGAACTAATATTTTTTGAACTGTAAACTATTACATGGATGTATTTGTATAGAGATTTAATATCATTTAAGAAACTCATTACTTAATCAAGAAATATTTTTACTTCACTAATGTAATTATTTATCATCTCAATTAGTTTTAATTATGTACTTAGAGAAAAATTTGTTGAATCACATGAAACTTCTAAAAAATGAGGGTGATGATTCAATTAATGGTTTAGGTTCTTCTATTTTAATGGAGGGAGACTTTAAAATTCCCATCACAAAAATATCATCATCATTCTGATATTTTTTTGATGATTTTTTTTATATTCATGCTACTCACTTTTTTTAAGATCATTCTTCATGATAACTCAGAGAAGCCTTTTTATTAGACTATGATAATAGAGATGTTAGGTATGAGCCTATATTACTTAAATATCCAAGACATTATTTAATTATTGAATTATTTCATCCTTATTTATTAAATTTTTCTTATTTGGTACTCAAGTAAGATCTATAAGATGTGATAATTTTTCTAAAGGTACTTATTTTAGTAACCTCTTAAACATCTTTCATTCCAACTTGATCAAAATCTTTTGGATAAAAACAACTTATTTACCATTTTCTTAGCTAATGGTCATTGACTAAAGAATAATTGAATGATTTTTGGCCTGATTAGAAGGTGGAACAACATACAAAGGGTTGATTGATAAAGGATAAACATCAATGAATACAATAACTTTATGCTAAACTACTAGAGTATGGGTTTTTATATACTATACATGGACATTTAGATATTTTTTTACCTTTTCTTCCTTTGATATCTAAATTTTCCTTATTTATTCCTCTTTTAAATTTTCATCATCTGTGTATTTCAAAGAGAAATCCTCATACAAATATAAATAAAAAGATGAATCATTATCTTTCTTGTATTCCATATTTTTCATGAAATTTGGAAAATCTTAATCTCATATGGTTTTGTATTTCTATCTAAGTAAAATAGGATACATTCAAAAGGATTCACCTGTATTTATTTTTTCTAAAAACTTATTTTTGATAAATTAAACATCTTTAATTGGTTCACATTTTGTTTTCTTATCTATATACTTATTCAAACCAGAAAAAATATTTTTATTTACAATAGTTTCATCTCTAATAAAATAATTTTTTTCAATTACTGGCACATCTACATTCTTGATATTTGGTACCTTCATGAAAGTAACCTTTTTTCTAATATAATTTAAATAATTTATGATATTTATCTTTAGAAAAACTATATTGAGTTCCTCAATATTTTCCTAAATAATATTCATAATTTTGAACTTTATCATACCAATAACAAAATCTAAGACATAGATATCCTAGATCAGTAAAGTGTATCTCTCACTTTTTCTTTCTATATGGAATTTTTGAATCCACATAGATACAATCCTTTTTTATTATGATATATGAGGCAACTTACCAACCTTTTAATAAAAATAAAAAATAGATGTTTTTTTCTATTGATTTCTCAAAAGAACGAAATTTTTACAATAGGTGATGTATTAAATATGAAACTGCACCTTCAAAAGTTATCTCAATAATATTATTAATATTATTTTTATTGAAATTTTATTTTTCTTGAATATAATTAAGAAATTATTTTTCAACCAATTTTTTTCATTTAACATAATAGATACATTAAAATATCTTTCTATTATTGGATTACATAGCTCAACTTTTTCTTTTAAAACAAAATGGGATTCATACTGTTGAAGTAAAATTATATATTTTAGGACAGATTCGTACCTCTCAAACAAATTTCTTTAAATAATTTTTTTTATATCCTCTCTTATGAAAAACTCATCAGTGGATACCATGAAGAGTAATCATTCAAACTCTATGAGAATCAAATGAATCCAAAATCAACAGACATATGAGAAATGACCTGACTAGATTTCCTTCTAATGAAAGATATGAAGAGAAAATAAGTGACCCACTCACACTATATAATATTGTGTCGAGAGAAAATCCAAACTCCTTATTTTTGATGGATTTGATTCAAATCCAAATTTTGATTTATGACTAAAATTATATCTAAAAACAAGACAACAGAACATTATTATGAATTATATGTGTTGTTTAGAACTTCATTTTTTTTAATATTTGTTAGAGAGAGTATATATTTTATAAACAAAATTCTTCAAATTAATCTTGAATTTTTTTAACAAGTTCTAGAAAAAGTCTATAATGATAATAAATTATGAAAAATATTTATATTAAAAGATCAAAAATTTACGTAATGGAGTAGTTTTTTAAAATTTTGTTATTAATATTTAGATGATATTACAAACATATTGGTTACATAATAATGATAAAGGAAATAGTTTTTATGATTAAACTCTTTATAAATTTTTATTCAAGGAAAATTAATATGTTTCAAAAAATATATATATTTGGATATTTTTGCACAAATCCTAAAAAAATATGAAGGAAGGAAAAATGTAATCCCCATTTTTAAGGATCTTTTCACTATAAGGAGAATGATAAATAATAAGTAGATAAATTACAATTTTATATCTATGATTCTAATATTCTATTTTATATATTCAAATATATCAGAATTGAGTGAGTTTTTAAAAACATCATAAAGTATTTTATGTGTTAGGATAAATGGTAAAAGAATATATTCTTTTTGTGTGTGATGTCAAAGGAAATGTTGTATTATATATATTTTCTTAGATCATGAGCGACATTCTAGGTCTTTAATAAAATATAAAACAATTTTATTATCACATGAAAATAAGATTTTTACTAAAACTCATTGCAAAATAAATGAGTTTGTGTTGAATTCACAACACCTATTGAAAAATAACATCAAACTGATACATATTTTGTTTCAGTAGTATAATGTGTTCTTGATTGTTATTTCTCAAAATATATATAATCTAATTTTTTTAAAGAAATGACATGTTCTATATTTACGTTCCTTGTATATTTTACATCTTCCAAAGCTAGTATTTGAAAAACAATATTTCAAGTTTTTTTAGATAAATAAATGAATCTAGGATATATAGTTATAGGATCAAATTAAAATGTTGTATATAATCATATAGAAAACATTATGTCTAGTTGAATAGATTAAGATATTCTAAAATTAATATATTTCCACTAAAAAGTTCTTGATCCACTAGTTTCCATGATTCATCAAGATCAATATATTTTGAGGTTCCGATTGGTGTACTAATAATATTAGTATTTTAATATCCAAACATTTTAAGTAAATATTTTATATTATATATTTGTGATATGAAATTTCCTTACGATTTTTAAGAAATTTTAAAACCTAGGAAAAACCTAAGTTCCCCTATCATGCTCATTTCAAACTCAGAATTCCTAAGATCCAAAAATGAATCTCAAATAGAATTTTGAGTTAATCCAAATATAATGTCGTCAAAAGAAATTTAATTAATGATTGTTTCATAGAAAACATTATTAATAAAATGGCTGGATCCCAAACTCTCTTCAGAAAAAAAAATTTTGATGTAAAAATCAGGTAAGTCTTTCATACTAGGATCTTTTGGCTAGTTTGAGTCTGTAGAGTACCTTTACATGTTTATAAACATGTATATATATTTTTTGTTTTAAAAAATTGGTGGTTTTTATATATAAACATCATCATGTTCATATGCATGAGATAAACACACTTTACATCCATTTGATAAGGAATAAAATTTAAAAATACTGCATAGGATATATGTATACGAATAAATTCAAGTATAGATACTAAAAAAAATTCATTATATATAACTTCCCATTGATTATATACATTAAAAACAAGTCATTAATTATTAATTTATATTTTTTTCATATTCATCATGTTTATAAAGAAATACTCATTTTACTTTAATCAATGAATTTTTTTAGTAAGTTCTATTAATGTCGTAAATTTTTTCCTTTCAAATTAATTATGTTCATACAATATTTCCCATATCCCATACTCATACCCTATAATATCATTAAGATATTTAGATTCAAATTGTGATAAGAATTCATAATATTCAAATTAATTTCTTAAGAAACCTCTAGTTTTCATTGGTTAATCTACATAACTAATTATATTATCAATGGGATGATTCATTATGATTGTCTAATTTATAGGATTTTTAAAATCTTTTCTTTAACCAAAATTTTATGATATTCTAATGTTTTGAATTTAAAAATATTTCATTATTTTTTCTCTTATGTAAATAATATTACCACATGGATTGATAATTAATTTTAATAAGATCATTGAAAATGATTTCTAGTTTTAAGGGGTAAATTTTATAAAATTTAATGTGCCTATGTATTCAATATTACTTTTAAATTTATTACTAACATGATAATACTTACATGTTTTTTAATATCCAAGGAAAATTCCTTCACCATATTTTGATGAAAATTAATTTATACTATAATTTGTATTCAAGATGAATAGTTTGCATCCAAAAGCTATAAATTATGAATTTTTTCCATTGTTCCTATCCAAAACACACAAAGTGTTTAATTAAGAAAATTATTGAGTAAAAATAAATTTAAATTATAACATTAGGTACTAATATCATTAGTATTAAATGTTTAGAAATTAGGTTTTCAATCAACATGGTTTTATTAATATCCTATCAAATTCAATTTTTTTTTCACCGCACTATTTAGAAAGGTATTTTAAGCGATTGAAAGTTTTGTATAATAATTATATTACTTAAAAAATATTTAGAATTATATTTTTAAGATTATCCACCATTATCACTATAAATAATAACAAAATGTATAAGTTTCTCAATTTTTCATGTGACACAACATTTTTAAATAAAACAGACATTTTTACTTTTTTTTCTAGAAAATATAAACATTTAATGACTTGTTTGGTAATAGAATATTAGAATTAAATTGATTACAAAGGAAATTCTTAGTTTATTGATAGTGAAACCTTAAAAATAAGATCACTTATCTCACTTTAAAAAAAATATATACTAAATTTAACATAGAAGTAATGATCATCTAATGAATGTTATAACATTAATTGTAGGCCCTTGAAATCGTGGTATTCTATTTACATAGTTGGTTTGTAAAAAAAAATACCAATATTTTTTGAGAAATATAGGGTGAACACTATCACTCTAACAAAATCTGTAGTTCCTTAACTTTGTCTTCAATTTTTACAATAGTCCAACAATTCTTCAATGTATTTTAGAAATTTCAAGGTTATGAAATATATGATTCAGATAATAGTAATTTATAAGTTAATTATTATATATAGATAATCTTAAAAAAATTCAATTTATCTTATGTAAAATATAAAGTTTATTATTATTTTTGAAAAAAGGACATAAATGATGTCATTTAATATAATTGAACCAACATAAGAACTATAAATTGGCCATTAAGAGGGTTTAGAAGTCTAAATGAATATATTTTCACTTTTATTGGTTATTAGGATGGTTTCATAACCATGTATCACTAATTAAACCATAATAATTTAACTCGTGATTTCTAATAATTTGTTTAGGAAATCATATTTTAAACTATGATTTTATATTTTTCATGTGTGTATATTACGAAAATAATCTTGTTACTCAACAAGTTCCATAATTTTAATTCCAAACATTCCTGAGACATATAAATCACTAAAAATAATTTTTTATAGGTTTAATTTTGATTCCAAAAATATATTTCAATGAGTTATTTTCATTTCATCACTCCAATAATCCAATATTTTTATTATCTAGTAAGAAAAACGTATAGGGGTTTATTAGGAAACCTAAGAAAATTCAAAAAAATTACAATAGTAATGAATCCAAAATACAACAAAAAAATAAAACAACCCTCATTAAACATTTCTAAATATATGGTCCAAAGCATCAACCATGTATATTTAATTTATGTTCTTTATATTTATGTTATGATGACATAGAAAGGTATCCACAATCTTAGTGGATAACATTCCTGACACTACTCGATAGGAATAAACATCGACACTCTTATGCTTGATTATTAGTTCATCTGTATCCTTACCAAACCTAAGGGGAGAGAAATACCCCCTTTGTCTTGTCCTTCCTAGTGGTCTCCCATATTTCTTAAACATCAGATATTGGACTCTTTGAGTAAAGGACTCCCTTAAACCAGATGATATTTGTATCATCCTAATGAAGCCTAGCTAGGATCTTTTGTCTCCTTAGTAATCTGGTTATAAGTTTCCTTATCAGTAATAAATTTCTCCATAAACCTAGTTATCATTATTTTTGTAATGCTGGAGTAAAAGTCTCATCTTCTAGTCTTCCAACCTAATGTAATTTTATATATCACATCATAAAAATTTTATTCCTTCCCATTTTTGAGACCTAAAATAACAAAAATCAATATGTGCTTCCTCTTTATTATCTAATAGAGATTCCAAAACACTATATGTTTCTATAAAATCATAAATGTATTTCTAACTTTTCTCCTCAAAAGTGACTTTTTTAATTAATAATTCATTGGGTAAAGGATCTTGAACTCGCTTCTTACTCCTAAAACATGCATGTTTTCACCCCTCATATTTCACATTAAATCACTCATATAATTCCAACATATCATAAATATTATTTAAATTCAATAACTCAATACGAAAAATCCATAATTCAAAAACCAAACCAATCAAAACAATTCATAATATGAATATTTAGTTATACCACTCATTATTAATAATTGAACGGAATACTCCAAATCCTTAATATGGTCAAGATAATATATTCCTTTCACATACCATAGAATCCATCCAAAATAATAAATTTCAATTAAAACATAAGAAAAAAACATTCCCCCATATTTAATTTTATCTTACATAATATCAATTAATTTCAAAATCAAACATGTTAATTATAAATGGAATTATTTTGAACTACCATTATAAGTAAAAACTATTAATACCCTATATACTCACTAAAGTAATATAAAACTAATGAACCATAATTTTTTTTGAAAACTCATTCACCCAAAAAAGACCTTATACCTCAAGTGGAAGAAGAGTTATCAACTATTCATTATGAAAACATTTGAAAACTAATTAATTATTTCTAAAATACAGTGTTCAAAATAAATTATACTAAAATAATACAAATCAACAGTGATGATATAAATTCATAATACCACAGAAATATTTATCTCAAAATTGAAACTTAACAATCATACCATAATAGAAGGTTTAAAAACACTAGAAAAACTATTTAAGAATTTAAATCTACAAAAAAATAGTGTTCAATAAGAACATATTTATGAAATTATTTTCCATTTTAGTTCTTCCTAATAAACTGAAACTACAAACATTCTTTATAAAAAATGCGATAAAATTTTAACAAGATAAAACAAAAGTACATCCAACTAAATAACGTATTACATAGTAAATAGTAATAATGAAATATTTATAAATAATAAAAATAGAATGGTTTATAAAAAATACATAAAATAATGGTAATGTCATTGAAATCACTCCAATTATTTGAAAAAACCAAACTATCTGAACACTTCCCACCATTATGTAATATTGTAAGTTAATTTATCTCATCCAAAAAATCCTAATTTATTTTATTTATATTGTTTTACCTTAATTTAAAAAAAATGTCACAACATTAATCGAATAATAGATAAAATATAAATCTTATTTGAAGTATCATGTTTCATGTGAAAAACCATTTAATAAAATAAATTAAAACTTCTCTTTTACTCAAAAGTAGAAATTTTGAAACCAATCTTCATTAAAAGAATAACATTTAAGTATAAAGATAAAAAAAATAAAATCAAAAATTTATCAAACCATTTATAATCAATTAATATTTTATAAACAATATTTAAATCACTGACACCTTTTAATTATAGTATATTTTAATATATAAAAATAAAATACTGAATCAAATCCTAAAAATATAATAAATTCAATGTATATTTAATGTTATAACATAAAATACTAGAGAGTAATGAAAATTTATTTTCTTAATTGATTACCAATTTCCAAATTTGAAACAATTGATTTCTTCATAAATAAATAAAATAAAAACTAGTATTATTTTGAATAAACTTTAACCAATAGTAGACATAAATGATACAGCCAAAATCATGATTTTTGAAAGATATATTTCAAAGGTGATGTTTTATAAAAATCACTTGTTTTTATCACCTTGAAAATTTTAAAAATAAAAAAAAATTAAAACAAAGGTTATCTATATTTTAGATTATTGAAATCATTAGAAAACGTTAGATTTATAGATTATATGTTAGATGTTTTGCTGTGAAGTGATGTTGTATTTGTTTTCATCCACATTTTATTTAAAAATGTAGGGATGTTTGGAATAGGTTTTAGTAGTTTCATATGTGATTTTGTGATGGAGAGAAAAAATTAAAGAATAACCATAATGGTCACAACCAAAATAAGGATACATTAGAGTAAACTAGAGTGGTAATGTTCAAAAATTCTCTAATGTTATACAACATATTACAAAGGAAACAGTTATTGTGAAATGAATATCCTTTGAAAATCTAGTATAAGGATGGTTTGACCTATCGCACTATAGATCTTGACACCATGGGGAAAAATCATCAATATAAATATGGGATTAAACAATTATATTGAAATCCTTATTTTACTGATTGAAAAATCATGACTCTGATGTAATTAATGAGATGCATGTTATTTTTAAGCATTCTATTAATCTGACATAGGTGATAAAATTGTGTATGTAGGGGACACCGTTGAGACATACATTGCCAACTCGATTCACTATTGTCAATGACTCTCCACCAGCATAAAAATTTCACTATGTCTATGATACTTCTAGGATATTACCCCACCAGAATGTCATACCGTTGATATGAAAAATTGACATTGTCGGAGACACCTCTAGTCGACACACCATCAAGATGTCATTATGCCAAAATTTAAATTTGTATTTGTATGAGATACCACCAGTTGAGGTTCCAAAAATGTGATACCACCAAAAAATAATTATTGCTAAGTCTAAGACACTATCAGACCACACATTGCTAGAACATTCAGTTCTAGTTGAGACACTGATAGCATAGTTGAAATTTGGACAATTATAGGGCACCACTAGTATCATACCATTATAACAACATACCACTAAAGTGAGATTGCCTCATACCTTGAGTCACTACTAGTCTAAGACACCAACACTATTTTTACTAACTTATCTTTTTGAATTACGTTATTCTAATAGCTATATTTATCATATTTAGGGCCATTTATTATTTTAATGGTTGTCTGGTAATTTCTAGAAAGAAAGAATTTAAGAGAGTATCCAGATATATAGTACAAGGTAGATTATTCATATATTATCTTTACTGCTATTGAGAAAAGTGTAACACACTCCCTCATGAAGAAATGAGATGCAATAGTAGACGAAGTGGATCAATAGTAAGCTGAGAGATTTAACTTCTTAAATAAACATAGAGTAGAAACTAGTTGAAAATAGGAAGAGATATCCTATTAAAAACACACAACAATGAATCCAAAGTACACAATCACATTCACTTATTTTCTTATATCAAATACAAAGATTATGTGACACTATGTTTTCCTAATGTTTTCAAGAAAACCCAACTCAAGCTTTACTATATAATCAAATCAAGATTCATAAGATATATTGTAACAAACAAAGAATTTATAAACTCTATACGTCTAGATTTCACAATTATGTTTAATTATTTTACATTTTGAGCAGTGTGTGTACTATACTCTATTTTACATATGCACACTATATCCCACACTAAACTATAAGATGAAAATATATATTCTTATCTTTTCAAACAATTATACCCACATGGATAACAATGGTAGATGTCCCTATGTTGCATGATTATTTTTACTCCCATATATAACTGTGGAATAGGTCATGTGTGAATTGGATAGTTCATAAACTATTTTAAAACCATATCCAGTTTGTGGATCATATTCATTATTTTATTTAAACTACTTAGTGTCAGGTGATCACCAAGTTGAGAGGATTATGTCTTGACTTGAGAATAAACTTATTTTATTAATTATTTCCATGGTGTGCATTAATTTTTTTTACATTATTTAATATTTAATTTTTTTAACTATAAACAAAATATATACTTTGATGGTTTATATTAATTTGTGTATATATAGTATATTGGTCAAGTAAATTGATTTCAAAGGGACCAATAATATTATATAATATTTATATGATAAATAATCAATCTTTATTGAAATATTTAGAATAATTAATATCTATATCATATTATATATTTTGATAAACTAGTTGTATTTAAATATTTATGCGATTTAACATTAATGAATTTTAATCCAAAAAATTCATTAGGTACTCAATTCACCCCCACTCTGGAGATACTCACTCCAACCAACAATGGGTATCAGAGGGTTTTGTTCTTCGGTATTATAGTTTCCAAATTCTTTTATCATTGAATGTAGTTTAATTTTATGATATTAAATTTCTAATATTTCAAATTTCTTTCTTTAAATGGGTAATCATCATGAAGGATTTTCTACTTACAAAACTCTTTTACGTAATGGTATACATTATTCCCAATGGAAAATTTATATGATAATCCATATAGAGAGAATGGAATTTGACATTTGGCCAAACATTTATGATCAATATATTATTCCTGATACTACTAGAAGTACTTGGGATGATTCTACAATGTGAGAATATAATAATAACTTCAATGATATAAATTCCCTATACTATGAACAAGGGGATGAAGAGTATAATAGGATTTCTGCACGTAAAAATTCTTATATGATTTGGGATACTTTTTCTATTTCTCATGGGGGAGCTTCAAATGTTAATGAGATTAGGATTAATACTTATGCTATTTTGTATGATAATTTTATGATAATCCCGATGAACCCATTTCTGATATGTACCTCAGATCTAATGATATTGGAAACACAATCATCCCACATAGATAACAAGTATCTGATTGGTATCAAATTATGAGATAGATGAGATGATTACCAAAAATATGGAGCTTCACATCTATCCCCATCAGATAATCATGTGATATCAACATGATTCTTGTCAAAGAATTTATTGGAAAGCTCATGATGTATGTAGAGGAATTAAAGGTAAACTATGAAGAAGATGAAGAGACCAAAATAATGTCTGAATCTTTAAAGAATACTACCTCCAGACTATAAAAGGAAAAATAGAAAGAGAAATTATAATAATCTAGTTTTAATGATTGTAAATCACCACTTGATAGTGATGAGGGGATGGCTCACCTAGTCATAATAATCAATAATTTTTACGAAGAAAAGTTTATTTATGAAATAAAAATATAATGGAAAGTATGAAAATAGAGGAAACTAGATGACATATTGGAATAAATATGATGATCCCAAAGAAGTTAATTTCTATGAATTTACGAGGAAATAACACATAAAATTTTACTATCCAAATTTTATGTACAAAAATAAATATGAGGATAATGACATGAGACAAAAAAAGGACATAAGGAAAATATGGAGTGATTCCGAGGATATCTCAAGTGACTCTGATGCATCACTTAAATAGACACCATACAAATCAAATGTGTGTTTTATGAACAATGTTATCAAGGTATCAAATTTACCAAATGTTACTAATATTCTACATATGTATAATTCAGATGATTTTCCCAATTAAAAAAATGATAATGATAATATGTCAAATGAATAATTATTCAAATACTACAACATGCTTTAAGACACCTTTAATGAGCTTTAAAAGGTATATTCTTTATAAAATAAAACATGCTTTATTTGGAAAGAGAAAATATTAACTATGTATAGAAATGGAGAAAATTGATCAACTCTAACACTAAACATAAACTAAGTAATTGGAAATTAAGGAAAGATCTTCAAAAGTATAAAAATGTTAAAAATTCACTCACAGAAATTTTGGGATAGAAATTCACCCCAAAATATGTTATTGGAATTGAATAACAACCTGGAGAGAGTATAATAAAAAAGTAATTTTGTTCCTAAATCTAGAATAGAATGTTCTACTACCAATAATTTTAAAATGGACCTAGAAAGGTTTTTATTTCATGGAGTCTGAAATCACTATATGGGAAACCCATTAAAAAATTTTGGGTTACCAAATCTCTAATTTCTAACATCTTTATAGCCATATAGATATGGGTACAAAAATAATTTCTTGCATTAAATATATTTTTTATGAAAATTATTTCAAGACCTCAAAGTTAAGTATCTAGTACTAGGATAGTTGGTTTTCAAGGAATATTATATGATATTATTCATACTTCAGGATCCTTATAAAGGTTTATGGTTTCTATTTAACATTTGGTGATAATACTAAGGTAAATATCCACATCTTAGGCCATATTAGTAACAAAAATTTTGTTTTAATTTCTAAAGTATTAAATACTGATGGTTTAAAGTATATAATTTTAAAAATTTCTATTTTATATGATGATGATTTATATATTATGTTTGGGAATGTTTTTTTCATTTTTTTGATTCTAAAAGTATTTTTGTTTTTACTATTTTAAATAATGATAGTGTTTATGATATAAATGTAAATTATTTGATCTCTCAAAATTGTTCATGATTAAGTTCATTTTATAAGGAGTTGTGTATTTGGCATAGAAGGCTAGACTATTTCAACATTCACTCACTTAGGAAGCTAACTAATAATGGGTTAGTTAGGGATATACATAAGTTTTTATTCCCAACTAACAAGGTATGTAATATCTATCAAAAAGGGAGACAAAAGAAGTTTCTTTTAAAGTAAAGAAAACTTTTCAACTTATCAACCCCTTGAGTTGGTTCATATGGATCTATTTGGACCATCAATAATTTCAATTAATAATAGGAATCACTATGTTTATGTTCTAGTAGATGATTTTACCTTGTATAATTGGGTATAATTTCTAGCACAAAAAGTGGAGATTTCTTTTATTTTACAAAATATTCTTTGTCTGTATAAAATATTAGTAGACTTAGGATTAAGACCATAAGATGTGACCATGTAAGTGAGTTTGGAAATAAATATTTTGAATCATTTTTCTCAAAAAATGCAAACACTCATTACATATCAGCTTCTATGAAACCTGAGCATAATGAAATTTTGGAAAGAAGAAATATAACCATAGAAGAGATATCACAGACCATGTTGAATGAGTATGACCTAGCAATATATTTCTGGAAAGAAGATATCAATACAACCTGTTACATCATCTATATAGTTTTGATCAGATCACTCATCTAGAAGACCCCTTATGAGTTGTGGAATAATAGGAAACCAATGGTTAATTATTTTCGTGATTTTGGTTGAAAATCATTTATTTTTAAACCTAATGACAATCTTGAAAATTTTGGATCCAAAAGTGAAAAAATAATTTTCTTTGGTTATTAAATATCTAGAAAATGTATAGAGTTTTCAATAAAAAGTCTAATACTATGGAAGAATCCATCTATATCATGTTTAATGAGACTGATCTAAATGAGCCTGAAACCTCTTTAGAAAACCAAAAGAATGATTTATATTCTATGAACATAAATTCTAATCCTATATACACTATTATGGAACAAGTAGAAAAATAATCCAGTTATGAAGAATTTCCAGAATTTCTAGATCCTGAACCTGAACATCTAGAAGTGAATAGTCCCTCTTTCTCTTGAGATTTTAGAACCATTAATTACCATCCTTTAGATGCTGTTGTAGGTGATCTAAATAGAGGAACACAAACTAGATCTTATCTAATAAATCTGGCTGAATATCAAATTTTTTTGCCTCAACTTGAACCTAAGAACATCATTGAAACTATTAATGATGAATTATGGGTAATAGAAATGTAGGAAGAAATAAATATGTTTAAAAGAAACAAATTTTTTAAACTTGTAGATAGACCCAAGGATACATTTACTACTGGAACTAAATGGGTGTTTAGGAATAATGTTTATGAGTCAGGCACTATAGTCAAAAAATTGATACATTAGTTACCCAATGTTATAGTCAAGATGAAGGAATAGACTATGATGAATCCTTTGTAATTGTAACCAAACATGAATCCATAAGAATCCTGATTGCTTATGAAGAAAATCTATTCTTCATGCTTTATCAAATGGATGTCAAGAGTGTATTCTTAAATGGTTTTATAGATGAGGATGTTTTTTTGAACAACTCCTTGGTTTTCAAAATCTTCATTTTCCAAATCAGGTTTTTAAATTAACTAAAGCATTATATGGTTTAAAACAAGCTCCTAGAGTATGGTATGATAGGATCATCAATTTCCTATTTCAAAAGGATTTTCAAAAAGAATATCTAACCCTTATTTTTTTATAAAATTAATTTCAAAAGACATATTAGTAGTAAAAATCTATGTTGATGATATTATTTTAAGACATTTAAGAAATTATTTGTGTATTAATTTTTCTAAAATGATGAAAAATGAATTTGAAATAAGTTTAATGGGAGAAATAAGATTCTCTTTTGGATTTTAGATCATTCTAAAAAATGAATGAATTAGTTTAAATCAATGTAAATATAAAAAAGATCATTTAAAATGATTTAACATAGATAGAATTAATAGTAGTGATACTTATTGGGCATGTATTATCTCAACAATACTCTATAAATTGTATTGATTTTGATGCTCACAAATACAGTTGTTTGTTTTAATAGTGATGTTACATTAAGTGTATTTATAGAAATTATTATTCTTTATATTCCTTATTTTTTAATTATATTCAAGCTTATTATTCACATAAAATATTTTGCAAAGTATTCAGAACACTCTTAAGTGTATTATGGAAACACTATTTATAATGTACGTTGAAGAACGTAACATAAGAACAAACCCAACATTTGTATTATAGAATAAGCTGAATGATCAGTGTGTATGGTTAAACAACCCAACATTGAAAAAATTGTATAATTAAAAAACCATACGTTTGGATGAAACCTTATGATTGACAAAGAGACAAAGTATGGTTAAAGAACACTATGTATGTATTGAACCTTATATTTGAGAAACAAATGTATGGATCACCAACCTTAATTTTGGGATTAACCTTATGTAGATGAACCCTCTGTTTTGTATTTTGAATTTTTTTTAAGGAACCTTACATTTGAATTTTCATCACTAGAGATTTGAATTTATGATTTTATCAGAGTTTCATGTAACGGTCTTTATGGAATATGTATACTATTTAATGATCTTTTATGAATGACTAAAATATTTTTATGATTAATTCAAAGAATCATATTAACTAGAGAAATTATATCCTATTCTCATAGAATGTTATGACTAATCCGAGATATATCAAGAATTTGAATTCTTACGATTAATCTGGTTGAGGATCTGATAATAAATTTTACTAAGTCTTAGGAATAAAATTTCAATATTCAAAAAAATCATGACGTTAAAAATAAAATGTTATAATATCTCAATGAAAATTTTGTTTCCATGAAGGAATTTGAGGCTTTTAATAGAGATATGGTGAATGAGGTTGGAATGATAAAATTTGAAGTTGTTTCTAAGTCAAGATTTTTTTGATCTAAAGTGGTATTTTGGGAGTCAGTTTGAATAAATCAAGAGGATTGTTTGTTAGACTTGTACATCTACCATTCCTGCTACTACGAGTCCAAATCAAATTTTATGATATCAGGAAATCCCCTCTATCTTGGAAAATATGAATGATCATAATCAAAATATTCAGTTAAATAGTGCCCCTCTGTCAGTTCTGTTAGACAAACATAAATTTCTAGTATATCAACTAACATAGAATGAACCAGATATTAGATTTCTTCTGAACAAATTCACAGAAATATTAGAATAGTTTATGCAATAATAATGTAGTTTTCATGAATTTTTTAATGTCTATATCATTGACAATTTACATATTAGTCAAGATTCTAGAGTCTTAATTATGCAATTGGGGAATAGTCTAACAAAGAAGTTGTGGTTACTGATAGACAAGTAGAGAGATATGTTTGAATCTGCTCAAAATCCTTAGAACCTTAACCGAGCCAACTCCTACCCAATAGTTTGAATCCAAACCATTTTAGTTGACTAAAATTGTTTCTTAGTGAAACTGATTATTATATATAGAGAATCTTTGATCAATAAAATCTCCCTATTTTTATTTTTTGTACATTATTTCATATTATTTTATGTTTATGTATAGAGGCCAAAAATACTTTCTTATTTATTTAAACATATTATCATAACATCTACTTATAGATCCATGAAAAATTAAGCGTGTTTTATTCATTTTCAACACATTACTTTGGATCTCACCAAAGGGGGCGAAATTTGGGTAAACACAACATTTATGTTAATCAAAATAATTCTGTAAAATTGAATTATAAATTATTTTCTATTCAACTTTTTGAAAACTTCTAAATTATATTAATAATTTTATGGATTTTTTGATAAAAAAATGGGGGAGATTGTGGGGCATGTATTGTGTCAACAATACTCTATAAATTTTATTGCTTTCAATGCTCAAAAATACCCTTTTTTGTTTTAATAATGATATTAATTTAAGTGTGTTTTATGAAATTAATATTCTCTATATTACATATTTTGGAATTATATTCAAGATTATTATTCGTGTGAAATATTCTTCAATGTGTTCAGAATACTCTAAAGCGTATTCTAGAAACACTATTCGTACTGTACATTGAAAAACATAACGTAAGGAACATACCATAAATTTTAATTATAAATTATGCAAAAAGATCAGTTCTTATGGTAAATCAACTCTACATTGACAGAAACGTATGGATAATGAAACTTATGTTTGGATGAAACCTTATGTTTGAAGAAGATAAAAAGTATGCTTAAAGAACCCTACATAAGTATGGAACCTTACATTTGAGAGGAAAACATATGGATCATGAAACATAATTTTGTGATCAACCTTATTTTGATAGCGTTATGTTTAGATAAAGAATGCTATGTAGTTGAACCCTACCTTTGGTATTTTTTTCATTTTTTGAAGGAACCTTACATTTGAATTTTCATCACCATAGATTGGAATTAACAATTTTATCAGAGTCTCAAGAAATAGTATTTATGGGATATTAGGAGGAATTAAAGATCCTTTTTGAATGATTCAAAGCTCGTAATGTTTAATTAAAATAATTTTATAACTTAGAGAAATTATCTCATATTTTAATGGAAGTTATGACTTCTCTGAGCTATCTCAGAAATTTGAATTTTTACGATTAATCGGGTAATTTTCTTGGATCTGAATTAAAATGAAATGCTCTTGACTTTACTAATATCTGTGTATTTTTTCTATATAAATGTGTTCATAATTCATAGAAGAATATATATTGAGATATATATTGATCCATATATTGCGACACATATGCATGATTGAAACTGCATTCTTATGGAGATCTTTTATGGATCCACTACAACAATCGATTAGAAACTCTTTTTCTATATAAAAGGCTATAATAAAGATATGAATATTCAAAATTTAGTATTTTCTATAAGTATACTGCCTCTATTAATTTTTATTTTTATATCAATGATCTCTTACAAACAGATCACTTCAAAACCACTCTTTCATAAAGAAAATATTTTCTGAAGAAAAAGTTCCATCTACCATCAATTTCTATTTCAATTGTGATGTTCAAACCAGAATATTTTATAACAAATATATTTTTATAGAGATTTTCAACTGATCGTACTCAGTTGTGGTGGAGTGTCAGCTTCTTGATCTAAGCTATGGTTTATTGGTTATCTATTATAGAACCATAAGACTCTATTTTTAGTTTTGTTGGTAAAGCTGTCAACTACCTGAACTCAATTGTGGATTGGGTTTATGATATGAAGACTTGACTACTGAAATTCACCAAGCTCACATAAAGATAAATTTGTAGAGTAGATAAGGGGATCTTTATGCCCCAAACCACTATAAATATCCGTGTTCTATAATTTTGTTTTTATTTTATCCTCAAAATTTCATACAGAAGATAAATACTTCTTACCTGTATAATCATATGTTGACATCAAAATGTAGAATTGTAATAGAATTTTAAAAGACACAATTCACCCTCTATTGTGTATATTTGTTTATTCTGACCTAACAATAAGTATCATAGGAGAGATTTTGGAAAAATCTATCAAAATTTAAAACATTTAGGTCTATACAAAGATGAAAATTACTGATTAGAGAGAAGGAATGTCAACGGTTCTCCCTCCTTATTTCAACGATGAAAAATATAGATTCTAGAAATCAGAGATGATTATATATTTGAATAATCTGGGATTCATAGTCTACTCTAGGATCATTAATCCTTATATAATTCATGAAAATCCTATAACTTGGACCATTGCTACAAAGGAAGAATATGGAATGAATTCTAAATAAATGAATGCTATTATCTATGGTGTTGTACCAGATGAATTCAAATATTTCTCATAGTGTCCTACTGCTTATGAAATGTGGAAAACCATTCCATTTTCTTATGAAGGAATAAACAATGTAAAATAATTGAGTTATGCAACATCAAAACTAAAATTTGATACATTCAAAATGCTTGATGGATAAAGTATCACTTATATGAATGGAATGATTACATAGATTATAAATAATATTATAACCTTAGGTGATCCTATCAAACAAGTAGATCATGATTTGAAGGTAATAAGAGTACTAAATTCTAAATGAAATGTATATCAGCTACAATTTGACAATCATCACATGTAAAGAATCAGACAATGGGAGAACTAATTAGGACACTAATGATGTATGAAGCAGAAATGCAAGATAATGATAAAGATCATAATTTATTAGTGAAAAATAAAAATAATACTCTAAAGGTAAAATCTTAGAAGAAAAGAAGAATAATAAAGAAAGAAGTTATAGAAAAAAGGAATTCATATACATCTACTTCTGAAATGGAATTGGCTTAATTACCCAGAAAGTTTAGCATGGTTGACAAGAAGAAAAGGGGATTCATAAAACCTTTCAAAAGGGACAAGAAAAACTAGAGGGAAGTCAGATTCTATTAATGAAATAAATGAGGTCAAATATGACCTAATTTACCCCAATGAAAAGGTGAAAAGAGAAAGAAGAATGAAATATTAGAATAATGATGATTATGAACTTAAAGTCGGAAGATCAATGAAGGAAACTTGGAGTGTTTCTGAAGACTCCAACAACTCATCATAATTTGATTCAGAAAAGAAACAAAAAACAAATCAGAAAGTAAATATGTACTTTATGGTAGAAGAAGATAAGTTACAAACCTATTACTCCTATAATTCTGATTCTGATTCAAATTATTCAAATAATAAATTATCTAGCTACTGAAAAATTCTAGAAGTAAAATATGACTTCTTTTTAAAGAAACACAAATAATTAAAAAAATATTAACAGTGCAATTTTAGGAGAAATAGTTTCCTTACATAATCGACATCAAGAGTTAACTAAAAACTTTAACTCATCTACCACAAAATGTGCTGATCATGAAAATAAGATTAATGTTTTACAAGATGATGTAAAAACCTATAAAAGTGATGCTCTCCTCTTTACCAAAGAAGAAAATATTTTGAATGAAATTATTTATAAATATTTCATTAGAAATAAAATATTTGGCATAAGAAGTAATGGTGAAAAATCCAAAATATATAAGACTTATATAGTTCCCAACTCAAAAACTGTTACCTGTCATTGTTGTGGAACATAAGGACATATGAAAAAACTTTTATTTAAGAAATCCTCAAATAAGTGGAATTAAAAGTCTTTTATTTCAAATAGCTTACCTGAAGTAAACATGAGTTATGTAAAAACAAAGAAAATCTGGATTCGCAGATCTTTGCTATCTAACACTGTTAAACCCAAAAGAATAAGGGTACCAAAACAAACTGTTATTTCAATTGTTTTTGTAAGAAAAAAGTCACAAAAAAGTTAAATGGTATATGGATAACATATTATCTTGGAATATGAGTGAAAACTTGTAACACCCCAAGCTTCCAAAATACGTTTCCCTTTGAATAATGCAATAGCTTGCATTGTACGGAACCTCGAGATTCTAACACACCGTGACTAATCTAAATAGATGTTATGAATAGTAATAAACACTTTTTTAAATTTTATATTTCAAAATGGACTTCATTTTTGGATTCATAATATTGAAATTATCCTAGGGTAAAAGTTTGGTATTTTTCTGAAAACCTTCAATTTTTTATGAATAGTGAAAATTACTAAATTTTAATTAAAAACAACTTTTTTAATTGAAATAAATAATAGTGATAATTATGATTTTTTGTGGTTTTAAAGTATATTTAAATATAATTTTACCATTTAATACAATGTTGGTAATGGGGAATTATTTTACATTTAAACCGGACATAAATAAGTGTCAATCTTTTGATAGTTATTATTTCTTAAAAACACGTTTTTTTTACAGTGGGAATTAATTTTAAAATCATTTCTGCCACTTCTGTATTTTGAATTTTGAAAACTGGATTCCATATTTGGAATCATGATGTACAAATTGTGTAAATAGGTTACTTTTAATTTTATACAGTTTGAATAATTACTTTGGTAAATATTTTCATTACCATGGTTAAAGGGTAAATCCGGTAAATAAGGGTAAACAAATAATCTTATAATAATAATAAGTTACCCTAAAACATGTCCTAACCCTATTGGTTGATACATTTACGACCATGTGAATCTTTGGGTTGATTTTGGGACCCCATGGATCCACTTGTAAGTAACAATGACACTTTATATTAATTAAGTTAAAGTAAATACAAAAACGGCGTAAGCATATATCTTTTAAAAAAACAATTTTTACACAGGGTTATATATGTTATATTTTAGAATAAAAATATTCATTAGAAATATAAACATATTTCCTACATAATTATATTTTATTTATAATTTTTATACATTTAATAATTAAATTTATTTATGACATAATAATTATGCAGTATTTTCCTCATTAATGAAAGAATCAAATAATTCGTATTATAAATGTTAAAATAAATATAATTTGAAAGTTTTGCTACCATAAAAAAATTTATTGGTTAATATGACATGTTAGTATTTCTTAAATGAATTTGGTTCGAATTAATAATGTTGTTAGGACTTTAAAAAAATCAATTATTGAATAGTGTCTAAATAGACATAAATGAGTTTTAAAACAAATATTATATAATTAATTGATATTATATTCCTAAAAATCTAAGGCTCGGAAAAAGGACTTATATAATGATAGATATATAATTAATGTAACACTTGGGGGTATCTTGGAAGTATATAGTAAGTTTATTAACCATATAATATAAGAATACAATTTTACATGGTAAATGTCAAACAAATTAACTTAGAGTTAAAACTAAAAGATAAGGTTAATATAGTGACCCAAACCGGCCTAAAATATATTGGATGTACTAATTTTGACCCATCCACACCTTATAAATTGAATAATCCACTTTGGAGCCATTATAAACATAATATGAATTTATTATAAATTAATACTTTAAGTTTTTCCTAAAGAGCCCCTCCTCCCCCTTATAAAAGGACACCGCTTCTAACCAGTTCTTAATACCTTTAAAGCCTTTTGGTTCGGACAAAATCTACCCAAATACCCTCTAAACTATCCTACATTAATCCTAAAGGCCTTAATTCAGTCATAAATCGAACCTAAGGGTCCCTTTTGATCAAATCAAAAGGAAGAACCCGAAGAAGAGGTAACGTTTTCACCACCCTCTTTCAAGTTCCTTTCATCTTGAACTTCTTCTTTATTTGTTATTTCCATTCTAAAATCATAACTCCAGTATTTTATATATAATTTTATGTTATTATAAATATGTTACAACCATATTCAGTATTCTATTCATCCTTTTAATGACATGTAACCATACATACGTACGTACGGCCTACCGTCTCCACGTCATGGTGTAATTGTTATTCAATACATTATTATTTTGATGGGTATAATAATGATGTGTAATTCATGTAAATAATAATTATAACATTATAATGATTCTTTATATATGATATAACATCCAATTATATATTATTTTAATATCAGAAGAATGATATTTTTTCTCCTGCGTACGTACGGATTACCGTCTCCACGACGCGATGAGATTCATTTCCAAGTTCACCATTCATCGAAAATTATAAAAATATATATTATTAATAATAATTTAATATATGATATAATAATTATACTAAATATATATATATATATGTGTGTGTTTTTATGTACTTACATATACCTTATTCACTCATTTCCATTCAATACTATATGAAAACGAAAACAACGTTTATGCGTACATACGGACTACCATCTCTATAAATGGTGTTTTCCATTTCATATATACGTCTATTATACATATTTATATTCTAAATATATATGATATATAAATCATGTTTTATATTCTGGATGTATTTAAATCATTATCTAAGTGATACAATCAAGAGTAACAAGCTAAAAACTTACAATAAAGAAAGCGATTATTACCCGAAATATTAATATAACATGGAAATTATTATTAAATGGATAGTATAAAGTCATAATTGAATACTGTATGATATCATAAATATTAATATGGTTCTGTTATAAATTAATAACATACTATAGTCTTCATACAGAAGGTTAAACGTACCATTGACTAAAGGAAAGTGCAAGGTAAGGGGTTTTCATCTCACTCCTTATTCCCTTGAGATTCATGCCATATTGCTACTATTACCTTATGTTTCATGTATGTAATTCCCCTAATTGTATTCTTTGTGTAATACACTTTACTTTATGTGTATTTACATATTCATTGTATGATACCACTTTATGGGGTGTATGTGTAGTAAGTTACCAAATTGGTAAGGGTTAATTTCCCAATCTCTTTATTATCCGTGGTTGTTTTTATGTAAGTATCTAATGGGACATATTTATTATCCATGTCCATGATTCATGAAAGAGTTTTCAATGGTATTATTTTATTGAACTTTTTAAAAAAAACATCATTTTTAATGTTTAAAAATTTTATTCTTCTAAATCATTATCATTAATGTCCATGTTTTCAAAATGGGTTTTAAGGATATATTTATATGGACATGAATGTTTTTAAAATTATGAATCATTTGAAAAGTTTCAAAGTGTTATGGGATAATTAGAATAAAAAATGTCTTTAAATGTATTCCTTTTTAAATTGTGTGACTTTTAAATGTTTTCATGAAAAATATATATTTCTCTCAAAGAGTTTTACAAATCATTCTCATACATGTCGACACCCTTTGATGGATTTTAAAGTTGTTTGAAGTGAATTTATTATTATACAAATATTCCATATTTTATTGAAGGTTTCGTGATATGTTTAACAATGGATGTGTTATTTTTATACAATTCAGGGTTTGTGGATAAATTATTGACATTTCGTATGCTAGTTTTAACACGAAAGTTTGTGTTATGTTTAATCCTTTTCATATGAGGAATGCATTGGACTTAGTAAGTGACGGGTGGAGCCCGCTATAGCTCCTCGATGCATCGGTATGTCTCATGAGACAAACTGGTGTCTTGGCACGAGGCCTTGAAAAAATCTTATTTGTAGTCTTGGAACGATGCCTTGGCTACGTGGTTATGATATTCTGGCATTATGTATTCAATCATTATGAAAGTGGTTATTGATATTGCATGTGATTATTTGACTAGTAAAATATCCATGTGAATATGTAAATGGAATTATTTCATTTTATTTTTTCCATATTATTCTGAAGTTCAAGTTTAAAAGGATTTTGTTTTAGTCATACATTGCCTTAAATATTTATGCCTATTTATGAAAGTGTCTGCTGTATTTTTATCCTTACTGAGCATCTGAGCTCACCCCTTTCAATGTATTATTTTTTCCAAGATGTGAAGAAGTATTTTATGAAGGGCCTGCAGTGATAGTATGAGGGGATATGAAGACAATATGTTGTTGTTGTTTTTTTAATTTATGATGTAATGTAAGACTTATGAATGTATCTAGTGATTCCAAGTCTACTAAACTAATCAGTCCATTGGGGCTTGATTCCTTGTAATCGTGCCAATGTATTAAAATAATGCACCAACTCTGGGTAACTGGGGTCAGGGAATTACATTTGGTATCAGTGGAAGTTTAGTACAAACCTTAGAAGTTATATTTAGATAAACTCTGATTAGAGCACATAGACCTAAGATAGAAATTGAGGATTAGTAGAGCAGAACTTCCTAGAATTTTGGTATTGTAATGATTTTGTGAGTTTTTTGAGAAATACATCCCTATCTGGATATGAGAAGATAGAAGTGGCTATGGTACATATGTACCTAGGGGTAAAACCCGAAAACACCTCTTTGAACTATACTCGAACAAGAACTGGTGCACGACAACAGGCCCTGCGGCACTCTTGGTTAGGACACTCCCAGGGGATATGCGTAGGATAACTCTCATTTTCTTTACAAACCATTATGAAGGGTTTACGAGTATAAAAATCCTCAAAGGAAACATTTTTATGATTATGGATTATATCCATAAATTTCTGAATTTATATTAAGTGTTTTACAAGTTTGGGATTAGGTATTTCTATTCATAAAATAATCTAGGGCATGCCACTGTTTAGAAATGGTTCCTAGTAGAAGGAATGAGAACTCCAGCAATACACATGATCCAAAGAGTAAGAAGGATCATATCATTCATGGTCTTAAGCCATAATTTAGAAGGGAAATAGTCTCCCATGTATTATCATCATATGAAGAAATAATATCATGCGTTGATAGGATAAGTAACGAATTCTCGGAAACCTATTGCTTTGAAGGGAAGCCAGAGAAGGAAAGGATGGTAGAGAGAAGAACTGATAAAGGGAAGAAGGTAAAGAAGGATTCTCCAATATGTGATAACTGTGGAAAGAGTCACCTTGGAAAATTATTGAAGGGAATGGGAGTAAGTTATAAGTGTGGAGGAAAAAGACACCAAGTACGTGACTACAAGGGTAAGAAAATGGTTTCAAATGTACAATGCCTCATTTGTAAGGAGTTTGGACACTACATGAACCAATGTCCCGGTCATCAGACTATGCCGAAAATGATGCTATTGGATAATAATAAAGTTATGATACTACCATAGATGTCGAAGAATGACAAGTGTTCTGATGTTGTTATTTTGGAATTATTTTATTTAAGTGTTGTATCAATGATGTACTGTAAATAAATAAGGATTGTATTGCAGTACTATTTCACTTAGGATTTGAGATTTTATAGTACTAAGAAAAGTGACTCTACATCAAGTTAAACTTTTTGGAAATTACATGGTTGAAGGAAAGATAAACTTTAATATGGTCCTAATATTAAGGTACTTATTTTGGAATAAGATATGGTTGATTTGGGTAAATTATATTGGATATTTTTGACTGCCTTGAAACTGATTAATGATTTTTATATTCCAACATTGTTGGAGTTTAAAACATTTTTGGATGGATGGAGTATATCCAGTATTCTATATGGAATGAGGGAGCATGAATGTAATCAATAAGGTTTTATGGTAATTCAGGATGTTTCAGAATTTTAAAAGAATACATGATGAAGGTATTCACATGCTATTACGAGGTTAAAAGGATCTCCATTATGATTACCTTTCAAATAAATTTTGGACTGAGGGTTTATAGAAGTATTTTGGATATGTATATAGGTTGGAATGGATTATATTTTACATTGGATACTACTATTAAAGTTATTTTTGGATATTTATAAAAAGGAAAACACACAGACCGTGTGAAAACCTGTCACGTCAGACAAAGCTACGAGAATCGAACCCACAAACATAGTGAAATTGAGATTTATCACCTACCACTAGACTACATGAAGTCCCTAGAGTGTATAATGTAGTTTTAATTTTTTTTAAAGTTCTGATAGTTGAATTATAAATTTATTTTTGGAACCATATACAGTTCAGATAAATAGAATATTTTTGAGTTCTATTAACTTTTGGAGTGAAAGATGGGTTTGTGGTAAAATTTTATTAAATAATGAAAGTCTACATGACATGTAAGTATATTTACTTATTTTCTTAGTAAATATCATAAATAAATTTCTCAACTTTATGAAAGGTAACATAAAACAAAAATGTTTTCAGTTAACTTTTCCTATTAGGGAATCAAAGACCATTTAACCAATCACAAGTTTGTGATTTTCTTGTAGTTAACATTCTCCTAATCCTGTCATATACAACTCTCCATCACACCATGATGGTTTTTTTCTCCTCCATATCCATGTTTTTATAGAATCCTAGTATGGGCTATCTTGGGTGACCTTTGTACTTCTCTTTCTTTCTTTTAAGGTTATATTTTTGTTAACCCTATTTCCGATATGGGTTTTCCACAAAGGTATTTTCTATTTTCAAGCTTTTATTTTCGAAGAAAATTTTAAAATTGCGACGATGAAATTTATTAAAGGAGGGTATAATGTAACACCCCAAGATACCATGGTATGTTTCCCTTTCAATAATGCAATAGCTTGCATTGTACACAACTTTGAGATTCTAACATACCATGATCAATCAAAATAGCTGTTAGGAATTGCAATACCCACTTTTGAAATTTTATAATTCAAAATGGACTTCATTTTTGAATTCGGAATATCGAAATTAGCCTATGGTGAAATTTTGGTATTTTTCTGAAAACTTTTTATTTTTGATGAATAGTGAAAATTACTAAATTTTAATTAAAAAAGACTTTTTTAATAGAAATAATTAATAGTGATAAATTATGAATTTGAGTGGTTTTAATGTATATTTATAATATAATTTTACCATTTAATACAATGTTGGTCATTGGACATATTTTCACATTTAAACCAGACATAAACAAGTGTCAATCTTTTGATAATTATTGTTTCTTAAAAACACGTTTTTTGTTTTGACAACGGGAATCAATTTTAAATTATTTTCTGCCACTTCTGTGTTTTGAATTTGGAAAAATGGATTATATATTTTGAATCAAAATTTCCAAAATGTTTAAATAGGTAACTTTTATTTTTAGACATTTTGAATAATTACTTCGCTAAATATTTTATTTACCGTGGTTAGAGGGTAAATCCGGTAAATAAGGGTAAAAAATAATATTATAATAATAATAATAAATTACCTCAAAAAGTGTCCTAACCCTATTGGTTGATACATTTCCGACCATGGGCATCTTTGGGTCTATTTTGGGACACCATGTATCCACTTGTAAGTGATAATGACACTTTATATTAATTAAGTTAAAGTAAATACCAAAATGACATAAGCATATATCATTTAGAAAAACAATTATTACATAGGTTTATATATGTTATATTTTTGAATATAAATATTAATTATAAATCTAAAACAATTTCCTACATAATGGTATTTTATTTATAATTTTCATAAATTTAATTATTAAATTTACTTATGACACAATAATGATGCAATATTTTCCTAATTAATGAATGAATCAAATAATTGGTATTATAAATGATAAAATAAATATAATTTGAACGTTTTGATGCCATCAACAAATTTTATTGGTTAATATGATATGTTAGTAATTTTTATAAGAATTTGGTTCGAATTAATAAAGTTGTTAAGACTTTAAAAAAATCAATTATTGAATAGTGTCAAAATTGACATAAATGTGTTTTTTAAACAAATATTATATTATTACATGATATTATATTCCTAAAAATATAAGGTTCAGCCAAAGGACTTATATAATGATATTTGTATCATTAATGGACCACTTTTGGGTCTTTTGGTATTATATAGTATGTTTATTAACCATATAATATAAAAATACAAAGTGACATTGTAAATGTCAAACTAACTAACTAAGAGTTAAAATTAAAAGACAAGGTAAATATAGTGACCCAAACCTGTCTAAAATCTATTGTATGAAATTATTTATCCCCATAACCACCTAAGACTCTGAATAATCCACTTTTTAGGCATTATAAAACGAATATGAATTTATTATAAATTAATACTTTATGTTTTTTCTAAAGAGCCCCTCCTCCGCCTTATAAAAGGACACCACTTATATCCAATTATTCATACCTTAAAAGCCATTTTGTTCGGAAAACCTCTGACCAAATACCCTCTAAACAATACTCCCTTAATCATAGAGGCCTTAATTTAGTCAAAAATCCAACCTACTGAGCCCTTTTGATCAAATCAAAAGGAAGAACCCGAAGAAGAGGTAATGTTTTCACCACCCTCTTTCAAGTTCCTTTCTTCTTCAACTTCTTCTTTATTTGTTATTTATATTCTAAAATAATAACTCCAGTATTTTATATATTCTATGATGTTATTATAAATATTATACAACCATATTCAGTGTTCTATCCATCCTTTTAATGACATGTCACCATACGCACGTACGTACGACCTACCGTCTCCACGTCGTGGTGTAACTGTTATTCAATACATTATTATTTGGATGGGTATAATAATGATGTGTAATTCATGTAAATAATAAGTATATCATGATAATTATTATTTATATCTAATATAATATCCATTTATATATTATTTTAATATCAAAAGAATGATATTGTCGCTCGTTCGTACATACGGATTACAGTCTCCACGACACGATGAGATTCATTTCCAAGTTCACCATTCATCGACGATTATAAAAATATATATTTCTAATAAGTATGTAATATATGACATAATAATGCTACTATAGATATATATATTACTATATATAAGTATTTACGTACTTACAAATATCTTATTCGATTACTTCCATTCAATATTATATGAAAACGGAAACAACGTTTATGCATACGTACGAACTACCGTCTCCATAAATGGTGTTTTCCATTTCATATATACGTCTATTATAAATATTTATATTCTAAATATATATGATATATACATCATGTTTTATATTTTTGAAGTATTTAAATCATTATCTATGTGATACAATCAAGAGTAACAAGTTAAAACACGTAGGATAAAGAAAGCGATTATTACCCGAAATATTAATATAACATGGAAATTATTATTAAATGGATAGTATAAAGTCATAAATGAATAATTTATGATATCATAAATATTAATATGGTTCTGTTATAATTTAATAACATACTATAGTCTTCATACATAAGGTTAAACGTATGCTTGACTAAAGGAAAGTGCAAGGTAAGGGGTTTTCATCTCACTCCTTATTCCCATGAGATTCGTGCCATATTGACACTATTACCTTTTTTGTGGTGTATGTACTGCCCATAATTTTATTATTTGTGTAATACACATTAATTTATGTGTCTTTAAATATTCATTGTATGATACCTCTTTATGGGGTGTATTTTTCGTAAGTTACCAAATAGGTAAGGGTTAATTTCATAATCTCTTTATTACTGGAGGTTGTTTTTACGTAAGTATCTAATGGGACATATTTATTATCAACGTCCATGTTTCATGAAAGAGTTTTCAAAGGGATTCATTTAAGAAACTTTTTTTACAAAAACATCATTTTAAATGTTTTAATAATTTATTCTTCTAAATCGTTCTCATTAATGTCCATATTTTCAAAATGGGTTTTAAGGATTTATTTATATGGACATTAATGTTTTTAAAATGTTGACTCCTTTGAAAAGTTTCAAAGTGGTATGGAGAACATTTATTAAAAAATGTCTTCAAATGTATTACTTTTCAAATTGTGTGACTTTTAAATGTTTTCATGAAAAATATATATTTCTCTCAAGGAGTTTTACAAATCATTCTCATATATGTCAACATCCTTTGATGGATTTTAAACTTGTTTGAAGTTAATTTATTATGATACAAATCTTCCATATTGTATTGAACGTTTTTTAATATGTTTGACTATGTATGTGTTATTTTTATTCCATTTATGGTTTATGGGAAAATTATTGACATTTTGTATGATAGTTTTAATATGAATGTTTTTTTATGTTTAAATCTTTTCATATGAGGAATGCATTGGACTTAGTAAGTGATGGGTGGAGCCCGCTATAGCTCCTTGATGCATCGGTAGGAATCATGAGACAAACTAGGGTCTTAGCATGAGGCCTTGAAAAAATCTTATTTGTAGTCATGGCACGAGGCCTTGGCTACGTGGTTATGATAGTCTGACATTATGCATTCCATCATTAAGAAAGTGGTTATAGATATTTCATGTGATTATTCGACGAGTATAATATCCATGTGAATATATAAATGGAATTATTTCATTTTATTTTTTCCATATTATGCTGAAGTTCAAGTTTAAAAGGATTTTGTTTTAGTTTTACATTGGCTTAAATGTTTATGCCTATTTATGAAAGTTTCCACTATATTGTTATCCTTATTGGGCATCTGAGCTCACTCCTTTCAATGTTTTATTTTTCCCAGGATGTGAAGAAGTATTTTATGAATGACCTGCAAGGATAGTATGAGGGGATATGAAGACAATATGTTGTTGTTTTTTTACTTTATGATTTAATGTAAGACTTATGAATGTATCTAGTGATTCCAAGTCTACTAAACTAATCGGTCCTTTGGGACTTGATTCCTTATAATCTTGATAATGTATTAAAGTAATGCACCGACTCTGGGTAACTGGGTTTGGAGCCTTACAAAACTCATTAAACTTCAATACATTGACTCAAATAGATTGAGGTCTATTAACTTTTGGTGATAATTCAAAAGGAAAGATAATTGGACTTGTAACTGTTGAAGATCCAAAAAAAGTGTCAAACAAAAAAGTAAATTATATAAAAGGGATAAAGAATAATCAGATACGTATCTCTCAACTATGTGATGATGGATATTATGTTAATTTTTTAACAAATTGTTCTCTTTATTTAAAGATAAATTGCTTAAGTTTAGACCGCTAATAACTGATAATGTTTATAAATTAGTTCTAAATTCCTTGTGTAAACAGAAAGTGAATTATTTAATTGCTACTATAAATGAGTCTTTAATATGGCATATGATACTTGGTCATTGTAATATTTATCTTTTACATAAATTATCTAAGAAACAAATATTTTTTGATTTACCTAGTCTTAAGTTTGAGAGTGACAGATTGTTTGATGAATGCAAAATTGGAAAGCAACACAAATCGTCCATTAAATCAATTAAAAAAATTGCAATATAAAAACCTCTAGAACTTATCCACATGGATATGGTTGGACCATCAAGATTAGCATGTTTGGATGGAAAATTATATGTATGTGTTCTAATTGATGATTACTCTAGATTTACTTGGATTTAATTTCTAAAACATAAATGTGAAGCTTTTACTATTTTTGAATGTTTCTCTAAAATTGTTTAAAATATAAAAGGTTTTAAGATAATTTCATTAAGAAGTGATCTTGGTGGATAATTTTATAATCAATAATTCAATTCCTTTTGTTCAAATATAGGTATTAAATAGAACTTTTCTACACTTAGAACACCTTAACAAAAAGGAATTATTGAAAGAAGAAATAAAACTATTAAATAAATGGCTAGGACTATGATGAATGAATACAGTCTTCCTACCTACTTATGGGAAAAATCTATAAGAAGAACTTAATATATCATGAATAGAGTTTTAATTCTGCCTATTTTAAAAAATACACCTTATGAACTTTTGAATAACAGAAAACCTAAGGTAATGTACTTAAATGATTTTGGATATATGGTGTATATTCTTAAAACCAAGGATAATCATGGTACGTTTGATCCCAAAGCAGATGAAAGAATATTTTTAGGGTATTCTACTACCACGAAATCCTATAGAGTGTTTAATAAAATGTCAAGGATTTTTGAAGAATTGGTTCTTGTGATGTTTGATGAAACATACCCTTTTATTAAAGAGAAAGATCAAACTGCTGAAATTGCTAACTCTTCTAACAACATGAGACTTGAAAACCTAAAAAATTATTTTCAGAATAACATAAATAAAATCCAGTCACGTTAAGAAGAACATGATACTGATGAACCTGAATGTGTTTTACATGGACAATCTAGAACCATATAGAATTATCCTTTAGAAACTGTAGTTGGATACCTAAATAAAGTAATAATAACTAGAATAAATATAGGAAACCTTATCGAATTATATGGCCTTCTATATCAACTAGAACCTAAATATTTTGAAGAAGCCTTAGATGATGAGAGTTGGATGTTGGAAATGCAAGATGAGCTAATCCAAATCAAAAGGAATGATGTTTGGGAATTTTTTGAACGACCATAAAATTATCTAGTTATAGGAACTAAGTAGGTATTTAGAAACAAACAAGATGATCAAGGGATTATAACTGGAAAAAAAGCTATATTAGTAGATAAAGGATATAACCAAGAATAAGGTATATATTATTATTAAACCTTTTCCCCTGTAGCTATATTAAATCAATTAGAATTATTTTAGATTATGCATCTCATATAAAATTTAAATTATATCAAATTGATGTTAAATATTCATGTTTAAATGTCTATTTAATGAAGGAAGTTTATGTTGAACAACCTCCTAGTTTTGAAAAACCTCAAAAACCAGATTCTGTTTTTAAACTTACTAATGCTCTCTATGGCCTTAAACACACACCTAGAGCTTGGTATGAAATATTATGTTATTTTCTTTTGAAAAATCGATTTACTGTTGGAATGGAAGATCCAACTCTTTTTAATAAAACCATTGGTTCTAATATATTAATAGTTAAACTATATAGTGATGATGTTATTTTTTTTCAACCAATAAAAATCATTATAATGATTTTTTCATAACTTATGTGAAAAGATCTTGAAATGAGTATGATGGGAGAAATGAACTTCTTTTTAAAACTTAAAATTCATCAAAAAGATTATGTAAATGTTTTAAACAAAAGTAAATATATAACTAATTTATAGAAAAAGATTGGTCTTGATAACAAAAAGACATATACAACTCCCATGTGCACTAATATAAAAGTAGATTTGGATGAAGTTGGAAAACCAGTGGACAACAAGTCATATAGAGGTATGATTGGTAGATTATTATATTTCACTACAGGAAGACATGATATTATGTTTTTTATATGTTTATGTGGTATATTTCAAACAAATCCTAAAGAATACTATCTTATTTCTAACAAAAGTATTTTTGGATATTTAAATAGAACTATTTTTTAATCTGTTATATATCCAATTACAGATGATTTTAATTTAATATCATACTCAGATGCTTGTTTTGGAGGATGTAGATTAGATATAAAAAGTACCTTAGGAACCTATCAATTTTTGGGAAACCATTAGTATCATGGTCAAATAAGAAAAAACACTCAGTTTCCCTATCAACAGATGAGGTAAAATATGTGCTGGGAGGCAGTTGTTGTGCACAAGAATTATGGTTCAAAAACACACTAAGGGACTTTGGATTAAATTTTAATAGTATACCTACTATATGTGACAATACAAGTTCTATACATATTTCAAAAAATCTAATAATTCATTCAAGAACTAATCATATTGATATTAGGCATCATTTTTTACGAGACTATGTTCTTAAAAAGGATATATCATTAGAATTTGTAAATTCTGAAGATCAACTAGATGATATTTTTACGAAACCACTTCCAACTATATGTTATGATTTTATTAAGGTGGATTTAGGTTTATTTAATTTTTTAAATTTTAATCATATTAATATTTTTAATTTTTAATATTTATTTTATTTTATTTTATTTATTTATTCTAGTTTATTTATGTTGATATTTTTTAACGATTACTTTAAATCTGATTTTTTAAATATTTTTTTGGCTATACAATTTAGTTAATTTATTTTAAACTTAAATTTATTTTCACTATGTGTTTTCAAAATTTTTAATGGTTATCTTATGTAATGACATGGGAAATAAGATACTGTCAGAAACATTTCGAATACCAAACCTTTTCAACACTCAAACCATTTTAGAATACTGAAACCCTCATTTACCCACATACATTTTCATACCTCTATTTTCCTTTGAAACCCTGTAATCCTAAAAACCTTAGAGATTTAGTATCTCAAAAATGATAAAATCTAGGATAACCAATGATGGTGAATCCAGTGACCCGAAGTGTTAGAAAATTTCCAGAAGAAATATTCTACAGGGAAAAGTAGTTTATTTGGAATTGATTTATATGAAAAATATGTTCTTAAAGAAAGAACAATATTTTAAAGGATTGGAATATATGTTCAATGAGATGAAATCAAAATTTATTTATGAATTAGAACAAAATTTTTTCTATAATATTGTTCAATTTTGTTTTGGTGATTTTGAAGATACATTTTTTACGAGAATAAAAGTTAAAGACATTTCAGTTTCTTCGACTGAAATTTTTCAAATCTTGAACTATCCTCGTGTGGGAGTGTTTCATTTCAACCAAAGGTCTATCAGAGATAAGGACTATAAATCTAAAGACATTATATCATTTTAGTTTTTCTCAAGAAAAATTAGATTTTTTTTTCCAGGATCTTGAGGCAGACCATACAATCTTAGTTAAGTTTATTCAAACATGAATTGCTCCTAGAATGGATGAGATGGAGAAGATTATATATCCAAACTTATATATCATGGTTTTGTTTATTAGTTAAATAAAACTGAATTTTCCATGGTATATGATCTGATATTTTAATTACTACTATCATCCAGATGCTAGGATGACTTTTTATCCTCATGGAAGGATAATCTCTCAAATTTTGTTTGAAAATGGAATGATTCATTTAATAGATTCTCGAATCCAATGTCATCACCATATTGAACTCAATGTGGGAAAATTGAGTATATTATAATTTTACTGGATTATAGTCAAAGGAAAACTCTTCTCGGTTGGTGCAGATGTCCAGTAAAGATCAAGATATTTTTCCTAGGGGAGAAAATTAAAATTGGGAATGAAGAAACGGTCAAACCCGAGGTGAAGGATTTTTCAAACCAAACCAAATAAAATTTATACTTGGTGAATAGGAAGAAGAAGATGATGAATAAATTCATATTCAACCAAAATTGATTTTAAGACCACATAAAAGAGTAGATCTACCTACTGTAGAACCAATGTTTGGTTCCAGTGAGGCTACTTGGTCAATACATTTTGAAGAATCTTTTCTTAACAAAGATCAATAGGTTGAAATCCATATTAAAGATATGAAGATTATTTAATTACCAATTTTCCAAGAGGAAGAAACATGTGTTCCTAATGAAAAAAAATTTGATCAAAACTAAAAATATGTAAAATGAAATTGTTGAGAATTTACTTTTCCCTCTTTTTGATCATGTGTTTGAAAGACATCAATCTGCAACTAAAGAAACAATAGTAGTTCTTGAAATTTTTTGTTGTTCGAGTGAAAAATAAATTGAAAAACAAGTGGAGAAGTCTATGGAAAAGTCTCCTTCATTATCTATAGAAATTGTGGTAGTTGATTTGTCACGACATCAAGATGAAGGCACATCCAATTATCTGTAAAATCAGGTTGAGGATCTTATAATGAAGCTTACTAAGTCTTAGGAAAAAAATTTCAATAATCGAAAAGAGCTTGAATGACAAAATAAAAAGTTATAGGATCTTAATGAAAAGTATGTTTCCATGAAAAATTTTGATTCTTTCAATAGAGATATGATAAATGAGGTTGGAATGAAAGATTTGAAGTTGTTTCTAAGTCATAATTTTGTGATCTAATGTGGTATTTTGGGATCCAGTTAGAATAAATCAAGAGTATTGTTGGTTAGACTAGTACATCTTCCATTCCTCCTACTACGAGTCCAAATCAAATTTGATGATTTCATGAAATCACCTCTATCCTAAAAAATATGAATGATCGTATTCAAAATATTTAGTGAAATAGTGCCCCTATATTAGTTCTATTAGAAAATAATAAATATCTAGTTGATCTAATGACACAGAATGAAGAATATTTTAGATTTATGTTGAACAAATTCTGGAAAAGTTGGACTAGTTTATGCACCAAGAGGAGAGTTTTGATGACTTTTTGAATACCAATATCATTGAGAATTTACATATTTGTCATGATTCTGGAGTCTTAATTATGAAATTGAGGGATATTCTAATAAAGAAGTTGTGTTTATAGATGGATGAGTTGAAAGATATATCTAAAGCAGCTCAAAATCCTTAGAACCTTAATCGAGCCAACTCCTACCCAATTGTTTGAATCCAAACCATTTTAGTTGATTAACTTGTTTCCTAGTCAAACTGATTATTGTATATATAGAATCATTGATCAATAAAATCTCTATAATTTTATTTTTTGTACATTATTTCATATAATTTTAATAGTTACGTCTAGAGGCCAAAAATTCTTCCTTATTTATTTAAACAGATTATCATAACATCAAGTTATAGATTTATGCAAAATTAAACATATTTTATTCATTTTCTACACATTCTTTTTGATCTCACTAAAGGGGGAGAAATTTGGGTAAACAAAACATTTATATTTATCAAAATAATTCTTTAAAATTGAATTTTAAATTATTTTGTTTTCAATTTTTTCACAATTATAAATTATATTACTAATTTTATGGATTTTGCGATCATGAAAATGGGGGAGATTGTTGGGCATGCATTTTCTCAACAATACTCTATAGATATTATTACTTTCAATGGTCACAAATACCATTTTTTGTTTTAATAATGATATTAATTTTTTTGTATTTCAATAAATTAATATTCTATATATTACTTATTTTGGAATTATATTCAAGATTATTATTAATGTGAAATTTTTTCAAAGTGTTCGGAATTCACATAAGCTTATTATAGAAACACTGTTCATACTGTACTTTGAAGAATGCAACATAAGGAACAAACCCCAAATTTCTATTATAAATTATGCTGAAATATCATTTCTTATTGTTAATCAACTCTATGTTGACAAAAGAAGTATGGATAAATAAAATTACATTTGGATGAAACCTTACGTTTCAAAAAGAGAAAAAGTATGGTTAAAGAACCCTACGTAAGTATGGAAACTTACATTTGAGAAGAAAAAATATGGATCACCAAACATACTTTTCTGATTAACATTTTTTTGTATACGTTATGTTCGGAGAATTAATTTTTATGTAGTCGAACCCTACCTTTGGTTTTTTTTCATTTTTAAAGGAAGTTTAAGTTTGACTTTTCATCACCATAGATTTGAATTTAAAATTTTATTAGAGTCTCATTAAATGGTATTTACGGAATATTAGGACGATTTAAAGCTAATTTTTTAATGATGAAAAGCACATTATGATTAATTCATAGAACAGTATTACATAAAGAAATTATCTATTATTCTTAAGGGAAGTGATGACTTCTCTAATCTATCTCCGAAATTTGAATTCTTATGATTAATCAGGTAATTTTCGAGGATCTGAATTAAAAATAAAGACACGTGACTTTACTTATATCAGTGTATTTGTTCTATATAAATTTATGCATAATTTGGAGAAGAATATATATTGAGATATATATTGATCCATCTATTGCGAGACATATTCACAATTGAAACTGCATTCTTGTGAAGATATTTTACAGATCTATTGCAAAAATCAACCAAACACTAGTTTTCTATAGAAAAGACTACAGTAGAGATATACATATTCAAAATTTGGTATTTTTTGTAATTCTACAGATACTATTCGTTGCTATTTTTATTTCAAAGATCTGTTGAAACCGCATCCCATTGGAATAGTTCTTTTTGAAAGAAAATATTTTCTATAGAAAACGAACCATCAACCTTCAATTTTTGTTTCAACTATGATGTTCAAACCCGAACTTTTTTTATCAATATCTTTTTATTGAGAGTTTCAACTACTCGCACTTAGTTGTGGTGGAGTGTTATATTATCAATATAATATGCAGTTTATCATTTCTCTATTATAAAACCAGAAGAATACGTTTTTATTCTTATTTAAAAAGATGTAAACTCCCTATACCCTGTTATGAATTGGTCTTATGATATGAGTACCTAACTAGTGAAAATAACCGAACTCACAGAGAGAGTAATTGATTGAGTGGACTAGGGGATCTTTATACCCCAAACCACTACAAAACATCATGTTCAATAATTATTTTTTTATCCTCTACTCATAATTTCATATAGAAGATAAACAATGCTTACCTATATAATCATTAGTTGACATCAAGAGGCAGAATTGTAAACATATTTGAAAAGACACAATTCACCCCATACTATGTATATTTTTATATTATGACCAAAAAATACTCATATGTGTTCCACCTGTAAATGGGATCTTGATGAATTTGGGAAACTGGTTGATCAAAAAAGTTTTAGTGGTGTGATTGGTAGTGTTCTCTACATTACTACTAGATGACAAGATATTATGTTTAAAGTTTGTTTGTGTTCCCATTTTCCAGAAAACCAAGAAGATTCACACTTTTGCACTATTAAAATAATTTCCAAATAACTCAAGTATACAAGAAAATTAGCATTGTTCAATACAAGTGTAAAAGAATTTGATTTAGTAAGTTATTCTGATGTTGATTTTGGTAGATATAAGTTATAAAAAAATCACCATTGGAACATGAAACTTTTTAGAAAAATCTCTAGTTTTATGGTTTTGTAAAACGCTTTTATTTTCATTGTCTAATGCTCAAGTTCATTACATTGCTACAAGTAGTTGTTGTGTGAAAATTTCTTGAAAAAGAATCACACTCTAATGGACTATGGATATCAATTCTTACATGTCCCCATAAACTGTGACAATACTATTTCAATAAATATCAATACGAATCAAGTGTCATGTTATAGGATAAACCATACTTATATCAGACATTACTTTTTAACACTATTGAAAAAACGACCTACACCCACAGTTCAAAACAGTGGGTATAGCCCCCCAAACCGTGGGTATATCCTATACCCATAGTTTTAGGAACCGTGGTCGTTGGTGGAATCGGTATAGGTCCCCATATTATACCCACTATTTTCCAAAACTGTGTGTATAATTGTTCTGCCATCGTGTTAAAGCATCATACATAATTTCCATGCTGTCAAAGTCTTTTACCCACAGTTTTAAAACTGTGGTTATAAATCCTTTAAGAATGTGGTTGACGGGTTTGAATGTCGCAACCTCTTCGCTACAAACACTACATCATACCACTTCCCTAATATCACCTATGTGTGTGTATATATATATATAGTTAAATATAGATATATAAACAGTGGGTATAAAGGGAAGAACCGTGGGTATAGGACTCCGGCCAGAAAAAATTTCCTTCCTACGGGAAAAAAAATTTCCCGCCCACACACAGGAAACCTATACCCTTGGTTTTTCCTAACCATGGGTATACATATTTTAGCGCAGACCTATCTCCATGGTTTTGGGGAGAACCGTGGGGATAGGTCCATTTTCCAGCAATGTTAGAGACCTTTTTCAAAAAACAAATTATATCACACTTGAATTAATTTTCATAGAACAACAGTTAGCTGATTTATTTTCTATGCCTTTGAATTTTTGTGAGAATGAATTATATCAAACATGAGTAAGGGATGATAAATTTGGGTTAATTTTTTTTATTTTGACATATCATTGTGATTTGTACCTTTTTGGTTGACATACATTTGTGGTTGACACCCTATTTTGGTTGACACACCATTGTGGTGACACACCATTGGGTTTTCATGCTGTTTGTCTTGTTGTTGGTTTCTCATACTATTTTCTTGTCAGGAAATTGGATTTTTATAACATTACTATTCCACGAATTTTTTCATTCCTTTGAAAATTTTCTATTTGCCAATATTTTGAACCATTAGTTTATTTTATGGTTTATCTTATTTCCTATAACTTGATGCATTTTTTCGTCAATTTTGAATTCAATTTAAATTATTATTTCCATTTTATAATACCTAAAATCCCAAAATGATATCAATGTTGAATAATTTCTATTCCCCAAACACCTTTATCCTAGCGTGATAGTCCCATAACTTTCTCTCTTGAGCCCTATGCAACCCTTTTCCTTATGAATTTCAAATATTCTCCTTACTCTCGACCGAACTTTCCAATCCATGTATGCATGTCAAGAATGATTAATGATTGAATAGATTCTCCATAAGAATAAAAATATTATAATAACTATAAGAAAGAACAATGTGTACATGATCTAGTTTCTCCTGTTGCAACAGCTAATCCGTAGCTTGATAACAGAGTTGTTGTTGTTTTAGAAAGGGATATCGAATCAAAGTGGCTATTATTGGGACAATTTATAGAACACAATTTAATCTAGAATAAAAGATTGTTAGAGTGGTTTTCCTCTAAAAAGTTACCTTTCTTCCCTTAGTTGGTTTATGAATTCTATCAGAATGTATAGTTTTCTTTTGATGAAGATAGTGTCGATTGGATCAAAAGCAGTGGTATAGGAAACTTATTTGTGTTTGAATGAGTAAATGGGTGAAATTTCTTGTTGTACCTCATGATATAATCTTTTATTTTTACCAAGGTACCATTATGAAAGATAATGAACTATTTTTATATGAAGATGATTTGAAAGAACTGACTGGAAATGAAATAATCGGAGGAACTGTTTCCTCAGATATTAATAGAGAATAGAGGCTGCTATTTATGTTTTTGAAGAACATTCTATACTCAAGACAGGGTTATTTTGAAACCTTAAGGTACTAGGATTTTTACCATTTATATATTATTAAATAAGGTAATTAGATAAATTTGGGTTGATATCTCATGGTGCATATGTGTGAGATGACCAAACCATCCTCAAGATCCAACTCCATGATCTACCCCATGTTAATTTCTACCATGCCGTAGGCCAAGGGAATAGAAGTTGAGGATGTAGAGTATATTATATACTATGTTGGTTTCTATCTTTAAAGTGAAACTTTTTCAAATATGAATATTAGATTAAACCCATGGAAGAGATAGTGGGATGGAGATTATGATAAGTTATATGCTGAGTATAATATGGTATATAATTCAAATAGACTAAGGGATTAAGTTGATCCTAGCTTTCATCCTAATGAAATTGTTGAATATTATGATTAAGATAAAGAAAAAAATTTACTAAGGAATAATAAAAGGAACCATCGGTTGATGAAGGGAGTAATCATGGCTTCTCTCCCAAATATTCTCCTATTACCTTTGGAGCTCCTAACCCACCTTAGAGTTTTCCAAAAATAAAAAATCTTGTTAAAAGTGATGAAGATGAGATTAAAAACTACAGAGAGGAGAAATATAAGAGTTCCAAATACCATAAAGAATAAGAAGATGATGATGATAATGAGGAGGAAGAAAAGGAAGAATAAGATGAGAATGATAATGGTTAAATTGATAACGAAGATAAAAGGGATTTAAGTGACATAAGTGATGATGGAGATGACTCCAACCCTAATGTTGCTAATAGATGAATTAATATGGGGAAATTAAAGTGGACTACAGAGATACATGATATACTTAGTGAGGGTGAGAAATCCCCATCTATAGAGATATTTTAAGAATCTCTAGTAGTTGATGGAGTTGAGGACAGATCTGTTTCCACTATTCAAGAAGTTTCTAATTCTTCTATGGCTGAGCAGATGAGAGTAATTTCTATTGTAAAACAGTATGTAGTTGAGTAAGATAAGATTGATATTCCTTTATCTGAACATGTAAGTGTTAGTAAGTTGAATTATTTGGTTGCTGATAAGCCTCCAGTTGATAGCCATATAGAAGTAGAGCATATTCTTGATGGTAAAAAGGATTCTTCTCATGTTACAGTGGTATCTCCTAATAATAAATAGATAGATGTTAATCCTACCCGTGTTGAACACACCTCAACTCCACACAATTCTTATAGACATAGGAATCTTGATGTATCATTTGTACCAATTTGTACAGTACCCCCTGCCATTGAATTAGTTTTAGATGTCTTATAAGATATGTGTGTTAACCCTATGGATTAATAATGGGGAAAGTACTCTAGTATTTTAAGGAGTACACAAATGAATGGTGGAACCGAGGATTGAGTTTAAGGTGATCCAAATGTATCTTTGATAGATCAATTAAAATTTAAAGATATTTTTAAAAACCTTACTGTTGTGGAACCTCAAGCACCTAAACTAGCTTCTCTAGATCCCCCTGTTACTATAGTTGATATAGCTTCTAAAAGTACTTGGATACTTTTGTAAAAATTTTGAGGTCAAAATTTTCTTTAACGTTAATGTATCGACCTCATCAAGAGAATTTCATCTGTGAGAAAGATGAAAGATAAATTTTCATGTTGATTATTCAATATATCCAAACAAAGATGATGCATCATATACAAGAAGTTATGATTGAGAATTAGAGACTTTTAAGTGAATTGGATTCTATCAAGGCTATTATTGAGGACATAAAGTCATCCTTTACTAATTCTATGGAAGGTATTTTAAATATTATTGAGGATACATCTTATTATTATTCTACTTCTTCTACTCTAGTAGTTTATGTTGATCAGATAAGAACAGTTGTCAGATATGAGATGAGAGTTACTTCATCTAGTGCTTATGGCAGTGTCACTGATTAACACCGATTGATCTTGAGAATAATTAGATGCAATTATAATCATGTTCACAAGTTGATCACTAACTATTACCATGACATGAAATATAATAATGAAAACATTACTATGTCTATCAAGTCTTATCTATTAAGGATTTATGCCAAGAATATAGTGGATGAAAATATCAAATTATTAGATGAAAATTTGAGGACACTTACTGTGACTCAGTCATTCAAAGAACAAGTAAGATGGATCAGGGATACAACACTAGTTTTGAATCTTTTAATGGAAGAAAAGTATGATTTATTTAGTGAAATTGAAATAGCAGGAAAAATCATCATGGATTTTAAAAATATCATGAAGCATATTCTTCATGTTCATTTCCAAGTAACTATTGCTCAAGAAGTAGTTGAAATTAATCCTCAGTTATTTCTCTGACCAAGAGTTTCTCGAGATCCTATATTAAATTTTCCGACTAGCTTCCAGAATTTTTTAATGCCACATGATCAATATTTGAGACTCATATGGTCAGTTTTTTTAGTATAATATCATCCTCATACTCTAGCCATACTCTCATCTAGTGTTCCCTCTATCTTACCTAGAGATGATCCTGCTGCCTCAGTTAAGGATTAAGAGAAAGGAAAGGCTAAAATAAATGAACCAATGGACCCCTCTATAATAAATTAGTACTTTTCATTTCTTGTCTTAGACTATGTCTTCTATTGAACGTATTTTGTAATAACTTTTTAATATTCAGTTGAATGCCATTTATCACTATTGTTATGTTGTTTATATTTGATTTTCTTCTTTTTAACATCTTAATTCCACTCATATTTACCTTTTTGATAATCCAAAAAGGGGGATAATTCTTATGAAAATTATTTTTTATTTTTGTTAGAAATTTATGGAATCTATGATTTGATACAGTGTAGTTTCTATGTTATCATTGATAATATATCATTTCAATTTTTCTATCTTTGATTAATGATACTTACAATTGGTAATTATTCCATTATTAATTTTTCTTGATGCCATCTTAACTTATTATGAATTCAATATCAGGATTTATATTAACTTGGATATATTTTTTAATATTTTTTAATACCTTTGATGCCATGATTTGTGATCCTAAAAAATGGGTTGAATGTTGACATCGTTATTTTAATGATCAAAAAATCATAATTCTAATGTTTTTAATTAGTTTAATGTTTTTTGTTAGTATTTCATAAATTTTAGATAAGTTATAAAATTGTGTTTGTATGAGACACCATTGAGATAGACATCCCCAACTCAAGTCACATTTTCCTTTGAGTTGCCATCAGTATAAAAAATCGCTAACTCTAAGATACCACTAGGATATTATACTACCAGAATGTCATACCATTGATCTAAAAAATTGAAAAGGTATGAGATGCTATAAATCAACAAACCATCAGGATGCCATGCCTCTAGAATTCAAATTTAGGTAAGTTTGAGATACCACTAGATGAAGCACCACCAATTTCATACCGCCAACACAGAATTGTTGCAAAGTCTAAGACACTGTCGGACAACACACCAATAGAAAAATCACTGCTAACTGAGCAAACACTAGAATAGTGGAAATTTGACTAAGTCTAAGACACTGTCAATATCATACCACAAAAAAACCCACCAGAGTTAGATATCTTCAGACCTTGATACATCACCAGTCTAAGGTATACCCTCATAACTTATCTTTTTTAATTAGAATAGTCTGGAAAATATATTTATCAAATTTTATGTCATTTATTATTTTAATTATTTCTTATATAATTATAAATATAAATCATTTAAGAGAGTGTCAGAATGTGTAGTATAGGTAAGATGATCTTGATATTCTCTTTGCTGATGCTGCAAAAAGTGCATCACACCACCTCATGCTGAAATGAAACACAATAGTAAATGATGTGGACCGATATAAAGATGAGAGATAGAAATTCATGAAACCACATTGAGCTGAACTTGGTTTCAAACAAGAAGATATCAATTTTTAAAAACATGCAACTGAGAAGCTGAACTACACCATTAAATCCAATGATTTCCTTAAGTTAAAGAACAGGAGTATGTAACACTCTGTTTCCCAATGGTTTTCAAGATATCCTAGCTCAAGCTCTACCGTAGAGTCATTTCAAGAGTCATAAGATAAATTAAAAAAACCAACCATTTATAAACACTATAATTTAATATTTCTATATTCTATTTACTTCTTCTACATTTTGAGTAGTGTGTGTGCAATAATCGGTTTTACATACACACATTGCATCCTATAATGAGCTAAAAGATACTTAGACATCTTCTAATCATTTAATACACCTCTACTCCCGTGGATAATGATGGTAGAGGTCCTTTTCTAGCTTGATTATTTTTTACTCCCACATATAACCCTGGAAGAGGTCGTATGTGACATGGATAGTTTTTAAACAGTTGTAAAACAATACTATGTTGTGGATCATATTGTTTATTCTATATAAACTACATTTTGGTAGGTGGTCACCAATTAGGGAGGACTATGTCTTGACTTGATATCAAACCACTTGTATTCATTTTTTCCACAGTATGATTTAATTTAATTTTACTTTATTTATGCTTTAAAACTAAATTTTTATAACTATAATCAAAATATTATCTTAATAGTTTATCTTAATTTGTGTCCATATAGTATTTTGGTCATGTAAATTTATTTAAAAGGATACAATAACTTTTTATATTAGTAATCCAAAACCTAATCAATATTTAGTTAAATATTTTTAAATACTGAGATCTATATCAAACTACATATTTTGATAAACTATGATGTATTAATATTTTTGGGGGATTTCAAATTAATCCATTTTAAATAGAATATTTTATTAGGTACTCAATTAACACCTTATTTAGATACACAATTGACCAAAAACTCATATCATAATGAAATTATCATGCAATAATGTGGAAATAATCTGAAAAAATATATAGGAATTTTCCTGAAATAATGATAGGAAATGTAATATATGGTAACTCTATTTTGTGAGGGTTGAAGTGGATCATGAAAAAATAGAATATGCCACATTGAAATGTTGTTATAGAAATATGAATATGATGATATTAACCTCATGATCTTATGGATTCAAATTCCAACTGGCCCTATTGTAAGAACCCAAATCTTCTTTTTAGGTACGTTTTCCTTTTTCTGGAGTTTTTAAGAAAAATAAATTTTTTGGAAATTTCAGAAGTACATACCTTGTACTTTCTGAGTACATGCCATGTACTCTTCCCCAGCTCAATGCCGTGTGCTGTCCATGTCCGGGCCACACAAACGGTGTGTAAGGCTGAGGTGGAGGCCGGTTAATTTGGAGTATGGAAAATTGATGTACACGTCGTGCAATCAAGAAGTACATGTTGTGTACTTTATTTTTTTTTAGTAAACGGACCGAGGTCACACCTAACCCCCAATTTCGTCTTCTTATTCAGTTTTCATCCGTCCGAGAGTGACCGTACGACTGGATCTTCGACGGGATCCCACCTCACCGTTCGTTCTCCGTTTCGAGCACGACCGATTGCATTGGAATCGAAGCGGTGAGTTCTTCATTCTGCCTTAGCCTTGTTTCATGATTCCTCCTCGTTTCCAAGTTATCGTTGGATGAACATTTTGTGCGTTTTCTCAGATCTACGTTGTTCTAAGAGGAATTTGTCGTCGAGGATCACGTATATCGATCTCCTCGGATCGAGGTATGTGGTTTGTGCCTTTCTGTAGAAAGTTGATGAGTACTATGTGAAAATTCCACCAATACCCATGAACGGGGTATTGCGTGTTTCCTGTTTTTCCCCTTCTATTTTCATTCTTCGCTTGTTTGCTTTAGTAGAGGTTATTGCTTGTGATTATTGTAATTGTTTTTGTGCTCCGGTTGCTTTCACATGCTTGTTTTTCCTATTTTGTGTTTTTCTAGTTTCCATACATTGTTGTAGGATAGTGGAACTATCTCTCTTGTCATTGTTGTTGTGCCTTAGTTGTTAGACAAGTAGTTCTTGAGGTTTACATGGACGATACACGCGCGTTGAGCATGTTTAGTTATACTCAGGACTATGAGAACCTTGAGTAGTAGACCAAATGGATAATTGACGGAAGGGCTTCTCCAGAGTGTCTTTTAATTACAATGCGAGGCTATTGGGGGAAATAATGTTGAGTGCTTCCCCAGAGAGTCTGTAGATCCTCAATGTGGGCCACATGGGAAATTGATGTTGAGTGCTTCCCCAGAGATACTTTAGCACGATACGAGACTATAGGGGGAATTCACGGTGAGTGCTTCCCCAGAGAGTCTGCATAATTACGTAGCTGAACCAGAGGGGTGAGACTGTGTGTGCCTCCAATAGGGTTTCTATTAACAGAGGTTGAACCATAGGGGTTAGGATATGAGAGCTACCCGGAGGGTTACTTGTTTTCTTCTTGATGCTGGTTGCTTACTTGTGTACTTTACTTGTTAGAACTGTGGATTGTAGATGCTTGTGCTTTCCTGTTTACTGCTTCTTGTTTATTTACTGCCATGTATTCATTGACTGTTAGGCAAAAATCTCTGTGTGATTTCTTACTGGGATTGTATCTACAACCCTGTTTGGGCCATGCTTTTGGGACCAGGCATACTATGTTGCTGCAGGTATAGATAAGGGTAAGCGCCCTTCTACTTCAGGTTCTTGATTGCACTAGAGTTGGGGAGCATGGGACCGAGCCGTGGCTCACGATGATGAGGAGATTTCATTGTTTTTTTTGCACGTGGTTTCAATTGTATTCCATCACGTTGTTTTGTTTGTTGCTTTCCATAGATACATGTACCTGCTGCATCATTGTCATCATTGTTATATATCTGCATTGCTTCCGCTGTTTGGTTTCTATTGTTATGCATGTTGTTTACTGCTTCTGCTATTTATTGTTGTTACCTTATCTTTTATACCTTACTGAATGAGGGCATAGTTTCCCCACTGACTCACCAAGACCCTCACTTCTAGTCAGCAGCCTCTGGCATTTGGGGAAACATGCTTCAGGTCATGTAGCGCACAGGGTATGGGGCAACAGTGGAGGGGCTCCTGATTCGGTTCGTTACAAAGTGGTATTAGAGGAGATCTTTTATCTTGCCTTACTGTTTGGAGACTTTAGACAGGGATAGGATGGATTCGGTACTTGTTATTAAGTTGTGCCTAGGAGTAGCTAACCCGTGTACAGGGAAAAGCCATACTGCCTTGTTAATTGCAGTTTTCTGGTTTTGAGATTTTATAGTTGATCTGATTTCACCTAGAGTGATTCACATGACTTGTGCAGTTATTGTTTTGATATTTTGGTTCTATTTCTGTTGTAACCCGATGAGATGAGGGTATTCCATCTCATGCGTCATATAGGCACTTGTTGATATCACATGTCATGCATTCTTACCATGCCATCTAGGGTGCATTAGCGATTGCATGCTGTTGTGATAGACTTTGTGTAGATTATGCATGCTGTTGTGATAGTTTCTTGATATATTCTCTACTGCTATGCTAGAAAACTGTTGTTTTGTTCTTTGTTTAATGTGAAATCCAAAATTTGGTTCTTGAGGTGTTATGGTCCCTCACGGATCGGAATTTGGCATCTTTTCCCTCGTTTTAGAGTTTCTATAATTCTCTACAGTTTCTGAGCTATTACCCAGAAAATCCCAGAATACATGGCATGCACTTTTTAGATACACGCCGTGTAGTTTTTAGGCCTTGTCACTGACCATGTGAGCAAAACACGGTGTCGTGAGAGTAACTTCGGGCACACGCCGTGTACCATTGGTACACGCCGTGTGAGTTTGGAGTTGTGTACCCGGTCGTGTCACTAACAACACCGGTCGGGGAAGATCGGGTTGAACACACCGTGTCCATAGGGAACACGCCGTGTTGTCTTGTCCAGGTACTCGGCCGTGTCACGAACAACACGGTCCGAAATTACCTTCCTTTCCACACGCCGTGTTTGTTCGTAACACGCCGTGTAGTCTTGCCCAGGTACCCAATCGTGTCATGAACAACATGGGATAGTTTCGCCTTCACCTATACATGCCGTGTTTGTTTGGAGCACTCTGTGTAAGGTCGATCTGTGTAGACGTCCGTGTACTCAACAACACGGACCGTCGAAGCCTTACCTAGTGCACACCGTGTTTGTTTCGAACACACCGTGTAGTCTCAGGTTGAGTCGGACTATGTGGGTTAGCCGTGTAAGGAGACTCAGGCAGGGGAATAGTTTTCAAGTACACGCCGTGTGTGGGGGTCAACATTCCGTGTAGTTTGAAGAGTACATGACTTGTAGGGTGAGAGTACATGCCGATGTCAGTGGTTTAAGAAGACATGCCGTGTAGTTTTATACATGCTGTGTAGTCTTGTTTTGCAATCTTGTGTGTTTTTCTTCCCCTGTTCCCATTTTGTACTCTTGTGTTCTCTGTCCTTGTTTTCCTGATCTAAGGTGTGATTTTCATCTTTCAGAGCTATGCCTCCGAGATGTCCTCTGGTTGTACGTCTGTTGTCAGACAGTGATCAGACGCCAGACAGGGATGATCAAGGACTTCATGTCGATCTCCCAGCCGAGCCAGCCTTGGCACCGGTTGTTGTACCAGTTTTGGGTGCTGATGCACAGTTCAAGGAAGGTTTCATGAGGATGAGGCAGGCCTTCTAGGGAGCACCGCCTCTGGCCTCGTCTATGGCAGACTTGACGTGGGTCTTTCAACAGCAGTATCCTCCTGCGTTGTCAGGGGAGGGAGGACCTCAGGCTGCAGAGTCATGGATGAAAGCCATGATGACTATATTCGAGCTTCTAGAGATGCCTTCAGAGAGTCGTGTCAAGCTCTCCACCTACATGCTCCGAGACTCTGCCAAGAGGTGTTGGGACGTGGTCTCACAGGTAGGTCAACTGCAGGCTATGGCTTGGGAGGAGTTCCAGCGCGTGTTCTACGACTACTTCTACCTGGAGACTCTGAGGGCCGATCGAGCCCGGGAGTTCATCAGTTTAGAGCAGGGTACTCTATCTGTCATGGAGTATTCCTCCCATTTCACTAAGCTGCAGCGTTTTACACCCCTTCGGGATGGGAGTGGGGTGTTCTTGGAAAGGATGTTTGAGGATGGACTCAGGTGGGAGATCCACTCACAAGTGAAAATCTTCTAGCTGACTTCCATTACCTCCATCGTCAACCAGGCACTGATTGAGGAGCGTAATCTGAGAGACTCTGGAGCTTCGAGTCAGGGCGGTTCTGCTTCCAGAGCTAGATTTCCATCTGATGATAGCAAGAAGCACCATAGGGAGCCTACGCGCGGTGATTCAAGGAAGCGAGACGCATCATCAGGAAGCCAAGTGACATGCTACTAGTGTGGCCGGACATGGAACACGAGGCCGCAGTTCTAGAGAGACCCCGTGGAGTGCCGATCTTGCGGAAAATTGGGTCACCTTCAGCGTTTCTGCCAGGTTTTCTCACCAACAGTAGGTTACCGGGGTTCTTCCATGACTCCTCATTGAGGAGCATCCCCACCAGTTTCTCACCAGTCGGGAAACTAGAGTTCTTCCAGCCATTTGGGCCAAGGGGGAGGTCGAGGCCATGGCAGTCAGCCACCAGTTCCTCAGCACCAGTAGGGAGGTTCAGCTCAGAGTGGTCAGACAGGGGCATAGGGCCGCGACACGGGCCAACCTTTCGCCTTGGAGCAGACTTATCATGAGCAGGATCCCAACCCTAGTACTGTTCGAGGTACGATTTTAGTAGCCTCAGTTTTATCTTCAGCCCTTTTCGATACTGGTGCTACACATAGCTTTATCTCTGTTGTTGTTGTAGAGATCCTTGGACTCTGCATCTTTTCTTCTGCCGACTCGTTGACAATATACACACCTTTGGGAATGAGGAGTGCCCTCTCAAGGTTGCAGGGTATCACTTCTTATGGGATATCTATGTTCTAGGGATGAAAGGCTATGATGTCATTCTCGGCATGGACTGGTTGTTTCCCTTCCAGGTAGTCTTTGAATTTCATCGCCACAGAGTCAGTTTCATTTTACCAGAAGGTGAATATTTCCTTCATAGAGGCGAATGGGACGTTCGGACGAGTCGGGTGGGACTCGAGCATCTTGGGCTAGGAGGGGTGATAGCCCAGATTGCTAGACTTTACCTGGATGATCAGGGGACTCCACAGTTGGACTTTCCTCCAGTGGTGGATCGCTTCTGGGATGTCTTTCCAGAACACTTTTCAGGTTGGCCTCCGGAGCGTGAGGTAGACTTCTCTATTGAGCTCGTTCCAGGAGCGGCACCGGTGTCAATTCCTCCATATAGGATGGCCACACCTGAGTTGCAGGAGCTCAAGAAGCAGTTGGAGGTGCTACGGGCTAAGGGTTTCATATGACCCAGTACTTCTCCTTGGGGTTCGCCTGTTCTGTTTGCGAAGCAGGCAGACGGTACCCTTCGGCTTTCTGTGGATTATCGGATGCTGAACCAGTTGACCGTCAAGAAAGGATATCCTTTTCCGAGGATTGATGACCTTTTTGATCTGCCTCAAGGAGCCCAGGTGTTCTCTATGATCTACATGAGGTTCAATTATCATCAGTTGCGTGTTAGACCATCATATATACCTTTTACAACCTTCATGAGTAGGTACGGTCATTAATTGTATACATTCATGCCTTTTGGACTCACAAACGCACCTGCAGGTTTCATGGCAATGATGAACCGAGTATTCCATCCTTACTTGGATTCCATCATCCTGGACTTCATGGATGATATATTGGTGTACTCACACACTCTACATGACCATGACACACATCTTGAGATCGTTCTCAGTACACTGAGAGAGCATCGGCTTTATGCTAAACTCTCGAAGTGCCACTTCTGGATGGATCAGATTCACTTCATGGGTCACATCATCTTAGAGGTAGGAGTATCTGTGGACCCAGAGAAATTGAGAGCTGTAGTTTCCTGAGAGCAGCTGAAGAACGTTTTTGAGTTACAGAGTTTCCTAGGGCTAGCTGGATACTACAGATGCTTCATTCACGAATTTTCTCATCTAGAAGCACCCTTGACAGGGCTGACCAAGAAGGAGGAGAAGTTATTATGGTCAGATTCTTGTGAGTCAGCCTTTCAGGAGCTGAAAGAAAGGTTGAAGTCAGCACCGATACTAGTCTTTCCAGGGTCAGGAAAGAGCTACACTGTTTACTGTGATGCTTCGGGTATCGGGCTGTGACCTGTGCTTATACAGGGAGATGGAGTCGTTGAGTATGGGTCTCGGCAGCTGAGGCTACATGAGAGGAACTACCCTACGCATGATCTGGAGTTGGAAGCTGTTGTTCATGCCTTGCACTGTTGGAGACACTATCTTCTGGGTGAGCGCTTTGTGGTCTTCACTGACCACAAGAGTCTCAAATATATCTTCACTCAGCGTGATCTAAATCTGAGGCAGTGCAGGTGGGTCGAGTATCTTCAGTCTTTTGATTTCGATCTTGCCTATACGCTGGGAAAGGGAAACACTGTGGCAGACGCGTTTAGAAGGATAACTCAGATTCACGCAGTTCAAGAGGCTAGTATTGAGTGACAGCTGATGGCTCTATTCTCTGAGATGCATCTGGAGGTGCACGGCAGACGGGGACAAACGTTTCTATCTTCTGTAGTTGTTACCACCACGCTACTTGATCGGGTACGGATGAGGCAACTATCATACTCGGAAGACTTAGTCCTGCGGGAGAGTGTGTCAGGAGGGGACCCTATTCCTGGATGGACAGTGGGAGAGGATGAGATCTTGCATTTCCAAGGATGCGTATCGGTGCCGGAAGACATACGCGAGGAGCTGATGCAGGATTTCCATTCCTCAGTTTGGGCAGTTCATCCTGAAGTCACCAAGATGTATCGGGATCTTCATCGCCAGTACTGGTGGCCAGGTATGAAGAAGGATGTTGCTGGTTTTGTCATGAGATGTTCTACTTGTCAGCAGGTGAAAGAAAAGCATCAGTGTCCAGCAGGCCTTTTACAGCAGTTACCCATTCTGGAGTGGAAGTGGAATGATGTTGCGATGGACTTCGTGACCGGGTTGCCGAGATCACCTCGAGGTAACGATGCTGTTTGGGTTGTTGTCGACAGACTTACAAAGGTTGATCACTTCTGGCCGATCAAGGAGACCTTTAGTGTCGATGATCTGGGAAGATTTTACATCAGAGAGATCGTTCGTCTGCATGGAGTACCACGCTCTATTGTTTCAGACAGAGATGCGTGATTTACCTCTCAGTTCTGGCTGGGACTTAAGAAGGCCTTGGGTACACAGGTACTTTTGAGTATAGCATACCATCCCCAGACTGATGGACAGTCCGAGCACATGATCCAGGTGCTTGAGGATATGCTCTGATCTTACATCCTTGACTTTGGAGGTTCTTAGGAGAATCATATTCCACTGGTGGATTTCGCCTACAACAACAGTTTCTCAGCGACCATTCAGATGGCGCCATATGAGGCATTGTACGGTAGGCCATGCTGACCACCCTTATGCTAGATGGAGGTAGGATAGGCAGCTTTGGTGGGACCTCATCTTGTTCAGGAGACTTCAGAGAAGATAGAGCTGATTCGGAAGAGGATGGCTACAGCACAGTCTCGATAGAAGTCTTATGCTGATCAGTGGAGACGACCTCTGGGGTTTGAGGTCGGTGATCGGGTTTTCCTACGTGTCGCCCCTAGGTTGGGAAACAAAAGGATTCAGAGATAGGGTAAGATTTCACTGCAGTACGTCTGACTATTTGAGGTCTTGGAGAGAGTGGGGTCGGTCGCCTATCAGTTGCAGCTACCACAGAGGTATCGGGCCATGCACGACGTCTTCCACGTCTCTCAACTCCAACATTAATTTTCAGACCCTTCTCACGTCTTTCAGCCTGAGGAAGTCAAGCATGAAGCAGATGCATCATTCGAGGAGCATCCTATCCGGATTATCGATCGTAGTACGAAGGTTCTCCATGGGCGGTCTGTTCCTCTGGTACGAGTGCTATGGTAGCACGGGCGAGTACAGGACGAGACCTGGGAGAGGGAGCCTGATGTACGATCGCAATGGCCGGAGCTGTTTAGGGTATCTTCTTCTCCGACTCATTAGGGAAATTTGAGGAAGAATTTCATTAAGGGGGGTAGTTTTTATGAACCCGGATCTTCTTTTTAGGTATGTTTTCCTTTTTTTGGAGTTTTTGAGAAAAATGAAATTTCTGGAAATTTCAGAAGTACACGCCGTGTACTTTCTGAGTGCACGTCGTGTACTCTTCCCCGGCTCGAAGCCGTGTGCTAGCTATGTCCGGGCCGCACACATGGTGTGTACGGCTGAGGTGGAGTCCAGTTAATTCGGAGTACGAAAAATTTAAGTACACGCCATGTACTCAAGAAGTACAGACCGTGTACTTTCTTTTTCTTCATTAAATGGACTGGGGTCGCGCCTAACCTCTAGTGTTGTCTTCTTCTTCAGTTTTCGTCCGTCTGAGAGCGACCGTACGGCCGGATCCTTGACGGGCTCCCACCTCGCCGTCCGTTCTCTGTTTCGAGCACGATATATTGCGTTGGAATCACAGCGTTGAGTTATTCCTTCTGCCTTAGCCTTGTTTCTTGATTCCTCCTCATTTCCAAGTTATCGTGGGATGAACGTTTTGTGAATTTTCTCAGATCTACATTGTTCTAAGAGGAATCTTTGGTCGAGGTTCACGTATATCGATCTCCTCGGATCGAGGTAGGTGGTTTGTGCATTTCTGTAGAAATTTGATGAGTACTATGTGCACATTCCACCAATACCCGGGAATGGGGTATTGCGTGTTTCCTATTTTTCCCCTCCTCTTTTCCTTATTTGCTTGTTTGCTTTAGTAGAGGTTATTGCTTATGAGTAGAGTAATTGTTTATGTTCTCAGGTTTCTTTTCCATGCTTGTTTTTCCTGTTGGGCGTTTTCCATTTGCCATACCTTGTTTTAGGATAATGGAACTGTCTCTCTTGTCGTTACTGTTGAGCCTTAATTGTTAGCGAATTAGTTATTTAGGTTTACTTGGACGATGCACGCGCACTGATCATGTTTAGTTATACTCAGGACTGTGAGAATCTAGAGTAGTAGACCAAAGGGAGAATTGACGAAAGGGATTCTCCATAGTGTATTTTAATTATGATGTGAGACTATAAGGGGAATTGACGTTGAGTGCTTCCCAAGAGATACTTTAGCACGATACGAGACTATAGAGGGAATTGACAGTGAGTGCTTCCCCAGAGAGTCTGCTTAATTACGTAGCAGAACCAGAGGGGTGAGACTGTGTGTGCCTCCAATAGGGTTGCTAGTACCAGAGGTTGAACCATTGGGTTTAGGCTGGGAGAGCTACCCAGAGGGTTACCTATTCTCTTATTGTTGCTGGTTGCTTACTTGTGTACTTTACTTGTTAGAACTATGGATTGTAGCTGCTTGTGCTTTCTTGTTTACTACTTCTTGTTTATTTACTGCCATGTATTCACTGACTATTAGGCACAAATCTTTGGCTGATTGCCTACTAGGATTGTATCTCACACCCTGTTTGGGCCATGCTTTTGAGCCCATGCAGACTATCTTACTGCAGGTATAGATAAGGTCAAGCACCCTTCTACTTCAGGTTCTTGATTGCACTGAAGCTGGGGAGCATGGGACCGAGCCGTGGCTCACGATGCTGAGGAGATTTCTTTTTTTTTTCATTTGCACTTGGTTTCAGTTGTATTCCAGCACGTTGTTGTGTTTGCTGCTTTCCATAGATACTTATACCTGCTACATTGTTGTCATCATTGATATATATCTGCATTGCTTCCGCTGTTTGGTTTCTGTTGTTATGCATGATGTTTACTGCTTCCGCTGTTTATTATTGTTACCTTATCTTGTATACCTTACCGAATGAGGGCATAGTTTCCCCACCAAATCACCAATTCCATCGCTACTAGTCGGAAGCCTCTGGCGTTTGTGGAAACGTGCTTGAGGTCATGTGGCACACCGGGTATGGGGCAACAGTGTAGGCGCTCCGGATTCGGGTCGTTACACCTATGATCTTTAGAAGAGTTTGTAAATATAAATGTTTCACAAAGATCACAATTTTTTTGATTTTGATGCACGTATCACCATAACCATGAACATTACTCTATGATATAATAGATTCTAGATTCTTTTGAAAATTAAATTATGTTTCCATATTAGAGGGATTGTATTAGTATCTGGTGGTTTTAATAAGAAAATTATTGATAGATTTGAGGCCCGATCAACATGTGATAAGTAAAAAACACAATGCTAGTGGAATTTAAAATTTTCATAATGAGGGAAGATGAAACGAGGGAAAAATATTGAAAATAAATAACATGAATGATATATTTGAAATTTAGTAAGAAAATTTGATAATGTGTGGATTTAAATTGAGGATTTGGATTCAGTTAAAAATATTGAATCATAAAGAAGGAATTATTTTTTATTTATTTCATTTATTTATAAGAAATCAAATTTAAGTAACATTATTGAAAATATTTTCATATAACTAATATCAATGATGTGAGAGATAATATAGTCAATGAGAGTGTCTTAAGGATCAATAATGATCCCCTTTAAAACTTGTAAAATTATAATAGTGAGTAGTTGTTCATTTGGTACATCGACACATCCATAATGTATGATTTATGGATATATACTTTAGTGGTAAACCAAGAAAAAACATATACATTGGTGTATTTACTTTTCGATGCCTGGATTCATTGGTCGTATTGATAATCATAATCAATTCATATGGGTTTTACCAACGTGAGAACATTATCCATTAAGTGTTCGATTTAAAAACTCATTCACATATTAATTTACCCCATCAATGGTTGTGTTTTGTATTCTCTGGGTGAACATATGGTATCAGAGCTAAAAATATAATATTAGTTTATTTTTTAGGGGAAATTTGATAATAGTGATACTTCATTGAATAAAATGGGAGAAATATTTTTTGAGGCATTAAATTATTTAATCATGAAGAATTGAATGATATTGTATTTATGATATCTTGGTCTAGGTGTTTTATCTACTATTATTCATTGAATATTTGTGAGTGATGTTATAGAGTTTAATATGGTTAAATAAGATATAAAACTTCATAATTTAATTATTAAGGCACAGAATTACTTAATTAGAGCCTTGAAAAATAATATTTACATGAAATTGATGAGGTTCACATCCATGAAGAAAATTTAGATTTTGTTTTCTAATGTTTATGAAGTAGATAAAAAGGTGAAAGAGGTGAATTTTCACGTACTATATAAAAAATTTGATAATTTGATTATTCATATAATGATAATATCAATTTTTTAACCAAATCATCAAGATTATTGGATATATTTATAGACTGACAGATGAGATGTAGGTTGTGACTCTTAGAAAGAAAAATTAAAATATGTAAACTCTTAAGGAATGAAATATTATAGAGTTAACCTTTAATTATTTATATATAAATATGGTGGATTATGAAATGTTAATTAATACATAAGTTTATCATGAAATTACTTGAAGGAAGTATCATTTGAATCTATAAAGATGCATTAGATTCATGAAGATAGAAACAACGAATAAGGTGAAAGTGTTAATTTACTATGACATTTAGAAATAAAATACAAGTGATGGGAAATAATATTTTTAGGAAATATTCCATTATCTTATTTTGAAAGTGAAAAATTATATCATATTAAAAAAATTTCACGGATACAAGAAATTAAATATTGTGAGTTTGATTACACATGAAAGTAGTGAATGATTTTTCCCCTAACCAAAAAATTATATTTTGAGATTCAGTTGGATAGTGGTTCTAATAGAAGTTATTGGATATCAACTAAGAGTATGATGAAGAGATATGTTTTTATGAAGTATAAACTATGTTTAAGTCAAAATTATAAGATGTAATGATGTAAATGAACCAAAACATAAATGTGAAACGAAGGAAGAAAACCAACCAGAAAGAGTTATCAATATCAAACTATAATTGAAAGTTTCTCTTTATAAGTTTGATTTATAATGGATGAAGTATAAAAATATTTTATTATTATTTAAATAATTACCATATTATGTAAACTAACTCAATGATGGAACCACATGGGCAAAGAAGGTTGTCTAAGTATAAGGATCTATTCAAGAAATACATAGAGAAGTTGCTGATTTAAAGTTGAAAGTCGATGTAACATATTAGGTGATTTGAGAACATAATTAATATTATCCATAAAAAGAAAATAATTCTGAAATTTTTTATGAATTATAAGTGAAATTGAATAATAATATTGAATCTGAAATAAAAACATGTGTTTCTTATAAAAAGTTGTAATTTGTAAAGTTCATAAAAGAAAAAATAAAGGAAAATACTTAAAGTTGAACATTTAATTTTAAAAAATTTATTAAAAACTAAATACCCAACTACATGGGTAAACGTGGAATATGATTAAAAGATAAAACATCCATATTTTGGGTAGTGTGTGAAGAATAATTGGAATAAAATGATCGATCAAAACTATTAACCATTGGGTGTGTGTCAATGTTCAATGATCTATTCAATAGTTGGGTTTATATGGATAGAATGTGGTGAAAAATATGTCCCTTGATGGAGATTCAATTATATGTTTAACAATGATAAAAAAATAAGCTATTATGAAGAGGTTAAAACTTAATTGAAATGAGACAAACCAAAAATTAATAAAAGGTGGATAAGAACATATCTCACACCTCAATGAAGATTTTTTATCTAATTAATACTATTTTTATTTCTCTAATTTTTTCAATAAATCTACGGATGGTTGGAAATATTGAGTAAAAATTCCTCATATGGAGGAATAAGGGGAATATATATATGATATGTAGACTTTATTCTATCAGGAAACATATTTTCTATATTGGAAAATTATGAATATGATTATACTACTATTTATAAAGATAATGAGGAGACACTATAACATTCTCAACTAAAATTAGTCTTTATTTGTAGTAAAGAATTATAAATGAGAAATATATCACATTTAATATCAAATTTAATGTCATTGATAAAACAAATACATGGATTATTGATAGTTCGCGATCATACCACATGACCAAGAAGTTTTTTGAGGAATATAAATTGATATGTTGATGGAAAAATTCAATTTGGAAATGTTGGATGATTGAAAATTAATGTTGAAAATGAGTACTGTTGGTGATTAATTAATGAATAAGAAATTTATCTTTGCATATGGAATTTGGTACAATATTATAAGTGTGAGTCAACATTTTAACTCGGGATTTAATGTCTCATTTTACAAAAAGGGGTGTCTAATAAATGGAAAAGTTGGGAATTACATGGTGTAGGACTAGAGAATGAATAGAAATTTAAAAAAATAACACAAAAAGGAGAAAAACTATCTCTCTATGGTGGAAGTGGAAAAAAATTTATGGAATTAGGGTCTTATAAATATTCATCCACAAACCATAGTGAATTTTTCTAAGACAATGGCTGTAGTTAATAGTCCTATTATGAGTTCAGACTGGGAAAGAAATTATTATACAAGTATGAGAGAGAATATAGTGAGAAATTCTTACTTACTAAAGAATAAAAGGGTATTGAACTTACTAGATTAAATTTAAATTAATGTTTTTAGATTAATGACACACCAGAAAACACAAGTTGAGAGGAAATTCATCCTGTTTTTTTATGATTATAGTATAATGGATTGCATTATATTCATGATAACTAATAAATAAGTCATGGAGTGGATCAACAATTCTTATAGGAGAGCATAAAATGCAATTAAAAGATTGATTTATAATTTTTAATTGAATAATGGCACTGGGTACAATTTTATTATGGTAGAAAACTATTTGTATAATAATTATATCATGAATATATTTTTATCAATGTGAAAACCACAAAAAATGGTATTATGGAAAGGTGAAATCATATAGTGAACAATATGGAAAAACAATTCTCATTGAGAGTGTAAACTCTAGACACTATCGGAACAAAGTAATTAATGTGGCAGTTTATTAAAAAAAACAGGGTAGTCTAAGTCCCATAGATAAGAGAATTCATTACGATATGTATCATAGAATGAATCCCATACTCAGGCACCTAATTTTCTTAAAATTAAGTGTTTTTTAGGAACTGGGAAAAACGTTTGAGGAAATATAGATATATAACTAAATAATGAAATTTTTAGAAAATTATACCATGTTTTAATCCAAAAAATGATTTTAGAAGAGATTAAATGAAATTATGGATATCAATGAAATCAAATTAATTATATAGAAATAGTGAAATTAAAGTATTAGTTTCTAATTTAGTGAAAATTGTGACAAAAAAGATGACATTGACACAAATTTAGGTGGTTTAACTCATTCATTATATAATGAGGATTCAAAAAGTGGTCCAAAAGAAGATCAGTATGCAAAAGAGAGCTAATAATTATCCAAAAGAAGGAATTAAAGTGTTGATATTGATGGGAAAATTATCATTGGTGATACCAATGCTTTGAAAAAACCCCAATAATGATGAATATAGAGCACATTGCTGTATTATCTCATGCGGATCCATTATCATTTGAAGATGTCCCAAAATATGAGTCATGGGTCTTGTCCAAAAATGAGGAGTTAAAAAAATAGTGATAAATCAATATTTTTTGATTTCAAAGAGACCATATTACAATATTTTCATTGAAAAAAATATGTTTTAGATAATAAATATGATGAATTTGGAATATTGTTCTTAAATAGTCTGATCTTGGTGTGCAATCAGTATACAAAATTTAAAGTGTAAAAGTGGAAGAGGCCTTTATACATGTGAGATTATTTGAGTAAATTAGACTATTTTTTGATATTTTAATTTCAGTAAGGTTCAATATTTTTCAAATGGATTTGAAGATTATAATTTTAAATTAAGGGATCACATAACAAGATTACATTAAATGACCAAATAAGTTTCTTATTTATTGAGGAAGAATCAAATTCTTTTCCATTTTATAAGGCCCTATATATCTTAAAACAAGCATTGCATGCTTGGCATGATCAGTTGGTGACTTACTTTGTGAAAGATGGATTTTTAGGAGAGGTGGTGTTGATTATAACATATATTTGAAACTAATCAAGGAGGTCTTGTTTAGGGTACTCATCTATATTAATAATATCTAATTTTGAAACAATATAAATTAGTGGTAAAATTACGAATTGATTATGATCCAAGTATATGATGTCGATGATTTAAGACCTCACATATTCTCATGGGATCTAAAATAATCGGTGGAAGGAATATACCTTCATCTATTAAAAACCATTCAAGGGAGTTTTTGAAGAAGTATGAGAGACACAAGAGAAAATCAATATCTGCAAAAATTATCGTTGAATATAATATTTAAAATTATGAATATTGAAGGGATTTTGATTTACCATTTTACTAGAGAGTGATTGGGTTTTTCACTATCCATTATAGGTCATCCATGAATAAGGAAACTAGGTCATTTCATACTTGAGACGTATACCAGATCACCCTGTGGTGAAAAATAGTGCCATGGTCTCAAAGAATGACCATACATGAACCATTTCACCATGAACAAATAAAAAAAATTATTCACCATTAAATGTAAATAATGTAAAAAAAATTAAGCTTCTTATTAACTAAATAATAATTTTAAACATCTCAGACACAACATACAACAAAACCAGAGCTAAGATAACATGTCTGATAAATGAACATCCCAAAATAAGAACAATAAAACATGAACCAAAAACATACCATATCCATTTGATCGTCACTAACAAAACTAATTCCTTAACAATCACCCAAAATCACGAAGGATACTAGATTAGGAAAACATAATAAACAACAAGAGTTGCATACACATAATTATTTATACAAGGTGTGAGTGAAACTGATCCCAGTTTTCTCCCACTAAAGAGGTTTTATTATTATGTTAAAAATAAAATTAATTTAATCTAGTTAGAAACAAATTTAGGAAAGTTATTTTTTAATACATATGTACATAGAATCCAACATCACCATAAATACTATTTATAAATAAACTTTCATTTTTCTTTTAAATGAAAATAATCAATTAGAAACAATTTATTATTCTAATGATCTTTTATAAATTAAATCCATTTTAAATAATTTTTTGAAATAATTTTATTAATACACCCATTTTAAAAATTACTGGAAACACTTAAATATAATATGATAAATAAATTAGTGATAACAAAACCCTAAGCTGACACATTACAAAGAAATAAAAACAAAGCATCATGCCATATATTCTAATGAAACTAGGGAATTAAATATAAATAAGTCCACCATAACGAATCATTGAGTATCAAGGAAAAACCCAAAAAATATTTTGAGGCAGTCATAAATTTTATTAGGTTGAATGATCTTCCATATTATCAATGCATTCTTAGTTTATAACCAAGAAACTACCCTAACCTAGCCTCAGATGTGGTAGTCATCCTTATCCTCTAATAATCTGGGGGATCTCGTCAATATCATTTTGACTAGATATAAAATACCTCCTGATCTATCACAGATATTACTAATATCCCCATGAAATTCAATTAACATGGGATGAGTGAGCACATGCATCAAAATAACATAAACAACAAGTCTTGTCTCATCTATAACACCCTCTCAAGAAGTAACACTTTTCAAATATCATACATATCATATATATATATATATATTCCAGGGAAATAATTTTCATTAAAAATAATAAATTAGGGGATTTATTAGGATCTCTTACACGCACTACAGGAACAAATTTTTAAGCATAAACTCAATCCTAGTAAAAACTCAGATCGGATGCTGAACGCTTCATCGATGGTTTGGAAATCCATTTTAAACCATTCCATAAAAAAAGTTAAAACCCAATCTATAAACCATTTCAAAATATATAACAATTTCTCTAAAAAGCATTAAAAAATACAAAATTTCCCTCACTCAACTCATGACACAATTTGGGGGAAAAAACTTTTAAACACCAATTTCATTTGAAACAAAAATTTGTACCATTTTACAATTATATATATTTAAAAAACCATTTTTTGAAACAAATCCCCTTGAAATCAATCATTATAAAAAATTAAAACACAATTCGAACAATTATTGAAATCCTTTTGGACATAATATATAATTATACTTTTACAAACAAGGAATTTCAATGAATAAAGAACGAAATGACATTCCATGTAATGGAAACTCAAAAAATAATCTACCTTGGTTCAATGAAATCTAATATAGAAGTTATTTCCTTCAATTTATAACACCCATAAAATTAATAAGATACCTTTCATAATCAATATAAACAAAACCCTATGAATAATACAACAAAACCCTAAATCCAAATATAAAATATCATAAGGTTTGTTATAGAGAAAGAAAAAAAAATGGAGAATGGGTGATGGTATAAGAAAGAAAGAATATATTTCCAAGAGAAATCTTCTTGAAACAATAGTGTGATAGGAATGCAAATAAAGGATAATTGAGGGAGGAATACACATATTTAACCCCAAGTTTGGTTGATAAATGAGTCAAGAGTGAGTCAAAATCCTTTAAAATGTGTCAGGGTTAAAAAATGGAATTCAAAAAATTTAAAAAACCTAGAAAAATTCTCTAGACATACCCTAAAGGCTTATATTGCGGAGCTCCCCAAGAAGAAAATCCTATGGTGTAGCTTATGTTTTTTGTTGTGGAACATGTACCTTAAGATGAATCGAAGGTCAAAACCCAATGATGCTTATGAAGTATCCCGTTTCTCTTACTTTGCATGGTGTCTATAATGAACCCCAACACACTAAGGACCATGACATAGCTCCCCATTCCTTTCAATTTTTAGATAGAATGGATTCTTAATAGCCATTTCCCCCATATAAAAACCCTCTATCATATTACATATATTCTCTTGAAATAAACCATCCACATTAAAATAATCCCCTATGTTTCATGTCCTGACCACCACACCCTCAAACAAATCACTTATACCCATGATCACCACCGTAAACAATGCCCTGAATTACCCTTACACAACTCCCAAACATTTTTTACACAATTCCCATTATGGCGTATCCAATTTACTACATCATGGTATCCCCTTTTAACCCTTACATGATAAACATATATATTTCACACCAAGGCATGGATCGAGGGTTATAACATGGTCCGCCCTCTATGATTCTTACACACCTCCCCTATATATTTAAACCATGAAAAACCACCATGTAATCACTCAATACATGGTCAAACCACCATTTTCCTTAGGGAAATCATATAGGAAAGAGGAAGACGATATCATATCCTCTAAGGGATATCACATTGTAAACTACATACCCTGATTACAACTCCCCCAAACATCTTGAACCACCCATGAAACCCAAAAAAAATTTAGAATCATTTAGATAACACAAAATTAAATAACATAACCACTACTATAATGACATGAGGTGTTATAATATCCATATAATGTCAATTTATTCCCATGTAAAGTCTCATTAAAAGTTAAATAATTGGAATAACACCTCATTAACACATCATGAAAGAGGTGTTTAAGGTGAGGAATGAATAATATAAGGTATCAGGAAAACCATCAAATGAATCCAAACTCTAAAAAAAATAATTTAAAACTATAGGATAGAAAAAATATCCTAATAAAACACACCAACAATCAGTAAATTCAAGGCCTAAAATACCTGTAGATTAAGTGAAAGTATCCCTATCGTTTAGAATAAATCTATAATGGAGAAAAAATAGAGATGATTGAACCAAATAAAACATCAATACTAATAAAAATTACACTAAAAACACACAAAAACAAATGTAATTAATGAAACTAATCTGAACATACTCATGAAAAAAACCACCCAAAATAACTTCCTTCCTATGATACAAGAACTAATATCACACTCAATCATAAGAATTAAATTAAAAATAACACCATAAAACTAAACATGAAACAACGTGGGCTTTAAACCTTGAGACCCTACAAATAAATGGTGAATTAGGACCTTAAACATGGAACAATACCCCACAATGAACCAAAAAAATTAAAACCATCACTAGAAATCTCTCAGTTTCATTAATGGAACAAAAGTACTAGTAAACCAAGCATGAAACCAATGTTTTATCATGTTCAAACAATCAAAAAAACCAAACTCAAAAAAACCATAGGAAAAATTAACTCAATATCAAGAGAAAACCGACCAATCAACACGACACACATAGATCCAAAATTTACCACCATCCAATAGAAGTATATCATATTTCATAACATTCCATATAAAGATTCTAAAATGAAATAATCACACATAGTATGATTAAAAATGATAATTACCTTTATATAAAATAAATTTAAAAATCTTATGAAGATGGTCCAAAAAAATGAAGTCAAGTCCTTAGATACTTCCAACAAAACAACATAGAATTCCTTGGTGATCCACCCAAGAATAACATAAGATGCCTCCTCTTCTACTTCTTTTTAATTGAATGACCTTTTTCATATTGACCATCATGCTTGGGCTTAACTAACACTTTCTTTGTATCCTAGAAAATATACCCACTCACTTCAATTGAAAACCCTTAACTAGCCTCCATGAATAGGTGATCTAGAAACTACAGCCTCATGAGTTAGAAAACTAGATTCAAACACTTCATATCCATGATTTGGATGAAGACCACAATGAATCAATAATTATTGGATAGATTCTAAGGAATCTAAGTAATTTATCTCATCTACCCAATCTTGAGGTTAGGTAGTTTTGATTATTGAGAAAACTACCCTAAAAATGGGAGGATCCATCATGATGGTCACAATAATGAAAAGACTTACCACTTTTCTTCAAATAATATCTAAGATAAATATCCTGTGTAATTTGAAATAGAAACTCCATGAGTCCATGTTTCATGAATAAAATCACATAATTCAATCTTCAATACTAAAACAATTTGGAAATATAATTCACCCACCAAATAAAATAATCAAAAATATTTTTTAAAAATATATTACAATTATTTAAAATATCAAAATCCATTTTTTCTAAAAAATATCATTATGAATCTACTACTTACCCCATATTAATAAAATTTCAAACCTTCTCACCATTTAAAAACCCATCAAGGGTCAAAGATAAGAAAAATACAAAATATAGTTTAAAAAACTAACAAAATTATTTTAAATAATCATCCACATGTACTTTTGAAATTATTGTTTATTAAAAAAACTTTTTCATATTAAATACCCTTATAAATAATTATTCAGCTAGTTTTATAACCAAAAAATTGTTCAAATTTAATAAAGAGATCAACCACTTTAAAATAGGTTTTGAAATGAAAATAAACTATACAAAAAATACACAAGGATTTGTTTCTCACTATTTTTAAATATAACTTTCACACAAAAAACATATCTCACTACCTGATCATAAAAAATATCACACCATAAGAATCTAACAAAATCCAACCCAGTAGTATGAAAACGTCCCAAGATCAACCTTGTTTTTTGTAACATTACTAAAAATTACTAAAAATAATCCAAGAATATATTGGTTTAAATAATAGAACAAATTGGGATTTTGACGATTTCATGACTTGGTCTCATGGTTGTTAGATCATGTTATAATAACACAATAGTTCTAGGGACACTTTCAAAATCACGTCGTTGGTCATTGCATGGTTTCTTAGGTTATTCAATCCAACCTCATGCCTTAAATTATTTTTTTGTTCCTTCCAAAAACACAAAGGGTGACCACAAGGAAATTTATACCATGCCAGTGCAGATAAAAATACCATCACATCATATCTAAATCCAATAATTATACCAAAAAACTGAAACTAAATACTCAAATAAAGACCACCCATAGAAACATGACAATTGGTGAAAAGAAGAGTTCGCCAGAAACTTTCCAACACCCTCCACCCAATTCCTAATGAAAATCCTAATCTCTATACTACAAAGAAAAACCTATAATTTAATGAATGTTTTATGGAACAATTTTTCTCAAACCAAACCATTCCTCCCCAAAAATCGGTGCCTGAGAAAACCCATTAAATAACTGTGGTGCCTTCTAAATATCCCCAGGATGGAAACATGTATTAGGGTCTCTAAGAATAACCTTATGGGAGTGATTTCATCCTTGATACATAAATAAGCATAGTAAAAATTACTATAGTATGAAACGTAAATAAATAAAAAATATCAATAACTGAAAATAATAACAAATATCTTAGAAACAAAATACAATAAAACCAAATCTATGATTTTTGTTCTAATACATGGACATCCCATGATAAAAAATAAAAAATAATCCTAAAACCCTAATATCCATGTGACCCTCAGTCACACTCTACATTCCATACTAGTCACCCAAAATCTCAATGGAGACTATATCCAATAAATTTTAAAGGAAACCATAAGATCAAAATACAAGGAATGGTGTACGAAAAGTGTGAGTAAAACAGATCCTAATAGGATCTGAAAAAGGAAGTTTATGCAATTAATTTTAAAAGAAAATTTATTTATAGTAGTATGGAATAAATTTAGGAAAGAATTATTTTTCATATATACATTAATAAAATCAAACATCACATACATTCCATTTTACAAATCAAGGCACCCAAACCAGACCATGATACAACTGAGGAATGCTCTTAATCGCCCTAGGTTGGAAACTAGTTCATGGGTCGTAAAGAATAACCAAGTGGGAACATTTTCATGATAGATACATAAATAATCGCACTAAAAGTAACTAAATAGAATACAAAACATATATTAATAAATCATCTCATCAACTAAAAAATAATAATAAACATATCAAACAAGACCTGAAAAAATCCTAAGCTAAGATGATTAGTCAGATACTTAAACAAATAAAAACAAGAAAAATAAAACCTTAATAAAAACCCACTAGATCTATTTGACCCTTAGTGATTATCCACATCCCATAATGTTCACAAAAAATCTTAAAGGAGATAATATCAAAAGTACATTAAAAATTTAACCATAGCTTTATACGTTTTATGGTGTATACATGGTGTGAGTGAAACCAATCCGAGTAGTATCCTCCCATTAGTTTTGTATTATTCATCTCAAAAAAAAATTACTTTAGAGTAGTTTGAATTAATGTTATGAAAGTCATATTTTGATACATATTTACCTATAATCTAATATCATATTCATTGAAATTTACAAATTCAAATTCATTTTTGGAATGAAAAAAACTATGAAAATATTTATTTATCCTAAGAATATTTTATCAAGAAACCATTATAAATCCATTTTTGAAATTATTTTATATACCGATTAATTTTAAGATTGTAAGAAATACTATAATAATACATTGTAAATATAAAAATGATAAAAAAAAACACTAATGTATTACATTACTAATTAATGAAAATAAATCCTAGTGTAATAGATGATAATAGAATTATAAGACACAAGTGAAAGAATGTAACCTATAGAGAATCATCTATTATGATGGGAAACTCTAAAAAATTCCATGAAGCTATCCACGATGTACTCAGGTTGAATTTTATATCAGACTAATGACAGATTCCAAACATATTAGAAACCAGCCGGTCCAACCAATCCTCATTGACGAAACTTCCCCAAGGCCTCTAAAGTATTGGGGTTCTTTTACATCTCATTAGAACTAGGTCAAAACCACCTATCAATCCCTCACTAATGTTAGGACAAAACAAGAGAAAGATACACGAGATAGGGGAGGGTGAATTTAATCTTTTCAATAATATTTAGAGATTATGGATATTTAATTTATTTTTGATTAATGTAGATATGAAACATTATGTAATGTAAGTAATTTAACAATGTATAAACCGTAAAGATGAACACAAAAATTTTATATTGTTTTAGGGTACAAATTTTACCTAGTCCACTCCACCAACTCTTTCTTTGTGAGCTTAGTGTATTTCACTAGAATGGTTCTCTTATAATAAGATCTTAAAATCCACAACCAATTATAGGAAGTTGACACCTTCACAATAATGATAAATAGATCCTTACGGTTATCTTATAGGGACCCAGTTATCATATTTTAGTGAAATATTCTTACAATTAATTTAGGAAAAATTCCAAGTAGTCAACACTACAATAAATAAAAATATTTTTATTTATTTATTGGTTCGAGTTGAACTTCACAATTGTAGTAGAAACTGACAGAACAAGGATATTATTCTTTAAAGATGAAATTTATTCATGAAATAAGGATAGTAAATTTATCCTGGTTAAAAAATATCATCAATTCAAATACCAAATGAAAAATAGCAGACACAACAGTTCTTTAGAGAAAAGAATCACAAAAAAAAACATAGTTAAATATCGTATAAATATTTTGTTGACAAAAAAATATATTTTGATCATATATATAGTTTTCTTTCAGTTGAAAAGATACAATAATGTCTCCTCATAGTCAATTGACACTCAAATTCAATATATTATTATGTGACATAATGTTCCCTATAAATAGGAATGATTTACTCCATTGAATATGATTCTTTGAATTGATTATAACTAGTCTTTGAATAATTCATAAAATAGCATTGAAAGGATACTTATTTCTATTAATACAGTTTTATAAATCTCAGATAAAATCATGGATTTGAATGTCCATCATTGAATAGTTAAAAATAGGGTTAAATTGTGTAGAATATGCTTCCATTATGTAGTGTAGGGTTTCTTTTCATAGAGTAGGGTTCCTTTTCATAGTGCATGGTTCCTTTGCGTAGTGTAGGGATCCAATGCAACATAGGGATGATAATTCATTTTTTCATCTTTCCAGTGTAGGGTGTAGATACAATTCCATTTTTCAATGTTGGATTATCAGTCCCTACATTTATTTAAACATAGATTTCTCGATCCATACATTTATTCAAATTCAGGTTATGAAAAGTGATTCCAAAGCACATATCATATTTTTTTTAAAAGGATACATATAGTCATCATATATATATTCTTGAAAAATACCTAAAGAAACTATATTAGAAAAAATAAAAGGGTATTTGTGTGCATAAAAATCAATAATATTTATAGTTCATTATTGAGGCAATACATGCCCAAAACTCTCCCCAATTTGATAATCACAAGATGCATAATAATTTACTAAAAATATTTGAATTTTAAACACTAAGAAAATAATATTTAAAAACAGTATATGTTTTGAAAAATAATTTTCCACAATATTATTTTGATTTCATATTATTGTTTTGATGATAATAAAAAAATTATCTTAAATAAATAGTTTTGTGTTTACCCAATTGTCTCCCCCTTTTTGTGATATCAAAAAGATAGTATATGAAAAAGGATTAAAACACATTTAATTTTTAAAAAAATAGTTAATAAATGTTATAGTCTACTAGGTAGAAAAATAAGATATTTGATCTGATAGTAGAGTTGAATAAATAATAAAAAAAAGATAATTTAAAAGATGAAGCAAATTTATAATAAAAAATGACTACATTCCACCATCAACTTAAGAAATGTTTTTAAAATATGGGATTCGGTATGATTGGTGGGATAGATCTGAATATCTGGTGGTAGAGGGTGCATCAGGATGAAGAGTTGATAAGACAACACCATGTATATCATGTAATTTTACCAAAAATCCCTAAAAATTATGGTTAAATAATTCTATCCATTATTATATAATATTCATTAATTCATGAAATGGCCTCAAACTTTCAACCAAATTTACCTTTACAAATTCAATAACTAATTATTCAATCTGAATTAATGTGGAAAACTGATTTTTCAATTGATTTAGAACTGGACCTAATGAAGATTCACTAGAGGTTAGTTTACTAACCAAACTTATTTTATTATCCAAAAAAATTCGAGGGAGTATTGTTAAACTATAGATTATGTAGTCTATTATTTAAATCAAGTAAAATATACATTTTTTTACTCAAATCATATAATGAGTTATGGAAACTTTTTTGACTACAATTTGATGCTTGATGAATTTATTTGAGAGACTATATCCCCTAATAATTTCTTCAGATCATCAAAATCATATTTCAAAATATATTTGTCTTTTAATGTTATTAACTCACCAGTTAAAGTCCTCATAAACTATTAAATATAACCCATATAAATAAGATTTTATTGAATATTCCTGAATTAAATATGAAGTGTCTCAAACTTAGCTCGAGGTCCAGTTGATCTTCAGATTTCTACCACTTTCTTCTTTTCAGATTCATATCCTTATCTCAAGGATAAGTTCTATTCACCTAATTGACTATATTAATGAATTAGGGCTTTAATATTTCTGTTCATGGGGCCAGAAGACTTAGTAGAATGTGCTACGTAAGGTTGGCCATCCTACATTAACACTAGCCTTGGATATTCCTCAAAAAATATAGTTTTAGGTCTTTATGTCGTTTCTTTTAATTCAAACACCTCAGCATCAACAAATTCAGCAACAAAAAGATATAGATTAATAGGTTTGGCTCCAATAGAAATAGGGACAACTTTCATAAGTTGATCTTTCCCATAAGTTGCTTACTACACATCCTCATCCACTTGAGCCCCCATGCTCAACTCTTTCTCCATTAGCTTCTTCAGCCTCATTTATATCCTAAAAAATGTAAATTTAAATTATCTCCTTTTAGGAATACTAGCATCTTCAATTCCCTATTTTTCTTCTTCATCATTCATAGGTCTAATAGAACAAAAAATGGAATCAATCTATAATCCCTTGAGTGGTATCCATTATCCTATCTTATTCAAATATTCCAATAGGTAATAGAAAATTATAAGAATTTATCCCTATATATCCTAACGTCCATACTGTTATAGCATTAAGAATATTCCAATGATGGTATCTCGTACCTAATGAGATGTCCACTACTCTTCCCAATAGGAGTAACAAGAGGAAAAGAATCCTTCCATAGAGATATAAATCCATTTTTTATTCTTTATAACAATATTGATGTGTGTATCATAGTATATACCGACTGCAATTTAGCATTATATTATTCAGAAACAAGAGGCGAATATATATATCCTAATAAAAAACATTTTTCAACTCAGCAGTTATCAACACAACTGCAGACTGAATAAACATTATTAAGACCTTTTGATCATAATGGATGTATTTTTTCATCATATTCTTGATATTTTTTTTCAAACAGAGATGAAATTATCTCCAATGATTTATATTTTTCATCTCTTATATTTATTAAATAGAAAAAATATTCCCAATAATGCTGCAAAACCACCATCATAGTGATTTGGATTAAAGAAAAAGAGAATTAATTGTAGTAAATATTTGAAACAAATGAATATTCCTCATCTATGAAGTTGAATGAATCATTTATGTAAAACTATTTTTCATTATTTTCAATATAAAAGTTGTATTAAAATCACAAAAAATAAAATCCAAACCTTGAAATCTAATTGCTTTTCTAAATAATAGATTTATTTTTTGATTTAACTAACCAAAATCTATTACCTTACCTAGAAGAAATTTTCAATACTTCACATGTTGTCTAACATGATCACTCAAATTATCTTTCTCGAATCTTCACGTAGTTTGCATTACTAAAGGCTTAAGGATTGAAGGTTCAAATGTTAGGGTTTTGAAAAAATAGAACAAGGGATGCTCTATAATCCAAAGGATCATGAAAGAGTAAGAACGAGAGTGGGATAAGTTTTATGGTTTTTTGGCGTTTTATAGTTTGGCATGTTGATTACGTGTGGTTAATAATTAAAAATTTCCAATTTTGAAAAGACATGGTTTAAAAACAATGTCAAAGAAAATATGTTATTTTAAAAAATAAATGAGCAAATAAAAAATAAAACTAATTGGAAGAGAAATTAAAATAAATTAATAAACATTTATTTAAAATTAAATATCCATATCCCCCCTTAATAAAATAAAAAATGTAGTGATAATTGGTTTATGAAAAAATATAAACTAATTGAAATTAAAAATATATAAATTCTAATGATATATCCTTTTTTATGAACATGACCTCTTAGAAAATAATTCCATATATCAATATACATTTTCCAAGAGTGATTTATATGAATTTTATGAAATATTTATTACACTAGTTTTATCACAAAAAATAGGAATGTTATTAAAATTTATTCCAATTTCTAGTAAGGTGTGTTTCATCTACAACTATTTTGAACAACAACATCCGAAAGATATATATTATGCCTTGGCTATTGAAAGGGAAACAGAATACTATTTCTTACTCCACCACAACACTAAATATTTTACTAACAAGTGATATGTTCATGAGGTTATTTTTTATATTTAATCTATATCCTCTTAATTTAGCAACATAATATGAAATCATATTAAAATCATATTCTTTTAGATAAATATGATATTGAAAAATAATTCCTTTTAAATATATATATATTATTTTAACAAAATTAAGATGAGATTATTTTGGGTTCTACTAAAATATATCATAAAGACATATTGAAATCATTCTGTCTTATCTTCTAGCAGTAAGATGGATTAATATACCAATAATACCACTATATATTAATTATAAATTGGTTTTATAGATTCATCCAAATCATGTTTTATATTAGTATACATGTGAGTTGTGTAGGCCTTACTATTTTCAAATCCAATTTTTTTAAATAAATCAATAATTAATTTACTTTGATTTAAAACATTTCTATAATCAGTTTGATCAATTTGAAATACTAAAAATAAATTTAATTCTCCCATCATACTCATTTCAAATTCCTTTTTCATTATATTTGATAAATCATTACAAATATTTTTTTGTTTAACTGAAAATAAAATCATCATCATAAATTTTTACTAATAAAATATTAGAACAAAGAGTTTTCTTAACATGTTTAGGAATTTATAAAGCTATTGAAATCCAATTTCAAAAAAATCATAATAATACATAACAATATCTAGGTTCTCGTTTAACTCCATAAAGAGCTTTTGTAGGTTTAATAATAAAATTTGGTTTGTGTGGGCTTTCAATACCAGGGGTTGTTCAACATAAACATCCTCCATTAAATATCTATTTAAAAATGTTGATTTATCATCTATATGATATATTATAAAATTCATATGAGATGCATAAGCTAAAATGATTATAATTGATTCTAATCTAGATAAAAGTGAAAAGGTTTCATCATAATCTATTCATTCTTCACGATTATATCATTTTGATACTAATCTATCTCTGTTTCTAGTTATGATCCTATGATAATACCATTTATTTATAAAGATCAATTATGTTCTTATTACTTGATAATTGGATGGTATTTCTACAAATTTTCAAACATCATTTCTTATGAATTGGTAATATTTTTCTTGCATGTCTAATAACCAACTCTCATCTTCTAAATCTTATTCAATATACTTAGTTTCTATGGGAGATTGAAAGGCAGCGAATTCAACTATGTTTCAAACATTTTATCTAGTTCTAACTCTTATTTCCAGGTCTCTTATAACTATTTATAAAGGATGATTAATTATGATTCTAGTTTTTTAGGTGAGAAACATTCATGTTATTTAGATCCATATTTATCTAAACTAGACTAATTTTCATTAATTTTAATTTAAAAATCAGTCTTATGTGAATCGAGTCTCATATTGTTAAAAGAGTCATTTTTTTCATCTGTTTGATATTTCTCTTTAATTAAGCTGTTTGTTTCATTAAAATTAACATGAAATTATTTTTAATAAGGGGTCTTATAAAAACACTATTAATAATATAGAAAGATATGCTTACAACTTCTACAAATACTAGGTAGGAATACTATATTCATTCATTAAAGTCCATGAAATTTCATGAATAGTTCTATTTATTATTTCAAAAATTCCATTTTTCTGGGGTGTTATTAGTGTAGTGAATGTTGGTTTAATACTTAAATTTGAGAAAAAATAATTAAATTATTTATTCTCAAATTCTCCACCATGATCCCTTCTCAATGAAATTACTTTAAAATACTTTTCATTTTGAACAATTTTTCAAAAGCATTTAAAAATAGTGAAAAACTAATTTTTGATGTTTAGAAAATTAACCCATGAAAATATTGGAAAAACATCGACTAAAACATAAAAATATAATTTACCTGAAACCTTTATACTCTTTATGGTCCAAAAAAATCCATATGGATAAATCTAATGGTTTAGATGTATCAAATTTATTAATCCTTTTTAAATATTGTTTATGTTGTCTTTCAATTTGATATGCATCACAAAAATCTATCACTATACAACTAAAGACTGGGAAATTCAACAACTAATTATTTTATGGATTATTTAGGTAGTTAATATATATTTAAATTCACAAGTCTTTTATATAAGTTCTATGACTCAATTTTTTTCATTTGTTATGAAATTCACCTTTTTATTACACTAGAAATTGAGATCCAAAGTGTAAACATTTTTAGGTAGTGGTGCTCTAAGTTTAAATAGATTAACATTAAATATTGAGAAGGAATTTTTAAACAAATCAAAATAAAATCCATCATAACAATTTTTGAAATACATATATATTTTTTATTTATCCCTTGTACGTACAAATTTTTTTTGATTGAGATTGGATTTGGATCTTCAACTGATCCAATTCCTACAATCTATCATTCTGCATTTCCATTAAGGGTATTTAGTCCTCCATCCATTTTTTGAGTGTCTGAATGTTGGAAGGGTCTCAACTCATGTGTTTGGAGTAGTCACTATCCATATACCATATAACCATTTTTCTTATGATATTATGCATAAAAAGAATTTAAACATTTTTTTGTACCTATATTTTCTTAGGTCCTGTTGTGTTAGTAAGAAATGATATGGGAATCTAGATCTACCACATTTTTCCAAAATTCATATTACTCTATTTAGAAATATTTTTTAGAAATGAAGTCCTTTTTAATACCACTTATTTGAGGATTTCAAAAGCAACAATTATTAGTGTAATGTGCTTTGATTTCATGGTAGAAGCAAGTTATACTTTTATAATTGGTCACAAAATGTTTTTTGTAAATTTTTTATTTTCCACCTTTGCTTCCTATTCCATAATTTTATCTTTTAATAACATTAATTCCAATAATATACTTCTGAATTTTTTATCATTTATTTAAAATACATGAAGCACTTTTATAATATTCTACATTAAATTATAATTATTTTATCTTTATTTCATGTAAAAAACATCTTTATGTAGATGAATTGAATTTTTCAATCATTTATTTATGTAGTTTTATCATAGTTTCTCTTTTAACTAAACAAAATTTAGAATATTTTTTGATGATTTATTCTTATTTATTAAAGAATCAAAATTTTCTTCTAGCATTGAACAGTATGTAGTCAATTTACTATTTGAGAAACTTTTAGTGTCATAAGGAGAAGAATAATTGGGCTGAACCTTTTATTTTTCCTTATCCATAAACAACACATTAGATTTCAAATTTTGTGGCCCTTTTTTTGAATCATATTTGGAGGAACTGGTAGAGTCTTCAGTCATTCTCCAGGTAGCCTTCATATCTCTTTTTTTATCTCTACTCATAATCTATTTTCCTCTGATATTTCTTTTCTATCCTTCTTCTTTAATCATTCAATTGGGGGAAATCAGGTCCAATGTGACCTAATTTTTTTTCATTTTTAATATATTACTTATATTGGATCATTTTTATCCTTATTGATGTATTTTTTGAATCCTCTTTTCTTGTTGTAGAATTTTCGAAACATTCTGGCTACCTAATCCATTTATATTTTAGAGTCTAATGAATCTTATTTTTTATGTTTTGACATCTGGTTTTGATTTTCATTCATGATTCTAAGATGTCACCTTAAGGGAAGTGTTTTCCCTTTTTAATAAAATATTGATATCTTCAACTTAATCTTTCATTTCTACTTCATACATTATCAATATTCTAATTAATTCTTTTATAGTCATATTCATGAAATGTGATGATTGTCTAATAGCTGAAGACATGACATTCCATTTAGAGGGATATACTCTATGTAATTTAAGAACTTTATTTTATTGTGAAGTTGGATCTCATAAGGGAGTAATATTTTAGAAAATTTCTATTAACCACCCATTCATTTTTTCGATTCTTTCACTATAGAACATTCTAATGGTATCAATATTTATTTTTATAGGAGCATACCTTATCTATCTGATGTTATCTATTTCTTCATATGAGATAATGATTTCGAGCGACATTTCATAGGTTGTAGGGCATTGTGATACTCGATTGAATTCATCACGTCTAAGTCAACATTTGATATATTTAATATCCGTTTAGTTGATAACATATTAATATTTTGTTTCTACATCCAAAGTCTCTGGTTTATCTTGAATTACATAATGAGTGATGATAAATGAATAGACTCTGAATCTCATATTCTTCAAGTAAATGATCATGTGTGATTTCTAGCATCCATATTTTGCCACTATTAACATATGGAGATAAAATAATAGACATACCTTATTTTGGATCATCCACTAACATATAAATTATATATAAATTATTATTTTAATCTTTCTAGGTATATTTGTTTTTATAAAAAAGATCCCCTCTAATACAAATTGTTAGTAATGAATAGTGAAATATAAACAGGGGGGATGAATTGTGTCTTTTCAAAAATCCTGATAGATTCTGGATGTTGACTTTCATTACGATTAATTAAGATATGTATTGTTTTGTAATATAAGTAATTGAGCAATGGATAAATAGTAAACATGAATATTGTTATTTTTATAGTATATATGGTAATAAATATCTCTGAGTCCACTCCACCAACAATACCTCAACGAGCTTGGTGATTTCTACTTGAAAGGGACTCTTATCACAAGACCTTCAAATCCACAATTGTGTACTAGAAATTAAAACATTTACAATAAGGATAAATAAGGAATTTTCATTCTTTTATAGTGAATCCATTATCATATCTTAGTGAAATATGCTGAAAATTAATCTATTACTGATTTTGAACAGCTGATAATCTAATAAATCAGATGAGTTTGATTTGTTGATTGGTTCAAGTTGAAATTCATAGTTGTCGCAGATACTAATAGAATATGGACCTTTTTCATTGAAGATGAATGTTATTCATGAAAGAATAACTCTAAAGAGATCCTGGTTGCAAAAGATCTTCATTATGAATAGATACTAATAAACATCATTAGTTACATCAGTTCTATGGAGAGGAGATTCACAATAAAAACATAGTTGAATATCTTACGAATCATACATTGATAGAAAAATTATTCTGATCATATATATAGATTTATTTCTATTTAGAATATCCAAGAAAGATGCCTGATAGACTGTTAATACTCATATTCAAAATATTCATAAGAGATGTAACTTTTCATAGAAATATGATTGATTTACTCCATTGAAAGCAGTTCTTTGAATCGATTATAATGAGTCATCGAATCAGTTATTAAATAGATTTGAAACTATCTTTATTTCTTTCAAGATAGTACATAAATCTAAGATAAAATCATGGATTTAAATCTCCATTGTTTAATAGTAAAATAAAGGGTTCAACTATGCAGCTTATGGTTCCTTTGCATAGAACATGGTTCCTTTGTGTAGCGTAAGCTTCCTTTGCATACCATAAGTTTCCAAAGAAACATAGGGATGATAATACATATGCTCATCACTCTAGCGTAGAGTGTGAATAGTGATTCAAATCATCAATGTTGGATTGTTATTCTATATGTTTATTAAAATGCAGGGTTTCCGATCCATACATATATTCAAACATAGGGTATGAACAGTGTTTCCAAAACAAATCCTGTAACATCGTATTCCATCCAAAGGATACATATAGTCAGGATATATATTATTAAAAAAAACTTAATGCAACTTTATTAGAAAAAACGAGGGTGTTTGTGAGCCTCAAAATCAATACGATTTTTAGAGTATGATTGAGATAATACATTCCTAACAACTAAGTGTATTAAGATATTAATAAAATTTATATAATAGTAGTTGATAAATCACATGTGTTAATAACACATAAACAATATGTTTCCTATCACCTCTAACACCCTCACAAGAAACCTACCCTTTCATATATCATCCATACCACAATAAAATATATGCCATTACCGAAGCCTTAATTAGCATAAAAAAATAAACAAGGGGATTCAAATAGATATCATACATAGACTATATAAAAAAATTTTATGCAACCAAATAGACCCCACTAAAATCCTTTCTCGGGGTTCCAAACCCTTTTAAATCATTTTCAATTGTATTTCAAACCATTACTTGAAAAACAATTCTTTAATACACAAGATTTAAACCATTAAAAATTTATTATTCTTTCTTTAAAATATAATGAAAAACCAAAATCTCCCCTTCATTCAACTCGTAATCCAAATAGTTTCATAACCTTTAAAAATACAATTTTGTTTTAAATAAATAACTATATCCATTTTACAACCTATCATAACTTGAAAACTATGTTAGACATTAAATCCTATTAAACCCACCATTTAATTAAAGTGAACAAAAAAACAAAAAAATATTATTGAAATATATTTTAACCATTATATACAATTAAAATTTAACAAAAATTCACTTTATGGAATAAAAAAAAAACTGAATTCCAATTAAACAAACCCAAAAACATTCCACTGTTTAATAGAAATTGAATCAGAGGTCATTTAATTTGATTGAATACACATAAACAAGAACTGAGAGATATTTCAAAAGGTATAAAAACAAAAACCATAAGAATAAGCCCCCCCAAAACCCTAAATCCAACCCTAACATCCCCTAGTGTTTTTTTGGAGTGAATGAAACCAAGGGAGAAGGGGTAAGGAGAAAAGAATGAAAGAATGTATTTCTAAGAGACATTTTCTTGAAAATGAGGTGAGATGGGCTTTTAAATCATGGATATTTGATCAAGGAAGCTCATTCATACACCCCAAATTTCATTGAACAATTAATAGTGGAGGGGCCTGAAATCCATTACAAAGTGATAAGGGTAAGAAATGAAATTTAAAAAATTTAAAATCTGGGAAGACATATCCATGGTGTATCCCAAAGACTTGATGTAGAGACCCCTTGGGAATCCCTCCAATATCGTAGCCTAAGTGATGTGATATGGAACACCTCCATTGGGTAGAACCATTGGTCACAACCCATAGATATTAAGACATAGACCATATCCCTTACATTACATGGTTTCTCATAGTAACCCCACCATGTTGCGGACTATGATGTAGCTCCATACCCCATTCTCTTTTTGATAGGATAACCATAAAATATCCATTGTCCCCAAGTAACAACCCTCTATTATATATTGTGGAGTACCTTAAAAACACCCATATATAGTGAAACATTCCCCTATGTATCATGACCTAACTACCATACCCTTATGAAACTCCCTTCCAGCTCCGTGAACCCCTTATAGAACCCCAAATTTATCCTTATGAAACTCCTAAACTACCTTTATAAAAAAACCATTATGACATAGACCCAGTTCTATGGTGTTGTATCACCCTAATAACCATTATGTAGCTCCCATCCTCCTTTATAATGTATAAAACCATGAAAAAACTACCCTAACAAGGATGAAACCACCCTATTTACCTAAAAAATATTAAAAACTCAACTGGTAGGCTATGATGTAGCCTCCTTGGGCTATGGGAAGGTATACTAAAAACCCAACATTAAACTCTTATGAACATCTAAAGGCACCCCAAACAACATGAAAATACCCATAAACATCAATATAAACAAAATTTAAATTATATCAACATAACTATATTGACATGGGGAGTTACGAGGAGATTGTTGCACATATTTTCAAAAACACCTAACATCATGAATGTTACGTGTTTATAATATTAGTTTGAATGCAACTCAAAGGATTTACATGTCATTATTTTTAAGAGAATTGCAGGGAATAGTTAAGGAAATTTTGATTATGGTTTAGTTTTTTATGTATGGAAAGAATGTGATAAAAATACTTATTTTATTGGATACTGGGTTGGAGACAATATTGACAAAAAATACCTTAGTGATGGTGATTTCATTATGGTATGCATGTTTATTAGATGATTGGGTAATGAATAAGAGGGAATATCTCATAGAATATTTGAGGTGTTGTATATTTCAACTATGATGTCATTTACTCATTTTCTATGGATGAAGAAATAGCCATTGGACCTTGATGATGATATGAAAGATCCTACGGTGATTCTTTATGACAACAAGAGTGAAATTGAATTGTTGAATAATATAGTAAAATACTCTAAAAGGTATAATATTTAGTTTCAGTAACATTTTATTAAATATAATGTTGATCAAGGAATCACTAACATGGAATCAGTTGCAAAAAAATTCAGTGGTGTATACTCTCCCAAAACTATTAGCCTCACTGACAATTCAGAAACATATGTTAAAAATGGGTGTTCAAAAACCACCATAATCTGGATGATATTTAGAAAAATAATATCTCCCAATATTATTTTAATGTGTAATAATCATTTTTAATGATTATAAGGAATCTATCATTTGAGTTTATTGTCAAAGGGGGAAAATTTAGGAAATAAGAAATAAAGGGGGAAATGTTCTATAAATCCCTATGGAAAATTGTATTTCTTAGAGGAATGTATAGCTTAGAGATCTAATAGTGGTTCAATAAAATTTGGTTTAATATTAGAATATTTATCCCAAGGAGGAGTCTAACTATGATGGGAAATATTATGGAAAACAGAATGTGGGTAAACAATCCATGGGGAAATGTAAGAAACACAATTTGATTGAATAGATACAAGGGGATTTATGTAATGTTTAGTGTTTAGAAATTAGTTTCTCTAGAATAAAAGTTTTATATTTGAGGTATGAAAATGTATAAATTTATACAATCATATCTTAATTGATCTCTTATTTTCTACACTAATCATTGTTCATTTTTACATAAAGTGATAGTTGATTTATTCCATTATCTTTTGAGTTACTGATATAATTTCACTGCGGTAATTTGATATACTTTATATTTCCAAAAATTAAAACATAGGATAATGTTGGAATCAATGTTATATAATATATTGTTTTTTGAAATCATTAAAAAATATAGAGTTATATATTACAAGTGAAGAGGTGTTTTGAAGTGGTTTTTTGTCAAACATATTTGGCTTGGGTTAAAGATTTAGTAAATATTAGAATAGGATTAATGAGTTTGGAAGTTGGTTTTTTAATGGAAGAGAAAATCACAATTCTACAATATTGTTCATGTCTTTAAGAAGGTTATGTAAGAACAAATACAAGAGAAATTGGAGATTCATGCTATGTTATGACATATAAGAAACATTTATTACACAATGAAGAACAAAACAAATTTGGTATGAGGTTGGTTGAAGCTATAATCATGTAAAGTGGGACACCACACTATAAAAAACATAGTCTAAATATGGGAGGGAACAATCATTATTAAATGAAAATATCATTCCATAACGAGGTAATGAACTGAAAATGATAAAGGAATGTTCCTTACACAATAGTAGGTTATTGAATAAAGGTTTAGTTTTGGTTTATAATGGTTATAGTGGATTAAAACCCAATTTATAATATTATGATAAAATAGTGTTCTAGATTGAAAATATTTATGATATTGACCCCATGATATTAGGTGTTCAAATTCAAATATATCTTATGATATTTTTTAGAGTTGTAGAGAATTTTTTTTTCATACCATATTCAACAGTGTCACACATCAAACTTATTAAATTTGAAGTATGAAATGAAACATAAATGATTGTCACGCCATGATATAACAATTATATTGATTAAAATTACTCATGATGAGAAAATTATGTTCTTAAGTTTCACTTATTAAAACCTTAAAATCCCTTATCAAACAATTCATTATATTTTATTGTCTTTTAGATAAAAATTGTTATGAAATATAAGTTAATTTAAATTTTAAATAACAAAATTTTAAAAAAATTTAGGTCTCCATGTTAACCCCATAGTTTAATCTATCAACATATAATTCATGACTAATAATATATTAAAATCTCTTTTCTAGAGAAATTTGTGGATGAGTACAACTAACTAACAATAATTCATTACAAAATAGAAGATATTTTATTAGGATATTTACAACAAGGCCTCTCTTGGCCTAATAACGACACTTTTTATAAGAAGTATTCACATAAGAAATATATAAAGATTTTTATATTTTTAAAAAATTGGAGAAATAAATAATTATACGAAACCATAATTGATTATAGATGAGTCTCCTTTTGAAAAGATATAAATTCACTAGTAACATTTCTAAAAGATTCAATGTCATATGATGATATTTAAAAACACAAAAAGCTCCCCCTTTATTTTCTTTCTCTTTAATTGGAAAAAATATAAAACACAAATATTATAACCACAAAAGATCTAAAAACCACTATTTAAGATTAGTTCATGAATATTTTGTAGCATCATCTATATATATCTTCACAGTTGTGATGAAATATTTAATAAATAATTCAAATATGATCAATTAAATGGTTTTATATGATCATATCCGTGTAAATAAGTAACACCATATATGTAATAAACATATTTGATATTTTATAATTTTTAGTTAATATAAAATTAGTCTAGATTCTCCTAAAATATTTTCCTTAGTAATAAACCATTTTAATGTTAAGGAAATATTATTCACATAAATCAGTAAAAAAATACCTAGAAAATACTTAAAAAATTTAACTACATATGAATAAAAATAATTTGTTTCATTAAATAATATAAATCTCAGAACATATAATCTATGTCAGAATAACTGAAGTATTTTGAGGTCAATGTGAAAATAAATAAGTTTTTGGAAATTTCATATGAATTATTAATTATTCACAAAATATTAAAATATAAATATTAAAATATTTAAAAGAAACTAGTCAATAAAAAAATATCAATTCTATAAAAATAAGCAGAAATACTTATATCTCAGGTATGAATAAACACATGATGTATATATTTTTAATTTTACCAATTTACTTCAGGTAAGAATATAATTTTCTTCCAAATTTTACATAAGAATAACTAATAGAAATATAATGGTATTTTTACTTTTAGTATTACTATATATACAAATAATTTATAACTTCCACTTATTATGTTAAAATAACTTGTTATTACATGAGATTTCTTCCTTTCATAAATACCATGTTTAAAAGTACCATTTTAATTATACTTATCTTTTAAGATTAAAACATTTATTATATAAGTTTTTATAATTGTGATTTTTTTCAAATAAATTAACGTTTGAAAATATAGATATAAATTGAAATTTAGAAAATCACAATTAAAGAATAATTAACTTTTCAATAAAACAAAATTTTAATCAATAGGAAAATGAACAAAGTATTTTTTGAGCATAAAAAACCTATGATTTATTGGATCTCATTAACAAAATGACCTATAATATTCCAACTTTTGATGATCACAAAACCCATGAAATTAAAACAAATTTCCTATAAATGATTTAAGATAACATAAAAAAATAATATAATATGTATATATAAATAAATCAAAGAATGAATGTTAAATTTGTGTGATTCAATATAGCCTCCCTCATTTTTGATAAAAACGAGAGTACATTGAAGAAGTTATGAAAAAATGAATTTTTTCACATGAAATATAAAAGTATAGGAATAATTTTTCCTATATGGTTTTAAATGATATGTTTTTTTGGAGGTGGTGAATTGATAGATTAAAAAATATAAATAAAATAAAGTAGTCGAGAACAGAAATGTAACCATGAACACAAAGAATTTAATATTTGTTTTAGATCATAAGGATACTATATATAATCTTCAAATCCCACTAATGAATGAGATTAGTGGTACACACTATAATACATGAATATTCTTTGGGGGTCACAACTCATTACAACATGAATTTTTACACTAATCACAACCACATGAAAATCCTGAATTTTAATGGGTATTCAAAATCCCACACAACCATCCTTTTATATGTAGAATCATAACCAAACAGAAATTCATTTTTATAGTGGAAGAAGAAACAATATTGAATTATATCTTTTATATAGTAATAATAAATATTATTGGGATTTTGTGATGTAAAATAATAAAATAGTAATATATTTAATGTAGTGAAAAAAATTAAAAATAACACTTATTAAAAAACGTAACACGATAAAATATATGAAATTTCAAAAATTATTATAGTTTTTTCCTATTCAAAAATTATTTCCAATATGATGATGTTTTCGTAGTATATTACTGTTTAAGACATCCACGATCACAATTCCTAAACAGTCATCTCATTTATCAGGTTCCCAAGATTTTTGTTGATAATCAAATTCCTCAATAGTCTAATAATGAGATTTCTAAAATATTTGACAAATGATTATATTTATCATGTTTTCCAAAATATCAATTATTAATTTTAACTTAAATATAGTTTCCAAAATCCAAAATTGAGATTCTTCCATTAGATATTCTTAAAAAAAGTTTCTTTGAAGAAAGGTGTGAGGGAAATATACAAAATATTCCATGATACATTGAATATATCACCTGATAAAAATTTAATTCATATCTTTTAATACAAAAATATTGTAAATTATAATATCCTAATAATAAAAAACACGAAAAATATAATAAAAACTCAACAACACATGGAATTCTATAAGATTAAAAAACCGAAAAATTAAAAATTTGACATATACTACAAAAATAGAATATATAAGAGTTATAAGAAAATCATATAAGGGTATTTTTACATTTCATAAGGGTATTTAATAAAAACATAAGATTTATTACTAATAGTTATCATCATTTTATATGAGTCATAAAATTTACCAAAATCATCAAATGGTGAGTAAAAGACAAATTTAAGTGTTAATCTGAAAATTTATCTCTCCTTATACTTAGTGAAAATTTCAAATAGATAAAAAATATAATATATTCTATGATGAGAAAGATATTTTAATTTAATAAAAAACTTCAAAAGAAATTAATTTTATACCTAATAAATTTACTAATATGTGCGAGTTTTTACACTAAAAAAACCCAAAGCTTCAATACATAAAATATTTAAATAAAAGGAAGACAACATATAATATTTAATACACAGTGAAATTATTTTAGAACGACATACATAATATATTTAGTATTGAGGAATAATATATAATATATTTAAATTACAGAACAATCGTATAAATTATGTTATACATAGAAATAATAATAATAATATATAGAGAACATACATCACAGTAATAATCATTCTAATATAATATTAAATATGTATAAAAAATATAAGAGAGAGTTTTTAAATTATTAAATCAAAATGATAAGCTGGAACTAATACACAAAAAAATTCTCACCTTTTTTGATAATTTCAAAATGAATACATTTATATTCTCCCCCTTTTTTCAATAATGAAAAAGTTAAAACCAACTAATATAACTGATTCTTTAAAACAAAAAACACTATCCCCCTTTCAAAAGTACTCTTTCCAAAAAAAGATAATAAAATTATGTATGCTAAAATTGAAATTAATAAATAGGATATTCTTCCCTAAACTAATTCAAACATAAATGAAATAAATAAACTATTAAATATAAAAAACATTTAAAATAATTATAAAACATAAGAAATAAAGAAATAATAAAAGAGTAATAACTTCCCTGAAAATCAAGATTTTTCCTCTTTAAAATTGATATATTAATAAATATCCAAACTTTCAGACTTCTCCTATATAAATAAATAGTACAATATTATAATGATATAATAAAAATAGTTATAAATAATAACTATTAATAAACAATGGTATATTAATATTCAACATGTACACATGCTAGGTTTCAAAATCATAAACATCCATTATTCCATGATTAAACTTAATCATTAAAAACAACACTATATCAACTTGATTAGTAAAAATATATTCCAACTGAACATCTATAGGAACATATTGAAAATTTATATCACCTTTATAAACACAACATTTAATAAAATGGTATATTATATTAATATTATATGTTTAGGAAAGATTTAATGGATTCATATAAATATAAATAATAAAAGAATTATAAAATACAATATGTATACATAAAAAAACAATATAAAAATAAAATAAACTATATCAAGTCCATAAATAATAAGCACAAAATATAGTGAAAATAATATATTCATATGCAGCAATAGAAAAATATTTTTATGATTATTTCATTGAATTCTATGAAATTAAACTCTTACCTAGAAATTGAAACATATGTGAGGTAATATTCCTATAAATTTTACATCCTAAAAATCTAGAATATAAATAACTAATCAAATAAAATAATGTAATCTATATGTAAAATAATGTGATATTTATTATACCTTTATCTTAACATATAATTCTATTTACATATTTCAAGTAAATTTCAATTGGGTCTAGCTAGAGATATAGCTCACAAACAAATACGAAACACTAACTCTAGTCTACTAGTAGTTAATTACTATAGAATTCCAACAATTCCCCTAAATAAATTGGTATCAAAAAATTGACTACATGAATTGGCATATAATATTTTAGAATACCACATGGGGTACTTAATATTTTATAAGTATCATGTTCAAATCTTTTAACTAAATATTTATCATACTTAGATCGATTAAAAAATATTTTACCATATATTTGACATATATGAAGAACAAAAAATAATTTCAAATCCCCCATAGGACTCATGTCATCTTCATTTAATTAAAAATGAAATTTCCTAACAAATAAATTCACTAGATGGTTCATAAATTATATCATATATATAATTATATAAAACTAAATTATATATGTAATACATAAAAATAAAAAGTATTGGGAATGTTTTACCTTTAAAAAACATTCTTCAATAGAAATTAATTAATCCTCTCATAAAAATCTCGAGAGTCTTATTTAAATCTATATAAAGAATTATAATACTAAAAAAATGATCCAGTTTATTATAATTTTCAAAATGAGGTTGTTGTTTTACATAATTATTTTTGAAATTAATCCATTAAAAAAATATAGTTTTTAAGTTCATTTTATAAATCATGAATACGAATACATTAAGTGATGTATATTCCATTAAAATTTCAATAGATTATATTCTTGTAACATGTGAAAATATTTCATCATAATTAATTCATTCTTCTTGATAAAATCCTTGAGAATCAGTCTATCTTAATTTAATAAAATTAGTATGTATTTGTTAAATTAATTTATAGTTTTTTACAATAATATATTTATATTTTTATGGTTTGACTAATTTTCAAACATCATTCCTTGAAAATCAGTTACTCTCTTATAGTATAACTAAAATACATCAAGAATATTTTATTTATTTAAAAATATTAACTAGAAAAACCTTCTAAATAATGGAATAATTAATCCAAAAGTCCCATAAATAAAACTTGGTTAGAAATATAGAATCTACATCACCAATAATTTATTAAATATGGTGACCTCGAAGAGTTTTCCAAACTTTTTGAGGATTAGGTAGATCCTCCCACTCAATAGATACATTAACCTATTTTATTTCAATGAAATTAAATTCATGGAAACCTTCTTCTATATGATTTTCATTTAAATATTTTTCATTGAATTATTTGTATTAAATTTAGCATGAATTTATTATTTAGAAGTCATAGTCATTTTTTAATAAATTCAACATGATTTACCCACATTTAAACAACTTATAAATATTCCTCCAAATAAATTTCAATTAAATTTATCCCAATAATAATTATAAATTGGTATAGAAACTTTTCATCAAAATGCATTAAAATATACAAATTTGCATTTATTTTATTTTCTTAATTCATAAGGGGTCTTGTAATGAATTGTTATAATAGTAATACTATTTTAAATTTAATAATATTTAGGAATATTATCATCTAAATATAATCTAGGTAAATTGAACCCATTTAATAAAAATATATCTATTTCTCAATTAGTTAAATTATTTCTAAAAACAAATTTATTATGTTTAGTTTATCTAATTATTGAGAAATTATGGAAAATAAAAATTTAATCAAAAAACATTTCAAAATTAAAATTATTCAATTATACACCTCTATATATTTGAATAGATAAAATCAAGAACCATTTCTCATTTTTAACAAACTTAAAATAGGTAGAAAAGTTTAATAATGACTTAATTTTATACGATAGAAAATAAACCGAAGTGAATATCCTAAAATCATCGATAATAAAAAGGTAATATTTCTTACCACCAAGGATTTATATTTAAATTTGAAAAATATGTCTAAATGAAATAGTTATAACATATTTAATTGATCTAAATTATTATTTTAACTTTTTCCTTCCATGTATGAATCACATAGATCATTTTTTCACAGTAGGATTAGGTACCTGTATAACATGTTGATCTTTTGAAATCATTTTGAGAAATATGATTTCAACATAACCAAGAATCCCAATCCATAAAATATCATATATATAAAACATTAAAGACCAAAAATTTTGATCCATTAACATAGAAATATCAATATAATAAATACATTATTTTCGGTTAGATTAAAACAATATAGAATAATATTTAAAAATAATTCATTTCTGATTTATAAATTTAAAATACTTTCCATCAACAAATAATTGAGAAATACTAATAATATTATGCTTTAAACCATCAATATATAAATCTTTTGAATATTCGAAATTTTAGAAATACCTACTTTACTAAAACCATTAACTTTTCTTTTTTAATTATCTCTAAATAACAAAATGACTCCATCACTTTTATTGTATGATATAACATTTGATGTATCTTCATTTATATTCCTATATCATCTATTTTCCATATAATAAATCTCATTCCTGATATTATAGGGCATATTTCATAAAAATAAAGCATAATAAAACTTCAATATGCATTAAGCTTTGGGTCCAAATGGATTAATAACAGAATTTTGTTGGAATAAAAATTGATTTCAAACATGAAATAGTAGAAAATATGGATGATAAAGATTATAAAATATAATATTTAGTGTGTCTGAATTGTTATGTAAAATTAAATGAATAATCCTATGCATAATGTCTCTTCATTCTACATCTAAATCATGAAATAATACACATCATTACTTTAGAGTTGTTAAAAAATATTTGTTTCTCATTTTAGGTAGTTTTATTTCATATCAAATATCAATTTTATTTATATTCACATTATTCATAGAAACCATTTAATCATAACTTTTATTACGTAGAATAAAAATAATCAAATTTTCTATTAAGCTTTTAATTTCATTATTAAGCCGTTCATTCTCATTTTTGATCATCATTTTGATAATATTTTTGGATCTTTTATTGAAACCCTCCTCTCTTTTCATGTATTTGTACACTCTTTTTAATATATAAGAATATTTATCCTTTCAACCTATCCAAATTTGAAACATATAAGAGTAATAATTAGTATCTTTATTTGATTTTAATTATACACCTTCAATTTTTTTAGTCACAACATAAGTAATATTATTCAATTCCATTTTATATTTTAGAAGAGATCGAATTAGTTCATCTTGAATATACCCTTTTAAATTCATACTTTCATCAATTGAATCCATATTTGTGATCCACCTCTTGGATATAGATCTCAAAACCTATTCAATAATAATATTATTGACCAAGTATATAAGAATATTACTAATTATTTATAAAATACTTGTGAACAAATGGAGAATAATATTAAAAAATTATCCTTATCCTATATTGAAGTCATTATATTATTCTCTCAACATATATTTTTTTTCAATTATTTCTTATTCCCTAGTAGGTGACTTGGAAAATTATTTATATATCTTGAGTATCATAACAAGTTGATAAATGACTAAAATAATTTATACTATATTCATATATTTTTAATTTAAAAAATCATTGGTCCATAATTTCTTATCATAGAATCAATTCCACTCTCTTGTAATTTTTATGGTTTTATCATGAAATTTTTAAGTACAATTCGAAGATTATTGAGGTAAGTTTCCAGTTGATATTTACAATATCTGTAATCATTACTATAAAAATAATATATACTTTTATGAATACATCAGTCATTATGATAAAAAATATCTACATATATTTTGATATTGCACTTCGATAGTCGAGTCTTGAATAATGGTTAGTAATAAAATTTATCCAAAAAAGATCCCATTATCTGATAAAAATAGTATGGTGTTAGGTAAAGGAAAAAATGATGAAAATAATAAATTAGATAAGATTTGATAAAATTTGTTTTCCTAGATGAACATGGATGAGATGGTCAATAGGGGGGGGGGCTGGGTTGAAAAATTAAAAAATTAAAAGGAAATAAAGCATTTCTGGTTTGAAAATTAAGAATGAGAAGGAAGAGTTATTATTATTATTTTGACCATAAAAGCCATATATAAAATCTTAAATTCACAACTAAATGATAGAAATAAAATATTTTTAAAACCATACTTTTGTGGGTGATTCAAATCTATTTACAACCTTCATTTTCAATGGAAGCACAACCCCACGACACTCATGACATATAATGGGGCTTCATAATTAAATACAACCTTCCTTTTACACGTGGAAATACAACCACACAAAAATTGAATTTAATAATGGAGGTAACAACAATATATAAAGAATAATTTTATATAGTTATAACCAATAATATGAGTATAAAAATCCATTTTCAAATGGTCATTTAAAATTCAATGGATATTTGAATTTTCAAATTAGTGGTCAAGTAATTTTTTAAACTATGATTCTCAATTGATTTATAAGTTTTTAGGTATATAAAATTTATTGTTTAGGATAAGTAATGGAGTTTTATGGGCATCCTGTGGGGCTTTAAAGGTTCCTTGTAAGGGTTGGGGTGGCTATTTTAGCCATGGTTGCAGTATTCCACTGGCTTTCCAGTGGCTGCAGACAATATCTTCATCAGAATCTATAACCACTATATACCATGAAGGAACATTAAAGGATCAAAATTAAATTTATTCCCCCATGTTTTAATGAGGTGAATCCCACATAATTTGTTTTTATATAATCCACAAAAATTTAGTCCCCCCCCTTCCCTCTTTATTCACACCCTATCAAGGGGGTGTTCTTCTTAGAATTTTAAAATAGTTCTAGGCATGACTTCACCTCAATTGGTCTCCACATTCACACTCCCACTCCAATTTAACTTTTTAGTTTTTAGGTGTATACATTTAGTTGTGATTCCACTAGAGCATGGTGGAATCATAAAACTCTCATGGGGCTTTCACTCGGTGAAAGAATAGGGTGACTCGAGGCACCATCTACACATGATGGATCGTTTTTTGGTTGAGGTACATTTGACTATAAATTTATATTACATTTTTAAATAAAATTAAATTAAAATTACCATTTTTTTGGTATTTTATATTTGGTATTTCACTTAGAATAGTTTCAAATATGTGAGATGGACCCTTGGGGTGCCGTTGGAAATGGTTTCTATGTGGTATGATGACTAATTGAGTTATTTGGTATTATGAAAAATACAAATGTGATGAATTAATTAATTATAAATATTAGAATTAATTTGTAATTGTTGTTTGGTAGGAGTTAGTGGATCATGATATTTATATGACTCTAGTTAATTTATGATGAGGCTATTTGGGATTAAATAGGCATTTAAAGATACTATCATACCACAATGATTAATTTTAAAAGTATTAGCAAAAGGAATTCAGCCTCTCTTACTTGTCTTATTGAATTTATGTTTATTTATGTGTTTTTTTGTGAGTTTTTTTGCATGTGACTAAGGAAATTTACAAGGTTAATAAAAATAAAAGGTGTTATTTAATTAAAATAAAAAATATAATTTAAAATCAATTATTTCTTTGGTCCAAAAATAACCCTTGTGTAGTAGCAGGTAGCCTCGACTGCCAATGGTAAGGATAAGTCTATTGAGACACTACCTGGCCACTATACCTCTTGAGAGGTGAGGCCAGACCTAAAAAGATCAATTATCATATTATTAAGGGGTTATAAACCCCTTCAGGATGAGGGTTATTATGTGATTAGTATACCTTGACTGGGTAGGTATTATGTTTCCCTAAAATGTGTGGATTCATTCGGGATCATTAATAAGTGGGAGGGATGAGTGATCCTCTCTAATCTTTTATGACCAGGACAAAGTGGAAATACCTTAGGAAACCAAGATCGAGTTGGGTGATATAACTGACATCAAGAGACTTTAAGAACTCAGATGGTCCATTGGACATCTGTTGATTGATTCTTATATGGTAAGATCCCATGTAGTTGGTGAGGACTCACTACCTTTCCAATGATTCCATGGGACATGACGTCCTTAGAATTTCGTATGTTAAACCGAATGAATGAGTTGAGATTGAAGAATCCATTTAGAGTTATGATATTAGATGTGATCAAAGGGTCTTAGTGGGTTCCCCATAATAAATAGACATTATGTTTTTATGTTGGGGATGTGATGAGATTATCTAAAGAGTCACTATAGAGTCTAGATCTGTGAGTTGATCCAATCTAGGTTATTTTAAAAACTTTGGGGATCCATAAATGGGTATGTATGGAGGTTTATAAATATTTAAACCTATTTTCATACATTTAAAATAGGTGATTCATATGGTATATTAGATAAGGAATAATGATGAATAAAGAAACTCACATGGGTGATGGTGGTGGGGGTTGAAATTCTTATAAGGAATACACACATGGTCAAAAACTCCAATAGGGGAAGCATATTGTGACACTAGTTAGGATACCTGAGATTTTGAGATGGGGTGTATCAAGGTGGAGTTTAAAATGCTTACTATGTGGCGGCCTTATGGTGGGTACTACGATTTTGTGATCTATTGAGGGATTACAATTTTATAAGTTATGACAAGTTTGGGATTCCAATGTGAGATTGGATCTAGGTTTCTGATATTGATAGGCTAATTCCTGTAGTAGAAAAATCTAATAGGGGTGGTTTTTGATATATATGGGCTTATGATATAGACGAGAAAACTCTTATAGGGGAGGAATATGATGCCTCAGGGGATTATACCCAGGATGAGAAAACTCTCCTAGGGTATCATCTAGTGCTTCAGATGAGAGAACACCCAAAAGGGAAGTTTTTAATAACTAAGATGGTATATTCTCAATGGTGGGTTGTGATACTATGGTTGTAATTATTACATGATGTTTTAAAAGTCACCCTAGTACTAAAAAAATCTGGCATAATTAATCAAGGCCACAAAATTAAGGATTGAAAATTCAATATCTTTTATATGAGGTGAGAATGTTACAATATTATACCAATATATATAATGGTTAGTATAAGACCATGCTGGTGGTTCCCTACTAAGTTTTTTACTCACATGCTACATGGGATACCACTACACATGGGTACATGAGAAGTTATTCACATAGTTATAGGTATAGGTTGGGTTGGGGCCTAGGTTATCATGATTAAGCGGAATGACTCAGAATTGTACATGAAACTCAAGATGTGGTGAGGCTCATAGATTTAGTGGTGGACCTTTTTGTTTTATTTATTTTATTTCAAGTTTCTTTATGTTACTATCCCATTGGGAAGTCTATGTACATATGAAATGTATGTTCAAGATGTTATGGAGTTTTATTGATTTAATACGGTCATTTCATATAAATCTTCTTATTATTCTTTTTGTTAATAATTTTATATCTTCAATATGCTTATTTCTTTTATTGTGCACTCTCATATGAGGGTATAATGTTTATATGTTAATCCCTAGACCCTCACTACTCATTGGAATCCTATATTGTATTGTGAGGTATACTTGGGGTACAGTGGAGACCACCAGTTGGGGAACCGGTCATTGGTCCAATGAGTAGGAACATTAAATTTTTTTGATGTAATTCCATAAACCAGCAACATATGTAAAATTGGGAAAAATTTATAAAAATTATAACTCAATAAATCTAGAAAAAAATAGAACTTGTAGAGACCCAAATCTTGACATACATGGACATTACATTACTTTTGTTGAATACCTAATACATAACAAAAACAGACACCAATGGATCATAATAGTTTAGTGTCTTTGGAAACTCGGAATATAATCTTCTAATCTTGGTGAAAGATCATCAACATCTCCCATAAAGATCTTCCCATTTTATTTTCTTACCTAAAACCTTTCTTTAAATCATGGGGAAAAGAAAACATAAAAAAGGGTGAGCTCAAATTCCCACTTATGGTAAACACAGAGAACATAAAACAATCCATAAACATTTGAATGCAAAAACTTGAACATAAAATCTAAACATCAAAATCATGAGCAAAGATATGAATCTTGGAAGTACGTAAGGAATATATCATAAGGGAACATCAATCATGATAAAATAGCATGGGATTTAAACATGTAATTGTGGAAAACCAATAATCACATGATAATATTTCCATAGTAGCCAAGGCATTACTGCCAAGACCATCTTAGTGGACAAATTCCCTTTCAGAATCGAGTTCACACCTCATTTCAGTCCTGTAACACTGAACCGTATTAACTTAACGTTCCAGCCATGTCTATCTCATGAGATATAAATTTGTACCCAATTCATTGGAGAGAGATATAGGTCCCACCCATCTCATAATGAAATCATTCTTTCTTGTGCCAAAAAATCATGAATCATACCTCATAGCATAACCCATGTAATAGAATGGTATTCTTAAACATCATGCCATCATAACATAATACATAAATTTGGATATAATTTTGTCATAAAAAGAATCAAACCATGTAAATAATGGAGACATTATACTTGAAACATAAATATATTAAATAATTTCATTTTAGATGGAAAATAGTTTTGATAAAACACTTGAAATGGATTTTGAGGAAAATAATCTTTCTTCTTCAAAAACATTTTATTTTCACAAAATGCCATGAAATTTTAAAAGAAAAGGGTTTTGTTGAAAATAATCATGCAATATTGTATAGGATAATTCATGAAAATGAGGTGTTATGAAACCGTAAAAATCTGTTCACGCCGTATAATTTAAAAATAACATTCTCCCCGTACTTTTGTCAGAAAAGTCAAAAAGTACCTCGTATGGTAAAAAAAAGAAAGATTCCTTACATACCATGTAGTAAAAGTAAAAGATGGTATAAAAGGACTTTAAACATACATGAAACCATTTTTAGGAAACATGGACATGGATGATAACAATAACCCCAGTAAATACTTACGAATAAACAATATCGGATAAGACCGAGATTGGAATAGTTATCCCTTACCATATGTCCGATATGATTAGTATGTATCCAAACCTCCTTTATAATGATTTAAATAATGTCATTTACTTATTATAGAATCATATTCATTGTTATGATATCATATATCATTTAATTATGACATTATATTACCTGTTCTTTGGTAAATTCGATGTAAAACTAGCGATTTGGGTAAAATCGTTTCATTTATTGTACATATTTCGACTTGTTGTTCTTGATATTATTACTTATATCCTGATTTAATTAATTCCAGAATGTAAAAAATTATTTATATATAATATATATTCAGAATATACATATATATATATATATGATAGATCGATAAATGGAATTAAATACACCATTCATGGAGACGGTAGGGCGTACGTACGCATGAACGCTGTTTTCGTTTCCTTATCAAATTGAATGGGATTAAGTAGATGACATACATATATTTACATAAATCCAGTATCATTATTATCTCATATATTTCATGATTACTTATTATATATACTTTATAATCATTCATGAATGGTTAATCATTGAGAATGAATCTCATCGCATCGTGGAGACGGTAGTCCGTACGTACGCACGAGCGATGATATCATTATCATGATGGTGTAATTGTATTGAAGTGTATGTAAAATATTTCAGAATCAATATCAATTTACAATAATCATATATAGTTATTTATTTACACCATTATACTCATCCAAGTAAGGTGGTGGTCGAAAACAGATTACACCACGGCGTGGAGACGGTATTCCGTACGTATGCACGCGTGGTTATTTCGTTTTCTGTAGGATGGATAGAAGGTGAAATAGGGTTTTTTTATATTTATAACAACATACCAGTATATGAGTGATACTGATTTATTACTTCATAATGAAACAACTATAGAAGAGGAAGTAGAAGAAGAAATAAATTTGAAATAATTGGTAACAGATATTACATCTACTTCAACACGCCTCTTTGAAACCTCCTCTTAGGGCACTAAAATTGGTCTTTGAAGAAGACCAGGAACTCTAGAATAATACTAGGGAAGTGGAGAAGAGAAATTGTCAGGGGTTGGCCGAGCATGAAGGCTCAATGTGCTGTGAGGAGAAGAGGGAGGAGAGGGGAACCGTAGGAAAGACTTAAAATATTATTTTATATTAATGTCATATTCGGTTTTTAATAGCTCCAAATTGATTTCATTTGAAGCTAAAGTGGGGATTGGCCTAAATCCTCTCAACCAATATATTTTATACAGGTTTGGTTCATTATATTAACCTTATCTTTTAGTTTTAACTCTTATTAAATTAGATTGACATTTACTATATCACTTTGTATTTTTATATTATATAGTTAATAAACATACTATATACATCCAAGAGACCCCCAAGTGGTCCATTAATGATACACATATCATGATATAAGTATCTTGGATGATAATTATATTTTTAGGAATGTAATAACAATTAATAATTTAGTATTTGTTTTAAAAACTATTTTATGTCAATTTTGAAACTATTTGGTAATTGATTTTTGTGAAAATCATAACAACATGATTAGTTCGAAAAAAGTTAATTAAATCAATACTAACATGTCATATTAAGCTGGAAAATTAGTTTAATTCATAAAAGTCTAAAATTACATTTATTTGTGTATTTATAACATCAATTATGTTAATATTTCATTAATAAGGTAATTACTGCATCATCATTGTGTCATAAATAAATCAACTTATTTAATGTCTAAAAATTATAAATAAAATACCATTATGTAGGAAATATTTTTATATTTCTAATTAATATTTATAGTTGAATTTATCTTATGTATAACCCTATATTAAAAATTAATGATTTATTAAACTTTGATTTTAACTATTTTATCCCTTCTTTAAATAAATTAATAATAAATGTCCTAATCTAATCCATGTGGACCTAATTGGTCATATTTTATTCCTAAGGTTGTTTTTGGTCGAATTAAACTTATCCAATAGAATTAGGACATGTTTTTGGGTAATAATAATATCATTTTTACCCTTAATTACCTTATTTACTTTTAACCGTGGTAAATAAAAGTAAAAAGTTACTATTCACCAAAAATTATTTTCATCTCATTGAACCAAATTTTAGTCCTTGATAATAACTGTGTCTCTCGGATTTTCGAAATTTCACTCACAGAAGCGGTAAAATTATGTTTTATTTAAGTATACAAAAAGCTCATAAGAGGTAGGTAAAAGACGGTGAAAAGTTCAATAAAATTTTTATATATAAAAAATTATTATAAAATGACTCCAATGAATTACATTGAACTTATATAGGTATTATGTGTCAATTTTTACATAATATAAATTAAATTAAAATAAAAAATTATTTAAATAAAAAGTCGGTTTTTAAATAGTAACTTAGTGTTTTCACTATTCATCGAAAATTGAATGTTTTCAGAAAAATACCAAAAATTCACCCTAGGATAATTTCCATATTCTGAATCCAAAAATGAAGTCCATTTCGAAAGATAAAATTTATAAAATTTCAAAAAGTGGGCATTACTGTTCATAACGGCTAGTTTATATAACATATCGTTGTGTACTGAAACTCAGTATTGCGTACAACACACGCTATCGTGGAAGGTCACAATTGTGTGTAATGCAAGCAAAGTGAGGGATGCGTGTAGTGCAAGATACGTTTGGCGTATCATACAACACAAGACATCAATGAAATTAAAAATAATATTTTTCATAAAATCTCAGCGTGTTACATTCTACCCCCTTAAAATGAATTTCTCCCTTGAAATTCGTCGGTGTTATAAATGGTTTACTACTCGAAAGTTTCTTTAATAGAAACCCACATCAGAAAAGAAATACCAAAACTTATCTTTAAAAACTAAAGTATGAAACATAACAGTTACCCAAATTAACTAATCACTAGGTTTCCACATAGGAGAACATTGATGAAAATATGGTTATGGAAGAGAAATATAACCATCATGTTTTGATGGAGAGTGGTTGAGAACATGTCTACGAAAAATCCAATAATCATAAAGCCATAAATTTTTGATGATTTAAGGTACCATCTGATTCATTGGATATAAGGACACTGACAACATTGTTTTGTATTCAAGATCATTTCCGTAATGTTAAACAATTGTTGAATAAAAAGAAATACTTACATGATTTTGGTATAATCGTACTGTTGTTTGGGCATTGAACAATTTCCACATCATCTCTTAAAGAAATGAAGTTGAATTTGTCTTTTGGGAAGTGTTAGCAGATCATGCGATAGAATGATAGGTCATTCCATCTGTCTCAAACATAAGGTTAGAAAAAGTTATATACATATGTCCATATATGGTGAGATTAATCGTATATGGTTCCTAAAATGGACTTATACTTCATCTATAATACCGATTAATAAAATAAAACTAGTTTATACTAACCGGGGTCTTTCTATAGGCTAGTGGTAGGAGATAAAGGCCTGTTGCACTTTGGTTGTGGGTTCGATTCTCGTATCCTTGTCCGACATGACGGGTTGTCACCCGTCCTATGGGTTGTCCTTTTTTAAAACTATACTATTATAACATAACAAAATGTTCTAGCCTTAAACAATACTATCTGATGTCGAACTTAATCTATTCCATTCTTTAGGTTTATCCAAAATACTTTTTCCCAAGATTATAGTATAAAGAAAACGATCACTAGAAATGTTATCTATCGAGAATTGAATACCATCATTTATCCCCGAAATATTTTGTTGGTCACATTCCAATCATATGAATACCTTAATCATGTATTCTCTTGAAAAATGAATACCCATTAAACCTTAGTGAGAACATGAATGCTATCAAAAGTTAACTCTTTCCACATACCAAAATCCCAAAATTTCTATATACTCAAACCATGATATCACTTTGTCCCTATATTAGTCATGATCTCATGATTACTATCATACATGTTATTTTCTCTTTATCCCTTCATTACGAGCATATCATCTTCTTTCCAAAAATATCTCAATCGCTTTCCATGGTAATCAGTACCATAAAATTATTGAAAACCACAATAGACCAATACATAAATATTAACATATTCCATGATACTATATACAACATTATTTTGGAATCCCATTACATAAAAACATAATCATTCCACCACATCGTTGTCATATTCAACATTCGTAATAGTGATCGCATGTGACTTCCCTTTGTCCTTTTCCTTAAGTGGTTGCTCATGTCGATCATCATTAACCCTTGGATTAGGGAATTGATTAGCATAATGCCCAATTTCATTGCACTTGAAACATTGAAGTGTTGGTGGTGCGTTCTCTGCAGTCTTTTCTTTATTCACATCATTAGCAACCCTTTTTCCGTTACTTCAACACTCAGCTGCTCGATGACCTTCTTTTCCATACTTAAAACTTTTTCTAGTCCGTTTAAGACAATCTCCACCATGCTTCATTCCACACTTTGAGTATAAAGAAACATTCATCTTATTTTCATCATTGTTCTAATATTTCTCCTTGAACTCCATCTTTCGTTTCTGGTCCAAACCATGAGATGGATATGTAACACCAACTTCTATTTCTACCTTGATAGCACAACGCAAAATTTCTTCATAGCTACTGAAGTCTCTTATAGCTAATTCCTTTAGAAGGCTTGGTTTTAAGCCACTGAAGAATCGATCAACTCTACTTTCAGGTTGGATGATAAAGCCAGATACATACCTTGCAAGACTTGAAAAATTCACTTAGTATATACCAACATATTCATAATCCTTTTTCTTAAGCCCAAGGAAATCCTTTTCCATCTTTGTTCGAAGAATACTAGGGAAGTACTTATTGAAAAATAAGTTCTTAAACTCATCCTATTTAATGGATTCAATTTCGTCTCGGGGCCTCATATTCTTAATTAGAGTCCCCCATTGATCTGCTTCAACTTCTAAACGGTAAATAGCCAGAATGATTTTTTCATGTTCTGAACAATGAAGTATGGAAAATATCTTTTCAATGGTACTGATCCATTGTTCAGCAACAAGTGGATCAGAAGACCCACTGAAAGAAGGTGGACGTTACCTCATGAAGGACTTAATAGAATATTGTTCCCTTATCTGCTCATTTGGAAGTCCAGAATGATTCATAGCTTGTGTAAGAATAGAAATATGATTTTTCACTCCATCTCCCATAACATTGGATTGTTTAGGAGGACAATCATTGCATTGTCCATTACATTGATCAACACGGTTCCTTCGGGTTCCACCCATCGTCTAAAACCCAAAAAGAATTGTGTGAGAGGAAAAAATCATTCTAGGAAAACAACATAATAAAGGGGGATTAAATTCAATATCTAACATCCTAGGTTTAATTCTATGATTGTTACCGTAATCATTGGACTATAACCTATACTAATACTTAACCTTAGGGACATCCATAGACATACCCTAGAAATATCTCTAGGGATCTCACTAAAGTTTTCGCATCCTAGTTTCCAAAGGTTAACTAAACCTTTCCTCTAATACCAACTGTAGAGACCCAAAGCTTGGCGTACATGGACATTACATTACTTTTGCGGAATACTTAATAAATAACAAAAAGAGACACCAAAGGACCGTAATAGTTTAGTGTATTTGGAAACTCGAAATATAATCTTCTAATCTTGGTAAAAGATCTTCAACATCTCCCATAAAGATCTTCCCCATTTATTTTCTTACCTAAAACCTTTCTATAAATCCTGGTGAAAAGAAAACATAAAAAAGGGTGATCTCAAATGACCAGTAAGGGTAAAAATAGATAACATAAAACAATCCATAAACATTTGAATACAAAAACATGAAGATAAAATCTAAACATCAAAATCTTGAGCAAGGACATGAATCTTGGAAGTACGTAAGGTATATATCATAAGGTAACATCAATCATGATAAAATATAATGGGAATAAAACATGTAATTATGTAAAACCATTAATCACATGATATTATTTCCATAGTAGCCAACACATTACTTCCAAGACCATATTAGTGGACAAAGTCCCTTTCTGAATCGAGTTCACTCCTCGTTTCAGTCCTGTAACACTGAACCAGATTAACTTACCGTTCCAGCCATGTCTATATCATGAGATATAAATCTTTTCCCAATTCATTGGAGGGAGATATAGGTCTTACCCATCTCATAATGAAATCATTCTTTCGTGTGACACAAAATCATGAATCATACATCATAGCATAACCCATGTAATAGAATGGGATTCTTAAACATCATGACATCATAACAGAATCCATAAATTGGATATCATTTTATCATAATAAGAATCAACCCATGTAAATAATGGATACATTATACTTGAAACATAAACGTATTAAATAATTTCATTTTAGATGGAATTTTTTTTGATAAAGCACTGGAAATGAATTCTTTTGAATAATATCCTTTCTTCTTCAAAATCATTTTCTTTTCAAGAAATTCCATGAAATTTTAAAATAAATGGGTTTTTTTGAAAATAATCATGCAATATTTTATAGGAAGTCTCATGAAAATGAGGCGTTATGAAACCGTAAAAATCCGTTCACGCCGTATAAGTTAAAAATAACATTATGCTCGTACTTTTGTCGGAAAAGTAAAAAAGTACCTCGTATGGTAAAAAAAGAAAGATTCCTTTAATACCATGTAGTAAAAGTAAAAAATGGTTAAAAATAACTTTAAACATACATGAAACCATTTTTAGGAAACATGGACATGGATGATAACAATAACACCAGTGAATACTTACGAATAAACAATCTCGGATAAGAACGATATTCGAATAGTTATCCCTTACCTTATGTCTGATATGCTTCGTATGTATCCAAAACTACTATATAATGATTTAAATAATGTCATTGACTTATTACAGAATCATATTCATTGTTATGATATCATATATCATTTACTTATGACTTTATATTACCCATTCTTTTGCAGATTCGATGAAAAAGCAGCGATTCAGGTAAAATCGTTTCATTTATTGTAAGTATTTTGACTTGTTGTTCTTGATATTATTACTTATATACTGATTTACTTAATTATAGAATGTAAAATATGATTTATATATAATATTTATTCATCATATACATATATATATGATAGATCGATAAATGGAATGAAATACACTTTTAATGGAGACAGTAGGCCGTATGTACGCATGAACGCTGTTTTCGCTTCCTTATTGAATTGAATGGAATTAATTAGGTGACATACATACATATATATATATATATATAAATAAATCCATTATCATTATTATTTCATATATTTCATGATTACTTATTATATATACTTTATAATCATTCTTGAATGGTTAATCATTGAGAATGAATCTCATCGCATCATGGAGACAGTAGTCCGTACGTATGCACAAGCGATGATATCATTCCCATGATCTTGGAATTGTTTTGAAGTGTATATATAATATTTAAGAATCAATATCACTTTACAATAATCATATATAGTTATTTATTTACACCATTATACCCATCCAAGTAAGGTGGTGGTCGAAAACAGATTACACCACGGCGTGGAGAAGGTATTTTGTACGTATGCATGCCCTGTGATTTCATTTTCTGTAGGATGGATAGAAGGTGAAATAGGGTTTTTTCACATTTATAATAACATACTAGTATATGAGTGATATTGATGTTATTACTTCATAATGAAACAACTAAACAAGAGGAATTAAGAGAAGAAATAAATTTGAAAGAATCACTAACGAATATTACCTCTTCTTTGACACGCCTCTTTGAAACCTCCTATTTTGTATGAACCCAGTTCCTATTTTTGACGTACATGTTTCTTCTTTTATCCTTTCCTTATGTTTTTTTAGAAATAAGGAAAATGGGGAAAATACTATTTTTGGAAAGTACACGCCGTGTACTTTTCCACATGTCGTGTACTTCTGGCCTTGTGGAATGAGTACACAGGGCGTGTGGCCATGCCGGTGATGAAGGGTGTAGGAACCGATTAAATGATGTGGAGTGGTCTTTTACATGCCATGTAGTCAATTGGCAGGAGAATAGTATGGTGGTGGCTTGCTGTGCGATAGCACACACCGTGTGCTCGTGAAGACACACCGTGTAGTCATGTCGACAGGTGAATAGTGTCGCGCTACCGAGAAGCCGTCAGAGGAACAGTTTAAAAATGGGAAGTACACGTCGTGTACTCGGAATTACATGTCGTGTACATTTTTTTTTCACTTAAAATGGGAATTAGCCTCCCCTATTCACAGGGAAGGCTTAGAATCAGACGGGTGCTCGGGAGAGGACAACCGAACCGTCGAAGATCCATCGAGCGCACATCGGGAATCCGTTTTCGCCTCGGACGATCTCGTTGGAACCCACGTGTAAGACCTCCCATATCCTTGTGCATTTATTACCAATTCATTTTCTAATGGGTGTTATTTAAGGATGAATGAAATTTCTTTCACCTCAGATCTACCTCGTTCTAGGATGATTCGTGGAACATGGTTCGATTATACTGACCAGGGGCGTATAAGGTAGGTGGCATGGTGTTTACTTTCCAACTGTCATGCGTTTTTTTGTGTTTTGAGCTACGAACCCATATTTGGTGTGTCGTGTGGCTGAGTCCGTGGCTATATTTAATACCTAGAATTTTATAGGTAATTAATAAAATTTTGAAAATGCGGTTTGTGATCGCTGCTTGGATCTAGGACCACCCCGGGGGTGCGTTCCTCTATTTAGCCGTTTGGCCAGGATACCAGAGGTTATGCCATGTTTAAATCATGCATTACTTTTTCCTTGAGAGTAATTGTAGGTGTATTTCATGATTTTATGTTGGGCATGATCTGATTACTCATGCCTGAGGGCGGTGTTTCACTATAGCATGAGGGCGTGACTGTATTAGCCTTAGGGCAATGTACTATTTCTCCTAAGGGAAACCTTTCGTGCCTGAGGGCTTGACTTTTGTGGCTGAGGGAGACAATTCGTACTCATGAGGGAAATTTCTATTACCCATGAGGGTAATACCTGCGGGTTAGATTCTATATAGCATGAGGGCCAGCCTAAGGGCGTGGTTTTACTATATTAGCGTGAGGGCAAGGTTCTGGTTGGCCTGAGGGCATGGTGTTATTGAGAACAGAATGTTACTAAATTAAATGGTTAAATTAATAATTAAAATGGAAATATAACTGTTATGTTATTTACTTTTTAGTACTTCTTAGTTTATTGCATTTTACTTTTTCACATCGTTGTTGCATGCTTTCACACAGTTGGGCACGTGCCTTTGGTGGGTTCCTACTAGGATTTATTTCTCAAAACCTGTTTGGGTCACGCTTTTCGGCCCAAACATATTACATTGCTGCAGGTGTAGATAAGGGCAAGGGTCCCTATACAGGTAATTGATTACTGCTGAGGAGTTGGGCAGCATGGGACCAGGCATAGGCTCGCGATGCTACTGGCTGTTTCGTTTTGTTTTGATGTACTCTATAGTTTTATTGTATTGATTGTGTAACATGTTCTGGTTGTTTTCATTGAATTGTGGCATGTTGCATCATTATTTATATACTGTTTGGTTATATCTACTACAATTTTTTATTTTAGTTGTGTATGGTTTACTGCATCCGTTGTTGTTGTATGTTTACATTACATTTTGCTGCGCTACACTTTGGAAAATGAGGACATAGGTTTCCCACTATCAGACATGGCCCCTCGCTGCTAGTCGGCAGCCTCTGGCATTTCGGGAAATGCACTTGGGTCACGTGGCGAACCAGGTTCGGGGCACCCGTTGTGTGGCACCCAGAACCGGGACGTTACAAAGTGGTATCAGAGGGGGTTCTTTTATTTGACTTACAATTTGGAGCTGTAGTCAAGGATAGGACGAACAGTAGTTGGTAATAAGCTATTCTTGGGTAGAGCTAACCCATGTTCAAGGAAAAGAAAATTTACCTCATGTGGAAATTTTACTGATTTTTTAATTTACAGTTGATTTATTTTCACTGTTGGGTGACACACTTGAGATTGTGATGTTATATTTTATATATGGGTTCAATTTAGTTGTAACCCAATGAGATGAGGGTATGCTATCTCATTAATCATATAGGCACATGATAAAATTACATGACATGCATAGTTTCCATGCCATGTAGGTGCATTAGAAATTGCATGTTGTTGTGATAGTTGTTGTGTTAGTAGAGCATGCTGTCGTGATAGCTACTTTGATAAAATACATGCTTTCTGATAGGGTAATTTTATTTGAGCCTGTTGATAGAATGGACACCAAACATTGGTTTTTGGGGAGTATGGGACCCCACTGACTGGAATTTGGTGGATCATTAGCTCTTTATTAGTTATAACATAGATAAGATGTCGAACTTTGATTCGTGGGGAGTATAGTCCCTCACGGGTTGGAATTTGACACTTAGGTGTTGTTTTTCAGTATTTTCTGGGTTCCAGGGAAGTTACTAAGGCATACTGTGCAGAAACCCAGTATACATGCCGTGTAGTACTTTAAACACGCTATGTATGGCCTTCTGTTCGGGAAGAAAAATAAACTTTTGAAGTACACACCATGTACCCAGAGTACATGACGTGTAGTCTCTTCTCGTGTCACAAACCATGTAGGTGGTGACATAGGGAAGGGAAGATCTTGGGTAAAACACGTCATGTACGTGATATATGTGCCGTGTAGTGTTGACTCGGAGTCCACCCGTGTAACTAACAACACGGACAGAGTAGACAATAAGACTTACATGTCGTGTCAATTATGTACATGCCGTGTAGTGTTTCCTGGGGACTCGGCCATGTAACTAACAACACGGGTCGGTGTCACCTCTCCTTGAACACGCAGTGTACCTATGGGACACGCCCTGTAGTCTTGTCTGAGGAATGTCCGTGAGGACTTAACCATGTTTCTGGGAAACAGGGTGATGTACACGCCATGTGTGGGTGTAACACACCGTGTAGTGTCAATCCGAGTAGTCAGCCGTGTCACAAATGACACGGGAAGTTGGAAAATAACACCATACACACCGTGTAGATTATATACATGTCGTATAGTTTTTTTTCAATGGGAGCCATGTGGCTTAGCCGTGTAAAAGGACCCATGCAGGGGAAGGGAAGTCAAGTACATGTCGTGTAGTCATTGTACACACCATGTAGTCTTGTTTTGAAAATCATGAAATGCCATCTTCCTCTTGTTCCCTTTGTGGTTCCTTCGCTTTCAGTCTTGATAATCTTGAATCTAAGGCACGTTTTTGACCTTGTAGTGTCATTCCACCTAGACGACCGCACGTTGTTCCCCTGGAGAGCGGCAACGAGTATACTCTAGAAATGGTGGGCCATGGGCTACTAGCAGATCCTCCATCAGAGCCAGATGCGGCTCCCGCTGTTATACCAGACACAGGCACGGAGGCGCAGTTCCGTGAAGTATTTATGCGGTTCATGCAGACCCTTTAGGGAGCACCGCAGGCTGCTACATCTATGGCCGAGATGACTCGTATCTTCCAGCAGTAGCTGCCGCCTATGTTTTCGGGGGATGGCGGACCACAGGCCGCGAAGTCTTGGATGGGGTTGATGCAGACTATTTTCGAGCATCTTGAGATCCCTCCAGGGAGGAGGGTAAAGATCGCGACATATATGCTACGTGATTCCGCCAAGAGGTGGTGAGATGTTACCACCCATTCAGAGCATCACATGGACATGGCATGGGAGAATTTTCAGGAAGTCTTCTATGACTTATTCTTTCCAGAGACACTGATGGAAGACATAGCTCGAGAGTTCCTAAATCTGCAGCGGGGTGCTATGTCGGTGATGGACTATTTTACTCGTTTCACCGAGCTTCGGCATTGTTCACCCGTGCTGGTGGGTGATGAGACGTTAAGGGCCTGGCGCTTCGAGGATGGCCTTCGATATGACATCCAAGCACTATTGAATGTTTTTAGGTTTCCATCAGTACATGCTATTGTAAATTAGGCGCTGATTATAGAGAGGAACATGCAGGAAGCTAGTGGTGTGGTCCAGGGTGGTTCAACACCAGTTACTGGTACTATTTCTACTGGAAAGATGAAGAGATAGATGGACTTCTCATAGGGTGGAAGTACCAGCCATGCAGCTTCTTCAGGTGGCCCGATTAGGTGCTACCAGTGTGGTAAAGAGGGGAACAAGAGACCGAAGTGTCCACGTGATCCAGTGGAGTGCCGATCTTGTGGAAAGATGGGTCATCTGTAGCGCTTTTCTAGTGAATTTCCATCAGTGGCTAGTGAGTGGGGTTCTGTGCAGACTCTGCGTGCGGGAGCAGGACTACTGGCTTCATAACAGTCAGGGAACTGGAATACGTCTGGGCATGCAGGTAGAAATGGTGGTCGTGGTCGTTGTAGCCAGACACCAGGATCTCAGAGGTAGCAGGGCGGGACAGCTCAGGGTAGCTAGGCTGTGTCGCAGGGCTTCGACACTGGCCAGGCATATGCAGTGCAACAGACCCAGAAGGAGCAGGATCCCAGACCATCTACAGTCAGAGGTACTATCCTAGTAGCTACTATCTTATCTTTAGTACTTTTCGATATTGATGCTACACAAAGTTTCATATATGTACCTGTTGTGGAGAGCCTTGGGCTCGATGTTTCTTATTATTCTGATGTTATGACACTAGACACACCGTTGGGAATGAGAACGCCGTGTGTACGTCAGTGCAAGGAGTGCCCCCTTGAGGTTGGTGGGTGTCACTTCCTTTGGGACCTCTATGTCTTAGAGATGATATCTTGTGACGTCATTCTTGAGATGGACTAGTTGGTCCCCTTTCGGGCCTTTGTAGACTGCTATCGTCATATGGTGAACTTCACGTCACCACAGGGTGGAGCGTTTCTATATTAGGGTGAATGAGATGTTCAGGCGAGTCGAGCAGGACAAGAGCATCATGGGCGAGGTGGAGTCACATCCTAGATTGTGAGTCTGTATCTGGATGATTATGGGACTTGTCATACGGATTTCCCTCCAGTTGTTGATCTTTTCAGGTATGTCTTCCCAGATGACTTTTCAGGTCTACCTCCAGAGTGAGAGGTCAATTTCTCTATCGATCTTATGCCAGGAGCAGCACCAGTGTCCATTCCTTCTTATCGGATGGATACACCTGAGTTGCAAGTGCTCAAGAGGCAGTTAGAGGAGTTACATGCGAAGGGTTTTATCCGACCCAATACTTCTCTGTGGGGTTCACCGGTCCTTTTTGCGGAGAAGGCGGATGGTACCCTCAAACTTTGTGTGGACTATCGGAAGTTGAACTAGTTGACGGTCAAGAACCGATATCCTTTGATGAGGATAGATGATATTTTTGATCAGATTCGAGGAGCACGAGTGTTCTCGAATAATTACTTGAGATCCAGATATCATCAGCTACACATGAGACCATCAGATATACTGCTTACGGCTTTTCGGAGCAGATATGATCTGTACGAGTACTTGGTATTACTGTTCAGACTCACGAATGCACCAACGTTTTCATGTCTATGAGGAATCGTGTGTTCCATCCGTATCTTGATTATTTTGTGGTAGTATTCATGGACGACATCTTGGTGTACTCTCACACTCGACACAACCATTCCACCCATCTTGAGATCATTTTGAGTACACTGAGAAAGCATCAACTATATGCTATGATCTCAAAGTGCCACTTTTGGATGGACCAGATTCACTTCCTGGGTCATATCATCATAGAGGCAGGAGTTGCAGTGGGCCCAGAGAAGGTCAGAGCAGTAGTTTTTAGAGAGCAGCCTAAGAATGTGTTTGAGATATGGGGTTTCTTAGGGCTAGATGGTTACTACATATGTTTAATCCAGGACTTCTCCCACTTATCAGTGCCATTAATGGGTTTGAATACGAAGGGTGTGAATTTTGGAAGGTCAGAAGCTTGCGAGACAGCCTTTCAGGACCTGAAAGGAAGATTGACATCAGCACCGATCCTGATACTCCCAAAGCAGGGTAGGAGTTATAAAGTTTATTGTGACACATCAGGTATTGGGCTGGGAGCAGTGTTGATGCAGGGCGATCGAGTTGTTGTGTACATGTCTCGACAATTCAGGCCACATGAGAGGAATTACTCGACGCATGACCTCAAGTTGGCTGCAGTTGTGCATGCGTTGTGCTGTTGGAGACATTATCTATTGGGAGAGCATTTTGTGGTTTTCACCGACCACAAAAGCCTCATGTATATCTTTAATCAGCGTGACCTAAGTCTGAGGTAGAGGAGGTGGGCCGAGTACCTACAGTGCTCCGATTTTGAGCTTGACTATACACCTGGTAAAGGTAATGTAGTAGCTGGTGCACTAAGCAGGAAGACTGAGATAGAGGCAGTACAGGAGGCCAGTGGTGAGTGGAAGCTTATGGCCTTGTTCTATGAGATGCATCTGGAGGTGCATGACAGTCAGGGGAAGACATATCTTTCTTCTGTAGTTGTGACTTCTATCCTCCTGGATAGAGTGAGGAAGAGACAGCTATCTGAGCCAGAAGGCCTAGTTCTACGGGAGTTGGTGGAAAGTGAGAACCCTTCTCCTAGATGGATGATATGCGATGATGAGGTACTGTATTTCCATGGACGAGTATGGGTTCCAGGGTATGTACGCAAGGAGATGATGCGGGAGTTTCATGCTTCATCTTGGGAAGTTCATCCCGGGGTTACCAAGATTTACCGAGACTTGAGAAGTCAGTACTGGTGGTCGGGTATGAAGAGAGATGTGGATGGTTTTGTTATGAGATGTTCCATCTGTCAGCAGGTGAAGGCGGAGCACCATAGACCAGCTAGATTGTTACAGTAGTTACCCATTCGAAAGTGGAAATGGGATTATGTCACGATGGATTTCGTGATGGGTTTTACGAGGTCACCTCGAGGCAATGATGTCGTGTGGGTTGTCATGGATAGACTCACAAATGTAGCTCAATTTTTTCCGATTAAGGAGACCTTCGGTGTTGACGAGCTCGGAAGGCTGTATATCCGTGAGATCATCCATCTTCATGGGGTCCCTCATTCTATTATTTCAGATAGGGACGCCCGCTTTACGTCTCATTTCCGGTAGAGTTTTCAGAGGGCACTGGGTACACAGGTGCTTCTGAGCACAACATACCACCCTCTGACCGATGGCCAGTCAGAGCGTATGATACAGGTGATAAAGGACATGATGCGTGCATGCGTCCTAGACTTTGGGGGATCTTGGGAAAAGCATATACATTTATTATAGATTTCCTATAACAATAGTTTTCGGGAAACTATCGAGAGGGAACCTTATGAGGCTTTATATGGTAGGCCATGCCGATCACCTTTGTGCTGGTCAGAGGCAGGTGAGGCAGTTTTACTGGGACCACGTCTCGTACAGGAGACTTATGAGCATGTCCAGTTGATTCATATGTGGATGGCTACTGCACAGTCTCTACATAATTCATATGCTGATTGTCGTAGATGACCTTTGGAGTTCATTATCAGGGATCAGGTTCTCTTGCGTGTTTCACCGAGGCTAGGACATAGACAGATTAGGAGGTAGGGTAAACTTTCACCGAGGTATGTGGGTCCATTTGAGATTATGGAGAGAGTCGAGTCGTTTGCCTATCAGTTGCAGTTACCTCAGAGGTACCGAGCCATGCATGGTGTCTTCCATGTATCTCAGTTGCGCCGATATCATTCAGACCCATCTGACAGCTTTCAGCCCGAGGAGGTTAAGCATCATATGGATGCGTCATTTGAGGAGCATCTGATTTTTATTGTTGACAGGAGCATGAAGGTTCTCCGAGGCTGGTCAGTTCCTCTCGTACGGGTGCTATGGTAGCATGGCCGAGTGTGGGATGAAACCTGGGAGCGGGAGACGGATGTACATGCTCAGTGGCCAGAGTTATTCTCAGCTATATCTTCTCCACCCTTAGAAAGGAAATTTGGGGACGAATTTCTCTAAGGGGGGAAGTTTGTGAGAACCTGGTTATTATTTTTGAGGTACGAGTTTCTTCTTTTCTCCTTTCCTTAAGTGTTTTTGAGAAAATATGGAAAATGTGGAAAAATCCTATTTTTTGAAAGTACACGCCATGTACTTTTCCACAAGCCGTGTACTTCTGGCTGTGTGGAATGAGTACATAGGGTGTGTGGCCATGCCGGCGATGAAGGGTGTAGGAACTGATTACACGCTGTGTAGTGGTCTTTTACACACCGTGTAGTCAGTCGGTAGGTGAATAGTAAGGTGGTGGCCAGCTGTGAGACAACACATGCCTTGTGCTCATGAAGACACTCCGTGTAGTCATGTTGGCAGGTGAACAGTGCCATGATGGCGGGAAGCCATCAGAGGAACAATTTAAAAATGCGAAGTACAAGCCGTGTACTCGGATGTACACGCCGTGTACTTTGTTTTTTTCGCTTAAAATGGGCAGTAGCCTCCCCTGTTCACAGGGAAGGCTTAGAACCAGATGGGATCTCGGGAGAGGACGACCGAACCTTCAAAGATCCGCCGAGCGCACATCCGGAATCCGTTTCTACCTTGGACGATCTCGTTGGAACCGCACGAGTAATCCCTCCCATCTCCTAGTGTATTTCTTACCAAATCTTCCTCTAATGTAAGTTATTTAAGTTCGGATGAAATTTTTTTCACCTCAAATATACATTGTTCTAGGACAATTCATGGAATGTGGTTCGAGTATAATGATCAGGGGCGTATAAGGTAGGTGTCTTGGTGTTTATTTTCCAAGTGTCGTGCGTTTTTGCAAGTTTTAAGCTACGAACCCATATTTGGGGTGTCGTGTGGCTGAGGCCATGGATATATTAAATACCTAGAATTGTATAGGTAATTAATAAAAGTGTGAAAATGCTATTTGGGATCACTTCTTGGATCCAGGACCACCCCGGGGGTGTGTTCCTCTATTTAGCCATTTGGCTAGGATACTCGACGGTATGCCATGTTTAAATCATGCATTACTTTTTCCTTAAGAGGAATTGTATGTGAATTGCATGATTATATGTTGGGAATGGTCCGGTTACTCATGATTGAGGGTTGTGTTTCACTATAGCCTGAGGGTGTGACTGTATTAGCCTGAGGGAAACGTACTATTTTGCATGAGGGCAACCTTTCGTGCTTGAGGTCTTGACCTCTGTGCCTGAGGGAGACACTTTGTATGCATGAGGGAAATTTCTATTACGCCTGAGGGCAATACATGCGGGTTGGATTCTATATACCCTGAGGGAAAGCCTGAGGGAATGGTTTTACTATATTAGCCTGAGGTAAAGGTTCTGGTTGTCCTGAGGGATTGGTGCTATTGAGCACAAAATGTTACTAAATTAAATGGTTAAATGTATAATTAAAATGGCAATATAACTGTAAAGTTAGTTACTTTTTAGTACTGCTTAGTTTATTACATTTTAATATTGCACACCGTGGTTGCATGCTTTCACACAGTTGGGCATGAGCCTTTGGTGGGTGCCTACTGGGATTTATTTCTCACACCCTGTTTGGGTCATGCTTTTCGGCCCAAACAGATTACGTTGCTGCAGGTGTAGATAAGGGCTAGGGTCCCTATACAGGTAATTGATTGCTGCTGAGGAGTATGGGAGTATGGGACCGAGATTAGGCTCGTAATGCTACTGGCTGTTTCGTTTTGTTTTTTTGTACTCTGCAGTTGTATTGTATTGATTGTGTAACATGTTCTGGCTATTTTCATTGAATTATGGCATGTTGCATCATTATTTATATACTGGTTGGTTATATCTACTGAAGTTTTTTATTTCAGTTGTGTATGGTTTACTGCTTCTGTTGTTGATGTATGTATACATTATATTCCGTTGCGCTACACTTTGGAAAATGAGGTCATAGTTTCCCCACTATCAGACCTGGGCCCTCGCTGCTAGTCGGCAGCCTCTGGCGTTTGGGTAAATGCGCTTGAGGTCACGTGGCGAACCGGGTTCGGGGCACCCGTTGCGTGGCACCCAGAACTGGGACGTTACATCTTAGGGCACTAAAATTAGTCTTTGAAGAAAACCAGGACCTCTAGAATATTACGAGGGAAGTGGAGAAGAGAAATTGGAAGGGGTTGGCCAACCTTGAAGGCTCAAAGTGGTGTGAGGAGAATAGGGAGGAGAGGGGAACGTAAGGAAAATCTTGAAATATTATTTTACAATAAAGTCATATTCTGGTTTTAATAGCCCCAAATTGATTTCTTTCGAAGCTAAAGTGGGGATGGATCTAAATCCTCTTAAACATTAGATTTTAGATAGGTTTGGGTCATTATATTAACCTTATCTTTTAGTTTTAACTCTTAGTTAATTAGATTGACATTTACCATGTCACTTTGTATTTTTATATTATATAGTTAATAAACTTAACATATACATCCATTCAACCCCATGTGGTCCATTAATGATACACCTATCATGATATAATCCGAACCATATATTTTTAGGAATATAATAATAATTAATATTATAATATTTGTTTTAAAAACTATTCTATGTCAATTTTGACACTATTTGGTAATTGATTTTTGTGAAAATCATAACATGATGATCAGTTCGAAAAAAGTAAATTAAATTAATAATAACATGTCAGATTAACCTATAAAATTATTTGAATTCATAAAAAGTCTCACATAGCATTTATTTGTGTATTTATAACATCAATTATGTTAATATTTCATTAATAACGTAATTACTACATCACCATTGTGTCATGAATAAATTAACTTATGTAATGTCTAAAAATTATAAATAAAATACCGTTATGTAGTAAATATTTGTATCTTTATAATGAATATTTATATTCGAATTTATCTTTTGTATAACCCTATATTAAAAATTATTTAGTTATAAAAATATTATTTTAACTATTTTAACCCTTATTTAAATAAATTAATAATAAATGTCCTAATCTAATCCATGTGGACCTAAATGGTAATATTTTATTCCTAAGGTTTATTTTTGTCGAATTACACTTATCCAATAGAATTAGGACATGTGTTAGGGTAATAATAATAAAATTTTTACCCTTAATTACCCTATTTACTTTTAACCGTGGTAAATAAAAGTAAACCGTTACTATTCATCAAAAATTATTTTCATCTCATTGAACCACATTTCAGTCCTTGATATTAACTTTGTCTCTCGGATTTTCAAAATTCCACTCAAAGAAGCAGTAAAATTATGTTTTATGTAAGTTTGCAAAAGGCTCCTAGGAGGTAGGTAAAAGATGGTGAAAAGATCAATAAAATTTTTATATATAAAAAAATCTTATGAAATTTCTCCAATGAATTAAATTGAACTTATATAGGTATTATGTATCAATTTTTACCTAAAATAAATTTAAATAAAATAAATAATTATTTAATTAAAAAGTCGGTTTTTAAATTGTAACACAGTTTTTTCACTATTCATCAAAAATTGAAAGTTTTCAGAAAAATACAAAAATTTCACCCTAGGATAATTTCGATATTCCAAATCAAAAAATGAAGTCCATTTCGAAAGATAAAATTTATAAAATTTCAAAAAGTGGGTATTACTATTCATAACAGCTAATTTATATAACATATCATTGTTTAGTGAAACTCGGTATTGCGTACAACACACGCTATCGTGGAAGGTCGCAATTGAGTGTAATGAAAGCCAAGTCAGGGATGTGTGTAGTGAAAGCCCCTTTAGTTGTAGCGTACAACACAATACATCAATTAAATTAAAAATAATATTTTTCATATAATCTCAGGGTGTTACAGAACTACTAGAATTTTTATAGTTATTAAATATCGATCACATTTAGTAATGATTTCCGAAACAAGAAATATTTAATAGTATGTTGTATAAGGTGAGATTCCTGATAAAAATTCTTACACACACATCTCATTAAACTTGTTCTGTTGATCATTATTTATAAAAGAAATATCAAATGGTAAATCTATAATATTTATAAATAATTTTACAATGTTTAGATCTGCCTTTGTTTCCAAAATATGTGGTATCCATTGTAACTTCAAGAAGGATTCCATAATTATGTACTATGAGTCTTCCATTAAATCTCTATGAAATAATAAAATCATTTTAGAGGAAATAATCCCCAATGAAAATATATAAAATATTCAACAAAATGAAAAATATATCATCTGAAAAACATCAAGCCATATATACTAATATAAAAATTTCCTAAATAATGATACCCTTAAATTTTGAAACCTTAAGAAAAATAATGAAAACTCTGCAACATAGGGAATTATTAAATTGTAAATAACTAAGAACATTATAGCTAATCTAAACTAAAAAATTATGACTCATAATAAGAGTGTATAATGGTGTTTTTAAATTTCATAACAGCTATTAGTAAAAATATAATAGCCATTCATAAAAATATAAGGGTCATCAATATTTCATAAGAGTCATACATTTTTCCAAAATCATGAAATATAGAGTAAAATAGATAATTTAAGGGTAAATATGAAAACATAATGGTCAATATAAAAATTTTACAGTCTTATATTTAGTGAAAGTTTCCAATAGATTCAAAATGTAAAATTCTTTGATGTGTAATATATTTTAATTTTCTAAAAAATATGTAACGAATTTCATTCAATAGGTACTAAATTTTCTAATATGCACAAGTTTTTACTCATGGATTGAAATATAAAAACATAAAAAATATAATATATGTAAATAAAAGAAACAAAAGACATAATATTTTACCATACGAGAAATTCATGAAACATTAAATAAAAAAATATTTTTTTTGAAGAATTATACATTAAATATTTAACTTATAGAGGAATAATATGTAATATATTATTATATAAAAACATAAAAAAATATAAGAATAATAATAATTGATACATAATATCCATCAGAGATAATATCATTATAAAAAAGATTAAATAAGTATAAATACAAAATAGAATTTTTTGAAATTATCAAAATATAAAGGTAAGAGGAAAATGATACTATCTAATAATAAAACTGAAAAGAATTAAAACTTATCATTGAATTGTATGACCAAATAATTAATATACATATAAATAGAAAAAAACATATAGGGAAAGAAAATATATCTAGTTAAATAAAAAATATAAAAAAATATTAAATTTGATATCAGTTAGCCTTAGGATTAGTGGCTTTTAGTGTAACAACCCTAAATTTTGAATAAATCTTGTTTCCTAATTTTATGTGTTATTTTATTTTATTTTTATACTCAACAAAAATGTTTCATTTGATAACATGATTATAATTAAAATGAGATCGTTGGGTTTAGACGGTTATATGACCATTGGTGAATATGACCGCTGGAAACCAAACATTTTGATTATTGTCTATAAATACAAGTAATCTTGGTTAATTATTATAGAAACAAGACTCGATGGCCTCACCCAGTAGTCTTGGACCGATCGAAGCCCATATAACAGAACTTGGGAAGGAGGTAGCACCACTGGGCTTTGCTCTGGACCAAACCAAAGCCGAACTTCATCGTGTGAAGCTAGAACGGAATCTCCTTTGCGAGAAGTTCAAACTCATAGAAATTACTACTCGTGCGATGTTAGCCGAGCCTCCCTTAGATTCTCTCACCTTAGCACACCTTACACTTAGGTACCATATTGGTGTGATAAGGGGCTGTGTAAGGAGACCGTAACTTCCTTGTGTAATCCTTTATTTTAAATAAAAATTGGGATTTCTTCTTATGATGATGTTTATGAATTTTCAAATGACCGGATAAATATAGTATGCATATTTTTGATTAATTTTAGAAAAATGATTTTTTTAAAATGTTTATTTAAACCTTAAATAAATAAAAATGTGTAATGATTTTCAAAAAATGGCCTTCTACAATTATGTTCAGTACAAATTTAGAGTCTAATAAGATCAACTTAGTTTTTGATGAATAGTAAATTATGAACAGTGATTTTATGCTTAGGATTAGTAATGCGACCAAATGGATTAGTAATCTCACTTAAAGAAAGTATTAAAATAAGATAGGCACTTTGATTAAGTAATGTGATTCAATAAAATGGTTAAATAACAGTTTCATAAATTATTATTCAAGTATTAGTTTTTTCGGGTGAATAGTGTTTTTTAATTAAAAATTTAATTAAAAATATTTAGAAAATTATTTTTATAAAATGGACTTCATTTTCGAACTCATAGCATCAATATTATGTTAAGGTAATTTTTGGGGATTTTTCTGAAAAAATGAATTTTTGATGAATAGTGTTTTTAATTAAAAATTTAATTAAAAATATTTAGAAAATTATTTTTATAAAATGGATTTCATTTTTGAAATCATAGCATTGATATTTGGTTAAGGTGAAATTTTGGGATTATTCCGAGAAAGTTGAATTTTCGATGAATAGTGAAAATACAGTTTTTAAGTTACGGGTGTTTAATGACCTCATTAAATGATGTATTAAGTATGTAATCAATATGTTCGACTTATTAATAGTAAGATAAGGTATGAGGTGTCCCAAGTGGCCAATACCATAGGCAAATACCATGGGCAAGCCCATGGTTTTGCCAAAACCACTAATGAGGTGTGCCTTGGCCATTAATGCCTTGTCCCGTCACTTTCCCTATAAATACCAATCCATCCTTTCATCCATTCGACTCCCCACTCTCCCCAAAGAAGTTCCGGTATCATTACCCCCAAGGAGTCCTTCCAAGGTTCCCCCAAGCCCACAAGGTCCCAACCTTTGAGTTTTAAGAGTTACGTTTTAAGGTAAGAGATCTGATCTCTCTCTTTCTTTTCAAGAAATCTCTTTTATGTAATTTCGTTTATGCTCCATGTTATTATGTTAAAGGGTGTTCTTTTATACTCCTATTACTTCCCTTTTCATGTTCACATAATGATAGATCCCCTCTTACTCTCATTATTTCGTTTTATGATGTTTTAAGTGGCGCCGTTAGGCTGCCAAAAGTTTTGTAACGGATTCTTTCTCCCTTCTCATTTTTCAAGATCTATTTTCAAGTAAAGTATTTCAAGTTCCTTTTTATTATGTTGGGGTATGATCTATAAATTTATCATACTGATATTTTATGACCATATGATGAGAGACCTCATTTGATCTCTTCAATTCATTATTTTGAAGTTTTAAGTGGCGCCGTTAGGCTGCCGAATTTTTAAGTGGTTCTTCACCCTTCTCGTTTTGAAGTTCTACTTTCATGTCAATTCTTTCAAGATCCTTTTTTATGTTGGGGTATGATATCTATATCTATCATACTGATCTTTTATGACCATATTATGGGAGACCCCATTTGATCTCTTCAATTCAGTATTTTGAAGTTTAAGTGGCGTCGTTAGGCTGCTGAATTTTTAAGTGGTCCTTGCACCTTTCTCCCTTTTCAAAATTCTAATTCCATGACAAGTCTTGCAAGTTCCTTTTTATTATTTTGGGGTATGATCTCTATATATATCATACTTATATTTTATGTTCATATGATTAGATACCCTATTTGATCTCATCAATTCATTTTTGGTTGAAGTTTATGTAACACTGTTAGGCTGCCGAATTTTCATAAGAGAAATCTTATTTTTGTATTCCTTTCATGTTCTTCATTTCATATGGTATATTTTCAAATTTCATTACCATGTTCTTAAATCCCTTATATTCTATCCCTCTACTGTTTTATGGGTCATTTATGAATGTTTTACCCATGTCCCCTCTCTTTTCAATGTTTTCTAAAACCCCAAAACATAGCTGTTATGCTGCAGAATTTCTGTCTCTAAATGTCTCTCTCTTTTTCTAAAGTTCATTTATTTTATTAAGTGAATACTCAAAGATATCTCTTCTATAGGTTTATTCACATATATACCATGTTGTTCTATTTTAAATTCTGGTATTTACATACATGAGACCCGCTCTCCCTTTCTGTGGGTTTAAAGTGACATAAAGATCATGTCTTTAAAGCAGTTTTTAAAACATTATGATTATGAAACGAAACCCATTTCTTTTATGCTATATGGGTTGTTTATGAAATGATTGATGATGTTATATGTGGCTCACATGATAATAAAGACAGGTCAAGGGTGCACCCAGATAACGCTCTAATGCATGGGGTAAAGACTTAATCTCTAGAGATGACTTTTTAGACTGATACCTTGGTGAATAACCTTGGTAATTTTAATGACACCATGGGGATAGACCTTGGTGAAACGAAAAGATTGTCAATATTAAATGTTTCAGCCACATCTTTAAGTTATGAAAATGTTATTTTTATTATGATATGCCTCATGATTTCATTCTCATGCCTTAAAGTTCTTTTCATGACCTTATTGAAGTATCTCAAGTTCACATGTAAAATGTTTCTCTTGTTTCCCTTACTGGGCCTTTTGCTCACCCTTTATTTTGATGTATGTCCCCAGGTTATGTGATGCAGTTTTGAACCTAGGACGAACATGAGGATAAGCCTTTCAAGTGTTTTAGAATAATGTTTTATGTTGTCATGTTTAAAGTTCCTAGTTTCCATGACACTAAACCTTAAAGATCCTCGGTTTTGTAAAATGTAATGAAAGTTTATATGATTAAAAGGAGGGATGCTATAGTTGGTATCAAAGGATGGTTTAGTTATTTGTGGAAATTAGGATATGAAATCTTTAGGAAGAAGCCTACAGAAAAGTTAAAATATAGGAAATCTTCCTGGTATTTTGGTGAGTATTGAGTAAGGGGTTGCCAAGAAAATACATCCCTGTCTGGATACGAGCAGGTAGAGGTGGCTCTGACACAGATGTACATAGGGGTAAAACCCGAAAACACCGCTTTGAGCTAGACTCGAATGGGAACTGGTACATGACAACGGGCCTTACTGCACTCTTGGTTACGACACTCTCGGGAGATATACTTTGGTAAATTCATAAGCATAGTATGAACCATTGTTAAAGGAACAAAGATAAAATAAAATAAATATTCACATAAGAATATATGATCATGGATAACCTAGATGGGAACCTAGGGGATCACAAGTTAGGGTATACTTTTCTTCTACAAATTATCCTTCTATGCTTTCAGTTCCTTTTCATGATTATTGGATAAGTATTTAAGCCATAATTATAGTTTCTTTTCTTAGTTAATGGCGGGAAATGGATGAACATGTCCCAAAAAACCAATGTGATAGGAAATGCGACGATTGTCGTATTAATATGATAGGGATGATTAGGGGATTAAAAGATGATTATTATTTTGGAAGACGTTCACTATTTTGGGGACCCTATATGATCGAGGTAAATAGATTACTACGATATTTTAATTGAGGAGTAAGGTTGACTTATATTTTGAAGAATCGATGAATTTAAGGTGGACTTATAGTAATTTAGGTTACTTTTGGGAATGATTAGCCTATCTTGAGTAAAATATGTTTAGGTTAGCTACTTTTGTTATAAGATGTTAGGAGTGGTTGATGTTGTTTGGAGATAAACAATGAAGTTTATTTTGGAAGACTATGTTATCAAATCCTTCTTGTAATTGGGTTTCAATATTAGTTTGGTTTATTTTGAGGAATTTTGAGGACCATTATTTATGGAATGGTCAATGATGAACTTTGGGTAGTACCATGGGACTTTGAATATTTAAAAGTAGTTTCCATTCCTATGGGATTCTTTCTTTTTGAAGAGTTGTTTTACCTTAACCTTTCTATTCTTGGGATAATGTTTAAAGATAGAAGAAATAGATAGTTAATCTTTTATGGATTATGTGATTATCTATATGATGATTCTTGTGCTTTTTATGAGACCAAGTGTTTTTGAATTCTCATCATTTGGAGAAAATATTAGTGTTGGTACGGACTTATTAGAGGATGAAACTCTACTTGAAGGTACGTATATTTTCTTATGTTTTTGTTCTATGTAGTAAATGAATTCCTCAAAATTATGACAAGGAACATAAAACAAAAACGATGTTGGTTTACGTTTCCTACTAGGTAATCAAAGACCGTTTACACACATCATAAGTTTGGGATTTTCTTATTATTAACTTTCTCCTAATCATGTTTTCTATCACTCTCCCTTATAATGTGACCCTTGGTTTTTCCTCCATGTCCATGTTTTCCTACATGGGATCCTAGTATGGGTTAACTCGGGTGACCTTTGTACTTCCCTTTCTTTCTTTTGAAGTAATAATTTTACGGACTCCTTTTCCGATGTGGAACATTCAATGAAATTTCAAAACCCAATTTTAAAAATTGTGAGGACGCAATTTCTTAAGGGGGGAAGAATGTAACGACCTAAAATTTCGAATAAATCTTGTTTCCTAATTTTATGTGTTATTTTATTTTGTTTTTATACTCAACAAAAATGTTTCATTTGATAACATGATTATAATTAAAATGAGCCCGTTGGGTTTAGACAGTTATATGCCCATTGGTCAATATGACCGCTGGAAACTAAAATTTTTGATTATTGTCTCTAAATACAAATAATCTTGGTTAATTATTATAGAAAGAATATTCGATGGCCTCACCCAGTAGTCTTGGACCGATCAAAGCCCATATAACAGAACTTGGGAAGGAGGTAGCACCACTGGGCTTTGCTCTGGACCAAACCCAAGCCGAACTTCATCGTGTGAAGCTAGAACGAAATCGCCTTTTGGAGAAGTTCAAACTGATAGAAATTACTACTCGTGCGATGTTAACCGAGCCTCCCTCAGATTCTATCACCTTAGCACACCTTACACTTAGGTCCTATGTTGGTGTGCTAAGGGGCTATGTAAGGAGACCGTAACTGCCTGGTGTAATCCTTTGTTTTAAATAAAAATTGGGATTTATTCTTATGATGAAGTTTATTAATTTTCAAATGACCGGATAAATATAGTATGCATATTTTTGATGAATTTTAGAAAAATGATATTTTAAAAATGTTTATGTAAACCTTAAATAAATAAAAATGTGTAATGATTTTCAAAAAATGGTCTTCTACAATTATGTTCAGTACAAAATTTAGAGTCTAATAAGATCAACATAATTTTTTATGAATAGTAAATTATGAATAGTGATTTTATGCTTAGGATTAGTAATGCGACGAAATGGATTAGTAATCTCACTTAAAGAAAGTGTTAAAATAAGCTAGGCACTTTTATTAAGTAATGCGATTCAATAAAATGGTTAAATAACGGTTTCATAAATTATTATTCAAGTATTAGTTTTTTAGGTGAATAGTGTTTTCTAATAAAAAATTTAATTAAAAATATTTAAAAAATTATTTTTATAAAATGGACTTCATTTTTGAACTCAGAGCATCGATATTATGTTAAGGTAATTTTTGGGGATTTTTCTGAAAAAATGAATTTTCGATGAATAGTTTTTTTTAATTAAAAATTTAATTAAAAATATTTAGAAAATTATTTTTATAAAATGGATTTCTTTTTTGAAATCAGAGCATTGATATTTGGTTAAGGTAAAACTTTGGGATTATTCCGAGAAAGTTGAATTTTCGATGAATAGTGAAGATATAGTTTTTAAGTTACGGGTATTTAATGACATCATTAAATAATGTATTAAGTATGTAATCAATATGTTCGACTTATTAATAGTAAGATAAGGTATTAGGTGTCCCAAGTGGCCAATACCATGGGAAAATACCATGGGAAAGCCCATGGTTTTCCCAAAACCACTAATAAGGTGTCCCTTGGCCATTAATGGCTTGTCCCCTCACTTTCCCTATAAATACCAAGCCATCCTTTCATCCATTCGACTCCCAACTCTCCCCCAACGAATTTCTGTTCTCATTACCTCCCAAGGAGTCCTCCCAATGTTCCCCCAAGCCCTCAAGGTCCCAACCTTTGAGTTTTAAGAGTTACGTTTTAAGGTAAGGGATCCGATCTCTCTCTTTCTTTTCAGGAAATCTCTTTTATGTAATTTCTTTAATGATCCATGTTCTTATGTTAAAGGGTGTTCTTTTATACTCCTCTTACTTACCTTTTCATGTTCACATAATGAGACATCCCATCTTACTCTCAATATTTCGTTTTATGAAGTTTTAAGTGGCACCGTTAGGCTGCCGAAATTTTTGTAACAGATTCTTTCTCCCTTCTCATTTTTCAAGATCTATTTTCATGTAAAGTATTTCAAGTTCCTTTTTATTATGTTGGGGTATGATCTCTAATTTTATCATACTGATCTTTTATGACCATATGATTAGAGACCCCATTTGATCTCTTCAATTCATTATTTTGATGTTTTAAGTGGTGCCGTTAGGCTACCGAATTTTTAAGTGGTTCTTCACCCTTCTCGTTTTGAAGTTCTACTTTAATGTCAATTCTTTCAAGTTCCTTTTTTTATGTTGGGGTATGATCTCTATATCTATCATACTAATATTTTATGACCATATGATTGGAGACCCCATTTGATCTCTTCAATTCAGTATTTTGATGTTTAAGTGGCGTCGTTAGGCTGCTGAATTTTTAAGTGGTCCTTGCACCTTTCTCCCTTTTCAAAATTCTAATTCCATGAAAAGTCTTGAATGTTACTTTTTATTATGTTGGGGTATGATATATATATTTATCATACTGATATTTTATGTTCATATGATGAGAGACCCTATTTGATCTCATAAATTCATTTTTGGTTGAAGTTTATGTAACGCTGTTAGGCTGCCGAATTTTCATAAGAGAAATCTTATTTTTGTTTTCCTTTCATGTTCTTCATTTCATATGGTATATTTTCAAATTTCATTAAAATGTTCTTAAATCCCTTATATTCTGTCCCTCTAATGTTTTATGGGTCATTTATGATTGTTTGACCCATGTCCCCTCTGTTTTCAATGTTTTCTAAAACCTCGAAACATAGCTGTTATGCTGCAGAATTTTCGTCTCTAAATGTCTCTCTATTTTTCTAAAGTTCTTTTATTTTATTAAGTTAATACTCAACGATATCTCTTCTATATGTTTATTCACATATATACCAAGTTGTTCTATTTTAAATTCTTGTATTTACATACATGAGACCCCCTCTCCCTTTCCGTGGGTTTTAAGTGACATAAAGATCATGTCTTTAAAGTAGTTTTTAAAACGTTATGATTATGAAACGAAACCCATTTCTTTTATTCTATATGGGTTTTTTATGAAATGATTGATGATGTTATATGTGGCTCACATGATAATAAATAAATTTCAATGGTGCGCCCAGATAGTGCTCCAATGCATTGGGTAAATACTTAATCTCTAGAGATGACTTTGTAGACTGATACCTTGGTGAATAACCTTGGTAATTTTTAATGACACCTCGAGGATGGACCTTGGTGAAATGAAATGATTGTCAATATTAAATTTTGCAGCCATATCTTCAAGTTATGAAAATCTTATTTTTATTATGATATGACTCATGATTTCATTCTCATGTCTTAAAGTTCTTTTCATGACTTTATTGAAGTATTTCAAGTTCACATGTAAAATGTTTCTCTTGTTTCCCTTACTGGGCCTTTTTCTCACCCTTTCTTTTGATATATGTCCCCAGGTTATGTGATGCAGTTTTGAACCTAGGATGAACATGAGGAGAAGCCTTTCAAGTGTTTTAGAAGAATATTTTATGTTTTCATGTTTAAAGTTCCTGGTTTCCAAGACACTAAACCTTAAAGATCCTTGTTTTTGTAAAATGTAATGAAATTTTATATGATAAAAAGGCGGGATGCTATATTTATGTTGGATGGTTTAGGTTCTGTGGGTTTAGGAATTTGGTAAGAATTAACACTAGGTGCAGTTATCATGGGTTTCAAGTCTGGTAGGTCATCAAAAACAACTTGATCATGATATATTGTAAACAATATCTTCTCTATCCGTAAGTATGGTCTTGTATATAATAATCTAGAAAATATGGTTTGAGGTATTATAACTTGTTATAATACTCTGTATTTAGTATCATGTACATAAGATAAATTTATTTAAATATTACCTTTTCAAATTTCCCTATTCTTTAAGTAATTTGAGTTTCAATAAATTTATAAAAACCTTTTAACAAAGGACAAATACTTTGAGCCTTTATATCTTTAAATTAGTAGTTATAAATAGATATAACATCATATTAGTAATATTAATCTCACCATCACCCTCTAATTATTTATTTTATATAAATATTACATTATGAGGATATTTAAAAAGTTATGTAATATCAATAGAATTAAATGAAATTTCCTTTCCATTCATTATATTGTTCGAACTATACTTAGTTCACCAAAAAAACTCACCAATTTTATAAAATTCTCCAACCCAAATTCATAAAAAAACTTCATATTCCTTGCATCAAACATAAAATACCACTTTAAAAAAACAAAAATAATTCTATAATATAGTATTTTACCTATTTTTCAAATAAAAATCGGTAGCCTTACCAAGAAGCATATTGCTTTTGGAATCTTTCTTTTTCATTCATAGAAGAAATAAAGGACTCTATAAATTAAAATCACTATATTTTCTCAATTCCACCAAGGTCAATCAATGAAATAATATAGGTATTAGTTTCATGTAAAAGGGAAGATTATTTAAGTTCTTAATGAGTTAAACCTTAATCCAAGGCATAAATGTTTCAGAGAAAAAAATTTATAGCATTTGAAAAACATACTTCTCAAATTAAAAATTTGGTTACATTAATTATTTAAAATTATTAATAAAGCGTATAATAATGGTAAAAATTACTCATAATTGATAAAAATTTACCAATACATAGATAATATCAACATTTAATTAACATTACCTAGAAAAAATACTGCTCATACATAACAAATTTCATAAGATTAAACAAGTATGAAAAAATGATATGTAAGTATAAAAAATAACATCACATAATATAAATAAAAAATATTAATAAAAATGTATGATTAAATAGTAAATTACAAAGGTCATTTAGTATTAAATAAGTGACCAAAAAGTCAAAAAAAAAGATTAAAAAACTTCAAAAACAAAACTTAGGGAGAAAAAATTCACATTGAAACAAAAAATCTCAAATCACCCCTAATAAAATGAAATAGATTGTGTGGGTAGAGACCAGATTCACAAAATCATGACAAAAAAACATATAAATCTAGGTTTATCCTCATGAAATTCCCACCATAGATATAATATCACCATCCCAAAGCCTCACCAGAAACAAATGCACTGGGAAGATATGGTTTGTAGTGAAGTAATAGAAGGACAGAGTGGAGTTTAAAGTGGGAAGGGCTGACTAGGGAGAGGAAAACTTAGGCTGAATCACAAAACAAATTCTACATGAAACATAAATATAAAGGCAGGGACCATTAGGCTATAAGTTAAGCACTATGCAATAAATGAAAAACTGATAAAGCTAATGCACAAAAGGAAAACATCTAGGAGAAGGAAACACAAAACCTCAACCAGACCAAATACTTCAAATGGAGATCGAATCGAAGGAAGACACCAACCACATTGAATCCACAATATCTAAAAAGAATCCACTGAAAACCTAAACCACTGGATCTTATTACTAAAAAATAGAATGGGGTTTTATCAGAATCATTCATGTGATAAGAGTGGTGGGAAAAAATCCTTTTTTATTTTTTGGAAATACCAAAAGTTCTCTATCAAATGAATGTCTCAATGTGAGTATTCTCTCTCCCCTTCACTTATTTAACTTTCATTTCAAATTATTTAGACACAAGTTCATTGAAAATGAGATCAGTGCTTCAATCGTCTGATTTGACAACATGGATAATTTCTCAAGCATGTCATTCACTACTATGATTCCACAAAAGTTCTCTAGGCACCATTACATGAACCAATATATATTAAATTTGGAGGTCTGATTCTTCGTGTTTATCATCATTGACAACCTCATTAACATCTATTGACCAAAAATTCAAATTATACACAAAAGTGGTCCCAACAATATCCCCATATGAATTTGTTAGAAATACATAAATTAATATGTAAAATGAATGTGTCAATGTGAGTCTTCCCTCTCCCCTTCACTTCATTAACTTTCATTTTACTTTATCCCCCCTTATTGACAAGAAACACAATGTTCATGGGAAAAGGTTATCAATCCATTTTAAAGCAATGTTCCATCAATCATTTAACTCTAAGTCTACTTGATCTTTTCTTGGTGTAAAAAATAGGAGGATTTGATTTTGACAACAATGTTTACCATTACCCACAAATATGAAACCTTATGAGATGAGAGCTAACGTACTTGTCTTCAAGTGTTTTTTACATTCATTACAAGATGAGGATATTAAATGTGATGTGAAATGATCGACCTGAAACTCCAGCACTCACTTCATCAAATGGATCAATAACATTCAGGTGTAATATGTAGGATACGTGACTTTGGAGAACTTCTATTATTCTTATTCCACTGATTGATTTAGTTACTCCCCCTTTGTAGAATGATCTTGATATTGACTAACCAAGGTTATGAGATTATGAAATAACATACCCTAGTAAATGAAATGATATTCACATAATTTGTTGAGTAATTAAATTTGATACCAAATGACGTTGATCCTAATTGAAATAATTACTCTAGCACCTTCTTCATTTGTCTCCCCCTCAAGAGAAACACTCATAACCATTTTAATCAATATTTATACTTCAGCATATTTTTATTTTAATACCAATTCATTAATCATCTATGGATTTCAACTTCTTTAACATTTCTACCATGTATTAAAAACACTCACTACTTCTCATATTCTCCTCCTGGGAGTCTTCTTCACCTTCAATTCCTTATATTAGAAACACAAATATGACCCCACAAAATATTTAAGGGAATAAGGGGGATCCACTCTGATTCCTCAACAAATAAACACAATTTATAAAGGTTTCCCAACCAAGATGCTCCATTTTCTCCACTCCTCACACTTCCATTGTTGATCTTCATTTATGATTGTGGTTGTGCGGATCTTATATATTATTCCATTTCTTTATGTGTGATCCTAATTTATTCAAGATATTTCAAACCACTAGTATCTATTGCTATGACATTCATCTTCATTAGTAATTATTCTTGATATAGAATCAATGCAATAAAATTTCTAACCATATGACCATCCTTGTTTCACCTCACACACAGATCGTTCTTTACTTCATGTGAAATATTCTTGTTTCTTTTTTCACATGCCTTATATTATGAATATTTATTTTTACTCATTATTTCAAAATATTCTATCTAGGTAACTAGTAAGTCATTAGGAACAAATTCATCAATATTGGATCTTTCAAATCGTTTCTTCTGAGTGTCATAATTCATGGCAGTTCTTTTGGATAAACAACCCTTGAACTTCTTGGATTTAAAATCTAACGTCTACTCACATTTCCTTCTTGAAAAATTCTTTGAATTATTTGTTTTTACAACATTCTTATGATTAATTACCAAGGATTATTCTTCATTCTTACACAGATTTTTTGGTCTTTATTTCTTATCATATTTGAATACATATTGACATAGACATTCACTAACCATGTTACCACTACCATTGCATACATCACAGAGGTTGTCAAGAATTACAAATCTGTTTGTAGTATAAAGATGATTACGGATCATTGTATGTTTCTACTTAATCTCTAGGTTTCACCCCTTTGATAAAATCTCTCTCTATACATTTTCATTTAAAGGATTGTACCAACAATTGAATGAACAATGCCCAAATCTATTTCAGAAGCAACATTGACCCACAAATATTGACTTCTTGATATCTTTTGTATTGGATTGTTGGTACTTATTCTTGATGTGTTTTCCTCTATATGGGGATTCATTTAACAACTTCTTATTCCTATCCACCCTATTAATGGTGTTAGGTTTCTTATAACCTTTCATCATCCATACTTGTTTCGAATTTTTCAACCAACCTGCAATTTTAATAGAAATACTTTTAGAAATAATATTACAAGAGGATATGTATTGTACATTAAAATTCTAATATTTTTGGTGATATATCATTGAATGAGGTAATGATATTATTATAAACTGTTTGAGTTCTTTTGATAGTATAATCTTCTAATAATCATTGAGTACTAGAATCAATTTTTTCCCTATTTTGTGAGGTCCCCATATGTGTTTTCATAAGATTAGTCATCCGATCTTCCAAATCTAGACATTTCATATTAAGGATGACCTGTGGATCTAAAATCATAATAATATTCTATTCACAATCATTCTTCATTCCGTCAAATTTATCCTAATGTAGCTTCACTTTGTTTTGTAACAAAGAGTCATGTTCCTTGTACTTCATGGAATTTTCTTCCAAATTTAAACCCTTGACCTCAGTGCTCTTTATCATCTCATTTTCAAGTTCATGGAACTTATCATACAATGTCTTATTGACTCTCTCTATTTCCTAAAATTCTTGTATCAATTTTGAGTAACTTATTTCAAAATCCATATTTGTTTCTTCAAAGTCTTCAACCTGTCTTGAATGATTTAGACATTCTCAACAATTGTTTCTTGTAACCCTTTCTCCAAAACATCATTTTTCTTCTTCCATTTTGGTCATATCATTCCACATACATTGAAATACTCCACAGATAAGGCATGCACTTTTTATAAGGATATCATGAAGAATTGATCTTAATATTTCAACTAACAATTATTGAGTGGTAGTAAACTGATCATCACCACTTGTGCAATAATTTTCATAATGATAATAATTTTTTAATTTATTAACACATCCCAACTGATCATTTTATGTGAGAAGGCTATCCATATTATTGATGGAAACATGATCCTCATACTCATTATATTACATATATATTATTTATTTATTTTTATCAAAGTATGGAGAACCTGATACATCCTCTTTATTAGATTAGAGGGAATTCTTCTGCAATTCTATCTTCTCTTTATTTTTCCCATTCATCATGGTCTTTGTAAGAATATCCTTTAGCTCATAGGTAACTGAATATTCTATAACAATTATCTTCATTTTTGATTCAGGAATGTAACTCATGTCTTAAAAAGAGAATATATTTAATGTATAGAATCTAACAGAGTTGAAGCTCCCTTAGATACCAATTGAGAGGAAAAGTTTGGGACATACCTAACACTGAGAGGGGGGCGAATCTGTTGTGGGGAATTTTCAAACCAATTCCATCTTTTTATACCTATACCTAATGAATTGTTAGCATCTTGATTCTCTTATTGTATTTTCCCTATCCCATATAATAATAAAAAGTGGTAAAAATATCAACATGATATTTTTACAAGGTTCACTAACCAATAAGAGCAGTTACGTCCTTTCCATGTATGGGTATGATAAGTACATGGATTATCCACTATAATGTAGTAACTCTTACAGTGGGTTGGCTAAGAAAAAAAAATCCACAATCCTGTGTGAGTCCCTAGACTTAGGAGGGATAATGGAAACATTCATATATTCTTGATGTGGTGACAATCTATCCCAACTTGCAGCTCCTTACCGATTATTTATACCTCATCCCAAGACAATCTTCTCCCTATTGAATAGGGTTTGAAACACCAATAATTTCTTCAACCTGTTGAGAGATGTTGGAAGTCACTCTACTATTTGATCTTCTACTCTTCACTTGTTACTTTCTTAGCAGCATGCATGTAACCCACCTATTCTTACTAGAAGCAAACCTAAACGCTCCAAAGTCATCTTCTGGTTCTTCTTAATTAAAAAACTAGCTTCACTGAAACTTACCCTTCTACATTATAGAATCACAAACTCCTTTTATGATGATAAAAAAGTGAGGACCATCTCATCTTAGCATCATCCTTGCTGATATGTCCTGAATAACTGAATATAGATTGGCCACTCTCTATTTCACTTTTGACACCCAATAATGTGGAATTGTGAAGTAGTATCTTGACCACCCTTTATTCATTACTTTTATACCAATAATTTGATAAGAAATTCTGTCACAACTCACAACTTTCATGCCTCTCCCTGCTTGCATGCCACTTAGTACTTGTGCACCACTCCCTGCTTGCGTACCACTCAGTACTTGTGTTCCACTCCCTTATTTTGCACCGATTCAGGCTTGCGCACAACTCACTTCTTGTAACTCTATACTTGAACACAACTCCCTACTTGAACAACACTTCCATCTTGAGCGGAACTCACTACTTGTGTGCCACACACTACTTGTGTGCCGTTGTTGTGCTCAACTCATAAAAAGAATTCCAAATATGGATTATACAAAAAACTATTCTTGAACAAAACTCCCTTCTTGCACACAATTTAGAACTCTCACGCCACTTCTGCAAGCGCGCAACTTTTTGTGCATAACACACAACCTGTGCGACACTTCAGCTTTTGCACCAGTTTCGACTACATGCATGATCCGAGCTCAAATTTTCTCTTAAGTACTGAGAAAACAAATATGACGAGGGTAGACATCTATTTATTGGAAATTTGGTGACCTTGCGTGTGAGGCATTCAAATCCCCTTGTGCACCTTTCAAAAACTTGTGTTCCACTCTATCACTTGTGAGACTCTCCATCACTTGCACATCACTCTTTAACATGCATACCAAATTCACACCTTTTTCATATTTTGATGTGATGATTTTGACATATGAAGCTCACACAACATACACTTGTGTACCACTAATACTTGCGCGCCAAACTACTGCAACACTTATACATGAACACCACATTATTTCCTTTTTCAAAAACACTACTTTAATCCCCCTATCCAACATAATGATTTCATCCCATGTTCTAAAAAAATTAATTTTTTTTAAAATATAATTCATAAAAGCATCATCATAGGCTTATATTTCATGAAAATTAGCTTCCATGGTTTTCTTGAAATAATTAAATATTTCATGACCCATAATTTTTCTTCTTCTTCTAATATTTTTGGGGTAGGAATTAAAAGGAACATCTCACATATATGATGACTTCGAAAACACTTCAATCATCCTCAATTGGACTATAATTCAATCATTTTCATTGTTGTAAATAATGTATCACAGTTGATATATGTATTTTTAACTTATGATCAGTCCAACTATCGTCTAATTATGAAAGCTAAGCACATGCATGATTTCCCCTTTCCTCTTTATGTTCAACCACCAGGCATGGCCGTAGACGAATGCCAAGCCAATCCACCCTTTATCTTTTCATACTATTTTATTCTTTTTTGAAAATGAATTCTAAATAACTGCTAACATGGGTGATGACATCATCCATCTTCATTTTTGTAAAAAATGTGTCACCTTTGACACAAGTTCATTGAATATATGACCAGTGCATCAATCGTTTGATTTGACACCATGGAGAATTTCTCAAGCATGTCATCCACTACTATGATTCCATAACAATTCTCCCAGAACAATCACATCAACAAATATCCATTAACATTGGAGGTCTCCTTCATCATCCTGATCATGATTTACAACTTCATTAACATATATTGACAACAAATACAACTTATACACAAAATTGGTCCCAAATATTTCCCCATATGTTTTTTTGGAAATAAATAATGTTATCTTTCAAATGAATGTGTCAATGTTAGTCTTATCTCTCCCCTTCCCTTCATTAAATTTAATTTCACTTTATTTGGACAAAATTTCATTGAAATTAAGTTCAGTGAATCAATCAAATGATTTTACAACATGGAGAATTTCTCAAGCATGTCATTCAATGCTATGATTCCACAACAATTATCCAAGCACCATCACTTCAACTAATATCCATTAACATAGGAGGTCTCCTTCTTCATCTTGATCATTATTAAAAACTACATTATCATATGTTGAAAACAAACACAAATTATAAATAAAATTTTCCCAATGATAAGATCATATATAATTATGAATATAATCATAAAATATGTTTTTCCATAGTTTTAAAAGAAGGGAATCCCACATGTTTTTTTATAACCCAAAACATCTAGAAAAGATGTTGGGATAGAATCCCAAACCAAAGAGGAATAAGTCTACATCACCTACCACTGGTTTACCTGATGAGCTAGCTAGTATAATTTTTTTACTAAGATGGTATAAGTGATAAATATTATGTTTATTTTGGGAAACATATTATCAGATAAATTCATTTTATTTTTGGGTTAATAATGATATTTCAGGAGATGTTTCATTGGGTTTAAGTATAAATATTCTTTTTTTAATGTAAGGGACTATTTTAGAAGAATGATAGTATGTTTTTGAGATGTAAGTTGAAAACGATATGATATAACCATTGATTTCAAAACCTTATTTCATGTTTAGGATATTGTGTTTATTTGGGCAATGTGGTCATTTATTGTAGGAATGGTATATGTTAAACCGTTGGTTTCACTGTTGAATTATTGAGAATAATATATTAATATTAATTCTTGTTATTATATTTAATTTTTAACCATTTTTATTATAATAAATATTGGGGGAATATATTTTAACTCTTTTATGGATCTTAGAATTTGTTAAAATTTAATTTTCATGCCTTAGAGATAAAAAAATCACTTTTGGATATTCATTTCACTCAGAAAGATATTTAATGTAAATTGATCGAAGAAAACCCCAAGGATTAAATCATGATTATGTTATATAAATATATTATGGAAGTATATTTCATTATATTCTTAGAAATTAATAAATTTAAAAAATATAAGAAAATAATGTTAAATCAAAAATATATTGATATTATATTCATATCTGTTGAATCAAATGGTGTATTGAATCTTTGTATATTTATATTTTTGAGTTCATTAATGTTCCATTTGTCATTAAATTTATTATGATATAATATATCTATAACTCCCTAAAATTATTTATACTTTTCTTCTATATCCATATCTTCGCTTGCAACAAATGTTCTCATACATGGAGACCAAATAATGTGGACAAAATTCGTACATTCCTTTCTCTCATAGAAAGAGGAAGTCTTATTAACCCTTATTACGATGTGGGTTTCCACAAAAAGTAATTTTATATTTCAAACCATTCATAATCAAAATAAATATTAAATTGTTGGGACACAATTAATTCAAGGGGGTAGAATGTAACACCCCGAGATTTTATAATAGGAATGTGATGTTATACAACGTATATGAAATAAAACAAAACGTTTATGATTTTATGTAATTACCTAAGACTTCATGATATATTTATTTTTAAATAAATTCAATCTCATCGATATCATACAATGTATGTATCACTGGTTTTAAATGAAACATAATACTCTTCGGAAATATTATTTTTTAAATGTGACCACTATAACCTAATATTTAATTTGGTGAGTATAAATATGAGTAAATAAATTATAAAAATTATATGGTTTAAAAATTATAAAATAAATTAAATGTTTATCTACTGATTAGATATAAAATCATAACCATTTGAAATAAAATTAAATGTTTTTTGGAAAACTATATATTTTCTAAAAGGTGGTTCAATCACACATTTCCCATATAATTTAATTTTTTTTACCACATTAATAAAATTTATTTCTAAAATAAAAGTTATATTTGAAATTTACAAGTCAAAATCATCTTGGGTGAATCTTTTATAATTTTATAAAAAGATCAATGTTTTGATAAATAGTGAAAAATACTGATTTTTAATTGAAACCTACCATTTCATTTAAAATATTGTAATAATTAAAATGTATTTTAAATTGGTTTTAAAGTAGAATTTGTTAAATTATATTAAAATATAACTAACTTATTTATTTTGAATCAATTTCATATTAAATTGTAATATAATGTTTTTTTAAAACATTTCAATGATTTTATTTGGAAAAACCTTTTTTTGACATATCCTCAGGTTTAATTTTAAACTAATATTTGCCGCTTCTGTGAGTTGAATTTATAAAAATTAATTATATATTCTTAATCATAATATTTATAATACCAAATATGTCTAGTTTAATATTTTACCATAATTGATATTGAATACAGTAAAAATTATTTAGCACGGTTAATGTAAAAATGGGTTTATCGAGGTTTAATCTAAAAATATAAGGATTGAAAATGAAAACAAACAGGTATAATTCCTATTATATAGTCATATTTAATCTTTATCTATTATGAAATTAAATAATGGTCCATTTTTTTCCTTTTTTCATGATAAAAAAATTGTTGTGATTCTTTCTTCTGAAAAAATTCAAGTGTCCACTCCCCCATTTTTAAAAGGAAACCCCGTCTTATCTCCTTTCCACTCATCAAAAACCCTTTGTTTCTGAATAGACCTAAATAATTAACTTTATTAATTCCATACCGTAAAAGTATAATCATTTTTTTATCAGAAATCCATCCCAAGAAGGATTTTGGTGAAAACCAAAAATATGTTGTCTGGAGATGAGGTAACGTTCTTAAACTAGCATTTTATTGTATTTTTTACACCTTCTTAAAATGTTATTAAATTATGATGACATAATAATATCATTATATTCTATAAACTGATATGTTTTATGTGATGGTGATGAACTAAAACCATATACTCCCTCAAATGGGAAACAAAATCATTGATCGTGTGTACGACAGACTACCGCCTCACATACCGATGTAATTATTTTTCTGTCACTCGTTCTCATAGTTGGATATAATTATGTATATAATTTTTATATAAGATATTTATGAAATAATTATACTTCTAAAATTTTAATATATCATATAAATTATTACTTTTCATTCTTGATAGAATGCAATAACTTCATTCATGTGTTCAGAGGACTTTAGATTTACGAGACGATGTGATTCATTTTTCACCAATGCTTTACATGTATGGTAAAAGAGGATATATTTAATGAATATATGTGACATAGATTACATGATACTGACTCTAAAAAATTAATATACATTCCACTTAATTACACTTTCACTTGTTATGTAAATGATAAATACGGTCGTGCGTTCGTAAAATCTACCAACTCCATAAAGCGATGTGATTCATTCTCCATGATCATAATTGAATAATGATTCTAAATATGTATCTGATAAGAAATTATATTTTTAAAATTATTTTAATTATAGTTATAATGGAACTATAACCTATGTTAAATATAAGGAACTTTCATGATGAAACATGTAAGAAAAAAGAAGGCAATTTACACCCAAAATAATAGTGACCGTGTATGATAATTAATTAAAAAATAATAAGATTTTATTAAAGGATTAAATATGATATTATAAATAATAATATTTTTATTTTATATGTCAATAACATGTTTAAAAACACTATATAGGAGGTTATAATGTGCTCAACTAAATGAAAGTGTGAGATAGTGGGTTTTCATATCTCAATTTCTATTTATTGGGATATATGTATACTTAATTGATTATATTATTCCAATATTATAGTTGAAATTAATTTTTATTACTTTATGTTTTGTTTCAAATTTTCATTTTGTGGATATAAATTTTTTACACAAAATCACCCGATTTATTAACTCTGACCTCAATGATACAAAATATTTAAGGGGTTTTCTCCCTAACATCCTCAATTGAGACACTTGTTCTTTTATGTACCTAACATCCTCTAAATTGTTTATATACTTTACTTTACATAATATTTGATTAATATAACCAAAATCATTCTATTTTATTTCATAATTAGTTTACTTAATTCATGAAATGTTAATATTGAAAAGTTATCAAAGTGGCAAGGGTTTATAATTCAATTTCATTTTAATCAGGCTTTCTTATGCTTGAATTTACAATGAGGAAAATTGTTTGACAATTATATAATAAAACCCATTAATTTTATTCTCCTATAGTTATTGAAGAGTTTTTCATGTAATACTACAATTTTTCACTCTTTGGGACTTAAATTATTTACAAAATATTTTTATTATAATATTATTTCTTTTGTATCTTCGGTGGAAAACTCATTTTCTTCCAAATCCAGGTTTTCTAAAAATGTATACAAATTTTTTTATAGTGGTCATTTAAATTTAAATTTTCCCTCAATTATATATTAATTTTTTATAAGGAATATTTTGATCATTCCCTAGACAATGTACATTTTAACTTTTCTAACAAAAATTTGAAAGGAATGTATTTTTTTGCATTCTGTATGAATAGAACTCTTTTACTGTATTTTCCACTAAATGTTTTAAATATTCATTTTATGTTAAAAATTATATTTTCCAAAAACAAATCAATAATTTTTGAAAAATTTTAATATTTTAATTATTTTTTTTCAAGAGGGAAATGATATTTTTCTCAAAAAATGTCTGAACTGATCTTTAAAAGACCTTTTCCTTTTATGATGACATCCTTTGATGTTCCTCAAATGGAAAAGGTTATTTTTGTATTGTCCTGACCCAAAATCACGTATATGAAGGTGCTATACCAGTGGGTCACAAGACCTTTAGCGCATCTACATGAACTATATATGCTCCTGAATAGTAGTGAGGACCTAGGGTGTGTCCATGGGGAGAGTATTCTATAATAAATCAAAGTATTAATAGATATTAAAATATATAATAGACAATGGAAGAATATGAAGAATACACATGAGTAGAAATAATAATGAATAATTGACAAAGCAATATAGGATAATAAATAAAAATTTAATAAAAGTGTCCAACAATATATAATACAATAGATGAATGCATGAAATGATAATGAAACATGAAACAATGTAGTATACAATACACCATGATTTACAATACAGTAAAATGATAAATAAAAGGAAAAAAATCCCCACGGGCAATCTGTATGAGCATCTCGAGCTCTAGATCATTCTTTTTCTAGAAACACTTAGGTACAACCAATACAGTAAAAAACTATGTTCCTACAAATGTAAAGTCTACTCATGTTCTAAGGGTACCTGAGCAAGGTGTGAGATATAAGTGTCAGTAGGCCGACACCCACTGTGTCTAGCCCAATATAGACAATGCAATATGAATTAAAAAGTGTTTCATATAAAATAAATGTCAATTGATAAAAATTAATAATAAAAACTTGATACGGTTTCCTAAATGTACACCCATCCCATACCACCTAATTTGGCCTAAGACAGAGACATGAAACGTATTATCGAGCAAGGAAGAATATATAAAAAAGGGCCAATAGTATCATCATAAACAAAGGAAGGTATATACCCAAGTGTATTATTTAACTTGGGGTCTGAATCTCATGTCATCACATATGTGAGATAGTAAATTTAGTGAAAAATTTCATGTTCAATCATAATATATAATAACAAATAACGATGCATCTCAATCATTTACTTTAATAATAGTCAATTTCAGATGTGGAGTTTCAGCCCGACCATGACGTATCACTACTGTTTATCCATTCAAATTACCCATTTCCACCGATTCCATCCAGGGAGATCCTTATGAAATTCCAAGAATCACTCATGGTATGGTAAATCATAGTTTGTCATGCGTATCATACATAAGGGACCGTGTAACAACTAAGGCTTGGCGTAAACATCTTATAAATAGGTCTGTCCCTAGTTACCCCTTAAAGAACTAATATCACCCAACAAGATAATAGAAATCCCGAGGGAGGCCTTTCATAGAGATCCAAAAACATCACTTCCCCAGCATGTGTTGTAACCTATTGAGTGTGGAGAGTCTAATTGTGGGTTCTTAATATGGGATCCATTTCTCTCCCCAAACCAATTTCATTTAAAACATAAGAGGATAAAAATATCATAGAGAAACAAAGGTATGCCACTTAAGCTACATGGAATAATCCTTAAACAATTGCATGTCAATATATGTATCTCAATTTCACAAGCTAACAATGTTAATAAGGCATTTCATATGTTTCCGGCCACAAATAAGGGAAAAATTAATAAAACAACTTTCATAATCAAGTAATTATAAATAGAGCTTGTGGAATGAAAATTCCCCTTAACAATATGTCATCAATGACATTTTTCAATCTCAACCTATCAAGATTGAAAAACTAACATATTCTATCAAACCCTTTTAAATGGATCAAGAAAGGAACAAAAAATAAGGAATATGGAGTTCTTTAATAGGAAAGGTACTCATGTTACTTGAAGTGAGTAATTTTTTACGTAAGGAATATTGTATTTAAATAAACCTCATGTATTCCACAGTTTGGAGGCACCACACATGGGATAAAGGGTTATGCTCAAGCATTGGAATTATCAAGAGGGACCCAATTTATAACTCATTTCTCATTAATCAATTTTAGGCTTTTATAAGGTACCACAAAAAACCCATGTAAAATTTTCTAGATTTTATATAAAGGAAACTTATGCCATTTAAGATGGATCACCCAAAGGGGTGGCCGAGAGGCAAGAAGAACCCCCCAAACTGTTTTCTCCAGAAGTGAATGTTACAACAAACATGATAGAGCGAAAAAAAATTAATAAATGATAAAAAGACAAAAAACTCATCATGACTAATCCATTTATTCATGACATGCCATTTGGTATGAGTCATCCTACAAAATGTCATCTCACCCAATTCGCCTTGACCTAGAAAATGGGTTTTAAGGGTTGAAGTATCTAGGTAACATCATCCAATAGATTGTACTATCTCGATTAAGTTATCCCATACAAACCCCTCTCATATTAACCAAAACATGTTATTCATTAAGTCTTGGTTTCTTCTCAAATGTATGTGTGGGAAACTCCAATACTAATAAGTCTGAACACCCATGGGGTGTCTTGGGTCAAATAAAGTACACAAGGGACAAAGGGCACTTCATCTAAAAAGGAAATTCTTTTAGATATTAAAATAGGGCATGGTCCTAAACACGTTCTTTTTCTTCGACACCTTTAAAGCATAAGTAACACAAAAGCATCATACTAAGGAAAAACCAAAATCATACATTCTATATTTTTAGTTTGAATGTAGGGAACCTCCATAGAAGGGGTGTTATCATAAAAACAAGACTTTTGGAAAAAAAATCATTTATAACATTTATAAACATTTTTTACATTATTAAAGGAATCACATGAGAAATAAATTACCATACTATGCAAAAATTAAATAAAAATTTGAATCTATTCAATTAAATATTTAATTTTGTCTTAAATTAATAGGGAAAGTAAATGAAACATACCTAAAGTACCACCAATTTAACATTCTGCACTTGATAGACTTCCCAATGACCACTCGTAATTGCTCCACATCCATACATACCTTCATATAAACACACACACATATATATCCTATTATCCAATAAAGATATTCCCCCCTCCATGAGGGTACACATATATGATATATATATATATCATATATTTATATATATATATATATATATTCATATCTGTGTATATGCATGCACATACTCTAAATTGATAAAAACCCATTACACACATTAATAAGAATCAAAATTTATGTGGAAAAGAAAAACACAACTGAAATAAAATTCTATGGACTAAAAAACACATTAATGGCCACAAATTAACTGAGGAAAACTAAAAAACAAGAATAAAACCTCACCATGGATGGTGGATGCAACCCAAATCGAAGAAAACCATTTCACCATCGGTGGTGGTTTATGGAAGACACCAGAATAGGTATTGAGAGAAAATTCACAAAACCCAAAATAAGAAGAAAACCAAAATCAGGTTTAAGCCTCAACCTAGGATTTCAGCAGAACCTCACCTGGTTTCGAAAGAGAAGAAAACTGCCAAAGCGATGAAGTAGAAGTGACCGGATGAACTTACCTCAAGGAAATAGAAGTGGAAATATAAATACATCCAGGTAGATCAAAGTTCAGAGAGGGATCATATGAGGGGAATACATCGTACGCTACATGGGAGGAGGGGGTGATGGTGTGTGATGATGTAAGGAAAGGGGGAGAGGTGTGCATGGAGTAAAAAACCTAAACAAAATAATAAAAAAACATAGTAATAATAAGAATCATAACAATAAAATTATTATTATTATTATCAAAACATTTCATTATTAAATTTATTTCTATATAAAATATTAATTAATTTAAATCAATTTCTCTAAAAATAAAAATCATAGTGTTAATTATTAGAAAAGATATCTGAAACATGGTTTTAATAATGGTGTTCTCAGTAGGAAAAAAATTTAATTTCCTTCACTTTTTTGTATGGTTCAAGACATAGTACATTACAATTGTCCCATATTCGAACTTCTCATCCACAAAAAGATTTTTGGAACTATGTAACACTCACCTAATCTACAAGGGTCCTGAAGGCCTACACAAACAGTCATGTTTCAACTCCAAATTCCCAACTCACCACCCAACAATGATTTAGAAAGCATAATATAACCCATAATGATTCAATCCAACACTCATTTTCTAATTAAAACACTGATATGGCCCTCAACAGATTCCATTTTGCTAGAGACCCGATCATATCATCGTCCCCTTAAACATCAAGCCAAAGGTACTTCCCACCTTAGGATTTAGCTTTAGGAAGGTGAATATTCTGAGTTAAGACACCTTCAACCACCCAAATTTCCATCAAGGCACACCCTTAAGCATTCTAGAGACCTTTATCACGTGGTTTTCAAAATGGATAAAAGGTCAATTCCCCATAGACCTCAAAGCCCAAGTCGATAAAACATTATATGAAATTTATAAAAATGACACAAAAAGGCGAAAACATATCTCTCTATGGTGGAAGTGGAAAGAAATTTATGGAATTAGGGTCTCAAGAATATTCATCAATAAACCATAGTGAATTTTTTGAAGACAATGGTTTTAGTTAATTTTCATTTTATGAATTTAGACTAGGAAGGAAATTATTATACAATTATGAAAGAGAATATAGTGAGAAATACTTACTTACCAATAAATAAAAGGGTATAGAACATACTAGATTAAATTTAAATTAATGTTTTTAGATTATTGACACACCCAAAAACATGAGTTGACAAGAAATTAATCTTGTTTTATTATGATTATAGTATAATAGATTGCATTCTATTCATGATAACCAAGAAATAAGTCATGGATTGAATCAAGAATTTTTAGAGGAGAGATGAAAATGAAATTATAAGATTAATTTATATTTTTTAATTGAATAATGGAACTGGGTATAATTTTATTGTGGTATAAAACTATTTGTATAATAATTATATCATGAATAAATTTTTATCAGTGAGAAAACCACAAAAAATGGTATTATGGAAAGGTGATATCATACGGTGAACAATATGGAAAAAAAATTCTCATTGAGAGTGTAAACTCTAGAAACTATCAGAATAAGGTAATTAATGTGGTAGTTTATTAAAAAAACAGGCTAGTCTAAGTCCCATAGAGAAGAGAATGCATTACGATATGTAACATAGAATGAATCTAATACTCAAGCATCTAATATTCTTAAATGTAAGTGTTTTATTAGAAACTAGGAAAGAATTTTATGTAAATATAGATATATTACTAAATAATGAATTTTTTTACACAAATATACCGATTTTTAATCCTACAAATGATTTTAGAAGAGATTAAATGAAATTACGGAGATCAATGAAATCAAATTAATTATACAGGAAAAGTGAAATTAAAGTATTAGTTTATAATTTAGTGAAACTTGTGACAAAAAATATGATGTTGAAACAAATTTAGGTGGTTTAACTCATTCATCATATAATGAGGATTTGAAAACCGGTCCAAAAGAGGATGATTCTGCAAAAGAGAGCCAATCATTAACTAAAAGATGGAATTAAAGTGTTGAGTTTGATAGGACAATTATCATTGGTGATAATAATGCTCTGAAAAACCTCAAATAATGATGAGTATAGAGCATATTTCTCTATTATATCAAGTGGATCTGTTATCATTTGAGGATGTCCCAAAATACGAGTAATTGGTCTTGTCTACAAATGAGGAGTTATAAAAAATAGAGATAAATCAATGTTTTATGATTTCAAAGAGACCATATTACCATATTTTCATTGATAAAAATATGTTTTTGATAACAAATATGATGAATTTGGAAATTGTTTCTTAAATAATGTGATCTTGGTGTGAAATCATAATACAAAATTTAAAGTGTAAAAGTGTAACAGGCCTTTATACATGTGAGGATATTTGAGTACATTATCTATTTATTGATATTTTAATTTCAGTAGGGTTCAATGCTTTTCAAATGGATTTGAAGATTAGAATTTTAAATTGAGGGATCACATAACAAGCTTACATTGAATGAACAATAAGTTTCTAAATTATTGAAGATAATCAAATGTTTTTCCATTGAATAAGGCTATATATGTTTTTAAAAAAGCACTGCATGCTTGGTATGATCAGTTGGTCACTTACTTGTGAAAGATGGATTTCAGGAGAGGTGGTGTTAATTATAACATATATATGAAATTAATCAAGGAGGTCCAGTTCAGGTTACTCATCTATGTTGATAATATCATATTTTGAAATAAAATATAAATTAGTGGTAAAATTTATGAATTCATTATGATCGAAGTATATTATATCGATTATTTAAGACCTCACATACTCTCTTGGGCTCTAAAATAATCGGTGGAAGTAATATACATTCATCTACTAAAAAACATTCAAGGGAGTTTTTGGAGAAGTATGAGATACACAATAGAAAATCAATTTCTGCAAAAATCATCATTGAATATAAGATAAAAAATTAGGAATATTGAAGATATTTTGATCTACCATTGTACTAGAGAGTTATTGGGTTCTTCACTTACAAATATAGGTCACCCATGAACCAGGAAACTAGATCATTTCATACTTGAGGAGTTTTCCTAATCACCCTGGGATGAAAACTAGTGCCATGGGCTCAAAGAAAAACCATACAGGAACCATTTCACCATAAACACATAAGTAAAAGAATTAACCATTAAATGTAAATAATGTAAACAAAATAAGCATCTTATCAACTAAATAATTTTCAACATCTCAAATACAACATTAAACAAAACCAGAGCTAAGATAACATGTCTAATAAATGAATATCCCAAAATAAAAACAATAAAACATGAACAAAAAAAACATACCATCTCCATTTGGCCCTCAGTAAGAATACAAATGACTTACCAATAACCCAATATAATGAATGGTACTAGATAAATAAAACTTAATAAACCACAAGAGTTTAATACACAAAATGATTTATAAAATGTGTAAGTGAAACTAAGCCTAGTTTTCTCCTACTAAAGAGATTGTTTTATTATGTTAAAAATAAAAATAATCTATTCTAGTTAGAAATAAATTTGGGAAAGTTAATAATTTATACATATGTACATATAATCCAACACCAACATCATTACCTTTTACAAATAAACTTTACTTTTTTTTAAATGAAAGAAATCACTTATAAAAAATTTATTAATCTCATGATAATTTATAAATAATATCCATTTTAAATAAATTTTTGAAAAAATTTTATAAATACAACCATTTTAAAAATTATTGGAAACATTTAAATATAATAAGATAATTAACTAATGATAAAAAACCCCAAGCTGACACATGACCAAGAATTAAAAACAAAGCATCATGCCATAGATTCTAAATAAACTAGGGAATTAAAGATAAATAAGTCTACCATAAAGAATCATTGAGTATCATGGGAAATTACAAAACATTTTGTAAGGAAGTCATAATTTTTATTAGGTTGAATGATCTTCCATCTTATCAATGCATTCTTTGTTTATAAACAAGTAGCTACTTTAACCAAGCCTCAGATGTGGTGCTCATCCTTATCCTCTAATAATCTGGGGGATCTAGTAAATATCATTGAGACTAGATATTAATTACCTCTTGATCTATCACAAATATTCCTAATATCCCCATGAAATTAAATTAACATGGGATGCGTGATCACATGCATCAACAAAACATAAACAATAAGTCTTGTCTCACCTATAACACCCTGTCAAAAAAATAACACTTTTCAAATATCATACATATCATAATAGTATATATATATATATGAGTGTGTGTGTGTGTGTGTTCCATGGAAATAATTTTCATCAAAAATAATAAATTAGGGGATTTATTAGGATCTCATACACACATTATAGAAAAAAATTTAAGCATAAACTCAATACTTCTAAAAACTCAGCTCGGGTGTTGAACCCTTTCTCAATGGTTTGGAAATACATTTTAAGCCATTCCATAAAAAACATTAAAACCCAATATATAAACCATTTCAAAATATAATTAAATTTCTCTAAAAAATCATTAAAAAACTAAAGACATCCCTTCACTGATCTTATGACCCAATTTGTGGTAAAAAACTTATAAACACCAATTTCATTTGAAACAAAAATTTGTACCATTTTACAACGACATAGATTTCAAAAACCAGTTTAGGAAACAAATCCCCTTGAAATCACCCATTATAAAAAATGAAAAAACGATTTGAAGAGTTATTGAAATTCTATCAGAAAAAATATATAATTATAGTTAAACAAACAAGGAATTTTAATAAATAAAGAACGAAATGACATTTGAATTAATGGATACTAAAAAAATCAACCATGGTTCAATGACAACTAAGTTAGAAGTCATTTACTTCAATGTATAACACCCATAAAATTACGATGATACCGGTCTTAATACATAGAAACAAAAACCTAAGAATAATACAACCAAACCCTAAATCCAACCCTAGAATATCATAATATTTGTTTTAGAGTGAGAAAAAAATGCAGAAAGGAAGATAGTATAAGAAAGAAAGAGTATATTTACAAGATAAATCCTCTTGAAAATATAGTGAGATAGGCATGAAAAGAAAGGATAATGGAGGGAGGAATACCCCACTATCACCCCAAGGTTTGTTGATAAATGTGTTAGGAGTGAGTTTAAATCCCTTAAAATGTGTCAGGGATAAAAAAGGGAATTCAAAAAATTTAAAAAACTAGATAAAATTCTGCAGATATACCCTGTAGTATTATATTGTGGAGCTCCCCAAGAAGAAAATACAATGGTGTAGCTTATGTGATGGGTTGTGGAACATATCCCTTCAAATGAATCGGGGGTCAAAACCCCTTGAGGGTTATAATGTATCCTCTTTCTATTACGGTGCATGGTGTCTATAATGAACCCCAACACACTAAGGACCATGACATAGCTCCCCATTTATTTCAATTTTAGATATAATGACTACCTAATAGACCTTCCCCCCATGTAAAAACCCACTATAATATTACATGTATTCCCTTAAAATACACCATACACATTACAATCATCTCCTATATTTCATGGCCTAACCACCACACCCTCACACAAATCACTTATACCCCTGATCGCCACCGTAAAAAATCCCCCGAATTACCCTTACACAACTCCCAAACATTCCTTACACAATTCCCATTATGGAATATCCAAGCTACTACATCATGGTATCCCCTTTTATCTGCTACATGATACACATATGTAGTGCATACCAAGGAATTGATTGAGGGTTATAACATGTTCCCTCATCTATGATTCTTACACACCTCCCCTATATATTTAAACCATTAAAAACCATCATGTAACCACTCAATCCATGGTCAAACCACCCTTTTCCTTGGGGAAATCATAAAGGAAAGAGGTAGAAAATATCATAGCCTCTAAGGGCTATCCAATTGTGAACAACATACCCAACTTACAACTCCCCCAAACATTTTTAACCACCAAAGAAACCAAAAAAAATCTATAATTATTTAGATACCACAAAATTAAATAACATAATCACAACTATAATGACATGAGGTGTTACAATCTCCATATAATGTTTATTTATTCCAATGTAAAATCTCATTAAATGTTAAATAATTGGATTAAAACCTCATTAACACGTCATAAAGGAGGTGTTTTAGGTGAGGAATGAATAAAATAAGATATCAAGAAAACAATAAAATGAATCAAACCTCTAAAAATAAATAATATAAAACTATAGGATAGAAAAAAATATCCAAAGAAAACACACCAAGAATCAGTAAATACAAGGCCTAAAATACATCTAGATTAAGTGAATATATCCCTACCATTTAGAATAAATCTATAATGGAAGAAAAATAGAGAGACTTGAACCAAATAAAACATCACAACTAATAAAAATTACACTAAAATCCCACAAAACCAAATATAATGAAAGATACTAATATGAAAATACTCATGAAAAAGACCAACCAAAATAACATCATTCCCATGAGACAAGATCCAATAGCACACTCCACCATTAGAATTAAAAGAAAAATTGCACCATAAACCTCAACATTAAACAACATGGGCTCTAAACCATGAGAACCTGCATCTAAATGGTGTAATAGGACATCAAACTTGGAACAATACCTCACGAGGAACCAAAACAATGAAAACCAGCACTAGAAAGCTCTCAGTTACATTAAGGAAACAAAAGTACTAGTACACCAAGAATGAAACCGATGTTTTCTCCTGTTCAAACCTTCAAAAAACAAAACTCAAAAAAAAAACATAGGAACAATTAACTCGACATTAAGAGAAAACTACCCAGTCAACATGACACACATAGATCCTAAATTTACCACCATCCAAAGAGAAGTATAAAAAATTTCAAAACATTCCAGATAAAGATTCTAAAATGAAAGAATCACAAATAATATTATTACACATGATAATTACTTTTATATAAAATAAATTTACAAATATCATGTAGATGGTCCAAAAAAATTATGTCAATTCCTTAGAGACTTCCAACAAGATAACTTAGAATTCCTAAGTGATCAACATAAAAACAACATAAGATGCCTTCTCTTCTACTTCTTTCGAAGTGAATGAAAATTTTCATCTTTACCATCATGATTGGGCTCAACCAACACCTTAATTGTATCGTAGATAACATACCCACTCACTTTAATTTAAATCCCTTGACAAGCCTACATGAATAGGTGATCAAGAAACTACAACCTCATGATTTGATAAACTAGATTCAAAAACTTCATATCCAAGATTAGGATGAAGACCGCAATAACTCAATAATTACTTGATATATTCTAAGTAATCTAAGTAATAAATCTCATCTAACCAATCTTGAGGTTAGGTAGATTTTATTATCAAGAAAACTACCATGAAAAAAATTAGAGGATCCATCATGATGGTCACAATAATGATAAGACTTCCCACTTTTCATCAAATAATCTCTAAGATAAATATCCTAAGTAAAATGAAATAGATACTCCACGAGTCCCTATTTCGCGAATAAATTCACATAGTTCCATCTCCAATACTAAAATAATTTATAAATATAATTCACCAACCAAATCACATAATCAAAAATATTTTCCAAAAATCCATTTCATTTATTTAAAATATCAAAATACATTTTTTCAAAAAAATCACATTATGAATATACTACTTACCACTTTTTAATAAAATTTCAAACATTACCCCCATTTAAAAACCTATCAAGGGATAAAGATAAGAAAAATAAAAAATATAGTTTCAAAAAGTAACAAAATTATTTAAAATAATCATCCACCTGTACTTTTGTAATTATTGTTTATTAAAAAAACTTTTTCCTATTAAATATCCTCACAAATAATTATTCAACTCATTTGTGAACTTAAACATTGTTCGAATTTTATAAAGAGATCAACCACTTTTAAAATATTTTTTTAAAAGAAAATAAACTTTACAAAAATTACACAAGGATTTATTTATCACCATTTTTCAATATAACTTTCACACAAAAAACATATCTCACAACATGATCATAAAAAATATCACACCACAAGAATCCGACCAATTCTAACCCCACAGTGTGAAAATGTCACAAGACCAACCTTGAATTTTGTACCATTACTAAAAAGAACTCAAAATAATCCAAGAATCTATAGGTTTATATAATAGAACAAATTGGGATTTTAAGGATTTCTTGAATTGGTATCATGGTTGATAGATCTTGTTATTATCACACAATATATTTGGGGACACTTGAAAATCAAGCCCTTAGTAATTGCATGGTTTCTTATGCCATTCAATCCAACCTCATTCCTTAAACACTTTTTCTGTTCCATCAAAAAACACCAAGGGTGGCCACAAAGAAATTTATACCATGCCAATGCATATCAAAATACCATCACATCATATCTAAATCCAATAAATATACTAAAAAACTGAAAATCAATACTCAAATAAAAAACCATCAATGGAAACCTAACAACTGGTGAAAATAAGAGTTCTCCACAGACTTTCCCACACCCTCCACTCAATTCCTAATGAAAATACTAATCTCTATAATACATAGAAACACCTATAATAGAAAAAAATGTTCTATGGAACAATTTTTCACAAACCAAACCATTCCTCCCCTAAAATGGGAACCTCAGAAAACCCATCAAATAACTATGGTGCCTTCCAAATATCCTCTGGATGGAAACTTGTACCAGGATCTCCAAGAATAACCTTGTGGGAGTGATTTCATCCTGGATACATAAATAAGCATAGTAAAAATTACTATAGTATGAAACATAAATGAATAAAAAATATCAATAAATAAAAATAATAATAAATATCTTAGAAACAACATACTATAAAACAAAATATATGATGGATGTTCTAATACATGGACATCCCAAAATAAATAAATAAAAAATGATCCTAAAACCCTAATCTCCATTTGAACCTCAGTCACGCTCTATATTCCATACTAGTAACCCAAAATCTTGAAGGAGACTATATTCAATGAATTTTAAAGGAAACCATAAGATCAAAATACAAGGAAAGGTGTATGAAAGGTGTGGGTAAAACAGATCCTAATAGGATCTGAAAAGGGAGTTTATGCAATTAATTTTAAAAGAAAATTTGTTTATAGTAGTCTGGAATAAATTTAGGAAAAAATAATTTTTCACATATACATGAATAATATCAATCATCACATACATTACATTTTACAAATCAAGACACCCAAACAATCCCATGATATAACTTATGAATGCTCCCAATTTCCCTAGGCAGGAAACTAGTTCGTGGGTCTTAAATAATAACCAAGTGGGGAAAATTTCATGATAGATACATAAATAATCACACAAAAAGTAACGAAATAGAATAAAAAACATAAATTAATAAAGAATATTATCAAATAAAAAATAATAATAAACATATCAATGATGACATAAAACAAACCATAAGCTAAGATGATCAGTCAGATACTTAAACATACCAAAATAAAGAAAAATAAAACCTTAATAAAAACCCACTAGCTCTATTTGACCCTTGGTGATTCTCCACATCCCAAAATGATCACAGAAAATCCTAATGAAGACAATATCAAACGTACATTAAAAATTTAACAAGATCTTTATACCTTTGATGGTGTATACATGGTGTGAGTGAAGCCAATCCTAGTAGTATCCTCACGTGGGTTTTGTATTATTCCTCTCAAAAGAAAGTTGATTTATACTAGTTTAAATTAATGTTATGAAAATCATATTTTGATACATATTTACCTATAATCTAATATCATATTCATTAAAATTTACAAATTCCAATTCATTTTTTTGAAAGAAAAAAATTATGAAAATATTTATTTTTCCTAAGAGTATTTTATCAAAAAACCATTCTAAAACCATTTTTGAAATTATTTTTTATACCGATTAATTTTAAGATTATTGGAAATTCTAGAAAAAAACACGGTAAATATAAAAATGATAAAAGAAAAACACTAAGGTACTACATTACTAGGTAAAGAAAATAAATCATGGTGTAATAGATGATAATAGAACTAGGGAACACAAGTGAAATAATGTTACATATAGAGAATCATCTGTTATCATGGGAAATTACTAAATATTCTATGAAGCTATCCATGATATACTCAAGTGGAATTTTATAACAGACTAATGATGGATTCCTAACATATAATAAACAAGCCGGTCCAACCTATCCTCATTGAAGGATCTTCCCCAAGGCCTCCAAAATATTGGTGATCTTTTCCATCTCATTAAGACCAGGTCAGAACCACCTCTCAATCCCTCACTAATGTTAGGCTGGAACAAGAGAAAGATACACGAGATAGGGGAGGGTGAATTTCATCTTTTTAATAATATTGAGAGATTCTTGATATTTACTTTATTTGCGATTGATGTAGATATGTAGCATTATATACTATAAGTAGTTGAATAATGGATAAATTGTAAATATGAACACAATAATTTTATATTGTCTTAGGGTACAAAGATCCCCTAGTCGACTCCACAAACACTTTATTTGTGAGCTTAGTGTTTTTCACTAGAATGGTCCTCTTATAATAAGACCTTAAAATCCAAAACCAATTATAGGAAGATGACACCTATACAATAAGGAAAAATAGATCCTTATGGTCCTTTTATAGGGACCTAGTTAACATTCTTTAGTGCAAGATTCTAACAATTAATTTAGGACCAATTCCATGTAGTCGACACTACAATAAATAAAAATATTATTATTTATTTATTGGTTTGAGTTGAACTTCACAATTGTAGTAGAAACCGACATACTGTGGATATTATTTTTCAAAGAAGAAATTTATTCAAGAAATAATAACTCTAAAGTTATACTGGTTGAAAAATATCTTCAATTCAAATACCAAATGAAAAAATAGCAGTCAAAATAGTTCTATAGAGAGAATATTCACAAAAAACATTGTTAAATGTCATATGAATCTTTTTTTGATAAAAAAATATATTTTGATCATATATATAGTTGTCTTTTAGTTGAGAAGATACAAGAAAGTCTCCTCATAGACCATTGATACTAAAATTCAATATATTATTCTGTGATATAATGTTACCTATAAATATAAATGATTTACTCCATTGAATATGATTCTTTGAATTGATTATAACTAGTCTTGGATAATTCATAAAATAGCATTGAAATGATACTTATTTCCATCAATACATTTTTGTAAATATCAGATTAAATCATGGATTTGAATCTCCATCATTGAATAGTTAAACATAGGGTTCAACTATGTAGAATATGGTTCCTTTATCTATTGTAGGGTTTCTTTCCATAGAGTATGGTTCCTTTTTATAGTGTAGGGCTCCTTTGCATAGTGTAGGGATCCAACACAACATAGGGATGAGAATTCATTTGTTCATCTTTCCAGTGTAGGGTATGGATATCGATTCCATTATTCAATGTTGGATTATCATTCCCTACATTTATTTAAACATATAATTTTCAATCCATACTTTTATTCAAATGTAGGGTATGAAAAGTGATTCCAAATCACATCTCATAACTTTTTATTTTTTTAAATGGATAAATATAGTCATGATATATATATTCTTGAAAAATACCTAAAAAACATTATTAGAAAAAATAAAAGGGTATTTTTGTGCATCAAAATCAATAAGATTTATAGAGTAATATTGAGACAACACCAGCCCAAAACTCTCCCCATTTTTATAATCACAGGATGGATAATAAATTACTAAAAATATTTTAATTTTAAACACAAAGAATATAATATTTAAACAGAATATATGTTTTGATAAATAATTTTCCCCAATATTATTTTGATTTCAGGTTATTTTTTTATTATAAGAAATAGATACTCTTAAATTAATAGTTTTTTGTTTACACAATTTTCTCCCCCTTTTTGTGATATCTTAAAGATATTATAAGAAAAAGGATTAAAAGACATTTAATTTTTCAAAAAATAGTAAATCAATGTTATAGTCTACTATGTAGGAAAATAAGACATGTGATCTGATAGTAGAGTTGAATAAATAATAATAAAAAATATAATTTAAAAGACGAATCAAATTTATAATAAAAAATGATTACATTAATCCATCAACATAGGTAATGTTTTTAAAAGATGGGCTTCAGTAAGATTTGTTGGATTGATCTGAATCTATGGTAGTAGAGGGTGAATCAGGATGAAGATTTGACTAGACAAAACCATGTATATCATGTAACATTACCAACAAAATCTAAAAAATATTGTTAAATAATTATATCCATTATTGTTGAATATTACTTAAATCATGATATTCCTTCAAACATTAAACAAAATTTACCTTTACAAATTCAATAACCCATTCTTCAGTCTGAATTAATGTGGATAACTGATTTATCAATTGATGTAGAACTGACCCTAACCAAGATTCACTAGAGGTTAGATTACTGACCACACATATTTGATTATCCAAATGAAATTTCATGGGAATATTGTAACACTATACAGTGTGAATTATATTATTTAAATCAAGTAAAATATTAGTTTTTTTACTCAAATCTTATAATGAGTTTTGGAAAAAAAAATTGAGTAGAAGTTGATGCTTGATGAATTTATTTAAGAGACTATCTATCCCTAACAATTTCATCAGATCATCAAAATAATTTTTCAAAACAGATTTTTTCTTTTAATTTTCCTAACTCAAAAGTTAGTCTCCTAATGAAATTTTCAATATAACCCCTATAAACAATATTTTCTCGAATATCCCAGAATTGAATATGAAGTGTCTCAAGCATAGATTGAGGCATAATTGATCTTCATATTTTACCCACTTTCTTCTTTTTAGATTATAATCTTTATCTCAAGGATAATTTTTATTCATATAACTGATTGTATGAATGGATCAGAGCTTTAATATTTCTGTTCATGTTTCTAGAAGACTTAGTAGAATGTGCTCTATAAGGTTGGACATCATCCACTAACACTAGCCTTGGATCTTGCTAAAAAACTATAGTTTCAGGGATTTTCGTCATTTCTGTTAATGCAAACACCCTTGCATCAAAATATTCAGCAACAACAGGATATAGATAAAGAGGTTTGGCTCTAATATAAATAGGGACAACTTCTATAAGTTGATTTTCCATGTGAGCTGCTTACTTCACATTCTTAGCAACTTGAGCCTCATGCTCAACTCTTTCTTCATTAGCTACTTCTAGCCTCATTAATATCCTCAAAAATGTAAATTCAAATTATTCCCATTTTAGGAATACTAGCATCTTTAATTCCCTATTTAGTTTCTTCATCATTCTTAGGTCTAACAGAACCAAAAATGGAAACAATCTATGCTCCCTGGAGTGGTATCCATCATCCTTTCTTATTCCGCTATTCCAATAGGTAATAGGAAATTACAAGACTTTATCCCAAAATATCCTAACTTCCACACTGTCATAGGATTAAAAGTATTCTTATGATGGCATGTCGTACCTAATGATATTTCCACTACTCTTCCCAATATGAGTAACAAGAGGCAAATAATCCTTCCATAGAGATAAAAATCCATTTTTCATTCTTTATGACAATAATGATGTGTGTATCAAAGTATATAATGACTTCAATTTAGCAATATATTATTCAAAAAAAAAGAGGAGAATATACATATCCTAAAAAAACATTTTTCAACTCATTAGTTATCAACACAATTGATGACTGAATTAAATTTATTAAGCCTTTTCATCATAATGGATTTATTTTTTGATCATATTCATGATATTTATTTCAAATTTGGATGAAATTATATTCTATGATTTATATTTTTCATCTCTTATATTTATTAAATCAAAAACATATTCCCAATAATGATGAAAAACCAACATCATAGTTTTTGGAATAAAGAAAAATAGAATTCCTTATAGTAAATATTTGAAAAAATGAATATTCATTAACTACGAAACTGAATAAATCATTTATGTAAACCTATTTTACTTTATTTTCCAAAAAAATAAGTATTTCAATCTCAAAACGTAAAATCTAAACCTTGTAATCTAATTTTTTTTCCTAAATAATAGATTTTTTTGATTTAACTAACAGAAATATATTACCTTACCTATAAGAAATTTCCAATACTTCACATGTTCTCTAACATGATCAATCAAATTAACTTTCTCAAATCTTCTGGTAGTCTATATTACTAAAGGCTTAAGGATTGAAGGTTCGAGTGCTATGGTTTTGAAAAAACAAAATAATGGATGCTCTATAATCTAAAGGATCATGGAAGAGTAAGAATGAGAGTGGGATATGTTTTATGGTTTTTTGGAATTGTATTGTTTCTCATGCTGATTATGTGCGGGTAATAATTAAAATTATTTAATTTTGAAAAGACATGGTTTAAAAACAATGTCAATGAAAATATTTTATTTTAAAAAATAAGTGATCAATTACTAAATAAAACTAATTGAAAAAAAAATTAAAATAAATTAATAAACATTTATTTAAAATTAAATTTCCACAACCCCCTTAATAGAATCAAAAAATGTAGTGATAAATAGTTTAATAAAAGATATAAACTAATTGAAATTAAAAATTTACAAATTCAAAAGATATATCCTTTTTTATGAACATGACCTCTTAGAAAATAATTCCATATATCCATATGCTTTGTCCAAGAGTGACTTATATGACTTTTTTGAACTATTTATTACACTAGTTTTCTCACATAAAATAGGAATCTTATTAAAATATAGTCCAATGCATAGTAAGGTGTGTTTCATCTATAACTATTTCAAACAACAACATCCCAATGATATATATTATGCCTTGGCTATTGAAAGGGAAACTGAATACTATTTCTTACTCCACCACGACACTAAATATTACTATAACAAGTGATAAGTTCTTGATGTTATTTTTTATACCTAATCTATGTCCTCTTTATTTAGAAAATTAATATGAAATCAAATTAAAATAATATTCTTTTAGATAAATATGATAATGAAAAATAATTCCATTTAAATATATAAATTTTATTTTAACAAAAGTTAGATGAGATTATTTTTGGTTTAACTAAAATATACCATAAAGACATATTGAAAACATTATGTCCCGTCTTCTATCAGTAAGATAGAGTAATATACCAATAATAACACTATATATTAATTATAAAATAGTTTTTTAGATTCAACCAAATCATGTTTTATATTGGCACACATCGGAGTTTTTTAGGACTTGCTATTTTCAAGTCCAAATTTTTAAAATAAATAAATAATTTATTTAATTTGATTTAAAACATTTCTATAATAGTTTTGATAAATTTCAAATACTAAAAATATATTAAATTCTCGCATGATACTCATTTCAAATTTGTTTTTTATTATATTAGAAAAATCATTACAAATCTTTTTTTTTGTTGAACTGAAAATAAAATCATCAACATAAATTTTTACTAATAAAATATTAGAACAAAGTGTTTTATTAAAAAGTGTAGGATTTAATAAACCTATATAAATCCAATTTCAAAAAAAAAAGAAGCAGAATCATTCATAATAATATGTTAGTTCTTGTTTATGTCCATAAAGAGATTTTGTAGGTTTAAAAATAAAATTTGGTTTGTGAGGGTTTTAAAAACCATGTGTTTTCAACATAAACTTCCTCCATTAAATATAAATTAAAAAATGTTTATTTAACATCTATATGATATAATATAAAAATCATATGAGATGAATAAGCTAAAATGATTATAATGGATTCTTATCTAGCGATAGGTGAAAAGGATTCATCATAATCTATTAATTATTCATGATTATATCATTTTGATAATAATATACCTTTGTTTCTAGTTATGATCCCATGATAATACTATTCATTTATAAAGATCCATTTAGTATCTATTACTCTATAATTGGATGTTATTTCTACTAATTTTCAAACATCATTTCATCTGAATTGGTTTAATTCTTCTTGCATGTCTAATAACCAACTCTCATCTTCTAAAGCTTCTTCAATATACGTAGGTTCTATGTGAGATTGAAAGGTAGATAATTCAACTACTTTTCCTACATTTCATCTAGTTCTAACTCCTATGTCTAGGTCTTCAATAATAGTTTCTAATGGATGATTCATTATGATTCTATTTTTTAGGTAAGAAACTTTAATGTTCTCCAGTTCCATTTTTTTATAAACTGGACTGAATTTCATTAATTTTAGTTTCAAAATTTGTCTTAGTTGAATCGAGTCTCATGGTGTTAAAAGAGTCATTATTTTCATGTATTTGATATTTCTCTTTAATTAAGGTGTTTTTTTCATCAAAATTAACATGAAGTTATTTTTAATAAGGGGTCTTCTAAAAACCCTATTAATAATATAGAATGATATGATTATAGCATCTACAGAAAATTTGTAGGAATACTATATTCATTTAGCAAAGTCCATGCAATTTCTTGAATAATTCACTTCTTCTTTCTATAATTCCAGTTTTTTCAGGTACTATCAGTGTAGTGAATGTTAGTTTAATAATTAAATTTGAGAAAAAATAATTAAATTATTTATTCTCAAATTCTACACCATGATCAATTTTCAATGAAAATATTTTGAAATACTTTTCATATTGAAAATTTTTCAAAAGATTTTAAAAATAGTGAAAAACCCATTTTTGAGTTTCAGAAAATAAACCCACGTAAATATTGAAATAAAATTGACTAAAACATAAAAATATAATTTACCTGCCAAACTTTCTACTCTTTATGGTCCAAAAAAATCCATATGGATAACTCGAATGGGTTAGATGTATTAATTTTATTAATCAGTTTGAAAGGTTGTTTATGTTGTTTTCCAATTTTACATGCATCAAAAAAATCTATCATTCTAAAACTTATGACTGGGAAATTCAGAAATTAATTATTTCTTGGATTATTTAGGTACAAAATGTATATTGAAATTCACAAGTCTCTTATATCAGTTCTATAACGCATTTGTTTCATTAGTTAAGAAATTCACCTTTTGTTTAAATTATAAACTGAGATCCAATGTATAAATTTTTTAGGTATTGGTGATCTAAATTTAAATAGTATAACATTATATAATAAGAATGAATTTTTAACCAAATCAACATAAAATACATCATAACAATTTTAGAAATAATTTTACATTTTTCCTTTATCCCTTGTACATACAAAACATTGTTCATTAAGATTGAATTTGGATCTTCAACTGATCCAATTCCAACAATCTATCATTCTAAATTTCCACTAAAGGTGTCTAGTCCTCCATCAATTTTTTTTGAGTGTATGAATATTGGAATAATCTCAACTCATGTTCTTGGATTAGCCAATATCCATATACCATAAAACATTTTTTTCATATGATATTCTCCATAAAAATAATTTAAAATTTTGTTTTTTTGGTACCCATATTCCCTCAGGTCTTGTTGTGTTAGTAAGAAATGGTATGGGAATCTAGATCTACCACATTTTTCAAAAATTCATATTACTCTATTTTGAAATAATTTTAGAAATGAAATCCTTTTTAATACCACTTATTTGAGGATTTCATAAGTAACAATTATTAGTGTAATTTCCCTTTATTTCATGTTAGAAGGAGGTTATACTTTTAGAATTGGGAACAAAATGTTTTATGTTTTTTTTTGATTTTTCACCTTTGCTTCCTGTTCTATAATTTTCTCTTTTAATAACATTATTTCCAATAATCTCATTCAAAATTTGTTATCCTTTTGTTAAAATAATAGAAGCACTTTTATAATATTCTACTTCATCCTATAATTATTTTATCCTTATTTCATGAAAAAAACATCTTGATGTAGATGAATTGAAATTTTTAATCATTTTTGATGTTGTTTTATCATACTGTATCTTTTAACTAAAAAATATTTTGAATATTTTTTGATGATTTATTCTTATTTATTAACTAATCATATTTTTCTTCTAGAACTGAATAGTAAGATGTCAATTTACAATTTGAGCAGCTATCAGTATCATAAGGAGAAGAATAATAGGACTGAACCTTTTCTTTTTTCATATCCATAATGAACATATTAGATTTAAAATTTTGTGTCTCTTTTTTTCAATCATATTTGGAGGAACTGGCCGATTCTTTAGACAATCTCGAAGTAGCCTTTATATCTATTTTTTGTCTATACTCACAATCCGTTTTCCTCTAATATTCCTTTTATATCCTTATTCATTCATCATATAATTGGGGGAAACCAGGTCCAATGTGACCTACCTTTTTTTCATTTTTAATATCTTACTTATATTGGATCATTTTTATCCTTATTGAAGTATTTTTTGAATCCTCCTTTCCTGTTGTAGACTTTTCTAAACATTCTGGCTAGCTACGCCATTTATATTTCAGAGTCTAATGAATCTGATTATTTTATGTTTTGACATTTGGTTTTGATTTTCATTCATTATTCTAAGATGTCACCTTCAGGGAAGAGTTTTCCCTTTTTAATAAAATCTTGATATCTTCAACTTCTTCTTTAATTTCTACATTATAACTTATCAATATTTCAATTAATTCTTTCATAGTCAAATTCTTAAAATGTGATTATTGCCTAATAGCTTTAGATTCTCCATTCCATTTGGAGGGATGTACTCTATGTACTTTAAGTACTTTATTTTATTGTGAAGTTGGATCTCCCAAGGGAGTAATATTTTTGAAAATTTATTTTAGCCACCCATTAATTTTTGCGATTCTTTCACCATCAAACATTCTAATGGTATCAAAATTTATTTTTATAGTAGCATACCGTATCTGTCTGATGTTATCTACTTCTTCATATGATACCACGAATTCCAGCTACACTTCATAGGTTGTAGGGAATTGGGATACTCGATTGAATTCATCAGTTCTGAGTCCACATATGATAGATTTAATATCCTTTGAGTTGATAAAATATTCATATATTGTTTCAACATCCAAAGTCTCTAGTTTATCTCGAATTACATAATGAGTGATGATCAATGAATAGACTCTCAATCTCATATTTTATAGGTAGATGATCATGGGTGATTTCCAGCATCCATATTTGTCACCATTAACATATGGAGATAAAATCATCGACAAACCTTATTTTCGATCATCCACTGACATATACATTATATATACCTTATTCATTTCATCTTTCTAGGTATATATTCTCTTTATAAAAAAGATCCCCTCCAATACAAATTATTGGGGATGAATAATAATATATACATAGGGGATGAATTGTGTCTTTTTAGTAATATTAATAGATTATGTATTTGGACTTTATTTACGATTAATGAAGATATGTATCGTTTTTTACTATAAGTAATTGTGTAGTGGATAAATAGTAAACATGAATACTGTGATTTTTATATTAGATCTGGGAACAAATATCCCCAAGTCTACTACACCAACAATCTCTCTATGAGCTTAGTGATTTTTACTTGGAATGGACTCTTATCACAACACCTTCAAATCCACAATTGGGTACTGGGAATTAAAACCTTTACAATAAGCATAAATAGAGCATTATGGTTCTTTTATAGGGAATCCATTATAATAGTTTAGTGAATTATGCTGACAAATAATCTATTACTAATTTTGAACAACCGAAACTCTAATAAATTAGAAGAGTTTGATTTGTTGATTGGTTCGAGTTGAAATTAATAGTTTTAGAAGATACTAATAGAATATGGACCTTTTTCTTTGAAGTTGAATGTTCTTCAAGAAAAAATAACTCTGAAGAGATCTTTGTTGAAAAAGATCTTCAATTTGAATAGATACTAAGAAACATCATTAGTTACATCAGTTCTATAGAGAAGAGATTCACAATAAAACATAGTTGAATATCATATGAATCATACATTGACAGAAAAATTATTCTAATCATATATATAGATTTATTTCTATTTAGAAGAACCATGAAAGATGCCTGGTATACTGTTAATACTCAAATTCAAAATATTCATAAGAGATGAAACTTTTCATAGAAATATTATTGATTAACTCTATTGAATATAGTTCTTTCAATCAATTATAACGAGTCATGAAATCAGTTATAAAATAGATTTGAAACTATCTTTATTTAATTCAAGATAGTTACATAAATATCAGCTAAAATCATTGATTTAAATCCTTATTGTTCAATAGATAAATATAGGGTTCAACTATGTAGATTATGGTTCCTTTGCATAGCACATGGTTCCTTTGCGTAGCGTAAGGTTCTTTTTCATATCATAAGGTTCCAAAGAAACATAAGGATGCGAATCTATATGCTCATCATTCTAGCATAGGGTGTGAATAGTGATTCCAATCTTCAATGTTGGATTGTTGTTCTATATGTTTATTAAAATGTAGGGTTTCCAATCCATACATATATTCAAACATAGGGTATGAACAATGTTTCCAGAACAAATATTTTAACATTGTATTCCATCCAAAGGATACATATAGTCTGGATATATATTCTTGAAAAAAACATAATGCAACTTTATTAGAAAAAACATGGGTATTTACGAGCCTCAAAATCAATAGGATATTTAGATCATTGTTGATACAATACATTCCAAACAACTTAGAGTCTTAAGATCTTAATAAAATTTATATAATAGGAGTTGATAAATCACATGTACTAATGACACATAAACAATATGTCTTCTTTCACCTCTAATACCCTCACAGAAAACCTACCCTTTCATATATCATCTATACCACAATAAAATATAAGCTATTCTTGAAGCCTTAATTAGCATCAAACATAATAAACAAAGGGCTTCAATTGGATCTCTTATATACACTATATAAAAACAAATTTAGCAACCAAATATACCCCACTAAAATCCTTTCTCGGGGTTCCAAACCCTTTTAAATCATTTTCAACTGTATTTCAAACCATTACATTAAAAAAATCGTTAAAAACCATGATTTAAACCACTAAAAATATATTATTATTTCATTAAAATATAATGAAAACCAAATCTCCTCTTCAGTGAACAAGAAATCCAAATACTATCATAACCATTTAAAATACAATTTTATTTGAAATAAATAACTATATCCATTTTACAACCTATCATAACATGAAAACCATGTTAGAAATTAAATCTTATTAAAACCACAATCTATTTAAAGTGAATGAAAAAACAAAAAAATTATTGAAATCTATTTTTATCATCATATATAATTCAAATTTAATAAAAAGTCACTTTGTGGAATAAAAAAAGTGAATTCCAATTAAACAAACACAAAAACATACCCCGGTTTAATATAAATTGAATCAGAGGTCATTTAATTTTATTTAATACTCATAAAAAATAAATAAGAGATATTTAAAAAGGTATAAAAACAAAAACCATGAAAATAAGCAACCCAAAAACCCAAATCCAACCATAACATCCCCTAGGGTTTTTTAGAGTGAATAAAACCAAGGGATAAGGGGTAAGGAGAAAATAATGAATGATGGTATTTCTAAGAGTCATTTTATTGAAAATGAGGTGTGATGGGCTTGTAAATCATTGATATGTGATCGAGGAAGCTCATTCATATACCCCACATTTGATCAAACAATTAATGGGGGAGGGGAATGAAATACATTACAAAGTGAGAAGGGTAAGAAAGGAAATTTAAAAAATTTAAAATCTGGGAAGACATATACATAGTGTTTCCCAAATACATGATGTGGAGACCCCTTGTAAATCCCTCCAACATCAAAGCCTAAGTGACATGCTATGGAACACCTCCACAGGGTAGAACCATGGGTCAAAACCTATAGATATTAAGACATAGACCATATCCCTTACATTACATGGTTTATCCTAATAACCCCACTATGTTGAGGACCATGATGTAGCTCCATACGCCTTTCTCTTTTGTATAGGATAACAATCAAATATACATTGGCCCCCATGTCACAAACCTCTATTATATATTATAGATTCTCTGAAAAACACCCATATATAGTGAAAAATTCCCCTATGTATCATGACCTAACTACCACACCCTTATAAAACTCCCTTCCACCTCCATGCACCCCCTTTACAGAACCCCAAATTTATCATTATGCCACTCCTAAACTACATTTATAAAAAACAAATTATGACATAGATCGGGTTATGTGGTTTGGTGTCACCCTAAAAACCATTATGTAGCTACCCTCTACCTTTATAATGTATAAAACTATGGATAACCCTCCCTAACCATATTGAAACCACCCTATTTCCCAAAAAAATTAAAAATTCAACTGGTAGGCTACAATGTAGCCTCCTCGGGCTATGGGAAGGTATACTAAAAACCCAACCTTAAATTCCTATGAACTTCCCAAGCCACCCCAAACAACCTGAAAATACCCATAAACATCAATATAACCTGAATTTAAATTATATCAACATAACTATAGTGACATGGGGAGTTACAGGGATATTGTTCTGCATATTTTCAACAACACCTAACATTATGGATGTTATGTTTTTGGAATATTTGTTTGAATGTAAATCAAAGGATTTACATGTCATTATTTTTAATAGAATCACAAGGCATAGTTAAGGAAATTTTTATTACGGTTTATTTTTTGATGTAGGGAAATAATGTGATACAATTACTTATTTGACTGTATACTAGGTTGGAGACATTATGGATAATAAATCACACAGTGATGGTGATTTATTTGTGGTATGATTGTTTATTAGATGATTGAGTAATGAATACTAGAGAATATCTCATAGAATAATTGAGGTGTTGTATATTTCAACTACGAATTCATGTACTCATTTTTTATGGATAAAGGAATAGGCAGTGGACCTTGATGATGATGTGAAAGTTCCTATGGTGATTCTTTATAATAACAAGAGTGAAATTGAATTGGTGAAGAATATAGTAATATACTCTCAAAGGTAGAATATTTAGTTTCAGTTCCATTTTATTAAATATAACATTGATCCAGGAATCACTAACATGGAATCAATTGCAAAAAAATTCCTATGGTGTATACTCTCCCAAAACTGTTATCCTTATTGACAATTGAGATGCATATTTCAAACATGGGTGTTCAAAAACCACCACAATCATGAAGATATTTAGAAAAATCATCTATCCCAATATTATTTTAATGTGTAATTATCATGTTTAATGATTATAAGGAATCTACCAGGTGTGTTTATTGTCAAAGGGGAAAAATATTGGAAATAAGAAATAACGGGGGGAAATTTTCTATAAATCCCTATGGAAAATTGTATTTCTTATAGGGATGTATAGCTTAGAGATATAATAGTGGTTCAATAAAATTTGGTTTAATATTACAACATTCATCCTGAGGAGGAGTCTAACTTTGATGGGAAATTTTATGGATAAGATAATGTGGGTGTACAATCCATGGGGAAATGTAAGAAACACAATTTGAATGAATAAATACAAGGGGATATAGGTAAATTTTAGTGTTTAGAAAATAGTTTCTCTAGAATAAAAGTTTTATATTTGAGGTATAAAAATGTATAAATTGATACAATCATATCTTAATTGATCTCTTATTTTCTACACTAATCATTCCTCATTTTGATGGAAAGTGATAGTTGATTTATTCCAATAACTTTTGTGTTTCTGATAAAATTTTACTATGGCAATTTGATATAATTTATATTTCAAGAAATTCAAACATTGGATAATGTTTGAATAAATTTTATATAACATATTTATTTTGAAATCGTTAAAAAATTTGGAGTTATATATTACAAGTGAAGAGGTGTTTTGAAGTGGTTTTTTTGTTGTCAACAATATTTGGCTTGGGTTTAAGCTTTAGTCAATATTAGAATAGGATTAATGTGTTTTGTAGTTGGTTTCGTAATGGAATAGAAAATCAAAATTCTAATATATTTTTCATGTCTTTAAGAAGGTTATTTAAGAAAAAATAAGAGAGAAATTGGAGATTCATGCTATGTTCTAACATACAATAATCTTTCATTACACAATGAAGACAAAAGATTGGTATTAGGATGGTTGACAATATCATTTTGTGAAGTGAGACTCCACACTATAACAATAATACTCTAAATATGAGAGGGAACAATCATTATAAATAAAAAATATCAATTCATAATGAGGTAATGATCTAAAAATGATAAAGGAATTTTCCTAACAAAATAGTAGGTTATTGAATATAGGTTTAGTTCTAGATTATAATGGTTGCAGTGGATTAAAAAACAATGTATTATGTTATGCTACAATAGTTTTCTAGATGGAAAATTTTTAGGATATTGACCCCATGATATTATAACTTCAAATTCAAATATATCATATGATATTTTTTAGAGTTGTAGAGAAAAGGTGTGTCATACCATTTTCAAGAGTGTCACACATCAAACTTATTAAATTTGAAGTATGAAATGAAACAAATTTGACTGTCACACCATGTTATACCAATTATATTGATTAAAATTACTTATGATGGGAAAATTATGTTCTTGATTTTCACTTATTTAAACCTTAAAATCCCTTATCAAACAATTCATTTTATTTTATTGTCTTTTAGATTAAAATTTATATGAAATATAAAATATTTTAAATTTTAAAGAATTTTTTTAAAAATATTTGTGGACTCCAAGTTAACCCCACAGTCTAATCTATCAACATATAATGAAAGCCTACTAATTTATTAAGATCAATTTTCTAGAGATATTTGTGGATGAGTATAACTAGATTATACTAATTCACTACAAAATACAAGATATTTTATTAGGATATTTACAATAAGGCCTCTCATGCCCTAATAACCACAATTTGTATAAGATGTTTTCACAAAAAAATTATATAAAGATTTTAGAATTTTTAAACAATTGGGGAAATAAGAAATTCTATAGAACCATAATTCATTACAGATGAATCACCTTTATAAAAGATATAAACACACTAGTAACATTTCTAAAAGATTCAATGTCATTATATAATATTTAAAAACACAGAAAATATCCCCCTTTATTTTCTTTCTCTTTAATTGGAAATAATATAGAACACAAATATTATAACCACTAATGATCTAATACCCACTATTTAAAATTAGTTCATGAAAATTCTGTAGCATCATCTATATATATCTTCACAGTTGTGATGGAATATTTAATAACTAATTCAAATATGATCAATTAGATGATTTTATATGATCTTATCCTTGTAAATAAGTAACGCCATATATGTAATAAATAGATTTGATATTTTATAATTATAAGTTAAAATAAAATCAGTCTTGATTCTCCTAAAATGTTTTCCTTAATAATAAATCATTTTAATGTTGAGGAAATATTATTCACATAAATCTGTAAAAAATCCCCCAGAAAATATTTTAAAATTTTAACTACATATGATTAAAAATAATTTGTGTCATTATGTAATATAAATCTCAGAACAAATAATCTCTGTCAGAATAACTAAAGTATTTTGATGTCAATGTAATAATAAATATGTTTTTCGATATTTCATATGAATACTTAATTATTCAAAAAATGTTAAAATATAAATATTAAAATATTCAAAAGAAACTAGACTCTATAAAATATCAATTATATAAGAATAAATTGAAATACATATATCTATTGTATGAATAAACACATGTTGTATATATTTTTAATTTTACCGATTTCCATCATGTAAGAATAAAATTGTCTTCCATATTTTACATGAGAATAACTAATAGAAATATAATGGGTTTTTACTTTGAGAAGTCCTGTATATACAAATAATTTATAACTTTCAATTATTATGTTAAAATAACTTATTACTACATGAGATTTTTTACTTTTAGAAATACAATTTTAGGAGTACCATTTGAATTATACTTATCTTTTATGATTAAAACCACTATTATACAAGTTTAAATAATTGTGATTTTTTTCAAATTAATTCACGTATGAAAATATAAATATAAATTGAAGTATAGAAAATCACAGTTAATGAATCATTAACTTTTCAATTAAATCAAACTTTAATCAATAGAAAAATGAACAAAGTATTCTGTGAGCATAAAAAACCTATGATTTATTTGAGCACAAAAAAATTGACCTATAATATTCCCACTTTGGATGATCAAAAAACCCATGAAATTAAAAAAAAATTCTATAAATGATTTAATATAAAAAAACTCATAAGTATATATAAATAAATGAAATAATGAATGTTAAATTTGTGTTATTCAATATATCCTCCCTCATTTTTTGATAAAAAAGAGAGTACATTGAATATGTTATTAAATAATGAATTTTTAACATGAAATATAAAAGTATGGGAATAAATTTTTTCTTATATGGTTTTAAAAGATATGTTTTTTGGAGGTGGTGAATTTATGGATTAAAAAATATAAATAAAAGAATGTAGTCCAGAACAAAAATGTAATCATGATCACAAAGAATTTAATATTTTTTTCAGATCATAAGGAACCTACACATAATCTTAAAACCCCTCTACTCAATGAGAGTAGTGGCACACACTATAATACGTGAATCTTTTTTGGGGGTCACAACTCATTACTACATGCATTATTACTCTAATCACCACCACATGACACTCTTAACTTTTAATGGGTATTAAAAACCCAATTCAACCATTATTTATTTGTGGAATCATAACCAAACCAAAATTCATTTTTATAGTGGAAGAATAAAAAATATAGAATTATATATTTTATATAGTAATAGAAAATATTATTGGGAATTTGTGATGTAAAATAATAAAATAGTTATATATTTAAATTTGTGAAAAAATTTAAAAATAGAACATAATAAAACAAGTAAGTCAATAAAACATATGTAATTTTAAAAATTATTACAGTTTGATCCTATTCAAAAATTATTTCCAACAAAATGATGTTTTCATAGTTTACTACTGTTATAGACATTCATGATCACAATTCCTAAACACACATCTCATTTATCGGGTTCCCTAGATTTTTGTTAACAAACTAATTCCTCAATAGTCTAATCATGAGATTTCAAAACATTTGATAAATGATTAGATTTATCATATTTTACAAAATATTAAGTATTAATTTTAACATAATGATAGTTTCCAAAATCCAAAATTGATATTCTTCCATTAGATATTCTCAATATAACAAAAAGGTTTCTTTGAAAAAAAGGTGTGAGGGAAATATATAAAATATTCCAGAATGCATTGAATATATCACTGGAAAGAATTTAATTCATATACTTTAATACAAAAATATTGTAAATTGTAATATCATAATAATAAAAACACTAAACATGTAATAAAAACTCAACAACACATGGAATCCCATATGACTAAAAAACCAAAAAATGAAAAATTTGATACATACTAGAAAAATAGAATATTTATAAGAGTCTTAAGAAAAGCATGTAAGGTTCTTTTTAAATTTCATAACGGTATTTAAAAAAATATAAGATTTATTACTAATAGTTATCATCATTTTATATGAGTCATAAAATTTACCAAAATCTTCAAATGGTGAGTAAAAAACAAATTTAAGTGTTAATTTGAAAATTTATGATTCCTTATACTTTTTGAAATTTTCAAATAGATATAAAATATAAGATATTCTATGATGAGACTGTTATTTTAATTTTTTTTAAAATTTAAAAATAAATTAAATGTTAAACCTAATAAATTTACTAATATGTGCATGTTTTTACACTTTAAAAAATTCCAAAGCTTCAATACAAAAAATATTTAAATGAATGGAAGACAATATATAATATTTAATACATAGTGAAATTATTTTAGAATGAAATATATAATATATTTAGTATTCAATAATGATCTATAATATATTTAAATTACAGAAGAATCATATAAATTATATTATACATAGAAATAATATTTATAATAATAGATAGAGAAAATAAATCACATTCATAATCATTCTAAAATAAAATTAAATATGTATAAAAAATATAAGAGATGGTTTTTTAATTATAAAATCAAAATGATAAGTGGGAATTGAGCCACACCAAAAGCCTCGCCTTTTTTGATAATTTCAAAATGAACAGATTGGTATTCTCTCCATTTTTTCAATAATGATAAATTTAAAACCAACTAATATAACTTATTCTCTAAAACAAAAAACACTATCCCCCTTTCAAAATTACTCTTTCCCAAAAAACATAATAAAATTATGTATGCTAAAACTGAAATTAATAAATATTTTATTCTTCCCTAAACTAATTCAAACTTAAATAAAATAACTAAACTATTAAATATAAACACCTTTTAAAAAATTATATAACATAATAAATAATGAAATAATAAAACAGTAATAACTTCCCTGAAAATCAAGATTTTCCTTATTTGAAATTTATATATTAATAAATATCCAAACTTTCAAACTTCTCATATAGACACAAATATGACAATATTATAATGTTATAATAAAAATAGTTACATATAATAACTATTAATAAACAATGGTATATAAATATTCAACATGTACACATGCTAGGTTTAAAAATTATGAACATCCATTATTCCATGATTAAAATAAATCATCCAAAACACCACAATATCAACTTGATTAGTAAAAATATATTCCAACTAAACATCCATAAAAACATATTAAAAATTTATATCTTCTTTTTAAACCCAACATTTAATAAAATGGTATTTTATATTAATAGGATATGTTCAGGAATGATGTAATGGACGTATAGAAATATAAATAATAAAATAATACTAACACACAATATGTATACATACAAAAATAATATAAAAATATAATAAATAATACAAATTCCATAAAAATTACACACAACATATAGTGAAAATAGTATATTAATATTCAGCTATAGAAAAATAAATTTATGATTATTTATTTGAACTCAAAAAAATTAAACTCTTACCTAGAAAGTGAAACATATGTGAGGTAATATTTCTATAAATTCTAAATCTTAATAAACAATAATCTAAATAACTAAAAAAACAAAATTATTTATTCTATATGTAATATAAATTGATATTTATTATACCTTTATCTTAACTTATAAATCTCTTTACATATTTCAAGTTAGTTTACATTGGGTATAGGTTGAGATATATCTCACAAAAAAATACGAAACACTATCTCTAGTGTACTAGTAGTTAAATACTATAGAATTCCAATAATTCACCTAAAAAATTGGTATCAACAAATTTACTAGATGTATTGGCATCTAATATTCTAGAATACCACATAGTGTATATAAACTTTTTTAAGTATCAAGTTCAAATATCTTAACTAAATATTTATCATATTTAGCTTGATTTAAAAATATTATACCATCTATTTGACATATATGAAGACCAAAAAATAATTTGAAATCTACCATAGGACTCATGTCATATTCATTTAATAAAAAATAAAATTTACTTACAATGAAATTCACTAGATGGTTCATGAATGATATCACATATATAATTATATAAAACTAAAATATATAGGGAATAATTAATAATAAAAAGTATAGGGAAAATTTTACCTTTAAAAAACTTTCTTCAACAGAATTTAATTTATCCTTCCATAAAAAGCTCCAGTGTCTTATTTCAATCTATATAAAGCATTAGAATGCTGAAAAAAATGATCCAGTTTATTCTAATTTTCAAAATTAGGTTGTTATTTTACATAATTAGTTTTGAAATTAATCCATTAAGAAAATATAGTTTTATATTCATTTGATAAATCATTTATACATTATGTGATGTATGTGCCATTAACATTTCAATAAATTGAATTCTTGTAACATGTGAAAATATTTCATCATAATCAATTCATTCTTATTGATAAAATCCTTGAGAATTAGTCTATCATTATTTAATAAAATTAGTCTATATTTTTTAAATTTATTTCTCAAAAACCATTTCTTTCCAACAATCTATTTATATTTTTATGATTTGACTAATTTTCAAACATCATTCATAGAAAATCAGTTACTCTCTTATTGTATAATTAAAATACATCAATAATATTTTTTTAAAAAATATCAACTAGAACAACCTATTAACTAAAGGAATCATTAAACCAAATGTCGCATAAATAAAACTTTGTTAGAAATATAGAATCTAAATTACAAATAATTTATTAAATATGGTGATCTCTAAGAGTTTTCCAAACTTTTTGAGGATTAGGTATATCCTCCAACTCAATAGGTGAATTATCCTATTTTATTTCTATAAAAATAAATTTATTGAAACTTTATTATATCTGATATTCATTTAAAATAGTTTTCATTGAATTATTTGTATTAAATTTCTCATGAATTTATTCTTTAGTAATCATAGTCATTTTTTAATAAATTAAATATGATTTACTCACATTCAAAAAACTTATAAATATTCCTCCAAATGAATTTTCTTTAAATTTATCACAATAATACTTATAATTTGGTTTAGAAACATTACATCAAAAAGCATTAAAATATACAAATTTAGGATTATTTTCTTTCTTAAATTCATAAGGGTTCTTGTAATGAATTGTTATAACAGTAATGCTATTTTAAATTTAACAATATTTAGGAATTTTATCATCCAAAAAGAAATTAGTTAAATTGAACTCATGTAATAAAAATATATCTATTTCTTAATTAGTTATATTATTTCTAAAAACTACTTTTTTATGCTTAGGTGATCTAATTGTTGATTAATTATGAAAATCAAAAATTTATTCACAAAAAATTTAAATATTAAAATTCTATAATTATACTCTTCTATCAATTTGAGTAGTTAAAATCAAGAACCATTTCTCATTTCGAACTATCTTAAAATAGGTAGAAAAGTTTAATAATTCTTTAATTTTATATGATAGAATATAAACCCATGTGAATCTACTAAAATCATCAATAATAAAAAGGGAATATTTCTTACCACCAAGGATTTATATTTAAACTGGGATAAATAACTCTAAATGAAATAGTTGTAACATCATTAATTGGTCTAAATTACTCATTAAACTTTTTTCCTTTCACGTATGAATCACGTAGATCATTTTTTTCACATTAGGATTCGGTACCTGTATAACATGTTGATGTTTTGAAAGCATTTTAAGAAATATTATGTTCACATAACCAAGACTCCCATTCCATAAAATATCATATATCTATACAATATTAAAAACATAACATTTTGATCCATTGACATAGAAAAATCAATATAATAAATATTATCTTCTCTATAATCTTAAAACAATATAAAATAATCTTTAAAAATATTGAATTTGTCATTTAGAAATTGAAAATACATTCCATCATCACATAATTGAGAAATACTAATCATATTATGCTTTAAACAATCAATATATAAATCTTTTGAACATTCATAATGTTATAAATACATACTTTACTAAAACCTTTAGCTTTACTTTTTGAAATATCTCTAAACGACAAAATGCCTCCATAACTTCTATTGTATTATATAAAATTTGATGTATCTTCATTTATATTCCTAGATCATCTATTTTCCATACAGTAAATCACAATCTTGATATTTTAGAACATATTTCCTAAAAAATCATGTATAATAAAACGTTAATATGCATGAAACTTTGTGTCCAGATGGACTAATAACATAATTTTGAAGGAATTGAAATAGATTTCAAACATGAAATAGTAGAAAATATGGATGATAAATATTATAAAATATAATATTTAATTTGTCCCAATCGTTATGTAAAATAAAATGACCAATCTATTTCATAATACCTCTTCATTCGTCATCTAAATTATGTAATAGTAGACATCATTACTTTAGAGTTGTTAAAAAATAATTTTTTACTCATTTTAGGTAGTTTTATTTCATATCAAACATCAATTTTATTTATATTCACATTATTCATAGACACCATGTAATCAAAACATTCATTACCTAGAATAAAAATAGACATATTTTCAATTAAGCTTTTAATTTCATTCTTAAGCCTTTAATTCTCATTTTTGATCATCCTTTTGATAATATTTTTGGATATTCTATTGAAACTCTCCTCTATTTTCATGTCTTTGTACACTCTTTTTAATATCTAAGAAACTTTATCCTTTTATCCTATCCAAATTTTAGACTTATATGAGTAATAATATGTATCTATATTTGATTTTAATTCTACACCTTCCACTTTTTTATTCACAACATAAGTAATGTTATTCAATTACATTTTATATTTTAGAAGAGATATAATTAGTTTATCTAGAATATACCCTTTTAAATACATAATTTCATCAATTAAATCTTTTTTATGATCCAAATATTGGATATAGATCTCAAAACTGATTCAATAATAAAATTATTGACCAAGTATATAAGAAGATTAAAAATTATATATAAAATACCTGTGAACCAATGGAGAAGAATATTAACAAATTCTCCTTATCCTATATTGATGTCATAACATTTTTCTCTCAACAAATAAATTTTGTTTTCATTTATTTTTTATTCCCATGTAGGTGACTTAGAAAATTATTCATATATCTTGAGTATCTATAAAAGTAGATAATCATGACATTAGAATGTGCAATTCGAAGAAGCTTGAGGTAAGTTTCCACTTGATATTTACAATATCTATCATCATTACTATAAAAATAATATGGCATTTTCAGAATACATCAATCATTTTGATCAAAAATCTCCATATATAATTTAATATTCCACTTCGATAGTCGAGTCTTGAATAATGGTTAGTAATAACATTTATCCAAAAAAGTTCCCATTATTTGATAAAAATAGTATGTTATTAGGTAAAGGAAAAAATGTGGAAAAATATTAAATTGGATATGATTAGATAAAATTCGTTTTCCAAGATTAACACAGATGTGATTGTCCAGAGGGGGGGGGGGCTGGGTTGAAAAAGTAAGAAATTAAAATAAAATAAAGCATTTCTTGTTATAAAAGTAAAAATGAAAAAAACTATTTTTTATTTTAATTTTGATCATAGAGACCATATATATAATATTAAATTCACTACTAAATTATATAAATTAAATATTTATACAACCTTACTTTTTTGGTTGATTCAAATATATTTAAAACATTAATTTTTAGTAAAATCACAACCACACGACACTCTTGACATTTAATGGGGCTTCAAAACTAGATACAACCATCCTTTTACAAGTGGAAATACAACCACACATAAATTGAATTTAATAATAGAGGTAAAACTAATATAGAAAGAATAATTCTATAGATTTATAACCAACAATATTAGTATAAAACTCTATTTTCATATGGTTATTTCAAATTCAATTGATATTTGAATTTTCAAATTAGTGGTCAGGTAATTTTTTGAACAAAGATTCATAATTGATTTATATGTTTTTAGGTACATAAAATTTATGTTTTAGGATAAGGAATGGAGTTTGAGGGATGTCATCGGGGCTTGAAAGGTTCCGTGGAAGGGTTGGAGTGGCTGTTTTAGCCTTGGTTACTGTATTCCACTGACTTTCTAGTGGCTGTAGACAATATCATAGTGGGAATATATAACCAATAGCTAGCATGAAGGAACATGAAATGGAAAAATTACATTTATTCTCCCATGTTTTAGTGAGGTGAATCCCCCATCATTTCTTTTTCTACAATGCAAAAAAATTTAGTTCCCCCCCCTTCCCTCTTTATTCACACCCTATCAAGGGGGTGTTCTTCATGGAATTTTACAATAGTTTTGGGCATGCCTTCACCTCAATTGATCTCCACATTCACTCTCCCTATCCAATTTAAATTTTTCGTTTTTAGGTGTATACCGTTAGTTTTGATTCCCTAAGAGAATGGTGGAATCATACAACTCTAATGGGGCTTTCACTCGGTGAAAGAATAGGGTGACTCAAGGCACCATCTACACTTGACGACTCATTTTTTGGTTGAGGTACATTTCATTATAAATTTATCATATTTTTTTAATTAAAATTAAATTTAAATTTCCAGTTTTGGAAATTTATATTGTGTATTTAACAAATAATAGGTTCGAAGTTGTGAAATGGACCCTTGTGGTGCCGTTGGAAATGGTTTCTGTGTGGTATGATGACTGATTGAGTTATTTGGTATTATGAAAAATCAGAAAGTAATTAATTAATTAATTGTAAATATTAGAATTAATTTGTAATTGTTGTTTGGTTGGAGTTTGTGGATCATGATATTTATATGATTCTAGTTAATTTAGGATGAGCCTATTTGGGATTTAATAGGCATTTATAGAAACTATCTTACCATGGTGATAAATTTTAAAAGTATCTGTAAAAGGAATGCATCCTCTCTTACTTGTATTATAGAATTTATGTTTATTTTTGTGTTTTTGTGAGTTCTTTGGCATGTGAATGGGGACATTCATATGGATAATAAAAATAAAAAGGTGTTATTTTATTAAAATAATAAATTTAATTTAAAATCTATGATTTCTTAGTGCCACAAATAACCCTTATGTAGTAGCTGGTACCCTCGACTGCCAATGGTAAGTATAAGACTATTGAGACATGAGCTATCCCTATAACTCAGGAGAGGTGAGGCCAGACCTGAAAAGTTCTATTATCACACTATTAAGGGTTTATGACCCCCTTTATGATGAGGGTTAGTATGTGATTAGTATACTTTGACTAGGTAGGTATTAGGTTGCACTAAAATATTTGGATTTTTTTGGTATCATTAATAAGTGGGAGGGATGAGTGATCCTCTACAATCTTTTATAACCAGGACTAAGTGGGAATACCTTAGGGAAACACGGATCGAGTTGGGTTATTGAACCGACCTTTAGGGACTTTAAGAACTCAGATAGTCCCTTGGAAATCTCTTGATTGATTCTTATATGGTGAGATCCTATGCAGTTGGTGAGTCCTCGCTACCGTTCAAATGATTCCATTGAACGTGAAGTTCTTAGAATTTCATATTTTAACATGAATGACTGAGTTGAGATTAAATAATCCAATTAGAGTGCCTATATTCGATGTGACTATAGGGTATTAGTGGGTTCCCCATAATAAATAGACACTAAGTGGTTATGTTGGGAATGTGATGAGATTATCTCAAGAGTCGCCATAGAGTCTAGATCTATGAGTTGAGCCAATCTAGGTTATTATGAGAACTTTAGAGATCCACAAATGGGTATGTATGGAGGTTTAGACATATGGAAACCTATTTTTATTACTTTTAAATAGGTGTTTCATATAGTATATTAGATAGGGAATCATGATGAATAAAGAAACTCCCAAGGGTGGTGGTGGTGGGGTTTGAAATTCTAATAAGGAATACACACCTAGTCAAGAACTCCAATAGGGGGGAGGGGTCAATGGTGCTACTAGTTAGGATACCAAAGATTTTGAGATGGGGTGTATCACGGCGGACTATAGAATGCTAGCAATGTGGCAGCCTTATGGTGGGTACTCGGATTCTATGATCTGTCAAGGGATTACTATTTTATAATGTATGACATGTTTGGGATACCATGGTGCGATTGGATCTAGGTTTTTGATACTGATAGGCTAATTCCTAGAGGAGAAAACTCTAATAGGGGAGGTTTGTGATATATATGGGCTTATAAAATATATGAGAAAACTCCTATATGGGAGGTATATGATTTTTTAGGGGCTTATACCCAGGATAAGAAAACTCCCCTAGGGTATCATCAAGTGCTTAAGATGATGGAACACCCAAAAGGGAAGTTTTTGATAACTAAATCGGTATATTCTCGATGGTGGTTTGTGATACTACTGCTGGAATGATTAAATGATGTTTTCAACGTCACCCAAACACTAGACAAATCTGGCATAATTAATCAAGGCCACAAAATTATGGATTGAAAATTCAATATTTTTTATTTGAGGTGAGAATGTTACAATATTATATCAATACATATAATGGTTAGTATAAGACCATGTTGGTGGTTCCCTAATGAGTATTTTACTCACATGCTGCTTGCTCTACCACTACACAGGGGTACATGAGCAGTTGTTCACTAAGTTGTAGGTATGGGTTGGGATGGGTCTTAGGTTATCATGATTAAGAGGAATGACTATGAAATGTACATGGAATGCAAGATGTGGTGAGTCTCATAGATTTAATAGTGGAACATTTTGTTTTATTTATTTTATTTCAGGTTTGTGTATGTTACTAGGCCATTGGTAAGTCAATGTATGTATGAATTGTATGTTCAAGACGTTATGGAGTTTTATTGATTTAATATGGTCATTTAATATTAATCTTAATCTTATTTATTTAGTTAATTATTTTATGTCTTTAATTTGGTTATTTTTTTATTGTGGACTCAGATATGGGGGTATAATGTCTATATGATAATCCCTAGACCCTCACATCTCATTGGAATCCTATAGTGTATGGTCTTATATACTTGGGGTACACTGGAGAACACTAGTTGGGGAACCAGTCATTGGTCCGATGAGTTGGGACATTAAATTATTATTTTTCTGAGGTAAAACCATAAACCTGTTACAGATGTAAAATTTGGAAAAATTTATAAAAAATTCAACTCAATAAATCTTGAAACAAAATAGAACAACTAGAATTATAATAGTTATTAAATATCGATCACATTTAGTAATTATTTCCAACACAATAAATCATTAATAGTAGGTTGTATAAGGTGACAGTCCCGATAACAATTCTTAATCACATAGCTCATTATACTAGTTTAGTTGATCTTTATTTATAAAAGAAATTTCAAATAGTAAATCTATATTATTTATAAATAATTTTTCAATATTTAGATCTTCCTAGGTTTCCAAAATATGAGGTATCCATTGTAACTTCAAGAAAATTTCCATAATTAAGTACTACGTGTCTTCCTTTAAATCTCCATGAAATAATAAAAAAGTTTTAGAGGAAATAAGTCCCAAATAAAATATATAAAATATTCAACAACATGAGAAATATATCATCTGAAAAACATCAATCCATATATTCTAATATAAAAATATCATAAATGATGATATCCTTAAATTTTTAAACATTGGAAAAAAATAATGAAAACTCTACAACATAGGGAATTTTCCAAGAGTAAATAACTAAAAACATAATAGTTAATCTAAACTAAAAAAAGTATGACTCATTAGAAGAGTTTATAAGGGTGTTTTAAAATTTCATAAGGGAGATTAGTAAAAATATAATAGCCATTAATAAAAATATAAGGGTCATCATTATTTCATAAGATTCATACATTTTTCCAAAATCATGAAATGTAGAGTAAAATAGATAATTTAAGGGTAAATATGAAAACATAATGGTCGATATAAAAATGTTAAGGTATTATATTTAGTGAATGTTTTGAATAGATTGAAAATGTAAAATTATTTGATGTGTAATATATTTTAATTTTCTAAAAAATATGTAAGGAATTTAGTTCAACAGGTTAGAAATTTTCTATGATGCATAAACCTTTACTCTTAGATTGAAATATAAAAACATAAAAAAGAAATATATTTAAATAAAAGAAACAAAAAACATAATATTTAACCATAATAGAAATTCATAAAACATAAAATACACAAACTATATTGCTTTGATGAATGATACATAATATATTTAACTTATAGAGGAATCATATGTAATATATTATTCTATGAAAACATAAAACAATATAAGAATAAGAAAAATTGATATAGAATATCCATCAGAGTTAAAATCATTCTAAAAAAAGATTAAATTAGTGTAAATACAAAAGAGAATATTTTGAAATTACCAATATAAAAAGGTAAGAGGAAAAGGATCCCATCCAATAATAACAATGAAGAAAATTGAAACTTGTCATTGAATTATATTACAAATTGATTAATATACATATAAATAGTAAAAAACATGCAGGAAAGAACATGTATATCTAGTTAAATGAAAAAACATCCAAAATTATTAAATATAAAATTAGTTAGCCTTAGGATTATATTCTTCAAGGTTGGATGGTTTAGGTTCTGTGGGTTTAGGCATTTGGTAATAATTAACACTTGGTGCGATTATCATGGGTTTCATGTCAGGTATGTCATTAAAAACCAATTGATTATGATGTATTGTAAAAAATATATTCTCTATCCATAAGTAGGATCTTGTATATAATAATCCTAAAAATATAGTTGAGGTATTATAATTTTTTATAGTGATCTGGATTTAGTATCATGTACAGAAGTTAAAATTCATTAAATATTACCCTTTCAAATTCCCATATCCTTTAAGTAATTTGAGTTTCAATAAATTTTAAAAAAACATTCTACAAAGGATCTAATTCTTTGAGCCTTTGTTTCTATAAAATAGTTCTGTGAAATAGATATAACATCATATCAGTAATACTAATATCACCATCACCCTCTAATTATTTATTTTATACAAATATTATATCATGAGGATATTGAAAAAGTTATGTAATATCAATAGAATTAAATGAAATTTCTTTTCCATTCCTTATATTCTTCAAACAATCCTTGGTACACCAAAATATAAAATCACAATTTTTATAAAATTCTCTATCCCCAACTTCATAAATAAAAATCATCATTCTTTAATCAAACATTAAATCACACTTCAAAAAACAAAAATATTTCTATAATATATTATTTTACATATTTTTCAAATAAAAATCGATAGCCTTACCAAGAAGTATATTTCTTTTTGAATCATTCTTTTTCTTCCATAGTAGAAATAAAGGATTCTAAAGATTAAGATCACTATGTATTCTCAATTCCACCAATAACAATAAATGAAATAAAATAGGGATTAGTTTCTAAGAAAAGGGAATTTTAAATAGGTTTTTAATGAGTTAAACATTAATCCAAGGAACAATTGTTCTATAGAAAAAATTATATAGCATTTGAAGAATAGAATTCACCATTAAAAAGTTATATACATAAATTATTTAAAATTATGAATAAAGTATGTAACAATGGAAAACATTACTCATAATTGATAAAAATATACCAATACATAGATAATATCAACATTTTATTAAAATTACCTAGAAAAAAGACTAATCATACATAATAAATTTCTTAAGATTAAACAGGTATGAAAAAATGATATGTAATCATAAAAAATAACATCACATAAGATAAATAAAAAATATTTCTGAAAATGTATGATTAAATAAGAAATTAAAAAGGTCATGTAGGATGAAATAAGTGACGAGAAAATGAAAAAAATAGATTAAAAAACCTTGAAAACAAAACTTAGGGAGAAAAAATTCACATTGAAACAAACAATCCCAAATTACCCTTAATAAAATGAAACAGATTACGAGGGTACAAACCAGATTCACAACAATCATGCCAAAAAACATAGAAATCTAGGTTTCTATTCATGAAAATTCTACAATAGATCAAATATCACAAACCCAAAGCCTCACCATGAACAAATGCACCGGGAAGATATGGCTTATAGGGAAGGAATAGAAGGATAGAGAAGAGTTTAGAGTTGGCAGGGCTGACCAGGGAGAAGAAAATATTGGCTGAATCACAAAACACAATCTATAGAAACATCAACAGGAAGGTAATGACCATTAGGCAGTAAGATAATCACCAGGCGATTTAAGAAAAACTGATAAAGCTAACGCACCAAAGGAAAACATCCACGAGAATGAATCATAAAACCTCAACCAGACAAAATACTTCAAATAGAGACTGAATCAACGGATGAAACCAGTCTCATTGAACATAAAATATCTAAAAATAAACCACTAAAAACCCAAATCACTGGATCTTATTTCTAAAAAAATAGAATGGGGTTTTATCACAATCATTAATGTGATAAAAGTGGTGGGAACAAATCCTTTTGTATTTTTTTAGAAATACCCAAATGTTATCTTTCAAATGAATGTGTCAATGTGAGTATTCTCTCTCCCCTTCACTTATTTAACTTTAATTACAATTTATTTTGACACAAGTTCATTTAACATATGATCAGTGCATCCATCATCTAAATTGACAACATGGATAATTTCTCAAGCATGTCATTCACTACTATGATTCCACACCAATTCTCCAGGCACCATCACGTCAACCAATCTATATTAAATTTGGAGCTCTCTTTCATCATGTTGATCATCATTGACAACTACATTAATATTTTTTGAAAAAAATACAAAACATACACAAATGTGGTCCCAACAACCTCCCCCTTGGAATTTTTTAGAAATACATAAAGTTATCCTTAAAATGAATGTGTCAATGTGATTATTCTCTCTCACCTTCACTTATTTAACTTTCATTTAACTTTCTCCCCCTTATTAAAAATAAATAAAATGTTCATGGGAAATGCTTATCAATCCATTCTAATGTAATTTTCCATCAATAATTTAACTCTAAGTCTACTTGAACTTTTCTTGGTGTAGAAAATAGGAGGATCTGATTTGGACAACAGTGTTTTCCATTACCCACTAATATGATACCTTATGAGATAAGATCAAATGTACTTGTCTTCAAGGGTGTTTTACTTTCAATACAGGATGAGAAAATTAAATGTGATGTGAAATTATTTACATGAAACTCCAGTAATCACTTCAACAAATGGATCAAAAACATTCAGCTGTAATAGGTAGGATAAGTGACTTTGGGGAACTTCCATTCTTCTTATGCCACTGATTGATTTAGTTACTTCCCCGTTGTATAATGATCTTAATATTGTGTAACAAAGGTTAAGAGATTTTGAAATTACATACCCTAGTAAATGAAATGATCTTCAAATTATTTTCCAAGTCATTAAATTTGATACCAAATGAAGTTGATACTAATTGAAATAATAACTCTACCAGCTTCTTCATTTGTCTCCCCCTCAAGAGAAACACTAATAATCATTTTAATCAATATTTATCCTTAATTGTGTTTTTATTTTAATACAAATTCATTAATCATCCAAGTATTTTAACTTGTTAAACTTTTCTACCATGTATTGACAATACTCACATCTTCTCATGTTCTCCTCCTGAGAGTCTTCTTCACCTTCAATTCCTGATATTAGAAGCCCAAATACAACCCCCAAAAATATTTAAGGGAATTAGGGGGATCCAAATTGATTCCACAACATAGAAAACACAATTGAGTTAGGTTTCTCAACCAAGATTCTCCATTTTCTACACACCTCACACTTCCACAGTTGAACTTCATTTATGATTGTGGTTGTGTGGATATTATCTTTTATTCCATTTCTTTATGTGTGATCATTCTTTATTCAAGATATATCAATCCACTAGTATCTATTTCTATAACATTCATCTTCTTGAGTAATTATTCTTGATATGGAATCAATGCAATAAAATTTCTAACCATGTGACCATCCTTGTTGCCCCTCACACACAGACTGTTCTTTACTTCATGTGGAATATTATTTTTTTCTTTTTTCACTAGCCTTAGATTGTGAATATTTATTTTTCCTCATTCATTCTGAATCTTCTAGCTGGATAACCAGTAAGTCATTAGGAACTGATTTATCAAGACTAGATCTTCCAAATGGTTTCTTCTGAGTGTCATCATTCTTTGATGTTCTTTTGGATAAACAACCCTTGAACTTTGTTGCCTTAGAATCCCTTATCTACCCACCTTTACTTCTTGAAACCTTCATTGAATAATTTTTTTAAAACATTCTTATGATTACATACAAAGTATTCTTCTTCATTCCGATAGAGATTTGGTGGTCGCCTTTTCTTATCATCTTTGAATACATATTGAGATAGAAATTCACTAACCATGTGACCACTACCATTGCAAACATCACAAATGCTGTCAAGAATTCCAAATCTGTTTTCAGTATACAGATTCTTCCAGACCATTGGATGTTTTTTCTTACTCTCTAGGTTTTACCCATTTGATACATAATCTCTATATACTTTTTCATTTAAAGGATTGTACCAACAATCAAATGAACAATGACCAAATCTATTGTAGAAGCAACATTGACCCAAAAATATTGACTTCTTGATATCTTCTGTATTGGATTGTTGGTATTTCTTCTTGATGTGTTTTTATCTGTATAGGGATTCATTTAACAACCTATTATTCCTATACACCATATTAATGGTGGTAGGTTTCTTATAACCTTTCTTCATCCATAGTTGTTTAGAATTTTTCATCCTACCTTCACTTTTAATATATATAGTCTTAGATACAATATTACAAGAGGATATGGATTGTACATTTACATTCTCATCTTTTTGGTGATAGATCATTGAATGAGGTCATGATATTATTATAAAATGTTGGATTTCTTTTAATAGTATAATCTTATAATGAGCATTGAGTACTAGAATCAATTTCTCCATATTTTGTGAGGTGCCAATATGTGTTTTCTTAAGATTAGTCAGCCGATCTTCCAATTCTAGACATTTCATATTAAGGATGACTTGCAGATCTACAATGATGATCATATTCTATTCACAAACCTTCTTCATTCCTTCAAATTTATCCTCATGTGAATTCACATTGTTTTGTAACAAAGAGTCATGTTCATTGTACTTTATGGAATTGTTTTCCAAATGTAAACCCTAGACCTCAGCTCTCTTTCCCATCTCATTTTTATGTTCATAGAACTTATCAAACAATGTATTATTGACTCTATCTTTCTCCTCAACTTATTTGATCCATTTTGACGAACTTATTTCAAAATCCCTCTTTGTTTCTTCATAGGCTCCAACCTCTCTTGAGAGATTTAGACATTCAACAATTTTTTCTTGTAACCCTTTATCCAAAACATCATTTTCTTCTTCTAATTGGGTGATATCGTCCTAAATTCATTGAAATACTCCACAGATAAGGCATGAACATTCTCTATGGATATCATGAAGAATTAATCTTACTATTTCAACTAATAATTCTTAAGAGGTTGTAAATTGATCATCACCACGTGTGCAATAATTTTCAATAAGTTAATAATTTTTTAATGTACTAACACATACCTACTGATCATTTTATGTAAGAAGGATATCCATCTTATTTAAGGAAACTTGATCCAGCCACTCATTAAAATCCATATCTGATATGTCGTCATTTTTAGCAAAATGTGGATAACCTGATACATCCTCTTCTTTAGATTAGAGGGAAATATTCTTCAACTTTATCTTCTCTTTATTTTTTTCATTCATCATTGTCTTGGTAGGTATATAATTTTGATCATAGGTAAATTAATATTCTCCAACAAATCTCTTCATTTTTGATTCAGGAAAGTAACTCAAGTATTCAAAAGAGAATATCTTCAATGTAGAGAATCCAAAAGAGTTGAACCTCTCTTTGATATCAATTGAGAGGACCAGTTTGGGACATACCTAAGACTGAGGGGGGGGGGGGGGGGTTGAATCAGTGCTAGGGACTTTTTAAACTAATTATATCATTTTTTCCCTATTCCTAATGAACTATTAGCATCTTGATTATATTATTTTTTTTCCCTATCCCATATAATAATAAAAAGTTGTAATAATATGCACACACTATTTTTACATGGTTCACTAATCAATAAGAGTAGTTACGTCCTTTCCATGTATGGGTATGACAAGTACTTGTATTCTACACTATAATTTAGCAACTGTTACAGTTGGTTTGCTATGAAAACAATCAATAAGCCTATGTGAGGCCCTAGACTTAAGAGGGGGAAAGGAAACATTCATATCTTCATGATGTGGTGATAATATAGCCCAACATGCAGCTCCTTACTAGTCCTTTATACCTCCTACCATGACATTCTTCTCCCTGTTGAATAGGGTTTGAAACACCAATAATTTCTTCCACCTATTTAGAGATGTTGGAAGTCACTCTACTATTGGATATTCTACTCTTCACTTGGTACTTGCTTATCATAATGCAAGTAACTCAGATCTTCTTCATAGCCACAAACCTGAAAGTTGCACAATCCTCTTCTCCTTCTTCTTAAGTAAAAAAATAGCTACACTGAAGATTCCCATTCTCCTTTATAGAATCACAAACTACATTTATGATGATAAAAACAGTGAGGACCATATCATCTTAGCATCATCCAAGCTGATTTGGCCTGAATAACTGAATATATATTGGCCTCTCTCTATTTCACCTTTGTCACGGAATAATGTGGAATTGTGAAGTAGTGTCTTGACCACCCATTATTCATTACTTTTCAACCTAGAAGCTGATAATAAATTCTATCACAACCCAAAACTTGCATGCCACTCCCTACTTGTGTGCCCCTCAGTACTTGTGTGCCACTCTTATCTTGCACGCCACCCAATACTTGTGCTCCACTACCTTCTTGCGCACCACCTTAGGACTGTGCACAACTCACTGCCTGTAACTCTCTACCTGAGCGGAACTCCCTACTTGCACACCACTTCCATCTTGAGCGGAACTCACTACTTGTGAGCCACTATATACTTTAGTTCTACTCTTGTGCTCAACTCAAAACATGCATTCCAATTATGGATTATAGAAAACATTCTTATTGAACAAAACTCCCTTTTTTAACACAATTTACAACTTTCACGCCACTTTTGCATGCACACAACTTTTTGTTCTTAACACACAACTTTCCCGACACTTCATCATGTGCGATACTTTCGACTACTTACATGATCATAGCTCAAATTTTTTCTTAAGTACTGAGAAAGCAAATATGACGAGGGTATCTATCTATTTATTGGAATTTTGGTGACCTTGCACATGAGGAATTCAAATCACCTTGTGCACCTTTCAATAACTTGTGTGCCGCTCCATCACTTGTGCACCTCTCTATAACTTGCACGCCACTCTTTAACTTGCATACCACTTTCCCTTTTTTCATATTTTTATTTGATGATTTTGACATATGAAGCTCACGCAACATACACTTGTGTGCCACTAATACTTGTGTTCCAATAATTTGCGCCACTTATACAGGCGCACCACATTATTTCCTATGTCAAAAACACATCTTTAATCCCCCTATCCTAAATAAGGATTTCATCCCATGTTCCCCAAACATATAATTTTATTAAAATATAATTCATACAAGAATCGTCATAGGTTTATATTTCATGAAAATTAGCTTCTATGGTTTTCTTGAAATAATGAAATATTTCATGACCCATAATTCCACTTCTTCTTCTAATATTTTTGGAGTATGAATTACAATGACCTTCTCACATATATTATGACTTCAAAAACAATTCAATAATCCTCAATTGGATTATACTTCAGCCATATTTGTTGTTGTAAACAATGTATCACATTTGATACATGTATTCTGAACTTAGGATCATTACAACTATTGTCTGATTATGAAAGCTATGTACATGTATGATTTCTATTTTCCTCTTAATCTTCAACCACTAGGCATGACCATAGTCGAATGCCATGACAATCCACCCGTTATCATTTCATACTATTCTATTATTTTCTAAACATGACTTCTAAATAACTTCTGACATGGGTGATGACATTATCCATCTTCATTATTGTAAACAATGTTTCAGCTTTGACACAATTTCATTGATCATAGGACCAGTGCATCAATCGTCTGATTTGACAACATGGAGAATTTCTCAAGACTGTCATTAAGTGCTATGATTCCATAACAATTCGTTGAGAACCATCACATCAACCAATATACATTAACATTGGAGGTCTCCTTCATCATCCTGGTCATCATTGACAACTTCATTAACATCTATTGACAAGAAATACAACTTATACACAAAAGCGGTCCAAAAAATCTCCCCTTATGTATTTTTTTTTGGGTAAAACTAATCTTATATTTCAAATAAATGTGTCAATGTGAGTCTTATCTTTCCCCTTACATTCATTAAAGTTAGTCTCACTTTCTTTGGTCAAAAGATCATTCAAATTAAGATCAGTTCATCAATAGAATGATTTTACAACATGGATAATTTCTCAAGAATGTCATTCACTACTATTATTCCATTACATTTCTCCAAGCCCAATCACTTCAACCAATCTAAATTAACATAGGAGGTCTCCTTATTCATCTTGATCATCAATGAGAACTACATTAACATATATTTACAACTAACACAAAATATAAAAAAAAGTGGTCCCAATGATAATATCAGAGATAATTATGAATATTATAACAAAATAAGTTTTTATATAGTTTCAAAAGAAGGGAATCCCACAAGCTGGGTGATAACCTATCAAATCTAGAAATGATGTGGGGATATAATACCAAACCAAAGAGGAATAAGGCTACCTCACCTACCACTGGAATACCTGATGAGCTACCTAGTATATTTTTTTACTAAGTTGGTATAAATGATACATATTATGTTGTTTTTTGGAAACCTATTATTGGATTAATTCTATTTATTTTTGGGTTAATAATTATATTTCAGGAGATGTTTCATTCGGTTAAAGTATAAATATCCTTTTAGTTTAATGTACGGGTCTATTTTAGATGAATTAAATAATTTTTTTGAGATGTAAGTTGAAAAGGATGTGATATAACCTTTGAGTTAAGAATCATTTTTCACGTTGAGGATATTGAGTTTATTTGGGAAATAGTGTCATTTATTTTAGGAATGATATTCGGCAAACCTTTGGTTTCACTGTTGAATTTTTGATAATAATATATTAATATTAATTTTGGTTATTATATTTTTAATTTTTTTAACCATTTTTATTTTAAAAAATATTGGAGGAATATATTATAACCGTTTATGGTTGTTAGAATCTGTTAAAATTTAATTTTTGTGATTTAGAGACAAAAAAACACTTTTGGATATTCATTTTATTGAGAAAGAGATGTAATGTAAATTGAACGAAGAAAAACACAATGATTAAATCATGATTATGATTTATAAATATATTATGGAAGTAGATTTCATTATATTCTTATAAATTAAAAAATTCCAAAAATATTTGGAAATAATGTTAAAACAAAAATATATTGATATTATATTCATATCTGATTAATTAAATAGTGTATTGAATCACCATATATTTATATTTTTGAGTTCATTAATGTTATATTAATAATAAAATTTATTATGAAAAAATATATCTATAACTCCCTAAAATTATTTATACTTCTCTTCTATATACAAATCTTCCCTTGCAACAAATGTTCTCATACATGGAGACCTAATAATATAGAAAAACTTCATACATTCCTTTCTCTCTTATCAAGAGGAAGTTTTATTAACCCTTATTATGATGTGGGTTTCCAAAAAGGTATTTTCATATTTCAAACCATTCATTATAGAGATCAATATTAAATTGTTGGGACACAATTAATTCAAGGGGGTAGAATGTAACACCCTCAGATTTTATAATAGGAATGTAATGTTATACAATGTATATGAAATGAAACAACAAGTTTATATGTTTATGTAATTTAATAAGACTTCATGATATATTTATTTTTAAATAACTTCAATCTCATCGATATCATACAATGTATATATCTTTGGTTTTAAATGAAACAGAACACTCTATTGAAATATTATTTTTTAAATGTGACCACTATAACCTAATGTTTATATAGTGAGTATGAATATGAGTAAATAAATTATGAAAATTATATGGTTTGAAAAATTATACCATAAATTAAATGGTTATCTACTGATTAGATATTTAATAATAACCATTTGTTATAAAATTAAATTTTTGTTTTGAAAAACTATATATTTTCTAAAAGGCGGTTCAATCACACATTTCCCACATAATTTAAAATATTTTTTTACCACTTTTTTAAAATTTATTTCTAAAATAAAATTTATTTTTGAAATTTACATTTCAAAATCATCTTGGGTGAATTTTTTATATTTTTATAAAAAGATTAATTTTTTAATAAATAGTGAAAAATAATGATTTTTAATTGTAACCTACCATTTCATTTAAAATATTGAAATAATTAAAACATATTTTAAACTTGTTTTAAAGTATAATTAGTTAAATAATATTAAAATATAACTAATTTATTTATTTTGAATCAATTTCATATTGAATTATAATATAAATTTTTTTAAAACATTTCAATGCTTTTCTTTGGAAATTTTTTTTTGACATTTCCTCAGGTTTAATTTTAAATTAATATCTGCCGCTTCTTTGAGTTCAATTTAGAAAAATAGATTATATATTTTAAATCATAAAAGTTATACTATCGAATATGTCTAGATTAATATTTTACCATAATGGATATTGAATACAGTAAAAATATTTACCACGGTTAAGGTAAAAATGGGTTTATCGAGGGTTAATCTAAAAAGATAAGGGTTGAAAGTGAAAACAAACTTGTATAATTCCTATTATCTAGTCATATTTAGTACTTATCTATTATAAAACTCAATAATGGTCCATTTTTGTTTCTTGTGTCATGATAAAAAATGGCTTGGATTATTTCTTTTAAAAACATTCAAGTGTGTCCACTCCCCCATTTTTAAAAGGTGACCCTATATTATCTCTTTTATACTCATCCAAAACCCTTTGATTCTGAAAATACCTTAAAAATTAATTTATTAATTCTTTCCCCTAAAATTATAATCATTTTTTTATCAGAAATCCATCCGAGGAAGGATTTTGGTGGAAAACAAAAATATGTTTTCTGAAGATGAGGTAATGTTCTTAACCGAGAATTATATTCTATTTTTTACACCTTATTAAAATGTTATTAAATCATGATGATATAATAATATAATTATATTCTATACACTAATATTTTTTATGTTAAGGTAATGAAATACATCCATATACTCCTCCCTCAAATGGGAAACAAAATCGTCGATCGTGTGTATGGCGGACTACCGCCTCACATACAGATGTAATTATTTTTCCGTCACTACTTCTCACAGTTGGATATAATTATGTATATAATTTTTATATAAGATATTTATGATATAATTATACCTCTATAATTCGAATATATCATATAAATTCTTACTTTTCATTCTTTATAGAATGCAGTAACTCTATTCATGTGTACGGAGGACTTTAGACTTACAAAACGATGTGATTCATTTTTCACTAATGCTTTACATGTAAGGTAAAAAGGATAAATTTAATGAATATATGTGAAATACATTACATTATAATTATTTTTAAAAATTAATATACATTACACTTACTTACCCTTTCACTCGTTAAGTAAATGTTAAATACGCTCGTGCGTTGGTAAAACCTACCCACTCCATAAAGCGATGTGATTCATTATCCATGTTAATAATTGAATAATTATTATAAAGATGTATTTGATAAAAACATATATTTATAAATTTATTTAAATTATAGTGATAATGGAACTATAACCTATGTTCAATATATGGAACTTTCATGAAGAAACATGTAGGAAAAAAGAAGGGAATTTCCACCCAAAATAATAGTGACAGTGTATGATTATTAATTAAAAAATAATAATATTTTATAAAAGGATTTAATATAAAATTATAAATAATAATTTTTTTATTTTTTAGGTTAATAACATGTTTAAAACCACTATATAGGATGTTATAATGTGCTTGACTAAATGGAATTGTGAGATAGTGGGTTTTCTTAACTCAATTTCTATTCATTGGGATATATGTATACTTCATTGATTATATTATTCCAATTTTATAGTTGAAATTAATATTTATTACATTATGTTTTGTTTCAACTTTTCATTGTGTGGATATACATTTTTTACACATAATCATCCCATTTATTAACTCTAACCTCAATGATACAAAATTTTTAAGGATTTTTTCCCAAACATCCTCCATTGAGACACTTGTTCTTTTATGCACCTAACATCCTTTAAATGGTTAATATACTTTCCTTTACATAATAATTGATTAATACAACAAAAATAATTATATTTCATTTCACAATTACTTTACTTCATTCATGTAATGTTATGATTGAAATGTTATCAAAGTGGTAAGGTTTTATAATTCAATATCATTTTAAACAGGATTTCTTATTCTTGAATTTACATTGAAGAAAATTGTTTGATAATTATATAATAAAACCATTTAATTTTCTTCTCATATAGTTGTTGAATAATTTTTCATGAAATACTACAATTTTCCTCTCATTGGAACTTAAATTATTGAGAATTTTTTTTTAAAATAATATGATTTCTTTTGTATCTTTGGTGGAAAATTCATTTTCATACAAATCTTGTTTTTCTAGAAATGTATTAATTTTTTTTCAATGGTCATTTAAATTTATTTTTACCTCCAATTATATATTACTTTTTATAAGGAATATTTTTATCATTCTCTAGACAAAGTAGAGTTTAAATTTTATAATAAAATGTTAAAAGAATGTATTTTTTTCATTCTGTTTGAATGGAACTCCTTTAATGTGTTTTCCACTAAATGTCTTAAATATTCATTTTTATGATGAAAATTTTATTTTCCAAAAAAACTAATAATGTTTGAGAAAGTTTTATACTTTAAATATTTTTTTTCAAAACAGAGATTATATTTTTCTCAAAAATTTCTGAACTGATCTTTAAAAAATATTTTACTTTTATGTTGACATCCTTTGAAGATAATCAAATGGAAATTGTTATTTTTGTAATGTTCTAACACGACTCACCTCTATGAAGGTGGCCAGACCAGTGGTTCACATGACCTCAAGCGCATCTCCAAGAACTATAGCTGCTAATGAATAGTAGTGAGGGACTAGGGTGTGTCCATGGGGAGGGTATTCCCTAATAAATCACAATATTCATCGATATTAAAATATATAATAGACAATGTAAGAATATCTAGAATAGACATGAGTAGAAATAATAATGAATATATGACAAAGTAGCATAAGATAATAATTAAATATTTAATAAAAGTGGCCAACAGTAGTTAATACAATAGATGAATGGATTACTTGACAATGATACATGACACAAAGTAGTATACAATACAACATGCTTTAAAATATAGTACAATGATAAATAAAAGGAGAAAAATCCCCACGGGAAATATTCTTGAGCATCTCAAGCTCTAGCTCATTCCTTTGCTCCAAACACTCAGGTACAACCAATACAATAAAAAATCAGGTTCCTACCAATGTAAGGTCTACTCAGGTTCTAAGGGTACCTTAAAAAGGTGTGAGATATAAGTCTCATTAGGCCGACACCCACTATGTCTAGCCCAATATAGCTAATGCAATATGAATTAAAAATTGTTTCATATAAAATAAATTTCAAGTGATAAAAACTAATAAAAACAACATGATACAGGTTCCTAATTGTACACCCATCCCATACCACCTATATTGGCCTAAGAAAATTATATGGAAATTATTTTTGAGTAAGGAAGAATATATAAACAAGGGCCAATAGTATCATGGGAAACAAAGGAAGATAGATCCCAAAGTGTATTCTTTAACTTGGGGTCTGAATCTCATGTCATAACATATGGAAGTTAGTAAATTTAGTGAAAAATTTCATGTTCAATCATAATATATAATAAAAAATAATGATTCATCTCAAGAATTGACATTAATAATAGTCAATTTCAGAGGTGGTTTTTGAGCCCGCACTTGAGGTATCGCTACTTTTCATCCATTAAAATTATCCAATTCCACTAAGGCCATCTAAGGAGATCCTTATAAAATCCCACGTGTCACTCATGGTATGGTAAATCTTAGTTTGTCTCGAGTATCGCACGTAAGGGACCGAGTATCAACTAAGGACTGACATAAACAACTGGCAAATAGGTCTGTCCCTAGTTACCCCACATGGAACTGATATCACCCAACAAGATAATAGAAATCCTGAGGGAGACCTTGCCTGGAGAGCCAAAAACGTCAGTTCCCCAACATGTGTTGTAACCTATTGAGTATAGAGAGTCTAATTGTGGGTTCTTAATATGGGACCAATGTTCTCTCCCCAAACCTATTTAATTTAAAACAAAATGGGAGATAAATATCATAGAGAAAGAAAGGTATGACACTTAAGCTACATGGAATAATCCTTAAACAATTGCATGTCAATATATGCATCTCAATTTCCCAGTATTGCAATTTTAACAAGGAATTTCATATGTTTCCAACCACTAATAAGGGAAAACTAAATAAAACAACTTTCATAATCAAGGAATTATAAATAAGGCTTGTGGAATGAACATTCCCCTTACCAATATGTCATCAATGACATTTCATAATCTTAAGCTATCAAGATTAAAAAAATAACATATTCCATCAAAACCATTTAAATGGATCAAGAAAGTTACACAAAACATGGAATATGGAGTTCATTAAATGGAAAGGTACTCATGTTACTTGAGACAAGTAATTTTTTATGTAAGGCATATTGTATTCAAATAAACCTCATGTATTCCACAGTTTGGAGGCACCACACATGGGATAAAGGGTTATGTCAAAGCTCAGGAATTATCAAGAGGGACCCAATTCATAACCAATTTCTCATTAATAAATTTAAGTCATTACTAAGGCACCACACACAACCCATGGAAATTTTTCTAGATTTTATATAATGGAGACATAGGCCATTTAGGATGGATCACCCAAAGGGGTGGCCGAGAGGCATAGAGAACCCCCCCAGCAGTTTTCTCAATAAGTGAATGTTACAACAGACATGATAGAACAAAAAAAACAATTTAATAAATGATAAAAGGACAAACAATTCATCATGACTAATCCATTTATTCATTACATTCCATTTGGTATGAGTCATCCTACACAATGTCATCTCACCCAATTCACCTAGACCTGGAAAATGGGTTTTAAGGGTTAAACTATCAAGGTAACACCATCCAATGGAAGGTACTATCTCTATTATGTTATCCCATACAAACCCATCTCATCTTAACCAAAACATGTTATTCATCAAGTCATGGTATCTTCTCAAATGTATGTGTGGGAAACTCCAATACTAATAAGTCCAAACACCCATGGGGTGTCTTAGGTCAAATAAATTACACAAGGTACAAGGGACACTTCATCTCAAAAGGAAATTCATTTAGTTATTAAAATAGGGCATGGACCTAAACACATCCTTTATCTTCCACACCTTTATAGCATAAGTAAGACAAAAGCAGCAAACCAACAAAAAACCAAAATTATACATTCTATATTTTTAGTTTGAATGTAGTGAACCTCCATTGGAGGGGTATTATCATAAAAACTAGAATTTTGTGAAAAATTAATTTATAATCTTTAAACAAATTATTTAATTTATTAAAGGAATCACATGAGAAAGAAATTACCATAATATTCAAGGATTAAATAAACATTTGAATCTAAGGAATTAAATATTTAATTTCGTCTTAAATTAACAAGGCAAGTAAATGGAACGTACCTTAAAGTAGAACCAATTTAACATTCTGCACTTGATACACTTATCAATGACCACTCGTAATTTCTCCAAACACATACATACCTTTATATAAACACACACACACACACACACATATATATATATATATCCTTTTACAATGAATATGTTCCCCACTCCATGAGACAACACATATATGATATATATATATATATATATATATATATTTATACCTGCGTATATGAATGCACATGCTCTAAATTGATCTAAACCCATTACACACATTAATAAGAATCAAAATTAATGTGGCAAAGACAAACACACCTCAAATTAAATGCTAAGAACTAAAAACACTTCAATAGCCATAAATAAACTGATAAAAACTAAAAAATGAGAATAAAACTTCACCATGTATAGAGGACACAACCCAAATAGAAGAAAACTACTTCCCCTATGGTGGATTTTTCTGGAAAACACCAGAATAGTTCTTGAGAGATAATTCACAAAACCCAAAATAAGAAGAAAACCAAAATCAAGTTTAACCCTCGACCAAGGGTTTTAGCCGAACCTCACCAGGTGCTGAAAGAGAATAAAACCACCAAAGAGATGGTGTAGATGTGAGTAGATGAACTTACCTCAAAGAATCGATGGAGAAATAGGAAGAAATATGGGTGGATTGAAAGTTAGAGAGGGAGCCATATGAGGGGGATATGTCATGTGCTGCATGGGAGGAGGGAGGTGATGGTGTGTGATGCTATAAGGATAAGGGGAGAGGAGTGCATGGGGTATAAAACCTAATAATAATAATAATAAACATAGTAATAATAATAATAACAATAAAATTATTATTATTATTATCAAAACATTTCATTATTAAATTTGTTTCTATTTAATATTTTAATTAATTTGAATCATTTTATCTTAAAATACATATCATAGTTTCAATTATTAGAAAAAAGATATGAAACATGGTTTTAATAATGGTGTTCCCAGTAAACAAAAAAATATAATTTCCTTCACTTTTTTCTATGGTTCAAAACATGGTATGTTAACATTGTCCCATATTCGAAAATCTCATCCCCTACAAGCTTTTGGGGACTAAGTAACAATCAACTAATCTATAAGGGTCATGAAGGCTTGCACAAACGTTCATGTTGCATCTCCAAATGCCCAACACACCTCCTGAAAAATATTTCAAAAGCGGAACATAAGCCAGTATGATCTGATCCAACACTAATTTTCCAATAAAAACACTGAGATGGCCCTCAACTAATTTCATTTTGGTAGAGACCCGATCACATCATCATCTCCTTAAAAATCAAGCCAAAGGTACTTCTCACCTTAGGATTTAGATTTAAAAAGGTGAATATTCAGAGTCAAGAAACCTTCAACCATTAGAATTTCCATCAAGGTATACCCTTAAGCATTCTAGAGACACTTATCACGTGATTTAGAAAATGGATAAAAAGTCAATTCTCTATAGACCTCGAATCCCATGTTGATCAAACTTTATATGAAAATACCTATCTAGCGAAAATCGCACTCGTCTCACCTGATGATGTGGTAGAAATACTCCTTCACTTACTACTCCGCTGAATAAGAGAGATAACTCGTCGAGCCACTGTAACAGCCCGAGATTTTATGAAAAATATTCTTTTTAATTTTATTAATGTCTCGTGTTGTACGCTACACCAAAAGGAGCTTGCACAACACGCATCCTTGACTTGCCTTGCATCACACGCAATCGCGACCTTCCTCGATAGCGTGTGTAATACGCAATACCGAGTTTCACTAAACAACGATATTCTATTAAAATATTATTAAAAATAGTCGTTATGAATAGTAATAACCACTTTTTGAAATTCTGTAAATCTTATTTTTCAAAATGGACTTCATTTTTGGATTCGGAATACCGAAATTATCCTAGGGTGAAATTTTGGTATTTTTCTGAAAACTTTCAATTTTTGATGAATAGTGAAACCACTAAGTGGTAGGTTAAAAACTGAATTTTGCATAAAACTTAATTTTACCGCTTCTGTGAATGGAATTTCAAAAATCCGACAGACACGGTTGATGTCAGTAAGTAAAATGTGGTTCAATGAGATAAAATAATTTTTTGGTGAATAGTAACTTTTTACCTTTTTTACCGCGGTTAATAGTAAATAAGGTAACTAAGGGTAAATATGATATTAATATTACCCTAACACATGTCCTAATTCTATTGGACAAGTAAAATTCGACCAAAAACAAACTTAGGAATAAAATATGACCATTTAGGCCCACTTGGATTAGATTAGGACATTTATTATTAATTTATTTAAAGAAGGGTTAAAATAGTTAAAATCAAAGTTTAATAACTAAATGATTTTTAATATAGGGTTATACATAAGATAAATTTGACTATAAATATTCATTAGAAAGCTAAAAATATTTCCTACATAATGATATTTTATTTAAAATTTTTAGACTTTATATAAATTAATTTATTTATGACACAACGATGATGCAGTAATTACCCTTTTAAGAAAATGTTGACATAATTGATGTTATAAACACACAAATAAATGTAATTTGATACTTTTTATGAATTAAACTAATTTTCTAGGTTACTATGATATATTAGTGTTGATTTAATCAACTTGGTTCGAACATATAATTCGGTTATAACTTTCACAAAAATCATATATCAAATAGTGTCAAAATTGACACAAAATAGTTTTTAAATCAAATATTATATTATTAATTGTTATTTTATTCATAAAAATCTAAGGTTCGGCCAAATGACTTAGATAAGGATATATATATTAATAATAAACAATTTGGGGTTCGTTTGGCATGTTATAGTAAGTGTATTAACCATATAGTGAAAGAAAACAAAAAGACACGGTAAAAGTTAAATTAATTAACTTAGAGTTAAATCTAATTGATAAGGTTAAAATAATACCCTAAACTTGTATAAATCCTATTGGTTGATAGGATTTCGACCCATACCCACTTTAGCTTCTAAATAAGACCCTTTGGAACCATTATAAACCGATTTTGACATTAATATAAAATAATATTTTGAGATATTCCTAAGGTGCCCCTCTCCTCCCTTATAAAAGGGCACCTCCTCCCCCTCCTCCTCACACCAATTTGAGCACTCAAGCTCGGACAAACCCTGCCATTTTATCCTCTCCACTTCCCTAGAATAATCCTAGAGGTCCTGGTCTTCTCCAAAGACCAATCTTAGTTCCTTAAGTGGAGGATTCAAAGAGGCGTTCCAAAGAAGAGGTAATATCCATTACCGATCTTTTAAATTTCTTTCTTCTTCAACTTCTTCTTATTTAGTTGTTTCATGATAAAGTAATAACATCAGTATTACTTACATACTGATATGTTATTATAAATATGAAACAACCCTAATTCACCTTCTATCCATCCTACGGAAAAATGAAATCACCGCGCGTGCGTACGTACGGAATACCGTCTCCACGCCGTGGTGTAATCTATTTTCCACCATCACCTTACAAGGATGGGTATAATGGTGTAATGAGTAACTATATATGATTATTATTAAGTAATATTGATACTGAAATAATATATACTCCAATACAATTCCACGATCATAGGAACGATATCATCACTCGTGCGTACGTACGGAATACCGTCTCCACGATGTGATGCGACTCGTTCTACATGATCTTCATTTCATAATGATTATATAAATGAATTGAATGAATGAATATGGTATATACTACACTAATACCATTCTGGAAATGAATTATCTATAACCTAAAGATAAGAATAAGAATTTATTCAACAAAACACGCATAAGAACAAAAAGTTATAAAGACCCGAGTAACAAGTTACAATGAAATAATACTAACAAGAAGCTAATAATATGACCATATATGATATCATATCAATATGTATGATTCTGGAATAAGTCAATAACATTATTTAAACCATTATACAGGAGCTTCGGACACGAACAAAGCAAATCGGACCTAAGGTAAGGGAAATATCACAATCTCATTTTTATCCGAGATTGTTTATTCGTAAGTATTTACTTGGGTGTATTTTATCATCCACATCCATGTTTCATCAATATGTAATATTATTTCCATCCACATACAATTGTTTAAATCCATTTTTACCCTTCGGTGAGTTTTTAGTAATATGTATGAAAGGAATCTTTTGTCATTTTTCGTACGAGGTATTTTTTGACTTTTCCGACAAAAGTACGAAGAATGTTTTTTTTAACTTATACGGAACGAACGGAATTCTACTGTTTTATAAAGCCTTATTTTCATGAAGCTTCATCTAAAAGATTTCATGACTATTTTCAATAAAATCTCTTTCTTTTAAAATTGCATGATGTTTTGTGAAAAGAAATTGATTTTGAAGAAGAAAGGATATTTTCCTCAAGAATTCAATTCAAGTGTTTTATCAAAATTATTTTCCATCTAAGATAATAAAGGGTTCTGTTTCTATCCATATTTTTAAATTGATTTGACTATGTTGTGATGGAATTATGTTTATGAATTCCTTTATCTTATATGAATTGATTTATGATGTCATGATGTTTCAAGAATCCCATTTTTGTTACATGTGTTATGCGATGATGTATGTTTTATGATTATGTGGCACACATAAGAAAGGATTCATTATAAGATTGGTGGGACCTATATCTCCCTCCAATGCATTGGGTAATGATTTTATATCTCATGAGATAGACATGGCTGAAATGGTAGGTTATACCGGTTAAGTGAAACAGGACTGAAACGAGGGTTACTCGATTCAGAAATGGACTTTGTCCACTAAGATAGTCTTGGCAATTAGTATTGACTAACAAGAAATGATTCTCTATGATTATGTGTGTATGCCACAAAGTTTCATGTTTTAAGTTATGATTATTGGGATTACTTTTTCACTGCCATGATTTATCCCATGATTATGAAATTATGCTCTCTTTTGCAGGTTATGATTTCCAAAATGTTATGTTCTTATGAATATGATGTGATTGATATTTATTTTGTTTACCCTTACTGAGAATTTGAGCTCACCCTTTTATGTTTTATTTTCCCCAGGATATAAAGAAAGGTTTTAGGTAAAAAAAAAGAAGATCTTTATGAGAGATTTTGAAGATCTTTAACCACGATTAGAAGATTATAGTCCGAGTTTCCAAAGACACTAAACTATTACGGTCCTTGTGTGTGTGTTTTTGTAATGTACTAAGTATTCCGCAAAAGTAATGTAATGTCAATGTACGTCAAGATACGGGTCTTTACAGTTGGTATCAGAGGAAAGGTTTAGTCAACCTTTGGAAACTAGGATGTGAGAACGTTAGTGAGATCCCTAGAGATATTTCTAAGGTATGTCTAGGGATGTCCCTAAGGATAAGTATACGTATAAGATACAGTCCAAGAACTATGGTAACGATCATAGAATTTAATCTAAGAAGTTAGATATTGAGGATACTTTCCCTTTACTATGTTGTTTTCCCTAGCATGATTTTTTCCTCTCACAAGATTCTTTTTGTGTTTTAGTTAATGGAGGGAACCAGAAGGAATTCGATAAACATTGAATCCAATGGACAAATTGGTGACTATGAGCAAAAAAATTGTGTAATTCCTAAAGATAAAGATCTTGTGATTATTCCAAATCAGTCATCGCGATATATGATTAACAAGGTGAAATTTAGTGGTATGCCTAATTAATCAAAGAAGAGGAAGATAAACTATTATGCATGTTCGCATGTTGAGGAGCATAAAGAAAGGAAGATTGAGATTTCTAAAGAAGGGAAGAAGAACCTTGAGGAATACCTCAAATGGAGGGACCGATGTTATCTGTGTGGAGAAAAGGGTCATAGAGTGACAGACTGTTATGGAGTTCAATGTCTTATTTGTGGAGAACATGGGCATTACCCAACTCAATGCCCTGACCTAAAAAGTTACTTCTAAATCAAGGAAGGACTTCTTCCAGGACAATCATTGAAGTGGATGGACTGAAGTGTTTATGTATTGGTATTCAGGAATAATGTTGTTGAGGTACTTTGAAATATTTATGTATTGGTCTAATGTGGTATTCAAAGTGATTGAGATATTTTTATTAAGATGATATGCGCATAATGAAGGGAAAACGAGAAAATGAAATGTTTAACAGTATTCATGAGCTCATGATTGATATAAGGACTAAGTGATATCATGGTTTGAGTATATAGAATTTTGAGGATTTTGGTATGTGGAAAGTGTTAACTTTTAACTGAATTCAAGTTTTCACTAAGGTTCAATGGGTATTCAAGAGAGTACAAGATTAAGGCCTTTGAATGTTTGGAATGTGTCCAACAAGATATATCTTATGATATATGGGGATCAACGATGGTATTAAATTTCTGGTAATCGTTTTCACTATGTTATGAGAATGGACTGTAGTATTATGGATAGGACTAAAGATTGGAATGGATTATGTTGGACATAAGTTAGTATTATTTTAGGATAGAAGTTTTTTCGATATTATTTATGGGATGTTATAGTAATATAGTTTTAGAAAAAGGACAACCTGCAGGACGGGAGACAGCCCATCGCTTCGGACAAGGCTGTAGGAATCGAACCCACAACCGAAGTGCGACTGGCCTTTATCGCCTACCACTGGCCTACAGGAAGTCCCTGTTTAGTAGAAACTAGTTTTATTATATTATGCAGTATGATATATGAAGTATAAGTCCATTTTAGGAACCATATATGATTAATCTCACTATAGATCAACTTATGTATATAATTTTTGCTAACATTTTGTTTGAGACAGATGGAATGACCCGTCATTCTATCACATGATCTGATAACACTTCACGAATAACAAATTCAACTTCATTTATTTAAGAGATGAAGTGGAAATTGTTAAAGGCACGAACAACAGTGAGATTGTACCAAAATAAAGTATGTATTTATTCTAATTCTTTAACTTTAGGGAAACGATCTTGAAAACCAAAAATGTTGTCCTTGTGATCTTATACCTGATGAATCAGATGGTACCTTATATCATCACAAATCTATGGATTTGTGATTACTGGCTTTTCCATAGCCATGTTCTCTACCACTCTCCATCAGAACATGATGGTTAGATTTCTCTTCCATATCCATATTTTCACCTATGTGGAAACCCAGTGATTGGTTTATTTGGGTAACCGTTATGTTTCATACTTTTGTTTTTAAAGATTGGTTTTGATATTCCTTTTTACGATGTGGGTTTCTATTAAAGAAACTTTCGAATAGTATACCATTTATAACCCCGACGAATTTCGAGGGCGAAATTCATTTTAAGGGGGGTAGAATGTAACAGCCCGAGATTTTATGAAAAATATTCTTTTTAATTTTATTAATGTCTTGTGTTGTACGCTACACCAAAAGGAGCTTGCACAACACGCATCCTTTACTTGCCTTGCATCACACGCAATCGCGACCTTCCTCGATAGCGTGTGTAATACGCAATACCGAGTTTCACTAAACAGCGATATTCTATTAAAATATTATTAAAAATAGTCGTTATGAATAGTAATAACCACTTTTTGAAATTCTGTAAATCTTATTTTTCAAAATGGACTTCATTTTTGGATTCGGAATACCGAAATTATCCTAGGGTGAAATTTTGGTATTTTTCTGAAAACTTTCAATTTTTGATGAATAGTGAAACCACTAAGTGGTAGGTTAAAAACTGAATTTTGCATAAAACATAATTTTACCGCTTCTGTGAATGGAATTTCAAAAATCCGATAGACACAGTTGATGTCAGTAAGTAAAATGTGGTTCAATGAGATAAAAATAATTTTTTGGTGAATAGTAACTTTTTACCTTTTTTACCGCGGTTAATAGTAAATAGGGTAACTAAGGGTAAATATGATATTAATATTACCCAAACACATGTCCTAATTCTATTGGACAAGTGAAATTCGACCAAAAACAAACTTAGGAATAAAATATGACCATTTAGGCCCACTTGGATTAGATTAGGACATTTATTATTAATTTATTTAAAGAAGGGTTAAAATAGTTAAAATCAAAGATTAATAACTAAATCATTTTTAATATAGGGTTATACATAAGATAAATTTGACTATAAATATTCATTAGAAAGCTAAAAATATTTCCTACATAATGATATTTTATTTAAAATTTTTAGACTTTATATAAATTAATTTATTTATGACACAACGATGATGCAGTAATTACCCTTTTAGGAAAATGTTGACATAATTGATGTTATAAACACCAAAATAAATGTAATTTGATACTTTTTATGAATTACACTAATTTTCTAGGTTACTATGATATATTAGTGTTGATTTAATCAACTTGGTTCGAACATATAATTCTGTTATGACTTTCACAAAAATCATATATCAAATAGTGTCAAAATTGACACAAAATAGTTTTTAAATCAAATATTATATTATTAATTGTTATTTTATTCATAAAAATCTAAGGTTAGGCCAAATGACTTAGATAAGGATATATATATTAATAATAAACAATTTGGGGTTCGTTTGTCATGTTATAGTAAGTGTATTAACCATATAGTGAAAGAAAACAAAAAGACACGGTAAAAGTTAAATTAATTAACTTAGAGTTAAATCTAATTGATAAGGTTAAAATAATACCCTAAACTTGTCTAAATCCTATTGGTTGATAGGACATAGACCCATCCCCACTTTAGCTTCGAAATAAGACCCTTTGGAACCATTATAAACCGATTTTGACTTTAATATAAAATAATATTTTGAGATATTCCTAAGGTGCCCCTCTCCTCCCTTATAAAAGGGCACCTCCTCCCCCTCCTCCTCACACCAATTTGAGCACTCAAGCTCGGCCAAACCCTGCCATTTTCTCCTCTCCACTTCCCTAGAATAATCCTAGAGGTCCTGGTCTTCTCCAAAGACCAATCTTAGTTCCTTAAGTGGAGGATTCAAAGAGGCGTTCCAAAGAAGAGGTAATATCCATTACCGATCTTTTCAATTTCTTTCTTCTTCAACTTCTTCTTCTTTAGTTGTTTCATGATAAAGTAATAACATCAGTATTACTTACATACTGATATGTTATTATAAATATGAAACAACCCTAATTCACCTTCTATCCATCCTACAGAAAAATGAAATCAACGCGCGTGCGTACGTACGGAATACCGTCTCCACGCCGTGGTGTAATCTATTTTCCACCATCACCTTACAAGGATGGGTATAATGGTGTAATGAGTAACTATATATGATTATTATTAAGTAATATTGATACTGAAATAATATATATATATACTCCAATACAATTCCACGATCATAGGAACGATATCATCACTCGTGCGTACGTACGGAATACCGTCTCCACGATGTGATGCGACTCGTTCTACATGATCTTCATTTCATAATGATTATATAAATTAATTGAATGAATGAATATGGTATATACTACACTAATACCATTCTGGAAATGAATTATCTATAACCTAAAGATAAGAATAAGAATTTATTCAACAAAACACGCATAAGAACAAAAAGTTATAAAGACCCGAGTAACAAGTAACAATGAAATATTACTAACAAGAAGCTAATAATATGACCATATATGATATCATATCAATATTTATGATTCTGTAATAAGTCAATAACATTATTTAAACCATTATACAGGAGTTTCGGACACGAACAAAGCAAATCGGACCTAAGGTAAGGGAAATATCACAATCTCATTTTTATCCGAGATTGTTTATTCGTAAGTATTTACTTGGGTGTATTTTATCATCCACATCCATGTTTCATCAATATGTAATATTATATCCATCCACCTACAATTGTTTAAATCCATTTTTACCCTTCGGTGAGTTTTTAGTAATATGTATGAAAGGAATCTTTTGTCGTTTTTCGTACGAGGTATTTTTTGACTTTTCCGACAAAAGTACGAAGAATGTTTTTTTTAACTTATACGGCACGAACGGATTTCTACTGTTTTATAAAGCCTTATTTTCATGAAGCTTCCTCTAAAAGATTTCATGACTATTTTCAATAAAATCTCTTTCTTTTAAAATTGCATGATGTTTTGTGAAAAGAAATTGATTTTGAAGAAGAAAGGATATTTTCCTCAAGAATTCAATTCAAGTGTTTTATCAAAATTATTTTCCATATAAGATAATAAAGGGTTCTGTTTCTATCCATATTTTTACATTGATTTGACTATGTTGTGATGGAATTATGTTTATGAATTCCTTTATCTTATATGAATTGATTTATGATGTCATGATGTTTCAAGAATCCCATTTTTGTTACATGTGTTATGCGATGATGTATGTTTTATGATTATGTGGCACACATAAGAAAGGATTCATTATAAGATGGGTGGGACCTATATCTCCCTCCAATGCATTGGGTAATGATTTTATATCTCATGAGATAGACATGGCTGAAATGGTAGGTTATACCGGTTCAGTGAAACAGGACTGAAACGAGGGTTACTCGATTCAGAAAGGGACTTTGTCCACTAAGATAGTCTTGGCAATTAGTCTTGACTAACAAGAAATGATTCTCTATGATTATGTGTGTATGCCACAAAGTTTCATGTTTTAAGTTATGATTATTGGGATTAATTTTTCACTGCCATGATTTATCCCATGATTATGAAATTATGCTCTCTTTTGCAGGTTATGATTTCAAAAATGTTATGTTCTTATGAATATGATGTGATTGATATTTATTTTGTTTACCCTTACTGAGCATTTGAGCTCACCCTTTTATGTTTTCTTTTCCCCAGGATATAAAGAAAGGTTTTAGGTAAAAAAAAGAAGATCTTTATGGGAGATTTTGAAGATCTTTAACCACGATTAGAAGATTATAGTCTGAGTTTCCAAAGACACTAAACTATTACGGTCCTTGTGTGTGTGTTTTTGTAATGTACTAAGTATTCCGCAAAAGTAATGTAATGTCAATGTATGTCAAGATACGGGTCTTTACAGCCACTCTGGATCACCATTCAAGAATATGCTCACCTTAGATGGCCCGAATTTGACGATTTGAACTGTGATGCATTTTTCCAAGGAATCAGACATTTACAATAAACATGTTTATCAAAGTACATACCTGACTTTTAGTTATGTTCCTTTATTCAAGAATCACTGAGCCCGAAAAAATGTGTATTATAACCTCATATTGGAATGACTGGAGTGTAAGGAACTAAAATAAGGTAGTGCATACTCCATGTTTATGAGTGATACATTCGTACAAAGACAATACATCCACGTTATATCATTTACTAAGCCCAGAGCATCAAGAGCCTCGCGGTCAAGTTAGAAGAAATGGATGGTGTATAAGAGTTCATACAAGTCATTCCTACACAATAATCCAATGGTCACATAAGAATAACCACGCTTTGATAAGTACCATGTGTTCATTTTGAAAATAGATAGAGATTACAGAATAACATTTAAATTTTAGTGCGGCGTAAGACCGACACTATTAGTGCATCAAGGATGATTTCAAGATAAGGGACATGCTCTACACTAATCTAGAGCACACTAGGAGGATTTTTAAATACTACCATAGATGAAAATTGGCTTCACCATCTAATGAACCATAATTAACAGATCCCCGAGCCTTTACTAGCTGAGGTATCCCATGATCATTCAAGATTAACCACTGAATTCCACCCATGAACAACATAGTTTCTCAAAGGTTGTATAGACCACAAAACACCCCTATTTTTTTATAGAGAATGCACCAACATGATTTAATTATCACAAGCCTTAGGATATTTAAGTTTGTCTGACCATTCTCTAATTGTCTTCGTTGGTTGTGTTCCTTCTACCCGAAAGGACACAAACATAATTGAACCGACCTGAAACTCCCCACCTTAGGAGTGTCCTAATCATAAAAAAGAATCGATTGACTAGCTTTGAAAATCCCTCTAGGTCATAACCCCCCAGAAACTTATACATTTCAAGAATTGGAATGAAAACCAAAACCAAACCGACTGGCATGTCAAGACTCATGAGTCTCTTGATGTCGACCTGGGCATTGGGTTGAAATTAATTTATTTGCACCAATGTCACAATACTTAAAAGATGACCCGATACCACACTCAATAGTAAATGTATAAATTATTCCACCAAGATCAACCAGTTTATCACAATATTATACACTCAATGATTACTACGAATACCGATTCATACTACAATGATATTTCCCGATTAATCGAAACATCATGATTACAATACGTACTTTGTTCTCTATATGAATTCATGTTTTAGATGGTCTGTTTAAGGGATTTAAACTATCTAGTATTGACCCGTAAAACCATTAACTTGTACGATGTTGTATCAAATCAACCATTACTAAGGAAATGAAAAGGTCAACTGACCTACAAAGCACCCGAGCATGCCTGCGGCAAGTCTAACCAACTGAAATCGAGCATCACTAGTTCTCACACACATATTAAAGGATAAGAAAGACATTACCACCCATCCAAACAAGGATATCAATTTATGCAAGGGGGTCTGACTAGGGGCAACAACACACAAACAATACCATAAAGGTAGAAAACTCATGAAAATTTTAATGATTTTAAGTTCTAAGAGTGCTACCTACCATAAGTTATCCCCTTACAAAGAACCACCATCAACCCTAAATCTAATTTATTCTAAAAGAATTCAGTAGGCTCAAAATCAAATTATCGAAGCCATTTCTAAAAGAATGTGCGCCTAGGGGAAACACTAATGCTTCTATTCAAAGGAAACTCAAAGGGGATTTATCTACCCTTACAAGAAGGTCATAAACTATGGACACCACAACATGTTCCATTTCCAATAGAATTTCATTTAAAAACATATCATAATAGAACATGCAAATGTTCAGTAGTCCATTCATATGGGTGACCATATATTAATCCATAAAGCACCAATAATCTTTACAGGTGTCATTTGACTCCCATTTAATTGCTACCAATCTATTTATCCCATGTAATCAATTACATCAAAACAAAACTAACATGTCATCACAAGTAGATAACACATGGAACACATGATATAGGCCTAGAAGAATGGAAAATTAACACCTAAATGTGTTATACATATTTCCATTCTAATAATCATAACAACATGGAATGACATTCAATGCACTTAATCATATAAGTAGAAAACCTTGGAATGCATCTATATGGATTTGAATATGCATGACATATGAATCCCTATGTACCTATTATGATGCATGTAATGCTTCATCTATTCCTTAATAGGCCAAGGGTAAAATACCATAAACACCATAAATCCATAAGCATTAGAAATTACACCAATAACTTGAGGTGAAATCATATCAACTATAATATTGAACGACATGAACATCATTTCCTAGCTTTGGCCACTGTTCATTTCCCATACATTGGGTGATCAGTCCCAATAACGATTATTAACCAAGCGCTGACACATTCATATTATCCTATCTACGAACCCAAAATAGTTATACAATAGCAAATAAACCACTCTGATACCACTTTGTAACATCTCAGCCTGACTCACCTCTAAGATGGTGCCCAGACCGATGGGTCACATGATAACACAGATATCTCCAAGAACACTAGAGTTTGCCGACTAGAAGCAAGGGCCTTCGGTGTGACCATGGGGGGGGGGGCTATGACCTCATATGTTAGATAATTCATAACAATTAACAATATATAATAGATAGTGGAATCATATCAAGAACAAACAACAACAAAAACTGAAATAAATAATTGACAAAGAAATAGAGGGCAATAATTGATAGTTTAATGAATGTGGCCAATGCCAGTTTATAAAATAGTTTAAAGAATGACATGGTAATGATACATGATGTAAAGTATTAAATAATAAAACATTCTTTAAAATATAGTACGATTATAGAATAAGATAGAAAATCCCCCCTAGTAGATCTCAACGATCATCCTGTGCTCCAAATCAGTCCTTTGATCCGAGCTCCCAGGTACAACCAATACAAAAAACAACCAAGATCCTATAAATATAAGGTCTAGTCAAGTACCAAGGGTACCTGAGCATGGTGTGTGATATAAATCTCATTAGGTCGGAACCCATGGTGTATTGCACAATCTAGAAAATGAAATATAAATTAAGAAGTGTGTAATATAAAACAAATGAGGTGTGATAACAATTAATAATAAAAACTTGGTACGTGTTGCTAAATGAAAACCCATCCCAGACCACCTACATCAGCCTAATCCAGAAATATGAAAGGAATATCCAAGTAAGAATGAATATATAAATAAAGGCAAATTGTTACATGGAAAATAAAGGAAGGCAGATCCTAGAGCGTTTTCATTAACTTTGGGTCAAAATATCATGTCATAAAGTAAGTAAGATACTAAAGTAAGGGAAGAATATCATGTGAAATCAAAATAAATAAAAATAAAGAAGGATTCAACACAATCCTTTATATTAAAAATCCCCAATTGCAGACATGGATTCTGAGCCCGTACATGAGGTATTTCTATGGTAAATCCATTGAAAAGATTCAATGCCACTCAGCCCATCCATGGCGTTCCTTTCAAAAGTAATAGAATCACTCGTGGTATGGTAACTACGAGTCTGTCCCCAGTATCACGCCTAAGGGATTGAGTATCAAATGAGTCTATGTGTAGCTATATTTCTAATAGATCTATCCTCAGTTACCCATTAGGGAACCAGTATCACCAAATATTATAATTGAAATCATGGGGATCCCTTTCTCGAAGAGCCTAAAATATAACTTCCCCATCATGTAGTGCTGCAACCTATCATATACAGAGATTCCCATTATTGGTTCCTAATATTGGACTGACATTCAATCCTCGAACCGATTTCATTTAAAACAAAAAGAGATGAAAATATCAGATAGAACTCATAAAATGAGGCATAAGATACAAGGCATAAGCCTTAAACAACTGAATGTCGATACATGAAACTCATGTTCAAAATATATCAACGTTAACATGGCATTTGTTATGGTTCAAGCCAGTAACAAAGGCATAAACAATATAGAAACTTGTATAATCATGGAATTTTAAACAATCCATGTTGTATCAATATTCCTCTTACAAATATGTCATCAATGAAATTTCCTAATGTCAAGATATCAATCTTGACCATGTGCCACAATCCATATGAACCATTTAAATTTATCAAGAAAGGACCACCAAAAACAAAATTAGGAGTTCATTAAAAGGAAAGGAACTCATGTAACATGAAATGAGTAATTTTGTATGTATGGAATATAGAATTCAAATAAACCTCATGTATTCCAAACGTAGGAGGAAAACCCCATGGGATAAAAGATTATGTTCACGATTAGGCATTATCAAAAGGAACCCAATTCATAAATGATCTCTCATTAATCAATTTAAGGCATCACTAAGGTGACACACACAACCCATGAAATATTTTATAGATTTTATATAAAGGAAACTGAGGCCATTTTGGATGGCTCACCCAAAGGGGTGGCCAAGAGGCATGGAGAACACCCCCAAATAGTTTTTTCCATAAGAGAAGGTTACAAAAAACATGATAGAACAAACTAAACTATTTATTAAATGATATTAAGGAAAATAATTCATCCTAACTAAGCTGTTCATTAAAGACATTATTTTTGGTATGAGTCATCCTACTCATGGTCATCTCACCAAAATATCATAAATATGAAAAATGGGTTTTAAAGGTTCTTGTGTCATGGAAACTCCATCCAATGGATGATACTGTCTCATTTAATTTATCCCATAAAAACATCTTATCTAAAGAAGAAAATATTATTCATTAATTCATGGTATCTTCTAAAATGTCACCATGGGAAGCTCCAAGCCAAATAAGTCCAAAACAACATGGGGTGTATTACGTTAAATAAATTAAAAAAAGGGATAAGGGAAAAGTCATCTAAAAAGGCAAGTCATTTAGTTATTAAATTAGTGTGAGGTTTTAAACAGTGGTTTTGTTATCCAGAACATTAAATCATAAGAAACACAAAAGAAGAAAACTATGAAAAAACCAAAATTCCTCTTTTTAAATTTTTAGTTTGACGACAACGCACAACCATTGTTGGGGTTTTATCACAAAACATGACTTTTTGGGAAACATATAATTTATTACCATTAAACACATTATTCACTTTATTAAATGAACCACTTGAAAAATAAAATACCATACTAGGAAAGAATTAAATAAATTAGTGAACCTAAGAAATTGAATATTTGGTGCTTTCATAAATAAACTGGACAATGAATGAGACCACACCTCAAAGAAAAACCAATTTATCATCGACACTTGAAATATTTATCAGCGACCACTCAGAATTTTTCCACACACATACACATAACTTTATACATAAATTCACATATATATATATATATATCCCTTAATCAAATTCACATATTACTTACACCATAAAGGAACCGAATGATGTAATATATATATATATATACATTCATATCTCAGTATATGCATCTGCTCCCTCAAAATTATTCAAAAACCACAACAAAAATTAAAAGGATTAAAAATTAAAGTGTAAAGGACAAAAACACCTAAAATTAAATTCTAGGGAGTCAAAGAAATATTTAAGGAATTAAATTAACTGAGCTAAACTAAATAACAACAATAAGACCTCACCTCAGATGGAGGCGGCTTTCTGAATCGAAGTGAACAACTTCTCTTTCGATGGTGGTTGTCTGAAAACACATGAACGTGTAACAAAAATCAATTTTCATAACCATAAATTAGAATAAAAACAAAATTGGGGTTAACTCCTGACCTAGGGTTTCATATGAACCTCATTGGGTGCTAAAAGAGAAGAAAATAGCCAAAGCAATAGAGGATATGTATGAAGTTGACCTTACCATATAGAATTGAAGAGGAAATATGAATAAATCTAGGACGATTGAAGGTCGAAGAGGGTGATGTTGGAGGGGGATGTGTTTCCCACTACATGGGAGGAGGGGGTGCTAGTGTGAGACACTGTAAAGAGAGGTAGAGATGTGTATATGGAGTAAAAAAAACCTAATAATTATAATAATGGTTATATAGTTATTATTATTTAAACATTTGTTATTAAATGTATTTATTTTTAAATTTTAGTTAATTTAATTCAATTTCTCTAAAAAGACACATCATAGTGTAAATTGTACGAAAAAATCCCAAAAACTTTGTTTTTATAAATGACCGCCCAGTAAATGATAACATTTAATTTACTTCACTTTTTTGTCTGTTTCAAAACATCAGACATTACTATTTTCCTTAATAATTTTTTTTAAACTATATTAATCAATGAAGAAAACCATTGATGTTATGGATTGGTTCAAAATTATATATATATGTCTCTCACATATACACCTTGTTTATTCTCGCATCATTTGATAGGGAACCATAAGATCATTTATTAAATTCCTCCATTATTAAATTTACTTTGAGTATGGTATGAAGAATGATTATGTATCCCATCATTTTTCCATTTTAAATTATTATTATTTTTTATGAATAAATATTTTATGTGTAACATATTGATCATGATCATTTTATAATGGGATGGCCAAAATATCACTCCAATGCATTGTGTAATGCTTAATCTCATGATGGGTCATGTATGGGATTAGGTAATAAACGTTATCAATTATGGAACATTTTACACTATGTCATATTGTTTAGGAAGTCAGCATTGAATCATGTTTTTGTCATGTTACATGTTTTTTCCGCATTTATATTATTCAATGAGCTTATGATACAATGTTGTTTATGGCATCCTTCTAAGTGATTTCCCATATTCTATCTCTTTTATAATATCATGTTATGCCTTTGACTAATTTTTTTTTATTCCTTGTCATGTTTATTCCTTTACTAGTATTTTTATATCACCCATATCTTTATGTATTCCCTAAGTTATCTCAGGCTGATTTTGGATCTCAAAACATCTTTTGGACCTCACTAATAAAAAAAATAAAGATGACATGTTTTTTGTATTAAGAACTTATTCCTACAACGAAATTATGCTTTCAGGATCCTTTTATTCTAAATATTTGATATTTATGTTTAATAATAATGTAATAATATGTGTAATCGTGTTGGTTCACTATAGTTTTTATGGTTACTACTGGGGAAATTGTTTGGTGGACTTTATAGACAGTGCGAGGGAAGTGAGGATGCATTGTCTAGATTTTGTTGTGAATTAAATATGTTCTTGTTAGTTTTGGTTTGTAGGTACAATATAAAGTTATAGGGGTGGAATATTGGGATATAATTGAGATACAGAATTGTATAGCAGGCCTACGAATTCCTAGACATGGTTAAAGAGAGAAAATATCGAGTTTTTCATCAGACAATGGAATGAGTGGGTTTTTGTGGTGATGTTTTGTTTGGTTGATGTGGGTTCATCTATTAGTTTCTTGGTGAAATGTAATACAATTGGTAATATTGTATTTTAAATTTGATTGGCTTGAATTTAAAGAATTTATAGATAATAATGAAACATTAATGCTTGTAATGAATGGTCACTAGATAGAAATAAAGTCCGTGTTGTTTTCTATTATTTTCCATTAAATATGATTATTAAAAAATTTGATTAATGTAATACAGTTCAAAATTGTAAATTTCAAAATGTTCTGACTTAGGTGGCTTGATTGGAAATTATAAATGTTGGATGTAGATGTTTGTATGTTATGTAAGGATGGAAATTGTGTTATTGTTAGTAGTAATAGAAGCACGCGGTAGTGTAAGAGTGGTGATGGTTGTGGTCTATAGTAGTGAAATATTGTTTGAAACCTCCTTTGGATGGCCTCATGTAAAGATATGATATTTCTATTTATATTCTCCTTAAACAAACAATATATTGAATATAGTGTTTCACACACTATACCCGACTGAAATAGAAAAAAATGATATATGTTGAATATTATATATGAATTTAAATTATAGATGTTAAATTGAAGTAACCATATCAGACAATAATTAATGTAACAATTAATTTCATGTGAAAGAAAAAGTATTCGTTATAAATTCCATTTGTCTGAAATAAGAAGGAACACAACTTTTATGGTGGTTTTCGTTGACCAAGTCCAAGATCAACTTGAGGGGTTATGTAAGTATAAATTCGGATTAAATCTTATGTAGAGACCATATGGGGTTATGTAAGTATAAATTAATATTATATTATAATGTAATAAAATATTTATATATATAGATATAATATGAATATTTATACTTTTCTAAAATCCAATTTAACTAAACTCACTTTCTTCTTTAAAAATATATTTTTTCCAGTATTGAAAATTTATTTTTTGGAACTACTTTTATTTTAACTGAATAAAGAGAATATATATTAATAATATTTTAATTAGTAATTTAGAGGAAAAGAGTACTTAATTTACAAAAACTGACTTTTCAATAACGTTTTTTCTCTATATATATTAAGTTTTTGAATTAAAATTAAAATTAAATTTTTTTGAAGGAGAGTTTGAAAAATAATTAAATTTAATTATGTATTTTTCATATAAAAACTAACTTAAATTGAATTTCAATGAGTTCTTTAAAAAATTTAATTTTTTTGTAAACTGTGAAAAATATAGTTTTTTAAATAATATGAATTATATGAAATTAAAAGTATATAAGTATAAATTTTAAATTTATGATATATTTTTCAAAAAAAATATTTATTTTATTAGTTAATTTATACTTTTACAAAAACAATTATTTATAAAACCATATTTTATATTTGATAACTTAAGTAATATATTTCATGAAAAGACAATTTTAAATACATTATACATTGAGTATTTTCAAATTAATTTTTTTCAGAATAAAAAAATGAAACAAAAAAATTGGGCATAAAATTTAAAATAATATTTTTTATATTATATATTAATTCCCATTGTATTTTTTCTAATAAAGGTTATATTACCTAGAAAAAATTAGTTATCATGGTGCAAACCAAAATGGTAAAAATGAGTAACCTAAAAGGTAAATGCCCTAACATGTAAAAGAAATGTTTTCAGTTTAGTTTTATAGTTTTATATTCACATTATATCTTATTATGTATATTATTTTTATAATTTTGAGTCCTTTTCTATGAGATTCACTTCCCATTATTTAACTGTTTCTAGGTAATTTAAAAATTACCATCCCTTTTCATTTATTAAAGGGGCCTTCTCCTCCCAACATCCCCTCACACCAAAACCCATTATGTTCACCCAAAAATCTACTCAAACCTATCCTAAAAAATATTTTACATTATAAGGATGTCATTTTCATCTTAAAATACCACCCCTAAAAGGTTTAATCCCCTCATCAAAGGAGATAATCCAAGTAGAAAGGTTTTATTAACTTCTCCTCCCTCTTTTCAATTTTTTCCATTATTTTCTTCTTACTAACATTAATTTTCATGATATTATCACAATATCACTAGTATAATTATTATATCTGTATGTTATGATAATGATGTTACATGTTTTAACCACTCTCCTCATTTTCATTACGAAATATGTAAACACGAATCGTGCACTCTGAGGACTACCGCCTACACAATGCAATGCATTTTGGTTTCCATAACCACCTTATAATGATGGTATTATTAAATAATGTAACATATCATTATGATATTTATGACATAATTGAAATTGTTAAATGATAAACCACATTACCCCTTTTCATAGTTCTATAAAAAATAAAGTCATCAACCATTAATATGTATATACTATCACCTCCATGAAATGATCAATTTCTATTTTTTAATTCATCAGCTCATTAAATGGATGGTCATGAGAATGGTTTCGAAGTATAAATATGATTTTTATGATATGAATAATGTTATGGTAATACTTGCTTCTTAACCTATTAAAAATATGAATAAAAAACAATCATTATAAAATTAGCTATCTCAAATAAGTAATCCAAGGGGAAGGGAAAAGCTATTAATATAATAAAATATTTTAATATCAACTAATTATTCTTATAATTACATAAAATTATTATACTAAAACTAATAGGAATGAAATAATATCATTATTCTGTTCGTATAATGGAAATAACTAAATCACTTCATAAACATCCATTAATCTTGGAATCTTCTTGGTTTGGTCTCTATGAACACCCACATGAGAAACATCACAACATTTAATAATGGATGACTATTAAAAAGTAATTATTTTTATAATATTATATAAATATTGAAATAATTCTCTTTTGTTTCATGAATGGATACATCAATATTTAACACAAAAAGATATAAAATAATTGTTATTGGTTAAGAACATCACCAATGTGTTCTGGTTGTCATTTTTATATTCAACGATAAATTATGAGAAACTCATCAAAGGAAAGTGAAAAATGAAATATCATTACAAGTAATAAATTATAGTAACTATAATGAACAATCAATGTTGATTTTTTGGAGAATAATTAATACATACACTGCTCCTACAAAACTTGTACAAATGGGCAAAACTATAAACACATGATGTGGAAAAATATGTAAAAAATCAATAATATAATTGTATATAATGATTATAAATGAAAAAATATTTTTAGGTTTGATTGTAGTTTTAAAATTATATATTAATATATTTACTTTTTTATATATAATTTTAAAGAAATTCCATGGAAATAAAGTGTAAACGTAAGTGCTTCTTTGTTTCATTTTCAACTCCATGGGACATATTGGATATTCTACACCATAAACTATTTAATTTGGTGTATTAACTACAATATGTATTTAACCTATAAAAATATAATTCATTTCATCAAATATTATTTTCTATTTCATAGTATTTCTATAAATAAATATTTATTATTTCATTACCAATTTAATAAGAGTTTCATCAACCCAATTTTCAATTCATTTGATCATTGTTTTTATTACATGAATATAATTTTAAAGTTTTCTTTCATCCTAAACATACCATATTTTATTTTGTATTTCCATTTTTATCTAGGAAAAATATTACTCAAAATCAATAACCAATTATCTTAGAAAAGGTGTTCGGAAATAAAAGTGTACCATTGTTATGAATAACTACTATTCATACCAATGATTCTTTTCTCCAATGTCCATATTTTCATTCATACCAATATTATCTTATTTTTTTAATAAAAATAATATGTAATATTTTATATTATTATCATAATTATATTTACCCCTTTTTAAAATTAATGTTTAAGGCCCTTTTTATATGTGGGTATTCAAACCAATGAATTTACAAATATTATAGAAAAGGGTTTTACATTATTTCAAAATAAAATATTTTATCTTGCACTATAAACTTTTGGATAAAATTAATATATTTTAACTGATATTTTATTTTTATATCTTTATAATAAAATTATAAAAAGAAATCTCTTTCCCACCACATCTTTCTTGAAGGTTATTTTAATTTCATATTTTATAATAATGTTTGAAATGTTTTTTGAAAATTGTTTAATTTTTACTTATATTGTTTACCTTAGTTTAACCATCATGAATTGATGTTTCAATCATCCAATATATTCTATTATGGAATGATTAACTATAGAAAATTAATTTTCTTGATATCTTACGAACTCAAAAGGTTATATTATGTGTTGTTATTATAAATGTTAAGAAACCAATTTTTTTTCATGGGTTCATTAAAATAATATTAAGATTGATTTTAGGTGGAAATAATATGTATAAATTATGATGTTTGGGGTCATATATCATCCTACAATGAACAATATTAATTTTAAATATCTAGTTATAGGAAATCATGGTCATAATTTTTTTTTACATAAGCATAGGAATGATGGGTTTTCTCACATTTTGAGGCATAGAAATAACGTTTTTTTCCCATAATAATGGGACTAATTTCTTTGATCATAATTAATTTAAAATTATATTTATACGAAACATATTGAAGTTATTTATGATGTTATTTTAAATCCTCAAGATGAGTTTAATATCTATGTAATTCCATGTTTTCATGATTACACATTTTTAATGTATTCCACACTTTTATATCTTTCTCACAAGTTTTCTGATTAATACCATATATTTTGAGCCACATAATAATTTATTAAACTTATATAAATATCCATATATGATAATATTTTTTTATCATGTTCTATTTCTACTATCTATGATGTTATGATCTTTTGTTAAGATATTAATTTCATCCTCATATTCTCTTTCAGGTTTATGAACTTTCAACCTATGATATGTTTTCCAAAACATAGAGTCAATGAACTAATTTTTTTTAGGTTTCTATACCCTAGTGTGTGTGATGAATACATAATGTAAGATTTCTAGAAAGGGTCTAGAGGAAAACCATTATAGAGAAATGATAAAATGTTTTTTAAATGAAGATTTTTATGTTTCTAATATTCAATCCACTAAACCTTTATATCATTGGGATATGTGAATATTTTTTAGATGCATTACTTAAATTATGAGAATGATGTATTATTTTTGTACTGTTTAGTTTCAGTTTCCAATGTTGGTATCCGAGGAATGTTTAGTTATTTTTAGGATTACTTTATTGAACGTTAGTGAAAATATCAGTGATGAGTATTAGAATAGGATGATAACCTAAAATATATCTAAATTCATGAGTTTATGGTTTTACCTAATAATAAATCTTAGTCTAGATACAAATTGTGAACGAATTCTTGAACATGAATATTCCTAAGGGAAATAACCCAAAAACTGATTTTTGGTAATTAACTCAATCATCACTTGGTGCATGTAAAAGAGTGATCACTATATACTTGGTTTGATACTCATGGATTAGATTATTTGGATTTTTATATGATATTTATAAACCCATATAATGGAATAATTTTCTTCTTAATTTGCTGATTTTTTTGAGAAGCATATGATAAAAAAAGTAACGTAAATTAGTTAAAATTAATAAATATATTGGTTTAACTAAGGTAACTATTTTCAAATGTAAAAATTTAAAAGAAAAATGGGTTTTACTGTTAAATTACTAATATTATTATGATAATATCTCAATATTCATAATGTTTCATCAATGATGTCAAATATTTTAGTTTCAGTAATGAATTGAACTAGAAGGAACACTAGGAGTGAGGGAAAACCAGATGATTACATCAATGAACCACATACCATTATAAGAAATAGTGTGATAAACCTTTTGATTATTATAAATAGTATATCATGAATTATGATTAATAATTTGAATGTATGTGATGTCCTAAACAAACAAAACAAGAGATGGATGGAGTCCCATGAAATATTGTGTGAACAATATGATAAAAAAATAATGATAAAATTTCTATAAATATCAAAACTGTTAGAAGAAGAACTAAGTGAATTACCTCAAGGGGACATGAAGTTAATTTAATTATGGAAGATGTGACCATTGAGCATAAAACTACTACAGGTAAATGAAGAGGCCAGTTAAAGTGATGGGAGTGGGAAACATGTATCAAAGTGAACCACTAATAGACCAATGAATTAAGATTTAAAAACATTTAAATTACCCATTTCAGTGTGATAAATCCATTAATGATAGGAAAGATAGGCATTAATAACATCCATAACCAAGGTAACAAGGGGGTAATTTTAAATGACTTTTAATGAGTTGTATTTTCATAACCAAATCCATAACATTGGAATTATGAATATGGGGTCCTTTTTCTAGCCACTCAAAGATTCCTTGATTTCATTCTAAATGTTACTATATGTTTTTTTTCTATAAAATAAATTATCATATTGTTTTATTATTTCTTTTCAAAATTTATGTTTATGATAAAATAAATCTTATTAAGGGTCATTTGGATGGATGTGATAACATAGATTAACTATTTGAACAATGAGTTTATATTTATTGATCATTGTAAGTTTACCTACAACATCTTTTTAATTAAAAAATGGATAGGGGAAGAAATATCAACAACTTGTTTTAACTGTGAGATCATAACATCAATGTAATAAGATAAGATAGAAAATAATCATCATTGTATTAATTTATTAGTTCACTAAATCCATGTGAAGGCTCCATTGTTTCTAAATATGTTGGAAGAGAGACGATAATGCTTTATATAGAATTCAATACTCCTCTATTACCACTAGTTATATAGAACATGATGGTTTGTAGAAAAATGAGGCCGCTGAGTGACCTACGTTTTATAAGTAGTTTGAGAATCATGTTTGATGCCCCAAAATACACGAGAACATAAAATGTGTGTGGTATGTAGTTCAGGTCACGGAAGGTCCTTTTTGGGAACATAAAGATTGACCACGAGTGTACATGAAGGGGTATCTATCCCCCACCAAACATTAGTGGATAGTGTTTCATGGAGTGGGAGTGTAAATATAGATGAAATTAGTGGGCGATAAGATCAATTGTTATTTGTTTAATCTCAAAAAAGGTGTTGTATAAGAAGGAGAGTGCAAAAAAGGCAACTACATAAAAAAGAATATGAAGGGTTCAGAATGTTGATATTAATGATCCTTATGAGGAAGTGAATCATTCATTGATGATACAATTTTTCTACCTCATCATTCTTCCTATAACACCAAGTTGAAGATGAATGAGGGACAATGGATAGGTGTGTGTGGTGTAGAATTTTTTTAAATAATGAATATATTTTAATACCTTAAACCAATATAAGATAATCAATCACTCTAAGCATAAATTATAAACCGAAGTAAAAAATAAAAAAATTCATAACACCAAACCATGAGAGGTATTTCTCTCAAATATTTAAGAATAAATTAAATATTGGGATTATAATTTTTATAAGTGAATAAATGCAATTTTTACCTCATTATAGAATTAAATTTTGAGTCATATTATAGACACCATCAGCTAACATCATTAGTAAATAAACATTAGTGTCATGAGGATGTAATTTATTTAAGGGGGTAGAACAAATCTTCTAGATATTTCAATAAAATATTCTCCTTAAATAAATATAATATTAAATATAATGTTTGACAAACAAAACATAAATAAATGGAAAACCATGATAGATTTTTAATGTTAAACTTGACCCTTAAATTCCCAGTTATAAGTAAAAGTAATCATTTCAAAAACTCAATAAATAAAGAATAAATGGAATCCAAAGGAAATGTATTCCTTTTTATTATTCTTTTGTCAAACTTGGAATTGAGATAAATTCTCTATGGGTTTACCTAATGCAATCCTAATAGAAACTCAATCACTAATAGTTTAAAAAAAACCGTATATCGAAGAGTTCAAGCTCATAAGGATTTCCATCATATCCATGCTAGCTAAAATACCAAACATAACCAAAAACATATATTTTTTTATTATTAGGTATTACGTGGTGATCACAAGGGGTTATATATGTAATAATATTTTTATATTAAAATGTAATAAAATATTTATGTGTATAGATATAGAATTAATTATAATAGTTTTTGAAAAGTTCATTTTTATAAATGCATATTATTCATAAAAAATGTATTTTTCTTAAATTTTAATTTTATTACAAGGAAATAAGTAATGTTTTAATAAAAAAAATATATTAACACTAATAATTAGTAATTTATGAGAAAAAATTACAGTTAATACAGAAAAATTATTTTTTTTCTAGAAAAATAGTGTTCAATATATATTATATTTTTAAATAAAAATATTAATTTTTTTTGTAAGATAATTTGAATAAACTAAAATAAATTTTGGATTTATTTTGGTAATTTTATTTTATGATAATATTTTGATGTTTAATAAAAATATTGATATTTAGGTGAATAGTGAAAATTATTGTTTTAAAAAACAACATGACTTTTATGAAATAATTGTTATATAAGTTGGAATTATATGTTTATGAAACCTTTTTATAAGGGTTAATTTGTATTTTATACATTAATTTATAATTTTATAAGTGTTGGTCTTAATTTATAAATTCAAATTTTGTATTTTTGAACTTATTTTATAAATTTTAGAAATTTTTTTTTAATATATTTAACATTTAGTATTTCAAAATTATTTTGTATCACTATTAAAAATTGAAAAAATGGATATAAAAATGTTAATGATTAATTATATGTTATATAAAAATTTTCATTCAATGTTTTTGTCATAAATGATAAATTCCAAAGTAAAAACTAGTTTCTATGGAGAAAACCAAAATGAAAAAAATTAGTAACCTAATAGGTAAAGTGAATATGTGTTAAAATTATATTTTTAATTTAGTTTTACAAGTTATTATATATTTTATGACTTGTAATTTATATTATTTCTCAACTTTGGAGCCTTTTTTACTTGGTATTTACTTCCAAATATTTAAAAGTATAAGGAATTTACAAAAATACAATCCATTTTTTACTTTTAAATGGGGTTATCCTCTCCTCACACCCCATCTGACCAAAAAATATTATTTTCAACCCAAAATATTCTAAAAACTGTCTTAAACAATAATATACATCTTAATTATGTTTTATTATTATTATCCAAACACCATCAATAAATTCATTAACCCCATTTGCAAATATGATAATCCAAGTTGTAATGTATATATTTCTAACCACTCCCCCTTTTTGATTTTTTTATGCTCATTAAGTCATCCTAATTTTTATTTTCACCATATTATAATGATAAAATAAATAATATTATAATAATATTATTTTATTATAATTATTCTATAATAATTAACCACCCTTCCATTTTTATTAAGAAAAAAAATGATAAAATGAATCTTGCATTATGCGGATTACAACCTCCATGAAACAAAATGGTTAATTTTATATAACCACCATAAAAGGATGAACATAATTGGGAAATCAATATATAATTATTCTATTTGTAAAATATTTTATAATCATTAATTATTAACCATATTAATCATTCACCCTATTATATTTAAATTGAAATCATTAACCATGCACACATATGGATGTCTGCCCCCATGAAATGATCAATTTTCATTTTTAATTTCATAAAAACATATAATGAATTGTATTTTTAATGGTTATAAAAAATAAATATTATGTCTATGACATGAATAATTATATAATAATAAAAATTTAACAACCTATTAATAATATGATTGAAAAAAATCATTATAAAATGATCCTTATAAAACAAGAAAACTAAGCCAAAAAAATTTATTCGTATCTATTACTTAATACTCTAATTCCTTAAAATTATGATATATAAAACAAAGAAACATTAAATATGACCATTATTCTTTGGTTATAATTATATTTCAAATAAATCACCTCATAATCATCCACTAATCAGGGTATGTTCAGGTTTGGGTCGGTGTAACCACCTACATGAGTAGGGCCACAAATATATTATCATTTATGAATATGATAAATAATTAATAGTATAATATTTTTTAAATATATAAATAATTATTTGTTTTTGGGGTTCTATAATGGCTACATAAATATTTTACTAAAAATTAAGAGAACAAGCTTCATTGGTTAAGAAAGTCACTGTAGTGTGTGTGTTACCGATTTCATCTTCAATGATAAATAATGAAACAATCATCTAAGGAAATTTAAAACCATAAATAATTATAAGTCATCTATTATAGTATCATTATTGAACTCTTAATTATGAAAATTGGAAAACAAATTAATTTCAAATCCACTTCTATGAATCTATTAGAATGTAACACCCCAAGCTTCCACGGTACGTTTCACTTCGAATAACGCAATAGCATGTGTTGTACGCAACCTCGAGCTCTAACACACACCACAACGAATTAAACTAGCCGTTGTGAATAGTAATACCTAATTTTTGAAATTTTATAAATTTTATTTATCAAAATGTACTTCATTTTAGTATTCGGAATATCGAAATTAGCCTATGTTGAATATTTGGTATTTTTCTGAGAACTTCTATTTTTTATGAATAGTGAAAAATACATAAAAACAACTTTTTTAATCAAAATAATTTACAGTGATAAATTATAATATTTAGTGGTTTTAAAGTATAATTAGAATATATTTTTACCATTTTATCTAATGGTGGTCATTAGAATTAATTTAACATTGAAATTGGACATAAACAATTGCCAATCTTTTGATATAAATTGTTTCTTAAAAACACGTTATTTGTTGTGACAGCGAGAATTAATTATAAAATTAATTAATGCAACTTATATGTTTGGAATTTTGTAAAATAGACATCATTTTTTAATTCGGAATATCAATTATATCTTAGGGTGAAATTTTGGCATTGTTCTGAAAAACTTCAATTTTTGATGAATAGTGAAACCACTAAGTGGTAGTTAAATAACTGATTTTTCGTTTAAATGAAATATTACCACTTCTGTGATTTGATTTTCTAAAATCCGACATACATGTTTGTCATTAAGAAGTAAAATTTGGTTCAATGAGATCAAAATAATTTTTTGGTGAATAGTAAATTTTAAGTTCTTAATCGCGATTAGAGGTAATTAGTGTAGTTTAAGGTAAAAATAATGTTTTAATAATATGAGATGAGCTTTACACTTGTCCTACTCATATTTGATGAGTCATGTCCGACCAAGACAACCCATGGTTCAACTTGGGGACCCCATGGAGCCACTTTAGTTGGAAAATGACATTAATATATATTTATTTAATGTTAAAATTAAATTGACACAAACATGAGTTGTTTTACTAAAACAGTTTTTAAGTGGGGTTAAAAAAGTCCAAATTTGACTATAAATATTCATTAGAAAGCTAAAAAGATTTCCTACATCATAGTATTTTGTTTTATAATTTTTAGACATTAAATAAATTAAATTATTTATGACATCATTATGATGTAGCGATGACCTCATTATTTAACGATTTAAATAAAATGAGAAGATAATGAAAAATACAAGGCTTAAACTGGTCCAAAGCCTATTGGATGAGGAGATTTCTAACCCTTATCACCTTATCCACGAATTACATAAGTGTGGGATCTTTATAATCCGAAAAGCATTGTATAATAATTTAACATTTCAATCTTTCCAAAAGAGCCCCTCCTCTCCTCTTATAAAAGGCCCCCACCTCTACCACCTCATTTAAAATTTCAAGCCATTTGGCTCGGCCAACATCTGCCCAAATACTCTCCCAACTTCCCCCTATTACTCCTAGAAGCCCCACTTTGGGCATAACGCTTCCCAAGGAATCCTTTGGCTCAAATCAAAAAGAGTTACCCGATTTTGAGGTAATGTCTTCTCTAATGTTGTTTTGTTTTGTTTTTCTTCTCCAACCCCATAAACTATTTTTATTCATTTCTTTTGTAACAACACCAGAATCCTCAATATACTAGGATGTTTTTATAAGAAGTATTCGAGCTACACTTACACACACCTACATCTAATGGTTAAAGAACATACGGTTACTGTGGATGGCGAATTTCTGCCTCACGAAACGATGATTGTTCAACACTCATATATCACCTTCAAAGGTGGCCATTAAGATGTCAATATTTTTATATATGATATATAATATTTTTATGTTTTACTTATGCTTCTTTATTTCTCATTTATGACATACTTTATGATTTCCATTATGGGTAAAACGCGATAATTTAATTTTAGGATGTGCGGACTACCGCCCCCTCAAAGTGATGTGAATCGTTAATGCCATATGTGGGATGTATAAAAGATGGAGTAAATGATATTATATATGATATTATACTGTAATTATATTATACATTTATATCATTATGATCTCGTTCCATTAAATATGAAATTGAAATGAAAGTAGCGTTCATGCGTACGTACAGCTTACCGTCTCCTTGAACGGTGCATTTCATTTCTTACCTCTAAATGTTACGTAATATTATAAATGTATATACTGGATATATATGATATATATGACATCTAAATCATGAATTTAATTCTGGAGATAATGGATATTCTACCACATAAACAACTTGTAATTATAAGAAGTTTATTGTTGACTCAAGTACCACAGATCGACAAAACGACCGTTATTAACTTAAATAATTACATAATGTTCATAACATTGTAATAAGTGATATAAAAAGGATAAGTAAATTGAAAATGGTTCTTAATAATGTATATATTAACTCTAGTTTATTATTCAGGAGGTTAAATAATGGTTGAGTCAAGTCAGACACGAGGTAAGGGAATTTCATAACCCAATTTCCATTCTTTGGGTTAATCTCCTACTTTCAAATTATGTCATGATATTATTATGTCCTATATTTTATTTATACTTTCTTTATGTGTAATTATAGTGAATACACATAATAGATCTATTTTATTTTAAAAATGATCTTTGTAAGGACTTTGTCTCAATCTCCTTCGATTGAGGCATATTTTGTTTTATACACAGTTTTCTTTTATACGGTGTATAAACCCCTTTGACTTTTACATTTATTAAAAAGGTTTTCTTTTATAATTATGTGATTTTTAAATGATTTCATGAAAGAGACATTTCTCTCAAATATATGAAAATCCAGTGCAAATGTATACGTATTTAACGCAATCTTAAAAATGTTTTGAGAAAACCCGACTCTCGAGTGTGGTAGACAGGAAGGGATTGGGTGTGGACCCATCATGGCCTGTAATTAGTCGAGCAGTCTCAGAATTAGTTATTTTGTTTTCAGAATCTTGCATAATGTTTTCAGAAAAACACTGGAGTGTATTTGAGCAATTTTAAACATAATTATCTTCTAAAAAAATTGCATCGGCAGGTCTCATGAGACAAACTAGTGTCTTGGCACGAGGCCTTGACACGAGGCCTTGACAAAATCTAATTTGTGGTCTTGGCACGAGGCCTTGGCTACGTGGTTATGATAGTCTGGCATTATGCATTCCATCATTATGAAAGTGGTTAATGATATTTCATGTGATTATTCGACCAGTAGAATATCCATGTGATGAAGTAAATGGCATTATCTCATTTTACTTTTGCCATATTATGTTGATGTTCAAGTTTAAAAGGCTTTTGTTTTAGTTATACATTGCCTTAAATGTTTATGTTTATTTATGAAGGCTTCCGCAATATTGGTATCCTTACTGAGAATCTGAGCTCACCCCTTTCAATGTTTTAATATTTTCCAGGATGTGAAGAAGTATTTTATGAATAACCTGCAGGGATAGTCAGAAGAGGATATGAGTGTGGATTATGAAGACTTTGTTATTAGTTTTTCACTTTATGATGTAATGTAACACTTATGAATGTATCTAGTGTTTCCAAGGCTAATAAACTAATCGGTCTTTCGAGAATTGATCTTTTGTGATCATGCCAATGTTACAAAGTAATGCACCGGCTCTGGGTAGCTGGGGTCGGGGCGTTACAGTTGGTATCAAAGGCAATTTAGTACTAACCTTGGAAGCTAGATTTAGATAAACTCTGATTAGAGCACATAGCCCAAAGATAGACTTTGAGGATTAGTATAGAAGAACTTCCTAGAATTTTGGTATTATAGAGATGTTATAAGTTTTCCGAGCAATACATCCATGTCTGGATACGAGCAGGTAGAGGCGGATCTGGCACAGATGTACCTAGGGGTAAAACCCGAAAACACCGCTTTGAGCTAGACTCGAACGGGAACTGGTGCACGACAATGGGCCTTGCTGCACTCCTGGTTACGACACTCCCGGGGGATATGCTTAGGATAATTCTCATTTTATTTACAAACCACTATGAAGGGTTATGAGTATATAATTCTTCAAAGAAAACATTTCTTTTTATGATTATGGATTATATCCATAAATAGTTCAATTTATGAAAAGTGTTTTACAAGTATGGAATTATGTATTTTGATTCATAAACTAATCTATTTTACGCCATTGTTTAGAAATGGCGCCTAGTGGAAGGAATGGAAACCGTATCAATGCACGAACTCTTTGTAGGGATTGCCCTCCTGCTCAAGATAATTATTGTGGATCTGGAGATACAACTGGTGCTGATCAACTTATTACCATACTGGGACAACTCACTCAGGTTATGAATAATAACCTTACTCGTATGGAGCACCCTGATCCGCAACATGGAGGATCAATGCTAGACCGTTTCATGAGGCAACAACCACCAACCTTCAATGGGAGTACAAATCCGGTAGTAGTTGAGCAATGGATAAATTCCTTAGAGAAAATATTCCATGCCTTGGGGAGTAGGGAAAGGGAGAAGGTTGTCATGGCAGTTTACCGCCTCACTGGAGATGCCGATCAATGGTGGTCGCTGATTCAAAACAAAAAGGAAGATGATGACGTATCGAATATGGAATGGAGGGAGTTCAAAGAGATTTTCTTAGAAAAATACTTTCCTCGTGACCATCGAGCAGATATGGAAAAGCAATTTCTGAGTCTGAAACAAAAGGAGGATGAGAATGTCGCAAAGTATGAGGCCAACTTTACAAGGTTATCAAGGTATGCTGCAGATTATATACGTAACCCAAGGAGTAAGATTGATCGTTTCTTTGATGGGTTAAAACCATTTCTCCGTTGAGCATTAGTATCACAATCCTTCTCATCATACGAAGATATTGTCTCGTGTGCTATCAAGACAGAAAAAGAATTCTCTATGTCTTATGACAACAAAGTAAAGCAAGAGAAGAAGAGAACGGTGGAACAAGAGACAGATAAAGGGAAAATGGGAAAGATGGATTTTCTATTATGTGATAATTATGGGAAGAATCACCCTGGTACTTGCCTAAAAGGAATGAGAGTTTGTTAAAAATGTGGATAAAAAGGTCACCAGGCGCGTGATTGCAAGGGAAAGAAAGAGGCTATCAAAGTTGAATGTTAAAATTGTAGGGAAATGGGGCATTATGCAAATGAATGTCCTAAGCGTCAGGGAAACTTACCTCAGAAAAGGACAAGGGATCAAGGACAATCTTATGCTGTTACTACAGTTGAAGAGGAATAATTAATGTATTGGTGGTTTTGGACTCAAGGATTATATTCTGGTTATAAGAATAATGTGATATATATAAAGATTGTACTGCAGTACTTTTTGATTAAGGTAATATGATTAAGGTAATCATATTTTTAGTATTTGACAATAAGAGAAACTTTTCTTTGTTTGGGGAATCTGATGTTACAATTGAATTTGGAATTTAGAGACCTTTTAGAGAAAGTCTGGACGGAGGTATTTTGGATAACTATTAAGGTTGGAATGGATTAAGTTGAACCATGGATAGTATTGTTTAAGGTTAAAGCATTTATGAAGATTATTTTTGGAATATTATGATACTATAGTTTTAGGAAAAGGACAACCTGCAGGGTGGGGCATAAACCGTCGCATCGGACAAAGCTGCAGGAATCGAACCCACAATCATAGTGCGAGAGGCCTTTATTTCCTACCACTAGCCTACAGGAAGTCCCTGGTTATTACAAAATAATTTTACTAATCTAAATGGTATGTGTTAACATTTGTAACCTTATACAATTAGGATAAGTATAATATTTTTTGAGTTATATTATCTTTTTGAGTGAAAGATGAGTTGAAGGTTGAAACTCTAATTGTCAAGCATAAATATATATATACCTATCTCCTATTCAATGAATAAATTAATTCTTAAACCTTATTAAAAGGATATTAAAACAAAAAAATGTGTTATCCTAATTCCTTATGTCTTGTTGAACTGATGATATTTTAAATCAACATAGATTGAAGGCTTTGAGGCCCTCAATTTCACAGTTGATTGTGATTGATGACCTCAATCACTCCCTACAAATATTTACGTTTTTCCTCCAATTATATGTCTCTAATTTCCACCAATGTTCTCCTAATCGAGATCATAATTGGGTGGTGACTTTTTCATTTCCCTTTCCCTCTTATTAAGGCTAAATTTTATTAATCTTATTTCCGATGTGGGTTTTCTTCAAAGGTATTTTCTCTTTTCATCCTTTTATTTTCAAAGAAAAATTTTAAATTGTGAGGACGCAATTTATTGAAGGAGGGGAGAATGTAACACCCCAAGCTTCCACAGTACGTTTCACTTCAAATAATGCAATAGCGTGTGTTGTACGCAACCTCGAGCTCTAACACACACCACAACGAATTAAACTAGCCGTTGTGAATAGTAATACCTAATTTTTGAAATTTTATAAATTTTATTTATCAAAATGGACTTCATTTTAGGATTCGGAATTTCGAAATTAGCCTATGTTGAATTTTTGGTATTTTTCTGAGAACTTCTATTTTTTATGAATAGTGAAAAATACTTAAAAACAACTTTTTTAATCAAAATAATTTATAGTGATAAATTATAATATTTAGTGGTTTTAAAGTATAATTAGAATATATTTTTACCATTTTATCCAATGGTGGTCATTAGAATTAATTTAACATTGAAATTGGACATAAACAATTGCCAATCTTTTGATATAAATTGTTTCTTAAAAACACGCTATTTGTTGTGACAGCAGGAATTAATTATAAAATTAATTAATGCAACTTATTGGTTTGGAATTTTGTAAAATAGACATCATTTTTGAATTCGGAATATCAATTGTAGCTTACGGTGAAATTTTGGCATTGTTCTGAAAAACTTCAATTTTTGATGAATAGTGAAACCACTAAGTGGTAGTTAAATAACTGATTTTTCGTTTAAATGAAATATTACCACTTCTGTGATTTGATTTTCAAAAATCCGACATACATGGTTGTCATTAAGAAGTAAAATGTGGTTCAATGAGATCAAAATAATTTTTTGGTGAATAGTAACTCTTAAGTTCTTAATCGCGATTAGAGGTAATTAGTGTAGTTTAAGGTAAAAATAATGTTTTAATAATATGAGATGAGCTTGAAACTTGTCCTACTCCTATTGGATGAGTCATGTCCGACCAAGACAACCCATGGGTCAACTTGGGGACCCCATGGAGCCACTTTAGTTGGAAAATGACATTAATATATATTTATTTAATGTTAAAATTAAATTGACACAAACATGAGTTGTTTTACTAAAACAGTTTTTAATTGGGGTTACACAAGTCCAAATTTTGACTATAAATATTCATTAGAAATCTAAAAAGATTTCATACATCATAGTATTTTTTTATAATTTTTAGACATTACATAAATTAAATTATTTATGACATCATTATGATGCAACGATGACCTCATTATTTAACGATTTAAATAAAATGGGAAGATAATGCAAAATCCAAGGATTACACCTGTCCAAAGCCTATTGGATGAGGAGATTTAGAACCCTTATCACCTTATCCACGAATTATATAAGTGTGGAACCTTTAGAATCCGAAAATCATTGTAAAATAATTTAACATTTCAATCTTTCCAAAAGAGCCCCTCCTCTCCTCTTATAAAAGGCCCCCACCTCTACCACCTCATTTACACTTTAAAGCTATTTGGCTCAGCCAACCTCTGCCCAAATACTCTCCCAACTTCCCCCTATTACTCCTAGAAGCCTCAATTTGGGCATAACACTTCCCAAGGAAGCCTTTCGCTCAAATCAAAAAGAGTTACCCGATTTTGAGGTAATGTCTTCTCTAATGTTGTTTTGTTTTGTTTTTCTTCCCCAACCCCATAAACTCTTTTTATTCATTTATTTTGTAACAACACCAGTATCCGAAATATACTAGGATGTTTTTATAAGAAGTATTATAGCTACACATACACACACCTACATCTAATGGTTAAAGAACATAGGGTTTCTGTGGATGGCGAATTTCTGCCTCACGAAACGATGATTGTTCAACACTCATATAACACATTCAAAGGTGGCCATTAAGATGTCAATATTTTTATATATGATATATAATATGTTTATGTTTTACTTATTCTTATGTATTTCTCATTTATGGCATACTTTATGATATCCATTATGGGTAAAACGCGATAATTTCATTTTAGGAAGTGCAGACAACCGCCCCCTCAAAGTGATGTGAATCGTTAATGCCATATGTGGGATGTATAAAGGATGGAGTAAATGATATTATATATGATATTATACTGGAATTATATTATACATTTATATCATTATGATCTCGTTCCATTAAATATGAAATTGAAATGAAAGTAGCGTTCATGCGTATATACGGCTTACCGTCTCCATGAACGGTGCATTTCATTTCTTACCTCTAAATGTTACGTAATATTATAAATGTATATACTGGATATATATGATATATATGAAATCTAAATAATGAATATAATTCTGGAGATAATGGATATTCTACCACATAAACAACTTGTAATTATATGAAGTTTATTTTTGACTCAAGTACCAAAGATCGACAAAACGACAGTTATTAACTTAAATAATTACATAATGTTCATAACATTGTAATAAGTGATATAAAAAGGATAAGGAAATTGAAAATGGTTCTTAATAAGATATATATTAACTCTAGTTTATTATTCAGGAGTTTAAAGAACGGTTGAGTCAAGTCAGACACGAGGTAAGGGAATTTCTTAACCCAATTTCCATTCTTTGGGTTAATCTACTACTTTTAAATTATGTCATGATATTATTATGTCCTATATTTTATTTATACTTTATTTATGTGTACTTATAGTGAATACACATAATAGATCTATTTTATTTTAAAAATGATCTTTGTAAGGACTTTGTCTCAATCTCCTTCCATTGAGGCATATTTTGTTTTATACAGAGTTTTCTTTTATACGGTGTATAAACCCCTTTGACTTTTACATTTATTAAAAAGGTTTTCTTTTATAATTATGTGATTTTTAAATGATTTCAAGAAAGAGACATTTCTCTCAAATATATGAAAATCCAGTGCAAATGTATACGTATTTAACGCAAGCTTAAAAATGTTTTCAGAAAACCCGACTCTCGAGTGTGGTAGACAGGAACGGATTGGGCGTGGACCCATCATGGCCTGTAATTAGTCGAGCAGTCTCAGAATTAGTTATTTTGTTTTCAGAAGCTTGTATAATGTTTTCAGAAAAACCCTGGAGTGTATTTGAGCAATTTTAAACATAAGTATCTCCTATAAAAATTGCATCGGCAGGTCTCATGAGACAAACTAGTGTCTTGGCACGAGGCCTTGACAAAATCTAATTTGTGGTCTTGGCACGAGGCCTTGGCTACGTGGTTATGATAGTCTGGCATTATGAATTCCATCATTATGAATGTGGTTAATGATATTTCATGTGATTATTCGATCAGTATAATATCTATGTGATGAAGTAAATGGCATTATCTCATTTTACTTTTTCCATATTATGTTGATGTTCAAGTTTAAAAGGCTTTTGTTTTAGTTATACATTGCCTTAAATGTTTATGTTTATTTATGAAGGCTTCTGAAATATTGTTATACTTACTGAGCATCTGATCTCACCACTTTCAATGTTTTAATATTTTCTAGGATGTGAAGAAGTATTTTATGAATGACCTGCAGGGATAGTCAGAAGAGGATATGAGTGTGGATTATGAAGACTTTGTTATTAGTTTTTCACTTTATGATGTAATGTAACACTTATGAATGTATCTAGTGTTTCTAAGGCTACTAAACTAATCAGTCTTTCGAGACTTGATCTTTTGTGATCATGCCAATGTTACGAAGTAATGCACCGGCTCTAGGTAGCTGGGGTCGGGGCGTTACATAGAAACTATCAAAACTACAAACACCTCATCTGAAAAAATATGTAAAAAAACTAATATACATGTAGATAATGATTATAAATGAAACTTTAAATATTTTTAGGATATAATATGTTTCTAATATGATTTATTAAGATATATATGTTTTTTATATTTTATTTTAAATCACTTCCACATAAATCAAGAGTAAAGGTAATTGTTTCTTTGTCTTATTATCCACTCTTTAAGACATGTTTGATATTGTGTGCCATAAATTATTTAATATGATATATTAAATAAAAAATTATATTCAAAAATGAAAATATATTCTATTTTATTATATTTTAATTTATATTTCATGATATTTCACTAAATCTCCTTTGATTTCTTCATTACCAATTCTATAAGAGTTTTTTGGGCTCAATTTTTTGATTCACTGTGCCATTGTCTATCTAATAATAATATACTTGTAATGTTTTCACTGATCCTATAATTCCCATATTATATTTTGTATTTCATTTTTTTCTAGGTAAATTATTTCTCATCATCAATAATCTATTCACGAAAGAAACATTTTTCAAAATAAAATGGGACCAATTTTAAGAATAACTCCCACACTTACCAATAATTTATTCTTTAATGTATAATTTTTTATACCCTCCATTGTATTAAACTAATTTTTTCAATGATAATATATATTATTTTATATTGTTATCATAATTAATTTTAGTTATTTTCAAAATAAAAATTTAATAAAATTTTGATGTTGCAGGTTTACAAAAACAGTTATTTTAAAATATTCAAGAAATTTGTTTTCTATCCTTTAGAAATAAAATATTATCTAAATCCACAATTTTTAAAATATTTATTACTTTTAAATGATATTTTATATAGAACACTTCATAATATGGTTTTTGAAAATATTCTACTACGATCCTCTAATATTTTTTTGAATGCTAGTTTCAATACAACTTTTATAACATTTTTTCAAAGGTTTTTTATAAAATATTATAAATTCACTTATATTTATCCTCCATGGTTTATCTTTTATAATGTAATGTTAAATTTTCCTCTATATTTTAGTGTGAAATTATTCATTTTGTAAAATGATGTTTCTTAAACTTTACGATATCATTTGTTAATATTATGCGACTTTTGTTTGTATATTTTTTGAAATCCATTTCATCCCTGTGTACATTATTATATATTTATGATTAGTTTTAAGTAGAAATCATATGTATTAATGATGGTGGGTGGGGTCCTATGTGACTATAAAATTAATTGGCATGTGTTTATTTCTCATGATATGTCCAGAGGTGGAAGAAATGTGTTTGTTCACAAAAGTGTGGGAATTATGGGCTTGCTCAAATTTTTATGAATAAACATAATAAGTTTGTAGAAATATGTATGGACGTAATGTGTTTGATCAGAAATGTTTTCCTAATATTATGGTTATGCCCCATTTCTATTTTTTTGATCATGTTATTTAAAATTTTTAAGATGCATTTCATTTCATTTAATTTTCATGATGTATTTCCATAACTATTCCTTTTTTAAATTAATACGCACTTTCATATTTTTGTGATATGTTTTATGACTATTGGTAATCATTTTGATCCATGAAATAATTTTTTACACTTCCTTAATGATGTTATTATTATATTATTTTAGTATATAATGTCATATGACCATCATATATAGTCTTATTTTCTTTTATTATGATATTTACTCCAAATTCTCCTTCATGTTTATGATATGCCTCATTTTGATATGTTTTCCCTTATTAAAAAACTGAGTTCCCCGTTTTTAGGTTTCTATTATTTATGTAATGGAGATTATTATATAAGATGATAAGTATTGATATGGTCAAGTGTACAATGATTATGGATAAATGATCATAATTGTTTTAAAATAACATGTTTTTGTAGCTAATCTCTAAGAGACTAAACATTTTTGTCCTTGGTTTATGTGAGTATATATAAGAAGTAATATTTAAACCATAAAATTAATATATTATTTCTGTGATGTTTATTTTATCTACCCATATATTATATATATAATATATAGATATATATGATTTATTTTCTATATAATTTCTATGCACACCATCTCAACTCAGATATCATGGCCAATGACCAACCAATTTTGGGTACAAGGTGTTTCACCCTGACATTCAAATTGGTGAGAGAATAAAAGGATATATAATCCTTCTAACTTACTATCCCTTTTATGTGTATCATCAAATGTGATGTATCAAGGTAGGTGTGAACATACAACAATAGTATTTGGTGTACTTCTAGACATTATAGGGTAATGGTGTGATGATAGGTACATGATATACTAGAAGAAAATAAGGGGTGTGAATTAGGAGGTAAAAGTGCATTGGAAAATGCTATGGGTTATTGACATGGGGATATGTGATGAGTTCAGTAGTAGAACAAGCAAGGTATTGATGGGATGTGGTGTGGTGATGTTGATGTGAGGATATATTGTGGGTGTCATGCATGGTAGTATGAGGGAATAAGGATGATTTTATTCATGTTTATAATAACATACCTTATTGAATATGAGATGTGTTGATGAAAAATTTAAGATGGTAGTGTACATGTAATTATAAGGATAATATGGTTGTGTTATGAGATAAAATGTATGGTGACATGACTATGGAAAAGATTGGTAGAACAATACATTTGTCAATGGCTTTATGTGGGTGATAATCTAATGGAGAGTTTTTATAGGGTGCCATTTTTGATATATTCCTATGATATTATGTTACTATGCTTGGATGCGATATTTATTGAGTTAGCGTTGGAGAGGCTATGTGGTAGTTGAAATGATAACCGCTTGTTGATTCATTTGTTTTCCAACAGATGTGATAATATACTAGTTTCAAATTTACAAATGATGTATTGAGTATGTACTTAATAAGTATAAATTTCATTCTCACCACTATTTATAGAAACCCTTTTAAGGTTTCTAGGGTGTGTTTTGTGATTTATGTAGATAATAGTAGATTAGATATTGGGTTTGATAGTGTTTTCACTAACTTGGAGTTTAATTTATCATTTTCATTTTGCATATTTTTATTTTTTTAATATATATTTTTCATTTTGTTAATATTGTGTATTTTGGTTTATATATAATATCACATTGATCTATCGTTTGGTTATATATTTTCATAATATACGAGGGAAATGCCTCCAATTTGTATGCTTTGTACACTCAGTGCTAGATTCCTTCTAGGAGAAAAATGGAAGTGCACTTCCGGAATTACCCTCCTTTTTAATTACAATCCTAAGAGGGTTTCCAATTAGAATAGGGTACTAAAAGAGTGGTATCATATTTTTATTTGAGTGATAATATGGAATTAGAGTTAGACAATAATGAGGATTACATGGTTTTATAGGAAAAAGGTACCCATTTACCCATGTGTGTAAAAAAGTACAGGGATACAAGTTCAAACATGAGGTTCTAGTGGACTCACGATCTGAAATAAGCGATCTGAGTATACCAATCAAACAAATAAAGTGTTATTTCTTATAGAGTAGTGACTTAGGAAAGATAAACTTACCTTACCTATTTGTTCTAGTTTTTGAAATTGTCATATTTCGTGGAAATAAATAAAACTAATTCAAAGAAAGTGATTAAATAAATATATACAACCAGTTTTAGATGTTTTTTTGTTTACATATATTCAAAATGTTCATCGATTGCATGTGGTTCATGTGGGTAAGGTTCAATAGACTAATCCATGTGATAATAGGAGGGTTGGTCTAAGAGAGGAGTATGATATTTAGATGATGAAATTGAATGAGTTTCAATATATAGTTATGGATATGTAAAAGGTTGACATCTATGAATTTAAGGAATACATCCAACTAGACGATCATGAGATCTCGTTTATTTTGGTCAGATCTAGGGTTGTGTATTAGGTTCAACCATCTGTTAGTCATATGAAGAGAGTAGTGTGACAATGGTGGATCTAGTATATCCTGGAGTGGAAGGAGGTATATGATTCGTTGGAATAGTTTTATTTGTAGTTTTAGAAGTATTTATTTTCATTGAAAATTAGGAATGTGAAGAGGAAGTAGAATCTCCATCATCAGTATAGGAGTCTTTGGGTATGAGATCATGGGATTTAGATTAAGCATCTTCTACGCTTTTCTACATATCTTTTTATGGGTAAGGAGTGTAGATTTTTTCATATAGAGGAGGCACTACATTTATTTATTTGATATTTAGTCACCCAATTTAAATTTACATCATACATGGAGGTAAATAAAAATGATGATGTGATTGGCATGATGAAAGATCAACTAGTGTCGTCTAGAGAGTGAAACCATTAGTCTTCCTTGAAGAGTATGGATATCAGTGGGGGGTCACTAGTTCATGGGATGCTATGGTTTTCCCTTGATGGTAATCAACCTCAATAGTTTTCTTCCTCCCATTTCTCTATGTCTAGTAGTTCTTAGGCACTAATCAAAGACTCTGTATTGTTTTTTTCTTATAGGAGGTATGTTCATTGGAAACTCGAGTACCCAACCATCCTTGGGGATCTATGTTGTGAGGGTGGTTAGATACACTTGGAGACCCATCAAAAAACATTTATTCATAGGTAATATCATTAGTATGGATTAAAATAATATGTTCCACCATAAATAGATAGAGATAGGAAACCAAAATCCTTTTTTACTTACCCTTAGGAACATAAGGATGGGAATAACTATGGAGGTGGTCATTCGTAGTGAGAAAGAGGATCTATATGTGAAAAAATTCATGTTATGTATGTGTATATTCCAACCCAACCAAAGATCTTATTTGGTATCATGCACTTATCTTATGACTAGGATTAAGTCTTTTTAATAATATATCATCGCACAATATTGTTTCAGCATCCTTAGTCCATCCTTTTAGACATAAGTAAGAGAGGATTCTAGTTCCCTTGATGTTTACTATTCTGGTTAGCGGTTAGAAAATTCATTTTGATTTATGTTGGGTTTGTAAGATAGTGATGGGATGGCCATAGTTATCTTCAGGTTTCATTTAACTTCAGATACAACCATTCATTTTACTTATCTTCATAGTCTGGTTGTACTTTATACTGATTGGTATTGATTTATTTTAATTGTGAGTAGTGTTCTATGATAAAGGGGTCCAACATGAAGTTCTAATTAGCATGAAAAAAAACCATATGGGTCATAAATGATTAGATCCACTACTGTCTCAGATACCATCTTTGTCATTGGATTTATTAAAGACACTTGCTGTGGATTTCCCTTGATCCGTAGAGGTGTTTTCTGAATTTTTTCTGAGAAGGTTGTGGATTTAGTAGATCATCATAATATCTAGTATGAGATCATGTTATAAAACAGTTTCTATTTAATTTTAATGAAAATTTATATGATGGGATACTCTGAGTTGTAGGAGTTGAGTATTCTAGTTAATGACATGATATAGAATGTCTTTTCTAACCTTGTGTATCATCATGGAGTGACTATTTTTTATTATCAAAGATGGTGAATATTGGTTTGTGGTTGAATATAGATAACAAGTAGATGAATCAGTTGATGATCAATACACCTTACCCTCTTTAATGTATTGGTGATCCATTTTACTAGTTGAAAGGATAAAACTAGATTTTGATTAACTATATGTGGTCTGGATACCACTGGATGAGAGTCAAGGAGTTGGAAATATCAATGATTTTATTTAGTTTTCTAAATGGGAACTTCAAGTTCTTGGTCATGCAATTTAGTTTCATAAACACCCTAACAATGTTTATGCGAATCATAAAATACATGTTCTATGAGTTCCAGAACATACATGTTTTCATGTTCATCAATGAAATTCTTATACACTCGATATCAGGGGAGGAGCATGTTGATCACCTTAGATTTTTTCTATAGTTATTTTGAAATAATCATAATTTTGGGATGATTTAAAAGTATATATTTTTAATGTGTTAGGTTCAATCACTTTGAAATGTGGTGTCTAAACATGGATTGGCAGTAGATCTATCAAATATTGTAGTCATTTTTTCTTGGAAAACACCCAAGAATGTTTGAGGTCCATAGTTTCATCGATCTCATGGGATATTATCAACGGTTCGTGTTTAACTTTTCTTAGGAAATGAAATCATTAATATTCAAGAATAGTAAAGATGAACCCTTCTTATTAAATAATTAGTATTGTGATGATTTTGACTACATGAAGGATATGTTAATAAATTAACCTATTATTTTGTTTCCATAGGAAGGTGTGATTTCTGATATTTTCTATAATTCCTCTCATCTTGACATGGGTTCTATATTGATTAAATAAAGGGAAGTGTTATCATGTGGTTCTAGAAAGTTATTTTCCCATGATAATAATTATTTCACTCATGATCTAGATTTATAAGCGTGGTTTTATCTTTGAAACTATGAAGATGTTACCTCATTTTTTTATCACTTTGTGGTCTTGAATAATCAAAAGAGTCTTAAGTATGATTTATACTAGTGTGATTTGAATATATGATGATGTAGGTGGATGAAATTTTTTCATGATTAAAAATTGGAGATCTCCAATTCCATGAGGATGAATAATTTGGTTGTAAATTTTCAGTGTAGGAGGTCACTGAGATATGTTATTTGGGATATTCAAGATTCTTCGAGGGTTATAAAGGAGATTGGGGTGATGAATGTTGATTTTAAGAGGTTGGATGTTGAGGTTTTCTATTTTAGATGATAGTGAAATAGTCCTTGATAATGTGATTATAAGAGTCTTAGTGTGGAAACTTTTAGGTAGTGGTGATGTGGGACCATGTCATCCATAATGATACATCAGTGGGATGATTAGAGGATGTCTATTTTCAGATGGTGTTTCAAGGATTATTTTTAATCAATTCTCAGTGTGTAAGTAGTTTATTTGTGAGATTCATAGATTGGTTGTGGGGTGCATCCCTGCTTTTCAAAGATGAATCATTTTTTTAAAGGTCAACTATGGTGGATGAAGATGAATTGGATAGTGGGAGAGTTTATGTCATCATTCCTGGTCTTTTAGAAGTGAAGGAAAAGAATTATGTTCTAGTTTTATTAATATAGATATTATATATCCCTAAGTTGAAATGGGATTACTTGTTAATATATTTATTCACCATCCTAACAGATGTCCGGTGATATGAGATAATATTTTTGTGATCATTGATTAGTTGTAAAATTATACCCACTTCATAGAAAATAGTGTATCATGTGTTGTTAAGGTTTTTGTTAGATGGTATGTATATGAGTTATCTTAGTTTCATATGGTATTAAGGACCAAAATTTTTAATTTACATCTCCACTTACCTCTAGAGTCTAGGGAGGATTTCAATATTATTTTGGATCTTAGTTATGTTTTATCACTTTTGTCCATCCCTAGATTGAAGAGATGACCAAATGAACCATCTCTGAACTAGTGGATATGTTTTACACTAGAATGAATGATTTTGGGGGTTCGTCGATGATATTTTTTCCATTTATTGTATTTTATTATAACATAATATTTCATTCATCACTGATAGGGCCTCACTTTAGTCATTCTATTAGTGATTATGTCATTATCCATTTTGATGAACTAAGGTTTGGGATTTAGTGACCATTGTTTGAGATGTTATATAAAACATGATTGAGATTAGTCATATGATATCATTGAATATGGAGGTGGTTTATGATGATCATACGTCTTATGTAGATCAATGGAGGATATATTAAGAGTTTAATGTTGGAAATCATTTGTTTTTGAAGGTTTCTTCTCATCATGGGTAACAAAGGTTTAGCCATGGGAGAAAGAACCCTCTTTATTTTATCAGCCCTTTGGAGTTTTTATAGCGTAACGATGATGTGTTTTATAGTCTGGATCTTCCCTCATAGTGTTATAAGATCCATGACATATTCTTTGTTTCTTACCTCTGAAGATATATTCATGATGAATCTCATTTCATAAATTGAGGAGAGTTATATATCGAGGGTGATGGAACATTCATAGACTAGCCAGTTGATATCCATGAATTTTTGGGGAAGGTGCTGTGAATGTGAGCTATTCTATTGGTTTGGGTTTTACAGAGGAATGGTGAAATAGAATAGATTACAGAAGAACATTATTCCTATACGTACCATCAGTATCCCAAGTTGTATTTAACCTAAACTTACTGAGATGTTAAATATTTATTTTTGGGATGATTTAATGAAATTTGTTTTCGTCTATTCCAATTTAGTTATGTCAATTATTTAATTTTCTATTATATTTTTTTGGCGGTGTTGTCTCATTTGATATGTATCTCTAGGGGAGTGGTTGGTTAGTGAAGTTACTAGTTTCTCCTACAAAGTTATTTTTTAATTCTCAAGGATGAGAATTGTTTGGTAGGTATCTAATGTAATGGTTATGACCCTAATAACCTATCATGTAGTGATTTTTGTATGTTTGAGGTGTTGAAAGGTTTTTAGAGGAAGGATAGGGTAATTAAATATGAAGGTTTAGCTGGGATTATGTGGTCATGACCGAGTCATTTTGGTTGCGACATGAGGGAATTGGAAACAGTAGAGTCCCAAACATTTGTTGGAGTGGGTTATGGAATTTCATGGTATGCCATGAAATAAAAATATATCTATATAGAATGGAATGAATTTTAATCTATTTGATTATGAAACGATCCATTTTTATTGTGGAATATAGCCTTCAGGTGGATTTATAGGGTTCTTGAAGGAGTGTGTTGTGATGTAGTGTCATGTGTTTCAACATGAAGATATGAAGGCTAGTTTTTGGGTTCCATAGACCTAGATGATGTTGTGGTGTGGTGGTATGATCCCTAGAAAAATGTTTCTTTAGATGGATCAAGTCAGATACTTTAAACTAGTGAGAATTGGGGTTTTATGGAATAAATTTTGGATCTTCGGTATGCTTGGACTTTTCACAACATGATGATGGATTGTAATATCACAATTTATTATTTTCATGGATGACCATTGTATGGTGATTCATTTCATGGTGTGATCATATGTTTTTTATCCAGATATAAATTGGTGGCCCTAGGGGTTTTCTTATTTTCCATAGAATTATATTATACAACTGATGAATAAAGGTGAATGTTTGGAGTCTCTTGGTCCCCCTTTGGGGACTTTTCATCATTGGCTTTATAAGATCAAAAATTACTTCATTGAGGTGAGTTATTTTCCTTTTCCGATTAGTAATTTTTTCATATTAATATGTCTGTTTCTTCCAATCTAGTTCACTTTTATGATATTATGATGATTAAATGATGATTGTGATTGTGCTTTAGGCTGTTTATGTTACTATTGGTGTGATCTCAGTCTTGGTATTTTCTATTCCATGCATTTCCCATGTACAATGGTTCAGAAAGCTTAAGCTAAGGTAGGGGATTGAAGAAATATTTGTTATTTTTTTGGGAATTAATCACTTACCATTATTTTTCATTATTTGGGTGAGTAGAAGAAATTTAATTAATAAAGAAAATAAAATTGAATATGTAAATTGATGTGTGTAGGGTTAATTTCTTGTGTTTAATTCCTATAAATTGTTTTCTTGTGTTTAATTGATTTCATGGTATTTCCATCTCACTTGGTGATTGTTTTCCACTATTACTGATAATCATTTTTTGTGTTAATGTTTTTCTGATGATGCTATGGTTTATTTTTTATAATCACCTCTCATAGAAGTATAATCACATAAAGATGGTAAAGGAACTATTTGTGTGGAAATTTGATAATTAATGGTAGCTTATTACTGCAGAAAAGGGGATGAATTAGTGGTTCTTTCTATAATTGTTTAATATGTATTTATTATGATTTTGTTTCCTTATCGGGAAATTGTTGTGGATATGTTTGTGTGGTTACATTAGGGTATTCTATGATGTGGTTAATATGGATAGTGTTAGGATGTAAGGTTCCAATGGTTGGATTATGTTGGGAAATATTTTTTCATTGGTTAGTATTGGGATGCGGTGCGGCAACTAGTTCAATGAGTGGAATAGTGGGGTATAGTTTATATATGGAATTGTGAATCATGGTTGTGGATACCTTTATATAGCTTTATATTATAAATTTAGATGTTTCCATGGGACAATGGAATTTTTATGTTATTATGGGTGACAATTTGGTTGGTTAATGTTGGTTCATTTGGTATTTTGCTAGTATCACAAAATATAGTTAGTAACAATGAATTTGAAATGTGGTAGGATAGAATTGAATGAACTCATTGCTACAAATAAATTATTTTATTCATGAAATGAATGAGTTAATGGATCGAAATAAATTGAGTGATGGTGTTTGTAGTTTGTCATACAATAATTTTTTAGGTAATGTAAAGAATGTACTATGAATGCTAACGGTGAATCTAGAAATTGGATAACTAATGTGGATTTATGGGAAATTATATATCTTTGATGTAAATGTTTTAATGGAATGTGGTTTTTGTTTTAGTGATATAGATGATGGAAATGGTAGATGGAGGTGGGGGTACTATCAATAAGTTTGTGGGGGTTTGGTAGTGATTTAATGTGTAAACCCCCATTAGGGAGGGACATTGTGTGAGATATATATATATATATATATATATATATATATATATATATATATGATGCATTTTATTTGTGATTTCTACATTCACACCGCCATTGATAGAAACCCTTATCGACGCCTAAACTACTTTGTGAATTAGGTGTTTTCCCTGACATCTAGGTTGGTGAGTGAATTGATAACTGTCTAATCTCTCTACCCACTCTACCCTCTAGGTATAGTAAAAAAAATTGATGGCATGAGGTAAATATGATCATACAACTATAGTGAATTGTAAACTGAAAAATCATATAGGTTTTTATGTTATTATAGGTACATGATGTATTAGCAAGCCCTATAAGGTATAATTGAGGAAGTACATGTCCAATAGTAAACCTTGTGGGTATTGAGATGAGGATTTGGTATATATGCACTATAAAAAATTATAGGGTGTTTAAGGGATGTATTATGGTGATTAATATATTAGGATATATAGTGTAGGATGTGAATGGTAGGAGTAGGGAATAATGTTTCTATTATTCTTATTTAGGGTGCCCACTCTACTGGATTTGATATGTGTGGATGATGCATGGTAGGTTGTAGTGGATACTGGATGGCCATGGAGTTATGGACATGTTATGAGATATGGTGAGCTATTTCATGACTATATAATGGATTATGAGTACATGATGTATTATTTTGTGGTGTGAGAGGAACTAACCCGTAGGGAAGTGGTAAATGATATTATTTTTGAAATATTCCTCTAAGATTTTGTTACTACACTTGAATGCGAAATTTGGTTAGAATGCCTTAGTGAGGTTGGGTGGTAGTTGACATGATATGTTATTACTGATTATGCTATTTTCCACTGATTTACTAGTATTACCCTTACATTTTTTAAATATACATATTTAGTATGATCCTACACAATATAAATTTTATGCTCACCCATATATACATAAAAAGTTTTCAATTTTCCATGGTGAGTTTGGTGACAGATCTCAATAGTATTGTCTTGGAGCATGGGTTCTATAATATAGGTGTAGACCTATAGTTTTATATGGTATTTAGATTTTGAGGTTTTTTATATTTCCAAAAAATATGTTATCTATAAATTTTCATATTTTTATGTTTTTTATTGAAAATAACCCACATTTTAGTTCAATTACTCGGTAATTTTTCAACGCTATAGAATTTTGAAAATTAGAACTTAATTAGAAATTGTACATAAATTATGTTGTTATGTGTGCATCCTATTGATATAAATTTTAGATCCATTTTTAAATTAATTTTTAAAGTGGAATTTAACACTTAAATAATAATGAATAAGAACTTCTATAGGTGGGGAAAATTAAAAGGTCATGAGTGAACGTGACATTCATGGTCACCATGCATACCACAGGTGATGAAAGTGTGATACCCCTACATAATCCAACTATCACAAGGTAGGAATAGTAGTTGTAACTTCAACCTACCATGATCACTTATCATGGTAACCTTACCACCATAGTGCACCATGGTCTCATAGTAGATATACCTACCGTGCAATCTATCATCTTACCATGTTTTAAAAAAATTATATAAAGGAAAAGAATATCAGATCAAATGAAAAAAAACATTTACCATGACACCATTCTCTCAGTAGGCATACCTATCGTGTTCCCTTAATTTTCAGCGACCATATCATGGTAAGAAAATTGAATAAGACCCTCATGGTAAGCATGATTACCACAATCATGGACCACATAGCATATTGTGCCCCTACATTTCTAAGATACCGTTACAAACCCCAAGTATCCACTTCCCCAGAAGATAAATAGGCCCATAGCTTGATTTTATAATGAATACTGGAGACTGGGGGTCGTACCAAAAGTTTCCACACCCTTTAACTCCACCCACCTTGAGAAAATTTAGGACACCATATTCTCTTCTTGCTCCACCTTCTACTTCCACCCATGGATCAGAGATAAAAATAAATGGAATCCACTCTATCATAAGAACCTTGGTAGTAATCTACAACAATTTGAAATTAGAACTTACTCAGGCCGTAATCCATTCAATAATTCCATGAAAAACTTATCCCTTCCTATATTACATCTAAGGGAGCTTTGACGTTCCACTCTATCACAAAAGGTAAATTTTTTCTGTCAACAACATATGCGTCTGATTAAGGACCAAGTTCCATTGAGGACATTAAGGGAACAAGGTAGTAGCATCTAACTAAGTTGCTCCCTCAAACATTAAATATATTGTTTTGTGTCAACATGATTCACGTGTGAGGTATGTAATAGAAGATATTCTAGTGGGAAGATACAACACCACTAAAAAAATAAATGGTTGGGCTTCACTGACCAATGGTTCCACAAAATGATTGAATATTCTGAAAAAATGATGTCTCACGTGTAAAATTATTCTAACTAGACACTACAAAAAATAAGACCCGAAATTACAATCCTAAAACTATTTTTTCTTACCTATTACTACAATGAACTAAAATATCCCACATTTAAAAGGATAAAAGTATGGATAATGAAAGATAATTGATTCTTTGTAGAGTTCACCGAGGACCTTCCTTAAGGACACATGTCAACCATCATGCTAAATGTTAAACTGATACTTTAAGGCATTCATGAATTCATTGAACGAACATGCTACCCACTCATAAGTATTACAGTGGAAGTGAAGAACTATTTAACAGAAATAACTTGATTTGGAAGAGTTATAGTTTCAGGAAAATTTTTTGTAACTGTTGGATTTTTTCATTTTCTTTTGTAACACACCAATTTGGGAACATTAAATCCTCTATGGTTCAGCTGAGGATAATCCCTTCAACTATCCCATTAATAAATTTTAATCTTTTAATGATAAATATATTTTCAATGTATAATTTAATGGTTTTGTTAGTAGGGGTTCTTCTGATTAGATTTTTATGACATATGTATGTTCTTTACATTTAACACACAAGCCACTTGGATTATATCCAATGTATGTAATATTATATAGTAGAGGTATTTCGAATGTAAATAGAGTTATCCAAATTCCATTCTAGAAAAGGGAAAGGAATACGGTGATCATTATGATTATTTTTCCTTATCTAAAACCAACTAAAACAAGTAATAACTTTCATTTAATTTATGAGAGGGTGATTATAATTCTAAAAAATAAAGATTCAACAGTTCAATGAGGGGATAATCTAGGTATAGATCATTTCTTACTTTTTTGATGTCTAAAACAAAACAAATTCACTAATGGTCACTTTAAAATTTGAAAAAAAAAACGATTTAAACATACATATATCTTTTTCTTCTTCAAAGACAATCCAAGTCACATTTTTACAACAATTTTCTTAGGTTTAATTTTTTTAAGAGTTCCCCATGTTATGATCCCATCAGACTATTCACTATTACCAGGTAATGACAAGGGTTTTGTTTTTATTTTGTTCAAAAAAAATATTTCAAATGACCATATCTAGTTCTTCCAACCTCACTAGTTTTGATTCAAGAGTTGAGAGAACTCTGTGGGAAAGACTTATAATTTTGAGGATAATATAACAAGCATAAAAAATGTTTTTAAACATTTCATTGGACAAATATTCCTCCTTATCATAATCCACCTATAAATTTTTAATTGAAATTAAAATTATAGAAGTTAATTTAGCTTGATTTAATGGAAATTTTGGAGACATTTATACACCCTATTTCAACATTAATAATATAAATTTTCAATAAATGATCAAGAAGGATGTGAAATCAGAAATAAAACGATTGGGATACATCATAAGTTTCATGGGATATCAGTTGAAGACCCTAAGAGGCACATAAGATAATTTAATGAAAGTTTCAATGGATTTTGAACTAGATGAGTCACTGCAGCTCAAATAAGCTGGAATGATTTCCACTTGTCACTTAAATAGGAAGCCAAGGAGTGGCTCTAATATATACTTCCTATAGAAGTATACTCATGGGAGGAGAAACAAAATATGTTCCTTAATAAATTATCCCCTTATTTAAGGACTTCCCATATTCAAAAGGAAATTTATGGAACCAAACAAGAAACTGGAGAAACACTCTTTGAATTCTGAGTGAGGTTCAAGAAACTAACCAAATATAGCCCACACTAGCCATATGAATAACATAACTTCAGAGTGTTTTTATACCTTGTATAGATGGATAATAACTATAATCTACTTGATGCTTATTTATTAAGAGAACAGATTGATAAGTCACCAGTTGAGGCAAGAGAACTCATATAAAGGTTCTCAAAAAATACCCAAAAATTGGTACAAGAACTAAAACCATAGGATCACATGAAGTAAAAATCACAAAATAAACCTTATTAGAAACTATAATTAAACAATTTTCTTCCCTTGTATGACAATTATCTGCAAAAAATGTACAAGAATCATCAACCACCACACCCTCAAGGTCCTACCAACTACGTTAGTATCAAGACAATTTTAATGATGGATGAACTTATGTATAAGGAACTGAAAGCTATGATTTCATGTTTTAAAGATTATTATAGAATGAACCAAGTGGTAACCTATGATTTATATAATTCTACACTATCCAATTTGGAGTTTTAAGATAACAAAATCATAGAATTTCATTTAAATAGGTTTTTTATACAAACATTTCAACCGCTCCATTACATATAAAGAATTCCAACCATCTAAAATATTCAATAAAGGAATAAACAATATCCATCCATGAAGGAACTATTGATACAAGTAATAAATTATCAAAATAATCAACACGCCACCCCCACCACTCATGGTTCTAAATTAAAAGAGTCAAAAATTTAATTCATCCAGCTCATAATCACCATAAATTATATGGTTAAAAATTTATAAAGTATGTTTACTACTAAAAATATTTCAAAACAAAAATGAAATGTCATTTCAATTACATTGAGGAGCAAAAAAACTGGAAGACACAAAAGGATTACACATGAACAAAAAAATTGAAGTTAAAGTGCAGTAATAATCTACCTCAAACAATAAACTAGAGGAGGATCCAATGAAATCATTATCAAAGTAAATGATAAAAATCATTGAGGATCCATAGCATCCCCCACCTACCTTTCCTATAATAATTCATGATCCAAGATGAACTAAGGAGGAATCACTATAGCAAGAGATATTGGAATCTTCAAATAATGTAAGAATCAATATCCCCTATTGGAATCCATTTGATAGATTCGAAGGTATGAAAAAATAATTAAAGACACGTGTATCTAGAAATGGAGATGAAAAAATTAAGAGTAAGGATTACGTAACTGTATTTTTGATATTTCACCCCAGAAATTCCCTAAAAATTTCACGATCCAGGTACTTTTTCAATCCCTTTAATAATAGGTTGGACAACATTTTCCAACGTAATGCATGTCCTAGAAGATTCCATGAATGTAATAACTTAATAGATTATTTTATTTACATATGTGAGAACTCAAACGTACCTATTTGGTTTTACATCATGGGGATAGAGAATCTTCCTATATGGTTAGTGTTTATGAAGATGTCCAGATATGTGTACAAGGTCACACCTTCCCTACTAGATTCTCCATTCACAACATGGATGAATGTAATGGTAAATATCATTATCCCATTATTCTAGTAAGACCCCTCATTAAGACTATTAGAACATTCATAATTGTCAACGGAGCCACTCTATCTATGAAATTTCTTCAGGATATAATACAATTTAACATTATTGATTCAACGAAACTTCCACATAATGAATATTACGTTTTTACCTTAGAAAATTTTGAAATTACATGTTCTTATAAGAATGAAATTGAGATGATTAAAGAAATAATTTTAGGTTTTGGGTATAACAGAAGCATGTGATGGTTCATGAAAGACTTTTTTTCTTGATTGATGGTCAATATATGATTTAAACAATGATAAACATCATGATCTATGGAGTTGAATAAAAAATATAGACAAGGGATAAAACAACAGAACCAAGAGATAGGATCATAACATATTATTTATATTTAATTTAATCAAATAAATAATAAAATTTATGAAATTATTTTGTTGGTGATGGATCTGGAAACATATCTGCATTGTTTTTTATTGATTTATAGGAATAAAAGTATATTCCCACTAGTGTTGAACCCCACATGATCCCGAATTATCCAAAAATCACTATAGTAATGATTGGGTTCTATCATGGTAGATCCTATCACTTTAATTTTCCACCTTTGATCTCCTAGAGAAATGATTCCAAATCATTCTCCAAGATCTCCCTTTAATTGATAGTTGGAGGTGGGGGAAGACCGTTCTCTATTTTGGGGAGTGTCATTGGAGAATTGATCTCTCTATTTCTAGAGAGGATTCTCTAAATACATTGTAAACATCCAAACAAATGAATTGGGTTATTAACAAAATATTATAATTCGGTTTATATATATCGCTAGGGGTAAAATAAAATAATTATACAAGTTCTATTTATTATTTATTTAATCCATATGGAACCCCATGTCAAATATTATTATTATTATTATTATTATTTCTCACCATTCACTTAACATGATAAAAAAATTAAATAATATTTAATCAAATAATATTATATATTATTTATTTCTCATCAGGCCATTAAACGCAGTCCTCCATTCCTCCATAATATTTATTAGGCCTTGAATAATGACTATTTATTTAATAAATAAACATCACCATATTATTCTCCAGTAAATATATATAAATATTATGTTCACTAGTTAGAAAATAAATATTTATATGAGATTAATAATAGGTGAGTAATTATTAAAACTGTTCTTGGAATAATATTTATTCAACTTGTGAAATAATAAATAATAATATATTATTTAACTGAGATTCTAGATTCACTTAGTGTGTGACCCTCTTGTCCACTTTCTCAGTGGAATTAGGAAAAGTAGATTAATGTAAAAGGATAGTGGCTTGAAACAGACCCAGGTACTCATAAAGAAATAATTTAATACTTTATTGATGAGATACCTCATATGAGAAATTATCATGTAATATATTCCTTTTATCATGATATCCCAAATCAAGCAGGTTGCATTCTGGTACCATCATATTAGGAGCTCTATGTCTCTTTATTTGAATTCTTAGAAACTAAAATTTCATATTTTATTCCATTGACATGGATTTATTTAGGCTATATCATTTCCACCAGTGGTCCTGATATATCTTCTTCAGTAAATAACAAAAGGGAAAAATCCTTTCTCGTAATACTCATTAATGCAGTATTACGCGTGAAACACTCAATGTGTCCTACCTCACTATGAACATCTATCATAATGATTTTCATGAATACATACAAGTACACAACTCATATTAATCCTTAATTATAATATTAATGTATAAGGACCAATAAAAACTTATGTAGATAGGAACATCCAATGACACATATAAATTTTGATTTTCTATTGCCGGGTCTCGGTCTCATAATATCCCACTTGACATAACCAAGGGAGTACACCATGAAAATGGGACTCAATGTTCTATGAGTCTTCAACCCTAATATCATGTATCATGTTTCACCTCACATGACATCATATTCCTATAGAACATATATTTAAGAATAGTTTTTTAGTAATTTCAGGTCCTTATCATCGCAGGGAACTACTATGACCTTTCAGTGTGATAAATACTATTTGGAAATTATAACATACTATGTTATCTAAAATAAAAATCATGACGTGATAATAAGCTTATGAATATTCAAAAATATGAATTCATGTTTTCAAAAGTTACACAGATGTTGGTTCTAGGGAACTTACTCCAATAGACTCCCTCTTTCACTGGAGTCAACTGCTAACAAACAGTAGTCCTCTAGATCTCACATTATTCTAATTCGTCTACAGAGATTGGAATTTAGTATAGGTGTCCACCATGTTATCTTCTATGGGAACTCTTCTCACAGAAACTTCAATCTTATTATTAAAATATTTCAAGAAGTGATACTTTTGTAGAATTTCCATTGTCAATTGGTGTAAGCTTGGCTCTTTTTCAATATCCAACACTATAGTATAATCACCATTCAATGTGATAGGGTCGTCAATTCTAGGTAACACATCAAGAAGAAAAAAATTATTATTCCAAATGGATTCCACAGATTCATAAGAAGCTGATATATAATCATAATCCACTATAGAATCAGTGACAATTAGGGGCTTTAAACACTTCTATATCACATCTTCTCCATTGAGATAGAAGACATATCATGATAGTAAATTAAAATCATTAAAATCTATTTAAAAACAAGCATCATGATAACAAATAATGACATGCTCCTCATCTCCTCCATACACTAGAAAAAAATCCTTAGTTCTTCTCAAATACTTAATCATAGTGTTAATCACAGACAAATGCTATTCTCCCAGATCTTCTGGATACAATCCTTCTAATCTCAATGAATTGGAAACATTAATTGTAGTACATAACATGGAATGAATGATTGATCTTATCACTAAAGTATATGGTATCTTGTTCATTTTATCTTTCTTTTGTTGTGTATGAGGATACAATTTCTTAGAAAGATATACACCATGTGACACTGAAACCAATCCCCTCCTGGATGTTTCCATACTAATTGTTTTTAGTATCTGGTTAACTAATGTACTTTGAGTTAGTCCAAGATTCATATTAGATCTATCACTAATTTTCTTAATCTTCATAATATAGGCTACTTCACCTATTTACTTCAAATAGAAAGACTTATTTAACTAGTCATTAACTAACTGTAAGAATGGTGTGTCATTTATTAATAAGTAATATTTCATCAACATATACAAATAGGATAACAATCACATTTCCACTAAACCTATTGTAAATAGACGATTCACATTCAATATTAATGAAACCAAATTATTTTATGGTTTTAGGAAATCAAATATTCCATGAACTGGACACTTTCTTCAATCCATAAATGGGTCTCTGCAATTAGAGAATATTATTGGATTCACCTGGAGTCACAAAACCTTCTGGTTATGTTAGATAGACAACATTCAGAAGGTTTCCATTAAGAATCCAGTTTTTATATCCATCATCCAAATCTCATAGCCACGAGAAACTGCTATAAAAATTATAATCATAATGGGTTGGGTTTAAACATGGAAATTTGTGAAAAATATTCATGTCACGACCCGTCCTCGGGGCCCGTGTCGTGACTACCCCAAGCCCACCTTCCATAGGCTAGGGGCTGGCGACTAGCACCAAAGGCGTAAAATCCCGATAACTGGGAAGGCATTGCCTTTATAAAAGAAAACAAGCACCATAGAGTACAAGCGGAAACAAAACACTAAGTACAAAAGAAAAGCTGAATAGTAAATGGGCCAGAATACAAACCCAAAAGAAAGTACGACTACAACTGAACAAGGTACAACAGCAAAAAGACAAACAGCTGGAAGAAGGAAGCAGCTCCTGGGTCGTCCTCCTCGGATCCTACCTGAAGGGTAGGTACAGATATCGCAGCTCCTGGTCGTCCACCACGGATCCTACCTGAAGGGTAGGTACAGATAGCCTCCTCCACGCTCTCGTCCGTCAACCTCCTATGTGAGACGTCACGTCGTGTAGTCCACCTCTGGGTACTGGCTCGTTGTGTAGTCCACCTCCGGGTACCGTCCAGTCCTCGAACACTCGGCCTCCGTCAGCACTGCCCGTCATCTGCAACCAACACAACGAGGTGCGGGCATAGCCCGTGCAGGGGTGAGTATAACGATACTCAGTAGGGACCCCGAGACCCTCAAGGTCTCACTAAAACCAACAAGGATAACCACAAAGATGATCTCAACAGATAACCTCTACTTAGGTATATGCCCATACATATACCTAAGTTATCAAGTAACCCATCTCAATCATGAGGAAACACAAGGATTGTGAAATCAACGGATAACCACTACCCAGGTATATGCCCATACATATACCTAAGTTATCAAGTGACCCATCTCAATCATGAGGTATACACAAAGGTCAAAAGTCTCAGCTCAAACCAGGATTTTCATTAATGAAACCGTAACTGCTGAAGAGCTCCATCTCTGGAGTGTACAGTGGTCATGTCACGACTCCGAGGTACTATTCACTAACCTAAGACTGCTGAGGTACTCCTCCTGTCGAGTATTGTGGGTTTGCGGCCAACTACCGGGCGCTCCGTCTGCTGAGGGTCTGTCGCCAAATACCGGGTGCTCCCACTAATAGCCTACAGAGGTACTCCTCCTGTCGAGTACCGCGGGTTTGCGGCCAACTACCGGGCGCTCCATCCGCCGTGGGTCTGTCGCCAAATACCGGGCGCTCCGTCCACTGGGCTAGTCAACTCACTCCATGTCGAGTCGGTCAAGCAGTCGTCAGGTCTCAGCCGGCTACACGGTCTCCGTACTCCGCACGCTCGTCTCCGGGAGGGTCCGCTACACGAGCTACTGGTCGATACTCCAAGTATCACAAAGTCCCGCAAAGAAGTATCTCAAAGGACCACCTCGTCATAGGGGTCTCAACGCAACAGACGACGCGTCAATCGGATGCCCGGTCTGTGAGTTATTAGCCTTTTCGTCCCAGGGGCCCGGTTGGATTCGTGTGCGAACCAATCCGGCCGTAACTCAACTATACCTCGAACACTCATAGGGTATACTCATAGGGACCATTTCTCAACGAGATCACCAACGCCACTGACGGTTCGTCAAACGAACGTTCTGTCAGAAAGGTATCAGCTTTTCTGTTCCAGGGGCCCGGTAGGATTTCGGTGCGATCCAACCCAGCCACTATCCAACTGCATCCAAATCTCGGCGAAGGATTCCAAAAGTTCCATATGATCAACAGGAACTCAACGCAACATACGGCGTGTCAATCGGACGCCCGGTCTGAGAGTTATTGGCTTTTTCGTTCCAGGGGCCCTGTTGATTTTGTGAGTGAACCAACCTGACCGCACTCCGTTGGCATCTAAACCTCGAGCGGAGTAAGCCAAAAGATCCGTCTCAATTAGAGTAATTCAATGAAACAGACGGCGCGTCAATCGGACGCCCGATCTGTTATTTATTGGCCTTTCCGTCTCACACCCACCCTGGGAAACTTCCCAGGAGGTCACCCATCCTGATCACTACTCTAGGACAAGCACGCTTAACTATGGAGTTTTAAACACGTAGGCTCCCGAAATGGAAGGTGCACCTTGAGTATAGTATACCGAAACGACCGTCTTGATCCAAGGATCGCATTGCCGCTGACGGCGATTCGTTTGGAGGCTCGTAGCCCAAGATACGGGCATTTGACAGAAAGTGGTCTGAAACTGGGGGTCTGGGCCCGGGCCGACCCGGGCCGACCCCCCCCCCCCCGGGTCGGCCGAACCGGGTCGACCCGCCCCGGGCGGCGACCCGGCCCGATGACCCGGCCCGGCTCGGAAAACCCGGCCCGGCCGGCAGCGCGGGCCGGTGCGGCGGCGCGGACCGGCACGGCGGCGCGGCCTGGGCGCCGTTCGGGTGCCGCGCGCGGGGGGCAAAGCCCCACCCCCCCCCTTGAGAACCGCGGCCCCGTAATTGGGGCCACTTTTGAGACCCGACCGGGGGAAATTAATTCCCCCGGTCTCCACTGTCCGGCCGGCCCGCACTGGCCGGCTGGTTTCGCTAGCAAGGACCGGCGACGGCCGGTCCTTCCTTCGCCGACACCGGCGGCCCAGTGCCGGCCGCCGGTCATCTTGCTCTGCCGCGGCCCGGAACCGTCCGCGGCCTATGCCGTCTGGCGCGATGCGACGACATCGCTTCCCTCCGCCGCGGCCCCGCTCCGGCCGCGGCGCCTTTGACTTTCTTCGACGCGATGCGACAGCGTCGCGTTCTTGTATTTCTTTCCACGGCGTGGCGCGACGGCGCCGCGCAATATTTGTCGTGCGATTCCCGCATGGTGCGACGACACCACGCCATCCCGTTTCATCCGCAAGGAAACAATTATGAACATAGGAGGGGGGTTCGGCCGTGTTGGTGCGGTCCGGGCCCCCCTCTCGTTAGACAATAACATTTAATCCTTTATCCTCGAAGTTCGACATTCTAGAATCAAGAATGGAAAATAAATAAAAAAAATATGAACAATCCCCTACTTCGGATTCAAGTGCGGAGCACGCCAATCAAGCCGCGGAAGACTAGCGTCGCGGAGGTTGGGCGTCTCGGAAATCGAACGTCGTTTCCGTTGACGTCGAGGTGCGTCCGAAGAGGTACATCGCTGGAGAAGCTTCGTAAGCTGACGGAGATAGTCCGAGGAGGAAACGACGTCTCCTTTCGTTGACATGGGAAGAAGATCGAAGAAGCGGCGTCGTCGATCTTCGGAAACACACCGGCTACGAAGAAGAGAAGTGGTGTTCTTCGTCGGAGCTTAAGTGTTCTTCGTGTTCTTCATCAAGGTTGAAGAAGATGGAGAGAGCTTCTCAAAATCTCTCAAGGTGGCAAAGGAGACCAACCCAAAATAAAATAAGCTTAATCCTTATTTTATTTACACAACTAAACATTTGAATTTCAAAAGATAAGAAACGAACCATTAATTCGTAGAATTAATTCAACGAAAGAAACAGCTCATTTAATTTACGAAATAAACCGCCCAATTAAATGGTCTGTTACGAATTTAAGAAAACGCGTCAGTTGACTTTCATAAAGACGGGTTTTCGCGGGTGCGTTACTTAGCGGAAAGAAACGGCGGGGCTCGTGCGGGCCCCACCTCACAAATATCCTACCAAGAGGGTAGGATATTTCTGGATAGTACCCTATCCGATTAAACTTAGATTAAGCCGCTTTTAAGTGGCTTCAAGTGGCTTCCAAGTGGCTTAAGTGAAATCAAATAAAGTTGTCGCAAAATTATTTTATTTCTTAACTTTAAGCCCGAAAATTAAAAACCACACCCGAGCAAACACAACTCCGGAAGAGACGTTTCTAAGAAATTATCGGCGCTGCGATTTCATCGGTGCCCTCAGAATTCGATTCCGAGCACCGGTTCAAAAGTTAGAAAAACCCGCTCGTCCGTTCACTGAACCTACCCGAGCCAAACTTCGGAAATTGATTCCAGGCACACCGGGCCTCGGAATCAGGCACCGTCAGAAACTGCGTTCTTGTAAAATTCCAAAGAAAATTAAGAAAAAAATTTCCTTGGAATTTATGGGTCTTTACAATTCATCATAATGAATCACATGATTCTATTTAAACCCATTATCCGCTATAATTACCTTAGAGGTATTTTCTTTAACCTTTATACCCGTATTCCTCAGGAATACCCACTTGCTTACAATATGAATTACATCAACTGACACTTCTACCAGAACCAAAACTTGGTTCTTATTCATGGAATCCATTTTAGAATTCATGGATTCTTTCCATCTTATAGCTTTTGATTTCCCAACTACCTCCTTGTAGGAGATAGTCTTATCAATGTAAACCAATAACGAGTCACCATCTTCAATGACTAGAATAACATATATTTCTAGTTATTTTACCTCTATTATTCTCTTTTGTATAACATGTGTTTCCATAACTATTTATTTTATGATATACAATAAAATATTTTAATGTACCCAATAATATGTATCATAACCATCAGTGTAACGACCCAAAATTTCATTAATGGAAAATCCCTCTTGATCCAGTTAAATGTTTCTTTATGAAAGAAAAATGTTTTTATAAGATGTCAACTTCTTTAGTTTAACGTTAAGATTTGTGACCGTTACTTTTATATCCGTTGAGCAGTGATCATCTGGGTAGTTTAAATATAAGGCTTTAACGAACCAATTTTCTACTCAGACCAAGGAAGCGATGGCCTCATCCAGTAGAATTGCCCCTTACGAAGCCCATTTGTCGGAGCTCGGAAAGGAGGTGGCGTCTTTGGGCTTTGCCCTTGACCAAGCCCAAGCTGAGCTTCATCAAGTCAAGCTCGAACGTGATCGTCTACGGGAAAAATGGAAGTTGATAGAGATTACCACTCGAGCAATGTTATCCGAGAAACCCCAAGAGTCTGTCACCATCGCACACCTTACCCTTAGGTCTTATGCGGCTATTTTAAGGGGTTATGTAACAAATAAGTAGTACCATGTTCATGTACATTATTTTTGTATATAATAATGAATATAATTTCTAGTCATTTTTGATACTTTGTAATTAGTTTTTAAAGTACAAACAATGTTTTTAGTTATTATTTAATTAAGAATTATATTTTATTAAATTAAAGGATTTTTTGAATTAAATAATATTTTAATAAAATATTATTATTAATATTAAATTAATTTTTATTAAATATAAATGATCTTATAATTTTATGAATGCAATTAAAATTTTTATTAAGGTTTGAAAGCCATTTCTGTCAAAACCCGTGAATTTTTTTATAAATGTCGGTTTTTATTTTAAAAGTGAAAATTCACATATTTAGAAAATTATTTAGATAAAATAAATATTATTTTTGGAATCCGGACGTCGAAATTATCCAACGGTGAATTTTTCATAATTTTCTGAGACAGTCAAATTTTTGGGTAAAAATTAAATACCATTTAAATATATACTGTGTTTTATGACATCATAATGACCCAATGGTGATGTAATAAAATACCATAATCCTTATGTTCGGCCAATATATGTTTTATCATTAAAATAATGAGGTTTTGGGTTTGTTTGACTCACTTTTCAAAGCATTAATGGAGCCCTCAAGACTTATTCAACACTTTGCCTTTTTAAATTAATTTCCATGGGAGTGTGACTCACCTCCACATAAGCAACCCTAATTTTTTAATAAGTTCGGACATTGGCCTTGTAAAATATTGTTTTCCTCTTTCCTTTTCCAGAATCCATGGGCAAATACCATGGGATGGTTTGTGGTTTGGATTATTTTAATATAAGGGGTCCCAAACCTAAATAATAAAGAATTCTCTCACCTTTCCTATATAAACCCACCCAAGCTCCCACTTCCTCCTCACTCAAAGCCCTTGAAGTTCCTCCAACCTCTGCCCTACTCTCTCTAGAATCTTCTCAAGGTGCCCCAAGCTCCCAAGAAGCCTCTCACAAGCCTCTCTCTAGCCTTTGGAAGCACACTTCCAAGTAAGGGGTTTTCTTCCTTTCTCTTTTTTTTGTCAATTTTCTTTAAGTTGTATTTCCCTTTTTATTTCAATTATGAATGTTGGGGTATTATTTCGAACCTCCCCCATACCGCCCTCTTATCGTTTGAATGATGGGAGAACCCTTTCTCTCTCATTAAATGCCTCCCATGTACACCCGTTACTATGCCGAAATTCCGAAAGGAACTTCTCTCTCTTCTTTTACATTCAAGCAATACTTTTGTATCATGAATCTAAATTCCATTTCTATTTTTGGGACATGTATATATATGATCTCCTTACTGTCCATTACATTTAAATATGATGAGGAACCCCTTTCTCTCTCATCAACCTTTTTTATGAATTCTTATGTCACGCCGTTACGCTGCCGAAATCGCACCGATTTTCTAAGCCAATGTCTTTGTGTAGTGAATACCATTCCCATTTCTCCATCAAGGGTATTCACCTTTATGAACATATACATATTGATTGTAAAGTTTCATGTATGAATTCCACATTCCTTATCGTGGAAGAAATGATTATGTTTTATGAATCCATGTTTTATGATCCATGTGGCACACTTATGCATGAAATGAAATGTTTAAGAAGGGTGCGCCCTTTATAGCGCTCCAATGCATTGGGTAAAGTATAGTATCATGATACGTCATGTGCAATGAGTGTTGACTCATGCTAATTCAAGTGAAACGAGGGTTTACTCGTGCTTCAAGTGCAATGAGGGTTTACTCATGCTCCATGTGCAATGAGCCTTGGCTCATGCTAATTCAATGTTAAGTGTTGTTGCCACATTTCCATGTTATGATTATCACGCTTTATCATGCCTTTATGTTCATGTCTCTCTTATGCTCTATTGATATGCCTATTGCCTAACATGTATTGTACTCCTCATGTTATTCATTGTGTACTCCCTTACTGGGATTTATAGCTCACCCTTTTCTTATGCATGTCCTCAGGTTATCCCATGCAATGCTAAGTACGAAGGAATGTAGTGGTAATGTAAAGGAAGTTTTCAATAAGGATGTTGTATTTCAAGTTTAAAGTTTTTATGTAATGATCCTAAGCCCCAAAGACACTAAACCACTCGATCTTCTTTGTTGTATCAAGTGAAGTTTTATGTAATAAAGCATGTTTAAGTTGTAATAAAAAGCAGGGTTGTCATAGTTGGTATCAAAGGATAGGTTTAGTTATTTTTGGGATTAGGAAACCCTAGTAAAGCCTTAGATACAAGACTAAGCATAATAAAAACATCCCTAAGTTTTGGTAAATACTAATTAAGTGTTTTATCAAACAAATACATCCCTGTCTGGATACGAGCAGGTAGAGGTGGCTCTGGCACAGATGTATTCTAGGGGTAAAACCCGAAAACACCGCTTTGAGCTAGACTCGAACGGGAACTGGTGCACGACAACGGGCCTTGCTGCACTCTTGGTTACGACACTCCCGGGGGATATGTTTTGATAAATTCACAATCTTAGTATGAACCCTTTTTAAGGGAAAAATGCCCCTAAGAATATATGTTAGAAGGAAGATCATGAAAAGCCTAGATTGAATCCTATAGACTCATGAGTTAAAGAGATTAAAGTTTATTTATAAGTCATCAACTTTTGTCTTTGGATTACCCTTTATGTGTTACCCCTAACTTTCCTTTTATTCCAGCCAATGGCCGGTAATAGGAGAACTCGGGCTAACAACCGTTGTGAAGATCAGTGTGATGATTGTACTTATGAGATGCCCAATCCAATGGGAGCGGGAATTGAAAACTTTGTCACGCTTCTCTCTCAGCTAACTCAAGTTTTGAATAGAAACACTGGTCAAGAGGAACGTTCAACCCCCCCTAAGAAAGAACAAGTCGCTATAGAAAGCTTCATGAGACAAAGGCCTCCTACTTTTAGTGGATCATCCGATCCCACGATTGCGGATCAATGGATCAACTCCATTGAAAAGATATTCTCCATCCTCCAATGCTCTGAAAAAGAGAAGGTTCTCCTGGCGGCTTATCGTATGGAGGGTGAAGCTGATCAATGGTGGACATTGATCAAAAATACGAAGCCTGAGGAGGAGATCGAGGCTTTGGAATGGAAGGTATTCCGGAAGATGTTTTTCGATAAATATTTTCCACGCACCCTCCGTCTTAAGATGGAAAGGGACTTCCTTTCCCTCAAGCAGAAAGATGAGGAATCTGTGGGAGCGTACGAGGCAAACTTCACAAGGCTTGCACGATACGCTTCCAGCTTTGTCGTTACCCCTGAATGCAAGGTTGACCGCTTCTTTGGTGGGCTGAATCCTAGCTTGCGGAAAGCATTAGCGATCTGTGACTTCGACAGCTATGAGGAAATTGTCCGATGTGCCCTCAAGGTTGAAATGGAGATCGGAGAATCACAGGGGTATCATGGGGAAAAGAAGCGGAAGGTGGACTTCAATGCTGGTGGTCCGATGGATAAATCCAACGGCGCTAAGAAATTCCAGCACCCCACTTGCCAAAAGTGTGGAAAGAAGCACCCTGGAAATTGCCTTAGGGGGACAAGAAAATGCTTCAAGTGTGGAAGAGAAGGGCACCTAGCTGTTAACTGTCAGCAAGAAGGACCCGCGACTGCGACGGAGGGGAGGAACGCTCCGTTCGAACCTCCACGCTTTGTTCAATGCTTCAAATGCAAAGAACCGGGTCATTTTGCGAATCAGTGCCCTAATCCAAGGGTTATCGGAGGCAATCAACAACCTCCAAGACAGCAAGGAAGAGCTTTTGCCATCACTTCTGCCGAAGTGAACCCCGACAACGAAGTGGTGACAGGTACGCTAGTTATTCATTCAAGAATAGCGAACGTACTTTTTGATTCAGGTTCTACGCATTCTTTTATATCTCAAAAGTTTAGTAGAACAATCCCTGCACCACCACAAATCATGGAAGTAAAGATGTCGGTGAGTACGGCAAATGGGGCAATCATTGCATCCCATGAGTATAAGTTCTCCCCTGTTATAATCTGTGGATTGAATTTCCCAGCGAACCTCGTCATACTCCCTTTGGTGGAATTTGATGCAATTCTTGGCATGGATTGGCTTTCCTTATATAGAGCCAACATAAATTGTCGGGAGAGGGAAATCACACTCCATATGGAGAATCGACCCCCGATTATTTACAAGTGTCAGGAGGAAGATGAATCTCCTTTAGCTCCATCATCTCAAGCATGGATATTATTGCCTTATGAGCACGCATATCTGGCTCAGATGATTGAGTCCAAGGAAGAAACCACCCTTGAAGAAATGCCTATTGTGAGGGAATTCGCTGAAGTATTTCCCGAGGAACTTCCTGGTCTTCCTCCAAGAAGAGATGTTGAGTTCTCAATTGAACTTATACCTGGGGCGCTACCAATATCCAAGACTCCATATAGAATGGCTGTGGTTGAGCTTGAAGAACTGAAGAAACAACTACAGGAGAATCTGGATAAAGGGTTTATACCCCCAAGTGCATCACCATGGGGTGCACCAGTCCTCTTCGTCAAGAAGAAGGATGGGTCAATGCGGCTTTGCATCAATTATCGTGAACTTAACAAAATCACGATAAAGAACAAGTATCCTCTCCCAAGAATCGATGACTTGTTTGATCAGCTGCGTGGAGCACAATACTTCTCCAAGATCGACTTGCGGTCGGGATATTATCAAGTAAGGGTGAAGAAGGAAGATATCCCCAAGACTGCTTTTCGTACAAGGTACGGGCACAGTGAATTCATAGTAATCCCTTTTGGACTCACCAATGCTCCAGTAATATTCATGGACTTGATGAATAGAGTCTTTAGAGTTTACCTAGATAAATTTGTGGTAGTCTTTATAGATGATATTCTAATATACTCCAAAACCAAGGAGGACCATGAGGAGCATTTAAGAACTGTACTGGAGACTTTGCGCAAGGAGAAGCTCTATACCAAGTACAGCAAGTGTGAGTTCTGGTTGAAGGAGGTCTCATTCTTGGGCCATATCATCACAAGCAATGGGATATCTGTGGACCCCTCCAAAACAGATGCAATTGAGGGATGGCCGAGGCCAACATCGGTAACTGATATCCGTAGCTTCTTGGGGTTAGCAGGATATTATCGACGATTTGTGAGAAACTTCTCACGATTGTCCAACCCTCTTACCAAGCTAACTCGAAAGGGAATAAAGTTTGCTTGGAGTGATGAATGCGAAGAAAGCTTCAAGGAGTTGAAAAGGAGGCTTATCACTGCACCTGTGCTCACTTTACCCACAAGTGGGGAGCTTTTTGTGGTATTCAGTGATGCTTCGAAGAAGGGCTTAGGATGTGTGCTGATGCAGAATGATAAAGTGATATCCTATGCCTCAAGGCAGTTGAAAATCCATGAGCGAAACTATCCAACGCATGATCTGGAGTTGGCGGCGGTGATCTTTGCCTTGAAAATCTGGCGGCATTATCTTTATGGAGAGAAATGTGAGATATATACTGACCACAAGAGTCTTAAATATATATTCACACAGAAAGAGATTAATATGCGCCAGAGAAGATGGATAGAGCTCATAAAGGATTATGACTGTTCAATACATTACCACCCTGGGAAGGCGAACAAGGTGGCGGATGCCCTAAGTAGAAAGGATCCAGCAATTCTATCAATGATGAGAATTGAGAAGGATCCAATCTTCTTAGACTTGATGAAGATGGACGTGGGAATCATAAAGAAGGGAACATCATCAATCCTTCCACAAATGATTGCTCAACCATCTCTTTTGGAAAGGTTAAAGGATGCTCAAAAGGATGATGCGAGAATCCAAGAAAAAGTGGAAGCTATCAAAAAGGGAAAATCCTCAGAGTTTAATGTTAATGAAGAAGGAATTGTGCGGTTTGGGAAAAGACTATGTGTTCCATCAAGTTCGGAGCTGAAGAAGGATCTTTTGGATGATGCACATAGTTCAAATTTCTCTATTCACCCAGGGAGCACAAAGATGTATCGAGATCTCCGAGAAAACTTTTGGTGGGATAATATGAAGAAGGAGATCGCTGAATATACATCAAAGTGCCTGTTGTGTCAGCAAGTGAAGGCAGAAAGGAAGAAGTCTAAGGGGATGATGCAACCATTGCCCATACCAGAATGGAAATGGGAGAACATCACCATGGACTTCGTCACTGGACTTCCAAGGACATCCAAAAGCAACAATGCAATCTGGGTTATTGTGGATCGTCTTACAAAGACTGCACACTTCATTTCTATTCGAGAGGATTTCTCTTTGGATCAACTGGCACGGATATATATCAGGGAAGTGGTACGGTTGCATGGAGTACCACTATCTATTGTGTCAGACCGAGATCCAAGATTTACCTCTAAGTTTTGGAAGAGTCTTCAACATGCTCTGAATGCTGAACTGAACTTCAGTACGGCCTATCATCCTCAAACTGATGGCCAATACGAGCGGACTATCCAAACACTTGAGGGTATGTTGAGAGCGTGCTCAATGGACTTTAAAGGAGGATGGGATCAACATCTTCCTCTAGTTGAGTTCTCTTATAATAATAGTTTCCACTCGAGCATCCAAATGGCACCATATGAAGCCCTGTATGGGAAAAGGTGTAGAACACCGGCATGTTGGGATGAGGTCGGTGAACGTAAGCTGCTTGGACCAGAAATGGTCGAAGAAATGGTGGAGAAGGTGAAAACCATTCAGCAGCATATCAAGGCAGCCCAAAGTCGACAGAAGAGTTATGCAGATAATCGTCGACGAGACCTTGAGTTTAAAGTCGGAGACATGGTGTTTTTATGCATATCTCCATGGAAGAAGGTCATGAGGTTTGGAAAGAAAGGGAAGTTAAGTCCAAGGTACATCGGCCCCTTCGAGATTCTTGATCGTGTTGGGGCTGTGGCCTATCGACTAGCACTTCCACCTACTATGGCCAAGGTGCACGATGTCTTCCATGTATCCCTCTTAAGGAAGTACATACCAGACCCTTCACATGTACTCTCTTCTGAGGTGGTACAATTAGAAGACGATCTTTCTTATGAGGAGCAACCAGTGAAGATCTTGGATCGTAGAGAAAAAGTTCTACGAAATAAGACAATGCCCCTCGTCAAGGTGTTGTGGAGAAACCACATGTTTGAAGAAGCAACTTGGGAGTCGGAGGATATGATAAAGCTAAGTTACCCACATTTGTTTTAGTGTGGGAAAAGGAAAATTTCGAGGGCGAAATTTCTTAAGGGGGGAATGTTGTAACGACCCAAAATTTCATTAATGGAAAATCCCTCTTGATCCAGTTAAATGTTTCTTTATGAAAAAAAAATGTTTTTATAAGATGTCAACTTCTTTAGTTTAACGTTAAGATTTGTGACCGTTACTTTTATAGCCGTTGAGCAGTGATCATCTGGGTAGTTTAAATATAAGGCTTTAACGAACCAATTTTCTACTCAGACCAAGGAAGAGATGGCCTCATCCAGTAGAATTGCCCCTTACGAATCCCATTTGTCGGAGCTTGGAAAGGAGGTGGCGTCTTTGGGCTTTTCCCTTGACCAAGCCCAAGCTGAGCTTCATCAAGTCAAGCTCGAACGTGATCGTCTACGCGAAAAATGGAAGTTGATAGAGATTACCACTCGAGCAATGTTATCCGAGCAACCCCAAGAGTCTGTCACCATCGCACACCTTACCCTTAGGTCTTATGCGGCTATTTTAAGGGGTTATGTAACAAATAAGTAGTACCATGTTCATGTACATTATTTTTGTATATAATAATGAATATAATTTCTAGTCATTTTTGATACTTTGTAATTAGTTTTTAAAGACAAACGGTGTTTTTAGTTATTATTTAATTAAGAATTATATTTTATTAAATTAAAGGATTTTCTGAATTAAATAATATTTTAATAAAATATTATTATTAATATTAAATTAATTTTTATTAAATATAAATGATCTTATAATTTTATGAATGCAATTAAAATTTTTATTAAGGTTTGAAAGCCATTTCTGTCAAAACCCGTGAATTTTTTTATAAATGTCGGTTTTTATTTTAAAAGTGAAAATTAACATATTTAGAAAATTATTTAGATAAAATAAATATTATTTTTGGAATCAGGACGTCGAAATTATCCAACGGTGAATTTTTCATAATTTTCTGAGACAGTGAAATTTTTGGGTAAAAATTAAATACCATTTAAATATATAATGTGTTTTATGACATCATAATGACCCAATGGTGATGTAATAAAATACCATAATCCTTATGTTCGGCCAATATATGTTTTATCATTAAAATAATGAGGTTTTGGGTTTGTTTGACTCACTTTTCAAAGCATTAATGGAGCCCTCAAGACTTATTCAACACTTTTCCTTTTTAAATTAATTTCCATGGGAGTGTGACTCACCTCCACATAAGCAACCCTAATTTTTTAATAAGTTCGGACCTTGGCCTTGTAAAATATTGTTTTCCTCTTTCCTTTTCCAGAAACCATGGGCAAATACCATGGGATGGTTTGTGGTTTGGATTATTTTAATATAAGGGGTCCCAAACCTAAATAATAAAGAATTCTCTCACCTAACCTATATAAACCCACCCAAGCTCCCACTTCCTCCTCACTCAAAGCCCTTGAAGTTCGTCCAACCTCTTCCATACCCTCTCTAGAATCCTCTAAAGGTGCCCCAAGCTCCCAAGAAGCCTCTCACAAGCCTCTCTCTAGCCTTTGGAAGCACACTTCCAAGTAAGGGGTTTTCTTCCTTTCTCTTTTTTTTTGTCAATTTTCTTTAAGTTGTATTTCCCATTTTATTTCAATTATGAATGTTGGGGTATGGTTTCGCACCGCCCCCATACTGCCCTCTTATTGTTTGAATGATGGGAGAACCCTTTCTCTCTCATTAAATGCCTCCCATGTACACCCGTTACTATGCCGAAATTCCGAAAGGAACTTCTCTCTCTTCTTTTACATTCAAGCAATACTTTTGTATCATGAATCTAAATTCCATTTCTATTGTTGGGACATGTATATATATGATCTACTTACTGTCCATTACATGTAAATATGATGAGGAACCCCTTTCTCTCTCATCAACCTTTTTTATGAATTCTTATGTCACGCCGTTACGCTGCCGAAATCGCACCGATTTTCTAAGCCAATGTCTTTGTGTAGTGAATACCATGCCCATTTCTCTATCAAGGGTATTCAACTTTATGCACATATACATATTGATTGTAAAGTTTCATGTATGAATTCCACATTCCTTTATCGTGTAAGAAATGATTATGTTTTATGAATCCATGTTTTATGATCCATGTGGCACACTTATGCATGAAATGAAATGTTTAAGAAGGGTGCGCCCTTTATAGCGCTCCAATGCATTGGGTAAAGTATAGTATCATGATACGTCATGTGCAATGAGTGTTGACTCATGCTAATTCAAGTGAAACGAGGGTTTACTCGTGCTTCAAGTGCAATGAGGGTTTACTCATGCTCCATGTGCAATGAGCCTTGGCTCATGCTAATTCAATGTTAAGTGTTGTTGCCACATTTCCATGTTATGATTATCATGCTTTATCATGCCTTTATGTTCATGTCTCTCTTATGCTCTATTGATATGCCTATTTCCTAACATGTATTTTACTCCTCATGTTATTCATTGTGTACTCCCTTACTGGGCTTTATAGCTCATCATTTTCTTATGCATGTCCTCAGGTTATCCCATGCAATGCTAAGTACGAAGGAATGTAGTGGTCATGTAAAAGAAGTTTTCAATAAGGATGTTGTATTTCAAGTTTAAAGTTTTTATGTAATGATCCTAAGCCCCAAAGACACTAAACCTCTCGATCTTCTTTGTTGTATCAAGTGAAGTTTTATGTAATAAAGCATGTTTAAGTTGTAATAAAAAGCAGGGTTGTCATAATCAGACTCATTGAAGTAAGTCTTTCTCCCACTGTTCGTTTTATGGATGTTCTCCCTCTCAATAAAGAAGTATTTTCTGGAAATAATCACTTTCTTGTCTGAGGGGTTTTATAGGTATTATCCCTTAATTTCCTTGGGATATCCTAATAAGGAATCAATTTGTGCCTCAGGGTGTTATATTTTTTCTTAGGAGGAATTAACTAATTCCTTGTATCCCGATAAAAGCATGTGTTAAAAAATGGGTTTCTTTCCACTCTATATCTCAAAGAGATTTCCATTTTCCTATGTATTGGTACTCTATTTAATGTGTATTATGCATTTTGTAATGCATATCCCCAACATAATAATGGAATATCTACATGAATCATCATCGGCCTTAATATGTCAAACAATGTAGGGTTCCTCCTCTCTGTGACACCATTCCATAGTGGTGTTTAAATTCGAGTGAGTTGAGATAGAATCCCAAACACCCATAGAATGTTGAGGAATTCTTGGGTAAGATATTCAGAAACATTATCTGATCGAGTCTTCTTTATATTCCTTCATAACTAATTCTATACATCATTCATGAATTTCATGAATTTTAAGAATTTATGAAAGGGCTCAAACCTTCACCTCATTAATTATACATATCCATATCTACTCAGATCATTAGTGAATGATATGAAGAAAGAATATCCACCTATAAATTTTATTGGAAATGGTCCACACACGTCAATGTGTAGAAATCCTAGAATTTCTGTGATCTATTAATCCATTCAACCAAATGGTGGTTTGGTCATTTTTCCTTGTAAACAAGAATTACTAGATTCACGTGGTTTTAGCTTAAATGAATCTAAATAACTATATTGATAGATATTTTTCAATCAATTCTTATTTACATGACCAAGATGGTGATTCTAAAGCTGGTTTTTCTATGAGTCATTTAAGCATGATTCTTTATCATTTCCTAACACTTTTTTTTCAGAATTTAATGCATAAATATCAGTATTTAAATGTTCCATGCCATAACATATGTTTTTCATAAAACAATAATCTTCTTTTATTTCAAAAAATGAAAATAAGCCCATCATTATCTATACCTGATAATGAAATTATGTTTTTGGTAGCTGTAGGTACATAATTACAATCTTTAAATACCAAAATAATTCCCATTATAAATAAAAGGTGTTATCCACCAATTGCCAGAGCAGCCAGCTCACACCATTACTAGCTTTCAGATCTATCTCTCATCTAGAAATATTTCACAATCTACTTGGTTATAGCATTTTTATATAAATGTGATCCCCAAAAGTTGTATCTAATACCCAATGTGTAGATATGGAAAGATTAAACTCAATAACGAACACAACATTAGATTCCCCTTGATTCAAGGAGTAGTTTGTCTTCCAAGGCCTTACTTTCCACACACAAAACATACTGCCTCAATTTCCTTACATTTCCTATGGGTCGTCCTCTTCCTATAAGGACAATTCTTGAGAGATTTAGACTATTTATGGGTCATCATCCCATTTTACTTGTTCTTCTTATACGTATTCACCATATGAACTGTGGGTTTGTCATACCCCATGCCCTTATCCAATTTTCAAATCAAAGTGAGATGTTCTAAACGAATCTTCTCATTACTGATCATGATTTAATTAACAATAAATCCATATATGTTCTTGGGTGATGATGAATTTATGATATATGTATTATACTCATCTATGAATTTAATCCATATGAAGTCCATGAATTTATTTTTTCTAATAATCATGACTACATAAGGCCTATCTGGCCCAGACTATCCATGCTTAATTTTGAAAAAATCATTGAATATCTCATACCTCTCCTACCTCATCATCTCTTGATAGATATATTGAAGGTGAGACTTCATGTTATATTCATCCATGTCCACATTTTTCTTTAAAATCTCATTATACATGGATGATAATATGAAACATTAATAATCTATAGAGTCATTAAAATGTTTCTCATAGATTGATAACACTTCATCACTAGACTCATTTACAAGTACATTAGAAATAGGTTCATCTAGAACATTTAATTTCCTTTCATGGAGAAGGATGATGCGTAGGTTCCTTTACCATTCATAGAATTTTGTTACGGTGAGAAGGTTGTACTTATCATGTATGGATCATAATGATAAGTTTGATGTAATTTTTTTGTTGGTAATAAAATAAGATAAGAATAATTTTAGTAATTGATATGAAAAAATGTTGAAAAATAAATAAATATTATATTTATTAATCTCCCGCTATTTTATTGAAACCCAATAGCCCTCAACATTTGTTTTAGAATATCCTATTTCTTCAAAATCCTAGTGGAAATTATCCATATTCCCCTTCTCATTACCCATCATTGGTTGTTTCAGATACTTGAATGGTTTTAGGTAGGAATTCCAAATTGAAACTTCATTAACTTAGAGTTCCTTGATATGCTCAGTGGACTCCCGAATATTGAAATCCTTATATTATATTTCCTCATCCTCTTCTTCTCAAATACACCAAGGTCTTCATTTTTAGTCAAAGCATGATGTGAACTATGTTATTAAACCCAAAAAATCATGTAATAAATCACTTTTAATTATTATCACCCAAACATTGGTTGGTCAACAAATATGGACAATAGTTTGATATGAACTAATAAAGTAGAAGGTTATACTGAATTAATATATATAATTGAGCTACTTTGTCGTTTTATGCATAAATTTACAATATTTATCTTTATTAGATGATTTTTAATATTATATGACTTTGATTAAGTGATTGAATAAGTCTATGATAATATTTATGCACAATCCCATTTATTTATTTCTATCATTCATGCTTGTTATGATCATTAAATTATGTGATCGTGAAAAAACATCCATAAAGAAATAACCATGTGTCATGACAGAAATAAAATAATAAATTAGTATGATCATGAGCATTTAATTGTTTTTATCTTATCTAGATATTGATGAACTAACCATTGACCTACGGGAAAAAAACATGAACCAATTAAGGTTTATTTTGTATATTACCACCTATCCACTAATGTATACCACTTATATTTGTTTCACCTTAGTTCCAAACTTGTACCGCCTCAAGTAGCATGGGATCTCCATCCATTACATATGATTCTACAAACACACAAATGAAGGAAAAGGGTTTACATAAAAGAAACTATGGGAACATAATACCTATCTAATAATAGGAGATAAGGAACACATGGAAATAATTTGATTTAATAATAAATTAAATGAAACAAATGACATACATTGGTCTGGTGTATGGTCATGATCATCCACATGGATAAAATGAATTAAATTTTTAATTAAAAAAGTATTAAATTATTAATCATTGATATCTATGATAAATAACATTAGAATAAATTAACTATCATCTTTAATTAATCAATTCTTTTATCTTAATTATCATATAAATTTCCTCGATATTCTCATCCATTATAATTATAAACAAATTAAATAAATTATTTAAAATTAACGTTGTACATAAATTTACGTTAGAGGAAACATGATTAATACCCATATGATTATAAAAAACATATAATATACTCGTACACTCTTTAATCATGTGACATATGGTTTACATGACCTATAATGTACTTTTATGACATATAAAATGAACTTAAATATTAAACGAATTACATGATTTTCTGTCACATGTTATGAATCAATGAACATAGAGTAACAACTGTAATATGACTCATACATTATATTCAGATCTATACATTATGCATATTTTAATTAAACACACACACACCCACCCATATATATATATATATATATTAAAAAAAACATCACATGTAATATGTTATCAACCTAATGACCACATGGAAGAACATATATCATGTTTTACACAGCAAAATATAAAAATTTAAATCTTCATAATTTGGTATAAGTACAGGGAGTGTACATGTGAGATACATGATGTGTATATATCTCACCATCTATCTGAGGTACATTTCTAGGGACTCAATTTGTAAATTTTACCTTGTAAAAAATGATGTATATTGTGTGTAAAAGGGATTATATGGTGTGTGGAATCTCAGTTACACGGTCAAAAGTGAAGTACGTTGTGTATAAAAAACACAACCTATATCTGAATCAAAGGGACTAAAAGCTATGTACAAGGGTTACACAATGTATACTATTACTAAACTGGCACTAGGCTAGTGCTTTCATCATGTTGTGTAAGAATTAACTGCACCACATGTCATCAATGCACATGCTTTGAATTAATTACTGAATTAATTCCTGATACATGAATACAAGTACACGGATTTTAACTATGGTTTTATATATTTTACATTTGTGTTATCCTACTAAAACATTTGGAACCTCCATATGAGTTCTTAGATATTATTTCCTTCATAAAAGTAATTGAATATATTAGATCCATGAGAAATACAGAGGAAGAAACTAATCTCGAAATTCAGAGGAAATGAATGATTAAACATGTATTGAAAAACTAAATCATAAATTCATAATTCATCAGTGATATTAAAATATTAATAAATAAATATGTGACCACTCTAATACTAGTTTTTGGTTCTTGTCATAGTGGAAGTGTGAGATGTTTCCTTCTCGACAATTCTTTTTTCAATGAAAGATGATGAATCCAAGATTTACACAATGATAAATTTCATAATCTACTCTATCGAATCAATGAGTATAGAAAGGGAATATAAATTTGCAACCAAGAGACTGGATCATAACAAATTATTTATAATTAATTTAATTAATTAAATAATTACTTTTTGTAATTATTTGTTCTTTTATAGATCTGAAAATATATCTATGTTGTTTAATCATAGCGTTATAGTAATCAAAGTAGATTTTATATAGCGGTGGTCCACACATGTTCCAAAAAGCTCTAAACATAACCGTAGGAATCTCTAGATTCTATCAATATAGATCATAGTGCATTCATTGTCTACCTTTTATTGCCTTGAGACCTACTTCTAATGTGTTCTCTAGGATCACTCTTGTCTCAGGAGTGGGAGGAGGAGGAAGATAGATCTCTGTTCTTGGGAGCATGCATGGAAAAGGGAGCTCTCTAGGTCTTGAGAGGATTTTCTAAATTTTTTGTGCACAGCCAGAAAAAGGAATTGACTTTTTTGGAAAATAATATATTTTAGTTCATATATATCTAGTGTTAAAATACAATAATTTCACAAGTACCCTTTATTATTTATTTAATCCATGTAGAACCACATGTCAAATATTAATAATAATAATATTATTTCTCTACATGTGATTAACGTGTAAATTAAATTAAATATTATTTAATAAACTAATATTTATTATTTATTATTTCTCACTAATCCAATCAACTCGGTCTTCCATTCCTCTATAATATTTACTGAGCCTTGAATAATGACTATTTATTTATTAAATAAATACAAATGTATTATTATCCCATTAAATTTATATAAATATTAAATACACTAAATAGAAAATAAATAATTATATATGATCAAGTATACATGAATAATTATTAAACCACATCAGGGAATAATATATTTTCATCTTATTAAATAATTAATAATAATATATTATTCAACATCAAATTTTGATACACATAGTGTGTGACCATCTTGGCCTCTTTCTAGTGGAATTAAGCGAAATAGTTCCATGTACAAGGCTAGTGTCTAGAAACACACCAAGACACCCCTAGATAATGATGTTAATGTTATAATTACATGATAACTCAATAAAATTATTATTTTATTATATAATCCCTTTATCATGAGATCTGAAATCAAGCAGGTTGCATGTTGGCGCCATTAACATATGTGGTCGATATATCTTTCTTTTACATACAAGAAATTGAACATTCCTATTGTACACAGTGGCCATGGATTTATTTAAGCTATATCATTTCTATAAAAGGGCCTGAGATATAAACATTTTAAAATAATAAAATGGAAAGATATTTTCTCTCATTACTCATTAACGCAATATTACTCATGACGTAGCCAACGTATCCTACCTCGCTGCGAAGATCTGTCATCACAGTTTTCTCCAATACATAAAATTACACGATGTATAATACTCATTAATAATAATATTAAATTTCTAAGGACTAAAAAACACATCCACATATAATAACATCGAATGAAACATTTAAATTTGGATTTGGTGGGTCTAATTCTCATAATATCATACTGGAAATTACCATGGGAGTACATAATGAGAAGGTTCCTCGATGTACTATGAGTCTCCGCCCCTGATAGCCTATATCATATGTGTCTCCCAAATGATATCATCGAATTATAGAATATGTATTTAATAATAGTTTCATATCACTTCTAGGTTCTCATCAAAGAGGGAACTTCAATGACCTTTCATTTAAACAACTACTCTTAGAAAATTATCTCATACTATGTTACAAATAAGATCAATATTGATGTGATTATGAGTTTATTAATATTCAAAACTATTTCAATATGTTATCATAATTTATCTAGAATTTGGTGCAAGGGAACCATATCCAAAAATAATTAGACTAGAAAAATCTTGGGAAACACTTGACCGGTTGCAGAAAACTGTCTTTGAAACTGAACTCAGTCTGGTGAGTGTTTCAACTATTGATCAATTTGAATATATTTATGAAATTTTTTGTGGAGTTTCTATGGTGTGTTACAAATAAATATTTTTACATATGTAGGACGTTGAGAGTTATTCCATGAATAATCCCAATCGTCTATATGAATTGAATTTTTTAAAGAAGTATCCAAGTTTATGAGACAACCTTAGGGAATTCTCAACCTAACCCCACACGATGTAGAAAAAATGGAAGTAGAAAGAGTCATAAAAGTTGAAATAATTTATCCCATACTATACTCCCAATTGGAGAACAAAATTAATGTTGTTCCAATGAAAATAAATTATGAGATTTTAAAAAATGAAAATAATGAATTTGTACCTAATATAATCATGAATTGTTGGAGGGTTTGTGTCGAATATTAAAGACTAAACCATGTGTCCATGAAAGACCATTTCCTCATTCCTATTTTAGACTAAATAAACGAGGGAATATCTAGTAAAGGAACATATTATTTCTTTGATGTTTTTATGGATATTTTCATGTTCCTATAAAACCCTTTAACAAATAAAAGACAAAATTTATATGCTCCATCGACACATTTTTCTTCCAAAGGATTCCTTTTTTTCCTTGAAATGACCAAGGTACCTTTAAATAATTCATGGTAAGTATCTGAAAATACGTTATTGAATGTTTTTAGGGGTATTACTTGATGAATTAAACGTATATGGTTCTTTCTTTAAATATTTTATGGAGAGTTTGGAAATGTTTTTACAAATATGTGTTCAGAAAAAATTGGTTTTGAATTTTGAAAAATACCATTTTATGATAGAAAAAAGGATTTTCTTGGGACTTTTTTCCATAATTAAGAAATGATATTGATAGATACCAATAGTAGGTTATTTAGAAAATAAAATATTTGACAACTATTTGACACATTAGATAATTTTTTAGCCTTGTTGGATTTTACAGAAGACGTAATTGGAACTATAAAAAAATTGATTTTCCCAAAACAAAATTACTCAAGAAAGAGTCTATCTTTTCATTTGATGATTCAGACATGAAAATATTTATTTAATTGAATGAAAGTTTAAAAAATAACTCCATAATCACCCCACCAATCCTAATTCACTAATTTGAAATAATATCCATCCAAGATCAAATTTTTTATTTAAAAAGAGAAATAACAAGACCGAGACTAAGGGGGCCTAAAATAGTGCAGGCCAAGGGTATCCCCTATGACTAGGTTCACACACTCAGGATTCAGACAATTAAAAGAGATGATATGAGTTCTAATATAACTTTGATCTACTAAAGAGGCCAAATAATCTGAAACCTTATTTCCCTCACGCCATGTGTGGGAGACTTGAATATTGGGGACAATAAGAACTGTACATTTACAGACCATGTAGGAAATGGACCATGGAGTCGAACCTTTCATGCTTAGGGATTCATGAAGGACCTTGGAATCAGTTTCCATATGGGATAAGGCCAGGCTCTCTTGCATGAATAAGGTGAGACCAGAGAGCAGAGCTTTGGCCTCAGCCTGAAGACCAGTTCCATTTCCATAGATCAATGAGTATGCCATAACCATTTCCCCCCCAGAGTCACGAACCACATCTCCACTTTCATTGCACCCGTTGCATAGGACCCATCCGAGTTTAATTTAAAACCAGCAGTAGGAGGATGCCAAAAATCCCAGTTCCCCCTAAGGCTTATCAAAGCAATAAGAAGGATGGTTCCTAACCTGAAGAATCCACAAAGAGGGAGCACACTTCCTGTTGGAGAAGAGCGAGGCCAAGTCTGCCATAAGAAAGCGAGTCTTCACAATAATGGACCTCTTCAAGGAGGATTGGCCATCGAATATGTCCACATTCATAGCTCTAAATACCAGTGTAGATGATTCCTTCCCTTGTGTGAAGTAGTTAAGCCTAACCTATGTACACTATTATTCTTACATAGTACAAATTCTTTTCATAATAATGGTATCTTATTTATTCTCTAAATAGGAAAATTCGAAATTAAAATATGAATCCAAACACTATTTTTGGGAAAAACCATTTTTAATAAAAAAATATGAAATGATCAAATCATTATAATTTTCATTATTAAGGAATAAATACACTATGTGCATTGATTCTTCCATACACATACATGTGGAGGCTATTTTGGATGTCAAATTACCACTAATAAAATTTTGGGAGATAGTTATTTTGGCCTTCCATCTTTAAAAAATTAAATATATTTTGAAAAAAATGTCCAAATAGCTAGTTTACAAGTCGAATTAAAAAAAAGCAAAAAAAACCCCATTGGATATTTTGTCTGGGGAGTTGAATTAAGAGGCCTATTTACATGTCATTTGGATTTTCCAATATCTTGTTGATATTAAATTATGTGTCTAAATGGATTGAGGCGAAATACACTTGAGACGATGACTCAAAAACTATAACTTCGTTTCTTAAAACAAACATATTTAGAAGGGTGGGAAAACCTTGAGCTATAACAATTGAAAAAAGAAACCATTTCATCAATAAAACCTTATAGGAGCTCAAGATGAAATATTTAGTTCACCATAAAACCTCTAAAACCTACATCAGACAGATGAATGGTCTGGCATATGCATCCAAAAGAGAAGTTGAAAGAATCTTGGAAAATATAATAAAACCCAACTGGAAGGACTAGAGTAAGAAGGTGGATGATGCACTATAGTAGTAATGAACTACCTGCAATTCCCTATTAGGTATGTCACAATACCAAATTTATTATGGTAAGCATTACCAATTTCCAATTTAGCTACAACACAAATCTTATTAGACTATCAAACAAGTAAACATGGAGTTTACGAAGATTGTAAAACAAAGGAAACTACAATTAATAGAGGTTGAGGAATTGAGGAGAGGGTAAAATGAGGACACACTTCTGTATAGAGGGAAAAGAAAATATTTCCATGAAAAGTTGACCCATAAAATTGAATTTCATATTGGAGACGTGGTACTGCTATTTTATTCATAGATGAAACGTTTTTTTAAAATACTTTTTCCTAATAGATTGGACCATACATAGTAAGTAAAAATTTTCCTTTTAGTGATTTTTTAATTTAAGTAAAACATTTAAAGAAACCATTCATAGAGAATAAATAATAATTAAAAATGTACCATGAGAATATTTTTAGGAAAGAACTTAAGGAGGATTCCACACTTCCCCTAATACTAAAAAATATTTACTACCAGATTGTATCATTCCATTATATTTGTATAGGAGTTTATTGTATTTTCAACTATAAATTTTAAAAAGATAATAAAAATGAAAGTCAATTAGAATAGTATTATATCCAAGTTCGGGGAAGAGAGCAGTCAAAATTGGTAAGTAAATTAAACCACTTATTATGAAAATATAGTATTGTAAGTTACCCATTTCATAGTTTTTAGTTTTTATTTTTCACTATTTTCCTAACAATAATTTCCAACATACCTAGTACGAAAATACCTTTCCAAATTTGAGGGAATAAATTGGTTCTAAAGATATCAACATTATGTGATTTCTGTGTGAATTGATTACTACTTTATGAAATTTTGGTCTTTAAACTAAGAGATGGTGTGTGTGTTTGTGTGAATCAATTTCTATGGAATCAAATTTTTAACTTTAATTCCTTATAAATTTGAACTTGATTTGAGATAATATAACCTTTGTGAGACAAAAAACATAAGGATCCAAAATAAATGAAAATAAAATATTTCATTTGATCCTAGAATAAAAAAGAAAAATTAGAATCACATAATGGATTTTAAGACAAGGGTACTAGGTGTGTTTTAGTAATTAAATATTTCCATCCCAAAAGCTCATTTTACAGTGCCTTAACCAAAATAATGTATAGAAAAAGTAAATTCAAATTTCGGTCCCTTGTCAAAAATGAATCCATTCATGTGAGGGGAATACTGAACCCATATAAATATGGTTAATTAACTTATATCAAATTCTTTTATGCCATTTCATTAAAGTAAAAAAAATCAAATTATGGTTTAGAAATTTTAAGAGAGAGGGATGAATGGAAGTTATTTTGGTGAATATATTTATTCAATATAAATATAATCTTATCCCCACATGAACTGTATCATTGATAAAATTAAAATAAGGAAGTGACTTGAATTATATATGAGTCATGATAAATTTAACAATAGATGAATCTGTGTATTATATTTTCTCTAGATTGTGAATTTAAATATATGTAGAGAACATTATTTATTTTACCTTATGGAAAAATAGAATTAAATTATAAAATTCCATAGGAATATAATAGTTTAATCACGGGGGAGAGAGTGTGATATGTAAATATCCATATTTTTATATGATATTCACTGAAAATTCACTAAATTATAGTTCAATTCTCATGTTTACAGTAAGTTATATTGAGTTTTTAATAATAATAACTTAATTGGAAATTGGAATTAAAATAATTTGTTATGTGTAAATCCATTAGATATAAATTTTGAAGATATGATTAAAGAAATTATTCGAGTGGATATTTATAAAACACTAAGAAGGAATATAATATTTTACAGTTTGGGAAAAGTCAGATGCTAGGAGTGAACTTGAAAATCACAGTCACCATGCATATCTTGGGTATTTATCATGTGCTACCCCAACTTGAACATGATATCACATTGTAGGAATAATGAACTAGACTTTAATCTACCTCCCCCACTACTCATAGTAACCTTCCAACTTTACCGCACCATGGTCTCATTGTAGGAATACTGAACATTCATGCCATCTATAAACAATGTGTTCAAGAATTCCAAAAATTCAAAAAAATAGCTAAAAACATGAACAAAATTCAATTACCATGCCATCATTTTCATGGTACGCATACCTAACATGATCCATTCCTTTTTAGAGAGAATCTTATAGTAAGATCATTGACTTTGATCTCACAGTAACCATTCATACCACAATATTTTCCTACCTGAACTACCACACACCTACCATTAATGGATACCTTTAAAACCTGAAGTCTCCACTTACCCTGAAGAGTAAGAGTCTCATCGACTGATTCCTGAAGTATGAAAATAGACTATGTGTTGTGCTAAAAGTTTTCACCACCCTTTAGCTACCACAAAAATGAAAAATAATAGGGTTACACATTCTCTTTTGGCCCCAAATTTTTTCTATCTCCCATTGATTTTGAGGATAATGAAGGGAAGAGACTATACAAGGAGAACCTTGGAAATAATCCTTTCTAATTTTTTCTCCACACAAAATCAGGATGAGATCTATCAGAGCACACCAAGAGACAAGCCAACCAGACTATATAAAATCTTAAGGAGCTCTATAATTCCAATACTTCATAAAAACAATTATGGTTTGTTTACACTAGAGTCAAGGGAAAAATAACTAGGTGACCATGAGAACATTAAGGGAACAAGGTAGAATAATAGAATAGATAATATCCCTCAACCACTAAATATTACTACATAATAGAATGGAATTTGAGAATGAGGTAAGAAATAATAGTAATTCTATAGAGAAACGTATGTTCTACTGCCAATGAAATGGTTGTCCTTTCTTGACCAATGATGGGGGAATCTGAGTGCACGTATAAGTGGAAATAATGTCTAGTGAGAAAAATAATTATACCCAAGTGTACATGAAATAAGGACCACAATCAAAAGACCATTCACATTTTTCATTACCCATAACTTCAAAGCACAGGAATAACCCAACATTAAAACGATATTTTCATAGATTCTAGATGAGTACCAATTCCATGCAGTGTTCATCCTGGCCTTTCCTTGAGGTTATGTGTCAACCATAAATCTAAAAGTTAATCTTCTCCCTCTAGGAATTCCATAATTCAATGACCGAAAATATACCCCTCACTTAAAAATAAATGTGGCATCCAAACACTATTTAATTGGGATAAATTACTCTAGATAGAAAAAAATGACGAACAAAAAAAAAACTATTTTGTTATTTTAATTTTATTTTGTAATAATCCAGTGATGTCACATTAAACCCTATATTATATAGACAAGGTGAATTCCTACACCTACCATATTGATAAATTCTAATATTTCAATGCTAAATAAATATACTCTATATAATTTAATAGTTTTTCTAGTAGATTTTTCTTTTTATCAAATTTTAATATCTTATTATTGATCTTGAAATTGCATAGATAATAAAAAGGGATTAAATCTATTTCATGTGATAACAGATAGTAGATCTAATTCACAGGTAAATGGAGATGTCCAAATACTATGTTAGGATGGGGAAGGAAAAACAACAATAATTTTAATTTGTTTCCTGATTAGAAATTAACTATGGAAAGTAATAAATTGTATTCAATTGATGAGAGAGAGAACATAAATCTAATTAATAATGACTCAATAACGGAATGGTGGACTGATCTAGTTTTTTACCACTTGTTCCATTATAGATTTATAAAACCAACCATATTCAAGAACTACCTCATTGAAAAGTGAACCCAAAAAACATGATTTAAACATAAACATAACAAATCTTCTTCGAACACAATCCATGAACCTTTTATACTACAATTTTCTCATGTTAAAATATTTTCTGGCAAAGCACCCCATGATAGGAGTTCATCAAAATTCATGCATTATGGGATTATTATGGATATAGGTTTATATAGACTATGGTGTTTTTTTTTGGATTTATTATATATTTTTAGGATATATGAAGGAAATTCCACCCATTTATATGTTTTCTACCATCAATGATAGTCACCAATTCAGGACCTATTGGAGACTAGACTCAAGGGTAACTCTTGTCTTCATTATTGGCCCATCAGGGGTTCCCAAAGAGGGTGTTTCATGAAAAGTTACTTTATAGAACGTATAATCTATTTAATTCCATGATTTATCCATGTGAAAATTAAAACTAAAATTCAAAGAAGTAGCATGTGATTCACTATTTTTGAATTCAAACACTTCCAATAAATCCTATTTATATTTTCATTAATTTAAAAAAAATCATTTATAAATCATTTTAAAACCAATTTAAAAGTAAAAACTCCCATTATGCTCATTTAAATTTTTTGTTTCATGAGTTTGGAAATCTAATTACATAACACTTGTTCTGATGAACATAAAATTACATCATTAACATAAATTTAGACTTGAAAAGTATATTAAGGTATTTTTTTCATTAAATAAGTTTTTTTAACATCCCTAAAATAATATCATTTCATAGTGGAAAATAAATAATACTTTCATAAAAATATCTAGGTCTCTATTTAAGACCATATAAAGATGTTGTATGTTTACAAATGCTATTTTAAAAAATGATATTTTGGAAACTAGGAGGTTGTTCATCATAAAATTCCACTATTAAAAAATAATTTAAAAAATTATTCAAAATCCATTTTCAGAGTCTTTAAATTAATATGAGATTCATAAGATAAGTGAATCCAGATGGATTATAACATAGAAATTGGTGAAATGGTCTACTCATAGTAAATTACTCCCACTTAATTATAATCATTATCAACTTATACGAACTTATTCAAAGCAATTTTACCTTTATAATAAAATTTATTTATAAACACACATTTGGTTCCAATAAAAAGATTGTTTGGGGATCCCACAACTAAATTTCAATCATTGTTTCTCTCAAACTAGTTTAAGTAATTTTCATAAACAAAACAAAATTTTTACCACTGGAGTATTTACATATGATTTTATCTTCAATATGTGAGATAAACGTAGGACATTGGGTAATATTTCAATATCTTATTCTTGTAGGAACCTAAATATTTTTAATAATGACTTTATACATTTTTAATATTATTTTTTATGTGATCTCAAAGTTGGTTCATTGAATTTTTATCCTTTTGGGTATTCAAAAATAAATAATATATTCAGTAAATTATATTTTCCCCTGTCCATCAAAACATTTAATAACTTCTAATCAAATAACCAAATTACAATTATGCACTCTATTAATCCTTGGAATAAGTGTTTTTACTAAGGGGTGGTAAAAGTTTTATGCTATGATTTCAAACCTTGGGACTAATAACTGTAAAAATTAAATTCAACTAAAAATACATTATTAGTTTAAATTATTGTGAATTTGGATGAGTCATTGATATGATAGGGTGACATGGTGTCTATATTCCATAGGTGGTATGATGTGGGAGAGAGAATTATATAACCTTATATTATAGGCATGTAAAGGACATTATGAGATAATTTTATTCAAGTTTTAAATAAGGGGAATTATAATGGATTTGTGAGGAGGAATTCATAGAAAATAAATATTTTCATATCAAATAAGAAAACTCATCTTATCATTAGAAATATCAATTCCACTTCACTCAATTTTTAATTTGTGTAAAGTTTTGTCGTATTTGATTTTTTTTCTCTCGCTCCCCGATATATCTATCCAACACCATCTCTCCTTGTAAAATAGTTTCACTCTTCATTGCTTTGGATTCCTAATGAAGGTAGTGATAAGGAACACAAACTGAGAAAGAATGATTGAAGCAACAACTATCGACAATGATTTTGGAAGAGTTTTTAATTTTTACATTCCCCTTGATCTTATAGATATAAATTTATTTTCTCCTCAAAAAGAGATTGACTAATTATGAACATGAATTAATGGATATGATATGTGAAATATAATAAAATATTTAAAAAATTAATAATATTTTAAATGATTATTTTTTTCTTTATGTACAAAATTGAAAGAATATATTTTTTACAAAATTTTCATTACAAGACATGAATATTTGTAAGATTTTATAACCACCAATGATATGGTTTTAATAAAATAATAAATTAATTAAATTAAATAAATTAATTTCTTTTAACATAAAGAGAATATTACTTTTTATGCTTCACATATTCTTCCGATCATGATAGATTTCTTAGTTAAATATTTAATTGCATGAAATTGATGAACATGGGGATGTAACCTCCATGTAGAGAATTATTTTTTCCATTTTTAATACTTTTAAATATATCTGAATATATTTTTAGAGCCAGGTACTGAGACAACGTGTGTTTCAGGGGCCCGGTCTGCCCAAAATTAATTTTATTAAAATATTAAATATATTTTATATTAAGCTTATACGACTTATAAAAGAAAATGATAAAACTATTAAAATGAATATCTAATCATAAATTTGAGACCACAGTTGAGTCTGTAATCAGAGGATTACCCTAGGTGTGACCTAAAATTTATTTCTGTATGGTTTTCGAACAAAATGGCCATTGTCGGTACTTTAAATTGGTTAATCAAATAATTAATCTATTTAATATATTAATAGACCTAACAGAAATAAGTATATAAATAGACCATTATTATGTTTATCCACATAACTCTTGAGATAATTGAGATGTTTTTCTTCCACCTCATATCTGAAAATATAAATCACTCGATGATGGGACTCTTGATCTTGGAATATCAGTACATTGTGAATGCAATAAATCATTTTATTCATTGGTGAGAAGAGTTTTCACTAATGAATGACCCAAAACTATGTAGGACTCATCAATTTGTGCACTATACCCCTATTTATTATATTTACAGAGAATGATCGATTATATTCCATTAATATCTTTTATTTGATCATTTTCATGTGCCCCCACATAAGATTTAGACCAATTATTCAGTTTTTATCACCCATGATATCCCAGATTGTGTTTTTTGACCAGGAGCTCATAGAGATGATTGGTAAACCATTATTTTGATGTAGTTTTCCTAATAATTCATTATTTTAGTCATATTTGGAATTCATGGTAATGATTATACATATTTGGGTGGGATTGAGCTTAATCATGCAATAATATTAGAAGTGGAATCACCTACAATGAAGGGATCAACAATCAAGGATGAATGTGGGGATGAATTGTGGGATGCATATGGATGTTTCATATATCAGGGATTTAAAATGTATAATTTAATGACATGAGAAGTTTTTGAGGAGAATGAGATGTATGGTGAACCCCCACAATATGATAGAATCAATATCTGGCCAACGTATGGCCAGAAACGATGAATGGGGGCGAGATCCCCCAATTTTGGGTGTCTTGATAGTGAGATATAAAGCATTGGATTCAGATTTGGAATGAACGACTGTAGATATGACTTTCAAGAATAATATGGACTAAAACATCTATACATAGATGAACAAACATCATGTAGTTCTCCTGCAACTACAGATATAGGGTTTGGGAAATTAAATTCTGAGAGAGAAAAACTCTGAATCTCCAAGATCCAACCACCATACACGGTCAAATTCCCAAAGGTATCACTTTAGTGTTATAAAATATATATTGAAATATATATATATATATATATATTATAGCTAATACATTACACGTTAGACCAAATCCCATAAATGGGTGTGTATATAATTACCTAGTAGGATGAACCTAAAGGCAAAAGGTTGAGTAGTAAAGGACATGATAAGAATAGTTAGGTTGTTGAAATCAAAGAATGAGAGTATAGAATCAAAGGAAATGGATATATACATAATTAAATCAATGAAACCAAAATGAGAGAGAATTCGATATCCTTCTCACATCCCATCCTAGGAAAAGGCTTCTGAATTTGATTCTTGATTCCCAGCATCATACGTGTCTTTCCAGAAGAGTAACCATGTGATGGCCCCATGAATCTCCACTATACTGAACAATCTAGGGGTGCTATCTACAAGAATATAACCAACAACTTGGTCTACCTAGGCATGCCACTCAGTGTATGGAGGACCCATTCCCTATCCGGGGGGTACCACATGGTAGATAGAATAAATGGACCCTAATGGAATAGGATGGTAACCCACAATAGATAGAGGACCAACTCGCTAGCACATTAGAGGGGTGAAACTTAGTAGATAGATGACACAAACACTAATTTCGTAAGGGGTGCCACTCAATGTTTAGAGGACTTACACCCTGATCTATTTTGGGAGAACCACATAGTAGATAGAGGACCCAAACCCTAATTCCATTGAGGGGCAACACATAGTAGATAGAGGAACCACACCCTAATCAATCAAAGGGGTAACACTCAGTCGGTAAATAGAGGACCCTCACCCAAGTTTCTCAGGGGGTACTACTCTAATGATCCATCTAGATTGCCATCGTCATCGAGCACCGCCTCAATAAGACTCATTTCATGAATATCTAACATTATATCTCAAAAGACTCTATGGATTTAACCATTGAATTCCAAATTGAAAACACTCAATATTGGATACAGGTGGGATAAAATTTGAGTCCCAAAAATGAGATAAATGAGGTAGAAGGTTCTTCATATTAGTAGAAGGGATACACAACCTGTAAGGGACCTATGTGATGTGTGGTTGTGACCCACATCTGGGCCATGTACCTTTCTTTACATGGACCACTAAGCATGTATCACTATATGGAATGTAATTAGACTAGAAAACATACCCTATCCACTCACGGTCAAGCATGTGATCTATGAAATTTCCATGTATGTATTCATGTTTAATTTTACTTATTTATATTTCATGTTCTCCCACAAAGATTCCTATTTGTGTGCTTGGTCCGAGATATTTTCTACCCAGGGAGTGTCAGAAAACATGTGACCCAGTCACACTATATGTGATCCTTATCTATTGCAAACCCTTATTACACAACTATAGATATTCTACACAGTGTGTGCTCATCTATGTACACACAATGCAGTCTGAATTTTTCAATAAAGTTAGATCTAAACTGACAAATTCCATATCAGAGGCTGACACTTCAGATCATTCTTCCAAGCCTCATGAAATTGTTGAATCTCACCTTATTTTATTATTTCCATCCATCTCATGGATGAAAAATTGATTCTTTTATTCTGTGGGGCTTCAACGTATGTCCCATGAACCTCACACACTTTCTATTCTATGTTTTTCTCTATTTCAAATCTTATATCTATGAAGTATCAATCTCCATCCCTTGATTCATCACCAAAACCATCATGAATTTATGATCTATTCATCACACATGATTCTATTGAAAATCCAAGGGTCCGGTAAGACTTTGTTCCACCCAACAATGTTGAATCATGACCCTATGGCACAACAATGACTAAAAAGAAGAATTATTGGTGGAAATAAATAAAAATAAATGTGGAAAAATATTTTACAAGAATTCATTGATAATAAAAAAAATTGGCGATATCCTGGTTTTGAAAAATGGAATAAAAAATTTAAATCCAATGTGCAGGCACATGGAGAGGCTATATTAGTGAATATCAAAGAATATAATTGATAATGTTTAATAAATTTAATCAATAGATGAAGAATCCTAAATTGAAAAGTTCTACTAGGATTTAGATCATTCTTTAATGATAAAAATGTCCACCAATGAAGAAATGGATTTATTTCATTTTTAGTATCTCGATCTTCCAGGTTTTGTAGTCTAGTAACCATCTAATTCTGATTTTCCAATGAGAGGTGGAAGGAAAACTTCTCAATTATCATAGGATTTATGTGGATAAAAATGAAGCATGTTCATAATGGTGTATTTATATATGTGTTTTAGGTATTTAAATTAATAAATTAAATTAATTAATTATTTAATTAACCAGCTGAACATACCAGCATCATCCTTTTTATCTGAAATCTCCACATAGATCCACTCTAGGTTGTTCGTAGGGTAAACCACACATTCTAAACATAATCGTGCCCTCAAATTTTTGATACAAGATTATATTTTAGATTTTACCATTTTTATTTGTGAAAAAATAGGTGAAAAATATAAAATACATTTAATGTTTTTATAAAATTAATTCTAGGCATACCAATCCTTGGAATCCCATTTCATCTTAGAGAATTTGTGCAAAAATATATCTAGAAATATACAAATGTGTTATGTGACAAAGAAAAGGTATCTAAATTTGTTCCACCTATTATAATTTCATTCTTGAAAATAAAAAAATAAGAAAACTAATCCCATATCTAGATCTCATACTCCCAGGAGCTCTCCTACATGCTCTAATACTGCCAAAACACACAAACTGGGAGGATGGTAAGTCTACGCAGGGTATTTTTGTGCTGATCCTCGATTTCCAATAGGTTCTCCATAATTGTGGATCTACCCTTGATGTTCAGTTCATGGTAGTAAATACCATGATTGGGGTTATTAACATATCTTCTCAAGTGATACACATGGAAGACATCATGCACCTGCTCCCACTGTGGAGGCATGTCGAGGTGGAAAACAACATCACCAACCCTCGACATGATCTCCACTGGCCTAATGAACCTTGAAGAAATCTATCCTCCTCAACTGAACCTCTAAAATCCTTATGATTGGGAGAATATTAGGAAAATATGGTATCTATTATGAATCTAAAAGTGTCTATGTGGTCGATCTACATAAGATTTCTGCCTGCTTCGGGTTATCCTCATCCACTCACAGATGACCTGGAACTTCTCTGTCATCTCCTTTACCATCACTTTACCCACAAAAGATTCCATGACGATATCTTGTCAACACAAGAGTGACCTATATGGTATCCCATAAATTTTATAAAAATGTTCCACAATGATTGTTGAGTGAAATATATTATTGTTTGAAAACTCTATAAATGGAATGTTATCATTGTAGCTTCGACTAATCTCCAACACATCATCCCTCAACATATTATCCAATAATAAGATAGTGTTATGGACCCAAACATCAGTCTGGGGGTTAAAGGATGTATTAATCCTCATCTAGGTACCAAATACCTCGTTTTTTCATCCACAAAACTATGCTTTCAAAAAAACATAATGATCCAAGATAATAGTTAAGGGGGACCTAAGAGGCGAACAATCTCTTGTTCGTACAATTTCCCCCAAAACTCCACAAAAAATCCTCCCTGATGTAAAATAATTTTGTTAGATTCATGAGTATTTCAACTATAAACTAGATGGAATGGTGATCCTTCACTATCCATTGAAGAATAGTCCCAAAGTCCATGGATAAGCCATCTAATTTCTACTCCGATATCTCAAGGGTCTGCAACAAACCTGCTTGAGCCTAGTTCTCAACCTTCACCTACTAATAGGTGATGTACTGAGGGACGAGGTTATCCATGTTTCATCTCATTACAACCAACCAAAACCATCATTAATGTTTTTTTGTAAATCGTTCCCACACTAGTATGTACAATCAATGGGGTAGTGTGTAACTCTATCATCAGCTCCTCCCACATCAGGACTGGGACCACTGATCATCCCCAAAAATTGATGGAATGACCCCCCTAAAGAATATCCATGTGGTGAATCTCCGAAAGATATTTGGAAATATATGACCATATATTTTATGTTTCTCTATTGGGACTCTCTCACACACTGAGGGATCCAAGGATTCAACTCCATTTATTGAAGAAAATATACACCCTCCTATTCCAAAAATGTCTGCTAAAAGTTAGCCAACTACCCAAATTTTTCAGGGACCAAACAAGCCTTGGAATTCTTACCAGGGGCATCTGCTACCACATTTTCATTCCCTATAGTATAGACTACCTCGAAGTCATAATACTTCTATAACTCCAACTAGAACCTCTATATTAGGTTCCATTATCTCCATGTCAAGAAATAATAGTGACATTGATGGTCGGAGAAAACCAAAAAGTGCTCTCATTGATGATAATGATTCCACATCCTTAGAGTGATGACTATGCCTCCAACACTAGGTCGTGCTTCGTATTATTCTGGTCACGGTTATCAACTACCTCAACCCTTACGTGACAATTTTAATTTCTCTACATCAACATAGTGTTGATCCCAGCTCTTGAGGAATCCCATTACACTATGTATTCCACTACCTCTAATGGTATTCTAAAAATAAGATAACTCTTCAGCCTTATCTACAACTCCTTGAGGGTCCTCTATCACAACATAGCCAAGGTGAATGTATTCCATTTATATACAAATGTATTCAGAGGGGAGGAAAAAAAGATAAGACTCCTACAAACCTCCACTAGTATGCTACCAAGCCAAGAAAACTTCACACCTATGACACACACTTGGGTAGATCACATAAAAAGAAAAAAATCAATCTTATCAGGTTCCACAGCAAATCCATTATCAGAAATGACATTCCATAAAAAGTGAACCTCATGAATTCCAAACTAGAACTTGGAGATATTATCATAAATACGGTGCTCCCATTGAAAATATATAACCATCTTTAAGTTCTATACATGATCCTATTCTAAAGTATAGTATATGAGTATGTATTCAACAATGAAGACCACAGACAAGTCCATGTATGGCTGGATAACCCTGTTAATAAAATCCATAAACATGCCAGAGGAATTCATCACATCAAAGGGAATAACCAAAAACTCATAGTGTCAATATGAACACAAAAATTCCACCTACAAAATATGATTCTTGAATAATACCTAAAGGTGGTGACCAGAACAAATATTGATCTTAATGAACCATCATTTGTCTATAATCAACAAAAATCTACACTTTTCTTCTTTCTTTTTCACGAACCACACCAAAGATTCCTAAAGGGACACGTTGGGCCTGATAAAACCCTTCCCTTGAAGGTCCTATAACTGTAACCACGACTCATTGATCTTGGTAGTGGTTGTATGATATTCCATAAAAGATATTATAGTAGTCTCACTATGATGGATAATGAAAAAATCCATCTCCCACCATGGAGGTAGTCCTAAATCATCTTCAGGGAATATGTCCATAAAATCTTCCACGAATGAAGGAATCCATATGCATAAAGTGCCTACTGCACAAAGGGATACACTATCTAATTGTTGGGTAATGGGATTCAGCTTCCTACTCACAAAAAACACAAATTCCACCATGTTATCTATATTTCCCAAAAAAGAGTATATCATCCCATTAGTGCGGCGGTATCTAAATCATCTATAGTTTTATTCAATTTCAGCTCAGACTGTGAAAAGAAATCCATACCCAAGATGACATAATAGTGTTCTATCAGGATGAAAAATAGGCGCCATGACAACCTATATCCATCAATAGCTCGGTTACATTGCTATAAGAAAAAAGATATCAAAGAATCATTCCAATTAAGAACATCAAGATAAAGATACTTGGATAATGCCTCAGCTATGATCTCTAGCTCTCATACTATGTGTAAAGATATGATGTAATGACTCACAACAATGTCTATTATTATTGAATCAAGAGTTTAATAAACATAGATCTTACCTCTAATAATATCATATGCCATTGGGCCCTATACCTCCTAATCTTGTAGCTGTCCATGACCCATCCCTCTATCTACCTAATATAGATATGTGTCTCTTGGTGGTGGTGGTGGCAATGGAAGGATCACATAACATCATCCAAAACCCACATCTCCTTCTCATAGAGCTCTACATACTACTTTTAAAGCATTTCCTCCCTATGGTCCTCCTAGTCCTCGCTTGGGAGATCCCTGATCATGATGTTGCCTATGTTGTGGTGGTATATCTACTATCATTATGCACTCAACAACACATCAGGTTAAAAAATAATTATCCATATAACCTCTCCCATCACATGCATAACACCACTCCTCTTCGGGATACCATGGTCTATATATGGTCCATGTTCCATATGAACACATTCATAAGTTTGATAATGGGGAGGTCTCCTACGCCAAGATCTTTATGTTTTTTTAGGTTTGAAAATATTTTCGATTGGGCATGTATTTTTCCCCTTTACAGTCACTTATCACTGTCGTAGTCTTATACACTATAGAGGTTCTTGCATGCAATGTTATTATCTGGATTTGTATCTTTTTATTATTATTACTCAACAATTATAAATTGAGATGGTTTGGGGTGTTCATACAGGTACATTAAGTAAAGGCCTTCCTTGTTAGTTATTCCTTTTGATGCTTGTCTCAACCCCCAGGCCTATGATGGAAGGAATTAGGAATTTGTATCTGAAGCCCCATTGGGTCAGGTTATGACACCCAATGTTTGTCTTGATTTTTTGTTTTAATAATTATCCATGGATTATTTTAATGGGGTTTGTTGATGGTAATGAATTTTAATATTATTATCCATATTTGATAAAATAATTCCTTAATAAATTATTTGTTTGAAAAATAAAGAGTTAATCAAATTTTTTTGTCTATTGAAAAATTTTATACCATAAATAAAAAAATTATTCTTTTTTGATACTCATGTTCTTTAACAGAACTGAATGTGATCCATTTCTTAAGAGTTCAGGTATTCCACCAACCCCCACATTCTAAATTTTGTTTTCCTATCCTTCAAGATAGAGTTTTATTATAGCCTCATGATGATACAATAGAGGATAATGAGAGTATGATAGGTTAGGGATGTTTTAGCTGGTAGTAGAGGAGGGACTAGTATTGTATGTGAAAAAAACATTCATGACATGGAGAATGATATCATTTGGATTCTAGAATATATGTGGCTATATTAGGAGTACTCTCTAGTTACACAATGTTAACTATGGTAAATTATATTTATATATTTTCATTAATTCAACACTACATGTGACCCTTTAATTCTCACTGTGTGACTCAGACTAAATGATAATAGGGTTTTCATTGGATTGTAAATAATGCACATCGTTTCACATAGGGTCACATGCTATGTATCTCAAGAACATGGATTTTAGTTTGTAACCACACAAAAAATTATATGAGGATATGTTCTTATAAGATGTGTAGATTCATTAAAAACACCATATATATTGATTTGGGAATCTTATCATGTACTAACTATTCATGCCCATATACTATGTGGACATACATGCCTAGTGTTAAATAAGATTCCTTGTAAAACTATCAAAGTGAAACATATCATTTATATCATTGGACACATTATGTATATCAATTTAAATGGATTATTTTATATTAGTACTTGAATATCCCTAAATACGATACTTACATTCCATTAACCATCATAGACATGACACTTATTAGTCTATTTTTAGAATTTTTAATCATTTATTATCGTATGATCATTATGGATTAATGATAATTCGTTTTTGAGTATTTTATCTTCTAGGTAACCAAAAATATGTCATCTAAATCCTCAGAAACTATATACATAAATTTTTGGATAGTTATAGGATCTTAGATATTTTGAGATTATACTGTTGGGTGATATGTTTGGATAAAACATAGTGTATAAGTATACCATGTGTTTCGGGATATGGTCCTAAAAGTATGAGGTTTAGGTAATTCCCAGGAGATACACTCAAATCTCAATATAATCGTCATTATAGATAATATATTTAGTACACCACCATTTTCAGGGGAGAGACCCTTCATCTGCATAGACCTTATTTCTCCCATATACTGGGGTTAGAGAGTTATTACTCCCCCATGTGTTGTCTAATGATTCCACATACATGTAGTTTAGGAACACCCTTTGTGTTTAGGAATGGTCCTCAATCTATATAGTTAATGTACTTCATGTTTTAGGACATATTCCACCATTCGTGTAGTAAAAAATACACCATATGTTAGTGTGTGGCCTTTCATAGGGCTAAGGTACTCCATAAATTGATATTTACACTCCATGATAAGGCACAGTCCCCCACTACTAATTTTGATTAATGGTTTTGATTTTTTTGAGTTAGGGAAGTTGATTTGTTGTCTTGGGACAATCATGATCCATTATTAGATTGATCGTAGAGATCTGAGTACTATGGAATGATAACTCACTTTATTTTTGGTTACAAATTTTCTTTAAGAACATATGGATATTTAATTTTTAGATGAATTATTTTTTAATTTTAAACTATGTTTTTTGGGTGTCCAAATAATTATATTTATACTCATACAAACACAAAATTTGTGTCCACACATATTACGCATATATAAATGATTCATAGTTGGGTGTTGGTGTTGGAAGTCGAGGACCTTGTGGAGATGTTGTATAAAGTCAATTAGTAGTGCCTGATTCTATTCATTCTCATGCTCGTGTTGACATAACGTAGATTTTTTCAATTGTATTGTTCATGGTTGGTCTTGACTTTGGATGTTGGGTTACATAATATTACTTATTTATTTATTTTGTTTAATATTACATTGTTAGTATATTTACAAGAAATATGTACTATAATTGGTTATCTTATTAATGGATTTTTTATATATTTATCATATTGATGTGTTGATGTTTACATGTTTATAGGATAAGTCCTCCAATTGATGTGAAATAACTTATTGGTTCATGTCACTATCCCATATCTTATTGGTAGTGGTCTTGGTGCATAACACTCGGATCATCTTAGAGGTAGGTGGGATTACAATGGGTTAGGTTATGTTAGAATGGTATGGTAGTAGTTTGAGTACTAGGGATGTATTTTTGAGTTTTTGGTATTGTTGTTAGGTCCCAATATTAGGATGGTCAACTAAACAAGAGGGGGATGGATATGGTGAAACGTTTTTTATGAAATATTATATATTAATCTATATTGAATTAACTTTTTATGTGCATATAAAAATAAAATGAACAAAACTATTTTTTCAGTAGTTTATATGTAATTATTGTTATTTATAATCTTCCATCCTCTCTAAGGTAGAGCTAAATGACACAAACTATAACAAAATATTTAAATTTTGATGGTTTGTCAAAAACCATTACACTCAATTTTTAATCATTTGGGGAATAACCCACGTATTAATTTTATCGCTTGCACTCATGACTTATCTAGCTTCAACTTAATTGGGTGCGAGAAACCAAAACTGATTTTAATAGGACCAAGACAAAATTATTTCCCTATACCTTTTACATGTTAGGAACAACCCAAATGTACATTTTGTTTGGTAAAGTATTACTTTATAAAAAACACCAAGAAAATAATAGAAATAATTAAATAACATAGAAACCATATGTGATAGTCAAACATGAGTGTTGAGGAAATATAATTATCTCCAATAATAAAGAATTGGAGGATGTAGTGGAGCAGATACTGCTTCATTGAGGAGTGAAAATGAGTTTTATAAATTACATATTATAAATATCATCAACCTTGGTGTCTTGGGACATATATATACTGATATTTTTATTGAGTTACTTCATGCATGGTAGATTCAAAATATTAAACCCATATAATTTCATCTTTCCCAAGAATAACATGAATGAAAATTCAATGACTTATTCCCAAAAAATAATCGATGTGATTTTTTCATTAACATGCATGAAAAACTTATGTATATGTGATTTGGTTGGATATAGAGTATATAATAATAAATGGATTTAATATTAAAATTTGGCACATAATAATTAAAATTAAATTCATTCAGATACCCCTTGATATAATGTGATATAAAATCTTCAAATCATAAGAAATTTATATATAAAATTAATGATTTTATGAGAAATTACTGGGAGTATTCATCCCATATAATGATTATTTAAAACAATATGAAATAATTACAAAAATAATTACCTTAGTATAAAATAATTTCAAGGTAATTATGAATTAAATAAATCCAAAATATTAATTATCAAAATATGTAGTAAATAGAAATAAATATGAATATTCAAAATAGAAAACATAGATAATCATAAAAATTATAGTGAATTTTACACAAAACACTTTTCTAATAGGAATAATATTTAACGGTAAGGAAACTACCTTATGGATGAACCATTATCATTAGCTCTTTACTCATATGCCAAGTTCTTATTTATGCGTTATATTAAACAGATATAAAATTAGTACTTTTCGAACATGATCGATGGTCCTATTGTAAATTCGTTTTTGAATTTAGGTGATTATGAACTTAATTTTGGTACATTTTTTCATTTAGTTGAGTGAATAATTATGAGAATTTGATCCATGATCAGTTAGCTTTATTATCTGGTTGATTCATTATTCATGTGGTCAATGCATTGTTTACCATATAGGAATTCTGAATATATTCAATATAGTGACATTATAGACATATTAAATGAAATAATTATGCACATTTTAAAAAACCTATTATAAAAGTACGTAACAATATAAGTGATATCAATTCCTATGGTGATATATTTTCTCCAAAATTAGTTCAAAAAACATGTAAGAAACACAAATATTAATGTATTAACAAATAACAGAAATATAAATAGTAGTAATTATTTTATAAATTGTGGAAGCATAAAACAATTCACTTATCTCATGTTTAATGTAATAAATGGTTAAATTATTAATGATCAAAACATAAAAAATAATGTGATTAATGGATACCCTATAACATTTAACATATTTTTTTATTATAACAAAATATTATTTTCCTAAAATTTAACCTTGTTAATAGAATTTATTAATAAAATCATGTAAAAATATTGGATTAAAAAAAATAACTCCCTATGATAGGAAAACATTTTATGGGAATAAAATAACCCTTTTAATGTTATCATTGAACATGGAAACCCCCCAATTAATTACTAAGAAATAGACTAATCCTTTTAATGTTAACAATGACCACCATTTTAAACATTTTAAAAAAAATCCACAAAAATCCATTCATTTTAAGAAAATAATCAAATAAAAGTTATTAAATTATAGATTTAGAAGATAGAATTATGGAATACTTCTTATTTAAGTAGGTTTTTTTTGTTTCTTGAAACATATGGATAATTAAGATAGTGTGTGTAGATTTGAAGATTATCCTCACATACAGTGGAATAAACTCTATATAAAAATATTTTAGAATCCTCAAGGGTAAATAACATCATATTAATATTTTCAATGAATCATTTATAATGATATACAATAGAAAAAAATAATGATATCCAATAGAAAAAAATAATGAAATCATTTGCTAGTGAACAATATAGTAGAGGTAAAATAAAGTCTATACGGAATTAGAAACTTTTTTATATAACAACCTCAATAAAAAAATTAAAATCCCCTAAAACATATGCTATTAAATATTCATAATAATAAGTTCAATTTTAATTTTAGCAAATATTTATATATATATTGGATTATAAAAGATACTAAAAAGTTGATTTTTATGGATACAAATTCATGATTTATAATTTAGTTTGGAACATGATCCTTAAGAATGTGAAATCTGACATCAATATACCCAGTTTCAAATATTTGTAAGGGGTTTTAAGAAATATAAATTAAAGATCATCTTTCATAATTAATACTGATATTTTAAAAATTAAAATTAAAATTAGAAATATTTTATTTAATCCATTAAGACTGTGAAAAATAGGATCAAACAAAAGTATATTCAATTTCAACTACTGGTAAATATAATATATTTATTTCATTGAACAATATGATTCTAAAAAAATAACAATAAAATGATATATACCAGATGTTAATTTTTTTACATATATTAAATCCACTAAAAGAGGAATCACTATAACTGTTTGAATCAAAATAAATTCCTGTAAGGTAAAATATATCCAAATTCAAAGATCATTAAAATATTTTATTATCATTTTAATATCCATTAAGTGAATTTATTTAGGGTTACATTAAAATATAACACACATTTAAAGGAAAAAATATAAAATATGTCTTTAAAAAGTAAAATACAATAAGCTTCCAATCAAGTGTCTAAATTTATATACATAAACAATTTTTATAGAATCATCCTATTTTATGTTTAAATAATGTACCCATTAGCATATTACTATATTTACTAGAGTATAACACAAATATTTTTACTAAACATTTGATAAACAAATATTTATTATATAAAATATATTCATTCCATTGAGAAATTTTATTACCAATAATGAAATAAATTCAAAAATTAAACTTATATCAAACTAATTTGATATTAATTCTGAATATTTATTAAATCAATTATCACAAGAAGACCCAAGAATAATTCCATCAACATAAATTTTTATAATTATTGTATCTTTAGAACAATTTTTAAGAAACAATATTTGATCAACTATACCCTTTTAAAACCCATTGTTTATAATAAATCTAGATAACCTTTCATGCCAAGATCATGGATATTTTTTCAACATTGAAAGTTCTTTTAAATGTTTTTAAGAAGAATTAAATTTAGATTTATTTATCAAATCTCAGGATTTTGTTATAATTTTTTGAAAATATATTCTTTTAAATTATGATATTTAACATCCATTTTTAGAAAAAGTTATTCCAAAATGTGAATCATATTCCAAATTAATTTTTATAAATACATATATTATAATTTGATAAAATGATGATTTAAATTCAATTTATTCATTTTGATTAAAATCTTGATCCACCTATATAGAATGAATTGTAATAATTTTTCAAAATTACCGTAACTAATTTATAATTATCCAACTAGTTCTAATAATAATTTTAACCTTAAGGTGTTCAACTATGGTTCATACTATATTTATATCAAATAGATATACATCTTTATGAATTTCTATATTCCAAATAGAATAATATAAATCCCTATCAATATTTTTGGGTTAAATAATCAGAAATAAAATCCAGATAAGAGAAAACATTTACAATCATATTGTTTATATTAAAACTAGTAGATATATCACTAATTACTTTTCTTAATCGATGGTGTTTATGAAATTTGAAGGATTTAATATGATAGATAATGTCCCATTAAATTGATTCATAAAAATCTATATTTTTATTCTCTATAAATTTAAATCCTCTAAATTATTCCTCGACCTGATCTAAATTATATTTTATTTATTTGAATTTATTTTAATAAAATTTTACATGAATAGTTTGATCAAAAAATAATAATATTTTTTTAAACAATATATGTATTATTAGAATTAAGAAATATTAAAAATACCTTCAATGAGTTTTGAATAAATTTTAAAAATGGATCTATGATATTAGGAAGATAAACATTTATACAAAAAACACTAAAGTTGTTAATATTGGGAATCCTTCCAATACAAATATTGTAAGGCGTTTTCTTTAAGAATAGATTAAGTACAATTTTATTAGAAACATGAAATGTTGTATTAATAACTTCTTTCTAGAAGTATTTTGGAAACTTATACTCGTTTAACACTTTGATATCCATTTCTTATAATATTCTATTTTTTATTCCAAAGAGGTGAATTTTTATGGTGTCATAGGGGATAAAACATTATGATTATCTAAATTATCTTCATAAATTAATTCAAGTTAAAAATTTAAAAACTACCCACCTCCAATAGTTATAATTGATCAAATTATATCTTCTTCTGAATTTTGAACCAATTTAAAAACAATAATAATTTTAGACAATGTTCTAGATTCTTTTGTAAGAAAATAAGTCCATATTAATATTATATAGTCATATAAATTAGAATAATACATATTGTTTTTACTTCTTGAGTAGATTTTTTCATGGGGATGATTAGATCCAAATATAATAGATAAAGTGGTATAGAATAAAATACCTCCTAATCTGATTTAAAAGTCTCATAATATTGATTATCTTTTATTATTGAATCACATAGATAAGGGATGTTATGATTTTACTTGAGTAGTTCTAACACCTATTTTTTTTTTGATATTTACTAATAACCATAAATTTTCATGAAAATATATTCAATTCCATGAAACATTGTCATATTTTAAAATACATAAAGTTTTAACATTTTGATAATTTTATTCTGAAAAATTGACTGGATAAATATTATTACATCAATTTTCATAAAATTTGATATATTCATTTATAAAACAAAATCAATTAGATTTTTGAATTCATATTATCATCCCATAGTTATGACTGATTGAAAATTAATGTTTCATTATTAAAAAACATTTAATGTGAAAGTAAGAACCCAAAAGGGTCAATTGGGTACAATGCTATAAGACACCACATAAATGATAGAATAAATCATAAGCCAACTGGAATTATTCTCCCTAAATAATTTCTTATTGAGAGTGGAAACCTATTTATCTAGATCATCATTTATAAGGTTTTAATAGTGTTAGTCCAATTTTTCCAATGTTTTCGTGTAATCATCTACGTTGATCCTCCCCTCGCTAAAACATTTTATCAGTATAAGATATTTCCTATCAATCCATGCACTCTATTCACTATTAGTGTTCACATGTAATATTCTCCCACCCCATATTATCTACTTACAATGTTGTGGAATTAATCACAAGAACCTCTTCTAATATTTCATCTTCTGAGTGCATGAGTAACTCCCGATTGTTTTAGAAACTACGACTATCTTCTATTGCTGATCTGGTGTAATAAACATTATAGGAATGACCATATAATCTACTATTTCTTCCCTATTAGCATCCCTAATAGCCTTGTAATCATTTCCATTTCCTTATATTTGGACATTTCAAAGAATCATGTCTCCATTAGATGTGGTATGGATGAATTTTCCGTTTGACCCTTCCTATTGCCTTTTCAACCCTTAATATTGCCTTTTTGACCCTTCCTCTTCCTCAGACTATGAATTGGTCGGCCGTGAATACCTTCTACACAATATCCTAATAACTAACTGTAATAATCGTCACTGTATTCCTCGGCATGGATTACTTTCTTGTCATTATGTTATTGTTCCCAAGATACTTGGATCGAACCTTATCACTCCAATCCTTCAAATCTATTACCTTGATTAATAGTGGGGAATTCTTTCCTCAGGCATGACCTGATCAGAGACTGCCCCTATAACATGCTCTTTACCCTTTACACCCTATGTAACAACCGCCCTCCCAACACTAGAAACTTTTTTGAGGTCCCATAAAGAATCGGCCTCATTAGCCCCCTCTTCCATTGTAGCCTAAACCTATAAGAAACACATCCACATAAGATGTATGCACCACCAGGACCATGAAATACTTTTTGGATTCCACTTCTTACTTATGACTGGTTTTTGAATCTATATTCAATGTATCTAAGAGCACAATATCAAAAACTATATTCAAGTCACAGTTTAATCATTCAAATACTTCACTCACCTATGGTTCTGGAGGAAACCATAGACCCTCATTTGGAAGTATGAAATCTCATATTACATATAATTTCTTAGAAAAAAGGCCCATAGGTGAGGGAGTACCTATAGGCTCACCATCCAATATATATCTACCTTTAAAAGGGTTACAGATTGGATCCCATTCCTTTGAACCAACGCTGGATGAAATCACCCCTCGTTCTAGTACCGCATCCAGCCTGCTCTTACCCCTGCTCCTACAAAGAGACCAATTTTAAACAAATTTATTATAGGAAGACAAACAATGCACCCAAAAGTAAAAGAAAACTAGATTACTATAATAGAATTTTTCTCTAGTCACAACAGACATAATATCAATTGGCCTACTAGACAAATCTACCTCAACTCTGACTCTTGGGGAAATTGGGTGATAGACAGACATGGTTTTACTATCTAAGCTTAATTATCATCCCCCTATATTTCCTAACATTTGGATAGTGGAGGTATTTTGAAAATGGAGATGAAATTTAGGAAATCTCACCCTTAGAGTCCTAGATGGGGTGTCATTCTTCAAATGAAAGTCATAACATGACCTGAATAGAAAGAATCTGGACCCATTAACGAAATGACGGGTACCAAACCATGTCTAGGTTAGGTCATATTCCAAGGAAAACTTAATCCTTATGTTCCATATATTTTTTGGACTCACCATAGAACATTCCTGAATACCCTAAGATGTGAAAATAAACTAATAAAACTAATCCACGGAAGGGAGACGATTCATGAATATATTAATAAGTGTCAAGTGAAGAAGAGACTAAACATCATTGAACAATGATAATGAGAGGGAAATATACAATTTCCCTTAAAAATTGAGGTCATTTGGGTATGGTGAAATATGAGGAAAAAATTGAAGAAAATTTGGGTTAGGGAGGGGGTATAAGGGTGTCTCAAACTCCCTCAAAGGATGAAAAAGTCCCCCTCCCAAACTGGGGGGTGGGGGGCTGTCACAATGACCATCACAATCTAGGGTTTTGTAGGGGAACATCTAACACGAGGGACTCCATAGGTTGTAAAAATTTCACATAGTTATGATATAATAAAACAATTTCATTCTAAACCATCCACAAATAGAACATTTTAAACAATAAGATCATTTTAAATTTTGAATTCTCCAAAACCTCTTAATATTCACTTTGAGTTACACCAAATGTAACTATACCACCATCAAAAAAATTAAGTGATAAAAAGTTAACAATATAAACCAAAAATTGTTTTGATCACCCACTATCCCTATACTATGTGTCCTTTTTGACACTTCTATGATGAAATTCCTACAAAAATAGATTCAAGAGAATTTTGGTACCTTTGAAAACAGGGGTTTAATTGGGTTAGAAAATAATTCTATGAATCCAAAATTAATTTTACTCCTATATTCATGAAAAAATATAAAAGAAAATTATTTATATATAAAATCCATTGTATAACCACGATACCATAGAAATATCAAGGAACATTCATTTTAATAATGGCCTTTCATGTGGAGTATGACATATGTAACACTCAAAACACATAAACCTAAACTTCAAACAAATAATTTCTTATAAATTTTATGTTAATTATTATCATATCCATGATAATTCTTCATTGAATTCCATTTTTGAAACTCATCATTTTATTATAGCCTTATCTTCTATGAGTAAAAGTAGACCCATGTACCTATAAACATTAAATTTCAATTATATGTTTAAAATTTTATTCCAAAAAATATCAAACCTAATTCATTGAGGTTTATAAAATATAAAATGATAATTTTTATGTTTCTAATTTTCACGTTGACTATTTTTTGAATCAACACATAATTTATCATTTAAACTCCTAGGTGTAATTTTTAATTTTTAGTTTTCTCCATGAACAATTTTCTGAATACACTTATGATTTTTTTAATAATATAGTATTCTATTTAATTTTATGATCAAGTATATGAATCTCTTCATACAACTCTTCTTTTATGGGATAAAAATCAGAATATGAGGAAGAAGAACAATATGACTCACTTACATATGTGGATGAATCCCATAATCATATGTTTGCTATTTCTTTTTCAATACCAGATTCATCACTTGAATCTATGTTTGATTTTTAACTACAACTATCTACCACTACTTTCCAGTCCTTTTTTGAATTTTTTTCTCTAGTTATTCTCATTCATGGGACTCAAGAAACTAGGTTTGATGTTTACTCTCATCCTACACTGATAAAAAAAAATTTAGAATCATCAATAGAAATTCAAATAAAAATATTCTACACATTAAAATATTTTTTATTATGAACTTTTCCTAATAATTGATTTCATCAATATTTATTTTTGTATATTTCCTTTGAAACATAAGAAACACCATCTATTTCTAAAGACTATATCTCCGATCCAAAAGAGTATGCAGCAACATTTGATTTAAAATAAATTACATTGTTTATTAAATTATCTCCTTGTATTTTTTTAGTTATTAATCATATTGTAATAATGATCCCATAAACCCCTTTAAATAATATTCCTTGAAAAATTTTATTTCATCAATTACTATTTTCTTAAAATTACACTTGTTGGATAAATCTATTAGTATTTTTATAACATAAATTAAATTTTATATCTTTTTGCTCGAGGCATTCATACCATTTACTATAATGATAATTATATAATACATTTTATCCATATTTTCTTTTTTCTCCCATTATAAATTATTGATACTTATCCCATAACATGTAAAACATATTTCATACCAAGTTATCCAATCAAATATGAGTAACTTGTAACATTTTCCAAATGACATGTGTGTTTTCATAAAGTCATAGGAATTTATAATTATCTATTAATTTTACAATATATAATATTTATCACCTTGTAATTTAACACATATATTACCACATTATTACTAACTAATGAGTCAGGATACACTAAAAAAATTATATTTTGGTTTACCTTGATAGATCAGCTATCAATTCTTATGTGATTAATAACAATTTCCATATGTGACTTCCAATATCCATAATCCATTACATAAAAGAGTGGAGGCCTTTGAGGTGTGTTGGCCTCATTTATACATAGTCCTTCCATATCAAATAAGTATATTACTCCTAATAAATATGTATATATTTTATTAAAAAAAATAAGTATTAATATTCAAAAACATGGTGTCATTATTTGATACTAATTGATTGTATCCAATATTAGGATAGCCGAATGGTCAAGAGGGAGTGAATTTACCACCTTAATTAATATTAAATATTTTTCATTTATATGTCTTTTGAGTTGAAATGAAAAATAATTGAAAAAATTTATTTTTAAAGTAGTAAAAAATTGATCCTATATATACTCATCCTTCTATCAAATGTATAGATAAATGATAATAAATATAATGGAAATTGTAAGTTTTGAGGACAATTCACCATTGTTTATACTAGTTTTTTAAACCCTAGAGGCACTGCAGAAAGTGAAATATTTTTCTACATGAGACACAACCTTTATAAAAACCATTTGAGGTGGTGGAAGAAATCAAAACATACTTTAACTTAACCTAGGCACCATTGAGCCCCGCTACATTTTACATGTTTGGAACATCCCACACATACATTATTTTTGGGGTAATAAAATATTACAATCATGAACATAATAAATATTTTAAATAAGTAATATCGATAGAAACCGGATGATATAATGAATCATGATTGTTGAGGACACATATTTCCCTCTAGCTATATGGTTCAATAGATTTTGTATAGTAGAGATTTTTTATTGATGGTAATTTTTTTACAATAAAACTAGAAAAATATCATCAACCTGAATTTCATGAAATGGATATATTAAACTCTTTATATTGAGTTCCTTATTTCACTGTATATTCAAAATATGAAATTCGTTTCATTTTTTATTTCAGAATGAATCATGTTTATTGATATTTAGTGAATCATTCCTATAAAATTATACACATGGGTTCCTAATAAATGTTCATGAAAATCATATCCGTATGAGAGTTGGTTAAACAGTTTTTAGTTAATAATAAATGTATATAACATTAAAATAGACCCATAATAATGAAAAATCATATCATTTTTATAATCCATAACAAAATGAAAGAAAAACTGTTAAAATTCCAAAAATATTCAAATTAGAAAGTCATGATTTTCCAAGAAATAATCATGTGTATTTATACAAAATTATGATATTTTAATACTTATTGAAATACATTGAAACAAATTCCCTCAGAGTAGAAATAACCAATATGCAATTAAAAAATAATAAAATCAATGAAAACTATTAGAAAAAACATATAATAAATTGAAATATAAATGAATATGAAAAATATTTAAACCAAGTCACCATAAAAATTATAGATATTTTTCTGCATGGTAACTTTCTCATATAGTTGATCACTCATGGTTAGTCAAATGACTTATAGTTTTTTTTAAAAGGATGGGGCCGAAGCCTCATTTTATTATTAAAGCAAAGCAAAGACCTCCTTAACTGGGTAGAGGGAGACCCATTACATAGCCCGAAGGTCCAGTGGGCATTTAGCCCATTACATGACCCGTAGGCCCATTTTTTTGGCCCAAAGCCCATTCTGTGAATAGTACTGCTACAGTACCTGCGTTGCTACAGCACTGCATAGTACCCGCCGCTGCTACAGTGCTCTGCCACCGCTACAGTGCCAGTCGTTGCTATAGTGCCGCCGCTGCTACAGTACGCTACAGTGCTGCTACAGTACCTACGCCCAATGGGTTTTGAACCCCCATTTATCATGTAGATTTAAGAGGTGCTTACCACTAAGCCAAACCCCAACTACAAATGACTTATAGTAAAACCCTTAATGTTTCTAAATTAGTCATATAGTAGATCCTTACTCATGCAATCATTACTTACTTTTGTAGTAGATTAATCACATGAAAAAATTTTCTTGTCTGAGATGGACGATTAACTTATGGTAAATCATTCTTCTATTGTGGCTATTTACAGACATATGATTAATACATTAGTTCAAACTCTCAATCGTAGAATTAGAAAAAATTGACCCAATATTAGTTTTTTTATTCATGTGGTTGATATATTTTTCCTGCGTTTGATACATTATTTATCTCATGGTAGATTATTATATATGATTCATATTTACTTGAAAACCATGATTGATGAAATATGTACGAATATTTTTAAAAACAAACAACAATATTTTGAACATTATAAATGATACAAAACCATATGTTGACGGTTTTTTTCTAAAATCAGCTCAAAAATATATATAATAAATAAAAATGATAAAACAATGACCAATAATATAAATATAAATGGTAGTATTTATTCTATAAATATTTTTACTGTTGAATAATTTAATAAACTCATGTTCGAGGGAATAAATGAAAAAATTATAATTATCATAACATAATAAACAAATTTAGTCAAGAATCCACATGGGCACTTGGAGAGATTAGTTTGGGATACTTAGGGAAATGATGTAGATGGGTCATGTTTTTAGTTAAACGAGTATGAACACTATGATTGGTGTAGGTTGTTAATGATACCATTCATAAGGACATAGATAAGACAACAACTGACTTGTAACCTTGATACATCATTTTCAGTGTTTAACGAGACAATATTTAGGTTTTTAGTTTTTTAGTCATTCATTTTTTGTTCATGTAAAAAATTTTAGATGTTCATAAATAATCCAGGGTTCATCCTTTTTAGTTACCATTTTCCACCTCATAAGTAGACAACTCAAATTCATTTTCAGTGATACGTTATGACCATACCAAAAAATTAGTATTTAGGAAATGACTAATTAAGTTACAAGGCATTGGTTTAAGGATATGAGAGAGAGTTATTTCCCCCCACAGGTGAAGTAGAGTGTTAGTCCCAATCCAGTTGAGAAGAGAGTGGACTCACCCAGAGCACACATGGTAGTCCCTGATGAAAAGGCTGGGATAAATCATAGGTTGAGTATTATTTATGAGTCTTATAAATTGATACTATTTATATTTCAATGACATTCATACCCTTAGGAAGTAGAATATATCCTAGAGTATGTTTCTCACCTATTTATTCATGTTTTCATACAATATATCATATAGTAGTTCATTAATGTAGGTTTCTCTATGATGTAGTATACAATTGGTGGTAATCAATTAGAAATACTCATGATTATCCTTCTTTATTCTAGACGGTGTTTAATCACTTATTTAGAGAGAACTATCCAATAAACTTGAATAGTGTATGGGTCAAGGAGCAGTTAAACCTCCAACAGGGTAGAATATTAGTATCTTAGTATGCTATAATTTTTATAGAAATTTTTAGCTATTTATAAGATATTATTCAAAATATATTACTTAAACCATGCATGTTTTAGCTTGACCTTAGACAATAGATTTTTCTTTGGATTATACCCATTAATATTACCACTAATATCAGGGACTTAGAGTAATACCTATGGAATTAATAAATTTTCAGTGAGGTATGGATAAGGACAATGGTAGGTTTTATTCTTTTTTAGGTATAGTCATCAGTATTTGTGAGAAGATTATAAGCATTATAGTCTCATTATTATAGGCATAGTTGTTTGGGGCCCTTTACTAGGGGATTGTATGTGGTGAAATCCCATAATGGTAAACTAACTAAATTGTTGGATCTACTATATAAATGATGGATGTGAACACATGTCTAGAGATTTTATTATTGGAAATTTTTAATATTATGGAATTGTAGATATAAATCCACAGTTGGGGAAACATAGATACTGAGGACCTCTTGGTGGAAGAGCGGGTGACCCTTTCTCTGATAGCCGTGGTTGAAAAGAATCCAACGGTTAGTGGAGGTTTTATTTACTCCTACGACTACCACCACCATGAAAACCATGATTTGATGATGTAAAATTTTTCTTAATAGGGTAGATACAAGAAATAAAGGGATTCAATTTAGAAACACTCGACATGGTTTGTGGTATAAATTTCATTTTCCATACACTAGTATTATTACTCACTAATATAAGAGAGTTTTGTATTTTCTTTCCAAAATTATATTTAAGATCTAATTATCCTAGTGGAGATCTTAAACTATCCTATTTTGTTTAATACCCATTATACATTGTTATCATATCTATCATATTTTCTATCAGTATGATCTTACCCTCAATGGTGATGTGTTTTCTTTGGACCTTATCATAACTCGTATGAGATTTTTTCCATCACAAATATCATGGACTAATTATCAGTAGCCTATACATGGGTGGATTGTTATAATTGAAGAGTTTTATTTCACCAAGCATGTGGATTGAGGTTTTCATTTAATAGTGAATGGGATCTTGACTTTTAACAACCTAGGATTTTTAAAATATATTTGTTTCCTAAGAAAATGGGTGTTATTTTATATAATGTTGTTCAAGTAAAAAATATAAAGGAACTAAATAAAACATATCTCATTACTAAATATAATTATATTAGTCATCTAAGAAACCAATTAAGATTCCCAACATTACTATTAGAAAAAAAATAAAGAATTGAAAAGATAAAAATGGTAAAATTTGTATCTCCCCATTATGTTGGAATGATATCCTTCACAAAAAAAACAATATAAATAAATAAATTTATTATCACAATAATCAACATATTTAGAAAATGAAAATATAACCATAAGAGTAATTTTAGTGAAATTTTAGTGAAATAATGAAGCTGTATTATCAAGGAGAAATGTCACTGTTGGAATAGTAATATGGTCATTGTTGAATACAAATGTTTTTCTATTTAATAATTAGGAACTATACACATTGGTAATAATTTTACCATTATAATTATTTTTTATAATTTCCAATGAAAGAGTATAATGGGTTCATAAAGGAGAAATTATGGTCTCAACTAGAAGAGTGATGACGTTTGAAGCCCATTTTTTAGAACTTGTGAGAGTGGTAGAATCATTGGGTTTCACCCATGACCAAGACCAAGAAGAGATTTTATATGTGATGAATTAATGAAAACACATATGAAATATGTTCAAGTTAGTGGAGATTACTACTCATTTAATGTTAGTTGATCCACCCTATGGAACAAACACTAACTCACACCTTACCCTAAGGGCGCACATATATGTAATAAGGGGTTATATATACATTCCCTAATATTCTAAAATATAAGACCCTTTATAAATAAATTATTTATTCAATTAATAAAATTCTATGAATAATTTTGTTTAATAAAATATATGCATAAATAATAACAGATTGATAATTTGATTATAGGATGAAAATTAAAAATAAATTTATTTTTTAAAGAGTAAATACACTTTTATAATAAACTCAAAAATTAATAATAATAGTTTATTAATTAAATAGTCTTTTAAAATAATAATATTTAAATATAAATGATGAAATATTTTCATAATTTCCAAGGAAATGTTTTATAAGTGTTAAACATTTGACTATCATAAAAATGCTATTTTTCAATAAATAATTTTTTTAAATTTAAAAGTTAAAAATATAATTTTTAGAAATATTTTATTAAATGAAATATTATATTTGAAATCATTATGCCAAAATTAGGTTAGGGATAATTTTCTAGAACATTCCGAAATACATTATTTTTTAATGTATATAAAATAGAGTTTTTGATTTCTATATGCATGATGACGTCATATTTATGTAATAATGATTGAATAATTAATTAACCCCAATACATGATATAAAATATTTTATTCTCTTAATATTAATAATTTTAATATATTTTAATCAATTTACAATCCTATAAGGGACATTCCAAAGTCTAAAATGGGAAAATAATACTTTGTGGAAAATTTAATTTTCTATATGAAAGGAAGTCTTAATAAATGGTGTTATATTATAATTGATTGAAATATCATAAAATGTGACACATATATCAAAAACCATGATCAACAACAATATATGAGAAAATGGTTTTGAATTTTTTACAACCAATATCTCTAAGACATATATGTTGAAATTATTAAAAAATCACTCCACTTTTTCTATAAATAACCACCCATTTCCACCTTAACATTCAATAAAAATTCATCATCCACTAAGTTATACTAAACTGACATCCTCAAAAGCCCCCCCCCAATCTGGCCTTAATCTCCCTAGGCTCCATCCTCATGTTTTTTGAACAACCCTTCAAGGTTAAGGAATTCTCATTCATTTATCTTCAATTCATGAACATTTTTTATATGACTTATAAATGGAAAGTTACTCTCTTTACAAAAATTGGTATAACAAACTTATTAAAAAATTAAGTTTTATAAAAGGTACGCCTTCATTAATAATATTTTCACCAATTTCAATATCAAACATTATATACCCATGATGCTGTTGAATTTACATCTCAAATTTATCTCAATTAAATGAAAAATAATTATAATGTGAATTCCCAAATAATTAACTTATCCAAGGGTATTAACATATATTATTTTTTATTTGATTTGGGGATTTACATATAAAATACCCACATTCCCTTTCCATGGGTTCGAATGTATTATTTTTCAAGCCTTTAAGAAATTTCATACTGAATGATTTTATATGAACCTTGTACATTACTCTCCTCAAGTTAATGAATAAATGAATTATTATGATCAATATGTATCACATGAAATTAATAAATATTTATTTTTCTCCCTAACAGTGTATAAATTTATTAGGTAAATAATTCAATCATTATATATGACATGTTTTACATTATCTCGGTGAATAACCGTGGAAATATTTATTTATGAATCCGTGGTGATAAACCATGGTCATATGATTAATAGTGGATAATTTTTACATTTTTGATGAATTTCATGTTATGATTCATGTTATTTTATTAATGATATACATCATGTTCTTTTGATCAGATTATATTGTTATAACTCATGTTTATATTGATATTTCATCATGATCACAAGTTAAATGTCTCCCATTCTAATTCCCTTACTAGCCTCATGGTCACACCTTTCCTTTGTCATATATACCAAGTAAATTGACATGCCATAATATTATCTTAGGTTCAACTGAATAAATATCATTTCACATGTATCAGAATATCATTTTTTGTGTTCTTGTATTATTTTCCTAATTACCAATAAATGAAACTTTAAAAGATCATGTGTTTTGTTCTATGTAATGAAATGTATATGTAATAAAAAGGTTAAATTCCATAGGTCATATCAATGGAATGTTTAGTTGTTTTTGGAAATAATTATTAGAAATACTTATCATGAAACTTATTGAAATGTTTAAATATAGGAAAACATCATGGTATTTGGGGGAGTACTAAGTATTTGGTTTCCATGAAAATACTTCCTTATATAAATACAATAAATTGTTGTGGTTATAGCATAGAAATTCCTAGGTGTAACGCCTGAAAAGCCTTAATTGATATAGAATTGAATGGGAATTAGTGCATGAAAATGGACCTGGATACACATCTAGTTTGACACTCCTAGGGGATATGTTTTCTTAATCATTAATCAATTGGTGGTCATTTATAAAGGAGAAATAGAAAATGTAATTTTTATTTGATAAGATTAATAACATATTTATAAATGGTGTTTTAATTCATAAACTCCCTTTAGAATTATAATATTCTTAAAATTGACTTGTTTTTCCGTAATGTTTTATTATTTTAGAAAAATAGAAGGAAATAGGAGAAACTATGTAAATGATGAGTGAAGGAGAAGATGCACTGATGACATTCTGATGGAAGCTGGAATGGAAATCCTCATGAGGAAGATGAATCAACTAACTTGAGTTTGGAATATTAACTTAAATCATGATGATATACTAAATTCACCTCAAACGAAATAACATTTCATTGTTCCTTCATGTGTCAATGGAAACCATTTTTAGTGGATCTACTGACCCATTTATCACTAACCAATGGATTACCTCTATAGAAAAAATATTTTTCATACTCAGTTGTTCATAGATAGATAAATTAACCCTAAAAGTTTACCACCTGGAATTAGTAGTAGATCGGTGGTGGATACTGATTAAAAACATGAAGCCATAATAGGAGATTGAAGCTATAGAGTTAGAAGAGTTCATGGAACTCTTTTTCAATAAATATTTTCCTCATCTTAGGTAAATACAATGGATAATTATTTTAATGATCTAAATCTGAAGAAAAATGAATCATTGGGAATATATGAAATGAAATTTTCAATATTCACTCAATAAATATCTATAATTTTTATGGATCATAAAAGAAATATTGGTAGATTCTTCATTATATTGAGACCCTATATATAGAGAAATTTAGAAAATCATGACTAGGAAATCTATTTAGAGATATTGCAAAGTGCTATAAATGTTGAATTAATGTTTGGAGAGACATAATGGTCAAAATGGTAATATAAAAGATTAGGGAAATATAGAAAAAATAGGGAAGTATTTTAATTATCGAAGAGGAATTAATATACCACTTTAAACATACAAAAAAATTATGGGGATGCATTCATGCACCTAATTTTTTGGGAGTCGAAAGTGTTATAATGGAAAAAGAGATGGGAATATAGATTAGAACTATTATGGGGAGGTAAAGCCTTAACTTCTCAATAGTAACAAAAAATTAAAGAGGGATCAATCATTGAATTATGTTTAATACCTCATGTGTGAAAATCATGATGACTTTTCTAATCAATTTCCAAATTAGAAGATAATGGAGGGAAAACAACATCAACATTATCTTAGGATAATTGAGGAAGTCTGAATATTTTTATCACGACAACTAATGTAAATGCTCTATATGATGTGGTGGAAGTTTCTCTCATTATTATATTAAACCAAGAAACTAATTTGTTTGATTTTGGTTCAAAAAATTCATTTATTTCATTAAATTTTCAAAAAATATAGAATTAATCTCTAAACTGCTAGAAGTAAAGTTATCATTCAAGACTCCAGGAGGGAGTATCCTGGAAAAAAACTGTGTATATAAACTCAGTGTTAACTTTAGTGAGTGAAATCACTTAAAAATAATATAGTAATCACCATGGTGAAATTAAAAATTATACAAGGGATGGAATGACTCTCAAAATAATGACAATATCGACTATAAGAGTAAGGAAATTTCAGTAGTCTTCAATGGACTACATAGAGTTATTTTCTAATGGGACTTATCTTCACCACTATTATATTTATTTATGTAGATGACATGTGATAAGGGAGAAGGAAGTAGACGTACAATGATATAAAATTTTCCCATTATTCCAGAAAACATTGATGTATTTCACGAAGAGTTATATGGACCTCCACGAGAAAGAGCGTAACATCCCAAAATTTAATGAAATATTTTATACCAAATAAATTTCAATTAATTAATATATTTTGTTAAAAAAATATATTTTATATTTAGTCACTTAACACACCATAACTATCGTTGATTTCATGCAACATCAAGTCCCTTTGACGACTTATGTTACGTGCAAGGTCGAGTTTTACCAGACAAAAATATACAATTAATATTATTTATTTAGCATAATAGTTATCACCGAGACATTGGAATTATAAAAAAGAATATGAATAACTAAATTATTAATTAATAGTTTACACATTTTTAAAATACTAATTCATTTTTTATAATTAATTTAAAATGCAAATTAAGTCCAATTTAATATAAAAGATGTGTTTTTATGAAATATATTTTTATGAAAAAAATTAAATTTTATATTAATAAATTAAATTATTCATTATTATTGAAATATTTTAATCAGTTATATATTTTATAATTTTTTTTGAAATTCATCCAATATGTTTTATAACATTATGATAACAAAAAATCCAATTTTAAGCATAAAACATGTATATTTTTAAAAGAAAGTTTTACCACCTTTTAATGATGCACCTATTTTAAACATATTTTTTGACACAATTATAAATTTTACATAAAAAAATTATTTTTTAAATAGGAATATAAAATTTTAATTTGGGTGAACTAGTGGTTTTTTAGAACTTTAATATTTTGACGAATAGTGATTGACATCGAATTTTAATTGAAAGATTCTTTTTCTTCTAAATAATTTATGTTGTTAAATTATATATTTAATTGCTTTTAAATTATTATTATATTAAAAGTATTTAAATTAATCCAATTTAGGTAATTTAAATCAATTTCATAATGATTTCACATAAAAAATCATAGAAAACATTTGGATATTTTCACTTTAAAAACCCTCATTGTCATCCCGTCTGTGGGATTGATTTTAAATTAACTTCTTCTTCTTATGTGATTGGTATTTTGAAAAATGGATTCCATATTTCAAATCATCAGATTTTATAATTTCTAATAATGTAAAATTATTTTTTGAACAACAATATTTATGAAAATAATTAAAAATAATTACCATAATTGAAGTAGAAATTAGTTTACATAGTGGTTGAACTTTAATTTTAAGGGTCTAAATGACCAAGAAACTTGTCCAGAATCCATTTTCTTGAAATAATTCGATAATATAAACAATTTTATAAAATTCGGATCATTATTGGAGTCACATGATGTAGTATCAATGGTTTCTGGTACGTAACCCTTTCATATAATTATTGTGTAAATAATGTATATGTGGGAATGTTGGGAGAGTTTTGTGTAATTTCACTAAGTTTTGTTGACAAAAGAATAGGCACACAAGATGTACACGGTTTGTCCAAAAAATGCAGAAATTCAAGTAGAAAACATGCCCAAGAGTATATTTGAGGTAGATATCTTCGACACAATGTGTGCATGGTTAGGGAGACCGTGCGGGGAGGTCGTGTGAGGTTCTACATAGGAAGTAGATAATGCACAGTTAGCACATTATTTTTCTAACCATGCGAACTAAACAAGCTTATGGTTTAAATGAGATCCTAAAAAAGTGAATCTCACATGTCTTTGCCTCTAAGTTGACAGTTTTTATCTAAATCATCCATAAATTAGGATTTCTCTTCCATGAAGGTAGATGAAAATCTTCCAATGTATTTTGAGTCAATTCAAAGGCTTACCATAGTGTTCTGAACCCATATTCTTAAGGTATGTGACCATTCTTCATCGTTCTTGATCGGTTTCATGGATCTAATTAGATCCACTTTTCCTCACTTCTTGGTTTCTCAGATCAACAACTGTTATGGGTAGATCTATGACAGTGGTTTCCAAATAAGTAAGAATTTAGTCGTGATATTGATAAGATAAGAGATCTATGGAGGTTCTATAAAGAATTGAGATGGTTTTCTTATGCGTTTTTGGTCCATTGTCATGTTTATTCAAAACCTTTTAAGAAGGTGGTTTCTATTTTGACTCCATGTAGTAGAACTAATGAAGATTATTTAAAATTGAGTATCTTGTGTTGAATTGTTTAGGACTTGGCTATTTATCCAACGTTGAAATCCCTTCTATATGATGGTTTGGAAAATTGGGGAAATCTAAAAAATTGGGTATTTGAATAAAGTTCTTGTGATCATGATTATAAAATAGAGATTTTAAAATGGGAATTTATTTTGAATGGTGGTACGTGAATTAAATTTTATGTTTTGAATAAAAGGGGATGATTTATAGAAATGAAATTTCTGTTTGAAATTGGTTTTCTCATAGGTTTTCAATAAAAGTACAATTTTTATTGAAATGGGTTGAAGCGGTTTATTTGAATGGTTTTGGAATATATGTGTGGTTTGTCTCCATGTTTGATGTGACCCTAAATAAGGGATGTGTACAATTGGGTTACATGGTGTGTGACCCTGGATTGGGGGTACGTGACATTGGGAAACATGGTAATTGGATGAGAGATTGATCATGATTATGGAACTATCGAACCAAGCATGCTTGTGTGGGTATGTTGTGAAATATGGAATGGGTATGCCAAAATGATTATAAGAATTGTTTTTTAATCCCTGATTAGTTATTTTATGGAAAAATAACTTGCTGAAAAATGATTTCATTTAGTTCTGTTTTCACTTTGTCGCTAATGGATTATAGAGCATTTTTATATTTCGTTATAAACTATTTTGAGATATTATTTTATATAAACTATTTTCAATAAATTTTTCTAACTCTTCTATCATAGTGGTGTGAGATGGGAATTCATTGGGAAAATAAACTAAATTATATACTCACCCCTATTTTTGAGCATCTTTGATTATATAGAAGTTACCTAACAAGACTTGGGAAAAGGTAAAGAATCACACTTCTTTAGAACCATTTTGTGATACTTTGGACTACTTGGTGATATTGGAGCCTAGAGCTTGCGGATCATGGATTCTTATTGTCATTGTGGATTTTGTTTTTTGTATTTCCAATGTTTACATTGATGTTGGTTTGTCGTATGATGTAGCATAACTTGGTTGGTTGTTCTAAAGAGAATGATTTGAAATGTCTTAGTTTATTTCATGCAACATATAGTGAGCTATTTGTAGAGACCCTAAGCTTGACTTATATGGACATTACATTACATTTTCGGAATACTTAGTACATAACAAAAAACACACACACAAGGATCGTAATAGTTTAGTGTCTTTGGAAACTCAGAACGTAATCTTCTAATCGTGGTGAAAGATCTTCAATATCTCCCATAAAGATCTTCCCTTTTTTTTACCTAAAACCTTTCTTTATATCCTGGGGAAAATAAAACATAAAAGGGTGAGCTCAAATGCTCAGTAAGGGTAAACAAAAGAGAAATCAATCACATCATATTCATAAGAACATAGCTTTTGGAAATCTTAACCTGCAAAAGAGCTCATAATATCATAACATGGGATAAATCATAGAAGTGAAATGTAATCCCAATAATCATAACATAAAACATGAAACTTTGTGGCATACACACATAATCATAGAGAATCATTTCTTGTTAGTCAAGACTCATTGCCAAGACTATCTTAGTGGACAAAGTCCCTTTCTGAATCGAGTAACCCTCGTTTCAGTCCTGTTTCACTGAACCGGTATAACCTACCGTTCCAGCCCTATCTATCTCATGAGATATAAAATCTTTACCCAATGCATTGGAGGGAGATATAGGTCCCACCCATCTTATAATGAATCCTTTCTTATGTGTGCCACATAATCATAAAACATACATCATCGCATAACACATGTAACAAAAATGGGATTCTTGAAACATCATGACATCATAAATCAATTCATATAAGATAAAGGAATTTATAAAAATAATTCCATCACAACATGATCAAATCAATGTAATAACAGAACCCTTTATTATCTTAGATGGAAAATAATTTTGATAAAACACTTGAACTCCATTCTTGAGGAAAATATCCTTTCTTCTTCAAAAACATTTTTCCTTTCATAACATGTCATACGACTTTAAAATAAAAGAAGTTGATTAAAAATAAACTTGAAAACTTGTAAAGTAATCTTCTTGGATTTAATGTTTTAAAAATCCATTCATGCCGTATAAGTTAAAAAAAAACATTCTTCGTACTTTTGTCGGAAAAGTCAAAAAGTACCTCGTACGAAAAACGACAAAAGATTCCTTTCATACATATTACTAAAAACTCACCGAAGGGTAAAAATGGATTTAAACAATTGTAGGTGGATGGAAATAATATTAAATATTTATGAAACTTGTATGTGGATGATAAAATACATCCTTGTAAATACATACGAATAAACAATCTCGGATAAAAATGAGATTGTGATATTTCCCTTACCTTAGGTCCGATTTGCTTTGTACGTGTCCGAAGCTCCTGTATAATGGTTTAAATAATGTCATTGACTTATTACAGAATCATATTCATTGTTATGATATCATATATGGTTCACTTATGACATTATATTACCCGTTCTTTTGTAAATTCCATGTTAAAGAAGCGTTTTGGGTAAAATCGTTTCTTTTATCGTAGGTGTTTTGACTTGTTGTTCTTGACATTATTATTATTTATATCATGATTTACTTACTTCCATAATATAAAATATGATTTATATATCATATATATTCAGTATATATATATATATAATAGATAGATAAATGAAATGAAAAACACCGTTCATGGAGACGGTAGTCCGTACGTACGCATGAACGCTGTTTTCCTTTCCCTATTGTCTTGAATGGAAGTAAGTAGATGACATACATATATATATATACATAAATCCAGTAGCTTTATAATTTCATATATTTCATTATTATTTCTTATATATACTTTATAATCATTCTTAAATGGTTAACATGGAGAATGAATCTCATCGCGTCGTGGAGACGGTAGTCCGTACGTACGCACGAGCGATGATATCATTTCCATAAATATTGAATTGAATTGGAGTGGATTATACAATATATCAGAATCAATATGATGTTTTAATAACTATGTATAGTTATTCTTTACACCATTATACCCATCCATGTAAGGTGGTGGTGGAAAATAGATTACACCACGGCGTGGAGACGGTATTCCGTACGTACGCACGCGCAGTGATTTCTTTTTCCGTAGGATAGATAGAAGGTGAATTAGAGTTGTTTCATATTTATAATAACATATCAGTATATAAGAAATACTGATGTTATTACTTCATCATGAAACAACTAAAGAAGAAGAAGTTGAAGAAGAAAGAAATTGAAAAGATCGGTAATGTATATTACCTCTTCTTTGAAACGCTTCTTTGAATCCTCCACTTAGGGAACTAAGATTGGTCTTTGAAGAAGACCAAGACCTCTAGGATTATTCTAGGGAAGTGGAGAAGGGATTTTTCCAGGGTTTGTCCGAGCTTGAGTGCTCAAATTGGTGTGAGGAGGAGGGGGAGGAGGTGTCCTTTTATAAGGGAGGAGAGGGGCACCTTAGGAATATCTCAAAATATTATTTTATATTAAAGTCAAAATCGGTTTATAATGGTTCCAAAGGGTCTTATTTCGAAGCTAAAGTGGGGATGGGTCGAAATCCTATCAACCAATATGATTTGGACAAGTTTAGGTTATTATTTTAACCTTATCAATTAGATTTAACTCTAAGTTAAATAATTTAACTTTTACCGTGTCTTTTTGTTTTCTTTCACTAGATGGTTAATACACTTACTATAACATGCCAAACGAACCCCAAATTGTTTATTATTAATATATATATCCTTATCTAAGTAATTTGGCCGAACCTTAGATTTTTAGGAATAAAATAACAATTAATTATATAATATTTGATTTAAAAACTATTTTGTGTCAATTTTGACACTATTTGATATATGATTTTTGTGAAAGTCATAACAGAATTATATGTTCGAACCAAGTTGATTAAATCAACAAACATATATCATAGTAACCTAGAAAATTAGTGGAATTCATAAAAAGTCTCAAATTACATTCATTTGAGTATTTATAACATCAATTATGTTAATATTTCCTTAAAAGGGTAATTACTGCATCATCGTTGTGTCATAAATAAATTAATATATTTAAAGTCTAAAAATTATAAATAAAATATCATTATGTATGAAATCTTTTTAGCTTTCTAATTAATATTTATAGTCGAATTTGTCTTATGTATAACCCCATATTAAAAATGTTTTAGTGAATAAACTTTGATTTTAACTTTTTTAACTCTTCTTTGAATTAAATAATAATAAATGTCCTAATCTAATCCAAGTGGGCCTAAATGATAATATTTTACACTTAAGGTTGTTTTTGGTCGAGATACACTTGTCCAATAGAATTAGGACATGTGTTAGGGTAATATTAATATCATTATTACCCTTAATTACCCTATTTACTTTTAACCGTGGTAAATAAAAGTAAAAAGTTACTATTCACCAAAAATTATTTTCATCTCATTGAACCACATTTTACTTACTGACATCAACTGTGTCTCTCGGATTTTTGAAATTCCATTCACAGAAGCGGTAAAATTAAGTTTTATGAAAAATTCAGTTTTTTTAACTACCACTTAGTAGCTTCACTATTCATCAAAAATTGATGTTTTTCAGAACAATGCCAAAATTTCATCCTAAGCTATATTTCATATTCCGAATTCAAAAATGAAGTCTATTTTACCAAATTCATAACATAAAAGTTGCATTAATTAATTTTTATAATTAAATCCCGCTGTTAAAACAAATAGCGTGTTTTTAAGAAACAATATCTATCAAAAGATTGACACTTGATTATGTCTGGTTTAAATGTGAAATTACATCCAATGACCAACATTGTATTAAATTGTAAAAATATATTCCAAATATACTTTAAAACTACTCCAATTAATAATTTATCACTATTAATTATTTCGATTAAAAAAGTTGTTTTTTAATTATAATTTAGTAATTTTCACTATTCATCAGAATATGAAAGTTATCCGAAATGTACAAAAATTTCACCTTAGGCTAAATTCGATACTCCGAATCCAAAAATGAAGTTCATTTTGAAAAATAAGATTTACAGAATTTTAAAAAGTGGTTATTACTATTCATACCGGCTAGTTTTAATAATATTTTAATAGCATATCGTTGTTTAGTGAAACTCGGTATTGCGTATTACACATGCTATCGAGGAAGGTCACGATTGCGTGTAATACAAGGCAACTCAAGGATGCGTGTTGTGCAAGATCCTTTTGGTGTAGCGTACAACACAAGACATTAATAAAATTAAAAAGAATATTTTTTATAAAATCTTGGGCTGTTACATTCTACCCCCCTTAAAATGAATTTCTCCCTCGAAATTCGTCGGGGTTATAAATGGTTTACTATTTGAAAGTTTCTTTAATAGAAACCCACATCGTAAAAAGGAATATCAAAACCAATCTTTAAAAACAAAAGTATGAAACGTAACGGTTACCCAAATAAACTAATCATTGGGTTTTCACATAGGTGAAAATATGGATATGGAAGAGAAATCTAACCATCATGTTCTGATGGAGAGTGGTAGAGAACATGGCTATGGAAAAGCCAATAATCACAAATCCATAAAGTTGTGACGATCTAAGGTACCATCTGATTCATCAGGTATAAGATCACTAGGACAACATTTTTGGTTTTCAAGATCATTTCCCTAAAGTTGAAAATTTGAATTGGAATAAATACTTTCTTTATTTTGGTACAATCTCACTGTTGTTCGTGCCTAGAACAATTTCTACTTCATCTCTTAAATAAATGAAGTTGAATTTGTTATTCGTGAAGTGTTAGCAGATCATGTGATAGAATGACGGGTCATTCCATCTGTCTCAAACAAAAGGTTAGCAAAAATTATATACATAAGTCGATCTATAGTGAGATTAATCATATATAGTTCCTAAAATGGACTTATACTTCATATATCATACTGCTTAATATAATAAAACTAGTTTCTACTAAACAGGGACTTCCTGTAGGCCAGTGGTAGGCGATAAAGGCCAGTCGCACTTCGGTTGTGGGTTCGATTCCCACAGCCTTGTCCGAAGCGATGGGCTGTCGCCCGTCCTGCAGGTTGTCCTTTTTCTAAAACTATATTACTATAACATCCCATAAATAATATCGAAAAAACTCCTATCCTTAAACAATACTAACTTATGTCCAACATAATCCATTCCAATATTTAGTCCTATCCATAATACTGCAGTCCATTCTCATAACATAGTGAAAACGATTACCAGAGATTTAATACCATTGTTGATCCCCATATATCATAAGATATATCTTGTTGGACACATTCCAAACATTCAAAGGCCTTAATCTTGTACTCTCTTGAATACCCATTGAACCTTAGGGAAAACTTGAATGCAGTTAAAAGTTAACACTTTCCACATACCAAAATCCTCAAAATTCTATATACTCAAACCATGATATCACTTAGTCCTTATATCAATCATGAGCTCATGAATACAATCAAACATCTCATTATCTTCTTATCCTTTCATTATGCACTTATCATCTACTTTCCAAAAGTATCTGAATAACCTTTCATGGTTACTAGTACCATTCATCATACACTTTAAAAACTTAAGGAAAGACAACAGTGTAACAATCCTTAGATGTCTCCTTATTCCATGAGATTACTTGTACAACATTACACATGATAAACATGTAATCATTCCACTACATTCTTAGACCATTGACCGAGCTTCAACATTTCTTTCATCTCACATATCATTTGTAGTTTCTTCATCATCATCAACATAAATACTTCCCATACGACCATACTGATTCTCTTCATGAGATTTTCCCTTAGGGCATTGGTTTGCATAATGCCCGTACATTCCACATTTAAAACATTTAACCAGTGTTGATGTCGTAGCAATACCATTATCCTCATCCCTGGTGTTAACTGAACCTTTTCCTTTGCACTTACTGGCTTTGTGTCCTTCTTTTCCACACTCAAAGCATCTTCCAGTTCCTTTGAAAAATTCTCCTTGATGCCTCTTCCCACATGAATTACATAGGGGAAATTGAACTTTCTTTCCTCTATGATCATCATGAAACTCCATCTTTCTCTTATTAGCCAAGTCAGGAAACTTACCAAATTTTACTTTATTGATCATATTATGAGATTGCTGATTCGGCATAATAATTATGTTTGGACTTCCAAATCCCATTTCATTATGAAGAATATCATTCCATTGTCCATCATATCCTCTATTATCGTGAATCATCTTGTTTCCAGCCATTTTCTAAAACCCAAAAAGAATAGTGTGAGAGGAAAAAATCATGCTAGGGAAAACAACATAATAAAGGGGAAGTACCTTCAATATCTAACATCTTAGGCTTAATTCTATGATCGTTAGCGTAATTCCGGTACTATAACCTATACGTATACTTAACCTTAGGGACATCCCTAGACATACCTTAGAAATATCTCTAGGGATCTCACTAAAGTTCTCGCATCTAGTTTCCAAAGGTTGACTAAACCTTTCCTCTGATACCAACTGTAGAGACCCTAAGCTTGACTTATATGGACATTACATTACATTTTCGGAATACTTAGTACATAAAAAAAACACACACACAAGGATCGTAATAGTTTAGTGTCTTTGGAAACTCGGAACGTAATCTTCTAATCGTGGTGAAAGATCTTCAATATCTCCCATAAAGATCTTCCCTTTTTTTTTTACCTAAAACCTTTCTTTATATCCTGGGGAAAAGAAAACATAAAAGGGTGAGCTCAAATGCTCAGTAAGGGTAAACAAAAGAGAAATCAATCACATCATATTCATAAGAACATAGCTTTTGGAAATCTTAACCTGCAAAAGAGCTCGTAATATCATAACATGGGATAAATCATAGAAGTGAAATGTAATCCCAAAAATCATAACATAAAACATGAAACTTTGTGGCATACACACATAATCATAGAGAATCATTTCTTGTTAGTCAAGACTCATTGCCAAGACTATCTTAGTGGACAAAGTCCCTTTCTGAATCGAGTAACCCTCGTTTCAGTCCTGTTTCACTGAACCGGTATAACCTACCGTTCCAACCCTGTCTATCTCATGAGATATAAAATCTTTACCCAATGCATTGGAGGGAGATATAGGTCCCACCCATCTTATAATGAATCCTTTCTTATGTGTGCCACATAATCATAAAACATACATCATCGCATAACACATGTAACAAAAATGGGATTCTTGAAACATCATGACATCATAAATCAATTCATATAAGATAAAGGAATTTATAAAAATAATTCCATCACAACATGATCAAATCAATGTAATAACAGAACCCTTTATTATCTTAGATGGAAAATAATTTTGATAAAACACTTGAACTCCATTCTTGAGGAAAATATCCTTTCTTCTTCAAAAACATTTTTCCTTTCATAACATGTCATACGACTTTAAAATAAAAAAAGTTGATTAAAAATAAACTTGAAAACTTGTAAAGGAAGCTTCTTGGATTTAATGTTTTAAAAATTCATTCATTCCGTATAAGTTAAAAAAACAATTCTTCGTACTTTTGTCGGAAAAGTCAAAAAGTACCTCGTACGAAAAACGACAAAAGATTCCTTTCATACATATTACTAAAAACTCACCGAAGGGTCAAAAGGGATTTAAACAATTGTAGGTGGATGGAAATAATATTACATATTTATGAAACATGAATGTGGATGATAAAATACATCCTTGTAAATACATACGAATAAACAATCTCGGATAAAAATGAGATTGTGATATTTCCCTTACCTTAGGTCCGATTTGCTTTGTACGTGTCCGAAGCTCCTGTATAATGGTTTAAATAATGTCAATGAATTATTACAGAATCATATTCATTGTTATGATATCATATATGGTTCACTTATTACATTATATTACCCGTTCTTTTGTAAATTTCATGTTAAAGAAGCGTTTTGGGTAAAATCGTTTCTTTTATCGTAGGTGTTTTGACTTGTTGTTCTTGAAATTATTATTACTTATATCATGATTTACTTACTTCCAGAATATAAAATATGATTTATATATCATATATATTCAGTATATATATATATATAATAGATAGATAAATGAAATGAAAAACACCGTTCATGGAGACGGTAGTCCGTACGTACGCATGAACGCTGTTTTCCTTTCCCTATTGTCTTGAATGGAAGTAAGTAGATGACATACATATATATATATATACATAAATCCAGTATCTTTATAATGTCATATATTTCATTATTATTTCTTATATATACTTTATAATCATTCTTAAATGGTTAACATGGAGAATGAATCTCATCGCGTCGTGGAGACGGTAGTCCGTACGTACGCACGAGCGATGATATCATTTCCATAAATATTGAATTGAATTGGAGTGGATTATACAATATATCAGAATCAATATGATGTTTTAATAACTATGTATAGTTATTCTTTACACCATTATACCCATCCATGTAAGGTGCTGGTGGAAAATAGATTACACCACGGCGTGGAGACAGTATTCCGTACGTACGCACGCGCGATGATTTCTTTTTCTGTAGGATAGATAGAAGGTGAATTAGAGTTGTTTCATATTTATAATAACATATCAGTATATAATAAATACTTATGTTATTACTTTATCATGAAACAACTAAAGAAGAAGAAGTTGAAGAAGAAAGAAATTGAAAAGATCGGTAATGGATATTACCTCTTCTTTGAAACGCTTCTTTGAATCCTCCACTTAGGGAACTAAGATTGGTCTTTGAAGAAGACCAAGACCTCTAGGATTATTCTAGGGAAGTGGAGAAGGGATTTTGTCAGGGGTTGGCCGAGCTTGAGTGCTCAAATTGGTGTGAGGAGGAGGGGGAGGAGGTGTCCTTTTATAAGGGAGGAGAGGGGCACCTTAGGAATATCTCAAAATATTATTTTATATTAAAGTCAAAATCGGTTTATAATGGTTCCAAAGGGTCTTAGTTCGAAGCTAAAGTGGGGATGGGTCGAAATCCTATCAACCAATAAGATTTGGACAAGTTTATGTTATTATTTTAACCTTATCAATTAGATTTAACTCTAAGTTAAATAATTTAACTTTTACCGTGTCTTTTTGTTTTCTTTCACTATATGGTTAATACACTTACTATAACATGCCAAAAGAACCCCAAATTGTTTATTATTAATATATATATCCTTATATAAGTCATTTGGCCGAACCTTAGATTTTTAGGAATAAAATAACAATTAATTATATAATATTTGATTTAAAAACTATTTTGTGTCAATTTTGACACTATTTGATATATGATTTTTTTGAAAGTCATAACAGAATTATATGTTCGAACAAAGTTTATTAAATCAACAAAAATATATCATAGTAACCTATAAAATTAGTGGAATTCATAAAAAGTCTCAAATTACATTCATTTGAGTATTTATAACATCAATTATGTTAATATTTCCTTAAAAGGGTAATTACTGCATCATCGTTGTGTCATATATAAATTAATTTATTTAAAGTCTAAAAATTATAAATAAACTATAATTATGTAGGAAATCTTTTTATATTTCTAATTAATATTTATAGTCGAATTTATCGTATGTATAACCCCATATTAAAAATGTTTTAGTGAATAAACTTTGATTTTAACTTTTTTAACTCTTCTTTGAATTAAATAATAATAAATGTCCTAATCTAATCCAAGTGGGCCTAAATGATAATATTTTACACTTAAGGTTGTTTTTGGTCGAGATACACTTGTCCAATAGAATTAGGACATGTGTTAGGGTAATATTAATATCATTCTTACCCTTAATTACCCTATTTACTTTAAACCGTGGTAAATAAAAGTAAAAAGTTACTATTCACCAAAAATTATTTTCATCTCATTGAACCACATTTTACTTACTGACATCAACCGTGTCTCTCGGATTTTTGAAATTCCATTCACAGAAGCGGTAAAATTAAGTTTTATGAAAAATTCAGTTTTTTTAACTACCACTTAGTAGTTTCACTATTCATCAAAAATTGATGTTTTTCAGAACAATGCCAAAATTTCATCCTAAGCTATATTTCATATTCCGAATTCAAAAATGAAGTCTATTTTACCAAATTCATAACATAAAAGTAGCATTAATTAATTTTTATAATTAAATCCCGCTGTTAAAACAAATAGCGTGTTTTTAAGAAACAATATCTATCAAAAGATTGACACTTGATTATGTCTGGTTTAAATGTGAAATTACATCCAATGACCAACATTGTATTAAATTGTAAAAATATATTCTAAATATACTTTAAAACTACTCCAATTAATAATTTATCACTATTAATTATTTCGATTAAAAAAGTTGTTTTTTAATTATAATTTAGTAATTTTCACTATTCATCAGAATATGAAAGTTATCCGAAATGTACCAAAATTTCACCTTAGGCTAAATTCGATACTCCGAATCCAAAAATGAAGTTCATTTTGAAAAATAAGATTTACAGAATTTTAAAAAGTGGTTATTACTATTCATACCGGCTAGTTTTAATAATATTTTAATAGCATATCGTTGTTTAGTGAAACTCGGTATTGCGTATTACACACGCTATCGAGGAAGGTCGCGATTGCGTGTAATGAAAGGCAACTCAAGGATGCGTGTTGTGCAATCTCCTTTTGGTGTAGCGTACAACACAAGACATTAATAAAATTAAAAAGAATATTTTTTATAAAATATTGGGCTGTTACACTATTTGTGGATGGTTTATCGGTTTTTTGTTTTTAGACACTAAAGGGTAAATCATCCCCCACTTTCTTTGAAACCCTTTGGTATTTATTTACATCATTTGACATCTTGGGGATGTCACATAAGGCCCTGTAATGATTCGTGGTACTCTAATGCCAATGAGAATTAGCGGGTCATTACCAATGGTATGATCATGTTCAGTCCTTTCCTAACAACTAGGAATCAATGTTCTTAGTCTTGGAGTTGGAATTAGTTCTATTCTATTCCCTGGTTTATAATCTTATAAAGGATTAGGAATGTCAGAATATGAAATGTATAGAATAAAAGGATTTATCCAACACTTTTATGTTGAACTTCATGTTAACAGGGAGTTGGGTACAAAAGTGTTTTGAGAAATGTCTAGGATTTTGAGACCTTATAAATCAAGGATTTATCGAATGAGACAATCATGACATGAATTGTAGAGGAATTAATTCCCACTTAGAGTGTGTACATCATTTCGAGTAATGATTCATGTTGTGAAAAAGTGTTGATTTTTGAAAAAGTATGAATTTTTTTTCAAATGAAATATTTTGAAAAAGAAAATGCTTATGGTATTTTTTAAAATGGTTTTTGTTTCCGAAAGCAAGATGATTGTTTTAAATAATGGTTATACGTGGAAGAAGGATGATTCTGGAAAATTATTTTGTGATAGTTTATGTGAAACAATTTGAAATGATAAGCCATCTATTCATAGAGAGTGATATTGATAGATTTTGTTGTTGATTTAGAAAATGTCACCCAATAGGTATCGTCTAATCCAACCCGAAGAAGTTGCAGAGAATGTGGTTTCATGTGAACCACATATGAACCAAGAGTTGGTTTATAGTATTTTCTTGGATTTTTATTTTGTGGATATAGGGAACTGAAGGAATGAACCATGGAATGTGGATCATTATATCTACTTCAAGAAGTAGAATCCACTCATCTTCTCATGTGACGCAGAACCCAAAAAAGACGGGATGTGGATGAGTATGATGAATCGTATCATTGATTTCATCGGCACACCAATAGAGATCAATGTCAAGCTAGAAACTTTTATGCTTGAGGATATTTCACGAATGTGGTGGGATTTGGTGCAACATGCTAAATTAGATGAAGGTCGTACTTGGAAGGATTTTGAGTAATTTTTCAACAGATAATTATATCCTCAAATGTTCAAAATATTGAAAATGATGGTCTTATTTAGCATGAAGTAGGATAATCTCCCTTTCACAGAATATGTGGCTAAATTTTTGATTTAGTGTTCTTTGCACCAAATGTTGTGTCATGTGCAACCTTGAAGGCTCAGATCTTCGAATTGGGTATAAGGAATGAGATTCGATAAAATATTTCAGGGCTCTATATTGCGGATTATACAAATATGGCGAACAAAGAGACTATGGCTGAACAAGATATCTCACGATCTATGGGAGGAGGTACGATGATGCCAATAGGTAATTGTGGGAAATCAAAATGCAGGATCTGGTGGAAGAGGGACACCTATTTCCAAAGTGGAAGTGGAAATCCGAATCAGATGTTTGTATTAGTGAACCTTCTTCCCTGAAGCAAGAGAAAAGTAGGTTGTTTTCAACATGGTTCATTTGACCACATAAAGAGAGAGTGTATGGAAAAACCTATAGAATTCGATAACTACAATTATATGGGGAATCTTTAGCACTATTGTCACAGTGCTCCAAGGTTAGGTGCTCGAGCCACTTCTCAGTAGTCACAAGCATTGCATGATTAGACCAGGAAAGGATAAAAAATCAGTCTCATCAGCATAGTAGAGCTAGCCATGGTGATTCAGGAAGTACCATGACTCTTCAAAGAGGGGAATCTCAGGGAGGAAACAAGGAGAATTGTGTAGCAATGATGAAAATTGTATAGACCTGAGTAAATTATTATTGGTGATCTGGATGGACCATCTATGGTGAGAGGTAAGATTCATTTGAATTCTACCCTTGGTAAGGTTCTCTTCGATATTGGTGCATCACATTGTTTCATTTTTTCCCATGATTTTGATTTTCTATGTTTAAATTTGGAAATTATTCCTTAAGTTTTAAAACTCCAAACTCTTCTTAGGGAAAGATAATTCCATGCCTTTTTGTGTATATCATGTGCTATAATTTTTAATGGATATGAGATGATATGGGAATTCTCGGTGTTGGACATGGATGTCTATGATGTAATACTGAATATGTATTGGTTGAGAATGTTCATGGCTCACATTGTCTATTATTATAGAATGGTTATTTTCATGACTGAGGAAAGTGTCGAGCATCTCTTTAGAGGAGAGAGTTTGGTAATGAAATGTGCAATGAGATTGTTGGAACAAACGATGGGAATGATCTCAAACCAGTTGGTGATGTTTTCTTTAGCATAAATTGAAGTGATTGAGGAAAATAGTTTTCCAAAATTTTTGGATCAATTTCCATATTTCATTTCCAACAAATTCTCAGCATTACCAACTCTAATGAAAGTTGATTTTATGATTGATATCCTATCGAGGAACAGTCTTTTTTCCCTTCCATTTAATAGGACAACACCAACAGAGTTAAGTGAGTTGAATGTGCAGTTGGAGGATCGGGAAAGAATGGGGTTCGTTTGGACAAGTACGTCTATTTGGGTAGCACCAATATTTTTCAAGAAGAAATCAGATGTAACTCTTCTTCTATGTGTTGATTATTATAATCGTAATCATGTTAAAATAAAGAACATGTACCCACTTCCATGCATTAATGATCTGTTCGACCAATTTAGGGGAGATTAGTGGTTCTCCAAGAATGAATTGCGATCAGGATATCCCCAATTGCGATTTCTAATGGAAGTTATTCAAAATAAATCTTTCAGAAAAGATATAGACAATATGAATATATTTTCATGCCTTTCGGTCTAACGAATGCACCAGTGGTCTTCATGGCTTTGATGAATCAAATATTTCAGCAATATCTAGAATATTTTATTGTGGTGTTTTTGGATGACATCTTGATGTATTCAAGGACAAGGGATGAAAACGAAGAACACCTAGAAACAGTGCTATAGATCCTAAGAGATCAGTATTTGTAGGCTGAATTATCCAAGTGTGATTTTTGGATACATGAAGTACGTTTTCATGGCCATTTCATTTCTGAGAAAGGAATTTTTATTGATCTTGAAAAGATAGAAGCTGTTATCTCATGGAAACCATCGAAGAATGTTTTTGTGATACGATGTTTTCTTGGTCTATCTGTATACTGCTAATGGTTTGTGCATGATTTCATACAACTATCATCCCCAGTGATAGCTCTGACAAAGAAGAATGTTCCTTTCCAATAGAGAGAATAATAGAATAAGTCTTTCTAGGAACTAAATTTTCATATTATATTAGTACCTATAATTATTTTTCTTGAATCTGGATAGGGGTATGTTGTTGTACTATGATGCTCTAGGATCGGGGTGGGGATGTGTTCTCATGCATGGAGACCATTTTGTTGATTATGGTTCAAGGAAGTTGAGGGACATGGGAATAGTTACCCAAAAAATGACTTGGAGTTAACTTTAGTTATCCATTCCTTGAAAACATGGTTTCATTATCTCTTTGGTGAGAAATTCACTGTGTTTATGGATCATAAAATCTTGAAACATATTTTCTCAGAGAAAGATTTGAATCTTCATTAAAGGATATGGATGCAGTATCTCTATATATTAGACTTTGACTTGATTTATACACTTGGAAAATGGGATTCAGTTGTAGATGAATTGAGTAGAAAGTTATATGCTCTGTTAGGGAAAGAAGCTTCATATGAATAGTAGTTGATGTCCATCCTATCTGACATTCATGTGGAATGTAAAGACCATGGTGATGTTGTAGTTTTCTTTTCAGCTATGATTGTTTCGAATTTGGTAAATATGCTCAAAGGGGAACAAACATATGATGCTTAATGTTGGGATATGATTTCAAAACTCCATGGTGGGGAGAATATTGAGGGCTGGAAACATGATGGGTGTTTAGTTTTTTATTTTAGTGATCAGATGGTTATACCTATGGCTTGTTAGAATAAACTCCTTCATTCTTACCACCAAGATGGATGGTCTGTACATCCAGGAAAATAGAATATGTATACGGATTTTAAGGCACAATTATGGTGGAGAGGCATAAAAATAATGATGGCCAAGTTCATCTCACAACGCGTAACTTATCAGCAGGTTAAAGCCGAACATCAGATACCTATGGGAATGTTGTAGTATTTACCCATCCTAGTGTAGAAATGGGAGCATATAGCGATGGATTTTGTTATAGGTCATCCATGAACGGTCCGTAAACATGATGCCATATGAGTGTTAGTGGATCGTCTTACCAAGTCAATACATTTCATTCAAATTCATGAAATTTATATAGTCAAGGATCTGTATAAAATCTACATCCAATAAGTGGTAAAGTGGCATGGTGTATCAGTGTCAACAAGCTCAAATAGAGATCCTAGGTTTATTAATCATTTTTGTAAATCCTTATAGAAATCCCTTGGGACTCAGTTGACTATGATCAGGCCTTATCATCCTTAGAAAGATGACTAGTCTGAGCGGATGATACAAACGTTGGAAGTTATGTTGTGGGATTTTGTGATGGATTTTGGTGCCTCGTGGGAGGATAATTTACCCTTATTGAAGTTCAAATATAACAATATCTATTATCCCTTGATACATATGGCTCTGTTTGAAGCATTGTCTGGGAATCCTCATCATTCTCCACTGTTCTAAGTGGAAACAGGTGAAACTTCACTAGTTGGGATAATCCTTTTCCAAGAAACAATAGAGAAGATTTAGTTAATAAGAAAAAGGATAGTGGTGGATCAGAGTCTTCAAAAATATTATGGAGATCATCGTAAATGAAATTTATCATTTACAGTGAGTGATCATGTGTTCTTGAGGATCTCTCCATGACTTGGACATCATCATTTCAAGAAGCAGGTAATATTATCTCATAGATACATTAGCCCTTTCAATATAATGGAACGGGACGAAGAGGTCGAATATCGATTGTAATTACCACTAAGGTTCACTTTTTTCATAATGTGTTCCATGTATTTGAGTTGAAAATGTATCAACATGATCCTAACCATGTGATTAGATAAGATCACGTTGACCTAGAGTTGAATGCATCATTGATACGTATCCATATATGCATTGTGGATAGGAAAGAAAAATTCTTTTTTGGAAAAACCATTGGTCTGGTGCGGGTTTAGTGGATGCATGGTCATATTCTCAAGGAGACTTTGAATGTTGAGAAGGAATTAAAAGAGCAATTTTCAAAACACTTTCATAGCAGTAATGGTGTTCTACATTATGGGGATGGAATGACAGATGGTAGGGAGAATGAAGTACCCCTAGTTTCGAGTACATAACCCCTGCATTTTGTTTTAACAAATATAAAGTGTTAGAGGTAAATTAGGGATAGTTTTGTGTTCTTTCACTATGTTTTTTTGGAAAAATGGAGAATCGCATGAGATGTGCATGGTTTATCCAAATCGTGCGTAAATCCCAGTAAAAAAAAGATCTAAAAAAGATTTTAGGCAGTGAGATTCAGCACGGTGTGCATACAGTTAGGGAGACCATGCAAGGAGTCCGTACAAGGGTATGTATAGGCAGTAGCTAACACACAGTTAACACACGGTTTTTCTTGATGTGCGAAGTAACCATGCATAGGTTTTAATGAGATCCTAAAAGGTGGATATCATACATTTTTGCCTCTAAACATATGATCTTTACTCCTATGTGGCCATAACATTGTATTTATTTTCCATGAATGTAGAATAACCTCTCCCAACTGATTTGGAGCCTATATAAAGGATTCCCTTGGATTTTTGAACCTTGATTCTTGAGGTATCTAATCGTTCTTCGTCGTTCTTGATCTGTTTAATAGATCAACCTTCAAATACTTCTCCTATCTAATTGGATTCATAGATCTACAACCGTTATGGGTAGATCTATGAGTGTGTAATCCAAATAAGATGGAATTTTGTCTTGATCTTTCTAGGAGAATAGATCTAAGGAGGTTCCCTAATGAATCCATCTTGTTTTCTTAGGCATTCTTTATCCGTTGTCACGTTTCATCAAAACCTTTGATGTAGGTGGATTCTCTCTCAAATCCACTTAGTCTAACTGATGCGAATGATTTTAAATTGAGTGTCTTATGGTGAATTGGTCGTGATTTGGCTATATAGAGATTTTTTTAACCCCGTCTTTGTGATTTCTTGACAATTTGGGGAAATCTGGAAAATTGGGTATTTGAATAAATTTCATCTGTTCTTGATTTTAAAATAGATATTGTAAAATGGGGATTTTTTAGGAATAGTGGAACATTAATTTGGTTTTATTTTTTCAGTAAGATATTATGTTTTATTGAAATGAAATAGTTGTTTCAAATTGGTTTACTCTTAGGTTTTTAATTATAGTAATGTTTTATTAAAATGTGTTGAAGTGGTTTATTTGAATGGTTTTGACATATATGTGTGGTGTGCGTTAATTTTTGATGTGATCCTGAATAAGGGATATGTACCAGTGGGGTAGAAGGTGTGTGAACCTAGATCGAGGTCTTGTGTCATTGGGAGACAATGTAATTATATGAGATACTGGTCATGAGTATGGAACTGTCGAGCGAATCATGATTGTGTGGGTATGTTGTGAACTATGGGATGGCTATGAAAAAATGATAATAAAAATTGGTTTTTAAGCCTTGATTAGTTATTTTAGGGAAAAATAAAATTTTCGAATTTTTTTTCATTTATTTCTATGTTCACTTAGTTGTAAATGGGTTTTGGACCTTGTTTATATTTAGTTATAAACTTTTTTGAGAAATTGTTTTATGTATATTATTTTTTGTAAATTTTGCTAAATCTTCTATCCTAGTGGAATGAGAAGGTATGTCATTGGTAAACCCTAATGTATTATATACTCACCCTTTATTTGGAACTTTGGTGCTTTTGAATATGATACCTTATGGGACATGGTCAAAGGTAAACTATCTCACTTCTTTAGCACCATGTTGTGATACTTTGAGCTACTTGGTGATGCTGTAGAATGAGGCTTATGGAGAATGGAGTCTTGTTGTCATCTTGGAATTTATTCACTGTTCTCTTTGATATTAGTTTTACATTTGATGTAGCATACCTTGGTTGTTTGTTTTAAATAGAATGATTTTAAATGTCTTAGTTTATTTCATGCATCATATAGAGGGTTGTTTGTGGATGGTTTGTGGGATTATTGTATTTAGACATTTAAGGGTAAATCATCCCCCACTTGAATTGAAACCCTTCCGCATTAATTGATAGCCTTTGTAATATTTTGGATTCCACTTAAGGTCTAGTAATGACTCACGATACTCTCAATCCAATTATAATTATAGGGTCATTACACATTATGTAACAGAGACTTCTCAATATTGTTTACCTTTTTATATTTACATAAATTCCACTACCTCCACTATAAAAAGACACTCACCCTCTACCATATCTTCACACACATATAAATACATTTGGATCTTACAAAACATAGAAAACTAATCTCCCAAAATCCATACCCCACCCTATAGTCCTCACTATTGTAATATATCCTACCAAGGATGCCCTTTGGTGAAATAAAAAAGGAGTTACCTGAAAATAGGTAACATTCTTCAACATGCATTCATGTTTTATTTATTTATCCACCAATTAAATTATTATTATTACATTATTATATAATAAAATATATATCCACTATATACTAATATGTTTTCATATTAATGGATTTACCTACACCTACAAACACTTCGATTAAATGGGTAATGAAATTATTATTCGTTTACAGTGAACTACCTCTTCACGAAACCATATCATTCATTTTTTAATTTACCAACTATATTGGTTATACATTATGATAGAATCACTATTTTAATTATATATATAATAATAATTATTCCGCCTTAATAATTTTATACTTTTTATATAACTTATAATTTAATTTTTTTCTATTTTGTTAAGATACTATAACATTGTTTGTGGACGTGTGGACTACCTCCTCCTCCAAGCGATGCGATACTTTCAAAAATTACATTTAATGTATTAAAGAATGGTTTAATTAAAAATATGTGAAATAAATAACTTCTACATTATATTCAATACATACTTAACTTTATGAAAATATAATATAACATTTTCATTATTACCTTTTCACACACTAGAAAAGTGAAAACGTTGTTCATGGACATATGGACTACAACCACCTCGATGTGATGTGAATACTTTTACATCACAAGAATTATAAATATAAGTATATATGATTAAATAATATGGTATATATGACATAATTATCAATTTGGAAAGTTAAATTTTACTTACCTTCTTTCCACAAGGATCACTGAAAAAATACAAACGTTAGTCATGTGTACGTACGACCTACCATCTCTATGATTGTAATATTTGATCATTTTTCATTACCATCATTAATGATTGATTTAAAAATATGATTTATGAATATATATTATTATTATTTAATTATTATTATTCTAGATACTTTTATATAATAAACACTTTAACCTTAGTCAACCAACCAAAGTTGTTTTTGATACATTAACCGAATAGGGTTAAAACACCCTATATGAACATAATTGTTTAAGTAGTTTTATAAAATATTTTAATTGGTGAAATTAATGTAATAATATACATTAATAAGTTTATAATTTAATTATATAATTATTATATGTTATATATTTATCAATATAGAGGATAATCATGACAAATCAGACTCATGTTTAGGGGTTTCAGCTCAATTTATATTCCATTGAGTCTTAATTGTTAGTATAAACCTAGTTATGTTTATATGGTGTATATAAAAACCTATAAATTTTCATATTATGAGTTATTTTTTAATGATGTTAAATGTTTAAATTTATGTTATACCTTCAGGGATCTCTTTATTCAAATGTTTCTCTCATGTTGTAAGGGATTCATGTCTCACTTTTACTTTCCTGAGGCATACACCATTTTCACAAAATACTTATTTTATGTGGTGTGTTTAGATCAGATTTTAATATATTATAATATGAATTATTTTATATTAATTGTATTTAATTATTTACATTTTATTATTACTACCTTTTTTGTTTCCAATTCAAATGTTACCATAATTGTAAGGGATTTTTTCTAAATTTCATTTCATTAAGGCATATTGTATTTTTATGCACCTAGTTTCTTTTATAAGATGTATATACTACCCAATAAACTTTTATACCAAGAACATGATTTATATAATTATATTAAAATTATTAATTTATGTCATTATTTTATTGGGATCACAATTCAAATGTTACTCAAGTATAATGGAGTTTTCATCTCACTTTTTACATCTATGAGATAAATTTTATATTCACTAGTTACCTATTTTTTGTGGTGTATGTACTACCATTTTTGATAAATTATATCATGAATTATTATATCTTAATGGTTTTTAAATGTATTATTTAATTATTATTCTCTCATGGGGTTTACGATTTCAACGTTACCAAAGAAATAATGGATTTTTGTCTTGATTTTCTTTCATTGTGTGGTTTATTATGTTTTACACATATATTATTTTAAAAGGTCTATATACTACCTATTTTAAATTTCATATCATTAATATCCTTATCCTCATGATAATATATTATTCATGTATAGTTATTCCCTTCATGTGGTTAGTGGTTAAAATTTTACAATGTATTAGAGGTCACTTTGTAATGTTTAATGATTATATACCTCAAGAACGTTTTAATGATATTTTAAGGTTATATCCAGTCATAAAAATCAATAATACTTATTGTTAATTATCCTCCAATGGGGATATTTTGTATTGATACCATCATCAATCATTATTTGGATAGATAATGTTTGTTTCAAAGAGATTATTATAAAACCTATTTATCTTCCATGGGTGGATTATATTATAAAGAAATTATTATGAAACCAATTTCTTTTACATGGGTTGATTATTTTATTAAAATATAATTACGAAACCCTTTTATTTTACATGGTTTTATTATTTCCTAATGATATTTTTTGTTAAGCCCATTTATTTTTCATGGTATGATTATGTTTTAAATAGATTCTTATGAAACCCATTTCATTTCCATGGGTTTTTATTTAATAAAGATATTGTTATGGAACCCACTTCTTTTCCATGGGTTAATAGTGTTTTCTAGAGATTATTTTGTAACCCATTTATTTTTCCATGGTTTAACCATGTTTCAAAGATATTTTCATTATACCCATTTTCTTTATATGGGTTAATCATGTTGTAGAGATATTATTTTCAAACCCATTTCATTTCCATGGGTTAATCGTATTTTAAATAGTGTATTATTTAACCCATTTAGTTTCCATGGTTTATTCATGTTTTAAAGATATTTTTACGAAACCCATTTCTTTTCCATGGGATACCCATGCCTCAATAGATTTTTATTTATCCCATTTATTTTCCATGGGTTAATCATGATTCGATGAGATTTTTATGAAACCCAGTTAATTTCCATAAGTTAAGAATATTTCAAAGAGATTTTCCATGAACAAGTTTCCTTTACACACTTTAATAATGTTTTGAAAATAATAAAGGTTGTTTCAATGAGTTTTTAGGAATTATATATGTATTCTATTATTAGACATTGTAAATTACAGGTGCACCTAGATAGCGCAGGGTGATCCTGTTATAGATTATACAATGGGTGTGCCCAGATAGCTCTCTAATGCATTTATTAATGATTATTTTCCTAGGATAATTATATTAGATGTTTTTCGTATGGTTATTCCAACTATTAAGGGTTCTGTTTGGATTCAATGAGATGATGTTCCATGATAACAATATGTTCTCTTTATGGTTACTATAAGTTTTTAATGTTTATAACTATGGACATTTATTTCAAAAATCTCATGTTAATTGATTATACTGACTGTTTAATTTTCTATTTTTCTAATATGATGGTTTAGGCATTGATATTTATGACTTATTGTTTGATTCTCTACTGAACTTTCATTATGTCATTATACCATTATACACTCTTATGATCACTGATGACATTCATTTGGTAATGATAATTTATACCCTTACTGAGTATTTGAGATCACCCTCATTATGTTTCACTTTCACCAGGTTTTAATGAATTATGTTGAATGATTTATTTTTATAAAGGATTTAAGTAGAATGATGTTGATAACCTATTATGAAATAAAAAAAACTTGGTTAAATGGAAAATATTTTATTTTAATGACCGGTGGATTTTTTATATGGGAGTTTTTTTATAATTATCTAAAACACTAATCCAAAAATTTCCTCCATTACATATGTTATCCATGTTTTCCTTTTGATGTTGTAATGTTTATGTGAAAATTTTGGGCCTCATTTATCAACATCAATTCTAGGAATGTATAGTTGTATATTTCATCATATGATCCGTGAGTGTGCATTCTAGGCTGCTATAGTTAGATTCAATGGTTGGTTTAGATAACTTTGTTGATTAGGATGTTTTCATGTTAGGATATATTAATACTTATGGATGACATCATATTTATATAAGATTATGTATGTTCATAAGAACAAATAATTAAATACCCTATTGTGGTTTTAAGCAATGAAGTCATAAAGATATTATTGATGTTGTGTGTTTAGAAGAGTTATTTCAACCCCTAGGATAAAAATGTTGTTTTTTAGTGATGAATTAATTTTCTTGTTTAAAGGAAAATGGTACAACCTATATGATATGTGACAACCCATCACATCCAGCTATAACATGGGGATGAAACCCATGACTGAAGGATAATAAGGGTTTTGTGCACTACCACATGACTTTATGATGTCATGTTTAGCATGAATATTTTTACATGTAATGATTTTTTATTATATAAATAGATGATATTTTATTTTAGGAATATTTTTTCATTTATCTTGGAAGATTATATAATCAAATCTTACTAATATTTTGGATTCATACTTAGTTAATAAATTTTTGAAGGATTTTATAGAAGTTTATTAATAGAATAATTTACATTGAACTTTGGGTATTACTAGTAAATTTTAAATATTAGTGTATCATTTGATGGTTTGCTAATTTTGGGAATTATCTTACCATGTGATACAAATATTGGTTTTAGTTAGTGTCTAATGATTGGTGGAATAGATTGACTATCACTTTTTTGGATACCTAGTTTTTAAATGTTGACTTTAGAGCTTCAGAAATTAAAGAATCATCTCTAATGCTCATTATTTGGATAAAAAGATGAGATTTTAATGGAAATTGTTTAAAGGATGAAATTATACTCATCATGTAAGTATATTTCGTCCTAGAGTAGATGGTAAGATCATTATATAACATTAGGAAAGGATCTTAAAATAAAATGTTACCTAATTACCATATTTTATGATGACATCAAGGACTTTTTTCTTAACCTACATGGATTGTGGTTTTTACATCATTGAATTCCTCTTGACCATTATATCTACCACCCTCAATTAGTTTATGGGAATTAGTTTTTTCCTTCTAACTCTATCTTTCAATTTCACACCAATGTTCTCCCTTTGTGGAATCATAGTTATACGCAATATCGAATAACCATTATGTCTCCCAATTTCCATTTTTAAGCAGTTTTCTTATTTACCCTATGTAAATTATGTGTTTTAATACAATAATTATATAAATGATAATCATTTGATAACCAAGAATAATTTCAAGGAAAAAGTTCATTTAAGGGGCTAGGATACAACATATTGATATTTTATGAAATATATTCTTTCAAATAAATTATAATTATTAATTATATTTTGTTACAAATAATACATTTTTCATCGTGAATCACACATAACACCATACTTATAATTTCATAGTGTGAAACATCAAGTCCCTTTGATCGCTTAAGTTATATGAAATGCTAAGCCATAATGAAAAACAATATACTATTAATATTATTTATTTAACATAATAGTTATCTCCAGTTCATTGGAATTTTATGACTGAATATGATTATATAAATTATGGTATCATATTATGAAAATTTATAAAAAAGGAAGTCATTGGTGACCAAATAATTATAAATAAAAATAATGTTCAACTAAATATAATGGATTTACATTTATAAAAACTATTTTTATGACTAGAATGACATTTTATCTTAATAAATTAGATAATCCACTCTTAGTGTAATATATTAATGAAATTTATATTTAATGTATTTAATAAATTGTTTTAATATATATCCAAAATGTTTTATTTGGATAATATTGTAATAAATTCATATTCAATAAAAAAGGGAATATATTTTTAAAAGGAAATTTTACCTGCTTTTAATGCCAGAACTATTTTAAATATTATTTTGAAAAAATTATAATTATAATTTGAACAAAATAAAAAACAAATTTGAAAGAGGAATATTAAAAAACTGGGGTGAATTTTTGGATTTTGTTTAGAACATTCAAATTCTTTTGAATAGTGAATGAAATCATCTTTTAATTGAAGCCCACTTTTTCATCTGAAGAACTTATAGTGTTAAATTATATTTTTAACTGGTATCAAAGTATTATTATATGAAATTAATTCCATTTAATATTATCTTGTTATTTTAAAGAATTTTCATTATGATTTTATATATTCAAAATTACAAAACTTTGGAACATTTTAACTTAAAAAACCCACCTTTTCATCCTGTCTCCGAATGATATTATGATTAAAGGCTTTAGACGAGCCTGTAAGGGGATCTGTGATGCTAGGGTTTCCCCTACCACCAAATTCATCTTCTCCACATATCAGTGGGGTCCTCTCCTCTCCATTACTTCTCAGTGGATCGTGGTGTGTTGCACATGACTTGTAGGGCTCATTCATCTCGACAATTCCGTTATTGGACTACTTTATGTCCCACTCATATTTAGCTGGAGATTTCCTTAGATGTTCGATGAAGGTTCGGTGCTTGAGTCTCAACTCTTCTATAGGTTGTAGCATTGAATCTCCATGATACATAGGTGTGTTGGGAGGTTCGATGAAGGATTGTGTGGTCTAAAGGTGGTGAAAAGATTCATGTGGATGGGTCTTCATTCTGGCATGTGGTGGCTATCAAAGGTGATGGTTTTTAACTCTAGAGATTTTTATTCATGATTTAGTTTGGATGCGAACTGCTATAAGTCTTGCTACTTTTTTGGTTGATTTTTTTGGTGGCTTGAGATCAGTGATTGTGCAACTGATTTTTGTGACAAATCTTGGTTGTATGAGGATGTATTAAGGCATGGTTCTATAATGATTTCTGGATTATTTTTTAATGTTGTTATTTTCATAGCGTTGTGATTTTGGATTTGGCCTCAATGATCCACGACTCAAGGGATTTGGAAATAGTTTGTCTATATGAATCTGATTCAGATAATGTTCAGGTCAAGGAGTTTTAACTATAACCTAGATATTCAGAATTGGATATTTGAGAGGGTATGGCTCTACCATTGGTACAAGGCCCGTGATATTTTGTACGAGACAACTATCCGTGCAATGATGATACAAGGGAGGCATGACTTATGGTTTTTGTTTTTTTGGCACGATATTATCTCTTGTAGTTCATGTTGTTTTTAGTCATGGGAGGTTTTTCCATTGGGACCTTATTTTTGTTTATATCTTAATGTTATCATGTGTTCCCTCTCAACCCTTAAAAGGGTTCTATCTCAATAAAAAATTTAATTTTTAGTCACTCTAATATGTAGGATTAACTTGAAATTAATTCATACTCCTTATGTGATTGGAATTTAGAAAAATGGAATCTATATTTGAAATAATTTTAATTTTATAATTTAAATAAGTTCAATATAGTTTTTTTACCAAATATATTACGTAACGTAAATAAAATTTATTACACTGACTAAGGTACAAAATAGTTTACTTACTGGATAAACATTAAGAATAATGTATCAAATGGCCCTAAAACATGTCAAAAAACTAATTTTATGGAAATTAACAGACCATATAAAATATTTTATTGAATTTGCATCATTATTGGAGGAACATAATGTAAGGGAGACCCCTCAATAGTGTTTTTCCCATTTTATAATTTCATGAATTCCACTCCCCCACCACTATAAAAATGAAATCACCCTCACAAATTTCATCACTCTGATTAACCGAATTGGATCCTCAAACCCTTCCAAAAATAATCCCAACATCCTTACCCAAACCCTAGATACCTCGCTTTTTGAAAAAATCCAACCAAGGAAGCCCTTTTGTGAAAACCAAAAGGAGTAACCCAAAAAGAGGTGACATTCATCAATGTGTATTTTTGTTTTAATTATTTATCCACCCAATAAATTATTTGTATTACATGATTATATAAAAACATAAGTATCTTAAATATAAGTATATTTTATTATGTTGAGTTTTCTACCAAAAAATAAACTCACCCACTAAATGGTTAATAAAATTACAATTCTTGTACGACGAACTACAGCCTCACAAAATGACATCGTTTTCTTTTCATTTACCACCTCTCATGGTTGGGAATTATGACATACAAACTATTTTTATATTATATATATGATATTTACATTGTCTTGACATTTTATAAATTTCAATAGAACACATACCTTCATCCTTTCCTTTTTTTGGAAGTACGATAACATCATTTGTGGATGTGTGGACTAAAATCACCTCAAAGCATTGTGATATTTTCAAACATTACATGGAATGTGTTATGTTTGGATTTAATTAAAAATATCTTAAAAAATCATATATATATATGTTATTAATTAAAAAATTATTTTTTTTGGAGATATAATATATCATTTTTATTATTACCATTTCACACACAGAAAAGGTGATAACGTCGTTCTTGGACGTGTTGACTACAACCTCCTCGATGTGATGTGATTCCTTTTACATATGATGAAATATATATAAAAGTATATATTATTAAATAATATGGTATATATGATATAATTAGAATTATTTATATATAAATTTTATTTACCTTCTTACCATAAGGATCATTGAAAAATGAGAACATTACAAATGCATACGTACGATCTACCATCTCTATAATTGTAACATTGGTTCATTTTTCAAAATAAATTTACATAATTTGTTTTAAAAGTATAAAGGATGTATAAATATGATTATTATTTCATGAATATTATCCTTTATATGTTTATATAATTATATCATAGACCTTAGTTGACCAACAAAAGTTGTTTTTGACACATAAACCTAGTAGGGTCAAAACACCCAATGTATAATTAATTATTTAAGTAGTTGTATAAATAATTTTTAAATGTGAAATGATCCTAATAACAAAAAAGAAAACTTTTCTCAAGAAAGTATATAATTAACATAATTTTATTATTTATTATGATAGAGTACATGAATGAAATATTAGACTCATAGTAAGGGATTCATGTAGATTTACATTCCATTGACACTTAATTATAATTATAAACCTAGTAAATTTAATATTTTGTATCTACTACCCTATTAATTGGTACATAATGCATTAAATTTATTTCATGATATTCAATTTTTCAATTAATTAACTCCTTTCATGGATCTCATGTTCCAAAATTTACTCATGTAGTAAGGGATTCATGTCTTACTTTTACTTCCCTGAGGCTTATGTAATTTTCACCACTTACTTCTTTTGTGTGTTGAATCCACTAAATTTTTTCATATATTATATCATGAATTATTTTATATTAATTTTATTTTAATTTTTAATTTTATTATTATTACTTTTTTGGGATTTGATTAAAATGTTACCATAATTATAAGGGATTTCATCTGAGTTTCATTTTATTGAGGCATATTATATTGTTATGCACCTAGTTTTTTTATATGGTGTATATACATCCCAACTACTTGTAATATAACTATTTTTCTTTATTTAATTATATTAAAATATTTTAATTGATGTTATTATTTCACGACGATCATGATTCAAATGTTACTTCAGTGGTATGGAATTTTCATCGGACTTTTTACATATTTGAGATAAATGTCATATTCACCAGTAATTCGTTTTGTGTGATGTATCTACTGCCCATTTTTATAAATTATATCATGAATTATTGTATTTTAATTTTTTAAATGTTTTATTTAATAATTATTCTCTCATGGGGTTTTTGGATCCAATGTTTCCAAGGCGTTAATATATTATTGTCATAATTTTCCTTCTTTGAGATGTTTGTAATGTTATACCCCTATCTTATTTTATAAAGTGTATATACATAATATATGGAATGTTATATCATTTATATCTTTATTTTCATGATATTATCAATTTCATTTATTATTATTCCATTCATGGGGTTAATTATTCAAATGATTCGATTTGGCATGAAATACATTGGAATATTTAAATTTTATTTTCCTAAAGAATGTTTTAATGTTATTTTAGGGTTATTTCCATTCATCAATATCAAAAAACCATTTTTTAATTTTCCTCCATTGGAGATATTTTATGTTGATACCATCCTAATCCACTCTTTTTTTGGATTATGCTTGTTTCAAAAATACTTTTATGAAACCAATTAATTTTCCATGGGTTGATTATGTCTCAATTTATGAAGCCCAATTATTTCATTCGATTATTATGTCATAAAGATATTTGTATGAAACCCCTTTATTTTAAATTTTTTGATTATGTACAAAAGTTATTTTTATTAAACCCGCTTATTTTCCATGAGTTTGTTATGTCTTAAATAGATTGTTTTGAAAAACACTTCTTATCCATGGATATATTATATCGTAAAGTGATTATAATGAAACCTTATTATTTACCATGGTTTAATCATGTTTCAATGATATTATTTTTTCCCAATTTATTTTCCATAGTTTAATCATGTTTAAAAGAAATTTTTATTAAACCCATTTCTTTTACATTGGTTAATCATGTTATAAATATATTGTTTTCAAACCCATTTCTTTTCCATTAGTTAATCAGGATTCAAATAGATTTTAATTTAACCCATTTATTTTCTACTGGTTATTAATGTTTCTAATAGACTATTATAAAACCCAATTGTATTCCATGGGATACTCATGTTTTAAAGATATTTTTATTTACCCTATTTTTTTTAGGTTAGTCATGTTATAAAGAAATTTTTATGTAATCTGGTATATATCTATAGGATAACCATGTTTCAAAGAGTCTATTGTGCTATCCATTTCCTTTATGTAGGTTAATCATATTCTAAAAAAATAAAGGGGTTTTCCACGATTTTTTTATGAACTTTCAATGTATTTTCTTCTTGAACATTGTACGTGATGGGTATTCCAAAATAGTTTTGGGTGACACCGTTATAGCTTATATAATGGATGAACCTATGAAATGTTATGATGCATTAGGTAATAATTAATTTTTCATTAGAATTATGTTATATGTCACTTGTATGGATATTCCAATTTTTAATTGTTCTGTAAGGCTTCTGTGATATGATGTTCCTAGACACCAATATGTCCTCATTATGCTTGTTATGAGTTTATAGTGTTTCTAATGATCAAGATTGATATTACATGGATCATGTAAATGTATTATGATAACTCTCTTGTTTTCCATGTTTTCTTATCAGATGGTATAGTTATTGATGTCTATTGTTTCTTTTAGGATTCTCTCATGAACTTTGGTTATTTCATCAAACCATTATGCAATATTATTCTCATTGATGACATTAATTTGATAATATTTTTATTTACCCTTAATAATAATTTTAGTTCAGCCTTATTATGTTTCCTTTTCACTAGGTTTTAAATAATGTTGTTAAATGATTTATGACTATAAATGATTTTTCAAAGATGATGTTGATGAAATATTATAAAATAATAAAAGGTGGGTTAAATGAGAGAATTTTTATTTTTATTACTTATGAATTTTTTATACTGTTGTTTGTCCTAATTATCTAAAAATATAATCCAAAAATGTCTTCTAGTATGTAAGTGATCCATGTTTTCCTTTTGATGCTGTAATGATTTGATGAAGAATTTGGGTCACAATTATCTTCATCAATGTCAAGAATTTAATGTTATAGATTTCATCACATTATCAAAGAGTGCGGGTTCTATGTTGTTATAGGGAGATTTAGAGTTATCCATTAAATTCATACCTAGATCATAGTTGTTATCGATGAACATGTATAGAATGGAAAATGTGGTGTTAGCGGACTTATACAAAAAACCTCAAGATATTATTGATAACATGTTTATCTGACCAAGTGTGCATCATTGGGGAGAACATGTTATCTTTGAAATTAACATGGATTTATAAGTGTGGATATCCATGGAATATGGAGATTATAAACGGATCTCAGTGAAGAAAAATTAACCTCCACTAAGGATTAATTATTTATATGACCAGATTAATGAGGATTAGTTCCTCTAGAAGATTCATATCTGATTTAGGTATCATCAATTGAGGGTTAAGAACAAATATATTCAAAAATAGGCTTCCTAAAAAGATATAGGACTTGACAGTCTGTTGTTATTACCTTCTACTTGAATACAAATTCTTTAACATTTATGTATTTGATTAATAGCGTCTTTCAGGATTACCATGTTAAAATTTATATATTTTTTATTGATTATATTGTGATATATTTGAAAAGTTTAAAAGTGTATGAGGATCATTTATGGGTTATATTAAAAACTATTAGGAAGTAGAATCTATTTGGAAAACTCATAAAATGTGAATTATTGTAGTAAATGTTTTTATTCATGGGGCTCATTTTAACCAATTAAGGAATCATAGTTGTAATGACCAAAAAATTCATTAATGAAAATTCATCTTGGTGTATTTAAATGTCATATTATAGTTATGTAAAGTGTTTACACTTATTTGGTTTTATGTTTTAGATTTTAAAATACCATTAGGAACTATTATTGTTGATAATATATCTGTTGAACACTGATCACATGATTAGTATAAATATAGGTCTTCAAAAACTCCAATTTGTACAGACAAAAGAAGTGATCGCCTCATCCAGTAGACTTGCCCCGTACGAAGCCCATTTGTCAGGGAAAGAATAGGAGGTGGTGTCATTGGGATTTTCTCTTGACCAAGCCCAAGCTGAGCTTGAATACATTAATCTTGAGTGGAACCACCTAATAGAGAAGTGGAAGTTGATAGAGATAACACTCAAGCAATGTTATCCGAGCCACCCCAATATTCTGTCACCATCGCACACCATACCCTTCGATCTTATGGGAGTGTTTTAATGGGTTTTGTAAGAAAACCTATACTTATGATTATATAATATATTTTTGTATATAATAAATAATATACTTTCATTTTATTATTTTTACTTTGTCAAGATTTTTTAAAGGACAAATAATATTTTTTAGTTAATGTTATACTAAGGAATCTAATTTGATAAATTAATCGATTCTTGAATTATATAATATTCTAATAAAATATTATTATTAGTAAATTACTTTTTGTTAAGTGTAAATGATCGTATAATTTTTATTAATACAATTGTAAATTCTATTATAATTTGAAAGCTATTTTTTTCAAAACCCATGAATTTTCGATAAATGTCGGTTTTTATTTTAGAATTGAAAATTCACATAATTAGAATATTATTTAGATAAAATTAATAATATTTTGGGAATCAAGACATCAAAATTATCCCACGGTGAATTTTTCATAATTTTTGGAGACAGTCGAATTTTTGGGTAAAAAATAAATACAATTTAAATATATAAAGTGTCTTATGAAATCATAATGTTCTAATAGTGATGTAATGAAATACTATAAACTTTATGTTTGTCCAATATATGTTTTATCATTAAAATAATTTGATTTTATGTTTGTTTGATTTATTTTACAAATCATTAGTGGAACCTTCAAAACTTATAATACATTGTAGATTTTTAAATTTATTTCATTAAGAGTGTGACTCACCTCCACATAAGAAACCCTATTATTTTAAGAAGTTAGGCCATTTTTCTTAAAAAATATTTTTTTCCAATACCCTTGGGAAAAAACATGGGAAAAAACCACGGTCTGGTTTGTGGTTTTGATTAGTTTAATTTGTGGTGTCCCGAACCTAAATAATAAAGAATTCCCTCTCCTTTCCAATATAAACCCACCCAAGCTCCCACATCCTCTCCACTCAAATACTTTTTAGTTCATAAAAAATATTCCCTCCTCTGTCTTGAATCCTCCCATGTCACCCCAAGCTCCCATGAATACTCTCTGAAGCCCCTCCCAAGCCTTTGTGATCACACTTCCATGTAAGGGATCGTCACTTTCCTTATTTATGTCCAAGTTTCCTTATGTTGTAATGACCTTTTATTATCAATTATAAAGGTTGGAATATGATTTTTCACATCCACCATACTGACATATTCCTATTTTATTATTGAGATATCCTCTTTCTCTATCATTACTGCCTCCCACATACACCCGTTACTATACTGAAATTCTGTATGGAATTTCTCTCTCCTCATTTAGATAATGCAATTATTTTGTATAACGTATCTAAATTCCATTAACTTTAGTGGGAAATGTATCTATATGACCTCTTAGTATTCATTTCATGTTAATATGATGAGACACTCATTTCTCTCTCATCAACAATCTAATGAATTCTTATGTCACGTCATTATGCTGCCGAAATTGCACTGCGTTTTTTCAAGCCAAGATCATTGTGTAGTGAATAACATAACCTTGTATCTATCAAGGGTATTAACCTTTATGCACATATAAATATCTAATGGTACTTTAATTTATTTTTTCCACATTCCTTAAACGTATAATAAATTAATATGTTGATTGATTCCATGTTATATGATCCATGTGGCACACTTATGCAAGAAATGAAATGATTAAGATGGTTCCACCCTAATAGTGATCTATTGCATTGGATAAAGTATTGTATAATGATACATCATTAGAAATGGGTGTTTACTCATTCTAATTCATGTTCAACTAGGGTTTACTCGTTCTTCATGTGTAATGAGGGTTTACTCATGATCTATGTTCAATAAGCCTTGGCTCATGCTAATTCCATGTTAAGTGTTGTTGCCACATCTCCATGTTATGATTATCATGCTTTATCATTAATTTATATTCATGTTTCTCTTGTGCTCCATTGATATTCCTATTTTCTAACATGTATTGTATTCCTCATATTATTTCATTTTTATTCCCTTACTATGCTGTATAGTTCACCCTTTTTTATGCATGTCCTCAGGTTATCCCATGCAATGCTAAATACAAGAGAATATAGTTGTAATTTACAGAATGTTTTCAATAAATATGTCGGGTTTCATGTATTAAGTCGTTATTTAATGTTCCTATGCCCCAAAGACACTACACCTCTCGATCTTCTATGTTGTATCAAGTGATTATTTTATGTAATAAATCTGGTTTAAGTGTGTAATAAAAAGCAAGGTTGTTATAATAGTTGACCGTGCCAAGACAATTGATATAGAGGAGTGGATTTATAATATAATATTAAAATAGATTCATCATTTACATGTTTTACCAGGATATTATAGGGAGATTATGAAAGAAATTTCTTGAATTTATAATACACTAATCAAATTAACTAGAAAATGATATATGTTCATCTAGATTAAAACGTGTGAAAAAAAATCAATGAAATAATGAATATATTGGTTATTCTACATGTCTTGACTCTACCCTCTATCAGAGATTGGATTTTTTATAAATATTAATCTCTAAAATGGATTGGGTTCATCCTCATGGAAAATAAAATAGTGATCGCTTATGAATCATGGAATTTATATCCACATTAGAATAATTATACTACATGTGACCTAGAGTTAGATGCTATAATTTCTTCTTTGAAGAAATGGATACACTATATTTATAGGAAGAAATGTGATTGATACAGATTCCACCTTGTTTTGAAGTAAATATTCATAAAAAATTAATTATATAGGATATAAAGGAGATGATTGGAGATTATTAATGACTATGTTTTCTCAATTTGTTATCACCCCAGAAGAGAAAATATGTTTTTCAATCCATTAACTAGAAAGACCCTATTATGTGAAAAATGATAAAGATTCCAAGATATCCATTGATCATAGACCTAGTAATTTTGGATATGCGAATCATAAGGGATGAGACCTCATCAATTCTATACCATATGATTTCTCAACAATAATTACTAGAGAAGATAAAGATATTTATAATAGAATACCCTTTGATACAAATGAAGATTGAGGATATGAAAAATGAGAAGATTCTTGAATTAATTTTTGATCAAGAAAATGTACAGAAATTTCATACCAGGATTTGTGACCCATCTATCATAGATATAAAGAAGAAATTAATGGTTGATGTGTATATCTCTATAGTCTATATACATCCTAGAAGAACTAAAATGTATCAGGAACTTAGTGATCCTTATTGTTGGGATAATATGAAAAGGGAGACATTCAACTACACTATAATGTTCTTGGTGTGTAAATAAGAGAAGGTCGAGTGATAACTTCCGAAAGGGATATTGAAACCACAACCCATACCAACATGTAAGTGGGATGATATCACTATGTACTTATTCAATGGTCTCCCAAGAACAACCAAATGAGGAAATGGAATATGTGGTAAAATTGATTAATTCACAAAGACTTAGCATTTCATCCCTATTCATGAATATTTCTCTCTTGATGAACATTCCAAGATATACGTAAAGGAATAGTTGAGGCTACATGGGGTTCTACATTCAATCATTTTTTATCATTATCCAAGGACCACATAAGAATTATGTACATGTATTCAACATTAGCTAAAAACTAAATTAAACCTCAGCACAACCTATCACCACCAAACTAGTGGAAAATCTAAAAGGACTACTCACACACGTGAGGATATTCTGGGAAAAAGATCAATGGAATTTATAAGTGGATGGGATCAACACACACCCTTAATTGAGTTCACATACAACAACATCTTAGACATGAGTATTAAAATCAAATCTAATAATTCTCTATATGGGAAGCGATGTAGAAGTCCTCCTTGTTATGATGAATTTTGTGAGTGAATGATACTTGGGCCCGATATCGTGAAAGATATGACATTAACAGTTCAAAAAATATACCAACATATAAAATATTCTTAGAGTGAATATAAGAGATATATTGAAAACTATCAAATGGACTTGGGATTCAATATTGAATAATTTTGTTTCCTTTAGATACCACCATGGAAGATAGTCATGTGATCTGGAAAGAAATGAAAGCTTAGCCCAATGTATATTTTCTCCTTTGAAATCATCAATCGCAAAGGATAAGAATATTATTATCTATCACTATATCAAATTAATCCCATCTTCATTATGTATTCCATGTATCAATCTTGAGGAACTTAATACCCGATTCTTCACATGTATTTAATCCAAAGGAGGTAAAACTGGAACTTGACCTATTTTATGTGGAACATCAAATGAATATATTGTAATGTAGAGAAAAATTTCTTTTCACCAGAAAACTCACTTTGTAAAAGTGTTGTGTAGGTACCATAAGTATGAAGATTAGGAATTTAAACTAATGAAAACAATGAAATAGAGGTACCCTCACCTATTCTCAACTGAGAATATTATTCAAAATTTTGGGGGTGTAATTTCTAAATGGGGGAAGAATGTAATGAACATGGTTTTTAAATGATATATGATTCCTGGGAAAATGGGTGTTATATTATAAAATATTATACATGTGAAAAATATATAGGAATCCACCATCCATTATCTCATCAATACAAATTTTTCATTTTTCAGCTATGAAAACAATTTAAAATTAAAACATTACAATTAGACAAAAAATATAAAATAGAAATCATAAAATGGGAAAATATGGATTTCCCCAATATACAAGAATTACCACGCGACAAAAAATGATATAGATATAAAACATTTAGTAAACTAATCAACATATTGTGAAAATGAACATATAACCTTAAGAGAAAATACAGCGAATCATGATTAAAATAATTAAGTGGTATTTATAGGAAGCAATGTGACCATTGGTATAATAATATGATCGATGATCAATATAACCATTGGACTATTTGACCATTAGGATGTATACCCATTAGTAATTATTTGACCAAAATAATTATTGTTTTTAATAAGTAATGAAAATGTATAGCTTATGTAGAAAGAATAAATGATATCCTCAACCAGTATATTCATTTAGTATGAAGCCCATTTTTCAAAACATGGGAGGGAGGTAGAATAATTGTGGTATTACCTTAAAAAATCCCATGATTTTATTTAAAAAATTAAAGCTTGAATAAAATCAGATACTGTATAATTTATTTTAGTGGAGATTATCACTCAGTAGATGATAGTCGTGCCATTGCATGAAACTACCACCACCACACCCTTTACACTTAGGGAATACACATGTATAATAAGAGGTTGTATGTAATAGATATAGTAACTTAAAAATAATTTACCTTCAAAAAATAAAGTATTTATTCCAACAATATCATTTTTAGAATATTTTTTTAATAAAACACATGTTTATGCAAGACCAATTTGACAAATTTATTTTTGGATGAAAATAAAATATTTTTATTTTTTAGAAAATATATAAACCTTTATAATAAAAATAGGTCATAATAATAATATTTATTTTAATAATATAGTCTTTTTAAAACACTTTTATTTAAAATCAAATGAGAAAATAATTTTTAAGAAAATAATTTTTAAATTTTCAATGGAATTTTTTATAGGTGTCCGAAGGTTGGCTATCTTAAAAACTAATATTTTTCACTAAATAAGTAATTTTATATTTATAAATTAAAATTTTCATATTTAGAGAGTTCTTTGATAAAATAAATATTATATTTGAAATCAAAATGTCAAAATTAATTTGGGGGGAATTTTTGAGATTGTTTGAAAATATATCATTTTTCATTGAATAGTAATAAAATAGTTTTGAGTTCTCGGTTTGTTTCATGATATAGTATATATTTTATAATAATTTAATAATTAACTAAACCTAGTACACATCCTAAAATACGTTATTTATTTAATATTATTTATATTAATCAATTTAAAAACCTATAAATGAATTTATAATTTTTAAAATTAAAAATTTTATTTTATTAACTTTAATTTATGAAAAATTAACTTTTTCATGCAAAAAGATGTATTAAATAATAGAGTTTAGTTTTAATTGATGAAAATGTGAAACAAATTTGACTAAAAGTTCCATGTATTTATTTTTAATTTTATACCTAAGAGTTACCACAAAAGTGTCTCTATGCCTTAAAGGTTCAATCCTCAGGTTTTAGGATCCTTTCTTTAAAGTAATGAAATTTTTATTCCTTTCACATCAGTTTATTAATTTTTTATATATGTATTATAAATGTTATGTTAAAATATTTTCTTACATTTTTTATCATAACATTTCTTTAAACTAATGTTTTATCAATGGAATTCCCTCATCCTCTCTCATTTTACAAATTTATAAATCCATTTTTTACCCATCACATTGTAAACATTATTCTCTGATTTCTATCTTTGAAATAAAAAATTATTATATTTTAAATACAAAAAAAAATTCATTATCCTTTGGGTATTCACCAAGATATAAATATAATTTATTTATTTGGGTATTCACATATTCAAAAAAAAAATTCTGTTTCTGTGGTTTAAAAATGATTTTAGGGTCAGGCCATTAAGTAGTTATGTACTCAATGATTTTAAATATAACTCACACTTTATTATCCTCAAGTTATTGAAAGAATTATTTATTATGATCATTATGGATAACAAGAAATTAAGATATATGAAGGGTTTACCTTGAAATCACTAAAATTCATTATACAAATAATTTTATCTCTATATATGACATGTTTTATAATTCATTGGTGAATAAACATTGTAATTTTCTATTACGAACCCTTGGTGATAAACCATGGTGATATTATTATGAAATACTTATTTTTTTGTTTTATCCACATTTCCATGTTATTATTCATGTTATTTTTTCAATTATATGACTCGTGTTCTCTTTATCATGCTATATTTTTAAACATCATGTTCTTATTGATAATACCTCTTGAGGATATTCTAAATGCCTCCCTTGATTATTCCATTACTAAATCAAGATCACCCCTTTCCTTTGATGTACATCCCAAGGATATAAATGCTAAAAAAATATACGTGGTTGAAATAACGATGGATAATTTTATGTGGATTAGATCTATATTTTATTTTTTCTTGTATTATGTTTCTCATTCGTAAGAAACTAAAATTTAAATGATCACTAGTTTTTTATTATATAATGAAAATTTTATTTAATAAAAAGAGAGGATTCCATATGAGTGGAAATATTTTATAGCATTATATCCAATTAAAAATTAGTTGGTGAGCCTAGAATTATTTTCAACTAATTTTATAATGGCCCATAATTTAAATATATAGATATTACCTCAAAATTGAATAATATTTAAAAAAACAAAAACAAATACACCAGGACCATATGGGTTCAATGACTTTAGAAACTGGGAATCATAAACAACTAGATCATAAGACATCTAATTTTTCTCGTACTTATTCCTCCATATCTAGAACCCTTCTTGACATATCTTACTAACACTATTCTTTACAGCCCGGGGAAAATTAAAATAAGGCAGGTTGATCTCAAATTCTCTGTAAGGGTAAAAAAGGAGATATCAATCCTAACATAATCCATAGACATAATAATATAACATTTGAAAATATTATCCTGCATATAAAATATCAGGATATCATGTCATGGGATAAATAAAAAATGTTCATAATGAAACAATTAACATATTCCCAAAAGTCATAACTTAATACATGGAATTTTTGTCATACACATAATAATATAAAATCATTTCATATTAGTCAAGACTAATTTCCAAGACCATCATAATGGAAAATGTCCTTTACTGAACTAGGTTTAAATCCCGTTATAACCCTATATTACTAAATTGATATCATTTCCCATTAAAACCCTATCTATCATATGAGATATAAATCCTTACCCAATGAATTTGTGGGAGATATATCTCCCACCTATATCATAATGAAACAATTATTACATGTTCTAGAAAAACATATATCATCCATCATAACATAACCCAAAGAATAAAATGGGTTTCTTAAACATCTTTCCATTATTAAATAATCCATATAAAAAATAGATTTCATAAAAATATTTCCATTATAATCATAATAAAACATAGTAATAATATGGATTATATTCTTGAAACATAACCCTTTTAAATAATTCCATGTTAGATATAAAATTATTTTTATAGAACACTTGAAATTATTTATTGAGGAAAATATCCTTCCATATTCAAAAACATTTTCTTTTCTAAAAATGACACAGAAGATTGAAAGAAATGAATTTATTTGAAAAAAATATATATATTTTAATGGTAGATTCATAAAAATATAGTGTTATGAAAATGATAAAACCCTTGACTCTGTATAATTTAAATGAAAACATCCTTCTTGTACCTTTGTTCGATAAGACAAAAAGTACCTTGTATCGAAAAAAAAGATTCCTTTCATTCTATTTTAACAAAACTAAACAATGGGTAAAATTTTATTAAATAATACTAGAGAAGAATATAAATAATATTATATATTTAGGAAACATAGACATTGATGATAAATATACCCTTGTAAACACTTACGTATAAAAAATATTAAATAATAATGAGATTATGAAATTATCACTTACCTTAGGTCTGATATCATTTGTATGTATTTAAAAATCATTTATATTGATTTATATAATGTCATTGTCTTTTTCTAGAATCATATTCATTTTTATTATTTCATACATGAACATATTATCATATGTTTGTTAATAATATCTCATTATTACTCATTATTCGGGTATAAATGTGTACATTTTCTTATGCATGTTTTTTTGAATAATATTATATTATTTTTCATAGGTTATAGTTATATAATTTGCATAATAATTTTAATATAATATATATTATATTTATTCATTATATACATTTATATAATCATTCTTCAAGGGATATTCCGTAGATTGAATTACATTACATCGTGGAGACGGTAGGTCCTACATACGCATGAGTGATTATATCCTTCTTTAATTATCAAATGGTATGGAAGTGGAAGGTATATATATAGTTAAAAAAATAAATACCTTGCTATAATATTCATATATACTTATTATTTCCATCATTATACCCATCCCAATAAATTGGTGGAGGAAAATAGATTAGACCACAATGTGGAGATGGTAAGCCATACGTATGCATGCTTGGTGATTTCATTTTAGTAGGATGAAATGGAGGATGAATAATGTTGTTCCATAACCATAATAATATCTATGTATATTGGTTACACTATTGTTATTACTTAATAATGTAAAAACTAATGGAATATGAAGTATAAGAATAAATTATACTGAGAGAGTCGCTAAAGGGTATTAACTCTTCTTCGGAAAGATCCCTCTAGATCTCCTCTTAATGGCCTTAAATATTGTGTTTTGACAAGCCCAAAACTACAAGAATGTGACTAGGGAAGTTGAAAAGGGAAATGGGAATTTTATGGTAGAACGTGAAAGATCAATGAGCAATGAATAAATGATGGAGGAGGTACCCTTTTATAGTTGAGGTCGGGGGAACCTTCAGAATTTCAAAAACTATTAATTCATAATAAAATAAAATAACATCCAAAAAAATAAAAAATTTCATATTATTTAATATGTTTGTAGATAAGGTTTTAATATCATAAACCAAAATCTTTTAGGAATATTTTTCAGTCTATTTAAACATTATCATTTCAATTTATAACATAGTTATTCTATTTAATTTAAAATAAGTGACAAATATTTCAAAATTATAAGGCAGAAATATTTACTTATTTGATGTCAATTAGATCATAAATGAGTAATTTAATAAATATTCAACAATGTAATAATTATTAATTTTTTTAAATAAATTATGATTTTATTAAAAATAAATAATACATTGTTTTGATAAACAATCAATAATGTAAATTTTGATACTATATAATTAATTGATTATTAAAAAAATAAATATAATAAGTTAACTCCTAACAAAATGTTGTATTATATTCATAATTGGTAAATTTATTCTGTAATTTTTTTTAGATATTTTAATTATATGCAATTATATTTATTTTAATATTTTTAACATTAATTATTTATTATCTCCCTTAATAAAATAATTACGACATAGGTTTTGTGTAATTATTTAGTATACCTATTTTTTGGTTAAAAATTAAAAATAGAAGACCATAAATAATTTAATTCATCTATATTTCATTGTAATATTTATAGTAGAACATATCTTATGGAAAATCCAATACTTAAAATGTTATATTTATTAAAATGTGAATGTTAAAACATTGACATCACTCTCAGAAAATATTATAAGTATCATTATATTTTTGATATGTATCCAAATGCTCAATAACTACACCACTAGATGAATATTGTAAATATTTACATAAAAAATATATTTGGTAAAGGTTTCATGTCTTTTAATGGTTATTATCATTTAAAAAAATTATTTTATTGATTTCTCATCAACTAAATAATTTCTTCATCATTAACGTATAAGCTATTAAGGTAATTGTTTATTTCCAAATAATTAAAAAAATATGATAAAGAAAAACATATTATATTTAAAATGAGTATTAATAGTCTATATTTTCTTCATTATAACCATATATCAAAATTTATATAATTATTAAAAGTTGATTAAGGCATATTTAACTTTTCTTTAAATAAAATAAATTAAATGTCCTAATCTCATCCAGGTGGATTCCAAAGGATACCATTTAGACCAAATGATTATTTAGGTCGAACAAAACTCATCCAATGTTATTAGGAAAAGTATTAGGGTAATTTTATATAATTATTTTCACCCTTAATTTCCCGATTTAACCTTTTACTGTATTAATAAAAAAAAATTACCAAAGATACTATTCATAATGCCCAAAAAAAGATCGATATTTACATAATTTGTACCTAATGATTCCAAATATGGAATCCATTTTTAAAAATTTTAAACAAATATGTTTGAGTTCTTAATTTAAAATTAATTACATTTTCAAAATGAGGAAATTTGTTTTTAAGTGATAAAACATTGCAAATGATTTGAATGACTTTACACCTGAATTCAGTGTAAAATTAATTCTAATGACCAACATTATATTAAATAATAAATATATAATCTATTTATTTTTAACACAATTAAATTATAAAATTCAACCATATATATTATTTTGATGAAAAAGATGTTTTTAATTAAAATTTATTATATTTTAATATTCATCAAAACATGAAAGTTATCATAAAATTATCAAAAATAAATCAAAAATAAATTTTTATATCCTGATTCAAAAGAATAATTGTATGTTTTCATATAAAAATTATTAATGTGTCAACATTTTAATTTAAAATGGGTACTTCATTAAATGGCTTTAAAATTACCATTTTGAAAAATATTGATTTTTATAAGTAAAATTTGGGTTATTCATATCCTATGACAAAAATATATATTGGATGAATATAATTTTTTATCCAATATATAACATATATATTTCATTAATTTCATTTACTAATTATAATTAACATAATTTATTATTAAAAAAATTAAAATATTTACTTTACTTTTAAATGGTCTATATATATATATAATTAATTGGTAGACAAAGAATTTACCCAAAATTATTAATAAGTGAGCTATATTTATTCCTGATAACTTAAAAACTAGGTAATAATGGTTATTTTATTCAAATGAAATCTCGTAGTTTGTTTAAACTCATGATTTCATGCAACACAAGCCGTTGAAGAATTAAAATTATTTAATGAAAATATTTCATAAAAACATCTGGGTGTTACAGATGTTGTGGTGGTGTATATGCCCAGAATAGTAGAGTATTATATAGCTGTTTTCCCAAAATAAATTATTTGGTCTCCTTGAATAATGAGGTTGATTTTATTCCATATTCCAAAATGAGGCCACCCTGATATCCTTAATGACATATCAGATAGCCTCATATGATCTCTTGAAGCTGATAATGTAGTTAAAATTACTTTTACAAAATGGATTTATTATGCCCAGTATATGCCACATGGGTGGCTTCTGTTTTGATCACTAATAAGAGAGACAAGATATTAAATCTATATTGAAAATAACATATTAAATCAGGTGATAATAAAAAATTAATATCCTATTTTAAGAATAAATATTCTATTCAAAAAAATGAATAGAGGAAGATGATTCTCGAAGATGGATCTCAGATCTAGGTATCACTAACTTTGGGCACATGAGGATGATATCCCAGAAAATGATGTTAGGAATCACTAATGTCACTATGAGTTCTAAGTGATTCAATTTTTCATGAATAATTTTCTATTAGTGTTCATGGAACTCATAAAAACAATTTCCAGTCATATGTGGACCCATTCAAAGTGGTTTTTCCATTGATGACATAATCATTTAGTCCAGAATATAGGATAAACATACTAAAAATCCAAGGAACATCAGATAATTACTCCATAAACATTAACTATATTGAAATATATCAATGTTTAAGTCCAAGATTCATGAATTTCATTTCTTTGGGAATTTCATTTTAGAGGGTGGTGTTACAGTTGATCTCATGCCGGTTATTGTAGAGTTACCATGGGATATTTTTGAGATAGTGTTTGAGGTGGGAACGTTACTTGGGATAATATTATACTATTTTATATATTTGGTAGTGTTTTCCCCTATTGTATCCCATATTAATTCCCTAATTTAAATGAAAAAACTATTCTATTGGTCATCGTTTTTATAAGAATCTTCAAAGGAGACAATGCTAAGATTGAATGGTACTCCTGTTTTATGATTTCTTAAGGAATGAATAGACTATAAGGTGTTTTATAATTATTCTATGTTTGAGTTAGTTTTCATTATAATGTAGATGTGAAATGTAATTACTTATGGGTTGCAAAAATTTTGACCACAAGAGAGGAAATGCACAACTATTGAATCAAATCATTCAATGGTTTTGTTTTCCAATACATATGCGGAGAAAATATCATATCAGTAAAATATTTGTGCTATTTATATATTACAAGAGATTCAGGTATATATTTTTATATATGGATATCAATTTATGATAGATATGACTTTTGGAGGTCCTATAAGATAATTATTTTGAGATAGTTTATACTCCAAGAAGGGAAATATTATAGATGATGTCCCCACCTAGAAATGTAATGTTCAGCTGGTACATGATGTTTTCTAAGTAACTATATATATAGAAGGAAAATGTGTTTTTTACCTTTAGTATATGGTGTTTACCATTATACATATTCATTGGATAGAGTGGGCATAGTTGGAAATATTGATTGTAATGTACTGTGAGAGTAGATTCTCCGTAAAGATTATTCTAAGTGATTTTTTTAAGATTGATATAACCCCATCCATTTATAGAAGTGTAAAATTATCTAATATTTTATGTGTGAGGAGGTGTTGAGGGTGTTCTATACCTCCCATTTGGTAGTAAATCCCAGTATGGAAAATATCTAGTTGGATCTTAATCTATTGCATTTGTGGAAAAGTATGATGTGGGGTTTTACTGAATTCATTTCACATGGCCTCAATTATCCATAAGATAATTATTATAACCAAGAATTTATGGTTATAATTGAAAAACATGTGGTTCTATTGTGGAATTATGATATTATATCAATGTATTTCGTCATTGGACTTCTTTAACACCACAAACATGTTCACTGGGAATAATACGATGAAATACAAGACCACATGTGTGCATCCCTATATGTAAGAGACTTACAACTAATTTGAGGGATTAATTGAAATAGAGTGAAGAATATTCCCTCGATATTAAGAAATAATTTATAGTAAACAAATTCGATGCAGTAATAAACAAATAAATAGTCAAAATAAAAAACTCTAAGATAACAGGTAAAAATATCACATGAAATATCAAAAAAAGGTATATCAACCAATAAAACCAATTCAAAAAGGATCCCCACATATATTATATCAGTTCATTTATATAAAAAATAAAACAAATATCAGAGGGAAAATAATGAAAATTTCATGTATTACATCCCAAATAGCAAAAAAATACCCAATCATCGCTATATACAATACAATCCATCATAGGCCCATTTACCATGGTTGGATCCCTAAAAACGTGCCTACAAGTCCATTGGGGGTTCCCATGTATGTTATGAATAATAAAACTGTGTAAGACCCCACCAAAATATTCTGAAAGAAGTGAAGTTTCAATATGATGTTGACGCACTTACATAAATGAATATATATAAATTATAGAAGTCAATATGGTCTACCATGATCACCATCCATACACGATTCAACTCCATGCTGGAAAGAAGAGTCATTTCATTCCACAATAAAATCTAGATCATAATGAAAAAAAAAATCATATCTTGTATTAATTACTAGAATATAACTTTCTCACTAAAGTGAGGTCACTGACCAAAACCCATACCTAGTCTCCAAAAAGACCTTGTTACATGAAGTTGGTCACACATCATCATCTTGACATCACCTTCTCATTGATGTTTTTATACTCATCTTCATCCCAACAAAACCTTCTCACTCATGGTTGTTAACTCATCATTATATTGAGACATAACCTTCCCACCCAATTATGGACCTATATAATCATATAGGTTCTTGACCTTCTCAATTAACGGTAGACCCAATATATCAAACCATAAAGATCTATGAATAACTAATACTATAGTAAAGACATATCCCATTCAAAAGAACTATGAGGTAATCTTTATGAATTCTCCCTTAAAAACACATTTGGGTTATCAAAACACCCATACCCAAATACCCCCTTACTAGGTCACCCTAGCCATAAATGGGCCAAAACATCTCAATCTAGGACAAATTTTACAATGAAAGAAAATCCATCATATAGCCACCAAATTAGGATAGATTTCACCATTGACATTTCATTTTAGGTTAAATCCACCTCTAAGGGGACATTCACATAATGGTAGACCCATCCAAGCACCTTGGAACCAATATGAAAACATCACATGTTCATATCACACACCCACATGAAAGTTAATCCATATAACTACATATAATTGTAGTAACTATTAAGTACTTATTACCTCAATAATAATTGATTGTAATATTCGATACATGATCTATAATTCAAATATGATTGACTAAAATCCAAAACAGTCCCAATTCCTTATAATAAGGGTTTTTATATGTGAAATAATAAAGTTAGAGAAAAGAGGATTTATATAAAGAATAGATGACAATAGACTTAACAGTATAATTTTACCATAGTGAATGAAACCTTTAATGAATAATAATAGAGGACATTGAATCTTATAAATATATAAAAAATATCAACCACTAGAAAAAATAACATAGGTGTTGAGGGAGAAGGATGTGCGGGGTTAATGTAGTACAAGGTAAATTTTCATTCGCACAAATTAATAAATTATTTTTGGTAGCTCAATTCTGAAAAAACCATGATGTTCATGTTGTGATACTTCAACATGAATGAAATTTCATGGAAGGTACACTCTAGGATATGACATGAAAAACAAAAGTTATATTGACTAACCCTTTAAAAATAAACCTTAAAAATATGACCATGATGGTAATTACATGATAGCCCATCGAGAGAGGGTCTCCTGGCATAAACTGTCCATAGATGACTATGGGCCTCCTTAGCCCCCTGAAATCCTTCCTTGGGACTCTATACCATTCCATAAACATATGTAAGGGTAATACATTTTGTACTTTGACATAAAACTCACACTGTATAATCCCTCCACTATATCATGGTGTCCCCCTTCATGCCATCTATCATGTCGTGGAACACCCTACCACACGATGATTAATTATTACTGGTTGGGGTAACTATATGCAACAATTTTTCACACTGTGAATAATTAATGTCACACTATGACTAATTATTATGCATGTGGGGCACCCGTATGTAGGGGTTTTCATGCTTTGATGATCTAGTGTCACATCGTGATGATCCACCTATATTAAGAATTTTGATCCAAAAAAATCTCGACTACGAAAATATTAATCCTTGGCCACCAATAAGACCATGTGTAGCTTGAACTCCTTTAGATACATAATATTCAAAAATATTTTATGTAAAAAAACTTAAAATTCAATGGTCATTGAAACATTCTCCTCCAAGCGATTATCATCCCTGAGAAGTAACTCTAGGGGTTGTCTCTAAATAGATCAAACTATTGTTCCCATATATCTGACATCATCAATAATTTCTCCCCTTGTATACAAACACATTTCGATGATAAATATATAAGAGGAACATCCCTCCCTTAAAACACCATTTCATTATGATGCACTATATTAATCAGGCAATCCACAAACAACACATCCTCAATTAACTCGACATCATCTTTTTCGATCTGGTTTGGGGGGTCTAGATCAAACATTCCTCATTGAATAACCTTAAACACAACATTTATTCATTGATTTTATATATTAATATCCAATTGGCAGTTAACTAATCCAATCCACTCTATAATATTAAAAAAAATCATGGCTCAATAATTCCTTTCCCCCTAAAATAATGCTTCACCAATCAGAGAGATACCCAAAGAATACATTGTTTCCTTGGAAAAAATATATGAGTCTTGCCCTCCTGTGAAATTATTATCACTAAATACTTAGTTTTGTATCCAACCAAATCTAGATTACATGCACTCACTTGGTGGTTTCCTACACCCAATTGGATCAATCCCTACCTACTCACCGACCACTAACTAGAACACTAATGAGAAAAATAACCTATAAAAAGATCCTCAATGGGATACATTGATATTTAAGAATAAAGATATTTTTATATTCAATATATACTAAAACAGGATGGACATAAACCCTTGATCAAAAAATAGAACAAAAAAACTTATAATATCCTCCATTATCTGAGTCATCCTCATCGATTTCACATCTTTTGATGGGTGATATTTTTTACTCAGCTTCAACTGAGACCACATGGGTTTCTAAATTCCTTGCCAAAAATTGTGATGTCAAATTCATGACCCAATATTATACTATTCAATTAGGTATCTTATACAACCTCACTATCTTTTTTAAAAATATATTTCCTAAAATATCTACAAACCAAGTATCCCAAATAGATAATAATATCACATCTTTTATTAGATCATAGACTACGAAACGTAGGAAATCATGACCCATTAGGGTCTTAAGTAATTCCACGATGGATTTTATGGTCATCTCGTTCCACTTCAACACTACATCCCGGTGGGATTGATGTAACATACCTGGTTCTTTGTGTTATGCCTTTATCCTTCTATAAGTAAGTTAAAGAGTTTGAAACCCCATGATATACATCCATATACACGTCCACCAGAAAAATTCTTGATGTCATGATAAATTATGGTAAAACATAGATATACCACCTATCATGAAGTATGAGAGTCCCTCATCACCACAACTCTGTTCAGATAATCAACCTCTACCCATACAAATTCACAAACACTTATGTTCCTAGATAATCCAATGATGATGTCTATATTCATGTCATACCACATGTACACTTGCACCAAAAGGGGTTGAAGTAGCCCATATAGTACATGATTATCATCCTTTATCCAGTTACTGTTAAGGTAATGTGTGGAAAACAACATGATATCCTTATTCATACCCATCCAATAGAATAAATTCTTGACACAATGATAAATATTTGTCTGAACTAGATGTGCCACCCATAATGAGTAATGAGAGTCCCACATCAGTTCCTATCTCATTGATTTAGAGACCACCACCCATACATGGATGAAAATCACCTCATACTAATCCTAAAACCATCATAGTATTATATCACCTCCCATTATCCATTCCTGCATAAAAAATAATTATACGAATGATCCTATGTAACCTCAAATTGATCCACCAATGAAGATGCAATGAATAAATAATCACAAGACATAGCCTCTTAGTCCTCAAACAAATCAATTTTTTAGTCATTTAGAAATTTCATCAGCTTCAACTCCCCATTAGTTTTCCAAACTCCCTACTCCTTTCCTTCCTACTCAGAGACTCTAAGATGAAATTCCCCTTCCACAAGGTATATATCATCTCAAAATCAATGTTTTAGAGGCATTGAATGAAATTACTATAACATTTTTTAAAACCCTACTAGAAATATTTATATCAATATATATTATGGTCTATCATGAAGGAAAAAATCCCCTTGAAGAGGTGATGGTGAAAACACTTCAAGGCCTGAACGACAATAACTTTCTCTAAATCATGTGTAGGGTAATTCCTATTGTGTAGTTATAAATAAGAGACACATATAAAGAACACTAATCTATTTATATCATAAAAACTCTCCATTATACTAATGAGAAATCATAATAAATATTATTAACAATATATGGATTTAGAATAATCATAATCCAAGAAGAAGGCAATATCATCTTCAACTCCTCAAAGGCCTCTTCACAAAAAATAGTCTACAAAATAATCAATCACTTGTTAAACCTATCATAGGAATTTAGAATACACTGATGTTTTAGATGAAATTACTCTAATGACCATCCAACCTCCGAAATATCCAAATATCAAGAACATTATTGGGACACACCTAACGCATCATTGCATTCACATTTTCTAGATCCTATAAGACCCATACCATTGAGATAACATTCCTAAAGAAATTCACTTCTCGAATTAAAAAGTTACACTTCCAGTACATGGTATAAATATAATGCTGATAAATTGTATCCAATAAAATCTCAAAGGTCATAGAATGAATCAATAATGTTTTCAATTATACAAATATTTCATAAAAAACATCTTGTAAAAGGATTACAGTTGGGGTTGAAAAGTTTGGTCGGTGAGAACCAAAAACAAAACTAGTGCATTCATCAATCCGAATGGACTCATAAGGAAATAAGATAACCCATAAATGCACCTAAAGTTTTTCTTAATTATATCCTCCACCTTATATCACAACTGATATTAGCTCAACTATACATCATTCTTGGATAACATCACGCTCCCTTAAACTAATGAAACATTTCATCCATATTTAGAAGTGGATAAATTATATTCACCATAACATGACTGAATATTTGGTAGTATATGCTCAACAAAAAACTACTATATACCTAATTGGAGAATAGGATCTGTTCACCTTATTTATGGGTACTGATATGAATAAATCCATTCACATAATGTATCCAAGAAACACCTTCATCTCTCTAGGCTTGTTTGATTCCATATGATAAGAAGGAGTTGAATTGGGATTTCCACTTGGAAAGAGATAACATATAAAATTAATATTTATTTTTTGATAGAGTCTAAATAGTTCCTTTAAAAAATAATCTAATAAATGATCCTCAACTGGATTAAAAGAATATATTATTTTAACCCGATCCATTGAAAGAACCATACTTGAAAAAATACTATAAACTCCCCCATTTGAAAAATGTTATGTCTGAATATACCATCTTTTACATCCGAAATTCCTATAATAACAATATAATATACATTAAGGAATGTCAATTTCACCCACCATCAATAAAAATTGATGTGATACCACAATCACGTAATCTAAACCATCCCAAATATAAATGAAAAACTTATCACATCCAGAATAAAGATATCCCACAGATTCTCATTTCTCCCAACTACTATGAAAAATATTAGAAAAAACTACCCATTATCCAAACATTTTCTAAGTGGTGTATATGGAGATCAGATCATTGGGGAAAACCCGATGAACAACCACAAAGCATATGCATTCAATGTATTAAAAAAAAGAATCAGATATCTGAGTATTGAATTGGGAAATTGAAATTATCCACAAAACCAGAACTGTAACTTGGAGAGTATAAGGACTCTCTTATATATCATATAAGACTAGGTATATGGTGTAAAACCTTCTTGAAATTTATGCACAACCTTTCCATCATGATACTTGGTTTAACTGAATAATTGACCCTTTGGAATCTGTGGCTATTACTACCCTTGAAACCCTAAACCATATCAATGGTCTGACCTCTAAGATGATTCCTTAATATAAACATGTGGTTTTCCTAACCCAACCCTTGAAGCCCTCATATTCCTTAAAATTATTCTTAAACAAAACTAAGACATGCTCATAAAGAGCCACTAGGGATTCACTGACCATACACATGTATATAACTCATTTGGAGAACTTATAGATGGAAAACAATAATGCCTAATCTACCCGCACTAATAACATGTAAGAGGGTATCCTCTTATAGGAAGGAAAGATAAAACCATACAGTACCCAAAATATTCCTCGTTTCCCTAGCACATATTATTAGATTTACTTTTATTACCACTAAAAGAGGCACTGAAAAATCTATTCCAAATTCTGCTACCTGACCCACTAACGTCTAAATGAAAAATAATTTCGATATTCTCTATTAGTAAATTCTAAATATTGAGAGCATAATGAACCAAATTTGAGTAAGATATATGGTTAAACATTATGTATTTGAACCTCACCTTTAATTAAATACATATCTAAAATTTATGGGAATATTATTCATTATTCTATACTCATAATGCTGACAAACTCTATAGCTTGATGGAGAGAGAAATATAGTTCCATGGAGAAATCATCCCTTACTAAAGCTCCAAAACACTTACACATGGTCCGACTTCAGTGTCTTTATATATTAAAAAATTGGATATTATTATATTCCAAAAAATGTAAATATACACATTTTCCATGGCCTTAGTCAATGACCACATTCAACCCTCTCGTCACCACTAATGGAACTATAATAGCCTTTGGCCATAGTCTTCAGCCATGGAACTAGGCCTAAAAAATTAATTACACACCCGAATTTAGTCCTGCAACCTGAAATTTACTAAACTAAAACATTATCAATCATCTAAAACAAATTATATGTATATATGTGTTACAATATCACTTAATCTCTACGTTCCTACATATTTCCCACCTTTTTAGGTTCCCACAGAATCCTATTTCATGGTCTACCTAGATAGGGGCTGTTAGTCGAGCCCCTCACTAAGTTACACATATATTTTGGTGATAAGAAACTTCTGTTTCAGCCTATAATAATGTTCATAATTGAATATGGTGGTTGGTGACCAATTATTGGGGTTTGTTGTTGGTTGTGTCGATATGCTACCCCACATCCATGATTTTACTAATAGTGACTTTAGACGTGTGTTCATAGCATTATTTTCCGCTTATATGGTGGAAGATATCATTAAATAAGTGGCCCTTTAAGGATTAATATGAATGGTCATCTTGTCTCCAAGCTTGTATGATGATATTCCACAACCTCTTTATAGGTTTCTACAACATATTTCTCACTTGATTCACCCACCGACCATCTGGTGTCTCTAATTGGTCAAATTTCCCCTTAATGTTCTTAATAAAATCTGTAATACCATAAAGACAACTCATACACTAGAATATGTAGGGTGGTGAAACTATAAATCTAGATAAAATTATTCTAGAGTGGTTTTACCCTAATGAGTACCACGTTCGAACACCGATACTAGGTGAAATAATCTTGGATAAAGTTGGTATACTCCCCGAACCATTGGGGAAACCTTGAGAGCATGTTCAAACTGACCCACCTAAATATATAAAGGTATAAAAGGGGCATTTACTACCTCAATAATATCTAATAATGAATCCATACATAGAACTATGAAATTTCATGCCAGATATTTATATAATATAAAAACAGGGGCTCAGAAACACCTTCAACAACTAAAATATGATCAAAATTTAAGTAATTAACAAGAATTTGTGCATGAAATACCCTTTGAAAACACAACCTAAGGGTATACATGAAACCACTTGGCATAAACACATAATACTCACCAAGGCCCAATACCAAACCACTTGTACTTTCACTTTAGTCACTATCATATAAAAAATATTAAAACATTCTCATGTTAAATTAATTATTTTTCACGAATAATGGAATTAGGATGATATTTAATGGATTATTTTTTTGACATTATATATTTAATATTATATCAACCATAAAGAAACAAAATTTCATTTGATCCTATATACCTATTCACAATTCATGAACTCACTAACTCTCTCCACCCAGGTAAGAGGAAAATACCATAAAATAAAACTACATAATACCACTTGAATAATAAAATTAAACTACAACAAAAAAACCAATAAATATAATCCCAATACTATGGAAACCTGATTTTACACTACACACAAGATTTCAAGGCACATTAATATCTTTTTTTATCATGTTATGATAATACCAACTCTATTCTAAAAAAACCAAAATAAAAAATAAAAAAGGGGATTTGATCTCATTTTGTAATGCCCCTCCCTCGATCATGAAGGCTGATAAGGTGTGACATAAGAAATCATGGGTTCCTCCCCATATGTAGGTGGATATCAAGTAGTGGGGATGTATTAATTCACATAATTTGAAGATTATTACCTTGATATTATATAAACATCTATAATAAATACAAAAAAATCAGTGATAAAAATTAATAGTAAAAATAAATAAATGGAGTCCAATAGATAAGAAAATCACCTGAATTATTGAAATGAGGTAAAACAACCACTACAGAAAATTAAAAAATTAACCCCACATGTGGGAACTTTATGAAAATAAAATGATAAAAAGAATAAAAAACTAAATAATATGAGAGGAAAAAACAAATAGGTCTTAGAGTATGTCCTTAAATCCCTACAAATGATCAAAAAAATCGAATTATCAACACCCCATAATAGGTATATTACCCTTGGATGGATCCCTGAAAAAAATTATAAATTAATAGAAGGGTGGTCGTTCATGGTGTGAGTAATAAAACTCATTAGGACACACCAAAAATTTTTCCTTATCATAATTGTAGTGGATATGTGAAGGTGTATGTAATAAACTAAAAAAATATATAATTAATATAAATATTTTGGTTCATTGTTCACTAATTAGGCCACCATAAACACTGACTAGACCTTCTATGGATCTATTCTAGAAGGAAGAGTCATGAAAAGCCACAACATGAGATAAAATATAATTAAAACGAAGTAATATCTCACTCAATGAAGGGAACCCACCAAAATCCATACTAAGTTCCCAAAATCAAATTATTACACATAGTTAGTCACCCATTATCATCTTTTCGGCACATTATCACTAATGTTTAGCCAATCTTCATCATCCTAACCACACCATCTCACCCAATATTGGTAACTCATCATCATCATAGGACCCAAACATCTCACTCACAGATGTACATATGTCATCATCTAGGAGAACAACCTTATCACTCAATATTGGTCACCAACATACAAGTTGAAATACCCCTGGTCTCAACATACCACATATTTCTAGTATAAAAAAGTCATAATTTATTATAAATTAATCATAATTTCTCAAAAACACATCCCATTTATAATAACTCTAAGTACACCCATACATATTTTCTCTTAAAAACCCATTTAGGATATCACATCACTCATACCCTAATACCACCTTATGAGGACACCGATCATTAACTAATCCAAAACAACTCACTATTATCCAAATTCAACCCTTATTGATATCTATAACTATATCTATGAAATGATGATACTTTTCACCAATTCCATGTCCTTTTACATTACATAACCCTCTAACGGATCCATCACATTATTATAAACCATCTTGATCACCATGTTATTAAAATAAGAACAAAAGGGGCCAAATCCTACACCCATATGAATGTCAAACCATACACCAACATATTTGTCATTTGATATGGTAAATACTTATTACATTAATATTAAAGGAACACACTTAAAAATATTTATTTTATTATCATATATTGATCCTACAAAGACTAATAATTATCCCCATCCCACATAGTTTGGGTCTTATGATGGGAGACTAGAAAACAGAGAAAATAGGGTGAATAAAGAGTCAGAATTAGAAAGGGAAGATCACCGAAATGAATGGAAATTATTACGGAAAAGTGTAGAGGATGAATGATTATATAAATAAATAAAGAAATCCAAAATCATCCATAATATCCAAGGGTGAAGGGTTAGGGAAATGAGGGGTTAAGGGGGTTTAATGTCCAATTATAGGTCTTTACCTTAAAAAACTACCCAACAACTTGGCCATGAGGTAATGATGTTAGTCATGTTATAATTACTAAAAATGAGGCCCACATCAGGGAATGAACTCTATTGGTCATAGTTATATTGCACCCAAGTAGAGATCATAAACCCTTAGTAAGGAACCATCACAGTATATCCATCATGGTCACATCGTGATGGATCTTCTTACAGGGGTCTCACTATGAAACCACTTCCAAAGTCATATGTGATCCTCCCTAGCTCTAGAAAATCACACCATAGATCCCTCCTATATACATTTACCATATTTATGTTTAAATTATTATGGATAATGACCCATACGTCATACATTGGAACACCTCTACTACATCATGACCTCCTTCTTCACACCATCGATCACATCATGGAACAACCTACAACACTATGACTAATAATAATATATGGGGTACCCATATATCACAACTTATAATAATATGATTCTCCTACATCATTCCATGACTAATTATTTCAAAAATTTGGTTCACAAAGGTATAGGTTTATCAGACCATGATTTCCCTATGTATTCTAGTGGTGACCCACATGTTATATAATTATAGCTTCAAACCTAGAATAACTCCACAAATCTCAATATATACCCACCATTAATTCGTTATATAACATAAATTCATTAATGTTCATAATATAAAATAGAATTTGGAAATAATTTACAACTTTAATTTCAAATATCATTTAAACAACTATAATTAGCTATGGTTTATCGAATTATATGGGAGTGTTTTATACTGGAAGACCAAGTCAAATCCCTTTAATCCCATTGAAGATCATATTTTGTTGGAGATATCATTATGGCTACACACTGATTATATTATGAAATTTCATGTAATACACATGATGGTTTTTTCTTATTATGATGCTCTTTTGGCATCCTCATTATAAAATATTTTTTTGGAGGCTTTCATGACTGAGATATATTTGAGTACCAAATTTTAATCACAAATAGAGTGTCAATTTGGAAAGACCGTTCATGTTATTATGGATATACTATGAGAATTCATAATAAATTTTGTTAGGAGTTGAGTTCACATACAATTAAAGATATTACTCTACTACTATAATGAAACATTTTAGTCCTTATATGAGAGTCATTTTAGGTTACCCCTTTGCAAGATAGAGATTGAAGATTCTCTTTATGGTGTTTGAGAAGGAGTGATTTATTATAACAACGGTGTAGGTGATCTCGGTATGTATAAGGATAACTCATAATTAGCAGAAGTCCTATGTGAACAAGAGATAGAGCCACTAAGAGTTTATAAACAGAGGACATGTATTATTAAAGGACCAACTATCATAGAGTTTGAGGAGGATTAGGAATGAAAAATAAATAAATATCTTTTATACCATTACTGATTTTGAAATGATTTATTGAATATTCTTACCACCTAGTATTACACCTACATATATATCAGGTGCACATTATTTTCGATGTGTCATAGTTGAGGCTATATGTGCATTATTTTATATTCAATATCAACTAGGGTGTGTTGGATATTGAGGATTACATGTCCTTTATTGAGTAAAATGTGAATATACATGATTTATAGGAGAATATATTTCATGGGTGAGTGATTTCCTTGTTTCTTATTTTGTGGGATCCTGGAAATATTTAGGGTTGTTCATGGGAGCATGATATTCATATGCGAGCTTAGTACATTATGTGAGGAAAAAAACATTGTAGGTGGGTATGATGTGGTAACTTAATTTTTGGTAATAATAGATTAAAAATTATTAAAAATAGTTTTTCATGTGGTTATGAAGTAGGTTTGTTTATGTTGTAGCGTTGGGGGTTTTGAAAAACCAATTAATATTTAAATATATTATCTTTATCCGTGACTATCTATATATATAACAGAATCTGAATTAAGACCTAAAAAAACATTTTTTATAACATGTTATGTAAAAACTTGAAGCTTTTTCCTTATAGAGGTATCTTTTTTGTGCTAATAATTGAAATCCATGGATATAAGATTTTCAGGATTAAATTCAACTAATGAATATTTTTTTTATTTGTTATGAAAAATGACGAGGTTGTGAAATTTCATGGTCATGTAGTGGATACATTCCCTGATGGTGATGATGTGGAATGTAGAAATATATAACTTTATATTATTATCATGTCAAGGACATTTTGAGAAATTTAAATTTGAGTTTTTTAATTGTGAATAATTGTGGCTTTATGGGGAGGAATTAATGGAAGGGAAATATTTTTCCTTCACCTTATACAATTCCTACCCTAGTTATAAACATAATGTCCTCTTATCTATTTTTTCCAATGGTGCATATTTTTTCATGATTTATTTTTCCTTCCAATATATCTATACCATAAGAATTCTCTCTCAATCCTTCTACAACAGAGTATGTTCTTCATGTTCTTCATGAAGGTAGGGAAAACTAACAAAAATCATCATAGAAGGGTTATAATAATAACAATATCCAATGACATAGGGCATTATTTTATTTTTAACACTATCCTCTATATTTTATATCTTAAATTATATTCTCATAAAAAACACATTCATGAACAAAAAACCTAAATAAAAAATATTTTATGTAAAAAAATATAATATTCAAAAAAGGATAATATTTTATTATATTATTCATTTTTATTCTTGTAATGAATAATGTAATGGAATATCAAGTATCCAATGTTTTCATTTTGTGCTCTTATTATTTTAAATGATTTTATAACCAAAAAAGTGTTTTAAGGAATAATCTAATTGAAAAATTAATTGAATTAATTTTTTACCATAAAGTGAATATTTCTTTTGATACTACAATTATAATTTCTTTTTGAACATGAAAACTATATTATTTGAATATTTAATTCATACCATTGGATGAAAATGTGGATAAAGCCTTTGTTATTATTTAAAATTATTATTTCGATAATTATCCATGGGTTAATTTTCAAAAAATATTTTACTTGGTGTAAAACATTTTTATCGACATTCATATTCAATAAAATAATAATTTATTAATTATCTATTGAAATTGAATATTACCATAACATTAATTTTTATTGAGATATTTTAAACATTGAACAACCACTTTATTCTCTTTTACTTCCATTATTCAACAAACCAGAATGTTAGTCAACTATTTGGTGGATAAATTTACCACAAACCACCACATTCTATAATAATTTTATACTATTACTCATTAATGAGATTTATTATGTTATTATTATGTTATAATGGATGAAAAATATAGAATCAATGGTGTGGGGTATTTCAACTGAATGTGGAGGCCTAACTAGCAATAAAGGTGGCATTGATATTCACGAATTAAAGGCAGAGAATTTTGGGATTATGGAATTCCCATGACTATAAAAAGTGTAGTTTATAGTTACATATTATATACAATTAAAAAATAAATTTCCATGTTTTATTAACTTTTCTATGACAAGAAAAAATATAATTCTAATTATGTGACTGAAACACAGTGACCCTTGGGTTTTTTGGTGATCATAAAAAGCACACACCATTTGGCTTAGGGTCACACAAAGTATATTTGATTACTATATAATTCAGTATATAACTACATACATGATGAGACAATTAATTTGACCAACATTATTTAGAGAACCATTACACATACCATTTTTTAATGTCAAGTGGTTTATAATGTGCATGATTTAATGTTCATGATCCTATGTGCACAGAAACACTAAGTATTCAATAGAGAAGCCATGTACTATAATAGAAATGATATATTCCATGTATATCGACATAAAAATAATATATATTGGATTTATATATATTATGTAGTGACAATACATGATGTTGCCTACCTGAAATAATTGCACACTATGTATCCTCTTGGATGTGTTGTGTAATGGGATATGTTAAATATTCATTTTGATTTATCACTATATGTTTTTTAAACATATCCTTAGTCCATTAGAATTTTTTTCACTTAATTTATAGAGTGGGCACATTATTAAAGGGAATATTTTCACATTGAAATATTGATAGTTCGATGATATTCTCACTATTGAGGTGATTAAAAATTACAGGTGAGACATTTAGAGTAAACATGGAGTTTCTAAAAAAACAAGTGTATCAATGAGTAGTCCTATGAATATAGGGTATAGGAAGTCCCATTGTAACATACATATGATATAGAATGATCCCCCGATATGAAAATAGAGTCAGCACTAATCCATTTGTTATGGTAGGTTCTTAAAAAATAAATATAATATTTCTCCTTTCTGTTAAGAAGACGTAGTGAGTACTCCCATATGTGTCATTGTATGATTCTCCATCTATAATGTTTTGGTATTCCCTCATGTTTTCTGAGGTTGTTTCCCATTTATGGAGTATAGATAATCCACTTCATGTGTAAGTATGGTCCTCTATCCATGGATTCAGTAGTATCCAATATTTTGAGGTATAAATCTCATAAGTGTTATGCACTCCCTTAATTAGTATCTGTACTCCTTGATTAGGTGAAATCCCCTAATATTGATGAAAAGAATTGGATTTTATGTATTGAGAGTTACTATACATCGGTTTTGATTTTCAAGGTTAATCAGATCCTTTTACTTGATAAATCATAGAGGGTTGATCTATATGAAATGAGGACCCACTTCATTTTGGGTCACCTACCCCCTTTAAGAATATCTCAATACTTTATAATAAGATAAATTCCTTTATACATTCTTCATATTCTTTTAAGGTGTCCTAATTTGTATATTTATAGTCACCCCTATATGAGTTTCATGGACACACATGTTGTGTCCATGTAGAAGATGTATAATTTAGTGTTGGACTCAGAGGTTGAGGATCTAGTGATGCTAGTGAATAAAGGGTCATAGTGATTCTATTTAGTGGAAATTATCATGTTGATTTTTATATGACATGGTCTTTTTATGTTCCATTGGTTGATGATATTGTTGAATTGGGGTCCTGGGTTACAAACTCAACCTCATTTTCAACTTTTGGTATATATTAGATTATTTATACATTTAAATTCATGTAATACTACACTTTATTTTATTATTAATGGTATTTATTTATTATATTTTATCTAATAGATATTTACGAATTTTTATAGGTTTGTAAGATGATGACTTCTAATAGAGTGATATTCCTTCATGGTGCATATCTCTTACCCCTAACCTATAAGAGGATGGCTTGTGTTGAAACACTCAAATTATATCTATCCCAGTATGGGTCCAAAAACCTTCATATAAGAAACTAATAATATAATCTAAAGGATGTAAATTTAAGGTTTTTGGTTTTCTAGCAATGAACTATCATTTCATACTATTTATAACTCTTCAGAACTTGATTCTACATGAACATGATTATAATCATCAACAATTTTAAATTTTATAAGGGTATCAAGACTCAAAAAACCAAAATAATCATCTATGTAATTAGTGGGGTTTATCTTGTGAATAAAATGATTAATTTCATCAAACATAACATTAATTGATTCTTCAAATATCCCTAATTTTTTTAAAACTCTATAAAATATTGAAGTAATAATAAATATTCCTTCCACATCCTTTAAATATAATTTCCCAAGATTATCCACATTATATAACATATAAACCTTACACCTAGAAAATTTGTACATTCCAACTTTTGGATTCATTCCATTCAATAACTCAAAAGGCTGGATTTCTTTAAAACATGTTATATAAGAACATGGGTTAAGACACATAATATTTATATATCAAATTAAACCCAAAAATATTAGGTAAGATATATCCTGAATTCATTATTCACTAAATTTCTTATAAATAACTATTTCTATTTTCAGAAAATAGGAATATTTTTATGTGTTGTAGTGGAATAAAAATTGTATTCAATATTATGATATGAATAAAATGATTTAAACAAATTACTTTTAAATTATCTTCTATGGTAACTTCTCAATGATATACTTTTTACATTTTTCTATTTTAAATTTATTTCTATAAATTCACGAGGACAACAAAAAAACATCTTTTATAAATTAAGAAGTAAATCCAAGAAAATCTAAAAAAACCGACACTAAGGGTTTGATTCCAAGATAGTTCAAAAATTAAATGTGGATAAGTAAAAACAGTATAAATATTGAATCATTATTAATTGATTTAAAATAAAATTATTTTCATTTATATATTATGTGCACCACATAATATATTTTCATCAAATTTAATATTAATAAAATCATACATAAAATTCTTCTGTAATAATTTATCAAAAGAATAAACATTGCAACATCTAAGTCATTTATTTCAAATCCTAGAGTCATTAATTTTAGTATTAAAATAATTTATATTATAGGTAAAAAAATAATAAGGGCAAAGGTATAAATAATTTCTATTCTATGAGTTTATATATAAGGGTTTATCCTTATAAATAGAACTAGCATTCTTAGAGAAATCAACTTTATAAACAACAACACAAAGTTGATTAATACTTATCATGTTATATTTTATACTATAGAAATATATAATATTATTGATAATAATAGATTCTATATTTTTTATTGATCCAAATATAATAAATTTATTATTTCTTTTTTTTGTAAATCACAATTGAGCCCATGTTTTTTATTTGACCTAGACATGATTTCCTAATGGAATTGGTCATGAGGACCTTGCCAATGATGCCTTGGGTTAAACAATTTTTTGAGAGTATGGGTGGTCAAGATCATCTCACAATTTTTGGGTATAATTATATTCAACTCTAGTAAACTATTATAGATTCTATAAATATTTCATAATCCATCTCAAATAAAAGTGTGGGACTAGTTACCACCATGTATGGAATTTGATTGAAACCATTCAACAATGCAAACATATATATATGTATTAAAGGTTCATTATAAATGGGTCCACACATATATATAAATTATAAATATATATATGTGTGTGTGACTATATATATCATAATTTTTTTATCTTTACTTTATTAACAAATTACACTATGGTTTAATGATTCTAAACTGAGAAATTTGAAGTTCATCACAACCCAAGGATGTGGAAGATAATGGAGAGTAGAGATTAGTTCTATGAGAAGAAATTCATATGAAACTATATAAATGGAATAAAAAACAAAACATTTTAGTTCTACTTAATGGGTGACATCATACATTTTAAGGTTATTTTACAAAGACCACTTCTAATTAGTTTAATGTTATGTAGGGTGGAATACTAGGTGAAATGTGTCTATAATTTTCAAGTGTGGGAGTTACACATAAGGGGCCCTTATTGGGTCATCATATGTATTGATTTCTAATATGGTAGTGGTTATGGTGGCTAACAGATAATATTTACCATTTAGGATACAGTGGATCGCAGTGAATGTATCCCATTGAGAAAGGTTATACTTTTTGGGAATATGGTCTACTATGATAATGTTATGGTCATTAGAAATATATATAGTTGAAGAAGGGTATTATCAAATTGAATATGGAATGATGAGGTTCGAGGTTTGATGTAATTTGTTGGTTTTTAGAATTATTGAGTCATCCTATGTATAATTGTCAAAACGAAAGACATAACATATAGTATAAGTTTCATAGTATAAAGGACATATGATAGGATGAGACCATGTGATTTAATCTCACGAAGAAAGGAAATGTCTATGTAGTTTAACATTGTACAATGTATATTTACATATCTCAAAAGAGGAAAAAATATGCAATAGAGTGGGGCTTACACATGAGATAACTTTATGGTTTAGAATAATATATTACATATGTGAAAGTGGGTTTCATGGCTTATATCATATTAGAATCCCATATAGATATATTCAACTCTAGAACATTTAAAAATATCAAGGGAAGTATAAATAGATCAAATGGGAATATGAATATATTGGGATAATTTTGGGCCTACACTTAATAAAATACCCATAATATACGACCCTGACTCAATGATTTGTAATAGGGACGAGATCATGAATGGGGTGAAGTTAGGTATTGAACCTAAAGTGGGGGCTCACCTATACATGGATCATTGAGTGGAATAAGGTGTAAAACTAAAAAATTAGTATCAAATATTAGAAGTAGGATCCATGGGATTCATCACTAGGATACTCGTGATAGTGACCCTCATTAGATAGGGATTATGTGATCATAACTTCTCAAAGGTTCTTATTAGATGAGGAGGATTTCCCTAGAAAATCCATTTATCAAATGAATAAATGATTAATGGGGATAAAATTTATGTGAAAAAATATATCATGCATCTTATGAGGCTATGGGGTGTGCATAGGCAGGTATAAACTCAAATAGGAACCCTCGGTTAAGGCAATTCCCACATATATGGCTTGTTATAGAATAATACCAAACTAAGAGACCATTGAGAGGAAATAATCAACTACAATGTTAGAGTAAATTAGTTCCCTAATTGGATGTTTTGGAGAATGTTATTCCTAGTACAAGGCTAGGTAAAAATATATCTTTTGTAGAAATCCATGTTAATGAGTTTGCCTAGTATAGGTTAGGGAGAGGGGTCCCCCAACTAGAGAATGTTGGGAAAATTTTCACTATAGTGGAAATATCCTAGGAATAATTCAGGTAATAAACCATATATACTTCAATCTCAAGGTAAGATGGATGAGTGGGGATCTAGTGTACTACATACAGGAGGGGGCCTTTTTCCCCAGTCCTTATAGATCATAGGGGAATTGGAATTTCATGAAATTTATATTTATTAACATCTATAGATGATTCAATTAACATTAAATCTTGTTAGATAAATTGGGTTTTGATTTAATTAGTCACATGAAGGGATTTGAGACACCTAGTAGAAGAGAGTTAGGAGACCTGATATTGTTCAGTTTGTTTGAGTTTTCCAATTCTGAAAATTTAAAAAATTAATATCAAGTGGTGGCCATGGGGGTTTATTAATTGGAAAGAAAGGGGAGTAAGGGTAATGGGATTTGAACATAGAAGGTGGCTCATAAAATCACTATTCCATGGAATGTGGGAACACATATATGTTTTGGGATTAGAGACTAGGGTGTGCATGCAGAGAGAATAGTGTGAATTGAACATTGTGTTATATAGGTACACAGGATCAAAATGGCATTGATGTGGCGAGAGAATTAGGTTATAGTCAAAAACCCTTCCATAATGGAATTTACGTTTCAAGAGAAGATCCATCTTACATTAAAGGGAGATATAATGACCGCCCTTATATATTTATTTTATTTGAATAAAGTGAATTAAATTTTGAGGTAAAAATCATTAAATTGAATTGATTCAAAATAGAGTGTTTGTACATAGATCATACCAGGGTATAGAACAGACATGTTGGCATCTAAATGATCCACATAGGTACCTGGGTTCTATGAACGACTCTTTCGTTATAATAGTTTGGTACCTCCAATCCTATATGAAACTTTGTGAACTAATAAAAACCTAAAATGTAATGATTTATTTTCACTCAAGTGTTCACACTATTCTCAAGGTAATCATGAGACTTTCCCCTTCAACCTAGTCATAGTGTGAAATTTATTGGAACATCATCGTTGTGTATAAAACCATCACATAAGAAAAGAGACATGTGTGAAGGGTTATTAAAAAAGTGACCATAGAGAATATACCTACATGAAGACACCTAGAATAATCCATTTGGAATATATATTTTTCAATGTTAGTTATTTTCGAAATTTTCTCTTGTTAAGCATACATCATGATAGTATTTTCTATGTTTTATTTTTTATCTATCCAACTAAAATATATTTAATTATGTAGTATAGGAATAAAACATTAATTTTACAAATTACTATATGTTCAAGTTGTTTCTCATGTTGAAAATATGGTCAGATATATTAAACCATGATATTCATGATAATGTAAGACAAACGTTTCTGCCTATACATCGATCCTTAAGAAACATCACTAAAATTACCAATATCCAACTTATAATAAAAATATGATAATATAGTCTATATGGATTTCAATATAATGATTATATAAGAAATTATACCCCATTCATGTTAATATGAGAATAGAAATCTAGGAAGAGATAACATCTCTTCAAAGGGTGGATTTATTAATGAAGGGGAGACCAATCAGGATTAAATGTTTCATCCATAAAAGACTACCTCAGACAATTTTTTCACTTAGATATGAGCCTGAAAAAAACTATTGCAAGTATATATTGCACTAATCAATCAATTAAGATTTTTAGGGATGAAATAAAAAATGGGATTGGTACTATGGGGGTGGAGTCAAGACCAAGTGATTATGGTTATACTAGTTTCACAAGACATGTTCCATGTTTGAGGACTAATTGAAGTCCATGTAAATATACGAAGTTAACAACATATTATAAAATTATGTATAAAAAATCAAACTTTATCAATGATATTCTATGTTGTTGGAGCCTAAAAATGGACCCATTCCACTTGAAACTTGGAGAAGTGGGAGTTAATCTATTGAAAATCTATAAATTCTCCAGGGAAATATCTTTCCGAGCTAGTTAAGGTCAATTTCTCCCTCAAAGGATGTGTGTGTGGTCATATGATAACACTATCAATATCATAAAAACCAATTTCGAATGTATAAAATTCCTTGGGGAATGATAACCATCTGTATACCAGTATCAACTTCAATACATAGATGAAGGTATTCATAGTGACCTATAGAATTGAAAAACCAGTACATTATTGTTGTGGCATTCTATAAGATCTCGAAATTTTAGGGAGTTTCCATAATCCTTTTTATTGGTAATTTATGTTTATTGTTGAATATTTTTTGTTTTAATTTTATCATTTGATGTGTATGGATGAAAATTTGATAACTATGAAGGAAATGGGAAAGTACACAGTTGGCACAGGGTTAGGGAAAACTGTGCACCCCTTCCCATCAAACCATGCTACCCTGGACATGGGGATTTATATGGTTGGGACAAATTTTGTATAAATGTACATCCTATTAGGAGTAATCATTCACCTATAAAATAATATTTTCATAGTTTAGGTGCACAGTTATGGAAAAATGTGAACCCCTACTCCACCAATTTTTCATGAGAATTAAAGTCACCAAAAAAATAGATTTTAAATACCCTGATCCCCCAAAACTCACACTATTCAACCCCCATTTGACACCAAGTGAACTTCCATGATTTTGGAGCTCTCCAGACGAATTATGAGCAATCACCACTGCCTTTATTCCTGATTCAAATATTATATTGATGATGTTCATCCTCCTAGTAAGTGGATCTTATATCGTTGCTTTACTATTCATCCTCTATTATGTTTTTCGTTTAGTGAGATGTTATTCTCTTTTTTACTAGATCAACTTGTAGATTTTATTAATCTTGATCTGGGATTTTGTATCTAGATGTTGAATTAAAAGAAAATGTATTGTTCAATAATTATTTAGGGTTTTCAATCCAGATCCCAATCTATGTCCTTATGCTACTCAATTTTTGGGATTTTAATTGTGTGATATCTCATCAAAGGATCAAGGTAGGTGGAATATTATTCAAATACCATATTCATATTATCAATTATTAGAATGTGATATTATAATTTCTATGGTTCATTAGCTATTGTATTTCCTAAATGTTTTTAATTAATGTTCTCAATTAATGAAATAACAAATTGGGGATTGTATTGAATAATGTAATTATGGAATTTGGATACATATTTGATGAATTAATTATCAGGGTATTGAATTAAGGAATTGGAGATTTTATTGAAAAATGGAATTGTGGAATTGGGAAAATTAAATGATCAATTGATAATCAAGGTATTGAATTATGGAATTTGGAATTGTTAGTTATTGATTTAGTTATTAAATTCATGAATTCTTGAATTGTTAATTGAGAATAATGAATAGGTTAATTAATTATGGGATTTTAATATTGAAAGAGGATTAATTAATTGTTTAATTAAATAATTGACATCATGTGTTAATTAATTGTAACATTAATTAATTAATGAGATCTGATTAATTAGTTGGTGAATTAATTAACATGATATATGTGGTTAATTAATAGTTTAAATAATAAATGGAATTTGATTAAATAATTTATTAATTAGTTAATGGACATTTATGGTGGATAATTGTTATAAAAATATTAATGTTGATAATTTTTGGTTCACATGACAATGAGAGAACATGTTTTAATGATATATATGTGATATTGTGATATGTTTTGAAATATATGTGTGATTGATAAATAGGTTTCTCGGCATGAAATTATATTCCCATGACATATATGTATGAATAAGAAATGTGGTACTGGACATGATGTTATCTTCCCATTGAATATATGTATGACTGAGAAATGGGCTGATATACATGATGTTCTACTCCCATTAAATAATGTATGATTGAGAAAAGGGGTTCTAGTCATGATGTTATACGACCATGAAATATATGTATTATTGGGAAATGGGATAATAGAGATGATTTTCTATAACCACGATATATAAATACATATATATGAATATTGATAATTGGGGTGCTAGACATGGAATTCTACACTAAAGCATGCTAAATTGTGTAAGACAGGGGATGATACTCCAAATACTCCCTAGGATATAGGCATGGTGTTTTACACCCAAAAAATGGAATTGGACTATCATTATGAGTGACCATAATAATGAAATTGAAGTGACATGGATTATGTAATACCATGTTCTAGAATGAAATGTTAATTTAATATATAACATGTTTCAGACCTAGCATGGGACGACACCGAGATTGAGGTATGGGTGTCCTCAGGAACCCGATGGTCTATGTAGTTTAATGTAGAATAATTGATAATGTTATAACTTTTTACTTATGTGTTGTAATTATTTCTATATACAACATCCAATACATTTTACTAACTTTATTTGTTTTATAGACCATTGGTGGTGTCCAAATTAGTTGTACTCACACCTAACTTGGGTGGCTAGATCATTAATTGAATATATTTCAGGGATGGATTATAGCTTAAAAGAAAATACATTGTGTTAGATGTCCTAGTTAGGTTGATGCATGGTTGAGGGAACCAGATGTGGTTCGGGACCCTCTTTGGAGTCTTCCATATTTTTATTTTGAGATTTCATTTTACACACTTGGCATGTACATTAGCATTGCATGTTTTATGATTTAGTATAGATATTGTATTTTTTAAATTATTATCTAGAGATATTGGTATTGTTTATGGTTTTGTGTTATTATAATGATGATTATGTATTTCTACATGCATATTACTATGATAAAAAGAGGGTATAATCTCCCCATGATCGACATATCAGACCCTTGATTCTAGTCAAAATCATCTGGCATATGGGGATTCATGACTGAGGTCCTGTGACAGACTAGATCTGGGAACCTGTGTGTGGAACAGAGGTTAGGATGTTACAAAGTGGTAATAGAGGCCGATTTTAGTTTCTCTATATTTTTTTATTACTCATTGATAAAGGTATAAAATAGACTAAGAAGAATCAAGGCTTGGATATGAGCTCATGTATGGGAGTTGAAAACACATGTATAAGAAAAATCCAAGTACCCAGGGTCGGATAATTGTTATTTCAGATTGATTGTACTACTGAATACTGTTTCTCCTTGGGTGACACACTTTTTTTGTGATTTGAAAATATAATTTTTTTAGATTTTCTAAGAATTGGCTCGTAGACCTGAATGGAACTATATTTTAGTCCTCCTGCATCATTATAGTCACATTAGATTATTTTTTGACATGCATCATTTTAGGCACACATTAAAAAATGTGTATTTGGTATATTGTTGAACAAAGACTATTTTTCCCTGATTAAGGAATTGAATTGAAAATAGTGTATAATATAAAATTGAGAAAAGTTAAATGTAGAAAAATGTGAATAAATGGGTTTCTAAATATAAATATTGATATGATAAGGATAATACACTTTGAAAACCAAGACCTAGGTGTAAGAAGGTTAATGCTAGTGGCATCACCTCAGTATTGACATCATAGTGAGTTTTGGGGAAAGGCTTGTTGTGATTATACCTCATACGTAAATGTGATAAAGTAGGGATATATTTCTAAAGATGTGTGTTTGGAATTGTAGAGTTATGTATCCATGATGAAATTCTTTGAGAGGATAACAAGAGGTTATGGATCGTGAGGCACTACCCGAAGTGAAATCTGAGTTATAAAAAATTTCCAATGAGGAATCAAGGGAGCAATTATGATATATCTTCACTCACATCATGAAATTCGTGGAAGAATATCTAGGGCAGGTTGGGAAGTTTATTTTTGGACTAACAAGGGTGTTTTGGTTGTAAAAACCTATTACTTTCACGTAATATGGTGGAACTAAGGTAGATGAATTCTTGGATGAGTCCATCGGGATGATACATGATTATTTGGAGACTTCAGCTGAGAAGAGGGTCAACTTGGTTTCTTATATTTCATGGGGATTAGTGAAGTGAAAGTGGAACATTCAGGTGTGGACTAGACAAACTGATGGTATGATATGAAATAAATTTTTGGAAATGTTCTTGGATAACATCTATCTAGAGACACTGACATGGGAGAGAGTAGATGATCTCATGCATTTAACTCCGGAGATCATGTTTGTGATGGAATATATTGGATGCTTTGTAGAACTACAACTCATTTAACTAGTGTTGGAAAGAGATGAGACAATTATGATGAGGAATTTACAAGATGTACATAAGGGTGATATTATGTCTGAAGTTAAATGTATTTAGTTAAATTATTTAGCTGAGGTGGTGGATCAGGATCTCATAGCTAAGGGGAACCTGAGGGAGGTTCTAATGCAGGACATGTTTTTCATGTTGGATTACTTGGGGATGTGACATCCAAAAGTAGGAAGTGTCTCTATGAAAACTTTAGCCAGAGCAGTGGCAAGTAGGGTGTCTATTCAAGGGGATCCATTTCTCAGGATATTACCAAGGTTCTCTTCCACTAGTATGGTGATATAAGAAACTTTTATAAACATTTTCACCAACCACCAGTAGAGTTCTGATCATTCCACAATATGGGAAATCTATTGAGGTTCTCTATAAACTAAATATTGACTTTCAGTTATGGAGGAGCTAGACTGAACCATATTTTAAGAATAAGTTCTTTTTCACCATATCATTCTGTTAGCTAGAGTTATACTAGATGAGGTGGTTATGGTAGTGTACATGGTGTTTCTAGGTAAGAGTACCCATAACAACATATTGGCACAACTTAAGATATTCATACGGATGCACAGGTAAGATGGGCATGATAGATTCATTCAATTCAATGTACACTTTGGGATAGTGGGGATGGAGAAACCATTCTGAGAGGTACTATTCTATTATATTATATGTTATGTAGTTCCTTATTTTATACTAGTGCCTCGAATTCCTGTATATCTGCAAAAACATTTAATTGAATAATCCTGATGATGGATTTTGTGCGTGGGAAAATGATGATAGGTTCACTATTGGTAGTACATTCTAGAGAAAAATGTTTGTGAAAAAGATGTTCAATTTTGACAGGGGAGTACCAATTTCTCTAGGATATCTATATTCCTGATATATTAGGCTTTGACCTAATTATGGGTATGGACTAGCTAGTAGCATACTAAGACCACATTGACAGTTAGAGGAGTAGAGTGGACTTTACATCTCCAAAGGGGGATAACTATATTATCCATGGATAGTGGGATATCTAGGTAGGGTTAAAAGGGTCAATTGGTTAGCAATTGGGAGAGCTCACAACCCAGATTTCTATTATAATGCTGGATGGTAGAGATACAAAACAAGATATTTTTTCACATGTTCTAGGCCTATTTCAATAATACTTTCCTGAATAATTCAAAAGGATTCCACCAAAGGGGGATATGGAATTTCACATTTAGATCATGTCTGGGGTGAGCATATTTCAAGACCACCAAACTGAATGGCCCCTATAGAGCTTCAAGAGATCACGTCTCTACTAGATGTGTTGGAGGATAAGGGATTTATCCATTCAAGTATGTCACCTTGTGTTTCTCTAATGCATCTTTCCCAGAAGAATGGTGATATTCTAAGTTTATGTGTTGATTATTGGAAGACAAACTAGATGAATTTGAAGAAATGATATCTTATATCATGTATCGAAGATCTATTTAACTATTTGAGAGGAGATTGTGATTTCTTCAAGATCAACTTCAGTTTAAGTTAACATCAGTTGAGTGTTCAGACTTGTCATATATCGAGGAATTCACTCAGAAGAATGTATGGACTATATTATTTATTCATAATTCTGTTTGGGTGGAAAAAGGAACCAGTAGTGTTTATGGAATTGATGAACATAATCTCTCATCCATACCAAGATCAGTTTGTGGTTATTTTTGTGGAAAACATCTTGGTGTACTCCAAGACTCATGAAGATCATACCCAACACCTTAACATAGTCCTAAGTACACTGAGAGAGAATCCTCTACATTCTAAGCTATCAAAGTGTTATTTTTTTATTGATTGAGGACACTAATTGGGATAAATAATCTCAAAGGAAGGTGTGTCAGTAGATCTAGAGAATGTTCATGTAGTGGTTTATTGGGCCCAACCTAATAATGTGTTCAATATTTGAAGCTTGTTAGGATTAACATGATATTACAAGAGGTCCATCCAGGATTGTTACCAATTGGCAGTTAGACTTTCACGCTTGGCCAAGTAGGGGATAAAGTTTTAATGGTTGGATGATTTTAGGGATTCCTTCAAGGAGATGAAGAATAATTTTACATCAGTACCAATATTTATCCTACCTTATCGAGGAGAGGAGTACACAGAGTAATGTGATGCTTATGGGATTGGAATTGGAGTTGTGTTATCGTAAGGATATCGTTTTGTGGCGTATTGGTGTCAGATGTTGAGGGCTCTTGAATGGATCTAACCTATGTGAAAGCTTGAGTTTCCTACATTAGTTTATTCCTTAAATTGTTTTTGATACTATCTATTGGGATAATGGTTTACTATGTATACTAATCAGAAGAGATTAATTTATATAATTTCATTGTGATATTTGAATCTCCAATAGTAGGGATGGGTTGAGTATATGCAGTCATTCAATTTTGAGCTAGAATATACCACTGGAATGGAGAAGAATGTTTTTGATTATATGAGTAGAAAAAACTCATACTCTATAGATTCACAAGTCTCGTTCAAAGTGGAAGATGTGGAAATTTCTTATTGATATGCACATAGTGGTTTTTGAGAATCATGAAAATATGATTCCTTATCATTTTTAGTGGATTCTACCGTTTTTTTATGGATACAATATAGAAAATATGAAAATATTGAATGATTGGCCACGAGGGAAATCCTTAATGGTAGAGGAAACCATCATATTTGAGTATAGATGAGGAGGATATTATATATGTCATGAGTTAGCTTGTTGTTACTACGAGCATTCAGGTGGTGAAAATCTGTGAATTTCATAGCTTGATGTCGGTAGTACATCCAGGTGTAACCAAAATGTACCATGACCTACGATGATAGTTTTGGTGCCTGGGCATGAAAAAGGAGATAGAAGGGGTTGCGACATGATGCTACACATGTTAGTCGGTGAAGGCGAAGCATCAACAACCCAAAGGGTTAGTATAGCATTTTCCCATTCCAATGTGGAAGTGAGATGAAGTGAGAATGGACATTGTGGTGGATCACATGGGAAAGCCTCAAAAGAATTATTCAATCAGGGTTATTTATGGAAAGATAGATGTATTTGAAAATTTTCATACTGATACATGATACATTTACAGCGGAGTATCTATGTGATCTATATATTCATATGATAGTTTATTTCCATGTGGTTTCACATACCATTGTTTTAGATCATTACTCATATTTCACCTCATAATTTTGGAAAGGATTCCAGAAGTCACTCAGCACACATGTATTTTTGTGTATGGGTTTCCACCCATAGGAGGATGGGCATTCATAGAATATTAAATATGTTCTTGAGGATATGATTTTAGTGTGTGTTTTTGACTTCAGTGGGTCGTGGGGGAAGCACCTATCATTGGTGGAGTTTTCCTTTAGAAATATTTACCAGGAAACTAAAAAAATGGCACTATACGAGGATCTTTATTGTAGGCTATGCAGATAACATCTATAATTGATGGGGGTAGGTGAGTCAATGTTTTTGGGACCAATTCAAATGAAATGGTGATCATGTATTAATTATTTTGTTTCCAAGGTTCGGTCACCATGGGATATGGAGATAGGGTATGTTAGAGACTAGTTTTCTAATATTGATTGATGTTGGGGAGAGATTCAACCAGGTGGAATACAAAATGGATCTTCTATAGAACAACAATTCTATGCATGATGTTTTCCATGTGTCACAACTATGTCATTATCACCCCGATCCTTCTCATGTGATTGACATGGGTGTTTTTGATCTTGAGATAGATTCATCATTTGAGGAGCATTTGATATGTGTGTTGTATCACATTGAGAAAGTGTTTTGAGGAAAGGATGTGTTGACAGTTTATAGATTTTGGAAAGATGTATGTATTCAAGAAGAATCATAGGAAGGGGATTCATATACAAGGGATCAATGGACCAATCTTTTGAATCATAATATCAGAGATAATTGGTAGTATATATTGATGATTTGATGTTATAAGGTGGGGAGATTGTAAGATCTACATTTGTTCTTGAGTTTCCCCTGGATTGTTTATAGGTAATCTTTTATTTAGTGTTTAGTATATTTCATTTGGATTTTATATTTGGGTGTGTATGGGTGAATACTTGAGAAAACTAAAGGAAATGGGGTAGTGTTCGGTTGGGGCATGGTTAGGGAAAATCATGCACCCCAACCCAACAAACCGTGCAACCTTGGAAATTAGGGATTTGAACTGTTGGATTAAGATTTGTCTAACTGTGTACCCTTTTAAGAGTAACTGTTAACCAGTAAAATAATATGAAAAAGGTTTAGGTTCATGGTTAGAGAAAATTGTGTGCCCTTCCTAGAAAACCATGTGTTTTAATTAAAGTCACACAGAAATTAGATTTTAAATCCCATGAACCCACAAAACTCACACTATTTGACTGCCATTCTAGCCTAGTTTGTCTATCATAATTATAGAGTTTTATATATGAATCCCAAGACATCTATACCTCCTTTCATCTTTATTTTAAGCACAGATCTAAGATCTTAGTCCCTCACAGTATGTGGATCATATCTCATTGCATTCATGTTCATCCTCCGCTCTTCTTAAATTCTTTGGGTGGGATTTTATTCTTTTTTTTCTATATCTAGATCTAGATTATATGAATCTAGATCTTGTATTGTTTATTTGTATATTGAATTAATACATATTTTTTAATATTGATTTCGGGTTTTATATTTGGATCATGATCTACATTTTTGTACTGATAAATTTTGGGGATTTCAATTAATCAATAACTCATGGAATAATCAAGGTAGGTGGGATATTATTCAAATACCATAGTCTAATTATAAAAAAATATTAGTGATTTCCAAATTTTTAAGTTTTTCTTAGCAATTTTAATTCCAAAATTCTATTGATTTTTTTGTCAATTAATGAATTGGGGGTTTGATTGAATAATGGAATCATGTAATTGTGATAATTAATTGATGAATTGATTATCTAAGTATTGAATTAAGGAATTTGGATTTTGATTGAAAAATGGAATTGGTATAATTAATTGATGGATTAATTATGATGTTATGGAATTATAGAATTATGGACAATTAGTTGTTTAGATAATAATAAAATTCATGAATTGGGGAATTTTGAATTGTGAATAATTAATTGGTGAATTAATTATTGGATGTTATGATTGTGATAAGATTAATTAATTATTGAATTAATAATTGATCTTAGTGTGATTAATTATTTTCTGCATCAATTCTTGCAAGAGATATGATTAATTAATTGATGAATTTATTAGTGGGATATATCTGGTCAATTAATTATTGAATTAATTAATTATATTTTATTAATTAATTTATGAAATAATTAATGGATTTCTATGGTGGTTAATTGTGATAAGAATACTAATGTTTTCTAATCTTGGTTGATGCGCCAATGTGAAAAAATATGGTTATGAGGTATATATGATATGTCATGATATATATGAATAAAAATTTCTTTTCTAATTATCTTCTAGGAAAGGCCTTGTACCTTTGTTAGAAAGGGCCCTCAAGGGGGGCAGAAATAATGTAAGCCAAGGGAATCTTTCTGCGCAAAAACCTAACACTCCCGCGGAAGAGAACCCAAACCGTCAAAGACGATAACTCCCTCAACTGGGCGACGGTGGAAGATATGATGTTATATTCTCAAGTCATATATGTATTATTGATAAATAGGGTGCTAGACTTGGAGTTCTAGGCCCATGAAATATATGTATGTTTGGAAAATGGGGTGCTAGAAATGATGTTCTCTGCTGATGACATATATGTATGATTGAGAAATGGGGTCCTAGACACGACGTTCAATGCCCATGACATATATGTATGATTGTGAAATGGGGCACTAGACATGAGGTTCTACTTCCATGATATATATATGCCTAGTTGATATATTTGGTTCTATACATGGAGTTATATACCCAATCATGATAAATAGTGTGAAATAGGGATTGATGCTACAAATAATCATAGGGAGCAAGACAAGGCATTCTAAACTGAAAACATTGGCATTGGACTATGGTTACAAGTGGATGTAATAATGAAAATTCTGTGATATGGATAACATAATCCCATGTGCTATAATGGAATGTGGATTTAATATGTTACACGGTTTAGACCTGATCCATGCTGAAGTAGGTATTAAGGTATGTGTGTCCTCAGGAACCCAATGGTCAGTGTGGTTCAAAAATGATTAATTGATAATGTGTTAAATTTTAACTCATGAATTGTAATTATTTATTTATAAAACAAAAAAAAAATTATTTAATGGATTTGTTTTATAAATTGTTGGTGGTGGCCTTGTGGGTTTTACTCACACCCAACTCTGGGTGTCTCATCAGTACCTGAATAGATTTCATGGATGCAGGAATGGTTAAGTGAAAATGTGTTGTGTTAGATGGTTGAGTCATGATACAATGTAGTTGAGGGAACAATATTTGGTTCGAGTACCTATTGGTAGTTATCAATGTTTTTCTTTTGAGTTTCCATTTTATAACGTTTTCCCATATATTAACATGACATGTTTTCTATTTTCGTTTGTATATTGTATTTAATACTTTGATTGAGTTGAGATATTTCTATTATTTGTGGTTATATGTTATTCCTATGTTGATTATTTATTTACACTAGTATATTTCTCTGATAAAATAGGGTATAGTCTGCCCATGAGAAAATTATCAAACCATCACTACTAGTCGGCAGCCTCTAGCATACGGGGAGGTGCTCGAGGTCATGTGACTTATTGGCTTAGGGTACCGGTGTGTGGAACATAGGTCGAGATGTTACACATTATTTCATATATAATAGGGAAATCATGGGCACATATTGGTTAGAGTTTCAGTGAAATTAATACAAGGAATGGGGAAATGATATTAATCCAGGGATTCCTCCTCAAACTCACCATGATGGGTTTCTCGTTATGTGTTTGTGGGAAATAATTCTTCCAGTACATGGTTCCCACAAAAGTGTTACTAAATGTACATTTGTAATGGTAAAAATCTATAATAGGGGATCCTCGTTGGCCTATAAATTTCGGTGTTGAAGAGTATCCATTAATACATGCTGCATATTAATAATGGGGAGTCCCCTTTGAATATTTTAGGGTAATTCTATGTACTATAGAGATAGATTGTGGCACCATTTGATGTGCACAAAAAATATAGTGATGTCCATATCCCATAGAGAACTTTCTAGCTATTTATTAAGGTTGTATCTAGTATTATTCCACTATATTTAAAATAAGATTCAACCAAAAATATTTTGAGGTCAAACTTAGAGTTAAACTTCTTTTTATGTGGAATGAGTCCCACCAAGATGATTGTCATGGTGAATAGGAAGCATGGTCATACATGTTGGATATGAGAGACCATGTCTTAGTGGGATAGGCGGACTATGATATTGTAACGCCCCGACCCCAGCTACCCAGAGTCGGTGCATTACTTCGTAACATTGGCATGATCACAAGAAAGATCAAATCTCGAAAGACCGATTGGTTTAGTAGCCTTGGAAACACTAGATATATTCATAAGTTTTACATTACATCATTAAACGAAAAAATACTACAACTACATATTGTCTCCATAATCCACACTCATATCCCCACATAATATCCCTGCAGGTCATTCATAACTTACTTCTTCACTTCCTGGGAAAAATAAAACATAGAAAAGGGGTGAGCTCAAATGCCCAGTAAGGATAACAATATAGCGGAACATTCAAAAATAAGCATAAACATTTAAGGCAATGAATTACTAAAACAAAAGCCTTTTAAACTTTAACTTCAACATAGTATGGCAAAAGTAAAATGAAATAATGCCATTTACTTGTTCACATGGATATTCTACTAATCGAATAATCACATGCAAAATCAATAACCACTTTCATAATGTTGGAATGCATAATGCCAGACTATCATAACCACATAGTCAAGGCCTCGTGCCAAGACTACAAATAATATTTTGTCAAGGCCTTGTGCCAAGACACTAGTTTGTCTCATGAGACCTACCGATGAAATTTTTTTTAGAAGATACTTACGTTTAAAATTGCTAAAATACACTCCAGTGTTTTTCTGAAAACATTATGCAAGCTTCTGAAAACAAAATAACTAATTCTGAGACTACTCGACTAATTACAGGCCATGATGGGTCCAATCCCAATCCCTTCCTGTCTACCAAACTCGAGAGTCAGGTTTTCTGAAAACATTTTTAAGCTTGCGTTAAATACATATACATTTGCACTGGATTTTCATATATTTGAGAGAAATATATATATTTTTGAAATCATTTAAAATTCACATAATTATAAAAGAAAACATTTATTTTTAAAATATCCATACAAGTGTTTAAGGGAAGCTTCAAAGTTATAATAATGGCAGAGAATAACCGCACCTTCTATATAAGTTAAAAAAAAGACATTCTTAACTAAATTTTGTCGAAAAGGTTAAAAAGAACCTTGTTTGGAAAACGACTGAAAGATTCCTTTATAAACCACTTATAAAAGTCAAAAAGGGTATAAATGACTTTAATTCATATTATAGTAAATAGAAAAAATGTTTTGAAATGCATTTTTAAGAAACATGGATGTGGATGATAAAGAGATCCCAGTAGATTATTACGTATAAACAACCTTGGATAATGAAGAGGTTGTAAAGTAAACCCTTACCTTGTACTTTTCCTTGGTTGGGGTAGGTTAACCTCCTGTATAATAGTGAAATAATTGTTACTAAATTATACAAGAATCATATACATTAATATGATATCATATATGATCTTTTAATATTGATTTGATAATAATATCTTAGTATTATCGTCGTTTCGGGTGTTAACTTACTCATTTTCTTTATATGTTTTGTTACATAAGTCATGTTTGTTGTATCTTATTCATATCCAGAATGATATCAAGTCCTTAAACATCATTTTTAAATCATTAAATGATAATTATACTTGAATGGATATGATGGAGAATGAATCTCATCGCGTTCGTGGAGACGGTAGTCCGTACGTACGCACTAACGCTATTTCCATTTAATTTTTATTTTAAAAGAATCGAATCCAAATGATACATAGGTATATTACTATTCCAGTATAATATTTTATATATGTTACTTAAGTTCATTAACACCATCCTTTATACGTTCCATGTGTGGTATGAACGAGTCATATCATTTTAAGGGGGCGGTAGTCCGCACTTCCTCAAATGAAATTATCGTATGTATATACAACATGAAACGAATAATGGTATGAAATAAAATGGAATTACAGAAGCTTATATATAAAATATATATCATTAATATCATATTTAATTACAGTGCCATCATAATGGCCACCATGAGAGGCGGTAAGATGTATTTGAACAATCATCGTTTCGTGAGGCGTTAGTTTTCCATCCACAGAAACATTATGTTCATCATCCATTAGATGGAGTTGTGTGTATGTGTAGTTTGAATCCTTCTTATAACAACATCCTAGTATATTGAGGATACTGGTTTTGTTACAAAAGAAAGGAAATAAAAAGAGTTTGGGGTTGAAGAAGCAAAATAAATGAAAATAATTTAAGAGAAATCGTTACCTTTAATTTAGGTAACTCACTTTGGTTGGAACCAAAGGACTTCTTGAAATGATTTCTTCCTAAGGGGAAGCTTCAAGGAGGAGGAGGGGGATGTGGGGAGCTTATTTGGGCAGAGTTTGGACGATCCAAGTGGCTTGAGAGGTGTGAGGAATGAGTAGAAGTGGTCTCCTTTTATAAGGGAGAGGAGGGGCTCTTTAGGAAAGAGTGAAAGTATTACTTTATAATATAATTATATTCGGTTTATAATGGTCCAAAAATCATTGAGGTCGAAGATAAGATGAATAATATTCTAAATAACATCAACCAATAAGAATTTAACAGGTTTTAGATAATATTTTAATCATTATAATATTATTTATTTCAATGATTTATTAATGAGGTAAACATTGCATCATTATTGTGTCATTAATAATTTAACTTATTTTATGTCTAAAAATTATAAATAAAATATCATCATGTAGGAAATATGTTTAGCTTTCTAATGAATATTTATAATCGAAAATCCAACATGTATAACCCTATGTAAAAATTGTTCTTCTAAAAGATGTAAGCTTATGCCATTTTTATTTTTATTTTAACTTTATTAATATAATGTGTCCCTACCACATACAAGTGGCTCCAAGGGGTCCCCAAATTGACCCAAGGATGCTCAGGGTCGGGTATGTGTCCACCAATAATGTTAGGACACGTTTTAGGGTAATTTTGTATTATTATAATATTATTTTTTAACCCTTATATACCGGATTTACCCTTTAACCATGGTAAATAAAATATTTACCACAGTAACTATTCAAAATGTCTAAAAATAAAAGTTACCTATTTACACAATTTGAACATCCTGATTCCAAATATGGAATCCATTTTCCTAAATTCAAAACACATAAGTGGCAGAAATTAATTTAAAATTAATTCCCGCTGTCAAAACAAAAAGCGTGTTTTTAAGAGATAATAACTATAAAAAGATTGACACTTGTTTATGTTCGGTTTAATTGTAAAATTATGTCAAATGACCAACATTATATTAAATGGTAAAAATATATTCTAAATATACTTTAAAACCACTCAAATTCACAATTTATCACTATTAATTATTTTGATTAAAAAAGTTGTTTTTAATTAAAATTTAGTAATTTTCACTTTTCATCAAAATATAAAAGTTATCCGAAAAGTACCAAAATTTCACCCTAGGCTAATTTCAATATTCCGAATCCAAAAATGAAGTCCATTTTGAAGTATAAAATATATATGATTTCAAAAAGTATGTATTACTATTCACAACGGCTAGTTTAATTAGTTGTGGTGTGTGTTAGAACTCGAGGTTGCGTACAACACACGCTATCGCATTATTCGAAGGGAAACGTACCGTGGAAGCTTGGGGTGTTTCATTTTAAATTTTTGATGTCCCCATTTAGTCAAAAAGTTTAAAATATTGTATTTAAAAAGGGTTCACTATTAAAATTTGATAAAAGTGCAATACTGAAAATGAATTTGTTCTTGCATTATATCTAAGAAACTCATAATATGGATTCTAAGGATTATATAAAGTTTAAAATTTAGATAATACTATTCATAACCTCTTTTGAATGGCTTCTTTTTTTTTGTAAGTCATGGTGTGATTGAACTCAGTGTTGCGTGTAGTGCAAGTTATTGAATTATTTTGAAGAAATAACACACTATGAAATCTTGGGGTGTTACATTCTCCCCTCCTTCAATAAATTGCGTCCTCGCAATTTGAAATTGTTCTTTGAAAATAAAAGGTTGAAAATAGAAAATATATTTGTGGGAGAACCCACATCGGAAATTGGGTTACTAAAATTTAGTCTTAATATGAGGGAAAGAGAAATCAAAGGGTCACCACCAAATTATTATCTCGATTAGGAGAACATTGGTGGCAATTAGAGACATATAATCGGAGCAAAAACGTAAATATTTATAGGTAGTGATTGAGGTCATCAATCACAAACAAGTATAAAATTGAGGTCCTTAAATTCATCAATCTATGATGATTTGAAGTACCATCGGTTCAACAAAATATAGGGTATTGGGATAACACATTTTTGACGTTTCAAAATATCTTAGTTGAAATCCTACATCGAAAAATGAATTAACGAGGCCTCTATTTAAAATAAAGAGTCGAAAGTATGAAGATTACCGAAAATAACACATACTAGGGTTCCATGTAAGAAAATATGGATATGGAAGAAAAATCTAACCATCAATTATCTGATGGAGAGTGGTAGAGAACATGGCTATGAAAAGGCCAACAATCCAAAAGCCATAAATTAGTGATGATTTAAGGTACCATCTAGGAAAACATTTTTGTTCTAAGTTGATATTATTAATATTGAGGAATTTATTTATGAGATTGGCTAAGATCATAAGGAGATATACTTACTTTATAAATAGAGTTTTATCCATTAATAAATTTCTACCACAAACTCATCTTTCACTCTAAAAGATAATAGAATGTAAAAAAAATTCTATTTACACTATTCGTATAGGGTTCCAAAATAAACGAATTTATAATTCATCTACATGATCTTTTAATAAAAACTACATTATTTAATCCAGGACATCTCATGGGCCAGTCGTAGGTGATACACCCTTGTCGCCCTTCGGTTGCGGGTTCAAGTCTCGCAGCCTTGCCGGACGCGACGGGTTGCCGCCCGACCTCCGGGTTGTCCTTTTATGGAAATCCAAAATAATCCAAACTAGAACTATCCAAAATACTTCTGTCCAAACTCACAGTCTAAAATTTATAAGGAAGGTAAACATAATATAGATCCTTTTTACCCCGTAATAGCATATGAATACCTTCATCATGTATTACCATATTCCTTATTGATTACATTCATGCTCCCTTATTCCATATAGAATGCTGGATATACTTCATTAATCCAAAAATGGTTTAATCCCCAACAATGATGGAATATACAAATCATTAATCAGTTCCAAGGTAGTCAAGAATATCCAATATAATTTATCCAAAACAATCACATATTATTCCAAAATCACTATCTCAGTATCAGAACTATATTATGATTTATCATTCTCTCAACCATATATTTTCCAAAAAGTTATCCTGCTATTGAGTCACTTTTCTTTGTTCCACACAATCTCAAGTCCTTAATGAAATAGTACTGTAGTACAATCCTTATATACTCCATAATTATTATAAAAAGTACATTGTTGATACAACACTCAATTGACATAATCAACATAAGAACTCTAATCATTCCTCTTCATCTGTGGTAGTATCATAACTTGATTATTATCCAATAGCATCATTTGCGGCATAGTCTGATGACTGGGGCATAGGTTCGCGTAGTGTCAAAACTCCTTGCAAAGGAAGCATTGTACATTTAAAACCATTTTCTTACCGTTGCAGTCACGTACTTTGTGCCCTTTTCCTCAACACTTATAACAAACTCCCATTCCTTTCAGTCAAGTTCCAGGGTGTTTCTTTCCACAGTTACCACATATGGGAAAATTCTTCTTTTCCTTCTTCCCTTTATCCATCTTTCTCTCTTCTATCCTTTTCTTCTCTTGCTTCCCTTCAAGGCCATAGGACTCAGTAAACTCTTTACTTATCTTATCAACACATGATATTATTTCTTCATATGATGATAATAAATGGGAGACTATTTCTCTTATAAATTCTAGCTTAAGACCATGAAAGATATGATCCTTCCTTCTCTTTGTATCATGTGCATTGATAGATTTCTCATTCCTTCTACTGGGCGCCATTTCTAAACAATGGAATACACTAGATCAGTTTATGAATCAAAATACATAATCCCATACTTATAATACACTTAACATAAATTGAACTATTTATGGATATAATCCATAATCATAAAAATGTCTCATTTGAGGATGTATATACTCATAAACCCTTCACAATGGTTTGTAAAGAAAATGAGAATTATCCTAAGCATATCCCCCGGGAGTGTCGTAACCAAGAGTGCAGCAAGGCCCGTTGTCGTGCACCAGTTCCCGTTCGAGTCTAGCTCAAAGCGGTGTTTTCGGGTTTTACCCCTAGGTACATCTGTGCCAGAGCCGCCTCTACCTGCTCGTATCCAGACAGGGATGTATTGCTCGGAAAACTCACAAAATCTCTACAATACCAAAATTCTCGGAAGTTCTTTTATACTAATCCTCAAAGTTCATCTTAGGTCTACGTGCTCTAATCAGAGTTTATCTAAATCTAGCTTCCAAGGTTTGTACTAAACTTCCTCTGATACCAACTGTAATGCCCCGACCCCAGCTACCCAGAGTCGGTGCATTACTTCGTAACATTGGCATGATCACAAGAAAGATCAAATCTCGAAAGACCGATTGGTTTAGTAGCCTTGGAAACACTAGATATATTCATAAGTTTTACATTACATCATTAAACAAAAAACTACTACAACTACATATTTTCTCCATAATCCACACTCATATCCCCACATAATATCCCTGCAGGTCATTCATAACTTACTTCTTCACTTCCTGGGAAAAATAAAACATAGAAAAGGGGTGAGCTCAAATGCCCAGTAAGGATAACAATATAGCGGAACATTCAAAAATAAGCATAAACATTTAAGGCAATGAATTACTAAAACAAAAGCCTTTTAAACTTGAACTTCAACATAGTATGGCAAAAGTAAAATGAAATAATGCCATTTACTTGTTCACATGGATATTCTACTAATCGAATAATCACATGCAAAATCAATAACCACTTTCATAATGTTGGAATGCATAATGCCAGACTATCATAACCACATAGTCAAGGCCTCGTGCCAAGACTACAAATAATATTTTGTCAAGGCCTTGTGCCAAGACACTAGTTTGTCTCATGAGACCTACCGATGAAATTTTTTTTAGAAGATACTTACGTTTAAAATTGCTAAAATACACTCCAGTGTTTTTCTGAAAACATAATGCAAGCTTCTGAAAACAAAATAACTAATTCTGAGACTACTCGACTAATTACAGGCCATGATGGGTCCAATCACAATCCCTTCCTGTCTACCAAACTCGAGAGTCAGGTTTTCTGAAAACATTTTTAAGCTTGCGTTAAATACATATACATTTGCACTGGATTTTCATATATTTGAGAGAAATATATATTTTTTTGAAATCATTTAAAATTCACATAATTATAAAAGAAAACCTTTATTTTGAAAATATCCATACAAGTGTGTAAGTGAAGCTTCAAAGTTATAATAATGGCAGAGAATAACTGCACCTTCCATATAAGTTAAAAAAAAGACATTCTTAACTAAATTTTGTCGAAAAGGTTAAAAAGAACCTTGTTTGGAAAACGACTGAAAGATTCCTTTATAAACCACTTATAAAAGTCAAAAAGGGTATAAATGACTTTAACTCATATTCTAGTAAATAGTAAAAATGTTTTGAAATGCATTTTTAAGAAACATGGATGTGGATGATAAAGAGATCCCAGTAGACTATTACGTATAAACAACCTTGGATAATGAAGAGGTTGTAAAGTAAACCCTTACCTTGTACTTTTCCTTGGTTGGGGTAGGTTAACCTCCTTTATAATAGTGAAATAATTGTTACTAAATTATACAAGAATCATATACATTAATATGATATCATATATGATCTTTTAATATTGATTTGATAATAATATCTTAGTATTATCGTCGTTTCGGGTGTTAACTTACTCATTTTCTTTATATGTTTTGTTACATAAGTCATGTTTGTTGTATCTTATTCATATCCAGAATGATATCAAGTCCTTAAACATCATTTTTAAATCATTAAATGATAATTATACTTGAATGGATACGATGGAGAATGAATCTCATCGCGTTCGTGGAGACGGTAGTCCGTACGTACGCACGAACGCTATTTCCATTTAATTTTTATTTTAAAAGAATCGAATCAAAATGATACATAGGTATATTAATATTCCAGTATAATATTTTATATATGTTACTTAAGTTCATTAACACCATCCTTTATACGTTCCATGTGTGGTATGAACGAGTCATATCATTTTAAGGGGGCGGTAGTCCGCACTTCCTCAAATGAAATTATCGTATGTATATACAACATGAAACGAATAATGGTATGAAATAAAATGGAATTACAGAAGCTTATATATAAAATATATATCATTAATATCATATTTAATTACAGTGCCATCATAATGGCCACCATGAGAGGCAGTAAGATGTATTTGAACAATCATCGTTTCGTGAGGCGTTAGTTTTCCATCCACAGAAACATTATGTTCATCATCCATTAGATGGAGTTGTGTGTATGTGTAGTTTGAATCCTTCTTATAAAAACATACTAGTATATTGAGGATACTGGTGTTGTTACAAAAGAAAGTAAATAAAAAGAGTTTGGGGTTGAAGAAGCAAAATAAATGAAAATAATTTAAGAGAAATCGTTACCTTTAATTTTGGTAACTCACTTTGGTTGGAACCAAAGGACTTCTTGAAATGATTTCTGCCTAAGGGGAAGCTTCAAGGAGGAGGAGAGGGATGTGGGGAGCTTAGTTGGGCAGAGTTTGGACGAGCCAAGTGGCTTGAGAGGTGTGAGGAATGAGTAGAAGTGGTCTCCTTTTATAAGGGAGAGGAGGGGCTCTTTAGGAAAGAGTGAAAGTATTACTTTATAATATAATTATATTCGGTTTATAATGGTCCAAAAATCATTGAGGTCGAAGATAAGATGAATAATATTCTAAATAACATCAACCAATAAGAATTGGACAGGTTTTAGATAATATGTTAATCATTATAATATTATTTATTTCAATGCTTTATTAATGAGGTAAACATTGCATCATTATTGTGTCATTAATAATTTAACTTATTTGATGTCTAAAAATTATAAATAAAATATAATCATGTAGGAAATCTTCTTAGCTTTCTAATGAATATTTATAATCGAAAATCCAACATGTATAACCCTATGTAAAAATTGTTCTTCTAAAAGATGTAAGCTTATGCAATTTTTATTTTTATTTTAACTTTATTAATATAATGTGTCCCTACCACATACAACTGGCTCCAAGGGGTCCCCAAATTGACCCAAGGATGCTCATGGTCGGGTATGTGTCCACCAATAATGTTAGGACACGTTTTAGGGTAATTTTGTATTATTATAATATTATTTTTTAACCCTTATTTACCGGATTTACCCTTTAACCATGGTAAATAAAATATTTACCACAGTAACTATTCAAAATGTCTAAAAATAAAAGTTACCTATTTACACAATTTGAACATCATGATTCCAAATATGGAATCCATTTTCCTAAATTCAAAACACAGAAGTGGCAGAAATTAATTTAAAATTAATTCCCGCTGTCAAAACAAAAAGCGTGTTTTTAAGAGATAATAACTATAAAAAGATTGACACTTGTTTATGTTCGGTTTAATTGTAAAATTATGTCAAATGACCAACATTATATTAAATGGTAAAAATATATTCTAAATATACTTTAAAACCACTCAAATTCACAATTTATCACTATTAATTATTTTGATTAAAAAAGTTGTTTTTAATTAAAATTTAGTAATTTTCACTATTCATCAAAATATAAAAGTTATCCGAAAAGTACCAAAATTTCACCCTAGGCTAATTTCAATATTCCGAATCCAAAAATGAAGTCCATTTTGAAGTATAAAATATATATGATTTCAAAAAGTAGGTATTACTATTCACAACGGCTAGTTTAATTAGTTGTGGTGTGTGTTAGAACTCGAGGTTGCGTACAACACACGCTATCACATTATTCGAAGGGAAACGTACCGTGGAAGATTGGGGTGTTTCATTTTAAATTTTTGATGTCCCCATTTAGTCAAAAAGTTTAAAATATTGTATTAAAAAAGGGTTCACTATTAAAAGTTGATAAAAGTGCAATACTGAAAATGAATTTGTTCTTGCATTATATCTAAGAAACTCATAATATGGATTCTAAGGATTATATAAAGTTTAAAATTTAGATAATACTATTCATAACCTCTTTTGAATGGCTTATTTTTTTTTGTAAGTCATGGTGTGATTGAACTCAGTGTTGCGTGTAGTGCAAGTTATTGAATTATTTTGAAGAAATAACACACTATGAAATCTTGGGGTGTTACAGATATCATCTATGATACCTATGAAACTTATCAATTTTCATTTCAATTGCAGTGTCTGTAACAGCCAAGAATAGAAATACAATCATATGTTAAGAAAAATACATTTCCAATATGTTCCATAATGGTAATAAATCTATAGGTGACATAATTTTTAACACTAGAATAATGTAAATGAGATACCCAAAAGAACTATAAAATATGCATAGATGATAAAGATTCCAAATAACTAGAACTACCCCAAACTCCTACTACATTGTAACTGAGAATTGAAGAGCTGATGTGCCATGAAACATATTCAAGATGGTCCAGCTGACAATAGTGGGATGAGGCCCTATTTAAGGAAGAGTGTCTAGGGAAATAATTGAAATCAAGGGATCTTGACTCAACTCCAGTACCCAGATTAGTGTTTAATAATTCATTTACAAAATTTATATATATCATGAGGCTAGTCACATCTTGAAAAACTGGCCTTTAGCTATAGACCTCATAGGCCCATGGGCTTCCCTTTAAGTTGTTTTCCATCTCCCTAAGCTCATCTATATAATGGAACCCTTTGACCTTATCATTGAGACAAATCATAGAGAGACCAAAAAATATTATAGATCTGAAGATTCTAATATTACCAACTAATTTCCATGTCACCATAATCATGTGGATACTAGACTTAGTCATTCTGGCACCGTAGAAGGGATCATCAACCAATCCATTAATAGTAAATTAGATTACCCCCTTAATATTGTTAATCTATGTCAATGGTCCTTCTTTTATAATATTCCAGTCATCTTTCAAGTTTATCATGGTTATTCCTACCATTAACTTTTTTATTAAGACTAGGTTGTGAATGAACAAATGGATTCTCTCATGTACATTATGAATATAACTCCAATATGTGTTGTGTTATTGACTACCCGATATATAAAGTAGTAGTCTTCTAGAAATATATTTATACAAGAAGTGGAGGGGCCAAATCCAATTTTCCTTATTCCAACCTCAATGAACCTCTCCCCCAAAGACATGGCTAGATACCCCTCCTTTCATTGTTAGATGTTGGAAGAACTTCGTTATATTATTCATGTGTGTACTGACTAGTGAATGTGGTAGATTCTCTATCTTTCATTTATCAACCCACTCATGCAGTTATAACATACACACTCATGTTAGAAGGCCGAAATCATTGATTGGGACCCATATGAGATAAACCTAGAGGGTGAAAAAATGCATTTTCACGATGTTCTCCCACTCTCCATAGATAGTGGAATGGTTTGAACAGTGGAAGGGGAATTGAAAACAACTATTGTAACCTCATATTCTAGTGGAGTTGATGACAATATAGGTATAGTTTCTGAGTTAAAAAATCACATTTAATGTCATCATTTTGATTTTCTATTTCATAATATGGCTCAATATTCATAATGAATCTTTGACCATGGTGAAATATCTCTAAACCTTTATCGATTTATCAACCTCCATAGCAATGTCTTGAGTGTGAAACGAGGAGATAAATAGGAATACAACTTTTTATATTGTAATATTATTTCCTTATATGAGAAGGAAAATTTAAAATTTTAGCTCATATAAATCTATCTATATATAATATAGCTAGTTTATCCACCAAGGTAATATTATATCTATTTATCCTATTCACATATTTAAATCAATAGATAAATATCCAGTGAGGGTGGCCCTATTTGACCCAACCAAATTAGTCCTTGAGTGTCACCCCAAAGGGTTTCCTCAGCCAGACATACCAAAAAAAATTGATGAGGCAACCACGTCAAAAGGGGGTTTGGATCCACTAAATTATCAAGTCTTGATATGAGGATATGATGATGTCACGACACTGAATGATGGAAAAATATTGATAATTGATGTTCTCAATATGAAAGATGAGGAATTTATCATTGTATGGAATGGTCATATAGGTCTTCTAGAGGAAGTGGAAGTAGTTGGTGAGGCTAGTGATCCAGTGGAAATGAGTGAGTATCTATAAATTATTCTATTTACATTGGTACCAACCAATTAATATATGAAACTCACATGTCACATGTAACACTACCACCACAAAATGATAACTATGATGAGAGGGAAACCATTTTTATATCTTAAATGGTAGATTTCACAAAAACAGAGATTATTTCAGGACCCAAAAACTCAAAAGCTGATATATTTATGCACCCTCTTAGTGAGACAGATTGAAAATATATTTTATTATCTAGAAGTAAATATTACTTAAACAAAAAATCCATTGATGTCTGAGGAATTTTAGAGAAACATATAAGGAATAGAATTTGGAAACATATTTACAAACCCCCATGGAGGTCTTACATATGAAAATACACGATCATCACCATACATTCACAACCCTAGGATATAGTGGGTTCAACAATCGATGAATTTATATTTCTATGAAAGAGATTTTTTTTGCATGGGATTGGGAAAAAATCTCAAAACCATATCACTCTAGAATGTAATATACCATTATATTTATTAGTCTCATGAATTTCATGCTTCAGGAAGCTTCCTAACATTCGACACTGGTAGTAAAATGGAAAAAAAAGTTGAAGGAAGAAAGGACTTGGTGGATCGACCTCACAAAAAGCTATATCAAATTAATTTGGAGATGTCCACCATCAATTAAATGTTATAAGATCAACATGAAATATCCAAGGTAGCCAAAAATATCAAAATATATTATACTATGATGGAATAAATGTTTCAGATTGAGGAAAATACCATAGGTGATACAGTATAGAACAACATCAAGATTTCAATGACTTGGAGAAATCAATAACATAGTTTTGAGAGTTAGTTAAGCATTTCTAGTGGTTGTATTCTATCCTTGATTCATTTGTGTAAGTAATATTGAGAGAGATAGAGACTTCAAATTTCAGTTTATCTTCCCATTTTTAATAAATTAATGACAATAACTCTTATCAAATAATTTTATTTTGACATTCTATCATATCTCAACCTTCGATAAAATATAATCTTTTAAATTAATAGACTATAATATAATAAATAGCTGATTACATGTGAATACGTAACATGGATGGACCATGAAAATATTTATCTCAAAATTCCCAAGTCAACAATGAAATATTTATCAACCAAATATCTCATTAACATGTTCGATTGGATGAATATAGAAAAACTAGATATAGTAGAATATGTACAATCTCTACCAAATGATGTTATTTTGTGAGATGAAGGGCTATAAATTTTTTTCCCTCCTATGTGTGCACACAAAAAATAATATACATATGATGAATATAGTGGAATATGTACCACCACCAAAAACTATGGTTTTCTTACTTTGATATGACATGTGGTTTCCTTTTAGGTGTGTCCCCATGGATGGGTACTGGTAGGATGAATATAGAGGGAAACATACCATCACCGTATACTACGATCAGTCCATTTAGATATTGGAGAATAATGACTCGACATAACAAAGATCATAAAGTGGGATTTTTAAATAAGGATTGAAAAATTCAAAAGGAAAAAACACCCTAAAATTATAACATGATGCATTTTCAATGGATTATTTGAACCAATATATTAGATTAATTGAATGGTTAACTATCTTTTTAAAATGTTAAGGTACCTACCATGAATTTATTAACATTTTCTGGGGGTATTTAGTGGACACCCCAAGTTTGTTTTTACATTTTCTCCCTATCATTTTTTAAGCATCATATGGGGGAGGGTTATTGAGTAAGAACTCAGGTTTTGAAAAGGTCACCCATGGATGGTTTTAAACCCAAATAGTTTTGTTCCATTTAATTTTATTCAAAATCTAAATTTTGATTCAGCGATGGAAGGACCATTATTAGTATGGGAAGACTTAGATTGTTCCCAGACCACATTTTGAGGGTTTTAACCTTCATAGTATTGTGTCTCATTCCTTGGGTAGTTTAAGGTCATTCATTTTGGGTAAAATAATTTTGTGTTTGAGGTTTAATAAATTCATGTAAAATATGAAAAAATATGTATAAAAACATGTGCAAATAAACCCATCATGAATGAAGATCCCAATCTCAAAAATGTTGATGGTTGTGGATAAATATTCCAGAAGATTAGTTTTAGGACACTTATATTATATGTCATGTTGTTTATGGTCTCCTAATGATAACCGACAAAGGTTATATTATTGAATATAAATTTATTTATTTTAAAATTGGTGTGACGACTGAGTATGTAACATTGGGGGTGTTTTAATCCACTTGAATATTTTGGTTAAGGAATAATTAAATCATAAATTATGATAATTTAACTAAGGAATGATGATATAAAAAGAGTATATTGAGGGTGATTTCTAACTATTGTTTTAATGAATGGTTCCACTGTGATATTGTTAGGGTGTATGTTGACTATATTTTCATCTCCTTATGATTAAAAATATTCCTCTTGTCATAATGATTGAATATAGTGACACTAATATAATTAGAAGAAATAAGATCCATTTTCATCTAAATGAAATCATTAATGATATATATATAAAGGGTTGTGAGGATTATAAAACCTAAGTAATGAAGTATATTTGTTGATAAAACTAAATTCATGTAGTGTTCGAGCACCCTAATAATTTTTACAACATGTATTAAACAGATTATTGGGTTTAGGGTACATAAAATGAAGTCATTTGGAAATTCTTGAAAGTGTTGGAGTTAAAAGATGTACTCTGCATTAATTATATAATAATGCATAAAAAAACATAGATTTACTTTTATTATAGCCTTATGGTGGGACCTACATGTTTTTATCCTTTTCTGTGTTGTTCTATAAGCTATTTTTAGTCCTAAAATTGAAGGCGCAGTGAATAGATACAGAACATTTTTATTGGCCACCAATGACAGGTTATCAACATGATATGAGTTTGTGTCTTTTCCTTTGGTAATTTGAGGGCTTATAAAATTTATACCATTAAAGGATTGAGATTATGGTTATAGAACATTGACCAAATGTTACTAAGTTTCGATGTCATTCATCGTGGACAAAAAATTGTGATATTATTTTTAATTAGGGTATAGAAAACCCAACATTAATGAGGATAGATCAATACTATCATCGATTACCTTATAGGTAGGTTTTGATAGTATAAATTTAAGGGGATTGGACAAAAATAAGAGACATCCTATATATAAAAGTAAGTTGAATACATAATATGAATGGAGATCTGAATGCTATTATAATACATCTAGTAGAGGGGTTCTTGAGTTTTAAAATCATGGTTGTTGAATTGCTGTTATTGGGAGGGTGGGGTTATATGAAAACTAATATAGGGCTAAAAGCTAAGAGAACTAATCTTGTTCATCATAGGTAATTCATATGATGTAATTCATGAGTTGGTTTATCTAATTTGGGTGAGATGAGATGGTATATGTATTACAGGGATAAAAACCTTCTAATATTTACATGATGAGTTCCATGATGATGGTTTTAGGGTGTACAGAGATTAGAGGACCTTCACCTCTAGGAGGAAAACATGCCTCTAGTTAGACGTGTTGAATATGGTGGTGAAAATGTTATTTCTAAATAGAGGTGAATACAATATCTGAATACACCAGTTACAAATATCCAAGAAAGGTATATGAAAACTCAAACACTTAGGGAGAAAATTTATTTAATGTGAAAGGGGTATTTGAATCTTTTTGGTATGTTCTAGTTATCAAACTAACCACAATTAGGTTGTTACAATCAATAAAAAAGGAGATAATGTAGATGATGATTTATATCATGGTTTGAAATACATGGTTTATAAATCACGACATATCTTTTGAAAATATGAATGAGGCCACATGTAGTTATTTTACCGGAATATTACGATTATGGTGCAAAAATATAAACCAAAATAGGCTCATCAGCCATACCCCAAATGGTGTTCTATCATGGGGTATCTAAATAGATCTTTCTCATGTGTTGAGGGAATGGATTTCTATTTCCATGTTACACGATGTTATAAAAACATGACATGAATTAGTAAAAACCTTTGCAGTTGAAGTAATTCCAATACTATGGCTGAAATATGTTTTTTAAGTATCATTATGTATCCTAATATAATAGGAATAAATACAAATATAGTTATTAATATAAATTGTCCATATATATATTTCTCATATAATATAGAATTGAATTTGTTTTATTTATCTCTCCATTAGATCAGGGACAATAGAATCTCCCACACATGGTTATGGAATTTTTTTAATATATTGTGGATGTCTTGTATGATTAACCAAATGTCATGCAATTTAATATAATGTAACTTGGATAAAAGGTTTTTTAAGTTTATGGTCACATGATGAAGTAATATTTTTTTATGTTTTATTAAAATGGTGATTCCTTGGTCAAAGTGACAAAAGAAAAAAATATATAACAAGGTAAAAAATATACATGATTCTGAAAGAAGAAATTCTATTATAATCATTTCATACCAATGTATTAGATCTGTAGGAAGTTTATCCAACCATAAGATGTCGTTTTTTACTCCATTAATAAAAGACAATCTCCCACTGAGCCCGCCTTGAAGTAAGCTTGTGTGACAATGTGGTTGACCCTTGAGAGATAATGAAGGTAGTCCATCCATCTAGCCGTGAGCGGAAAATCAAGATGCACCACACCATTGTGTGATGAAGACCTCTATTTTATATAAATGTATTCCATGTATAAAATGAACAATAACTTTATCTTATTACTACGATTATGTGATTATACCTTCCAAAATGACGGTTTCAATGTCCAGGATGATCAATGGGTTGCAGTTGATAGGTCATATTACTGGGCCCAATACATGAGATCCATTCCCCATTATATATCCTAAAATCAATAGAAATTTTGCCACACATCATTCTTATTGGATGATTCTTCGTAGATCATTCTAATGTGAATGGAGGAGGTATCATGGTCTATCTGTATAACCAAACATGGAAATGAGAAAATCATTGTTATTATGTCATCCTATACCCGAGTGCCACTCAGAGGTGCCTCGACCCCGATGGAAAAAATGTCTTCAAGTACATCTCCCCAAACACCATAGGATGCCGATTGATAGTGAGGGCCTAGGGTGTGTCTGGGGGGATGTTATTCCCTCTTTACCAGAGTGGAACACAATAGATAAGGAATAACAAATAAATAAAAAAATAGTATAATAGTGAATAATCAATGGGGATGGATGTAAATAAACAAGAGAATGACATAAATACTCAATACTAGTAAAATATATCATATAAAAAACGATTATTATGTATTCCTTGAATATAATAAGTAATAAAACATGGTTATAATTTAAAATAATTAGTACTATACAAAAAGGTACAAAATGAAAAATCTATCCCAACATCGTAAGTTCAAGGCCAGTCTTCCTTTACGAGGATCCATCATAATTCATTACAGAAATATAGAATCCACGAGAGGATATTTCCCCTTATCTATACCTATATGATTATAGAATTATTTGTTTCTATTGGAATCCAAGATAGTGTGTTTGGTAAATATCAGAAGGCCACAACCAATGATGTCTATAAATATCGAGTCCATGTATACAATATGGAAGCGTGAAGATATAATAATGTAGTAATGAAAACGATAAATGGTCAACTATGGTTCCTAAAAGGAAGCTAATGAGCTTGACCTGTGTCAGCCTATTTGATTCATTTTTGGATTATTAAAAAATGTTTTCACTAGATATACATTTTTTAATGATCAATGGATTTAATTCAGTTCTCATGTTGATTTTTTAGTGAGTCTATTCAAAGTCATAAAGTTGGAGTGATCATATCTAAAATTAATATGTACACAACATATACATTTTGAAAACACATTATTTATTATTTCCCATTCATGGATTAACCTACCCGAGTACTTTCCCATGTAGATGAGGAAATATCCACATGTCATATACTCATAGATCACAATATACATATTCCCTAACCGAAGTCGTTGGGGGATGATATAACCTCTACATAGAATGTATATCGGCACCAAATGTTGTGTACCCTCTCCTAAAGGCCGCAGATGCATTAAATTTAACTTGTTGTGCAACAAATCACCAATCAACCAAAGGTAGTTGCCCATGTACAAGGCATGTACATTTCGGTACATGTTGTGTAGTCTTTTTTTAAATAAATAGAGAGTCAAGCATCTTATATCCATGTTGGACATCCATGGGGGATGTGATGCCTCTATGTTGATCAATCAATCCTGAATCCCAATATGGGTTTTCTTATTTTATTTTGATTTATGTTTGAGTTTAAGTCTTCCCTTTCCCCTTTTCTCCTCTCATATCTTTGATAGGGGTTTAGTTTTTTCTCAAACCACACACCAGAACCATGGTCATAAAAGGATAGGTTTATTCTGTTGGGGTTATAATAATATTTTGGGTGATGTGATTTTGAAATTATGATGTTTTTTCTAAAATCATGATTATAAATTATAACTCTTTTAATGAAAAATTTATCCATTACACCAGTTGTGTCATATCAGACTAAAACTGAGACAACTAGGGAAACTAAAGGAGCTACAAATAGTAAACCCATGACCATTGGGTGAGCCAATTGCTACTTCTTTAGGGGTTATGATGTTTATGTGGATTCGAAGATTCAATCACAAGACTCAGGTATTGGTTTTAAATCCCCAAATTCCTATTTTCATTCCATGAAAAAGTTCTTTAATTGAATTCCCTAGGTAAATGAATTTTGTAAATACTATTAGATTGATCCCTGAACATTCTTTTTTATTCATTTTTTCTATTACTACTTATATTTGAATTTAATTTTCAATAATAATTTCACATTTTCATCAATTTTCACTTCATTCAAATTGTATGGATAATTGGTTATGGATTTTAGTCATGAACGTATAATTTCTTCACTAATATTCCAATGGGATTGACCATAACTACTAATAGCTACCTTATTTTTTATATTAGAAGAAAAACTCTCTCAATTTTTCGTGACTCATGAAGGGTGATGTAAAATTATGGTGCTATAGTAGGGGGAAAAAGTAGCAGAGTTTGTATAAGTTGAGGTTGTTTTACCCTAATTTTCGTCATTTTCATTTCATTACACTTTTCTAGTAACCTCAACTCGATATTCTTATGGATATTTTGTTATTGGATATAGGTAAAATCTAGAGGGATATTATTTTTATCCTTATGATCTAGTGCTATTGGACTCATATCCATAATAGTATTATCTATGCATGGATGATGGTTTATAATATGAGGAATATCCTTGTATATTCTATACCACATACATTTCTTCTTCGCTTTTAGAAAAATATTCATATAGTACCGAATGATTACTATTGATAATGGAATCCTTTTCCACACAAAATTTAGGCCTAATTGAAAGGTTGGGATGACTTGGTACTATAGTAGTATAGTTTATATAGATAATATTGTTGGGAAAAAATCCATCAAGATGTCCCCTAATAATGTTTTGGATGTGATTGTTTTTGTTGACAGAGCCAGATGATCATGAATGAGAATGGTTGGTGTTTTCCGAAGACAATTTTTTAAGGTAGGGATGTTTCCCAGTGTTTTCCAAATTATTGGGCCTCAAAACTGAGAGGTTGTTGTTGGAAAAGGAAGGATTTCTTCATAGGAGTGAACAATATGAAAAACATTGAGTAAAATTTGAAAATGATGAAAATTTCCTACAACAATTGATGGACTGTATACCATGTTCTAGGAAAGGTACGTGGAGTGGTGTTAATGGTACGACGAAGCGGTTCGCAAAACAAAAAAACCTTTCATAGAAGAATGTTGTGCAGTAAAAGGATGGCTTGGCAGTGATGGAGGAGATATATCACATATGAATAAAGATAGTATGCATACCAGATAGGAAAAAATGTTTGTGGGTGGCTTGAGGTTTGTGGCAGCAGAAGGATCGATATGCGGTTAAGGCCGGATTGATGATTTGGTAAATCATAGATTACATGATTTGGTGGGTATCTTTGTGAATAAAATAATTGCTAATTCCACCAATTACTATGGAGATCACATATGCATAGAAAAATTTGTTTTGATATTGGATTTCTGTAATTTCTTAAAGAAGTTTGCGAGGGAGAATTCCACGAAACCTAAAGTTGTTCGCGTGAAATAAATTCCACCAAAGGTTTTTGGGGAGAACTGTAATATGAAAAGGACTCAGTTCATGGAGGAATATGGTGTGGTATGCATCCTGTTAGCGAGTGATGTCTGTGAACAATGAATAATTCATAAAAATAGGGTGATTCGTAGAGGCAGTCCGCGAACAAAGAATTTTTTTCGGATAGGATGGGTTTTTTAGTGGAGGTTTGTAAGATCGGTACATATAGGCAGTACGCGATAAAAAAGGCAAAGGAAATCTGTGGAATAAGGGCAGTTGGTAGCAGCAACAACAGTATGTAGTATAGGTGTTCTGCATACCAATCGTAGTATATAGTACACGAGGAGAGCTTGTGGTTCATGATTTTCACTAGGAGGCTTTGAAAAAACTTCAAATCAGTTTGTAAAAGTATTTTTTGGTACCTAACAGTACTTGGGATGGTTGACTTCATCTATGGGTGAAAAAGAGACTTCAAAGGAGCATCTACCAATAGTTGAGGATGCAAAAATTCATGCACATGAAGGGACCTACATGTCCATAAACAATGTTTGACCTAAAATTTGATAAAAAATGGGTGTATTCCTTTCCAAGAGCAGTGAACAAAGGAAAATGAAGATAGTGACCCATTTCCACCTATAGTGAGCTAGAGAAAGAAGCATAGGGAGTCACCCATGGGAATGCAGTGAGAAGAACCTAAACATTATAAAGACCATATTCTTTAGAATATAAGATATATCCTAAACATTGTACTCATTATTGATTGTGATCTTTAGTGAATTTGTTACATCGTCACATCATCATTGTATTCTCCTTGGATGTAGCCCAATTGTGGGTGATCCAAGTAAAAATTGTTGTGTCCTCTGTATGATTTCATATCAGGTTATATATTGCTACTAGAGGGAGAGTGAATTGAGTTTTGTATAACAAAGAAACAAGATACAAAAGGGAGAAAATTTTAATCTACCATACCTTGATTCAACCCCCTCTCAAGGTATTCAACCTAGTGGACCTAACAATTGGTATAAAAAAGAATGGTTTAAATTCATTGGTTCACTCGTAATAAAAAGTAATGGAGGTGGTAAATCATAAAGAAATTATGATCTTTGACGAAAATAATTTTCAACTATTGAATAATTGGATTCCACACCAGTTCCAATCAGTAGGGATGGATGTCTTCATAGAAGCTATGCATGGAATATCAACAGACATTAATAGTGGTGATCTATCAAAATCCAAATGATGAGAATTGGATGTTGATTATAAAGGGATCATTTCTTTATGGGTACACCAACAAGATTCAATTTATAGGAAGGTAATGTCATGTAAAACATCACATGAAATTTGAGAAAAATTATTAAACATTTATGTGGGTGACATAAAAGTCTGAGAAACAATGTTGCAAGTTCTATGGAATAATTATGAGGATCTCAGAATGAATCCCAATGAAATTTTTGATGCATTCTTCAACGGGATAAATACTATTTTGGAAGACATATGGGGTATTGGATAAGTCATTTAAGATATAAAGATTGTGAAATATATCTTGAGGAAACTTCCACCTCGATTCAATCTGAAAGTTTCAGTGTCGGAAGACCAAGACCCAAAATATTCAACACTAGATAAACTACAATATACACTTGTAGCATATGAAATGAGAAAAGATGAAAATGATGTAGTGGAAAAGGGGATATCCAAGGAAGTGTAATTCAAGGCCATGAAGAATCTCTCTGTTGAAGATAGTCTTGAGGAGGAAAATATGGATGATGTCATTTAATCTATCTCTTCCAATATGTGTAGAGACCTGAAGCTTGACGTACATGGACATTACATAACTTTTGCAGAATACTTAGTACATAACAAAAACACACATACAGGGATCGTAATAGTTTAGTGTCTTTGGAAACTCCGAATATAATCTTCTAATCGTGGTGAAAGATCTTCAACATCTCCTATAAAGATCTTACTTTTTTTACCTAAAACCTTTCTTGATGTCCTGGGGAAAAAACATAAAAGGGTGAGCTCAAATGCTCAGTAAGGGTAAACAAAATAAATATCAATCACATCATATTCATAATAACATAACATTTTGGAAATCTTAACCTGCAAAAGAGATCATAATATCATAACATGGGATAAATCATAGTAGTGAAATGAAATCCCAATAATCATAACTTAAAACATGAAACTTTGTGTCATACACACATAACCATAGAGAATCATTTCTTATTAGTCAAGACTCATTTCCAAGACTATCTTAGTGGACAAAGTCTCATTCTGAACCGAGTTACCCTCGTTTCAGTCCTGTTTCACTGAACCAGTATAACCTACTGTTCCAGCCATGTCTATCTCATGAGATATAAAATATTTACCCAATGAATTGGAGGGGGATATAGGTCCCACCCATCTCATAATGATACCATTATTATGTGTGCCACAAAATCATAAACCATACATCATAGCATAACCCATGTAATAAAAATGGGAATCTTAAACATCGTGACATCATAAAACAATTCATATAAGATAAAGGAATTCATAAACATAATTCCATCACAACATAATAAAATCAATGTAATAATAGGGATAGAAACAGAACCCTTTATTATCTTATATGGAAAATAATTTTGATAAAACACTTGAACTCCATTCTTGAGGAAAATATCCTTTCTACTTCAAAAACATTTTTCCTTTCTTAAAATGTCATACAATTTTATACTAAAATAAGTTGATTAAAAATAAACTTGAAAACTTGTAAAGGAAGATTCTTGGAAATAATGTTTTAAAAAATCCATTCATGCCGTATAAGTTAAAAAAATATTCTTCTCGTACTTTTGTAAGAAAAGTCAAAAAAGTACCTCGTACGAAAAACGACAAAAGATTCCTTTCATATCTTTTACTAAAAACTCACCGAAGGGTAAATTAGGATTTAAACAATTTTAGGTGAATGGAAATAATATTACATATTGAGGAAACATGGATTTGGATGATAAAATACACCCCAGTAAATACTAAAGTATAAACAATCTCGGATAAAAATGAGATTGTGATATTTCCCTTACCTTAAGTCTGATTTGCTTCATAAGTGTCCGAACCTCCTGCATAATGATTTAAATAATGTCATTAACTTATAACAGAATCATATTCATTGTTATGATATCATATATGGTTCACTTATGACTTTATATTACCCTTTCTTTTGTAAATTCAATGTTAAAGAAGCGTTTTGGGTAAAATCGTTTCATTTATCATAGGTGTTTGGACTTGTTGTTCTTGACATTATTATTAATTATATCTTGATTTACTTAATTCCAGAATATAAAAAATGATTTATATATCATATATATTCAGTATATATATATATATAATAGATAGATAAATGAAATGAAACACACCGTTCATGGAGACGGTAGTCTGTACGTACGCATGAACGCTGTTTTCCTTTCCTTATTGTCTTGAATGGAAGTAAGTAGATGACATACATATATACATAAATCCAGTAGCTTTATGATGTCATATATTTTATTATTATTTCTTATATATACTTTATAATAATTCTTAAATGGTTAACATGGAGAATGAATCTCATCGCGTTGTGGAGACGGTAGTCCGTACGTACGCACGAGCGATGATATCGTTCTCATGATCGTGAACTTGTGTTGAAGTGTATGTATACTATTTCAGTATCAATGTTACATTATAATAATCATATATAGTTACTCATTACACCATTATACCCATCCAATTTAGGTGGTGGCAGAAAATAGATTACACCACGGCGTGGAGATGGTATTCCGTACGTACGCACGCGCGGTGATTTCGTTTTCCGTAGGATGGATAGATGGTGAAATAAGGTTTTTTCATACATAAAATAACATATCAGTATATTATTGATACTGATGTTATTACTTCATAATGAAACAACCTAAGAAGAAGAAGTGGAAGAAGAAATAAAAGTGAAAGAATCGGTAACGGAAATTACCTCTTCTTTGAAGCGCCTCTTTGAGATCTCCTTTTAGAGCACTTAAATTGGTCTTTTAGGAAGACCAGAACCTCTAGGAGGTTTCTAGGGAAGTGGAAAAGATAATTTGGCAGGGTCTGGCCGAGCATGAAGGCTCAAAGTTGTGTGAGGAAGAGAGGGAGGAGGTGCCCTTTTATAAGGGGGGAGAGGGGCACCTTTGGAATAACTAAAAATATTATTTTATTATAAAGTCAAGTTCGGTATTAAATAGCTCTAAATTGATATATTTCGAAGATAAGGTGGGGATGGGTCTAAATCCTCTCATACAATAGGATTTAGACAAGTTTAGGTTATTATTTTAACCTTATCAATTAGATTTAACACTAAGTTAAATAATTTAACTTTTACCGTGTCTTTTTGTTTTCTTACACTATATGGTTAATAAACTTTCCATAACGAGCCAAGCAAACCAAAAGTTGTTTATTATTAATATATCTATCTTATCTAAGTCATTTGGCCGAGCCTTAGATTTTTAGGAATTAAATAAAAATTAATAATATAATATTTTTTAAAAAAACTAATTTATGTCAATTTTGACACTATTTGGTACATGTTTTTTATGAAATTTATAACAGAATGCTAAGTTCTAAACAAGTTACTTATATCAACAATAACATATCATTTTAACCTAGAAAATTAATTTAAGTCATAAAAAGTCTCAAATTACATTTATTTGGGCATTTATAACATCAATTATGTCAATATTTTATTAATAAGACAATTACTGCATCATCTTTGTGTCATAATAAATGATAATTATTTAATCCCTAAAAATTATAAATAAATTCCTATTATGTAGATAATTGTATTATATTTCTGGAGACAATTCAGGTTCTAAGTTTCATGAAGTTTATCACTAAATTAAAATTATTATACTTATAAGATTTAAGAAAGTGACATGTTGTCACATTCTTTGGTTTTAATAATAATTAAATTATTTTCATGGACAAAAGTCCATAAAATGAATCTAATCCGACCCTTAGGTTATATGGGTCTACTTTTAGCCATCTAATAGGATTTTTCCAAGTGTTAGGGTAATTTTATAATCTTATATTTACCCTTAATTACCCGATTTACGTTTAACTATAGTAAATAAAATTTACCATAGTTACTATTCACAATGCCCAAAAATAAAAAGTAGCTTATTAACATAATTTTGACCCACTGATTCCGAATATGGAATCCATTTTTCCAAATTCAATACACAAAAGATGCAGAAATTAAATTAAAATTAATCCCGTTGTTCGAAAAAAACGGGTTTTTCTTTATAACATTGCAAAAGATTGAATTGATTTAACTTATGAATTCAAGGTAAAATCAATGATAATGACATAAATTATATTAAATGGTAAAAATTTATTTTATTTATAATTTAAAACCATTCAATATTATAATTTAACCACATAAGATATTACGATGAAAAAAGTTGTTTTTAATTAAAATATAGCGTGTTTTTACTATTCATTAAAATATGAAAGTTATCGGAAAAATATCAAAACTTTATCTAATGTAAATTTTTATATCCTGATTCAAAAAAAGAATTTTATTTTGTCAAATTGAACATATAAACATGTCAAAAACTAGATTTAAAGTGGGTGTGCCAACAAAAGGCGACAAAACTGCATTTTTTGAAAAATAATTATTGTACCCGAATAATTTATTTTGTTCTTATACCATGTCCTAGAAAATGTGTAAGATGAATAATAATGTTATAAAATTCAAAATTTAGTTAATACTATTCTTAACGGCTAGTTCATGACAATATTATAATAATATATCATTGTTTATTAAAACCCGGTATTGCGTACAACACACGCTATCGAGGAAGGTCGTGATTGCGTGTAATGGAAGCCAAGTCAGGGTTGCGTGTTGTGCAAGAATCCTTCGCTGTTTCGTATATCATAATCCAACCATATTTCATTTATACATTGAATATATATATATACTCAATGTTGCATAGAATAACTATTATCAAAATTGTGTGTAACACGATCAAAGAATAGTGTTGCGTATACTGCAACCTAATACGGTGTTGCGTATAGCGCAAGGTAATATTGGTGTAGCATACAACACAAGACATTAATGAAATTAAAAGAATATTTTTCATAAAATCTCGGGGTGTTACATTCTACCCCCCTTAAAATGAATTTCTCCCTCAAAATTCATCGGGGTTATAAATGGTTTACTACTCGAAAGTTTGTTTAATAGAAACCCATATCGTAAAAAGAAATACCAAAATATGGCTTTAAAAACTCAAGTATGAAATGTTACGGTTACCCAAATTAACACATCACTGGGTTTCCACATAGGAGAACATAGGTGAAAATATGGATATGGAAGAAAAATCTAACCATCATGTTCTGATGGAGAGTGGTAGAGAACATGGCTATGAAAAATCCAACAATCACAAAGCTATTGATTTGTGATGATCTAAGGTACCATCTGATTCATCGGATATAATGGAACTAGGAAACATTTTTTGTTTTCAAGATAATTTCCCTAAAGTTGATGAATTAAAAGAAATACTTACATGATTTTGGTACAATCTCACCGTTGTTTGTGAATTGAACAATTTCCACTTCATCCCTTAAGGAAATGAAGTTGAATTAGTTATTCGTGATGTGTTAGCAGATCATGTGATAGAATGATGGGTCATTCCATATCTTTCAAACAAAATGTTATCAAAAGTTATAAGTCCATATTATGGTTAGATTAATCATATATGGTTCAAAAAATGAACTTATACTTCATATAGCATACAACTTAATAAAATAAAACTAGTTTCTACTAACCAGGGACTTTCTATAGGCCAGTGGTATGCGATAAAGGCCAGTCGCACTTCGGTTGTGGGTTCGATTCTCACAACCTTGTCCGACGCGATGGGCTATCGCCCGTCCTGCAGGTTGTCCTTTTTATATTATTATAACATCCCATCAAAAATATCAAAAAAGTTTTATCCTTAAACAATAATAACTTATGTCCAACATAATCCATTCCAATATTTAGGCTTATCTAAAATACTTCGGTCCAAGCTCATAGTATAGAGAAAATGATCGCGTGAATGCCATCATTCATCCCTCATATATCTTGTTCGTCACATTCCAGTCATGTGAATAACATAATCATGTAATCTCTTGAAAAATGAATACCCATTGAATCTTAGTGAAAACATGAGTGCTGTCAAAAGATAACTCTTTCCACATACCAAAATCCTCAAAATTCTATATACTCAAACCATGATATAACTATTTCCTTATATCAGTCATGAGCTAATGAATACTATCAAACATTTAATTTTCTCCTTATCCCTTCATTATGCGCATATCATCTACTTTCCAAAAATATCTGAATAACCTTTCATGGATACCAGTACCATTAATCATAAAACTTCAAACTCAAGGAAAGACAACAGTGTAACAATCCTTAGATGTCTATTTATTCCATAGTACCATGAGATTACTTATACAACATTACACTTGATAAACATGTAATCATTCCACTACCTTCTTAAACCATTGGCCGAGCTTCAACAATTCTTTCATATCACATATCATTTGTAGTCTCTTCATCATCATCAACATAAATACTACCCATACGACCATACTTATTCTCTGCATGAGACTTTCCCTAAGGGAATTGGTTTGCATAATGCCCGTACATTCCACATTTAAAACATTTAACCATTTTTTATGTCATAGCAAGACCATTATCCTCATCCCTAGTGTTAACTGAACCTTTTCCTTTGCATTTACTGGCTTTGTGTCCTTCTTTTCCACACCCAAAGCATCTTCCAGTTCCTTTGAAACATTATACTTGATGCCTCCTTCCACATAATTTACATAGGGGAAATTGAACTTTCTTTCCTCTATGATCATCATGAAACTCCATCTTTCTCTTATTAGCTGAGTCCGGAAACATACCAAATTTTACTTTATTGATCATATTATGAGATTGATGATTCGGCATAATAATGATTTTTGGACCTCCAAATCCCATTTCATTTGGTTTCTCATGAAGAATATCATTCCATTGTCCATCATATCCTCCATTATCGTGAATCATCTTGTTTCCAGCCATTTTCTAAAACCCAAAAAGAATAGTGTGAGAGGAAAAAATCATAATAAAGGGGAAGTAACTTCAATATCTAACATATTTGGTTTAATATAATATTGTTACCATAGTTCTAGGACTATATACTATTCGTATACTTATCCTTGGGGACATCCCTAGACATACCATAGAAATATATATAGGGATCTCACAAACGTTTTCGCATCCTAGTTTCCAAAGGTTGACTAAACCTTTCCTCTGATACCAACTGTAGAGACCCGAAGCTTGACGTACTTGGATATTACATTACTTTTGCGGAATACTTAGTATATAACAAAAACACAGACACAAGGATCGTAATAGTTTAGGGTCTTTGGAAACTCGGAATATAATCTTCTAATCGTGGTGAAAGATCTTCAAAATCTCCCATAAAGTTCTTCCTTTTTTTTACCTAAAACCTTTCTTGATATCCTGGGGAAAAGAAAACATAAAAGGGTGAGCTCAAATGCTCTGTAAGGGTAATCAAAATAAATATCAATCACATCATATTCATAAGAACATAACATTTTCGAAATCTTAACATGCAAAAGAGATCATAATATCATAACATGGGATAAATCATAGCAGTGAAATGAAATCCCAATAATCATAACTTAAAAAATGAAACTTTGTGGAATACACACATAATAATAGAGAATCATTTCTTATTAGTCAAGACTCATTTCCATGACTATCCTAGTGGACAAAGTCCCTTTCTGAACCGAGTTACCCTCATTTCAGTCCTGTTTCACTGAACCGGTATAACCTACTGTTCCATCCATGTCTATCTCATGAGATATAAAATCTTTACCCAATGAATTGGAAGGAGATATAGGTCTCACCCATCTCATAATGATACCATTCTTATGTGTGCCACAAAATCATAAACCATACATCATAGCATAACCCATGTAATAAAAATGGGAATCTTAAACATCGTGACATCATAAAACAATTCATATAAGATGAAGGAATTCATAAACATAATTCCATCACAACATAATAAAATCAATGTAATAATAGGGTCAGAAACAGAACCCTTTATTATCTTATATGGAAAATAATTTTGATAAAACACTTGAACTCCATTCTTGAGGAAAATATCCTTTCTACTTCAAAAACATTTTTCCTTTCTTAAAATTTCATACAATTTTATACTAAAAGAATTTGATTAAAAATAAACATGAAAACTTGTAAAGGAAGCTTCTTGGAAATAATGTTTTGAAAATCCATTCATGTCGTATAAGTTAAAAGAAATATTCTTCTCGTACTTTTGTCGGAAAAGTCAAAAAAGTACCTCATACGAAAAACGACAAAATATTCCTTTCATATCTTTTACTAAAAACTCACTGAAGTGTAAAATAGGATTTAAAAAATTGTAGGAGAATGGAAATAATATTACATATTGAGGAAACATGGATGTGGATGATAAAATACGCCCCAGTAAATAATAAAGTATAAACAATCTCGGATAAAAATGAGATTGTGATATTTACCATACCTTAAGTCCGATTTTCTTCATAAGTGTCCGAACCTCCTGTATAATGATTTAAATAATGTCATTAACTTATTACAGAATCATATTAATTGTTATGATAACATATATGGTTCACTTATGACTTTATATTACCCGTTCTTTTGTAAATTCCATGTTAAAGAAGCGTTTTGGGTAAAATCGTTTCATTTATCGTAGGTGTTTGGACTTGTTGTTCTTGACATTATTATTACTTATATCATGATTTACTTACTTCTAGAATATAAAAAATGATTTATATATCATATATATTCAGTATATATATATATATATATAATAGATAGATAAATGAAATGAAACACACCGTTCTTGGAGACAGTAGTCCGTACGTACGCATGAACGCTGTTTTCCTTTCCTTATTGTCTTGAATGGAAGTAAGTAGATGACATACATATATAAATAAATCCAGTAGCTTTATAATGTAATATATTTCATTATTATTGCTTATATATACTTTATAATAATTCTTAAATGGTTAACATGGAGAATGAATCTCATCGCGTCGTGGAGACGGTAGTCCGTACGTACGCACGAGCGATTATATCATTCTCATGATCATGAACATGTGTTGAAGTGTATTTATACTATTTAAGTATCAATATTACTTTATAATAATCATATATAGTTACTCATTACACCACTATACCCATCCAATTTAGGTGGTCACGGAAAATAAATTACACCACAGCGTGGAGACGGTATTCCGTACGTACGCACACGCGGTGATTTCGTTTTCTGTAGGATGGATAGATGGTGAAATAGGGTTGTTTCATACTTATAATAACATATCAGTATATTATTGATAATTATGTTATTACTTCATAATGAAACAACCGAAGAAGAAGAAGTGGAAGAAGAAATAAAGGTGAAAGAATCGGTAATAGAAATTACCTCTTCTTTGAAGCGCCTCTTTGAGATCTCCTTTTAGGGCACTAAAATTGGTATTTGAGGAAGACCAGAACCTCTAGGATGTTTCTAGGGAAGTGGAGAAGATAATTTGGTAGGGGATGGCCGAGCTTGAAGGCTCAAAGTTGTGTGAGGAAGAGAGGGAGGAGGTGCCCTTTTATAAGGGAGGAGAGGGGAACCTTTGGAATAACTAAAAATATTATTTTATTATAAATTCAAGTTCGGTTTTAAATAGCTCCAAATTGATATATTTATAAGCTAAGGTGGGGATGGGTGAAATACTCTCATCCAATAGGATTTAGACAAGTTTAGGTTATTATTTTAACCTTATCAATTAGATTTAACTCTAAGTTAAATAATTTAACTTTTACCGTGTCTTTTTTGTTTTCTTACACTATATGGTTAATAAACTTACCATAACAAGACAAGATAACCCCAAGTTGTTTATTATTAATATATATATCCTTATATATGTCATTTGGCCGAACCGTATTTTTTTAGGAATTAAATAACAATTAATAAAATAATATTTGTTTTAAAAATTAATTTATGTCAATTTTGACACTATTTGGTACATGATTTTTATGAAATTCATAAGAGAATGATAAGTTCAAACCAAGTCACTTATATCAACAATAACAAGTCATATTAACCTAGAAAATTAATGTGAGTCATAAAAAGTCTCAAATTACATTTATTTGGGCATTTATAACATCAATTATGTCAATATTTCATTAATAAGACAATTACTGCATCATCCTTGTGTCATAATAAATGATAATTATTTAATCCCTAAAAATTCTAAATAAATTTCTATGATGTAGATAATTGTATTATATTTCTGGAGACTATTCATTTTCAAAGTTTCCATGAAGTTTATCACTAAATTAAAATTATTATGCTTATAGAATTTAAGAAAGTGACATGTTGTCACATTCTTTGGTTTTAATAATAATTAAATTATTTTCATGGAAAAAATACCATAAAATGAATCTAGTCCTACCCTTAGGTTATATGGGTCTACTTTTAGCCATAGAATAGGATTTTTCCAAGTGTTAGGGTAATTTTATAATCTTATATTTACACTTAATCACCCGATTTACCTTTAACTATAGTAAATAAAATTTACTGTTGTTACTATTCACAATGCCCAAAAATAAAAAGTAGCTCATTAACATAATTTGGACCCACTGATTTCAAATATGGAATCCATTTTTCCAAAATCAATACACAAAAGATGCATAAATTAAATTAAAATTAATCCCGTTGTTCGAAAGAAAATGGGTTTTTCTTTATAACATTGCAAAAGATTGAATTGATTTAACCTACGAATTCAAGGTAAAATCAATGCTAATGACATAAATTATATTAAATGGTAAAAATATATTCTATTTATACTTTAAAACCATTCAATATTATAATTTAACTACATAAGATATTACGATGAAAAAAGTTGTTTTTAATTAAAATATATCGTGTTTTTACTATTCATTAAAATATGAAAGTTATCGAAAAAATATCAAAACCTTATCTAATGTAAGTTTTTATATCCTGATTCAAAATTAGAATTTTATTTTGTCAAATTGAACATATAAACATGTCAAAAACTATATTTAATGTGGGTGCGCCATCAAAAGGCGGCAAAACTGCATTTTTTAAAAAATACTTATTTTACCCGAAAAATTTATTTTGTTCTTATACCATGTTCTAGAAAATGTGTAAGATGAATAATAATGTTATAAAATTCAAAATTTAGTTAATAATATTCATAACGGCTAGTTCATGAAAATATTATAATAATATATCGTTGTTTATTAAAACCCGGTATTGCGTACAACACACGCTATCGAGGAAGGTCGCGATTGCGTGTAATGCAAGCCAAGTCAGGGTTGTGTGTTGTGCAAGAATCCTTCGTTGTTTCGTATATCATAATACAACCATATTTCATTTATACATTGAATATATATATATATATATATATACTCAATGTTCCATAGAATAACTATTATCAAAATTGTGTGTAACACGATCCAAGAATAGTGTTGCGTATTCTACAAGCTAATACGGTGTTGCGTATAGCACAAGGTAATCTTGGTGTAGCATACAACACAAGACATTAATGAAATTAAAAGAATATTTTTCATAAAATCTCGGGGTGTTACAATATGCACATGAGAAAAACATAATTTCAAAGGTAATCATCCATTTTCAATCCATCGAGATGGAAATATTGGGAATTTTGCAACAAATTTTCCTAATAAGTTTGATGATGAAAATGAAGAAAATTATGAAACACCCCAAAAGAAGTATTCATCAAATGAGAAAGGGAGGAGAAGTATTAGGAGAAAGTTCTTTGAAAAAAATAATCTGCTTTGAAGAGAGGATGAATGTTCAGAAGAATCTATGGCCAAAGAGTTGGAGGACTGCAAGGATCATAAAATAGATTCTTTGGTTATAGTAGTTTGAAATTCATTAATAAGAGAGGAAAGTGACAAGGAAGAATCAGAAATCGATATAATTTTTGATCTTATGGATAAATTAAACGATTCCATTAAAGAGGTATATATTTTGAAATCCAAATCAAATAAATCAAACATAGTTGTTTATGATGCCAATCACATTATGCATCGTCACGTAGAAGAGAATTCTGAGATGAATACAGAAATTGAAAAGCTGAGGCTTCAATGCAAAAAATATTAGGAAAGGTGATTTTGTAAAAACTCAAAATCGAAGGACACAAAATTAAAATTTATAGTTTCAATGATAGTGAAAAAGATAAAATCAAATGTATCAAACAAATAGATGTGGATGTTGTCAATCTACAATGAAAAACTGAAGATCAATAAAAAATGCTAATTCTTGGTTCGACATCAGGAAATAAGATCATGTATGAAACATATATGATGATATTTGAGCCGAGTGGTCTATTAGAAGAGAATCAACAATCAATTATGAATGATAAGGCTTGTATGGGGCTTGATCTAAAATAAGAAGTAGTTATGGTTCAAGTTAGACCAAAAGAACCCCCTCCAAGATAGAATATTGGTGTGGGTACATAGCAGAATCATAAGATTGAGAGTACCCAATTTACAAAAAGAGATACATTATTGCCACCTAAGAATGTATCTCACGTAAGATGGTATTATTGTGGTAAGATGGGACACTGTCAAAATTTATGTTCATAGAAAAGAGGTACCAAAAGGAACAAGACCAACAGAGGTGGTTGTATAGAGCTCCAAATTCTAGGGTATCATTTAATGGCCATTGATTTAGGTGTTAAGGAATCAGACATATGACAAGATATTGGACATCAACAATGTAGAATAATGTGATGAGGGTGACTGAATCCTATCATAAGAGGCATCCAAATTTATCTTCAAGAGAGATAAAAATTATAAATTGATTTATAGATCTACAGGTAGAAGCCGGTATATCACATAATGAAGAAGATCAATATTACTATTATATGTCTGATATGAATCCAAATAATTGGGTTAAAAAATAAAAGTTATAATAGGTGGTGGTTGAAAAAATTTCATTAAAACCATCAAATCCCACATGGATATGGATCATTGACAGTGGATGCACATACCACATGATAGAAAATAAGGATCTAGTGAATAGAAGAAGGTACGATAAAGAAGGTATCATAATATTTGGTAATGATGACGGTTTGAAACTTATTGGTTCCAGAAAAACCACGTTTGGAGGAAAAGACATGTGAGGAGAAGATGTATTGGTTGTTGAGGGTCTTAGTCACAACTTACTCAGTGTCAGCAAATTGTGTGACTTTGGGCATGCCATAAGTTTTTCCAAGAAATTATCCAACATCAAAGAAAAGGATGGTGTTGTTGTGTTTCATGGAAAGAGTGTGAATGATAATCTCTTCCTCGTGATTGGAGAAGATGATATGTTCTTTCTCTCCATGGATGAGGAAAGAGAGTAATGGCATATTTGTCTTTGATACAAAATCCAATGTTCCTTGAAAGGTCAGGTGAAATATGATGCAGCTCAAAATCTCCATAGATTAACATGTGATCATACTCATACGTGCGATGTTTGTCAACAAGGGAAGATAATTTGAAAGAAATTTAATCCGGAGGAGAAAAGGATAACAATATTTCTTAAGTGGGTGGATATTGAAGTTTGTGGGACAATTCCGCAAATAGATTTTGATGGGACGAGATATTATGTTATCTTCATTAATGACTATAGAAGAATATAATGGGTATCAATAATCACACAAAAATCTGAAGATTTCAGTTGCATTAAAAGAAATTTACTTGAGTTTGAAAAGGTGATTGGTCAGAAAATATGGATGATTCAAATAGATAATGGAACATATTTCACAAACAGTCAAGTGGAGGATGTTCTCAAGAAACATGGGATAATGAATCAAGTTTCAGCATTAATAACTCCACAATATAATGTATTAGTTGATAGAAGAAATCAAATTGTGAACAACATGGCTAGAACAATGCTCATTGAGAAAGATCTTCCAAATAATTTTTGTAAAGAGCCTGTGATGATAAAAATCTACACATCCAACAGATCCACATTGTGTCCAATAGAAGAGAAGACTCTATATGAACTATGTTGTGGAAAGAAGCCATCATTTAAATACTGTTGATTTTTCTAATATATTTGTTTCATTTTAAATAAGTAGAAGCATTGGATGTTTGAGTCTCATGGAGATGAAAGAATATTTTTGGCTACTCAAATAAAATAAAAGCATATAAATTATTCAATAAGTGGCTAGGAATGATAGTTGAATGTCATGATGTGACTATAGAAGAGAATCAATAAAATATTCATCAAATACATGATCAAACTTTAGAGGATAGTGATGAAGAGATGAGAAGATCAAAATATTCTCTACCACAAGAAGATGATTCAATAGATGACTCAGATGGTGAGAATAAATCAGTGTCTACCCCAAGACCAGTGAGAAGAGCTAAAATCGATAGGCAGAACAGAATTGGTAATCAGGAAAAACCAGTACAGATAAGAAGTATGAAGTCACTACAGTTGTAATGATACTTATCACAAGTGGATCCTAATATATTTGATGAAGCAGGTGTAGATGAGAATTGATTTTGGGAAATTAATGAAGAGCTATATCAAATTGAGAAGAATCAAACATGGGAGATTGTTTCAAGACCACCAGAAAAGAATGTCATAGAGAAAATGAGAGATTTTGCAACAAAATGAATGAAGGTGGTGTTGTCATTTGAAAAACAAAAAATTTCTTGTGAGAAAAGGGTACTCCCAGATAGAGGTTATAGATGGTGAAAAAACATTTTCACCTTTTTTAGTGTTGGAGACAATCATAATATTCTTGGTCCTAGTAGTGAAAATAAATTTTAAGGATTTTCAGATAGATGTAAAGTCAGAATTTATGTATGGAGTTATAGAAGAAGATGTTTACATTGAGAAACTAGATGATTTTATCATCCATAAAGATGAGAAAAAGGTTTGGAGGATGAAGAAGGCATTATATGGCTTGAAGCAAGCACAAAGACCATGGTATTCAAGGGTTGATGAATTTCGAATGATGCTCAGTTTTCTGTATGGTGGCGTTGATTACAATATGTATTTCAACAATGGAAACAATCAAAGGATGATGGTTCTGGTTTATGTCAATGATGTAATCTTTTCTGGATAATATGAAGCACACTGCAAATAGTTTTCTTAATTCAGGAAATGAATGTTTGAAATTTCAATGATTGGTGAGATGGAATTTTTCCTTGTCTTACAAATGATGTATGGAAGGAATGAAATATCTATTTCACAATATAAATTTTCCAAGGATGTTTTGAGATGTTTTGGAATGAATAATTCCAAAGAGACGAAGACTATGGTTGCAACCAGGTTGAAACTATCATGAGATGATGAAGGCAAGCTAGTTAATATCATAGAATACATGCAAATCATTATAAGTCTATTGTATCTAATAGTGAAAAGGCCTGATATTATATTTTCTACATTCCATGTAGTGAGGTTTCCAAACAATCCTAATGAGAGACATATTATTACAGTAAAAATAATTTTTTAGTATATCAAGGGAACATTGGATTATGGCCTAATGTATAATGAAAAATCTTAGCCAGAGTTATTGGGATATACAGAAGAAAATTGGGCCAGCTCCGCAGATGATATGAAATAAACATTAGGGGGTGCCATTTACCATGGAGGGTTATGTATTACTTGGTTAAACAAGAAACAAGATTTCATTTCATATAGGAATCTATAATATGAATATATTGTGACTACTCAAAACTGAATGCATATATTGTGGATGAAGCACCCACTTAAGGATATGGGAATTGAGGCGATATCACCAATCAGAATCCATTGTGATAATTCAAGTGCTATAAATATTAGAAAAAATCTAGTTCATCACTCATGGAAAAATCACATTGAAATAAAATATCATTTTATCAAGGAGATGGTCGATCAAGGGCTATTCATGTTGGAGTATGTTCCTATAGAATTGTAGGTTGCAAACATTATAATAAATTCCTTACAAAAAGAAGCATTTGAAAGGCATCGAATAGCTATGGGAGTCCAGTCGACTTCCCGCACTTGAAAAAGTGTGGATGTTGGACCCCCTCTCCCCAATGTATGATGCGTCTTTCCCTAATATGATGATATGTGTTCTTTACCATATTGCGGATAATATTGAAGTACCCTTCGGGTTCATTGACAAAGGGGGAGAAAGGGTGATTCTTCAAGGGGAGAAAAGACATAGGGATAATTTATTATGTGGATCCGCTAGATAGGGGGAGATGAGGCTAAGTTGAAGCAGGGTATAAGAGCTATAACATAGAGGGAGCGTTAAATTAGACTATTCTAGAAGTGATCGATCAATTATTAGATATCAAGATGACTGAGGCCTGTGATGAAATAAGTTTATTTGTATCAGTGAAAATGTATGGTATCATTAATTGGTGATTAATAATGAAGTGATTCATTGATGAACATTTCATTATACTATTGTTTCTCACACCGAGCATGACTCATGTGGGATTAGAGTATGTGATTATTAAATCCATTATCTTTTTATTAATTTCATTAAGCGAATGATTGTTGAAGATAGAAGGAGCTTTAACAAGACATCTACATGTAAATAATTGTTATTAGAAGAGTTGTCAACAAACCCAAATAGAAATATTGTTGGAAAAAAATCCCGCAAGGTGTCCCCTCAAAATGTTTTGGGTGTAATTGTGTTTATTGACAAAGCCAAATGATTGTGAAAGAGGGTGGTTGGTGTTTTCCAAAGACATGTTTTTAAGTTGGTTATGATTACCAGTGTTTACAAAAATTTTGGGCTTCAAAATTGGGAGTTTGTTGTTGGAAATGTAAGGATTTTTTCATTGGAGTGTAAGATACGAAGAACGTTGAAAAAAATTGGAAAAAGATGAAAACTGTGTACCACAATTTATGGATTTTATACCATGTTCCGGAAACGGTATGAATAGTGGAATGAATAGTATGCTAGAGTGGTTTGTGAAACCAAAAATGGTTCACAGTGGAAGGTGATGAGGTATAAGGATGGCTAGATGTCGACGGAGGAGTCTAACCACATAGGAACAAAGACAGTACGTGTATCTAATTGAAAAAATGGTTCGAAGGTGGCTTGTGGTTCGCTGTTGCAGAAGGATCGGTATGTAGTGAAGGATGGATTAAAGATTTGGTAAATATTAGATTAGTGGATTTTTCAAGTATCTTTTCCTATAAAAGAATCTCTAATTCTAACTATTATAATAGAGATTGAATAACATCAGAGAACAACTTTTTTTATCCTGTATTTCTGTGAAGTACGAAGGATGTTTGCGAGGGGGAATCCCGTGAAAGCTATTGTGTTTTGGGAGGAAGATATTCCACCGAAGGTTTTTGAGGAGAATTGTAATCTAAAAAAGACTTGGTATGTGGAGAAAGAAGGTGTTGTACAGATACAATTAGTGAGGGTAGTATACAAACAAAGAACTATTCATGGACATAGGGTGATTTGCAGAGGCAGTATTGTGGTGAAAGAAGAGTTCACAAACATAAGGGGTTTCACCACGGAGGTTCGCAGGATCAGAACATGGAGGTGGTGTGTGATAGGGAAGGCGAAGGAAGTCTATGTATGAAGGTAGGTTCGTGGAAGTGGTAGTAGTACGTTGAGGAGGGGTTCTACATAACAAACCTGGTACATAGTTTGAAGGAGGATCCGGTGGTTTTCAATTTACATAAGGAGGATTTTGAAAACACCACATCAGTTTGAGAATGTATTTTCAAGTACTGAGAAATACTCGATAAGGTGGACTTTATCTACGAATAGAAAATGGGCTTCAACATATCATCAACCAATATTTGAGAATGCAAAAATTCGTGAAAAAGAGAGGACCTACATGCCCATAAAATGTGTTTGACCTACAAGTTGATAAAAAATGTGTGAATTCCTTTCCAAGAGTAGTGAGCGATTGAAGAGGAAGACAACGACCATTTACAATGAATGTGAGAAAGAGAAAGAGGCCTAGGGAGTGACCCTTGGGAATATAGTGAGCATAACCTAAACATTGAAATGGATGTGAGCCTGGTTATAAAAGATCTTCTAGAACATTGTACATATTATTGGTTGTGAGCCTTAGTGAATTTGGTACATCGGCACATCGCCATTGTATTCTCCTTTGACGTAGGCTAGTGGGGGTGATCCAAGAAAAAATAGTTGTGTCCTATGCATGGTTTCATATCTGGTTATATATTACTATAGGAGGGAGATAGAATTGTGTATTTTCTAACAACGAATCATGATACAAAATGGAGAATGTTTTAATCTTCCAGACACTAATTCATCCCCCCTCTTAGGTTATTCAACCTAGTGGATCTTACAAATAACTAATATAGATACAAAAATTTAGTTTGAGTCTCGGTGTTCTAATTCTTTTTAAACTAAGGGGGAATTTTATGATGTGGCCCCAAAACTAATTCACTAATGGTTTCTGAAAATGTGTTTGATAAATAAGACATTGAATAAAGAAAAAAATCATGTAATGCTAATAATGAGTTTCTTAAGTTCTCTATTTATGAACCCACATTTGACTATTTACCTTTCATTGAGGATGCATGCAATTATTTTCATTTTTTCAGTATAACAACTCATGCACCTCAAAATATGGATGAAGTACATATTCCAAACAAGGCATAAGTTGATATACAACATGCACTAACCATGGAGCAAGGATATTACATGATTCTACCCAACCCACCTAAAGGCCAAGAAAACTATCTCAAAGACTAGGGAGTCAGACATAAGTGGTGGTTCACAAGGTGAAATCCACATCTCCCATCTGATTATTGGTATATACTTGAACACAGGTTGATCCAAACACTTATACCAAATATGATTGTTGGATGGAATCCCATCCTCTCTCCTTATATAACTTTCTATATCTTCATATTTTTATTAAATACGTGGTGTGTAATTATCTTCCACACACTGTGTTCCTCTATTTTTTTCACTATTCATGTGAAAATAAAATATGGTTACACACTCTGTGTACCTTTCTAGATTGTGTTTACTTCTCTCTTTAGTGTAGATTATAATAAAACCCTATATATAAATAAATATTTATTAAGTTAACAAACAGTAATTAAGCCTATGCTAATTCTAGGGACACCAGAGTGTATTTGAGATATAACTATTTCAAATTACACTACACATATCCTTAGTACACGATCCATTATTTTTAATCTTTTGTTCTAATTAAACGGTGTGTGGTATATTTTTAAAATGTGAATAAAACCATTTCAGAAAAAAAACAAATGGTGGGTATGAATTGGCTAATATAGTCATATCCCATGGATCCAAAATACCCTGGTTTGAATGCTTTTATCGAATTAAGTTCCATAATTTTTCACTAAAATAAAACCACATGGTGTGTGTTTTGGTAAACATCATGTGTTATATTTTCATAACAATTTAGATTATTTTAAAAAATATGAAATTAACCAGTTGTGATGTGGGTTGATGTGTAGAGTCAAAACCTAGGTCACAATAGAACAGGGTTCGAAATTGGTTAATCTCCCTACATCATCCCAAGATTCACTAATTAAAAACACATGAGGTTCATTTTTTCATTCATTGTTCATTATGAAAATAATACTTTAACTATTAAAAGTTAATAAAACATGTTTTAATACAACCTATTATCAGGTGGTTGAGAGCATGAATTTGGATCAACCAAGTCTTTGGTTCGAATAGCTCTATGAGCACCAGACTGAGGATTGATGTTCTCTTGAATTTTTTTTAAAAAACCCAGCAAGTATTTATCTAATAAAAAACATGTATATGTTTATTTTTTTGTGTAAATATATTTTTATTTTTCATAAAATAATAATTAATATATATTTTATTAAATTAACCTTATATTAAATATTAATAATTGTTATACTTAAAAGAATAGTTACATGGTGTGTACATCACCAAACACGCCTTGGGGTTCGTCAATAAATGTTGGTGAAACCTACCCGGAGACACCACATGTCGAGCTTCACACCTCTTCCCATGTTCATCTATCATATGCCGCTCTTGTTCCACCTCCTCAATCGTTCATCTTTCATAGATTTAGAGTGAAATATCATCCCCATTTCATTCCATGATCCATACTCACCCTCAGTTTTAGTGATTTACTTGCATTGTAGGTTATCTAAGGGTCAGGTGAAGGGTTCAGTCCAAACATGTAGTATACATGATAAAATGAAGAACAAACACCATATACACTACCTACATGACCACCATTGTCTATGTTTAAAATTTTTAAACACACTATGTGTGAATTGGACACACACCATGTATAGTAGCCTCTATTTGAGATGAGAAGAAACTCTGTCCTAAACACTACACAACCTGTATTATCATGTCACACACATGACATATTTATTCGGCACTCACTCTGTAAACAAACATAGAGAACATGGTCATGTCAGGGCACACATAGACTACTTTCTCAAGATAAAACACATGACGTGTGTCTATTATACATGTTGTTCACTCTCATTTTCACACAAATTATCAACTCGATGTGTGTATCCAAAGCACACGGGTTCACATAACTAGCATATTACCCACCATATACTTTGGGTACATGTGTTGTGTACTTTGATTTTTATGATTTCTCACTTATTTCCATTATTTATTATTTTCTATTTGATTTATTTTCTTCTTTATTTCTTTTTAAGATCATGGTTGATGATGAAAGAGCCAATGGGATGCATCCCATTCCCTCTACTAATGGGGAGTGGCCCACACTCCATCGATTCTTGCTCAGTACGATAGGGGCGCCATCAACAATATATCTCCTGAATCACCTGTAGTTAGCCATAGATATGTTGTCTCATCTCTAATATCCAACCACATACACTACTTAGACCTCTAGTCCAGAAGACATAGTGACCTCTCCTACAGTGATCGAGTGATCCTGAATAGAAACTCCAAATGCTAGCATGTCAACATCGAGTCTGACCAATCCACCATCTCCCACAACCTTGACATCAGAACCATCTACGGCATAATCTAACCCACCGACTTCCATGAAAAATGAACATTATACAATAGTGGCCCATCCTCCACCACAATTAGCACTAATAGCTATCCAACCCCAGCAACACCACTACACGATCTTTGATGAGTGTCGTCACGAGGAAGACTGGCTATGGAGGTTTTCAGGTTAGACGATTCAGTTGAGCATCCACTTCCTCTAGATTAGTGTTTCTTATAGCTTTGGAATCTGGGAGGTTATTGAGGGGATCATTGGGAACACCGTCCTTGTTAACACACTATATGTTAACACTCCCAGATTTTGAGATTTTTTTGGATTGTTTCTGTGACCTTTTAGTCTGAAAGGAACACATACCGAGAGAAACCCAGTGACACAGTGACTTTAATCAGATTCTAGATATGATGATTCAACTTTTACATCAACATGGTAGATTTTGGGTGAGATTTTGGTTTCTATCACTTATATCCACCCACATCATGTTACAAAACTCACTCACACGTAGTTTTTAGGCCTTTTTTCAACATGGGGGAATCTTTCTAGACTCGACCACAAGTATTCTCTTGCCTTCTAGAAAAGAACCCCCAACATTTCCAAGACCCTCTATTTTACCCACCATTGATTCAGTGCCATTATATTCCCCCTCCATGAGGAAATTTGTGTCATTTTTGACTATGATGTAGAGCTACTTACCTGTATCATATTTTATAATTACCCTGACCTCCCTGTATTTGTCACCTCCTATTTTTACCCTTTGATAATAGGGCATCAGGGAAACAGGAGAGGCAGATTCTACGGAACCTGGTTGCCAAAATATCTGGGGGTTTTTTATCCATTTATCCCTCATTATCACATAGGTCCTCCCAAGTGTATGTACTACTTCATGAATATTCTCACAAGGATTGTAGGGAGGTGAGGATAAATTTTTTTCTCATATAGGATGCCATAGAACCACCTATGGTGAGAAATGACCAAATTTTCCACAATGGTGGTGATTCTCCAATGCCCGTCAACCATATGACATTTCTTCTCCACCCCTACCCACTTATTTTTTAGTTTCCCCCTCTTCCACCATTTTAAATTCTTCTAGACCTTCTAAAACAATAGAGTCGAATGTTATAGTTCTATCAAAAGTTTTTGGTCTATTATATTTTACATGAAAACTTGAAACTTCTACTTTTATAGTCAACGGGATACCAACCATTACCACTAATTAGGGGGGGGGGGTTCTTCAAAATTGGTCTTATTAGAACCCAATTTATGACAAAACATGTTTTGTTAAAATCTTTAACCAAAAAATAATTTAGTAATATATATTAAAATTTAATTATTATATAAAATTTTTGTAAATCTGTATTCTAATTTTTAGAAAACACCATTATTTTTAAGTGTTCAATGTGAAGAAAATGTGAGTTCAATATTGTGATATGAATAAAATTATATAAATATATTACATTCAAATTAACCTCCATGGTAACTTATCAATGGTATAATTTTTTTATTTTACATTTTTATACATTCATGAAGATAATAAAAACTTCTATTTTATAAAATAAAAATGTAAATCCAGTTAAATATAAAAAAAATAGTCAACAAAAAAACCAAATACTCTCCACCATGTTTTTTTCCTTGATGGTACAAAAAATAAAAATAGATAAGTACCAAAAGTCTATATATGGAATCATTGTTAACTAATATGAAATTATACTTTCCTTTCATTCCCATTTGAATTTCATCACGTAATATCTTTTGATCAAATTTAAGATTATGTAAATCTAAAATAAAATTACTCTTAAATAACTTTGTTAAAGAATAAATATTACAACATCTTTTTATTTTATTCAGAATACACGAATCATTAATTTTATCATTAAAATAATATTTATTCTATCTAAATAGAGAATGAATATTTTAGGTATAAATTATTTTAGTTTATTTGTTTAGACCTAAGGGTTTATCCTTTCATATAGAACTAGTATTCTTAGTAAAATAAAATGAACTATAGATATCACAAATTTGACTAATACTAATAAATTTATGTGTTATATGTTCGATATATAGAATTTAATTGATAAGAATAGATTAATTTTTTCAATTCATCCATATTTAATAGTTTTATAGTTTTCATTTATTTCTAATGCACAATTAAACTTGTATTATTTTTTGAGTTGATAGAGACTTGATTCATAAATATAACCGGTCTTGAGGATACTAATAGTGTTGACTTGGGATACACATTGATGAAGTGGATGGGAGCTAGGGATCATCTCAACCAATTAGTGTAGAATTATTTCCCTCTCTAGGAATATATTTTATATTTTAGAAATATTTTAGAATCCTTCCCAAATTTCAATGTGGGACTGGTCGCCACTGTGTAAGGGATTTTCTAAAAACCATGTGTCGATTTGAGAATATATATGTACTAAATGTTATTTATCAATAGAACGATATATATATATATATAATAGGTTCTATATATATGGGACTATATATATATATATATTATAATTAAAAAATCCTTCTTTTATAATTTTTTATATTATTGTTTAAATATTCTCAATTGTAAATCTGAAGATCATCATAAACCAAGGATGTTGAAGGTGTAGTAGGGTTGGGATCTGGTATGTGATGAGGGATTATTATATAACTATATAAATGGAATATAACCAACATTTTTAGGTTCTAATTTATTTGAAACATCATAAATTTTATGTTTATCTGACAAAGACCTATTTTGATTAGTTTAATGTTATGTAGGGTGGAATACTAAACGAAATGTGTCTAGAATTTTATAGTTTATACAGTACAAAAGAGGGTCACATCCTAGCTCATACTATATATTGATAACTTATATGAGAGGGGTATGGTGTATCATAGAGAATATGTCCCATTTAGGATATAATATCTCCCAATGAATGTGGCCCACTGAGAATGGATATTCTTATGGGGAATATGGTCCATTGAGTGAAGGGTATATTATTTGAAAATATATTAAATTGAGGAAAGGGTATTCTCACATTTAATATAGAACAATGAGGTTGGATGTTAAATATACATTGTTTGTTTTTAACTTTAGCAATGAATCCTATGTATACAGGTTAAAAGGAATAAAATCCCACACAGTTTAAGTTGCATACTCTAAAGTTCAATGATAGGATCACACCATGTAATTTAATGTCATGAAGAAAGGACATGTTTTTGTATTTTTACATTGTACCACGTAATTTTATGTTTCTCAAAAAATAATGGGAGATGGAGTGGGGAATACACATGAGAATACCATTTAGGTTCATCCTAGTATATAACATAGGTGAAAGTGGGTTTCATGGATTATATCATAACATAATCCCATATAGATATATCCAAATCAAACTAATTGATAACTAGGTAGGGATGTATAACTAAATAAATGTGGAATATGAAAAAATTAGGATATATTTGAGCTTAAAACTAATAGAATACATATTATATAGGTCCCCAACTCATTAATGTTTCATAAGGATAAAACCATCAAAGGGGGATATGTTAGGGATAACAAATAAATAGGGGGATCATATATTCGTGGATAATTGACTTAAATACAGTTGAAAAATCAAAAATTAGCATCACAGATGAGTAGTATGATCTATGGGATGAATCAGTAGTATAATATTGATAGATACCCTCATTATCAAGGGATTATATTTATTTAGCTACTCCATGTGTCCTATCAGCTAGTGATTATTTCCCAAAAAATCAATTTATCAAAGTATTAGATTATTAGCAGGGATAACATTGAAGAGTAAAACCTAATCATGTATCTCAGTTGGATATAGTATGGGAATAGGTAGGTACAGTAAAATGGTAACCCTTGGTGAAGGTGATTCCCATATATATGGCTTGGTATATAATGGTGTCCATATAAGAGTCTTTGGAGAGAGAATACTCACCCATGATAGTAGAGTAAATTTATTCCCTATTTGTGGGTTTGGTAGAAAGGATTCCATAGTAGAAAGCTAGGGAAAATATTTCCTTAGTAAAAGTCTAGGGGGATGAGTTTCCCTAGTAAAGGTTATAGAGAAGTGTATCCCAGGTAGAGAAATTTGGGAAAATTTTCACTCTCTTGGAAATATCACAAAGTAAATTGGGGAATTATAGTCTATATACTACAAACCTAGGGTGAGATGGCTGATTGAGACCCCAGTATAGTTTTTCCAGGATGGAGTTTTTCCCTTGTCCATATGAATCACAGAAAATGTGGTCTCTCATGATGTTTTAATGTGTTAATGTCTTAATAATATTCAATTACAATTAATTCATAATAATTGCACTGGGTTTTGAAACAATTAGTCATAAAAAGGGAGATGAAAGACCTAGAAGGGATGTTCTGGGAGACCTAAAATTGCAGAGTTTATTTAAGGATTCACATTCTGAAAATTTCCTGAAATTCGTCTCAAGTGGTATCGTTGGGGGAATAGAAAAGAAATCATGGGGAGTAAGGGGCATCATATTTGAGTGCAGAATACTATTTTGAAAATCAATGGGTCATAGAATATAGTAACGGATATGAGTTTTGTGCTAAGAGACAAGGTAATGTATATAGAGGGGCTAGGGTGAAGTTAACTTATAGCAATATAGGTATATAATATAAAAATGACATTGTTGTGGTGAGAGAGTCAGGTTCCACTCACCACCCTTTAGATAAAAGAATTTAATTTTGACAAAAAGTTTCACACATCACAAAATGGGGCTATACCAACTCCCACCATCATATTTTTATTTTATTAGCATGAACAGAATCATATTTTGATGTCAAAATAAATTTCTAAGGAAAATTGATTAAAAATAGAGTGTTTTCACTCATCTTCGAAAAGGTTACAAAACACACGTGATGGTGTCTTCATGATTCTTATATGTAGATGGGTTCCCCGAATGACTATTTCCTTATAATAGCAGAGGAATAAGTCACCTATATGAACTTTTGAGACATGATAAAATCCTACAATTGCATGATTTCTTTTCAAGGTTCACACGATACTTTCCAGTTAACTCCAGCCATTGCATGGATGTTCTAAGAAAATCCTGGTGGAGTAAAAAAATCCCCTAGAAAAGAACACATGGGTTACTGGTTCTTAATGAAGAGACCCGAGTGACTATTCCTAAGTAAAGAAACCTAGAATAATCTACCTAGTTTTAATTTTTTCATTGTTAATTTTTTCCAAATTTCATTTATGTTGGGATTATATCACTATAGTATTTTATATGTTTTCCATTTATCTAACCAAGATAAATTCATTTAATTAACTATTATAGGAATAACACATACATTGAATTCTATTATGTATGCTTATTTTATTTCTCACATTAACTAGATTAGAAGATACATTAAACCAAGATATTCCACATAGTTAAAGTCACATGTGCTAGCCCTTACAAGGACCCTTTTGAAAAATGGCCCAAAACACTCACTATCCAAATTCCTCTCCCAATATGTCTATAAAATCTGGATGGATGTCAACATCATGAGTCTAGATGACAACTTGTCCAACTCATGTTTCTCTTATTACACAAATCAATAAAGATTCAATATCTCCTCAAAGGGTGCATATATGAATGAAGGGGAGACCAACAAAGCATGAATGTTGCATCAATAAAATACTATCTCAGAAAATATTTCACACACATATGAGTCTCAATCACATTGATTCATTTCTATCATCCATTAACGAACCAATGAACATTTTCATGTATAGAATGAATATTGGTTATTATACCATGGAGTTCGTTTCAATCCTATATGACTATGGGTGTATTTGGTTCATTTTATATGTAAAATATTTGAGGACCAATTGAAGTCCATGTAAATATATTATGATATATATATAATAAAAATATGTATACTAAAAATATAACTTGATCCTTGATTTGTTGAGATATTGGAGCATAAAAATGAACACATTCCACCAAAATAATGTAAAGAGGGAAAAAATATATGGGATTTCTATAACGTCTATAGGGAAGAATCTTTCCATCTATGTAAGATCAATATCTCCATAAATGGATGTGTGGAAAGATATTAGGTTAACTCACTCACTATCTTAATTACTAATTATGGATGTAAAAATTTCCAAGGGTAAGGAACTGCATATATGGACCAAAATCATCTTTAAGAGAGAAATGAAGGTATTAATTATGACCTACTGAATGGGGAACCTGTAAATGCATGATTGGATGTTACTTGATATATAATAGAGGAATATTTGGAACATACTAGTTAGATTTGAAGGGAATTCAATACGAGGAATTATGAAACGACATTAATCTAATGATAGCTCCTCAAACTCACCAAGATGGGTTTCTCATTATGTGGTTGTGTGAAAATATGTTGTTAATCCATGACACCAAGAAATGTGTTAGGAAAATTACATATTTAAAGGTGAAAAAGATATAATAATAGAGACTTATTGGTCTTGTACTACCTGTGATGGTGATGATCAATCAACAATTACAACATATTTATAAAGGGGAATCCCCTTTTCATATTCGTGGGCAATTTTAAGTACTATAGGGACATATTGATGAATAATTTCATTTGTACATTATATATGGATATTTCCATATTCCATGGTTCATATTTGGTTTATTTATCAATGTTGTATCTAGAATATCGACTCTATAGTTAAAATATGATTGAACCACGAATATTTTGAGTTTAAACGTAGACTTAACCTTCTTTCTATATCATGTTAATACAATATATATGATTATCACGGTGGATAGGAAGCATGATCATACATATCTAATATGAAAGAATGTGTCCTATTGTGAATGGTTGATTATGATATCATCTATGAGGCCTAGGAACTTGACCAATTCACATGTCAATTTTTATATCTACAATATCCAACAATAGATCTACTAAGAGATATCAAGAAAAATCCACATCCCTAAGTGGAGTGATTGATATGGGTTATAATATCCTAAAATATTACATAATACATGATTAAACATACTCTCCCAAACATATTAGTTTTAAAAAATATGGTATATCCCCACTTCTGAATGGCATTTTATTCTCATGTAATGATATTGAGCATCATTCCATAGGTGAATTTATTTTTTACCACAAGAATATGGAAAATTAGATACAAGAAAGTTTTATAAAATATGGGTAAATGATGAAGCTTACTAATCACTAGAATAACACTGACCTATAACTACCTTGTAACCCAAAATTGAAAATCCAATTTGTCATGAAACCATTTCAAGATGGTCTAGATGACGATAGCCTGGTGATCCCCCTATAGAAGAAGAGAGTCTTAGGAAACAATTGAAATCAATGGATCCTGAGTCAACTCCAGGATCCAAAGGAGAGTTGTATAATGCATATTAAAATAACATATATCGTTAGGAATCTCACTTTTAGGAAAAATATCCCTTGGCTCCAAACCTCATAAGAACATTTTCTTCCCTTCAAGGGGTTTCCCATCCCCCTGAACAAAATTATATAATGGCGCTCTAGGACCTTAACAATGAGAGGAATACTATATAAGTGAAAAAATTTATTAAAGATATGAAGATTATAATATTTGTGATTTCTATCAATGTCACCATTATAAAATGTGTTATAGACAAAAAAACATTATGGCACCGTAGAAGGGATGATAAACCAATCCATTAATAGTGAGTTGGATAACCTCATAAATTTTGAAAATGTATTTCAATGATCCCACTTTTATAATATAATATTTATATTTCATGATTCTTATAGTTATTTATACTTTCACCCATTTTTATTGAGCATGGGTTGTATTTGAACTCATGGGATATCTCATGTACATTGTGTGTGGCACCCCAATAGGTGTTGTGTGATTGACTACACTCGAAGTAAAGGAATAGTCGTCTAACCAAAGGGTGATACAAGAAGTGGATGGCCTAAATCCACTATACCATTTCCTAACTCTAGGACTCTGTGACCTAAATACATGGTTGTATACCACTTCATCCATGGTCAGATGTTGGAAGAAATTGTTTATATTAGTCGTGCATGTAGTAACTAGTGAAAATTTAAATTCTCGATACCCCTTTACCTACTCATTAAGGAACTAATTACATACGTAATCATGTTATATGGTGTAGAATATTTGAGAGGATCACATTTGATATAAACCTAAATGGTTAAAAATGTGTTTTAGGATGTTCTATCATTCTCCACTATTGGAGGAGATGTTCTAATGATGAAAAAGCGCATTGAAAACAATTTCTCTAATCGCCAGTACTATATGAGGAGAAGATAGTCCTTGTATTATAACTGAGGGAGAAAATCACATTAAATATCATCATTTTGGTTTTCTATTTAATAATATTTCTCAAAAATATGATGAATATTAAACCATGGTGAATGAAATACAATATTCTATAGGTGTCCCCACCTTTGTAGCGATGTTCAGACTGTTCAACAAGGAGGTCAATAGGAATCCAAATTGATTTCTTATTAAATTATTTCTCTATATGACATGGTGTTTTAAAAAAATTAGATCTTATAACCATTTCCATATAAAATATATGTAGTTTGATCCACCAATATAACATTTTAACCATCTATCATATTCATGTATTAAATCGATATCTAAATAACTAGCAAGTGTGGACCTATTTAACCCACCCAATGTTGTCCATGAATGTTCCCCCAAATGTTTTCTTCACCTAGGCATCCCAAACAAAAAAAATTATGAGAAAACCGGGTCAAAAGGGTGTTAGTATCCACTATATGATGAAGCAATGGTAGGATATTAGAATGATCTCATAGTGATGACTAACAAGACATGCTTGATGATTAATGTTCTCCATAAAACAAGTGTGGAATTTCGTTCAAGAGCAGATGATTATATGGATCATCTAGTGGAAGTGAAACTAGTTTTATAATATAGTTATCTAGTAAAAATTAGTGATTATCCACAACTCCTTCATTTGACTATGGTATTGACCATTTAATATATTCTCCTCACATTTTATCTGCAACACTACCACCCCAAAAGGAGGAGTAGGATTAGTGGAAAACCATTCTGTTATCTCAATTTATAGAGTACCCAAAAATTGAGATTGGTTCAGGACCCATAAGATCATAATGTGATATATTGATAAAGCCTCTTAGTGAGCTGGATTTATGATATATTTTGGTATCTAGAGGTGAATCTGACTTATACTAAAAAAGGAATGATGTTTAACTTATTTTTAAAAAAAATATGGAAGGGAAAATGGAAATGAATTTAAAAACCCACATAGAAGTCTTATATATAAAACTACATTGACTTCTCCATTCGTTTACAACCTGGGGATAGTGTGTGTTCAATAATCTATCTATTCATGTTGCCATGAAAGAGATCATCCATGAATGGGATTTGGAAAACATTTCAAAAGCTTATCTCTAAAGTATGGAAAACACAATTATTACATAGAGTTTATTAAATTCTATTATTTAGTAATCTTCTCAACATGATAATCTAATTGTAAAATGAAATAACGAAGTAGAAAAATGAATGGCCTTTGTGGACCGACTTCACAAAGAGCTGGAGAAACTTTGTTTGCAGTTGGTAAATATCAATAAAATGTTACAGGAATAAATATATTTGATCAAGGATACCAAAAATATTATAATTGATTCAACTATAATGGAATAAATGTTTTGAATTGATGAAAAGAACAAAGGTTTGACAATATCTGAAAAATCATAAGCTATCAATGATTGGGAGAATGAAATAACCCAACTTTGAGAGTATGTTGAGCAAGCCTTGTGGTAGTATTATTCACATTCTTCCTTTGTGTAAAATATATATATAGAGACTCTAAATTGGGGTTTATATTCCCATTTTAAATAAATTAATGATAATATTTCTTTTCGGATATTATTATTTTTGATATTCTATAATATCATGACAAAAAAAATACAAGATAATTTAATGAAATAATATAGTGTAATATCATAAATAGTCATTTCCATTTTAAAAATGAATAGGGAATGGACCAAGTAAAAATAATCTCCAAATTTAATTATCAACAATGAAATATGTATCAACCTATTATCTCATTATCATGATCCCTTGAATGAATTTAAACAAGCTAATTGTAGTGTCATATATACTATCACTATAAGATTCAGTGATTTTTTGAGATAAAGGGCTATGGAATTTGGATTCCTTATATATGTGAACACATTGAATAATATTGGTATGATGAATATAGTTGAATATTCACCACCACTATAACCTAAGGATATCTCAGACAAATCTGAGATATGGTTTCCTCATGGATGTATCCCCTTGAATGGGAATAGGTAGGATGAATATAGTGTAAAATCTACCATCATCATATAAATTGATCGATCAATTTAGATATGGGAGAGGAGGTACTCAACAGTGCAAAGATCCTAAAGCGTGATTTTGAAATGGGGATTCTAAAGATAAAAAGGGAAAAAACCCTAAAATAACACCATCATGCAATTTCAATATATTATTTGAACCAATATATTCGATTAATAATAGGGTTGTTGTAATTTTTAATATGCTAAGGGACCTACCAATAATTTGTTAAAATTTTATGGGGATATATGGTGGATCCAAAATGTTTTAAATTTTTACATTTTATCACAATTTTTTTGAATCCTTGGATGGGGGAGGGTTATTGAGTTGGAACTTTACTTTTGATGAGGTCACCCACGGAAGGTATTCAACATGAAAAGTTTTGTTATTTTTTTCCAGTCTCTCAATTTTGATTTGGTGATGAAAGAATCATTCTTAGAATGGGGAGAATCAGATTTTTCTCCAGTCACCTTTTTCATTTTTTATCCTATATTATATTGTGTCTCTTTCTTTGGGTAGTTTAAAGTCATTCATGTTGGATCAAGGAAGTTGGAGTTTAATATTGAATAACTTCAATTACAATATGAGGAAATATGCACACATACATGAGAAAAAACCCATCATGAATGAAAATCACAATCTCATGAATGAAGATGTCCATGGGAACATATGAAAGATGTTTTGGGTCCTAACAGTTAAGCCATATGTCATATTGTTTAGGGCCACATGATGATGTCCAATAAAGTATAAATTATAGAATTTCATTTTAATAAATTGAAAATTTGTAAGATTCATGATTTTTTAACATTTAGGTTGCTATAATCCACTTTAATATTTGGGTTATAGATTTTGTATATCAATACTAAAGATATTTGGATCGGGAAATGATAATATTAAATAATTATGTTGAGGGAGACTACTTACCAATGATTGAATGGTAGTTTAAAATATGATATTTTTAGGGTGTATGATGATGATACTTCCTTCTCTATAAAAAAACATCTTTATGGTTGTGATGACTGATTATTGTTTTATTAAATTTCTAACAAAAAACTCCCCTTAAATTTGAATGAAATCATTAATTATATCCATAAAGGCTTTGAAAATATTATAACAACAAAAAATTAAATAGACATATGGAAAAAATGACATTCCATAAGGGTTACCATGCTTTAAATGTTTTTCTACAATGTATTGAAAACATTTTCGGGGTGATGATATTTAACAAGAAGACATTTGAAAATGCATGAATGAGTTGGAGTAAATGATGTACTCTTAATTTTGACCTGAACAGTGGGTCCAATGAGTTTGGATTTACTTTCCTTATGGACATACAGTGGGAATCACATGAGTTTTGAGTTTTTTATAATATTCTATAATCTATTACATAATTTATTAATTGAAGGATCAGGTAATGGACACTTGAAATTTTCTCAGGCCTCTCATGATGTGTTATCATTTTGATGTGACTTTCTGTCTCTTCAATTTTTAGATTGAAGGGTTATAAAATGTATTTCATCAATGTTTAGAGAATATGGTTAAACAAAATTGACCAAATTTTTTAAAAGTTCAGGGTCATAAATATTTGTCCAAAATTTGGGATAGTCTATCTAGTTAGTGTAAATAATACCCGACATAAATGAAGAGAGATCAGTACTAGCATGGATTTCCTTATAGAGAGGTGTGAAAAGTTTAATGATATTGTGATTGGACCAAAAGAAGTTATCACCAATATATAAAGGGAATGATGAATCCATAATGAGAACATAGATCTTAATTCTACTATAGGACATCTAATATAGGGATTCATGTATTTCAAGGTTATGGTGCTAAGACTATTGTGATTGGTGGTGTTATTTGAAAACCATGATAGGGATCGTGCACTAAGAGAACCCATCATATTTTGAGTTGGTAATTAAAATTATGTAATTCAAGACCTAATGTATTTAAATTAGTATGTGGTTATATGGGATAGGAGTTCTGAGGATAAACACATTATAATATTGAATAGTTTAGGTCCTTGATGATGTTGTCAGGGTGTACAAAGATTGTTTGACATTATCCTCTAAAAAATAGACATCAAGACAGAAGTCTTCAATATAGTGGTGTAAATATCATTTACAAATAGAGATGTATACTAGTTTTGAATACACATGTTTTTGAGATCCATTAAAGGTATATGGAAACTGAAAGAGTCAGGGGAAAAACTACAGTATATGGAAAATGGATATTCAAAGGTTGATGGAATGTTACATAATCATACTGACCAAATATATGATGTTATAATACTTTAAAAAAGAGTAGATATAGATGATTATTTATATCGTTTTTCTAAAATATATGGTTCAAATATCATTACATATCATGGGAAAATAGGAATCAAGGCACATATAATTCTGATACGGGTCATTTTTCTATTATGGTTAAAAATATAAACTAAAATATGCTCATTGTCTATACAAAGGTTTGAGTTCTATCACAGGGTCTCTAAAAACATCTAGCTAATGTGTAGTGTAAAATTGATGGCTATGATCAGTTATAGGATGTTATAAAAAACCTATCAGTAATGAGTAAAAACCAAGGAACCATATGTAATTCGAAGACGGGGTCTAAAATATACATTCAAAAAATCACTATGTATCTTATTATAATAGGAAGAAATCCAAATATATTTATTAATATTAATTCACTAGGGAGATCCTTCTCACACAAAAGATAATGGAATTCCTTTTATATATACTTCCATGCGATGATGGCTTGGAGAATATCTCTTTCATGGATCTAGATTTTTTTATATATTATGTCTCTCTTTTATAATAGATTATATGTCATGAAATTTAATATCACTTGATAAGGAAAACGTGTTTGGTAGTTTAAATTCACTTGATGAAGTATTCTATTATGCGTAAATGTAATCCATGTATAAAATGAATAATTTATTCATCTTAATACCAGGATGATGTGAATAAACCATCCTAAATAAAGGGATTAATATCCAGGATGATCAAAGGGTTGAAGTTGATTGGGTATATGAGTTGGCCCAATATTGGAGATCCATGCACCACTATATATCCTATAATAAATAGAAATTAATCCCCACATTATTCTTTTTAGATGCTTATATATAGATAAACCTTTGGTTCAAGTAATAGGTATCAGGGTCCTTCTCATATGATCGAACATAGAAATGATAAAATACTATTTATATTGAAATTTTGTACCCGAGTACTACTCAAATGTTTCTAGAGCATAGTGGGATACATGGCCTCAAGTGCATCCCTTCAAATTATAGAGGATTGTGACTATTAGTGAGGTCAAGGGTTTATCTGTGGGGTGACTATTCCCCCATTACTAGAGTGGAACATTATGGATATGGAATAAGAAAAATAGAAGATGTAGTATACCAATGAATAATTAGTGGAATTATAGGTAAATAACCAAGAAATTGATATCAATACTCAAAAGAGGTAAACTGCATCATATAAAAAATAATGATGATGTAATCCAGGTATCTAATAAGTAAACAAACAAGGATAAAAATAGAAAGAAATATTACTTTACAAAAAAGTACAACAATTGATAATTATATCCTAGTATCCCGACCTCCGGGCCAGCCAACATCCGCCATGATCCACCACAAGTCTTTCTAGAAGTAACACATCTATGAGAGAACGATTCCATATAACTATACCAGAATGCATACAGTCTGAATGTGTTCCATCAGCAGACTAGATATGGTGTTGTATAAATCTGAGTAGGCCACCAGTAATAACATATATAATTATGAAGTCCGTGTATAATCATAACTATAAATGGATTGAGTTTAGTTTCTATAATTAAAATGACATAACTAATTTTTTACCTATTTCATTCATTTTATAGATTATTAAAACACATTTATTTTTGGATATTCCTTCTTTTATGAGTAAAATAATTTAATTCCACTTTCGTGGTGATTTTTAGGTGTTTTCAATCAATTTCACAATTCTGGAGTGATCAAATTAAAATATAATACATACATTGTGTTTACATTATAAACACACATCATTTACTATTTCCTATGCATAGCATGACCAGCCCAGGTACCCGCCGAAGTAGCTGAACAAATTTCCATATGTTGTGTACTCTTAGATCACATTCCATGTGTAACACACCGAGTTTTTATGAATTATTATTATTTAAAATAAATTAAATTTATATAACGTCTTTCACTGCACACTACACCAAGAGAAAACTTTTGTTATGTTCCAAATAATTTTATGCTTGTTCTATATGCATGACGACTTAGCTTGCAATACATGCATCATTGAGTTTCAATTAAAGAGAATTTTATTTTTTTAAATAAGATAGTTATAAAATAGTCATCTAAATTATTAATAATACTATTAATAACCAATAGTTTTAATATTATTATTTATGGTTTCATGTAGATTAAATATATGAATAATGAAATATATAATTTTCAAAAAAGTCAAGATGTTATGGTAAAAATTCTATTTTATCAAAAGAAATGATTTTGATGTCCTTTTGTGAACAATAATAAAAATTAATTCTTTAAACTTTTATAAATTTATTAGATATTAAAAACGTATTTATTTAAATACTGAATGTATATATTATCTTTGGGTGAAAAATACTGAATTTTAATTGAAAACTATGTTTTATTCTAATTTATTTATATAGTTAAATAATTTTATAAATTTATTTTAATGTGTAATAAGATAAAAATTACATCAATTAATCCAATTTTGGCCATTGGAACCAGTTTCACATTGAAATTATATATAAAATAGTTAAAATATTTGATTTTTTATACTTAAAATCTAGTTTTCTGGCAATGTCGATATGATTAATATAAAATTAATTCTATCCACTTATATAAATTGAATTTTGAAAAATAGATATATTTATTTGGAATCAACATGAATTTTTTTTTCTAATATGATCAAATTATATTTTTTACCTAAATGATTAGTGAAAATATTACAAATTAATTATATCTATTAAGGTTATAAAACCATACATAATTATTAAATTTAATATAGAATGTATATAAATGTCCCAAAACGTATCCAAAACCCATTTTATGGGCCTAGCTCAACCTTAACCACCTTAGTCTAGATTATTATTACTTCGTGGGATATTATTAAATGAATGTGACCAATATAATATGTTCATTAGTGGGAATGAAAAAAAGGATCATTCCTTACATTTAACATTTATAAGTCCTTGAGATATAGAAACAAGACCACATTAGTTTTGTTTTTAAAATCATTTTAAAAGTTAAATGAATTTTTCATCATTTTAATCAATATTAAATTTCATGTGAGGAATTATTTAGATTAACTACATAAGGAATTCCAAATATGGTAATTATTATATTAATATGTAACTAATAAAGATGTTACTAAAAATATTAAAAGTTAAGTAAATTTATTGAATTTTTATTTTTTTTAGATAAATATTTCATGTTATAGAGGTGTGAACATAATACATTAAAATTTAATATTTTTCATGGTATTATTATATTTAAATTAAGTAAATAATGTCACAACTTACAGTACGATTAGTTTATAATAAATGATATTTTTTAAAATATTTAAAATTTACTAAAACACTTTTATTCTACCAAATGATTTGAAAAATTCATTAAATGTCAAATATGGTCCATTAATTGACTATTTTATCATTTATAATGATAATATTTACCTTAAAATATAAAAATAATTGTGATCATGGTTTGGGTTAAAGCGATGCGTTTGTGCATTACAAGAACAGATTTTGAAATTAATTTTCAAAACACATTGGATTTATATTCATAAATTAGATAACATATTTAGTATTATGTGGGTCTATAATTTCTAAAAAATCTCACCTTATGTTATTCTTAATGGTTAAATGACTCAGGTTATAAAACTAGTTATCTTAATTAAAACTAAAATAATAAAAGTGGGGAAAAATTTAAGTTAAAAAAATTATAATAATGTTTATCATTATGTGGTGGTAATATTTATCCACCTTAAATAACTTTTACTCCAATATTTCTCAATTTTTGAAGCACATTAGGTAATGGTGACCTCCCAATAGTGTTTACCTTTGGGTATTTACAAGAATAAAAATCATTTTCCTCTATAAAAAGGAATTCACTCTTCCCCTTACTCATACAAATCAAGACATTTTGTCCCATAATAAATTTAAAAAAATAATCTCCCACCATATCTTCTCTCAAACTACAGTCCACAATTTTGGAATAAAGAAAACCAAGTTCATGATTTGGTGCAAACCCAAAAGAACTACCCAAAGAAGAGGTAACATCCTCCCACAAGCTCTATTAATTTATTTTCATTATATTCCCCTCAATTATTAATATTAAACATTATATAGTAACCTCACTATCATCAATATTATGATATTATGTTATTTTAATTATTTTATCTACACTGTCACACACTTCAATCAAATCCGAAATGAACTTACAATTCATGTGTATGGAAGACTATCATCTTGCGAAACGATGTCCATGATTTTTTAATTCCACCTCTCATGGTTGTGAATTATGATGGAAATAATGTTTTCAAAATATATATATTATATTTATGATTTTTTATTCTTATTTAGATATTTAATAAAACTTATCTTAATTCGTTACATTTTATGTCAATATGATAACATCGTTTGTGGACGTGTGGACTACTGCCTCCTCAAAGTGATGTGATTCATTCAAAATTTACAAGGAATGTATAAAATATGATTTTAGTATAATTATATGATATAAATAGAATAACAATTCTTCTAAAATGAATATATTCATATGTGTATATTTAATTTACTTATTTCTTTCAATGTGTCAATAAAATTGAAACGACATTCTTGCATACATACGACCTACAATTTCCATGAATGGTGTATTCCTTTTCATATTTCAATATTATATAGATAAGTATATATATATATAATGAATATATATGACACTTAAATACTGTTTTCCATTTTGGAAATAATTAAATAAATATTTAAGAGGATCAAGAATAACAAGTCCAATAATATATGAAAAACAAAGTAATTATTACTGGAAACGAAACTATGACATGAAAATTTTAATAAAAGGGAAATATAAAGTCATAATAAAATAATATATGGTATTATCTATGTGAATAAGGATATAGGCTTTATTTATAATAAAAATATAATTTTTATAAATGATATTTAACCTGTATAAAGAATTTCAAGACTTAGGGTAACGATTATATTATCTCAATTTTATTTCCCTATCATAGATATTATATTCACCAATTATTATTTTTGTCGTGTATATATAATTTATTATAATATATTAAACAAATTATTTTATTTATTTAATGGTATTAAATTTTTCAAATAATGTTATTATTTTATTGGATTTATGGTTCAAGTCTTGCTGAATAGGTAAAATAATTTTTTCTGAGTTTTCCTTATTTTGGACAAATGTTATGTTATGAACCTATAGTCAATTATGAGGTTTATATAATCCACATTGTTTTGTTATATAATTAATATAATTATTTTCAAGATATTATATTATTTATGTAATGTTATTATATCATGCAGATTAATATTAAATTGTTTCAAAGTGGATAGGAATCAATGAAATGTTTAAAGATTATTTCCCTCACGAATTTCCTTAAATTGTCAATGAAATATATTTTCCATATAAGATGAAATAATTTGATTTAATTTTTAATTACTAGCTTTACGATTCAAGGGTAAAATTATAATTATATCTATAAATGGATTATTAAATTGATGAAATGTTTGTTATAATACCAGTTTTCTCCCACAGGTTATACCATTATAAAATGTCTGTGAAACCCACTTTCTTTCATCGGTTGTTCTATGAAGAAATTATTTTGAATCATGTTACACTTATTTTGGTTATAATAGGATGATGTTTTTATAATTTATTTTTTATTTCATTGTTTATGATATGATATTGATGAAACCCATTTCGTTTTAAGGGTTATGATATGATGAATGTTTTATTATTTTGTGGCACTTGGATGTATGATTTTATTATGTGAGAGGTGGGAACTATATATCAAAAAAATTAATTGCGTAAATATTTATGTCTCATAATTATATCTACGATGGAAGAAGGAGTAAACACAATTTAATAATAAAAATATAGAAAAAGGAGTTAACTTAGTTTCATTATAGAGTGCTGAAACAAGTAGTGAACACAAATAAGTAATATAAGGCTAGAACAAGAAGTGAACCCAGTTATATAAAATAGAGTTGGAACATGCATTGAACTTGGTTCTGTAATATTGGGCTAGAATGGGTAGTGAAACATGTTTAGTAATATAGGTCTAGAATGGGAGGTGATCCCAGATCAGCAAAATAGGGATGGAATGAGGAGTTAACGCGATTTAGTAATTGACATTTTCCACTAAGATGGCCTTGGTAGTAAGCCTTGACTACAATAGAAATAAATTTTTACGTTTAAGTATCTAACAAAAATTCCATGTCTTATTCTTATTTTTGGATCCCTGGGATTATAAACTTGATTCTCTTATAATTTATGTCATCTGAACTACTAATCATTATGCCATGACTCATGATTATGTTCTTTGATATGTATGTTATGATCTTAAAATTCTATTCTCCTGTTCTCATACACTTATTTAATGTGATTCTTATGGATATCTTTTATTTATGCATAATTAGTGTCTAAGATCACCCTTTCTTATGTTTCATTTCCCAAGTATATGAAGAAATGTCTAAGTGAGAGTATAAAATGGGGAATATCATTATAGAAGATATTGATGATCATTCGCCAAATTAAAAATACATGTTACCAGTTTCCAAAGACAATAAACTATTATGTTCTATGGGAATTTAATTTTCAAATGTGCTTATTATTAAAAAAATATTATGTAACATCCATGTATGGTAAGTCTGGGACACTATATTTGGTACTAATAGAAAGGTTTAGTCAACCATCAGAAACTAGGATGGGTAAGATTTTGTGAGATCCACATGGGTATTTATATGGATATGTCTATGGATATATATAAGTATATTCCTATGGTTTAATCAATTAAAAAGTATGTTTCTTGATTTAGGAATCCTATAAGTTATTTTTCATGATTATGAAGGCTTCATCTATGATAAGTGTTTCTCTGTAACACCTCAAGAAATTATGAGTCAGATTATTTTTAATTGCTTTGATGTATTGTATTTTACGTAACACCAATATTAGCTTGCGCAATAAAAACACTTAATTAGCTTGTAAAATACAGAAAACTATTCTAGTCTTGCGTTACACGTAATAGCGACCTTCCTTGATAGTTTGTGTTATACGAAATACAAATTTTCACTAAAAATTTCATATTATTAAAATATTATTATTTAATGGGATATAAAATATCTATTAAAAACAGTATTAAACACGTGTTTAATTTTATATAACATTATAATTAATATTATTTATTTTCTAGACACGATATAAGAAAAAATCAAAATATTCGGATAAAAGAAGATTTTTTTCCAAAAAATATAGTTTTGTCATCTTTTGATGGCACCCCCATTTTAAATATAGTTTTTCAAACTTTTATATATTATATTTGAAAAAATAAGCTTCTTATTTTAGTATATAATATAAATTTTTTGTTTTTTTAAATTTTTCAAATTTTTTGATAAGTATCCTGTTTTTTAAAAATATTGAAAATACAGTTTTTTTTGTATTTTAAATTCATTAAATAGTGAAATTATATTTTATATTATCTTTAAATTCTAATTAATTCATTTTTATCCAATTATGCTTTATTAAAAAGATTTTATACATGAATTTACGCTAAAATCGGTTTCCATTTAAAAAGGAGCATTTTTTCCACAAACGGTTTTTCGTGACATTTTAATGGTTTTATTTTAAATTTAATTCAGAAAATTCTGTGAGCTGAATTGTGAAAAATGGATGTAAAATTTGGAGTTAGGAGGTAAAAACTTGTTCATTAAGTCACTTTTAGATTTTACCAATACGAATAATAACCATGGCAAATTTTATTACCACGATAATGCGTCAAATAAGTAATTCAGGCTAAAAAAATTATAATGACTTTAAAATGACCAAAAAAATGGAAAAATTTATTTAATGAAAAAAATTAAACCCTTATCACCTAAGGATATAACTTATGTCATTTTATGGAAACTTTTCCATTAAAATTACTTAAATAATTTTTATTTCAAAGAAAGACATGAAGTTTCATTTTCTTTGCCGTTATTTTCTTTTATTTGTTCACATATGAAAAAATGGGTTATACCAACAAATCTAAATTGTAAATTTTAAAATAATAAACAAATTTTTATAATTTAAATTTACTTTTTATGTTTTAGGGACATTATGGGATATTATGGTTTTTAAAATATTTTATTTACTGAAAAAGTTAAAGATTTCACATTCATGTTTTAAATATTATATCATTTTAAAAATATTGTTATACAGAAGCTAATTTAGAATATAAATACTTATTTGAAGGATAAATTTTTTATATTTATCATGGTAATTTACTTTTATTTTTAGAAAATAAATAATTTCCTTAATTTTTATATAGGGATGATGTAGAAAATATTTAATTGATGAAAAATAAATAAGCTAAATTTTATTAATTCATAATAACCATTAAAAGGCCAAAACACATTAGAAAAATTTATATTTCGAGCATATATCTACCATAATAATACAATGTTATAATTATTGACAATTTAGAACCATAGTTAGTTGATTATAACATTTATATTATTTTATTTAAATAATTTTAAAATTGTAACATTCATACTTTAAAAGTATAAATTTTTTCCTATTGGATTTTAAAAAAGATAAATTATACTACATATATTATTCTAAAATATAGTAAATTTATAGTAATAATTTTATAAATTTTAATATTTTTTCTCGAATAAGTATATTAAATAATTAAAAAATAGTGAGGTTTTAATTATTTTATTAAAAGAAATATCAAAGAAATATTATTAAAAATATTAATGTAATTAAAATTTGGGATAATTAATTTGTTCAATGAATTTTATAGATTTAATTTACCCATTAAAGATATAAGAAAATATAATTTTCTTGGATAAAACCATATATTGATATTTTTAAATTCCATGAATTGAATTGTGTCAAAATTGAAACAATTGATATTTTGACAATACAATGTTTTATAAAATGATTTAAAAATAATAAAACAATTTTAAAAAATTATAGAATAATATTTGAATGGTATAAAATGTTATAAATTATCCTTTTCGGGTATACTTTAAATGAAATAATTAAATATTTTACCATGTTAATATTGAAACACTTGTTAACCTAATTAAAATTAAATAGAATAAATAATTATTAATTAAACTGATAATTTTTAAATTGACATAAATAATTGTCTAAATTATATTGGATTATGTTATTTCAAACATATCATATCTTATCTTCTAATATATAACATTTTGGAGGTATTTGTATGGATTCTCAAGTTATTATTAATTAATTGTTTCAGAAGTTCCAAAGTTGTCCCTTACCCCAATTATAAAAGAGAACCACCTCCCTCACCACTTGAAATCATTTTGGGCTTTCAATATCAGCTACCCCCTTCCATGTTTCCTTCTCAACTTCACTATTTTAATTATAGAGGTTCTATATTCTTCAAATGCCAACTCTAGTGCCCTAAGAGGAAATTTAATGGTGGCTGGTTGAGGAATAAGTAATCTCTTCTACCGATTCTTTCAAATTTATTTCTTCTTCTAATTCCTCATGCATAGTTATTTAATTATAAAGTAATAACATAATTATAAATAAAATTCTGGTATTTTATTATAAATATTAATCAACCCAATTTCACATTCTAATAATCCTACGAAAAACGAAATCATCGCACAAGAGAACGTACGACTTACTGTCTCCACACCGTGGTGTAATATGTTTTTCACCATCACCTTACATGGATGGGTATAATGGTGATAACATTATAATAATTATGATATATTATGAACCAGCCAAATTCATTACCATTCAAAAATTATGGGATCAATATCATCACACGTACGTACGTACGACTTACCATCTCCATGGTGCGATGTGGTTCGTTCTACATAATCTTCATTAAATAATGATTATATAAATGAATTAAATGAAAAATATGATATATATATTATAATAATAACCTTATTAAAATGATATATGTATAATCTAAAAATATTAATAAGAACTTATCCGACAAAACATGTATAATAACATAAAGTAGTTAATACCTGAATAACGAGTAATAATGAAATGTTACTAACTAACGAATAAAAATATGATCGTAAATGTTATCATAAAAATTATTTTGATTATAAAATAAATCAATAAAAATATTTAAATCACTATAGTAGAGTTTTAGGCACATACGAATCATATCGGACCTAAGGTAAGGGATAAATTTTGAAATCTCATTTTTAGCTAAGATTATTAATTTGTAAGTATTTATTGGAGGTTATTTATCATCCACATCCATGTTTCCTAAATTTTTATTTCAAAATATTAATTATATACTTCAATAATTTTTAAAACATAATTTCACCAATTGGTAAATTTTTCTAAATGGTATGAATAAAATAATTTTTCATTTTCAGTATGAGGTACATTTTGGCATTTTCAAGAAAAAGTATGTGAAAAATGTTTTTTAAATTGTACGGCATGAACAGATTTTTACACTTTCATAATGATTATTTCCTTTTACAAGTTTATTTTCACATAAAACTATTTGTTCTAAAATTGTGTGCCATTTTGAAGAAGGAACCCATTTTTCAGGAAGAAATGATATTTATATAAAGAATTAATTTTATGTGTTTTCTCAATCTTATTTTCCATCTAAGATGACACTATTTAAATAAGGTTATGTTTATATCCCTATTATTACAATTTTTTTAATTTTTTTTATGATGGATTTATTTTTATGAAATCTAATTATCTTGTATAGAATATGTTATGATGGAATGATATTTAAGAAACCCACTTTTTTCATGAGTTATGATATGATGAATTTTTTATGTTTTTGGGGAACATATAATAATAATTTAATTTTGAGATAGGTGGGAAATCTATCTACCTCAAATTCATTGGGTAATGATTTATATCTCATGATATAAACATTACTGGAAAAGCAAGTAAATCAGTTTCTACAATACTGGGTTGTAATGACTTGTAAATCCGGTTCAGTAATACATGGCTAGAAAAACAAGTAAACACAGTTTGGTAAGGGACTTTGTCCACTATTATGGTCTTGGAATCAATTACTTGACTACTATAGAAATCATATTATGTTCTTATTTGTTTTCAAAAATTATATTTTTTATACTAATGATATTTCCTCAGGGTTAATGTTTCATTATGATCAATTCCCTATTTACTATCAAGATTTATTTAATGACACAAGATTTTGAATTTTAAACATTATGTTCATGTTTTTTACATTCATATGATTGTGGTTTGTTCTATGTTCTCTATTTTTCCTCTTAATAAGCATTTGAACTCACCCTTAATAGGTTTTATTTACCCTAGGATTTAAATAAAGGTTTTAGGTAGGAATAGTAAAGGAGATGAACTTTGTGGGAGATGTTGATGATCCTTCACAATATTAGAAGATTATTGTCCAAGTTTCCAAATACACTAAACCAATACGATCTTTGGGAATTTTTTGTGTCATGTATTATGTATTATTATAAATTAATGTAATATCCATGTACGTTGAGAATGGGTTAATATAGTTGGTATTAGAGTGAAGGTTTACTCAACCTTTGGAAACTGGGGTGCCAAATCATTAGTTAGATTCCTTGAGTTACATTGAAGGAATGTATAGGGATGTCATAAAGGTTAATTCTAACTATAGGTTAACTATAGGTTGTATTCCTAGAATTATGGTAACAATCATGAATAATGTAGGATTAATCTTGAGATATTAGAGATTGAAAGTACCCCATTGATTATATTGTTTTCCTAGTATGATTTCCACCTCTCACACAATTCATTTTAGGGTTTTATAAAATGGATGGGAATAAGAGGAGTCATGTCAATGTAGAATATGATGTACAATGGAATCATATTATTCATGAGAAACCAAATAAAATGGGAGTTCGAAGGCGAAACATCATTTTTATGTATAATCAGCAATCTCATAATATGATCAAAAATCTCAACTTTGGTTAGTTTCCTAACACATCTAGTAAGAGAAAGATAAAGTTTCATGGTGATCAAAGAAAAAATAATGTTAACGTCTTTTAGGAAAATCATGTGGGAAGAGGCATCATAGAGAATGTTTCAAATGATCTAGAAGATGCTTCGAGTGTGGAAAATAAGGACACAAATCCATTAATTTCTAAAGAAAAGGTTCAGTTAACACAATGGAAATGGATAATGGTATTACTAAGACATCAAATATGCTTAAATGTTTTAAATGTGGAATGTACATGCATTATAGAAATCAGCTCCCAAAGGGAAAATCTCATGATGAGAATCAACATGGTCGTATGGGTAGTATTTATGTTTTGGATGATGAAGAGACTAAAAATGATATATGAGATGAATGACATGTTAAGGAATAACTCGATGAATTCTGGTCAATGGTTTAAGAAGATAGTTGAATGATCACATGTTTATCAAGAATCGTGTTGTATAAGAAATTTTATGGTACTATCGAAAAAATATACTTCTAAGGATTGTTACACTATTATTTTTCCTTATGTATTTGAAAGTATATATTGAATGATACCGGTAACCAATAAAAGTTATTTAGATATTTTTGTAAAATACATGATATGTGAATAAAAATTGGATAAGGAGATAAAGAGTTGTTTGATAGTATTAATGACCTCAAGAATGATATAAGGAAAAATTAATATCATGGTTTTAGTATATACATTTTTAGTTATTTTTGGGGTGTGGAAATTGTTAATTTTGATAGAATGAATGTTTTCAACAAGTTTTAATATAAATTCATATTATTACTATGTTTCAAGTGTATACATGATTAAGATATTCAAATTCTTGGATTGTGAAAACCAAGAACTATGTTATGAGATATGAGAGGTAAATATTATATTGATTTAGTTCACCTCTTTCTAAATTTTCATAATTATATTTTTTGGAAGGATTGTAATGATATCCATTTATGGATATTATAAGTTATATTATGGTTTTAGTTTGTTAGATTAATGTATTATCTCAATCTAGGTGGACTTATACATATTTTATTACCTGTGCTAAACCTTTTGTTGAGATATACGGAATGATCTATCATTCTATAACATGATCTGCTAACAAATCAATAATGAAAAAATCAACGTCATTTATTTAAATAAGAGATGAAGTGGAAATTGTTCAGGACATGGAAAATGGGAACATTTTACCAAAATCATGTACGTATTTATTCTCATGAAAAATCATTCAACATTATGAAAATGATCTTGAAAACCAAAAATGTTATCCTAGTACCTTCTTAACAGATGAATCAGATGGTCCCTTAAATCATCGCAAATTTATAGCTTTATAGTAGTTAACATTCTCCAAACCTTTTTCTTTATCACTATACATAAGATCTTGATGGTTATATTTCTCTTTCATATCTATATTTTTACTTCCCACATATGTTCTCCAATGTGGATAACTAGTGATGAGATATGTTGGGTAACCATTATGTTTCAATCATTCATTTTTTAAAATAAAGTTCTAATATTACTTTTTAAGATGTGGGTATATATGAAATAATATTTTAGGTAGAAAACCTTTCAAAACCATCACTAATTTCAGGGAGAAATTTATTTTATATGGGGTAGAATGTAACACCCCAAGAATTTTTGAGATATATTCTTTTTTATTTCATTGATTTCTTATGTTGTATGCTACACCAATATTACCCTATGATATACGAAACACCGTAATAGTTTGAATTATACAGAACACTATTATTGGATTATGTTACCGGAAAGATAGACCTTCCTCGATAGATAATGTCATACGCAGTACCGAGTTTATTGAAGAATGATAAATTATTAAAATAATAATATTTAATGGGATATAAACTACCCGTTATAAATATTATTGAACATATTATTAATTTAATAAAATGTTATCATTCATCTTATGTATTTTCTGGACATGATATAAGAACAAATCCATTTTTTGGATAAAAGAAGTGTATTTTTTTTAAATACAGTTTTGTCACTGTTTGATGGAAAACCCATTTTACGTCCAGTTTTTAACAATTTTATATTTTAAATTTTAAAAAATTAACTTTGCCTTTTAGTTCTGAATATTAAAATGTACTTTTCGTTATTTTTTGGTTTTTTTCTGATAAGTTCCATTTTTTGATAAATAATGAAAATAATTTTTTTTAATTTTAATGTCATTAAATAGAAAATTTTTTTTTATTGTTTTAAATTTTAATTAGTTTATTTTCCAAATATTATGGTTTTTAAAATGATTTTATACATTAATTTATTATAAATCGATTTAAAAGGGATATTTTCTCACAAATGGTTTTTCGTGACATTTTAACAGTTTAAATTTAAATTTAATTTTGAAACTTATATTTGTTGAATTTTGAAAAATGGATGTAAAATTTGGATTCCCAAGGTCCAAATTTGGTACGTTGTTCCCTTTCTGTTATAACCAATATGAATAGTAACCATTGTAAATTTTATTACAGCGGTAAAGGGTAAATTAGGTAAATTATGTTAAAAATAAACATTTAATGACAATAAAATGACCAAAAAATGAGTTATTTTTAATTGATGAATGGAATTCGAACCTTAACACTTAAGGATATAAATTAGGTCATTTAATGAACACATTTCCATGAAAATTTCATAAATAATATTTAAATCATAGAAAGGCGCAAAGTGTCATTTTCTATGTATTTAATATCATTTACGTATTCACATATGGAACAATTGGTGATATCAATGAATATAATTGATAATGTTTAACTAAATAAACACATTTCTATAATTTGAATTTAATTTTAACATTTTGGGGCCATCTGAGCGATATTAGGGAGTTTATAATATTTTATTTAATGAAAATTTAAAGATGTCACATTCATGTTTTAAATAATATATCATTTTTACAATATTATAATTCAAAATCTAAATTCGACTATAAATACTTATTTGAAAGTAAATTGTTTATATTTATAAAGGTAATTTTTTTTAAATTTTTAAGAAACAAATAATTACCCTAAGTATTTATATATGGATGATTTAGTAAATATTTAATTGATGAAAAATCAATAAACTAATTTTTATTGAGAATATAAAAACCATTGAAAGGAAAAAAAATTACAAAATATTATTTGTCGAGTATATATCGACCATAATCTTGAAATTGTAGAATTAATGACAATTTGGAGCCATATGGAATTGATTTAGACAATTATATTATTTTATTTAAAGTAATTTTAAAATTGTCACATTCATAATTTAATAAGTATAAATTTTTTCATGTTGGATTTTCATGTCGATAAATTCAAATACATATATTCTTATAAAATATAGTAAATTTATATTTATAATGGTATTTTATTGTTATAATTTATTCCTCAAATAAAAATATTATAAAAATAAAATATTTCGATGTAGAAATTATTTTGGTAAGGGAAATATCAAATAAATGTTTTTAAAAGTATTACAATAAATATAATTTTTGATAATTAATAATTACAATGACTTTTAATGATTTCCTTGACCACATAAATAAATAATGAAATATTTTTTCAGTATAAAACCTTATCTTGATATTCCTAAACATCTATAAAATGAATAGTTTCAAAATTGACAAAATTGATATTTTATTAAAGTAATGTTTTATAAAATTAATTAAAAATCATAATTTTAAAAATATATATATAATAATTATGATAAGTTCTTAAATGTTCTAAATTATTAATTTATAGTATAATTTGAATCTAATAATAAAATATTTCTCTCTTTTAATGTTGATAAATTTTTTATCTTATTTAAAATTTAGTAGAATAACTAATGGTTAATTAAAATGATAAAGTTTAAATTGACATAAAAACTTCTCTAAATTATATTGGATGAGGATATTTCAATAATATAAAATATTATCTTTGAATATGTCTCATTTTTGATGTATTTTTATTTATTTTCAAATTATTATAAATTAAAAGCTTCATAAATTCTAAAAGCGTCCCTCACCCCAATTATAAAAGGTCACCTCCTCCTTCACGCCTTCACTTCATTTTGATCCATCAAGATCCGCCACCCCGTAATTACATTCTTCCCAAATTCCCCATTTTCATTATAGAGGTTATTTTATTCTTAAAAGACCAACTATAGTTCCCCAATAGGAAATTTAATGGAGGAACTTTGAGGGAGAGGTTATCTCTTCTACCAATTATTTTAAATTTCTTTCTTTTATACTTCATATTAATTTTTTGTTTCATTATAAATTAACAACATAATTATCACTCATATAATGATATGTTATTAAAAATGTAAAAACCCCCCATTTCACTATCTATACATCCTACGAAAAATGAAATCATTGCGTGTGTGTATGTACAACTTACCATCTCCACACCGTGATGTAATTCGTTTTTCACCACCACCAAACTTGTATGGGTATAATAGTGGAGAAAATAACTATATATTATTATTTTGACATGATAATAAATCTAATATATTATAAATCATACACTTCAATACCATTCAACAATTATGGAAACAATATCGTCGCTCGTGTGTACGTATGGCTTACCCTACCCATAGTGTGATGATATTCGTTCTAAATAATCTTCATTAAAACAAGATTATATAAATGAATTTAATGAATAAATAGTTTATATATTATAATAATACCATTCTGTAAATTATATTATTATAATCTAAAAATATAAGTAATAACTTATCTGACAAAACATGTTTAAGAATATAAAGCAGTTAAAACCCGAATAATGAGTAACAATGAAATGTTACAGACAAACAGATGAAAATATGAACCTAAATGTTATCATACAAATGATTCTGATTATGGAGTAAATAAATATAATTATTTAGATCATTATAATGGGGTTTAATATACATAAGATGCATATCGGACCTATGGTATGGGATATATTTTGAATTCTCGTTTTTATCTGAGATTGTTTATTCCTAAGTATTTACTGGGGGTTATTTATAATCAACATACAAGTTTCCTAAATACATATTTAAAATTATTCATTATATCATTCAATAATTATATAAATTAAATTTTAACTATTGGTAATTTTTTACACAATGGTATGAAAATAATCTTTTTTCATTTTCATTACGATGTACTTTTTGGATTTTTCGGAAAAAGTGAGAAAAGAATGTATTTTAAACCTGTACGATGTGAACATGTTTTTATGATTTAATAATTAATCATTCACACTAAAATTACCCTAAAATATTACAAGTTTATTTTCACATAAAATTATCTCGTTAAATATTTAGTGGCATTTTGAGGATGGAAAATGATTTTGATGAAGAAAAGATATTTTCCCCAAGAATTAATTTCCAATATTTTTTAATATTATTTTCCATATAAGATAACACTATTTAAATTGGATTATATATCTATCCCTATTATTAATTTTTTTTACTGTGTTTATGATGGAATTATTTTTATGAAATGTAGTTATCTTGTATGGGTTATGTTTTGATGGAATGATGTTTAAGAGACCCATTTTATTTCCTGAGTTATGCTATGATGAATGATTTATGTTTTTATAGAACATGTAAGAATGAATTCATTATGAGAATTGTGGGACACATATCTCCCTCCAATGTAATTGGTAATGATTTATATGACTTGATATAAACATGACTAGATTGGAAATTAAATCTGGTTTACTAATACAGGGCTGAAACTACAAGTAAATTTGATTCAGTAATACATGGATCGAATTACAAGTAAACCAAGTTCAGTATGTGACATTTTCCACTGTGATTGTCTTGTAACCAATGACTTGGATAATATAGACATCATATTATGTGCCTATTTTTTTCAAAATTCCATGTTTTATACCAATGCTATTTCATCAGGGTTAATGGTCTTTTTTGACAAATGCCTTACGTACTGTCAAGATTTATTTCATGACCCCATATTTTGATATTTAAACTTTATGTTCATGTTGAAACATTTTTATATTTATTATCTATTATATATTCTCAATGTTTACACTTACTTTTCATTTGAGCTCACCTTTTTATGTTTTTTCCCTATGATATAAAGAAAGGTTTTAGATAGGAAAACAGAAGGGGAATATATTCATGGGAGATGTTGAAGATTTTTCACCAAGATAAAAAATTATGATCTATATTTCCAAAGAAAATAAACCAATATGGTCTTTGGGAGTTTTTTTGTGTCATGTGTTATGTATTATTCAAAATTAATGTAATGTCTATGTAAATCAGGATTGGGTCATGACATGCTCACTCTATGATTTTTAGTGTTATTCAATAGAGAGAACTAGAAGGAACTGGATAAACATTAAATGTTTTAGATGTGTAAAATATGGACATTATAAAAATCATTTTCCTATGTATAAATTTCATAAAGATAATCACGATGGAAGTATGAGTAATAGTTTTACTCTTGTAGAAAAGGAGACCAAAACCTGATATGTGAATTGTAATAGATATTTTAATAGTATTTTTTACATTAAACATAAGATGCATGATTAAAATGAGTTCATGGAAACATAAGAAACTATTCATATTTAATTTTATAGGAAAGGGTTATTAAGGAATAAGATGATGAATCCCAATTAATAGTTTAATAATAATGTCAGATGAATGAATATTTTTGTCTTGGAATTAAATGATAATTTTATATTGATCATGAAATATATCATTATTTGTACTATAAGTTTTTCATTAAGGATTTTAAAGCATATTTTAAATGGTGTTGATGACATTGAAATTTGATTTAATGTAAAGGTGATATTTTGATTAAGGGAAGGCAACCCTTAATGTGTTCAAGATATAGATAAAATTATTTTTAACTTGGAAAAATAGTTGATTGATTAGGATAAAGTAAATTGGATAGTATCAATGACCATAGAACCAATTAAGGATTCTTTGAAAAAGATGTTTATGTTATCATGGATGATTCTTAAAACATGTTGGATTTAAGGATTATATCCAGTAATCTTTGGAATATGGTGGAATGAATTTTTTTTCCAAAAGGATTTATAGTAATTTAAGTTATTACCATGTTTCAAAAGAATAAATTATTAATTTATTCATGTGTTCAGAATGTTTCAAACAATAGATACATCATGATATATAGTGTATTAAAGTAAAAATTATTTGGTAAACATATTTCTAATGATTTGGATTATCATCATTTGGATGGGTTATAAGGTTGACTATTTATGTGATGGTTTAAGTTAAACATCATATGATGTTTTAGAGATTAATGTATTCTATCACCTTATTAAGATTTAGACATATTGGATTACGTATGAAAATCATTTTGGTGTGATGACAACAAAAGAAATATGGAATAACTTACCATTTTATTTACAGATCTCATGATATATTAGTTCTTTAGGACTGAACAATTCACCTTCATTCCGGAGAGGTTGAGATGAAGTTGTAATTGATCATAGAATAACCAAAGGGTGTGAGTTTTCTTATTAATGGTATTGAAATAAAGAAATTATATATTCTTGTGAAAAAATATTCTACTTTAGAAAAATGGTCTTAAAATAAAATGTTTTCATATTATTATCATTTTTTATGATATTAATGACCTCTTTCAGGCTTCTCCAGTTTATGGTTTTTCGGTTGTTATATTTCTCAAGAGCACGAAATTTCTTATGATCGGTGATCATTATGATTTTCTATGATTGACAATTCTTTTATTCCAGGTCCATATTTTCAATTCCAAACTATGTTCTCGTATGCGGGAACCTCATTATGAGTTACTTTGGGTAACCATTATATTTTCAACATTCCATTCTTAATGTATGTTTTATTATTTATTTTTATAATGTTGGTTTCTATGATTGAAACATTCATGTATTAATCCTTTAATAACTCAAATAAATTTTGAGGTAGAAATTCATTTTACGGTGTGTAGAATGTAACACCCATAGTTTTTATGAATTATTATTTTTTTAAAAAAAATTTAATTTCCATTGTTTCTTTAATTTAGAGACAAACCAAGTTATCCATTAATTATAAACTTCAATAACGTAATACTATTCTATACATAAGATCGTCTTAGAATGCATTACACACATAATTGAGTTTCTATTAAGGATATATTTTATTATCCTTAAAAAAGAAAATTATATCATAGATATTAAACATAGTAATATAAATATTAAAAACTAGTTTTAATTTATTATTATTAAAGGTTTCATATAGATAAAACATATTAATAATGAGATAATTTTTTTAGTAAATTCTATTTGTTTTGAAAGGAACACTGTTTTCTCAAAAGAACTTCTTTTTATTGATTTTTGTGATTAATAGTAAAATTAATTTTACATAGTTATATAAATATATTATCGAAAAAAGAAAATAATTTTTGAATTCATAATTTCGAAATTATCTTAAGGTGAATTTTTGTGGTTTTTCTGAAATATTATTTTGGATGAATATTGAAAATAATGAATTTTAATTCAAAATTTCTTTTTTTTTATAAAATTTATTTATATAGAAAAATAATTTCTTTATTTGATCTTAATGTGTAATTAGATAAATGTTACATAAATTAATCAAATTTTAACCATTAGGACAAATTTCACATTGAATGTTGGTATAAAAATAATTAAACTTTTGAACTTTTCTGCTTAAAGACCCACTATCTTGCAGTGTTTGTGGGATTAATAAGAAATAATCCTTGAAACTTCTATGAATTAATTTTGAAAAATGGATATTTGTATTTTTAATCAGTATTTAGTTTTTTTTCAAAGAATATAAATTTAATTTCGTGACCAAATGATTATTGAAAGTTGTAATAATTAATTACAACGATTAAGGAAAGAACAAGCTTACAAGACTTTTAAACATAGAATATAACATGTATAAATGACCCTAACATTATCCAATACACATTTTATAGAACTATTTCATGCATAACAACATCATTATATATTAGTATGTGTGATAGGTATATTATCAAATGAAGGTGACCTATATAAAAATTTATGTACGGGAAATGAAAAAAAGAAACATTCTTACGTTTAACATTTATAAAGCCATGAGATATGGACAAAAAAATAGTTTGGTTGAACATATTATTTTTAAAGATAAAGAAAATTTTAATCTTATTAACTTATATATATTATATTGAGGAGAATTAGTTAGATTAACTTCTTATGAAATGTGGAGTGAAGTAATTATTTAATTAATAATTAACTAAGTTAAATGACACTAAAAATCATAAATGTGAAGTAAATTGATTAAATTATTTTATTTAATTATTTAAATTAATATATCATGTAACATAGGGATGAACTTAATTTTTTCAAATTCCATCATTTTCTTGATATTGTTAAATTAAAATTAAATAAACAATTTCAAAATTTACATTAATGTTATTTTATAATAAATGATATTTTATTGAAATGTTTAAAATTTATTAAAAACAACAATTTTGAAAATTTATTTGAAGAAGTTAATAAATATAATCTATTGTTTATGAATGGGCTATCTGGTAATTTATAATGAACATATTGACCTTTAAATAGTAAAAACATTATTTGCATGGTTCGGGTTAAGGTACTCTTTTTTGAGCGTTACTTGTGATAGTTTGAAAATTAATTCCCAACACACATGGAATTTATTTTTTCTAAATTAAATTTGATATAGATTAGAATGTTATCATATATTTTCTAATAAATCTCACTTTAGTTTATTATTAATTTTTCAATTAGTTAGGTTTGAAAACTTGTTTGTAGAGACCCAAATATTGATGTACATGGACGTTACATTACTTTTGTGGAATACTAAATACTTAAAAAATAGACAAAAAAGGACAGTAATAGTTTAGTGTCTTTGGAAACTCGGAACATAATCTTCTAATCATGGTGAAAGATCTTCAAAATCTCCCATAAAGATCTTCCCCTTTTGGTTTTCTTACCTAAAACCTTTCTTTAAATCCTAGGGAAAAGGAAACATATAAAGGGTGAGCTCAAATGCTCAGTAATGGTAAGCATGGATAAAATAAAACAAATCATTACATTTGAACTTAAAAACATGAACATAATATTTAAACATCAAAATATTGGGCAATGACATAAAACATGGCAGCACATAAGGCAGAGATCATAAATAAACATTAATCATGATAAAATAGAATGGGAATAAAACATGTGATTGTGGAAACCATTAATCACATGATATGATTTCCATAGTAGCCAAGGCATTGCTTCCAAGACCATCTTAGTGGACAAAGTCCCTTACTGAACCAGGTTTAATTGTTGTTCCAGCCCTGTATTACTGAACCAGATTTACATGCCCTTCCAGCCATGTCTATCTCATGAGATATAAATCGTTAACCAATGCATTGGAGGGAGATATAGGTCCCACCCATCTCATAACAAAATCATTCTTACTTGTGCCATAGCATAAACATAAATCATTCATCATAACCCAAATAATAAAATGGGTTGCATAAACATCATCTCATCATAACATAATCCATATAAAATAAGAGGATATAATTTCCTCATAAGAAAAGTGAAACCATTTAAATCATAGAGACATTATACATGAAACGTACACATATGAAATAATGTCATCTTTGATGGAAAATGCTTTTGATAAAGCACTTGAAATGAATTCTTGAGGAAAATATCCTTTCTTCTTGAAAATCATTTTCGTTTCACAAAATTCAATGAAATTTTAAAATAAATAGATTTTGTTGAAAATATTCATGAAATTTTTTGGAGGAAGATTCATGAAAATAAGTCTGTATAAAACTGTAAAAATCCTTTCATGCCGTATAAGTTAAAAAACATTATTCTCCTACATTTTTCAGAAAAGTTAAAAAGTACCTCGTATAAGAAAGATTCATTACACACCATGTAGTAAAAGTCAAAAATGGGCAAAAAGTACTTCAAATACACATGAAATCATTTTTAAAAAATAGGGACGTGTATGATAAATATAACCCCAGTAAATACTTACGAGAAACAATCTCGGATAAATCAAGATTGGAAAAGTTATCCCTTAACTTAGGTCTAATATGCTTCATACGTATCCTAAAATCCTGTATAATGATTTAAATAATGTCATTGAATTATTACATAATCATATTAATTTTTATGATATCATATATGGTTCACTTATGACTTTATATTACCCGTTCTTTTCTAAATTCATGTTAAAGTAGCATTTTGGGTAAAATTGTTTCATTTATCGTCAGTGTTTTGACTTGTAATTATTAATATGATTACTTAGATCATTATTAAAAATTTCCATAATTTAAAACATGATTTATATATAATATATATTCATAATATACATATATATAATAGATCGATAAATGGAAATAAATACATCGCTCATGGAGACGGTAGGTCGTACGTACGCATGAACGCTGTTTTCGTTTCTTTATTAAATTGAATGGAATTAAGTAGGTGACACACACATATATATATATATATACATAAATCCAGTAGCATTATTATTTCATATATTTCATTATTACTTATTATATATACTTTATAATCATTCTTTAATTATTAACATGGAAAATGAATCTCATCACGTCGTGGAGACGGTAATCTGTACGTACGCACGAGCGATGATATCGTTCCCATATTTATTGAATGGAATTGGAGTGGATGGTACATTATATCAGAATAATTTTGATGTTATAATAACTATGTATAGTTATTCTTTACACCATTATACCCATCCAAGTAAGGTGGTGTTGGAAAAACAGATTTCACGACGGTGTGGAGACGGAATTTCGTACGTACGCACACACGGTGATTTCATTTTCCGTCGGATGGAAATAAGGTGAAATGGGTTTGTTTCATATTTATAATAACCTATCAGTATATTAGTGATACTGATGTTATTACTTTGTAATGAAAAAACTAAAGAATAAGAAGTTTGAAGAAGAAAGAAGCTGGAAAGAATCGGTTGAAGAGATTACCTCTTTTTCGACGCACCTCCTTTAAAATTCTTCTTAGGGAACTAGGGGTGGTATTTTGAGAATACCGGAACCTATATGATATAACTATTGAGGTTGAGAAGATGAATTTTCAGGGTTTGGATGAGCTTCAAGGCTCCAAAGGGTGTGAAGATAAATGGGAAGGGGTTCCATTTTATAAGTGAGGAGAGGGGCACCTTTGGAAATCATAAAATTATTAATTTATAATAAATTTAAACGCACTTAAAAACATCAAAAATGACTCATATTCAAATATTAGATGATATAGGGTTGTAATATCATCAAAAAAATAAAATTTAGACATGTAGGGAATTTATTATAAACATTATAAACATTATTTATCCTTATTTAATCTATTAAATTTTATTTGTGGTAATAAGATTCTAAATTTTAAATTGTTATAAATAATTAATTTTGTTATGTGAATTATCCATAATTATATAACATATTAAATTTTAGACTATGTAAATTTCAATTTATAAATTTTAATTATTTTTGTGATTTTTAAACAATTTAATATTATGTTATTTTTATAAAATAACAATAGTGTCAATTTTTACACTATTCATTTATTTGAATTTAAATAAAATCCACACAGAGGATATATTAAAACTAAAATATTTAATAGGTTCCTAACATGTCACAGTACTCTAGAAAATTAGTGTAGAACATTAAATAGTCCATATAATATTTATTTTACTATTTTTAAAATGATTTATTTGATATTTCTCTTAATATAATAATTACTACAACATTTTTGTATAATTATTAAATATACTTATTTTTACATAAAAATTAAAAATAAAGTACTAGGATAAAGATAAATCTTATATCATTCATAATAATACATTTAGTTGGATTTATCTTCTAAAACACCCAAATTTTAAAATGTTATATTTATTAAATTATGAAGGTGACAACTTTGACATCATATAAAATAAAATAATATAAGTGTCATAATAACTTTTATAAGACTCTAAACGGTCATATATTATGTAATTGTATGATTATGGTGCATATATACACTACAAATATGTTTTGGTCCGGTTTGTGATCTCATTAATATGTATTACTATTTCAATAAAAACAATATTATTGATTTTCTTACTAAATAAATAATTTATGCATCATTAATGTATAAGCTAATAAGGTAATTAAATAACTCATAAAAATTATTAGTAAATTACCATGATAAAGAAAAAAAAAATATCTTTCAAATGAGTATTTATAACCAAATTTATATTCTGTATAACCTTATATTAAAAATACCTTAATTATTAAAGTTTGAGTGAGACATATTTCACATTCCATTAAATAAAATAAACTAAAGGTCTTAATCACCTCCAAGTGGGTTATAGTGGATTCCATTTCGACCCAAATATGACTTAGGACGAAATACAATCATCCAATTGTGTTAAGACAAGTGTTAGGGTAATTTTATATTATTATATTTACCCTTAATTACCTGATTTACCTTTTACTATGGTAAATAAAATTTACCGTTGTTACTATTTATAATGCCCAAAAATAAAAAGTAGTCTATTAATATAATCTGGACCCACTGATTCCAAATATTGAATCAATTTTTCCAAATTCAATACACAGAAGTTCCAGAAATTAAATTAAAATTAATCCCATTGTCGAAAGAAAACGGGTTTTTGTTTAAAACATTTCAAAAAGATTGAATTGATTTAACCTACGAATTCAAAGTAAAATAAATGATAATGACATGCATTACATTAAATGGTAAAAATATATTCTATTTATAATTTAAAACCATTCAATATTATAATTTAACATCATAAATTTTTATGATGAAAAAAGTTGTTTTTAATTAAAATATATCATGTTTTTACTATTCATTAAAATATGAAAGTTATCAGAATAATATAAAAAATTTATCCAAGGTAAAATTTTATATCTTGATTCCAAAGAATAATTTTATTTTATAAAATTGAACATATAAACCTGTCAAAAACGTGATTTAATGTTGTTGCGCCATCAAAATGCGGCGAAACAACATTTTAAAAAAAAATATTTTACCCAAAATATTTATTTTATTCTCATACTATGTTCTGGAAAATGAGTAAGATGAATAATAATGTTATAAAATTCAAATTTTAGTCAATACTATTCATAACAGCTAGTTCGTGGTAATATTATAACCATATATTGTTGTTTGGTGAAACCCGGTATTGCGTACAACACACGCTATCGAAGAAGGTCACGATTGCGTGTAATGCGATGCCATGTCAGGGTTGCGTGTAGTGCAAGACTCCTTTGTTGTATCGTATAACAGAATCCAACCATATTTCATTTATACATTGAATATATATATATATACACTCAATGTTGCATAGAATAACTACTATCAAACAAACTTGAAATTGTGAGTAAGATGATCCAAGAATAGTTATGCGTATATTGCAAGATAATACAGTGTTGCGTATAGTACAAGCTAATTTTGGTGTAGCATACAACACAAGAAATCAATGAAATTAAAAGAATATTTTTCATAAAATCTCGGGGTGTTACATTCTACCCCCCTTAAAATGAATTTCACCCTCGAAATTTGTCGGGGTTATAAATGGTTTACTACTCGAAAGTTTCTTTAATAGAAACCCACATCGTAAAAAGGAATTTCAAAACCAATCTTTAAAAACTAAAGTATGAAATGTAACGGTTACCCAAATTAACTAAACACTAGGTTTCCACATAGGATAAAATAGGTGAAAATATGGATATGGATAATAAATATAACCATCATGTTCTGATGGAGAGTGGTAGAGAACATGGCTATGAAAAAGCCAACAATCAAAAGGCCATATATTTGTGATGATCTAAGGTACCATCTGATTCATCTGATATAAGGGCACTAGGACAAAAAAAAATTCTAGATCATTTCCCTAAAGTTGATGAAATTGGAATTAGAAGAAATACTTTCGTGATTTTGGAACAGTCTCAACGTTGGTCATTCCTTGGACAATTTCCACTTCATCTCTAAAAAAAATGAAGTTGAATTTGTCATTCGTGAAGTGTTAGCAGATGATGTGATAGAATGATGGGTCATTCCATCTGTCTCAAACAAAAGGATAAGAAAAGTTATCAAAAATACATAAGTTCGTCTATAGTGAGATTAATAATATATGGTTCCTTAAATGGACTTATAATTCATATATCATACAGATTAATATAATAAAAGTGGTTTCTACGAAACATGGACTTCATGTAGGCTAGTGGTAGGAGACAAAGGCATGTTGCACATCATTTGTGGGTTCGATTCCCACAGCCTTGTCCGACGCGACGGGTTGTCACCCGTCCTACAGGTTTTCCTTTTTTAAAAGTACATTATTATAACAATCCATAAATAATATCGAAAAACAAATTCCAGCCTTAAACAATTCTATCTAATGTCCAATATAATCTATTCCAACCTTTATGCTTATCGAAAATACTTCTATCCGATTTCATAGTGTAAAGAAAATGATTACTTGAGAGGTCACATAACAAGTATGTGAATACCATCATTTATCCCCCATATAAGATATATCTTGTTGGTCACATTCAAAATATGTGAATACCTTAATCGTGTATTCTCTTGGAAAATGAATTCCCATTGAATCTTAGTGAAAGCCTGAATGCTGTCAAAAGTTAACTCTTTCCACATAGAAAAATCCAAAAATTCTATATACTCAAACCATGATATATCTTTTTCCTTATATCGGTCATGAGCTCATGAATACTGTCTAACATTTCATTTTCTCCTTACCCATTCATTATGCGCATATCATCTTCTTTCCATAAATATCTGAATAACCTTTCATGGTTACCGGTACCATTCAACATATACTTTAAAATACATTAGGAAAAACAATAGAGTAACAATCGTTAGATGTGTCTTTATTCCATAATACCATTACCTATACAACATAACTCTTAAAAAACATAAATCATTCCACTACCTTCTTAAACAATTGAATGAGATTAAACAATTCTTTCATCTCACATATCATTTGTAGTCTCTTCATCATCGTCAACATAAATACTACCCATACGACCATGCCGATTCGCTTCATTAGACTTTCCGTTAAGGCATTGGTTTTCATAATGCCCATACATTCCAAATTTAAAACATCATATCATTATTGATGTCGTTGCAATACCATCATCCTTCTCCATGGTGTTAACTGAACCTTTTCTTTTTCACTTACTGGATTTGTGTACTTCTTTTCCACACCCAAAGCATCTTCTAGTTCCTTTGAAAAATTCTCCCTGATGGCTCTTCCCACATGATTTACATGAGGGAAATTGAACTTTCTTTCCTCAATGATCATCATGAAACTCTATCTTTCTCTTATTAGCTGAGTTGGGAAACTTACCAACATTGAGGTTATTGATCATATTATGAGATTGCTGATTAGGTATAATAACTATCTGTGGACTTCCAGAACCAATTTCATTTGGTTTCTCATGAAGAATATCTTTCCATTTTCCATCATGTCCTCCATTATCATGAATCATCTTATTTCCATCAATTTTCTAAAACCCAAAAAGAACAGTGTGAGAGAAAAAAATCATGCTTGGGAAAACAACATAATAATGGGGGAGTACCTTCAATATATAACATCTTAGGGTTAATTCTAATATTGTTACCATAATTCTAGGACTATAACCTATACGTATACTTATCATTAGGGACATCCCTACACATACCTTAGAAATATCTCTTGGGATCTCACAAAAGTTTTCACATCCTAGTTTTTAAAGGTTAACTAAACCATTCCTCTAATACCAACTGTAGAGACCTGCATCTTGACGTGCATGGACATTACATTACTTTTGTGGAATACTTAATACATAACAAAAACAGACACACAAGGACCGTAATAGTTTAGTGTCTTTGGAAACTTGGAACGTAATCTTTTAATCGTGGTGAAAGATCTTCAACATCTCCCATAAAGATCTTCCCCTTTTGGTTTTCTTACCTAAAACCTTTCTTTAAATCCTGGGGAAAATAAAACATATAAAGGGTGAGCTCAAATGCTCAGTAAAGGTAAGAATGGATAAAATAAAACAAATCATATACATTTGAACTTAAAAACATGAACATAATGTTTAAACATCAAAATCTTGGGCAATGACATAAAACATGGCAGCACATAAGGCATAGATCATAAAGAAACATTAATCATGATAAAATAGCATGGGAATAAGACATGTGATTGTGGAAACCATTAAGCACATGATATTACTTCCATAGTAGCCAAGATTTTGCTTCCATGATCATCTTAGTGGACAAAGTCCCTTACTGAACCGGGTTTACATGTCGTTCCAGCCCTGTATTACTAAACCGGATATACATGCCGTTCCAGCCATGTCTATCACATGATATAGAAATCCATACCCAATGCATTGAAGGGAGATATAGGTCCCACCCATCTCATAATTAAATCATTCTTACTTGTGCCACAACATAAACATAAATCATTCATCATAACCCAAAGAATAAAATGGGTTTCATAAAAATCATCTCATCATAACATAATCCATATAAAACAAATGGATATCATTTCATTATAAGAAATGTGAAACCATTTAAATCATAGAGACATTATACTTGAAACATACACATGTTAATAATATCATCTTAGATGGAAAAAGGTTTTGATGAAGCACTTGAAATGAATTGTTGAGGAAAATATCCTTTCTTCTTGAAAATAATTTTCTTTTCACAAAATTCCATGAAACATTAAAAGAAAGAGATTTTTTTGAAAATATTCATGAAATATTTTGGAGGAAGCTTTATGAAAATAAGGTTTTATAAAACCATAAAAAAAATTTCATGCCGTATAAGTTAAAAAACATTATTCTCATACTTTTGCCGGAGAAGTCAAAAAGTACCTCGTAAAAGAAGGATTCCTTACACACCATGTAGTAAAAGTAAAAAATGGGTAAAAAGGACTTTAAACATACATTAAATAATTTTTAGAAAATAGGGACGTGGATGATAAATATAACCCCAGTAAATACTTATGAATAAACAATCTCGGATAAAAACAAGATTGGAAACATTATCCCTTACCTTAGGTCTGATATGCTTCGTACGTATCCTAACCTCATGTATAAGGATTTAAATAATTTCATTAAATTATTAAATATTCATATTCATTGTTATGATATCATATATGGTTCACTTATGACTTTATATTACCTGTTCTTCTGCAAATTCATGTTAAAGTAGCGTTTTGGGTAAAATCGTTTCATTTATCGTATGTGTTTTGACTTTTAATTATTAACATGATTACATAGATCATGATTACTTAATTCTAGAATTTGAAACATGATTTATATATAATATATATTCAGAATATACATGTATATAATATATCGATAAAGGGAATGAAATACACCATTCATGGAGACGGTTGGCCGTACGTATGCATGAACGCCGTTTTCGTTTCCTTATTGAATTGAATGGAATTAAGTAGATGACATACATATATATATACATAAATACAGTACATTATTATGTCATATATTTCATGATTACTTATTATATATACTTTATAATCATTCTTTAATTGTTAACACGGAAAATGAATCTCATCTCGTCGTGGAGACGGTAATCTCTACGTACACACATGCGATGATATAGTTCCCATATTTATTGAATGGAATTGGAGTGGATGATAAATTATATCAAAATCAGTATGATGTTATAATAAATATTTATATTTATTCTTTACACCATTATACCAATCCATGTAAGGTGGTGTTGGAAAAACAGATTTCACCACAGCGTGGAGACGGTATTTCGTACGTATGCATGCGCGGTGATTTCATTTTCTCTAGGATGGATAGAAGGTGAAATGGGTTTGCTTCATATTTATAATAAAATATCAGTATATTACTGATATGGATGTTATTAATTTATAATGAAACAACTAAAGAAGAATATGTTTGAAGAAGAAAGAAGCTTGAAAGAATCGGTTGAAGAGATTACCTCTTCTTCGATGCACCTCCTTTAAACATCTTCATAGGGCACTAGGGGTGGTCTTTTGAGAATAACAGAACCTATATGATATAACTATAGAGGTTCAAAAGTGTAATTGGCATGGTTTGTACGAGCTTCAAGGCTCAAAAGGGTGTGAAGAGAAGTGGGAAGGGTTTCCCTTTTATTAGGGAGGAGAGGGGAACCTTTGGAAATCTTAAAATTATTAATTTATAATAAATCTAAAACCACTTAAAAACCTCCAGAAATGAGTCATATTCAAGGATTAGATGCGATAGGGTTTTAATCTCATCAACAAATAAAATTTAGACATGTAGGGAATTTATTTTAAACATTATCAACTTGATTTATCCTTATTTAATCTATTGAATTTGATTTGTGGCAATAAGATTCTAAATTTTAAATTGTTATAAATAATTACTTATGTGCTTTTAATTATCCATAATTAGATAATTTATGAAATTTTAGACAATATAAATTTCAATTTATAATTATTAAATATTTTAGTGATTTTTAAACAATTTATTAATATTTTATTTTTATAAAATAACAATAGTGTCAATTTTGACACTATTCATTTATTTGAATTTAAATAAAATCCACACAGAGGATATATTCGAACTAAAATATTTAATAGGTTCCTAAAATGTCATTTGACTCTAGAAAATTAGTGGAAAACATTAAATAGTTCATATAATATTTATTTTACTATTTTTAAAACCTTTTATTTGACATTTATCTTAATAAAATAATTACTACAACATTTTTGTATAATTATTAAATATTCTTATTTTTTTATAAAAATTAAAAATAGAATACTAGGATGAAGATAAATATTATATATTTAATAAGAATACATTTAGTCGGATTTATCTTCTAAAACACCCAAATTGTAAAATGTTATATTTATAAAATTATGAAGGTGACAACTTTGACATCATATAAAATAAAATAATATAAGTGTCATATTTACTTTTATAAGACTCCAAACCGTCATATATTCAGTAATTGGATGCTTCTGGTGTATATATACACTAATAATAAGTTTTTGTGTTGTTTGTGAGCCCTTTAATAAGTATTAATATTTCAATAAAAATAATATTATTGATTTTCTAAGTAAATAAATAATTTCTGCATCATTAATGTATAAGCTAATAAAGTAATTAAATAACCTTTAAAAATTACAAATAAATTACCATGATAAAGAAAAAAAATTATATTTCAAATTATTATTTAAAAACGAATTTATATTCTGTATTACCTTATATTAAAAATACGTTAATTATTACAGTTTGAGTGAGACATATTTCACTTTCCTTTAAATAATATAAACTAAAGGTCTTAATCACCTCTAAGTGGGTTACAATAGATTCCATTTCGACCCAAATATGACTTAGGGCGAAATATAATCATCAAATTGTATTAATACAAGTTTTAGGGTAATTTTATAATATTATATTTACCTTTAATTACACGATTTACCTTTTACTATGGTAAATAAAATTTACCTTAGTTCCTGTTCATAATGCCCAAAAATAAACAGTAGTCTATTAATATAATTTGGACCCACTTATTCTAAATATTGAATCCATTTTTCGAAATTCAATACACAGATGTTGCAGAAATTAAATTAAAATTAATCCTGTTGTCGAAAGAAAATGGGTTTTTGTTTAAAACACAGCAAAAGATTGAAATGATTTAGCCTACGAATTCAATGTAAAATCAATGATAATGACATACATTAAATTAAATGGTAAAAATATATTCTATTTATACTTTAAAACCATTCAATAATATAATTTAACCTCATAAATTATTATGATGAGAAAATTTGTTTTAATTAAAATATACCGTGTTTTTACTATTCATTAAAATATGAAAGTTATCAGAATAATATAAAAAATTTATCCAAGGTAAAATTTTATATCTTGATTAAAAAGAATAGTTTTATTTTGTAAAATTGAACATATATACATTTCAAAAACTATATTTAATGTGGGTGTGCTATCAAAAGGCCGCAAAACTGCATTTTATTAAAACTACTTATTTTACCCGAAAAATTTATTTTATTCTCATACCATGTTCTATAAAATGAGTAAGATGAATAATAATATTATAAAATTCAAAATGTAGTTAATACTATTCATAACGTCTAGTTCGTGGTAATATTATAACCATATAACGTTGTTTAGTGAAACCCGGTATTGCATACAACACACGCTATCGAAGAAGGTCGTGATTGCGTGTAATGCAATGCCAAGTCCGGGATGCGTGTAGTGAAAGACTCCTTTGTTGTATCTTATTACTGAATCCAACCATATTTAGTTTATACATTGAATATATATATATACACTCAATTTTGCGTAGAATAACTACTATCAAATAAACTTGAAATTGTGTGTAACACGATCCAAGAATAGTGTTGCATATATTGCAAGCTAATACAGTGTTGCGTATAGTACAAGCTAATTTTGGTGTAGCGTACAACCCAAGACATCAATGAAATTAAAAGAATATTTTTCATAAAATCACGGGGTGCTACATTGTTACCTTAATAAACCAAACTGATAAAATTGTGAAAACATAGATGTTAAGGAAAAAAATTACAACAATACACTTACTTTTTATGGTGGTGGGTTTTCATGACCTTAATTCCCATTTAATACATTTTTTTATTTTGGAAGAACATCAGAAAATGGAGACCTCTCAAAAGTGTTTACCTTGTGGTATTTACAAGAATGTTACTCCTCCTCCTCTATAAAAGGCATTCACCCTTCCCATTCCTCAGACATCTCAAGCCACTTTATATACACTATGAATTCCTAAATAATCCCACACAATATCTCTACACAACCTAGAAGAATAAAATTTGGCATAATAAAAACAAATTTATTCCTTTATTTTAAACCAAAAGGAATTACCCAAAGAATATGTATCATCCTTCCACAAGATCTTATTTTATTTTCATTCTAAACCCCATTAATTATTATTATTACATGATTATATAGTATTATAATTATAATAAATATAATTATATGTTTTATTTGAATGTTTATACCTAACCCTATTCACACTCCAATGAAATGGTTAATGAACTCATTGTTCACATGTACTGTAGACTACCACATTGCGAAACAATGTTGTTCTGTATTCCTTTACCACCACTCGTAGTTGGGAATTCTGAAGTACATACTATTATTATATGATATATATTATTTTTGTGATGTTTTAATGCTTATTTAATTATTATATAAAACAAAACAACATTATTTCCAATTTTTCTAAATACGAAATGTCATTTCTAGACACGTGGAATATCACCTCCTCAAAGAGACGTGATTCATTCACACATTACAAAGAATGTGTGAAGCATGGGTTTAGTAAAATTAAATGATACATGTTAAAAAAATAATCCTTCTATAATGATAATATATATATATATTAATATTTATAGTTTAATTTCTTTCTTTCAGTATACAATAAAATGGAAATAAGGTTCATGTGTTTGTACGGCCTACCGTCTCCATGAATGTTGGATTCCTTTTCTTATTTCTCTATTATTTATATTATTATAAATATTTATATACTAAATATATATGATATTTTCAGATTGTTTTACATTTTATAAATAATTTAATAATTATCTACATAATAGGATCAAGAATAACAAGTCAAAACATATTCGAAAAACAAAGCGATTATTACCCAAAAACGTAACGATAACATGAAGTTGTTAATAAATGGGTATTATAAATTTATATGAAAATTATATATGGTGTAATATATATTTATAGTGGTCATTTTTATATTTATATTAAACGTATACTTATTTTATGGAAGGTTTTATGTTTACGAAGGAAGTCCAGACTTAATGTAAGGGTTTTCTCATCTCACTTTTATTTCTGTGAGATATATGTTGTATTCACTAGTTATTCAAATTATGGGGTATATATACATGAATATGAAATGTTTTATCTAGAATATAATATATTTAATAATATTATTAGAATCAATTTATGTTATTATTAAATGGTGTTTAGGGTTAAAAATACAACAAATAGGTAAAGTAATTTTTCCTCAATTTGACTTCTTTGAGAAACATGTTATATTATGAACCTATAGTCCTTTAGGGGGTGGTTATACATCCCTTTTACGTGTGATAAGATGAATATAAATATTTTCATGATATTATTATATTCTCGTATTATTATTTTCTACTGGGATTATGAATCAAATATTTTAAATTTTCACAGGACACATTGAAATGTTTAATAATTATATTCCTCAAGAAATATATTAAATGATTAGTAAACACTTTTTCCATATAATATGACATTAATTGATTTAGTTTGTGAATTAATAGTGGTATGATCCAAGGCTTCCATTAGTAGTCATTACATATATGGATTATTCATTTGATGACATGTTGTTCATATGACCTGTTTGTCTTCCACGGGTTATACCATGAAAACATTATTATGAAACCAACATATTTTCTTGGGTTATTATATAATGAAATTATTTTTTAGACTATTTATTTTCAAAATTTTATAATAGGATAATTTTTTTACAAGATCCATTTCATTTCATGGGTTATGATATGATATTTATGAAACCCATCTCTTTTTATGGGTCATGATATGATGAATGATTTTTTTTGGAACATGGATGTAAAATTTTATTATATGATGGGTGTGAACTATATATCACTATAATGAATTGGATAAATATTTATATCTCATGAGTATGGTATAATTAGAAGGAATAGTGAACATGGTTCTTTAATATAAGTCTATAATGATGTGTGAACATGGTTATGTAATATAGGGCTGGAATGGGAAGTGAACCCGGTTCTATAATAATGATGTATAAAAGGAAATGAACTAAGTTTTGTATTATAGAGATGGAAATAGATGTGAATCTTATTCAGTAATACAAGGATGGAATGTGAAGTGAATCTTGTTCAGTAATATAGGGATGAAACAGGAAGTGAACCTGATTTAGTAATACATGGTAGGAAATGGAAGTGAACCCAATTCAGAAAAATAGGGCTAGAATGGGGACTGAAACTAGTTCATTAAAATACATTGTATACTAATATGACATTGGTTATAAACCTTGAGTACTATGAAAATCACTTCATATGTTTGTGTGTGTGTAAAAATTACATGTCTTATTATAATGTTAGGCACTTATGGATTATTCTCTAGATTCCCTTGTGATTCAAGTCCTATGACCTACTATTATTTATTCCATGACTCAAGATTATGATCTTTGAAATTTAGGGCATTATTTTCAAATTTTATTTTACTTTTTTATACCCTTATGTTAATGTTATGCTTTCGTAACTCCTTTATTTTCCATTACTATGCTTATGAACTCACCCTTGCTTATGTTTCCTTTCCCCATGTTCTATAGAAATGTATTATGTAGGAGTACCAAAAGGGAAATATATTTAATGGATATGTTGAATATATTTTATAAAATTAGTGGAATGGGTTCCCGGTTCTCAAATATAGTAAACAATTTTATTCCTCGGGCACATACTTTTACAATGTGATGAATATTAATAAACTTTGATATAATATCCATGTATGTTAAGCATGGGTCTCTATACTATGTTTTCCCTAATAGAGGTGTTTGGTGTATTACTGAGCTCTTACGCACCATGTAGGTCCGTGTCACCCACTATGTACCCTCATCTACTATATTCCTACACTTCAAATTTAACGGGTGGCACAACAGGTCACATACCTGCCAAAGACAGTTGACCCAAGTACATGGAATATAATTTTTGGAACATATTTTATACATTAGTTTTCTAAAAATATAGTTAAAGGCCTCCAAGATCCATGGTGGACATAGAAGTGGAGGTGTTTATACTCTAATAAATTATCTCTCCCGAATAAAAATATGATGTTTCTTCTTCTGTTATCATTTCTATTTTAGTGTAATTCTTCCCTTTCCCCCTTTAACCTCTTATATACATGGTAGGTTTTGTGTTTCATCTCAACCCCAAAACTATGAAGATGATCATAAGAGGATATATTTCTTATGTCGAGGTAGTCATATTATTTTGGGAGTTTCGTCTTTGAAATTATGATGTTTTTTCTACTATCATGATTTTAATTTATTATTCATTTAATGATAAGTTCCTCTATCAAAGAGGTTGTGTCATATCTGACCAAGAATGAAACAAATATGGAATCTAAAGGAGTTACAATGGGTGATCCCATGACTACTACGTAAGCCAATTTACACTATTATAGGTATAATGGTCTAGATGAGGATTTGATCATTCAATCACCATACTATGAGATTGGTGTTTAAATAAACAAATGTTTGTTATCAGACCAATAAATAATTTTATAATTGAATAGCCATGGTAAAATTATTTCATATATAATTTTTATACTAAGGAATTACTTATCCAAAATACTCTTATCATATTTAAACCCTAACATTCTTTCATTATAATTTTCTCTATCACTTCCTTTTGATTTTATTGACTTTTAACAAATCATTTGAAATATTAATCATTTTTCCTTCATTAATTTTTTTGGATAATTGGATCAGACATTCTAACTTTTACTAATAATTTATTCTATGATTTTCCTATGGGATCGACCCTAAATTCCACTAACTACATAGATTATTGGATTATAAGGGAAAAACTTGAATTTTCATGCCTCATGATCGGAGGAGTTAAATTCAAGATCTGTTTCTAGGGAGATGGAAGTAATAATCATTTGTATAATTTGAGGTTGTTTTACCCATAATTGTTTTAGTTTCATTTCTTCATTATTTTCATGGGAAACTACACCCCACATTATTATGGATTTTTATTTGAATTGATATTAGTAAAATTCACCTAGAGAGGATAATTATCCATATAATCCTTCACTCTTGTACTATTATCTCGATGAGTATTATCCATACATGTATTATAGGTTACAATATGAGGAATACCCATGTACATTCTTCATGCCACCCATTTCTTCTTCTCTTTCCAAAAAATTTTCATGTAATACTAGAAGCATATTATTGATTAAGAAAGCCATTGCCACACATCAATTGGACCAAACTTAATGTTTGGGATGAATTGGTAAAATGGTGGTGCATCCTTCAGATATAATATGTAATATGGATACTACAGATGAGTTTGAGGTTGGGTTTTCTAATTAGCATTCAATTGAAGATGCATGTTTTAATGTTGAACCCACTATTAATTCATTAATGATTTATTAAAATGAATTTCCTAACTCAAAATTTGAATACCAAAATACATCATGCAATGAAAATCAACATTTTAATCAATTTTATGCTTATGAATCCTCATTTTATTATTCACTTAATACATTGGATGCCTGTAATTATTTTTAGATTTTAATCCTATCAAATAAGGAACTTCAATTCATTTGGGAATTACATGATAAAAACCAGGCACAAGTACACATTTAGCATGTACTAGCTATGTAGTAGGGATACTGTAACCCGCCTATGAAACCACATGAAGGTCAAGAAAATTGCATGATAGACAAGGGTGCTAGACATATGTGGTGGTTTACAAGGAAAAATCCACATCTGCCTTCCGAGTACATGTAAGTATCCTAACATAGGTTGAGCCAATTACCTAAAGGCAGTCTCTTTCTCGAAGGAAACCCATTCACTCACCGTCAATCTCTTTCACTCTCTATTAAATATTTTAAAAAAATGTGGCATGTAATTCTCCTCTACATGTGGTGAACCTCCATTTTTCTCATCTAACAATCAAATGTAAACAAAATGAGGTTACACACCATGTGTACATTTATATATGGTGTGTAAATATATTTTTATTATATATATTATAATATAATTTTTTTTATAAACCAATATTGATTATGTTAATAGACATGAATTAATCTTGTAATAATGGAATGGTCACCAGAGTGTATCAGATCCATTATTGATTCAAATCACTTTATAACATCCATTATTACAAAGATTCATTCATTTTAATACCATGTTTTAATTAAATGGAATATGGAATGTTCTTAAAATTTGAATTAAACCATTTCAAAATAAAAGAAACCTGATAGTGGGGATAGATTATCTGCTAGGGTCGTATCCCAAGGATCCAAAAGACCCAAGTTCAAATCCTTCTAGCAGGTTCAATTCCATTATTTTTCACTAATATAAAACCATAAAACATGTATTTTGGTAAATTTTGTTTATCACGTTTTCATAATAATTTAAAATGATTTCAAAAATAAAAAATCTACAAAGGATGGTTTGGGTATATTGGAAGAGTTCTAAACTAGATTTTAAAATTCCTTAGTTTTAACTCAACTAATCTACCATTATCATCGCAATATTCAATAAATAAAATATAATTTTATGCATTGTTTATTTCACCATGTAGTACTAAAATTATGCATTAACTATTAATTGTAAATAAAATCTATAGTATTAAAACCCTCACTATAGTTGTTAATGGAACAAATTATGATCGACCCGATCACTTATTTGAGTCAAGCCCCATGAATAGAACTAAAGGTTTTAATTATATTTTTCAATTTTAGAAAATATGATGTGTAATACTCTGATACACAACATATGTAGGTATATTTTTAGGTGTAAATTTATATTTCTTTTTGATTAAATAATAATTAATAGATAGTTGATTATAATATCAATACATTAAATATTCATAATTATTATAATTAAAAAAACTTACATTGAGTGTATGATATCAATCACAGTATGTGGTTTGGCTATTAAAGTGCTAGGGAACCCTACCGAGGCAAACCCCATGTCAATATTCCCCACTCTTCCCATTTTCATCTATCATGTGATTCTTAATATCCCATCCACAATCATTAATATGAACTCAATTCAGGTTTTAATATCTTCCACATTGCATTACATAATCTATTTATATCATTCCTTGCCCTGTATTTCAGTGTTTTACTGGAATTTTAGGTGATTTAAGGATCAGGTGAAGCATTAATCTCAAACATATAGACATGGGATGAAACTAAGAACACACATTGTGTACATTACATATTATATAAAAAATTTATCTATTTGAAATTTGGAAACACATTGTTTGTGCATTAACCATACACCATGTATTTTGTCCTCCACCTGGTTTGAATAAAAAATTATGTCCTAAAAACTATATGACCAAACATACCACACCTCACACATGGTGTGTTTGTTTGGCACAGACCATGTAAATGATCTTTGAGAACATTTTCATTCCAAGGTACACACAAAATACTTTCACATGTTCAAACACTTAGTGTGTGTCAATTATGAACTCCATGTACTATAATATTACTACAGACATTCCCACCTGATGTCTGTATCCACATCACACGAGTTCACCTCACTAGAACACTATATGTGGTGTACTCTAGATTCGCATGGTGTGTGATTTGATTTTTAATCATTCATAGAATTTTTATTTTTTCAGTTTTATTTTAATTTCTTCTCTTATATAATTACTATTCATATATTAATTAAAGGTGACAGAGCTAGTGGGAATAAGACTATTCCTGCAATTGATGGGTAATAGCCACACACCTTGGAGAATGTATCTGAATGACCAGGGTGCCTTCAGTGATAGATCTCCAAACTCACCATCTGCCAACCTTGTTAATGTTTCTTTCTCTCTAACCACTAGCCGTATCCTCTACATTTGCCTCAATTTTTTAGGACACAACAACACTTCATAAAACTAACAAGTTATTCAGTAAAATGAATCCTACTACTAGCATGACACCATCAGGGTAGACCCTGTTACCTTCTATGATTTCCCCGAAATCAAAGACATTTGTGGAAAGAGTTGATCTACTTGTTGCTACAAAAGAGAGTCCTTCTACACCCTCGACTAATGCTCCACCAAAAAGGTTCTAGCAGTTATCCCACCATAGTTTCATTCCTACATAATCTTCGATGAGAATCATCCTATAGCATACTGACTATGGATTTTTTCATGGTAGATGATTCAGTTGAGTGACAATTCCTTGACGTCTGTGTTCCTCAGTGCTTGGGAATCTGAGTGGATATCGAGGAATTCCTCAACAAGAACCGCATCATCAACATACTTCATGTCACTACTCCCACTTTTCAAGATTTATTTATGGTGTTCATTTTGACTTTTGAGTTTTATAGTCATGTATACCGATATATTCCCAATGACACCATCACTCCAGTAAGATTCCTACTAGGCGAAAACGCCTTTTCCCACATTGTGGTTGAGTTTAGACAAAACTGCAGTTTCTACCCCCATCCAACTACCCTCTCTCTTGTTTTATCCCTCACCCACCCTATGTGATCCGTTTTTATTTTTATGTGGTAGGAGCATGCTGGAACAAACCACATGTATGCTACCACCTCATAGAAGAGAACCCTCATCGTGTTCTCTACCCTCTACTTAATCCACCATTTATTTAGTTCTATTATTTCTCTAAATCATGAAGACATATAAGTCATGTATGGTCATAATATGGAGCACCTTACCTACATCATCTGATATGATTACTTATACATCCCTTACTTCACCACCTCACACATCTACTCTATGATCACCAATCATCAATGAAACCTAAGTGGTGGATTCTATGCCCCATGAGTTGGAACACCATCAAGGGGTGTTTGAGCCATCTCTCCCTCATTACCCCTTAAGTTCTCAAAAACGATTGGACTTCACCATTCTTATTTCCATGAGGATAGTTACGAGGTAGTGAGACATCATTATACTCATATAGGATGCCCTATTAGCACCAACGGAGTGAGATGAACCATATTCCCCCGATATTGTTGCTACTCTGATCCCACCCAATCCACTAGCAACATTCCTTTACCACCCCTCCACACATTATCATCAATTTCCCTTCTTACACTATTATATCATATTCTATACCATAAAAAGCATCACATACTCGGTTGACTTCTCTATCCATATATTGTGTTATATTATCTAATGATGGAATAAATGACACTTCTACTACTGAGGTCATTGAGATACAGGACGCACCCACCCCATAGAGAAATGACCCATCACCTATATCATCCACTACAACTACAAAAGTCCACTCAGATCCCCTGGTAGAAGTTGGTGACTAACCTAGGGTGACATTGTGACTCTTTCAAACACATAGATAATTCAATATATATATATTATAATTATTTTGGTGTTATGGTTTCTATGTACGAATAATTCCTTTTTTACATATCAACAACAGTCACATGTACTCTAGAAAATCATGGCTGTATCATTTCTACATGTTTGCAGTTTTTCAAGCTCAGAATGAGGGGAGTATTATTTTTCACGTGATTTTCATTTAATTTCTTTATATTACTTCTTTTGAGTATCTCCCTTTTCTATAATAGCTATATTTTTAAAGATCTTATTATCTTTTTTATTGTTACACTTGGTGGACCATGTATGATATTTAGTGTCGGGGAGTGACTCTTGGCTACCCTGGTGTTTTACCTTAAACTAATATATGATACATCATTAAATAAAAGAAATATTTTAAAATGTTGATTTTTTTTATTAATTATAAATATATAAAAAAAATAAAAAAATTTAATTATTAATGTTACATATATTTTTTTATTTTTATGAATTTTTAAAATAATTACCAATAGAATTTTATGTTTGATTTAAATTTATTTCCATTTCAATTTATTAGACTGATCTGTTTTATTCATGTCATGAATAGATTAATCCATTATTATCCTCATTAATGAGAGGTATTCTGAGACCTTTGACATATTTCATCTTATAAAATGCCATCAAAGATTCATAAGATATGCATAAGTACTGAAACATGCATCTTTTTCTCTTTAAAAGAAGAATATTTTGAACCACATTAAAATGACTAGGGAATTTGATTGATTTTCAGCCCCTTTGACCTTGATACCAACCCTATATGTACCACTTTCTAACCCATAGAAGCCATGATATTTTTTTGGAATACAAATGACAAGACAAATACCATTCCTACACTAATTCTATGAAAATATGTCATAATTATTCATTTGATTATAAAAGAGGGAGCATGACTATTCATTGAAGTGAGAAACCATAAAATTATGTGTGGGGAGAGTGCCTATTTTTAATTTGGCGTAAAGGGTCCAAAAACCATTATTCATTTTATTTCAAATTGGTCCCTCTAAAATAATATAAAATGGCCAAATTCATTCATTATACTTATTGAGGGTTTCTGAACCCGTGATGGAATGAGAAGACCATGGTCATGTTGAATTTTGAGAGATCCTGATGGGGATTCATTTCCATTGACATTTATTGTTGAATATAATGCTTTATTATATAATAATTCAACCTCATTTTTTGATCATCTAGATTTTTTTTACATTATTACCAACACAAAATTTTCCTTAGAAACATATGAAACTTATTTAAATAAGTGATGATTTTTGTGATCTTATTTCTAAGTGGAGAAAGTGAATTCTTGAAATAATATGGATATAGTGAATATAAATGATACAGAGAATAAATTTTGTTAAATTATCTTGAGTGATGATTTTTTTTATTTTCATGTGTGTAAAAACATCATGTGGCGTGTTTAATTAAGAAATAATAAAAAATGTTACAAAGAGGATGAAAGTATTTAATTGAATTATATAAGATACATGATTATAATATATTTGAAATGGAAATTTTTTTCGTGCCTTTTTTAATAATCTTCTATGGATTTAAAATTTATAATTATAATTAGCTGAATGCGTCGATTTTTATATTTTAGAAGCTATTAATTAGATGTTGATATTCTTCATGAGGGAAAGGAAATGACAATGTGTGGGGGAGTTTGATGTGTCTAATTTGTGTTTAGTAATTTCTTGGATTTTATTGATTACTAAAACACTATTTCACAAGATATAGATTATCTTATGGATAATGTGACAAAATTCATTGTTCCTGGTGTTTTTAGGTGTTTCTAGTCATGGTCCCAAATCAGGAATGATTAGAACATAAATTAAGATATACATGGTGTGTTCATTATAAACACTTATCATTTACTATATCCCATCCATGAATCAGCTAGATTTAGTACATGTCCATGTTGTGAAGAAAAGATCCACAAACTATGTACACCTAGTTTAAACACATTTTATTCCATTCTAGAAGTGGTTGGTGGCTCATAGAGCCTCTACATGCCATGTATGTCAGTGCCACACAACTTGTACTATTTCATACCAGCCTTCGACACATAAAATTACACTAATGGTACATCATATCATCTACCAGACATAAACAGTTGTACTACGTACAGAATGTCTACTTTTGGGTACACGACATGTAGTCTATTTATCTGTAAATAGAGAGGTAGGCCTCCATGATCCATTTTGGAAATCCATGGGGGGTGCTTCCACTCTGCCGATCGATCTCCCAAAAATCCAATTTTGAGTTTTATTACTATATTATCATTTTAGTTTTAGTGTAATTCTACCCTCTCCCATTTCGTACTATCGTATCGATGGTAAGGGTGGAGTTTCTGCTCAGCACACACACTATGACTATAATTTTAATGGGTTAGTTTTTCTGTGTTAGGATTGTAATAATATAATGTGTATTTTGAATTGGAAATTATGAAGTGTTTTCTATTATCAGGGTTTTAAATAATAATTACAATAATAAGAATTTTCTCTATTACACTAGTAATGTCATATTAGACCGGAAATTACATAATTGTCCAAACAAATGGAGTTACAATGGGTGAACCGATAACCATTTAGATAGAATTTTTATACTATTTTAGGGCTGATGATATAGATAAATATTTTAAAATTAAATCACAGAACCAAGGTATTAGTGTTCAAATACTCGAATTCCTATTATTGAACGAAGAAAGAGTGTTTTAAATGAATTCCCATGGTAAAAATATTTCATAAATAATTTGATTACTAAAGAATGAATTTTGAAAAATCATCTAATCGTATTGAAACCATGATACACTTGTTTTCCAATTTTTCTATTACCTATATTATTTAATTAAACTTTTTTAATTATTTCACATTTTCATAATTTATTCCTTCATTCATTTTTTTCTCAATTTTTGGCTGCGTCATTCTTACCAGATAAATACTTAACTGATTTCTCTATGGGATCAACCATGGATACAAATAGCTACCTCATAAGTTATATTAGTATGTAGAAAATTTCAAATTTCCCCACCTCACAATGGCTCTATTCAGAAACCATATTTACACGACCCACTTCAGATCATGCCAAAAGATTTACAAAGTCTCAAGGGATGATATTCCAAGTATCACAGTACTATCAGAAGGGATTACATCCCTGTAAAGTATCAAAAAATAATGATGTTATTCCCAGTATCACGTATAGGTTCTCCGAGCCCGATGTCACAGAAAGGGATACCAAGCCGATATAGTATCAAATTTATGTAAGCGTGACCATGACCATATCATATCACATATGTAATTATCACCATTTCCATTCAATATTAATTAGAAGGGTCTAAATGGTCATTTATATTATACACGATTAAGGGTCATCATTCTAATTCATTATAAAACAAAAGGTTCGGTATGACCATTCATTATCATTATTAATGGTCTCTAAGAACTTATGTCATATTATTAATAAATAGACATTGGAATTAATTTGATCCAGGGAATAATAAATTTCACATTTACATTAAATAATGACAAGGGTGTAACCATTGAGTATTTATTTAGGTGGAGTGGGCTTACCACTCACCCATAATCAATTCAATTAATTATATGGGTGTTAGTCATTCTACCACAAAACATTCATCCATTAACAATTCATGATATTTCCATTTAAAATTTAAAAAAACACCTCAATAGTTAATTTGGCTATATGAAAATTAAAACTAATTAGGCATATAATAGGGAACACCCAAGGGATGGATCACTCAATGGTAGTAAAACTCAGTATGATTTAGGTTCTAACTAGTCTTTAGGTTCCAAAAAATGAAACCAATTTATGGAAATTACAATTAAGAGGAATGTGAGGTGAAACCAATGTGTTTCATAATGATACATATTATAAGAACACCAAACCATGAGGTATAAATTAGAAAGAACCCATCTCATACTAATAAAACTATTCTCATCCAGTATCAGCTTGTAATGGATTAAATCTAAAGAATAGATGAACTCCTAAAAATATGGCATATGGTCATGCACCTCGATAAATTCATCGAGAGGAAGAGAAATGAAGAATGTCTAAAAAAATATAGATCATACTGATGGCTATCCAATGAGACTATCACCTCTTCGATTAGACACTAGATGAAGATTCCGGACTGAAATCTATGATGGAGGGAAAAATGAAGATCCAACATGAGAATGGGAGATGTTATTCACTAGAATGAACAAATGATGTAAGAAATTTATGTATAATATTTCATTAAGGTAAAATGAAATTTTTTCCAATTTTATTGGGTCACATAGTGTGGGCACATATTTTGGTGAACTATTAACATTATATTGCTTAAGGAGGTCGCATGCATGGCTAGGCCACACCATTAGGGAATCCATGAGCTGACCATGCAAATATCATTTTCTAAAAACTATATAAATTTTGCACTACTATGCGGCCCCTGGAGAACTCTTATGGATAATAATGTTCTATAATTTCCCCACTATATATCCCTGAATTTCATGGGATAACCTTGAAACCTACCACACATGGTTTCCCCAAACCATGTGAATTTATTTTTTTCCCACCAGTTGGGGTTTTATGTTCTGAAAAAGCCCTAAACGCCCGAGTATCCTTTCTAACCTCAAAGGAAATCCATGTTAGATCTATAATAAATAATTATGAAAAAAGGTACCTTACTTGATAAAATTTCTGGGATCTTATAGCCTTTAACCTTAAAATCACTCATCAATAAGTTCACCTTTTATTTGTGTAAAACATTCATCATATAATAATTCAAGAAATTGAGCATGTACATCCACCTCCTGCTCCCAAGTCTCATCATGTACCCATCCATTCTATCATAGATCCTATACTAAAGGGAATTTCTGGCCTTGGAGAGCCTTCGGGCTCTGGTCAATGATGCATATAGGATATTCCTCATTATAAGCATCATCATCGATATCTACATTCCTTGGATGAAAATATTTTTGTGGATTAGAATGATAATAGTGAAGAAATGAAATGTGGAAGACATCATGAAGGGAATATACCTATGAGATAATATAAACCAATATGATTATAACCTAACTCTCTCTGGAATATAAAATATACTGAAAAATTATGTTGACTACTTCCCTTTCCTCTGTATCATTTTACGCCCAATTTTCAGTTGTATGGATAAGAACACCTGATCCCCAAACTCAAACTCAAGAGGTCATTGATGTAAATTTTTTCAATATTTGTATCTACAATGAGAATTATAAATCCACTTATTAATATTTTAAACCCACTTTAATTTATACTAAATTAGATGAGGATCATGTAGTGCTACCTATCCTACCACTATAAGGGACATGGGTGAACAACATGGACTACCATAAAGGGACCCATAAGGATGCACTTGTATAGTCGCCTAAAAACTGTTATGGTATGAGAACTCAAAGAGATGAAAATGATTCTCCCAAGAACAACCAAAATTAAGGAATCATTCTTTCATCATGTAATGTAAAACCAATATGCTCTATTCTGACTAGGAATCCCTATGAGGGTGAATGGATATTCTTAGAAGCACCAGTGTACCTAGAGATTTTGGAAACCCCTTCCAGATCCTCGATGATAAAGGACAATCCATATTTGAAATAACTGTGATTGGGAACCCATGCAGTCATATAATATCATACATATATAACCTTAATAGCTCAAAAAATGGGAAATTCTCTAGGATAGGATGGAAGTGGTCTACTTTCTTTAGTTTATCCATGACTGCCCAAACTACATCATTTCTTCAAGGTGACCCCGGTAATCCAATGATCAAATCCATCGCAACCTCCTCCCATTTCCAATACGGGGTGTGTGATGGATATGAAAAACTAGTAGGTCACTAGTGCTCTACATTCCCATTATGAAAGGTGGAACACCTAGTGATAATGCCTATAATCTAATGCTGAATTTATGGCCACCAATACATTCGGTGTATGTCCTGATACATATTTGTGATACCTGGTTGAATAGCCTACTAAGAAGAATTTGAATTGCACATCAGATCCAATATCATATCTGTGGGAAACCAAATATGCCCATGTATACAGAATATATCATCAATATCAATAAACCAATCCAGAGGTGCATCCATATAAAGAATACTCTCTCGTAGGCCCAAGCCCTATGGATCTGAAAACGGCCTCATCTTCACATTATCTAAAATGTTTATAGTTCATTGAGAGTTATTCATATAAAGAATATCCATGATAGTCATTAACCTTTATATGCAACTCATAATACATAGCCATAATCTTTCATTCACTATCGACCTCATGAACCATCGCCATCTGATTCTTATTACATAGAGAATCGAAAACATCATTTCCCTTTCTAGGTGTATAGGCTTGATTGGCGTCAAAATAAAATACATTTTCAACCAATTTTATGTGCCAAATATTTAAGTCTTTCTGTGTAAAAATATACCTGAGGATTTTGTGGTCTATAAACACAACAAAATGCTCCCTCAGTTGGTAATGCAAGCAACAGTGAAAGGTATGTACAAAAACTGCAAACATGAGATCAGGTTTCATATAATTTTTCCCATGAGACCTCAATTTATCTGACCCATACATAATGACAATATCGTCTTTTATTTGAAAAACTCCTAAAACAATAAACGATGCATCAAAAAATACCATAGAGCTCCTACCCATCTCCGGTCAAATTAGGATCGACACAAAAGTCAATATCCTTTTCAACTTATAAAATGAGGTCTCATAGGTTTATATCTTTAAATATCATACCATCCTCATTGAAGCCCATAATATGTGCATCATAATGGGATATGTCTTGTATAAAATGTCTCCAGTAACCGTCCATCACCAAGAATCATTGTATCCCAAAGTCATTATTGGTTTGGTCATAAGTTACCACAGATACCACCTTCCATAGGTCAACTGAATCTTCTGCCTTTGAGATAATATGACCTAGGAAGTGTACCTTGTCGATCCAGATATGAAATTCAATAATCTTATAATATAGATGCTTCTCTATAATTTTTTTTAAATGATCTCAAGATGAGAGCAATGGTTTCTCTGATTATCAGAATACATATATATTTTATCAACAAATTCCATGAAAAATGAATCGAGATAGATATGGAAAACCCTATCCATCAAATACTTGAAGAAGGAAGGCATGTTCATAAGATTTAACAACATCATGAGATACTCATACAATTTGTTCTAACTTCATAAATACTTATGTGGAATATCTAATGCCATAAATAAAACATGATGATAGCCTGATATCATGTTAATGTTTTTGAATATCCTCTCTCTTCTATGCTGGTCGAAAATATCATTAATGTGAGTGAAAGGATACCCGATTTTCACTATAATCTATTTAAACTTCCATTAATCCATGAAAATACCCATGGTTTTATCTTCCTTCTTAGATAAAAGGATTGGTGAACTCTAGGGAGAAGTTATGGGCCACATGAAAACCTTTTGGTCATAATATTCTAGTTTCCTCATGAGATCCTTCAACTTGGTAGTATCCATAATATATGGAGGAAGGGATACCGGTGCATCTCTAGGAACTATATAGATAGTAAATTTCACCACTCTATTTGGAGATAGTGTTAAATGGTCATCGAGGAATACATCTCATAATTGATAGATTATAGGAGGTAACATAGCTTGGTTTTTCCCATGATCTTCCATGTATATGCTTGAAATATAGGTATCCACTCCACTGATCCCATGATGCTCTTGTCTAACTATACCAGCTCAAGCATCCCAATCACCCTTGTGACTATATGTGCCTCCCCAGGGCAATGTAAATGAAAACCTCTAGAGATAAAAATACACATAGGAATGATAAGGAATCATACGGTCCATTCTAAGAATGATGTCAACACATATCTTCTAAAGGGAAAAAGGTTCCTTAAGAAACAATAGATACCTACCTCCAGAGTTCAGTCCTTATACAAGTGTATTCTACCTGATTATATACCAAAAGTTGTATTCAGAATCATCACACCACATGAGTTCTTATCATGAAGTCTGATACTCTCCACGATAATCAAAGACATGAAAGAATATGATTCACTTGTGTCAAATAAGGTAGAAATGATAGTAGAAGCCACTAGAATAGTACCTAAAAAAGTAGATGTACAAGTATCCTTCTCCTCTGGTATAGGCTATAGTGAATAGTTACAACCTTATCCCTGACCCTACGCTACAACCTGAAAATATAAAGAAGTTCTACTTTACTAGTGTTGTATCATTGAACCCTGGCTATCATAACCATGACCTCCATCTCTGCCTATGTGGCTAGTAGTTCTCTAGAAACAAGACTAGAAATGTTCTACTGAACATTCTCTTGAAAGTGGGGCTAGAAAAGATCCTCTCCCACTACAAACGTATGGGATGTTCCTTGAGAAATGGTGTAGATACCCTAATATTAACAAGCCTCAGTACTTGATGGGGTCTCTGGGACACTGGGGACTATTATGCTAGGCTTCCCACATGGATGACATATCATGTAACTATATGTGGGTGTCAATTTTCTACCACTACTCACACACACAGACTCAAAGTGTCACATCCAACTATGAGTAAAACCTGTAACCTTTCATGTATTTTAAATGCCTTATCTCACACTGTTTTCACCAATCATGTTCCAATTGGTGATATGGTAATGGAGGCCTATTTTAGATATGGTAGTCAACTAGAATAAATTTACCTAAGAATGAATTGTATTCCTATGATCATCAAAAATTTACTCTCTTTGTGTTGGATCATTAGAAATATAGATAGGCATGAAGTTATTGAGCTATGCAATATGCGCTTAATATTCCATAAGTATCCTCGAATCTTGCTTCAGGATTATGATTTCCCTGAGATGATCACCCCCATGGTATTTTTAAATAAATAATTGAATAATATTTCCTAGAATTCCCTCCACATTTCTTCCCAATTGTGAACAACATGATTTAGGATGCCCCAACAACATTTTTTAGATCCTCTCAACATATATGTAATGAGATTCACTCTCCTCTCAGGAGGTGTCTCTAGAGAATTGAATATAGACATAACAATCTCAAACCATAACTTTGTAGCTTGTGGACTCCCATCTCATTAAAATGTGAGAGGATGTTGTTTTTGGAACACCTGAGTCAACTCCCCCATATAAGGGGAAGAGCGTGGATCTCCCTATATGGTCTGCATAAGCTGCATGAAATATCCTCAAAATATGGCATCATCACCCACATCAGGAACAAGATAGAGATCCATAGGAGGAACTATATTATGTAGAACTGGTGTCTCAAGGCCCACAAACATTTGAACATGGTCTTTATCTCCCTTCTGGAAAATGGGTAGAAGATGTCGTGGTGGAATTGTTTTAAAATTAGCAAATAGAATCCTCATATTGGATTCAATGTTGGAAAAGTTTGTATATATAAAAATAGTACATGAAAGATCCTTTATTTTTAATAGACTCACACATACACCAACTCAAGGAGTCGAGTTTTGGTGATATAAAATTTTTATAGAACAACAGATATGCCACCTACTACTCACTACTAAGGTCGAGACATGGTCATACTCTATGCTTTCAATTTCATTTTCATTTAATTTATATTTTCATTTCAATACTTCTTTAAATGATTGAACCAAATGTTTTTCCACATCCAATGCACATGGGACCAAACAACTTATGAACCTAACTATGGAGTATAGTCAATACAAAAAATAACATATTCTAGTATATGCGACCAATGGTCCATTATTCAACATTCTATAGTTTACTTCTTAGGGTGTCTTCCATAGAATAATAATAAAATACTTGTTAATGTAATAGAAATAACTCCATGTATAAAATATGTTTGTGATAAATCCCAACATCAATCATTGGTCAATAAAAATTCTATTAATATCATTAAATAACTCATGGAAATAACAGGCGATGAAAACAACACAATACTCCTATATGGCATGGGATATGCATGGAATGTGAATTTCTGAAAAGGTTCCTAATATGATGCATTCTCAAGTATTCTTTTTCCCTAATCTCATAGAGTTATGGATAAAAGGTAAAACAAAATAATGTCAATTTTAATTTCACAATTCAAGTGCATCATCTAATGGTGGAATCAAATCAACTTTAATAACTAGAAAATAGAAAATATCAATTCTGATTCGAGGCAGTTTGGATTTTCTATGTACAAGGGTAAGCTATTACCCAACAAAAATAATTACCAAACTCAAAATCCATCCTAATATCCATTATATTTTATCAAAATATTATGATAAGAAAAAGAAAAATCTGATAAAACTTTTTGATGTATTGGACCCGAGTTCCAATGAGTGGTGCCCCAATATTGATGGGCCACATGGCCTCAAGTGAATCTCTTCGAACTCCAAAGGTTTTCAACTTGCAGTGAGTACCTAGGGTGTATATATTAGAAGACTACTCCATCATTAAAAGTGTATAAAACAACATATAAGGAAAAATAAATAATATATGTAGTACAATAGTGTGCAAGTAGCATAAACCGATGAAAATAACTAAACGAATGATGTATGTAATGAAAAGGAGTAAAATATATCATATATAAAAGTTGCATGATGTAATCCATTTATTTAATAAGTATGAAAAAATTGACTCAAACAAAAATTAGTAGTACTATATAAAATGTTACAAAAGTGTAAACTCTATGCCAACATATCGAGATCTATTCTGGTCATATTCTACGAAGATCCATCATAATTCATTACAAAATTCATTCAACCATGATGGGATGCTTCCCCTTATCTGTACCTACATGAATATAGTCTTCTCATGTTCTATTGGAAGCCTGGATAGCATGTGACAAAAATATCAATATGACACCACCCAAAAAATAAATAAATATTAGGTCCCTATGTGTAATATGGCACTCTATATATATAATAATGTAAATCATTAATGAAAACTATTAATGGGTCAGATTTTGATCTTAAAAGAAAAACATTCTAAAAATACATTCTTTGGTATGTTCGAGAATATCTATTAAAGTATTAAGGATTGAAATTCCCAACATCAACTTAGTAAAATAAGGGATTCCATGCCTGAATAGTATCACAAAATAGGGACGCCATGCCTAAGAACATATTTGGGGTATCCATTCCAGGTATAAAAATTTGTTATTCCAAGCTTTTATAGTATCACATTAATATAAGGTTCTCCATGCCTGTATCATATCATAGTTATATAAGGTTTATTGTTCCCATTTTATATTAACCAAAAGTATCTCCGTTCCAATTTATATTAAACATGCATATGGGTCATCATACCAATTCAACACAACTCACATGGGTCATCATTCTGACTAATTATAATTAATAATGGTCGTCATACGCTTATGTAATATTATTGATAAATAACCATTTTCTTGATTATGAGGCAAGGAAAAATCCATTTTAAATTTACATAAAATAATTATAATGTCATAACCATTGTTCATTTAATTAGGGGATATGGGATTACCTCTCACCCATAATCAATTCAATTCATAATATGTCAAGGGTCTTACTCATTGTGAAACACAACATTAATCCATTTACAATTAAGGATTTTATCATTTAGAATTTAAAACCAAACAATACAATAGGTTATTTGGGTATATACGGTAGAAAATAAAGTATGCAGATTAGAAAAAATATAAAAGGGATGGATCAAAAAAAGTTAGAAAACATGATATTATTTGGGTTATAAAAAGTATATAGGATATATGTAAGGTAACCAATTTATGTAAATTTCAATTAAGGATAATGGGTGATGAGATCAGTATGTGATACAATAGAGAAGATTATAAAAATGGAGATCATAAATAATAAATTATATACCACCTACCCCATACTCGTACAATTAAACTAATCTAGTATCAACAATTAGTTGAGTCTGGATTGGAATAAATATGAATAATATAATAACATAATGAAAATAAGGTATATGATTCTTCACATTGATAACCTCGTTATGTGTAACAGAAACAAAGAATGGCTAAAAAGGAATTATGATCTTACCAGCTTTTATCCAATGAGACTAATAACAGATTGATAAAACAAAAGATGAGGAGTCAAGATCTAAAACTATAAAGGTGGTAAAGGGATATCTAATGTGAGAATGGAGAGCCTCCTTTCACTAGAATGAACATTGAGGGAAGGAGTTTTATGATAAACATTTAATTATGGGAAAATGGTACTTTTCAACAATTTTCTTTGGTCGTATAGTGTGGCTGCACGGTTGGATAAAACATGTTCCAATCTTGAGCCTCCCAATGATTAAGGGGGGAACATACACAGTTAGGAAAAATTATTGGGGAAACCATCCTCCAACTGTGTGAATATCTTATACTAAAAACTGTAGACATTTCAGACATACATGCGACCCGTGGCACCATGTTATGGAAAACCGTGATCCCTTCTTCACCCCACTGTCCTTACCCACATGGTTTGGCCTAATCGTACAGTCTACCCCACACAGTTTCTCCTAAAATTTTGACCAATTTATTTCTCCCACCAATCGGGGTCCCATGCTCAGATCAATCCCCAAACTCTCTCATATCATTTATAACCTCAAAGGGAATCCAAGTTATGTCCATAATAAAAAATTAGACAATATATAAAATGGCCTTTACCTAATTAAAAATTAGTTATCTTATAATTATGGAGGATCAAACCTCAGGGTGGTGTTTTTAAAAGTGGAATGTGTCATTTTTTCTTATATTAGGTTTATGAATAAGTATCTTTCCTTGGTGGCCATTTTGGACCTATCTCTCATATAGAAAATAACTATATTTGATATTATTATCCAAACTATGATAAATACCCCTATGGGGGGTGGGGTGAATTGGGTATGAAATATTAAAAAACTAAATCTTTGGATCTTGTTTCATTGTTAAACCAAACACTCTTTTCTCTCCTTCATATAGGAAAAAATAAATGGGAATTAAATAATTCACTAGACACATGAATGGTATGTGGTTCATCCTCAGTGAGTTACATATAAGGGGAACATAAAGGAAATGTTATGAGGTAAAAATATAATAAAGTATATTTGTGTTAAATGTTTTGGATTAGACACAGTGTCCTTCTTAGCTTACAATTATTTACAATTTGAAAGTTAACTACTCTCAAAACAAATGTGATTAGAATGTTTCCACATATGAATATTATATTGATCTGAAAAACATCACAATTTTTTAACATATCAGTGTTCCAAGAAACATTGTTTTCGCCCAATTGATGACATTCACTTCTCCACATACTAATTTCTTTGTATAATGTACTTTTGTGAACTATTTTTGTTCCTTGAAAAACAACTTAATCCCCTTGGTAAATTCATTTCACTGTATAGCTTGATTGCTTCTAAAATTTTATTTTATTTATAGCTTTATGATGCCTCAAAACCCCTTATCATTTATAGACTACTATTCCCCACAAACACCTACCCTCAACTAATATATCTTTGTAGAATACCTCCTTCACAAGACGAGTATCTCCATAAACTATATTTGGACATCGATGAATTTTCCTAGAAATATACGATTATAATTTAATTATAGGTACTTAATCAAGTTATTATGGGTCCTTTATATCTAAAAAGTAACCCATAATACCTGATAGTCATAATTTGGATTAACAACTTTGTGGATTGGCCTTCATTGCGATGTATACTCATTTTGCAGTTCGCATAGTGCATGATTATCTTTAAGATATCCAATGAAACACAACCTTTATTAGAAAATGAAATCACCATTTTCAGTGAAACAAAACTCAATTACATCAAATAAAAATGACAAACTCCCTTTAATGATTTTAGAGAACAAATGATAAACAGAATCCATTCCTTTAATTTTTTTATTTAGTAGATTTTCATACTTTGATTGTGGGTTTCAGATTAAAAAAACTATAAAGTCTATATTTCCTTCTCAAAAAACCACCATGAACTCCATTAGGAACTATTTAGTCCACAAACAATTTTAGGCAGGAATCCTTCTTTTTCAAAGAAAAATTCTATATTTTGAGGACCTAAAATACGGGAAATAATAAAAAATGATGCCATAGTGTACACACAATTTTATATACCACTGTTAGAGCTTCCATGCCAAATTTTGGACACTTTTTTACTATATCAGTTCAAAAATTATATCCTAACTCTAAAAATGATCTTGTCAAACAACATTGTTCATAATCCAAATCAACCCAAAAACACTACAATATTTCCTTGAGGGATTTTTCCCAATAATCTCCCTATTTAGATGTATTGAAAACTATTCACATTTGGATACCACTCAAAATCATATGTTCTTATTGCGTTGAAAATATATTTTTCATTTTTATATTCTACCAAAATTCACTTCTTCATATTTTTAATAGTGATAAATTATTTACTCAATACAAAAGCTAATCCCACAAGATCTATGCTCTATGTGATAAATAATAGTATCATGAAAAAAACCATTATAGAATAAATTCATTCCCAAAACAGGAAACAAATTTCATGATCAACCACTTTTTTCATGATATATAAACTTTTATCAAACATCTTAAGAATTTTTATATTTCAAACCCCCTACTTCGAAGCTCTGACTATATGCTTCTCCCCCATTCATTATTCTTGATCAATATATTTTATCCCACTTCTTAATTGAACACAAAGGTCACTAATTGGTGGTCTTTAACACATATCATCGCATATGAAAAAACACTCCATACCATTGGGAGATTTGGTTATACATCCACAATTATTCAAGTTTGGGGAGTTGACAGAACTCCAAGAAATAGTCGATGATGTCTAAATTATTCTTTGGGAAATAAATTCATCCAAATATATACAAATTTTAGTTCTATAGGAACATAATATAACATCACAAGACCATGATACAACTTATCCATAATAAACTGAAACATGATTTCAATGTTATTTACATTTGGGTGATGGAATTGATTTTTTCTATGATTTATATCAATTGAATTATCGAAATGTTTTATAATAAGAGACTTCAATTTATCTCCCATATCATCAAGTTTTTTCTTCCTCCACAACAATTTCATGCAATCGTGACTTATATCTATATATTAAGCTTTTATGTTCACAATGAAATGAAATCTTATTTCTTGGTTATCATTGAAATACACAATCCGCTGAGATAGATTTCACCACATGATGTTGATTTTCTATCATCTACTAAATTGGTCCAATATATATATGTATACCCCAATAATACATGCTTATATTTTCATTAAAAATTAAATAAAAATAAGTGGTTACCATTATATATTTAATTGTTCCCTTTACATTACAGAGTTTACATTATTTGGGATTACATTGATAACATGGAGATTAAGATTTGTTAAAACCAATATGAAGTCATGTCACTATTAAGGACAACATACTACCAATGACCTATCAATATTATTTGAAATTAAAAACATTTTATTCATCATATCATGTGAGTTTCTTCTAGGTATCCACCAAAGTATTCATACCCTTTGTTAGTTATTTCAATTTTACTCAGAATATCCTTCTCATATTTTGATTGTGAAATGAATGTTCCATTCCTTTATTTCATCACTTATAATCCATGTAAAAACATTAGATTTCCAATGAATGAAACTTCAAACTCAATTATCATGAATTCTATAAACTATTTCCACTATAATTAATCTGGAACACAAAAGATAATTTCAATGACATAAAACATCACCACCATCCTTTGATCACCATCATTGTTGAAATATATATTGTAATAAACTCCACTATACCTAAATCATGTTTTTTTTAAAAACCGATCAACTCTTAAATACCGGGATATCGATGATTTATTCAATATATATATAACACCTTCCATATATGGAAAAAATTAATCACATCTTTATAGACAAGAAAACCATCTTCATATTCAATTTACACATATTCCCCTAGACCCCAATTCAGAGATGCTGATTTGACATCCATTTTAAAAACATTAAATTTTCCTTTCACTATTATTGAAAAGAATAATTTAATTGTATCGAGCCTTGAAAAAGGTGAAAATGTTTTATCTTTATTGATTCCCTTAGTCTAGGAGTATCCCCTGAACACTAATCCGACATTTTTTCTAATTACCATTCCTTGTTCATTATATATTTTCCAGAAGGATGATTTGGTCCTCATAACATTCTTAACTACTGCTATCAATGAAATATCATATGCTTGGTTATTTTAATTTTTTCATGCTTCTCATTCATTGACTGAACCAAAATTTCAGCTCCATCTACTTCTTTAAAACTCTTTTTAACTACATAAGATATATGGGAGTCCTAATGTAAAAACAAAAATATCATGGTTTAAACTGGTTCTTCATGATCACTGATGTGTTTTTCGTGTCATTTTTTTCTCAACTCTTTATCTTCCATGTAGATAATGATTCAAATTCAATCACCTCCTCAATATTATCTTATTATGAATCAACATTTTCCACCTATAATCCCATTGAGTTCCTTTTATACTTATTAATATCATTAGGAAAAAATCCAATTTGTTTTTGAATAAATTGGTCAATTTTTACTACATTGACATCATTTTATTCAACTAGTTTTCCTAGCCTCTTGCTTTAGAATTTATATTCTTTTACTTTTCTTGATCAGACTTAGAATTTTTCCTAATATTAAAAAAGCTAAAGATTTATATTTTTATCCTTATTGAGAATAAAACTTATACATTCAAATATTAAAAAGTATTTCAAACTTTTATTATTTCTATAACGCATATTTTACAGTGTGTTTCATCCTTTTAGAGGCAACAAATACATGTTGGACATGTAGAGTAATGTCATGATTGCTTCCTTCCATAATTTCTCTAGTAGATCATTTTAGATATGAATTTTTCATGCCATGTTGTTTATATTCAAAATTCTCTTATAATATCCTCTTTTTAGTTAAGGATTTATCACTATTGAAACATGGTTCCTATACCATGCTTCTCCAGATAATCATCCAATTGGATATTTGTGAATTTTGAACCATTATCAGTTTACAAATTCAGAATCATTTATCTATGAATCCTTTTAGCTTCCCTATGATATTGGATTATTCATTTGAAAACCACATACTTATGGTAAATAACAAATTCCATGGAATTATATTAAATTCATCAATTAAAGGAACACTATACCTACTTCCATCAGTAGATCTTAGCGAGATAGGCCCACACATAGTTGTATGCATAATTCAATAACTCTGGTTTTATTTATTTATTTTTTCCCTTCATTGCTATCTAATAATCATACCTTGTTGAAACAAATAATACATGGGAGTATGATCACAAAATCCTCTTGGGAAGGTTGGAAAAGATGTCCTAGTTTCTTATTCTACATCTTGTTTTCTTCTTTTATAGATCAAAATAACTTATATTCTTCTCCAAAAAAAAGGTATAGATTCACCTTTATTCATTTAAACTAAAAAAAATTAACTTAATTTTCCTTTGATGGTAGACACCATATTGTTAAATCATACAACATTCCCTGAGTCTCACAATTTACTAACACTTAACATTCCATAATTGAGACCATCATCAACCAAGACATTTGCATGTGCGAGATCTTTTCCCCCAAAACATTGATTTTTTTAAGACAATAAGCATATAGACTTCATCATTTCATAATTTGAAGACACTTTACTTTAAATTATTTAATTACTTTAAAATATCCTTATTTACTATCATATGGGATGTGTATTGACTTTCAAGGATACATATAGCATCATGAACTGATTCATTATGGGAAATATCTACAACCTCAACCATCCCCTCTATTTCCAATATGATCAAAATTATGGGATTCATACATGTTGTGGAATGATATAATTAATATTCATTAGAGTATGATGGACCAAACACATCATGTAGATCAATACTTGATTTTTATTTTTAGTTCATTCATTTATTCATGGAGTTGAAACATATGACTACTTTTGGTTTACATTGGAACATTCCACTTCCTTTTCTATGAGAAATATCTGGCCAAGTGTCAAAATCCTCTACACCAGTAATAGTGACCATGAAAATCATTTTTTTCTATTAAACTATATAAGGACACATTTTTCCCATAATTTATTTAGTACCATTTGGATCTTGAAAAATAATTTTGATAATATCCCATCTTACCCTGACAATAACACTTACTCTAAGGGGAATTTCAATGGCTTTTTATTATAGGAACAATTGTCCCTTGTGTTTTCCAAACCTTTTGATTTTGATTTTTTCCCAAATCAATTATAAAACTCATATTGGGAACATTCAGTATGCTATAAATCATCACATATTTATATTTTTAATGAATCCACATACCATAATTGTCATTTGGATATGATTTTGGCTTCTATTTTCTAGAACTACATGTTTCATATCTATATTTTCCATTATTAGAGAGATATTTTTTCCCAATGTCATATCAAGATTAAATATACTGTCCTAATTAATGAATGTTCCTAATAGTTTTGATAAATTACTCTCAATGTTCTTTAGTACATTTTTTATAGTTTTTGTGTTATTCAAACCGTTGATCACCCTTTTATGTTCTTCAACATTGAGTTTTCACCCAAAAGGAATTTTTAATTCTATGGAATTTATGAATTATGAATTTTAATTTCTTCCTTCAGCTTAGAATTACGTTATTTATATTACTATATATAATGTTTGGAACCATGAACCACCCTATTTTATTCCTTGGTTTTGTCTCTCCAGACATCTATCTCCTCAATAAAAACTTTTAATTCATCATAGAGAACAACCCTTATTTTGAATTATTATTCATCATAGTCTCTCTCTTCCCTTATCTAGGTGTTACTTAAACATACCCTCATATCAATTTCATGAAGATATTATAATATCTATAGCTAATATTCCATATATTCTTCAAAACAATTATTCTCTAGTTAATGTATGTTCTTCTTCTTGATGAAATTTCACTTCACATTTTTTCAAAGTTTCACATAGTCTAAATACTCCTTCATGGGGGTTTTTGATTCATCCTTATCATAATATTTTAATTTTATTGTGAACCATACTGTATGATGTCCAACTATTCAACATAAAAATAATTCTATAGGATGATATCCATTGAAAATTCCATTTACTCTTCAGAAATTTGAGAACAGTAATGAAAAGACCTCATATTTCACTTCTTTTTTGTAGCCATATTCAATAGTGATCTTCTTTACAGCCTTGAATGAAACTTATTTATAATACCATTTTCCCAAAAAATCATTATCCACGTTTATCATATCATATATAACTATAGTACTTTAAAAACACTTCAATTATTTCCCCTTTAGATATTTATATTCTAGTATAGATACATTCAGATTTAATTGATGTTAAAGTCTTCTAAAAATATTCCTAATGATATTTATATATTTAATTATTTCTATAAGGTCAGTCATATCTTCCAAAATAACATTCAATCTAAAAAATATTTCATCTACAAATTCTTGGGGGTGCAGTCTCATGTCTATATATTTGTTCAACGGAACCTATAATTATTCTTCTATGAATTTTGAATCACCTTCATAGATTTTTAACTACATTTCCCACATGACAGGAATTAACATACATTAAATCACATTCATTTAGATTGTGTTAGATTAAATTCATCCTATGGTATTGATTTCACTAATATCAATATCCAAATATCTTAATTGAACTTCTAAAAATAATCTGCTATCAACTCTAGAAGAAATACTATACATGATAGTTGTAAAGAAATGAACACAAAATGGTTGGATGTGGTGATGTATTCAAATCCTCAATAACTAAAAATTACTTTTATAGAAGATGGAAACCCATTTTTGATTAACAATCTCCATTGAAACCAATGGGAGAGACACAATAATTTTATCTTTTATCTATGATACCAATTGTTAGCCCAACCTGGTTAAATACCCTGATAGGGGGAGGGGATGAATTGGAATATGAATTATTAAATAAAATGCATCTTCTGATCCTATTTTATTATAAAAAACTCTATTCTATGTCCATCATGTAGCATATAATAAATGGGAATTGAAATAATCAGAATATAGAAAAAATTTATATGGTTCACCCTCATGGGGAAAAGTCCAAGGAGTATAGAAATGAAATTTTATAATGTACTAAATAAAATTAATTGAAATTCAATTACCAGGTTTGAAGTGGAATCCTGCCCCTGGATTACAACCATTCACAATTTGAAACCACACATCAATCCCTATTTAAATGTGTACACTTATACATCTGATTATTCACTTATTGATCAGAAAAAACTCACAATTGTTTTAAAAAAAGATTTATATGGATCTCTTTTCTCACCCAAAATATTAAATACACTTATCTTCATACAAATTTCATTATGAAGAGTCCATTCAGGAACAATTTTTGTTCTGTTGTGATCTAGTTTAATATACTTATGAAATATTACGCATGACATAGCGTGAGTGCATAACAAATTTCATTTATTTCATGGATGAATGTGTTCTTGTGAACCATTTCCCCATTGTGGGAAATAGTGTGCTAAAAACACCTTTGATGAAATGATATTTCTTTGGAGACTGCCACTTTTATGAGTTCTGGTGCTCTATGAAATGATTTTGAACTTAGTAAAATTCTCCCAGTGATAATTATTTCCAATGAAATTCACTCTAATTACTCAAGTGATTAGGGTTCATTTATATATGAAAAGAAGCTAAAAAGAGGCTACAAATGATTAAATCCTTTATATATTGTTCTTAACTATGATCTTCACTCACTATATGGTCCACATATCTTATGATTTCCCCTATGGTGGCCTCTTAAACACGTCCTTCATCCTAAAAAACCTCCCTTTGTGGTTGCCTCTATTTCACCACCTTTGACAGCAATAAGAAAAAAAAACCATTTTTGTTTCACATAGAATAAATAATATTTAGAAACCATGGTTGTATTTATTTTTCATCACATTTCAACATAATTTCTCTAGGGCTTTTGTAGTCAAACATCTATGTGGTTCTAATTCGTTATACCAAAAAACCATTTTGAACTCCTTTAGTTGTTCTGTGGTCCAGAAAAAATCTTTGTGATAATCCATCCTTTGCAATAAATAAAATCCACATTATGAGGAATAAAAATATTTCAATCACTTGGAAATAACACAAACTTCTAGAAATAATTTATGTACCACTTTTTGAGATTCTATACCTATGTTTTTATGTTTTCTCTGCATAATCAATATAATATTGCACTGGAAATCCATAATTAAACTTGTCCACCCACTTTTTCAACAAATACAATCAACCTAAAAACACTATGATGTCACGTAGAGGGTATTTTACCATTTGATACAGAATGATATAATAATTTTAATGTCTTTTAGAATAGATTATATATTTTTTACTTTTATATCATTTGTGAAGGAATGAGATTCCATGATGTTTAATAACATGAAAATAAAGACCAAATCCAAGAACTTTTGTTTCAAGATGAGTGGACATAGTGGTTCTACAATTATTCGAAATCTGTAAAATATGAAATGGGTTTATCTTAGTAGTAAAACCAAGAAGGGGAACCTGACATGGATTAGGGGTTTAAACTTCAAGACAAAGTAAGGGTTTATAGAAATTTGTGATGGGGACTAAGAGAGATGATTTGAGTGTCACTGTTTATCTTTAATAGATTAGAATCTAGAAAATAATATTTCTTATATGTGTTCTACACATAATTGACATTTATAATGGGGAAATGATAATGATATGATTGGTAACCTTGTTGTGTTAAGGTTACAAGCCCTATTTTAAATGGGTAAGGATTCATCAGCAGAGCATGTCCATATATGAAAATTAAAGTTATAGCTAGGCCTAGGATTATAGATCCATGTATCACTATGTTTGATGATTTTGTAGGAATGAATCCACAATTAGTTCTTAAATATATGAGGGAATTATTTACATCTTAAATAGAAAGAATTATGAAACCAATATGAAATAAATAACTAAAAATATGACCTAATTGAATAAATATAGCTCTCAAATGTGGATATATATTTTATATAATGTAATTTTATAGATTATGTATATAAAACTATTTTAGAAGGGATATTTTATAGTTTCGGTTCACATTGGTTAGACTACTCTATGTAATATACGGTGATACAAGTTATACCATTTTGAATAGTATAAATTCATATAGGTTAGACCAATTATTATAGTTTAATGTCTTCTGGGTGGATTATATATCAAGAGGTGTAATTTCATACAATAAGGAATCAATATTAGTGACATTTTATCTCAATATAGGTTAATAGATAATTGACCATATTCATGGTATTAATATATAGATATAGATAATACACAAAAAAATACATTTCATGGAATATATGGATCTAAGTAGTTTAGGTTTTTATAGGATGGACCCTGTTTCAGGATGTTTAATTTCATTTAATGAGGATTGATATTCCATTTAGTTTAAGTTCATATGATAAGAAAATTTATATAGGATAAAATTTATAGATATATCCCATTCAAAATAAAATATAATCTTGTATTAGTGCTAAGGAAGGGAAGGAAGACCAACATTAGTTAATATATGTTCATGAATGTTGAAAAAGTATGGAATTTCATTAGAATTTATAGGTGGTACTAGGATAAGAGATCCTGGAATCACTACACATCCAATGATAATAATAATCATTTCTAGATAGTATTTATATGGATTAATTTTTATCCTAATTTATGTGGAACATGAAATTTAGGATGACCATCCTTAAATTCCCAATGAAAAAAGATCCGCCCATATAAATTGATAACTTATATAATATATGGGAAATTTTTAACTCGGTCACAAAAAAGCCTCCCAAAATAGTTCTATTTTATGTTCAGTGACTCCATGTTGTGTTGTTTAGCTTAATTAAATTATGGATTTGTTATTTTTTAGTTTAAGGTCATATGTAACAGACCTTTTTGACATAGGTTAGTGTTATGTAGAATTAATTCTATACCATATAGATTATAATCATAAATCAAGGTTGTTTTTTATGGAATTTAATTTCATGCACAATGAAACTATGAACCATACAAAAGTTTATACAAATTAAATCATGAGAAACCATTATTTGGTAGTGATATCATCCATTGTAATTAAGGGGTAGGGCCCTTTTGTGTATTCCATGAGTTCACTGTAAGGTCCTTCCCATTTCAACTCAAAATTTGGAGGCGTCATCCTATCATTAATGGGAATTATTAAATCTTGTAATAATAATTATTGCATGAATGACTAGAGGTGAGACTTCTTATTGGATTCTCATGTGACTCAATTTTGATGAATATCCATGTCATGAAATGTGCGTAACATTTTCCAAACTAGTTTCTCAAAATCATTAAACCTGATAGGAGACTCCTGATCTTTAGTTGACTGATTATAGTTCATAATGTGAAGTGAGGACATTTGAACCTCAATATGAATTTTATCTCTATATTTTAAACAGGTAATTTAGAAAAAGATATGTTTTGGGAGAATATTATTCCTTGGGATTTTGTTGAGACAAATATTGATGTTTCTATGATCTAGTTCAGAAGATTCCATCAATGATTTGGTATATTTTCAAGGGATGAATAATTCTAAAATATGTATTTGATATGTTTAATGTGTTGGATTATGTTTTCAATACATAAATAATATTCATTATCAATTAAATAATTTTTTTATATTTATATAATTTAGATAATAATTTTAATTGTGTTTGGGATATATTTGGATTTTTTATATTTATTCTATTAAAATTTTGAGTTTAATTTTTTCAGTTATAAATTTTTTATATGTATAAATTCATATAAACATGTTATTTGAGTTGGAAAAGAAAATTAAAAAATGAAAATGAAATGTATGATCTGTTTGAATGCTAAGACAGAAAATTAACAAATTCCAATTATACATAAGATTATCATATTTTTTGATATATAATTTCAATAAATTAAATCCATGTGAAAAAACATAAGATGATATGTAATACAACATCTAGAAAATAACAACCAATTTTTCATAGGTATATAATATGTATGATTAATAAAATTATAATTAATAATGGAGTTTTGTGTTGAAGCATATATTTTTAAATTGTAGGGAATGCATTAAAAATTATATAATGAATATGTAAGAAAATTTATAATGTATATGAATTTTAGGGACACATATAGTGTTGAAGCGACATACATATTATGAATATTAATATGGGTTCATTTTTGAATAAAAAATTAAAACATAATATGTAATAATCTCACACTGAAACATGTTAGGACTCAATTAATGAAAAAATATATTTTATTTTGTGTTTACATGAAGTTTATTAATTTCAAGGTAATTATTTTGGAATAGTTATTTTTTTTAATTCATTCGTGATTTCAAAGTATTGTAAAATAATTAATAATAATGAAATAAATCTATCAATGTTTAAATATCACAAATAAAGTTTGTGATTAATGTATTTATATTATAAGATAGTTCATGGTGTGAAGGAATATATTTCATCATAGAGGAGAGAAGAAATTATTGAAAAACTACTCCACCATGATACAACCTTCATAGATTCTCCATAATGACCTAAAGAAAAGGAATAAAATAATATGGGAATAAGAAAATAAGTTGGGAGAGTAGTTTAATGAAGTTATATAGTTTAATTTTAAATTAAAATTATTCTTAAATGGATATGATATTACTGTTTTATGAGATAAATAAAAGATATCATTCATAAAATAATAAAGACAGTATGTATCAAGTGTTACGTGATAAAAATTAAATGAATATTTTTTATTCATCATCAATGGAAAAGAACGAATCATTATAGATACTATTAATAATTCTTAAGGGAATACGAATTATGTATTTGTGATAGTTTATATACAAAATTAATAGAATAACTGACATAAAACAACTTGATGGAAGTCTTATCTAGTGGATGATTCACCATTAGTAAATCAATTTTTTTATATCTTTGTATTTTTGTAAGGTCTATATATATTTTCAAGCGAAAAATGTATATACTAATTTCAAGGATAATATCTAAAAAAATTTAATCAACAAATGGAAACTATAGAAATAAATTATCCTTGGTTAATCTAGATCATTTCAAGGACTAAACATTACATTTTGATAGTTTAACCATATAAAAATATGTTGTGAAAACAATGAGAGTGATATAGTGTATTGTATAATGATCTATACAAAAAATTCAATAATTTTCATAATTAGTTTCTGAAATAAACATAAAAAGTAATTTAAATAACTAATTTACCTCTATTAGTGATTTTTATTGATCTTAATGGTATTTTCAAGTGGTGTCATAGCCAAGTTACCTTTATTGATGATATAGTTTTTGGAGAAATTGAATTACTCTTTATCTAAATATCCTTTCATTTAAATTTTATTATTAATATTGAAATTATTAATTTAGTGAACATTAAGGGGGTCCCACATTATATGGGATAGAATAATATATAATCATATATTATATATTTGCCCATCGTTTATCAAAAAGTGTTTTGTTCTATAGGAGTTTATTATTCCCTATGTTGAAGGCATTTATAAGAAAAAAATTGAATTAATTAATTTATAGAATTATGGAGAAGCATATAATTCCATTATATCGTATCTTTTTGTGAAACTTTGTTATGTTAAAATGGATTTGGTTAGAAAATGGAATGTGGGAACAATTGGAAAAAATCTATGGAGGAACTAAAGAGGTAACAAACGATAGACTAAAGGTTGATATGTGGAAGTTTAAAGGACTAAAAATTATGTAAGATGAGATGATAGAATATTTCTTCACCGTATTCTATAATATTGTTGTAATTGTTAGATTATATGGTGAAAAAATTTATGATATAAAAATTTTGAGAAGATTCTATGCATTTTGACCAATAGATTTGATATAAAAGTATTAGAAGTTGATAGCTACGATCCTAGTACAAATTATTTTGATAATTAAGACAATATTACTTTTTAATATGAGATGGTAATGGTAATATTTGTCTAAAATATGGTTATTCATGGAAATAAATATATTTTTAATCATAAATATAAATGAAATGTAAGTTAGATGTTGATGAAGATAAAGCTGACTATTCAATTTTAGAATAAGATATGGATGCAATGATTAATGAACCATTTTTACTTATCTCTAGATGTGTAAGAAGAGGAAAAGAGAAGTTTTAATCAAAAAACTCTTATAAAGTGTTTCAAGTGTAGGAAAATTGGACATTTTGTAGAAAACTAAAAATATTTCAAAAAAGTATAAGTTTGTGATGAAGAAAAAAATAAGATAAAGATATCCTCGAAGAATAATGAAATTAAATCTATTAAATCAATGAATCCTCTAAATGAAAACCTTAATAACTTAGATAAACTCAAAATATTAAATTTTTTATCTATGTTAGAGGATGATGAAACGAATGAAAATGATGATGTTGTGGGGAATTCCAATTAATTTGATAAAAAACAACTGATTTCTAAATTGAATGAGGATCAATTCACTAGTTATGTAAGTAGTGATGTTTAGAGTGGGAAAACAAACTATTTTGAATGTTAAATTATGGTGATAAAATAATTAATGTCATAAATATAAAAAATATGGAAAATGAGATAATTAATTTAAATAAAGATATTAAATCTTCTAGATATAGAAAATATAATCATACTAAATAATAATAAAGGTAGTTGAAAGAGATTTATGATTGAAGGAAATTTTTTTGATAATGAGAAGAATTCAAATGTTGATATGGGTAGTATAATTTTTAAGAATTAGATGGATCTTAGGACCATCTAATTAAATATAATCTATAATGAAACATAATTTAACTAGTATAATTATAACATTGAGAGTCCTATTCAATAAGTTAGTTAAATCAACATGAAAAAGATTATGAAAGTGTTTGAATATTAATAGATTGATGATGGTCCAGTATTCAATGAAATAATTCATTAAAATTATTGGTTGAATGCATAGGTGATGAAAACTATGTTTGTGAAAAAAAATGAATATTAAAAAAATGAAAATTCGATTTTTACTATAATGAATACAAAAAAACTAAAAATAGTGATTTAGTAGTGGTTATAAATAGTTCTAGTATGAGGTGGAATATATTGGGAGTAAACAAAATTTTTTACTCAGAAAAATTACCCAAGATTAATAGCCTGAATAAGAGTGTGATATAGTTTTCAATATTTGGATACTGATCTCTTTAAAAATGGAATAATTCATTTTATGAATTATTTTAGAATAATATAATCTTTGTGTAAATAGAAATATTTTTTTGTTTTAAATAATAATGTTTATATCATCCTATATGGTCAGGGATATAATATTTTAAGGGGACTCAATCAACTCAAAAAAAGAAAATTCGTACGAAACATTAAAAAATCTAAACAATAGTTTGAGAATAAATTTCCACTATTAGAAGATTTTTTTGGAAGATGTGGATAGATTGTTCATTTTGATAAAGATTTTTTCACTACATAACCAACCTAATTTTTTACCAATTTCAATACTCTAATTCTTATAATATGTTGTACAAGAGAATGAAAATGACTACTTGTTGAATTATCACCTAAATAATATAATAGTAAATGGGAATGGATTCAAGATAGTGAATGTTATACAAATATTATAGGATATTTATTAATGTTAAACTATTTTTAAAATATCATGGAAGGATCTATGGAGTTTAGAAATTATGGGTCACTATAAATCAATGGAGTCTTTTCAATGGTTATTAGTAATGAAATTGTTACGTCTAAGATAAATTTATCAGTTAACGGGTCAAAAAATATCTAATGAGTATGAATCAACTATATGATGAAGGTAATGAATTATATCAATATGTATGGAAAATCGTTGGGAAGAGGTTTAAAAATATATTTGTATTAATAAGACCATAATAAACAAGGGGAATCTTATTTAAGGTTTGTGAGGTTGAGAATTCATACTACTTTATCTTAAAAGAAGAAAAGTAATTATAGAATCCAATGTATGGTTATCTTGTCCAAAATAATATGAGCAATATTATTTTTATAGAAAATTTTCTTGATGATCTCCCATTAAAGAGATAGAGATAGAGATAAGGATATTATATTTTTTGTATATATAATAAAGTAAATATTGATGACTCTCCAATTTAGAAAGTGAATATTCAATGAACTCTTTCATTTTAGATCATTCATTATAACATTTCTAGGCTAGTGATGAATTAATCCATTAATTAATCCAATTATTAAATTTCTTTTATTGATGACATTACTAATATTACTTATATTCTACTTATGAAGAAAAAGTTAGAGGCTCTAAAAATGTTCAGAATTTATAGGAGTGGTTGAAAGGAATATGGGTTCTCTTTAAAAATGATCCAAATATATGATAGCGTAGAATATAATATTGTATAATTTTGTTCTTATATTCGGAATAATGATATTTTTCATGATCTCAATTATCCATACACACCATAACAAAATGTTGTTACTAAATTATAATTTTTTTTGAGATGGCTCACACTATATTCGTTGGGCATGAAACCTATTAATATTTTCAGAGGCATGATATTTGTTTTGTTATTAAAATTAAATAATAATTTTTATAAATAAAGCATTCAAACAATTATCCGTAAGGAATTTATTATAATAATTCATATTATTTAATTTTTGAGGTTTTTTGGAAGCCGTTTCAAAATCAATGTGAAAGATGAAATTTTTGGGATGTTTGAGAAAAATGGAGTTGATAGAATCATTCCTGGTTATCCCCCAAATTAAAGAGGATACCACTATTACAATAAGTATATATGAAAAGATATTGATACTACTAACGAAAAATTACTAATAGATTGAATGAAATACATTTGGGATCATGAAAAAATTTGTGAAGTGATTGAAATAAAGTTGTTTTTGTTAAAAAGAATGATGATATATAGAAATAATGTCAGTATATAAGAAGGAAAAATGATGAATATAATTTATCCAATAGGTATGGTGTATATAAATTCGTCTCATCTCATCCACAACTGAGTTATTTTCTGGAGGTCTAAATTATCATTAGAGAACATGGATGACTAGTTCATACTATTAGAACTTCGAAAACAATGACATATACCTCACTATTTTTTCATATTTATCCAAGAGATTTAAATGAATAATTTGATCATCAAGATTGGTTTTATGTTATGAAGAATGAATTGGATTGTATTGGGAATAGTGAAACTTAGTAGTTGGCACCCAAACCTAAAAATAAGAATTTCCTCAAGACAAAATTCCTATTTTAAAACAAGAATATGAATAATGACAAGTTATAATAAACAATGTAAGAATTGTGTGAAAATTGTAGTCATGTGTTAAATGAATTAATTCATATTAGACCTTCCCTTTTACATTGGAGACAATTAGGATATTTCCTTCCATTATGGATAAAATGCAATTCAATTTTTTGGAATTGGATATCAAATAAATGATACTTAATAAGGATTTATAAGAGGAAATATATATAATGTAACTTAGTGGTTTATTTCTTGGAACGGATGAATATTGTGTTTCTAGTTTAAATAATCCCTCATATGGGGTAAAAAATTTCCAAGATAATTATCTTCTGAGATATATATTTTTAAAAAAGTTTATGTTCAATAAATGAAGGGTGAAAAACAATATCTACATTACTGTCTATAACAAGTTATATCTTATTTTTATTGTTCATATAGATGATATTGTTTTTAACTAAAATAAATAAGGTGCTAGGGAATATTTTTATTTTTAAATAAATAAGTTGTTTAAAATTTCCCTATTTGGATAAATGAGATTGTTTTTTGGTTTTACAAATTTTTCAAGAAGAAAACCATATATTTCTTCTTCAAGAAAAGTATACTCGTGAATTTTTAAATAAATTTGTCATGGGGGATTCTTAAATGGTTTATAAATTTATCATAGTGAAAACCAAACTGTCTAAGGACAATAAAGGAATTGAAATAGAACCAAAGAATTTTTTTATGCAAATTGTAAGGTTAAATTATTTTATAAAATCAAGAATGAATATTTTTTTAGATTATTTGTTGTGTTCCAAGAATTAATGTTCTCCAAAAGATTCTCTTTTCATGGATATAATGATAATTCTTAGGTATATAGTAGTCACAATAGAATGTAGATTGAAATGTTATAGTACATGAAATATTGTTATATTTGGTTATACAAATTTAGATTTAAAGGAAATATTATTGATAAGAGGTCAATTTCTAGTTGTGTATTTTAGAGAAACATATGTTTTTCCGCACAAAAAGAAGAAAATTTATATGATATGTTTCACTAATGATGTAAAATATGTGGCTTCTACTCAAGATATATCCCATTTTATGTGGATGATGAATCCATTGTAAGATCATTAGTTGGATTAAAATATTCTAATACATGGGGTTATGATAATAAATGTCTTAACAATATATCAATAAACAATGTTCAACATTAAATTTCAGAAAACATTGATATAAAATATCACATTATTAAAGAGATATGAGGAAAAAAGTTTAAATGAGGAATTTGTTCCCAAAAAAACATAGAAAATAGTGGATTTTTACACAAAACCTCTACCATTGGATATATTTTTAAGAATACAGTTGATGATGGGAGTTAAAAATAATTCCTTCAAAGTAAAATTTCTTGTGATTTAATCACATTTCACACTTTTTTTTTTGAATGTGGAATAATGATAAAATAAATTCCTTAATGTTTTTTTGTGAAATATTTTTAAAATGAATTTAAAAAGGGGGTAAATTATATTAGATGGAATATAATGATACATGTTTTACTTATTATGGGGAGATCCTGTATTTATGAGGATCATGTATTGATAAAAAAATTAAAAATGAGAAATATACGAGGAAATAATGTAGAATCTCTAAACTTTTTGAACAATTTTAATTGTTTTTATAATCATGTATGAATTAATTTTGATTCATATTTTCAAAATTATTATTTAATAAGATAAATATTTTTTTAGTTGATCTCAAGTGATATCAGGGGACAAAATAGTTGATTTTCATTTTAAAATGTGTTATAAGGAGGGTCAGTGGATGTAAATAAGTAGATGTATGTAATTATTCTTAAAAAATAATGTTTTTATTCAACTTGGTTATTTCCTATATTTATTTCACTCATATGGGATTATAATTATTGAATGATTATTCATTGATGTTTTTTGAGTTTTAAAATGTTTTTTATTCTTTGGTTGTAAAAAATATCTAAAGGGGGAGATTATTGATCCCAATAGATGATTTGGGAGATGTTTAGTACTTGGAAGTTTGTTAATACCTCAATCCAAGTTGTTGTTACATGGTGTTTATGAAGTTTCCTATTGAATTTAGTGTATTGTTTAGAGAATATGATTTGAACAAGACATATTGTTTATGTTTAATGTGTTGACATTGTGTGAATACATAAATAATATTCAATTTAAATTAATGTTTCTAATAAATGATAACGGGTTTTGATAAATTTAATGGTTTTTGGAATTGAATTTCCTTTTTCTAGAGTTATTTTATAGGTTTTGGAATAAAATTGATTGATTTATAAAATTCATCTTAGTCTGGCTTCATAAATAAATTTTCTATATGTTTGTGTGGAAATTTTTTTAAGGGAACTGATATATATTATTATTTTGAGAGATGACATATAAAATAAAACTAAGAAAGGTATAAATAAGATTCCCTTGGTATTTGACTCTAATTTTTGGTAAATATATTCCATGAATATGAGGTTCAAATGATATATAATATTTTATCTAGTGAAGAACTACCAATTTAGAAAAGGAAAAGAATACATATTCTATCTCATATCATATGTATCAAAAGTATGTTTTAGTCATTTTTTAATTTGTAAATAAAAATGAATACATAAGACATTTTATAGAGAATACGCATGAATTTTTAGCATGTAAATTATTTTTTATGATATGTATGTTGTTCAATAAGTACACATAGTATGTTTTTATGATCAATATAGTTTTAAGGAAAAGAAAAACTATTACATAATAAATAATATCTTAATGTTGATACATAATAATAACAAATTAATCAAACATCTAATTTTTTGTGTTTTTATAGGTAGTTTAAAAAGTGCAGGGAATTATTTTAGAATAATGATTTGTAAATATTTATAGAAAATTAATGAATTTTTAAAAAATAAAATGATGTTGAAGCTAATAAATTAAAGTGTAAATATCACAAATGGTGTTTTTGATAAAATAAATTATGAAATAAGATGGTTCACAAACATGATAGAATATGTTTCATCACCAAATATATAAGAAGTTATTAAAAAAATATTGCTCACGTAGAATCTTATTCAATTGTGCCACGATGGATTTAAAAAAAGAGGAGTAAGTAATATGTAACAAGAAGTGATGTTGAATGTGAATTTAAAGGATGTTATTTAATTGAATTTGAATTTGAAATTCATATTCAAATGAGATTCTCCATTTTATCTACAAGATAAATAAATAAAATCATTCATTTATAAATAAATATTGTATGTGATGAGTGATATAAATAAAAATATTAAAGAATGCCATATTCACAGTTAATTAAAAAAGATAATATAATCATAGAGATTACGTAGAAGTTTCAATAGAAGAGCAAGATTAAACTTGCAATAGTATTGGTGGACAAAAATGATATTAAGAAACACAAAAAAACTCTTTGATAGACTTATCATATATAATACTCACATTTTTATAAGAAATAATTTTTTATAATTATATTTTTAAAAGATAAAACCACACAGTTCGAATATATATGTGCATTATGAGTTCTAGTATAAACCCTTTTCTTTTGTAATCCACATTGTAAAATTATTATAATATATGATCTCAGGTGAATCCTAAGCCATCCTTCTCAATTTGGGAGGGTAAACACTGTAAAAATATATTGAGAATTTTTTGGATATACCAGCGTGTGTTGGATAAATAAATGTATGTATATATATATAACATTACAAGGTGTTGAGGGTTGTTCCTAAAATGATCTTTAAAAGTAATTTTAATAAATGATTCCCCAATAATGATTTGAAATATTCATGATAGGGTTTTCAAAAGCGAATATGGGGTCTCCTAGGAAAAAGTATGGGATATAGTTCAATAATCCCCTAAAAAATAGTGGATATTTTCTTTCTAAGATTCATTATCACTATAAATTATATTCTAAATGATGTCATATAATGATTTATTGAAAGCCTCCATATATATTTCATCACTTCATGATAACAATATTAATGGTTGGATAGAATATTGCAATCTTTTTATTCAATTATTATTTTTAAACGATAAAAAGTTAGAGTTTTTGTATGACAATATTATTATAGGGACACCAAATATGTTAATTATATTGGTCTTCATGAAGTTTATAATATACTTTTTTCTAAAAATTTTAAGGGATATAACCTCAGCCCATCTGGAGATGAATTTAGTCATTGTAAAAATATATTTGAATCTAATGGCTATATAGGGGGGATATGGCCCTATGTTATCTATACCCAAGATGTAAAATTATCAATAGTATTTGGTGGAGGGTAGTAACACTGGGGATTAGTAGATTATGTCACTATGTATCTAAGAGGATGGAATCTTCTTTGTGAATTTCATACAGTCTTGCTTCATTGAAGGAGATAATTATCAATGTCTCTTTATTTGATGGAAGGGATTAGGTATTGACTAATGAGTATCATACGGGTCAACATTGACCTATTTCATCACTACAAGGGTCTCTCCTCCTTTAATGCATCATTATATTCTATAAAACGGTGAATGTTTTCAATCAACATCATATTTTTTACTCCATAGATCAATATGGTGACCACCACTACATTGGAGGTAGTATACTATTGGTAAAATCCATCCAACTACAGTATCAGTTAGTGAGGTTATAGGATTACCTTGATCAATGGTAGTATTATTCTAATTTCTATCTTTTATAGAAATATATATTTACATATATATAACCCTATTGTATAAAATGTTAATGAATATATCTGTATAATATGGATTTTTTAAGGTCATATATGCATTGGCCACCACATCTTCTTATGGGTTCTATGAATACAAAATTCAGGATAATGTCAGCTCAAAGGGGAATTTAACCATCAAATATAATACACATTCATTCAATTGAATAAATATTTTACTTTTGATGTAATATTCTCTAGGGAAAAACCTATGAATATAAAATCTATACATTTGATAAAATGAGAAAATTATCATAGGTTATTTCACTAAAAGTTTTCGTACCACAACAACTAATTATTCAAAAAGTATAATGGAACATAACCCAATCCCCATAAAAAATCTATGTAGAACATACCTTATAATAATAATAAAAACATGTAATGATATTAAAAATTAATCAATGATAACACATGGAACATAATTTAAAAAACTATTAAATGAAAAAATGAGTTATTAATGTGTTTTATGAGTTATCCTATGTTCCAGGGTGGAAAAAATGCAGCTTCTTATACAATTTGATGACCAAATATTATAAGAAACATTCAAAAAAAATTCAAAAACAAATTATATAATTATTGACACATTGGAATTCTCTAATTTACCATGTACATCCCTCATACACTATTAATGACTAGGAAGCACTATGGGTAGCACATATTCACTATTCCATGATTGGGATTTATTTTTATGGTCAGGTGAAACATAATTTTATATAAAACTTTATCTTTTATCATGTTAAAACACCTTCCTATATTCATGTAGTATCCTCCACATGGAAGGTAATTGTTTATCACCTATAAAAATTTTGGCCACAACCACATTCCCTGGTAAACACATCAGGATTAATCCTTTTTGAAAATTCCATAAAGAGTGTTCAACTATATTATTTACCACCCTTAATTTATTTATAATAAACAAACTACTGATAGAACTGTTGACATTGTATAAATGAACTTCCACTTCCAACACACTGAGCCAGGCCACATGTTCCTAATATTTTTGGTAAACCTACTTCCAATTATTCAAACTTAAGATGCTTTGAATCTAATCATTACATTACAATATTATTCTCTATCAATATTATTATTAAAATCATTGAGTCATCCCTCATTTTCAATTAGGAATCATGTACCTATAGTAATATCTATAAGCATAAAATGGGGGATTTTTATTCTGATTCACCATTGATATATCATTCATATAATAGGAAAAAATAATCATGAAATTTCATCATAGGTAAATAATTACAATCCCTAGGTCAACGATGTTTTATATTGAATTTCACATCTATTATCCCATTATAAACATAGATCCTACACCAAATTATATCTCAATTGTCTAGGAGGTTTCATAGGTGGAGAATTCCTTTTTGTCTGAGTTTTTTTGTGTGTCCAATGTCAACTTCCTCATGACGTGATGTTTAGTGAGGTAATACGATAATTCTTTACCTTTGAAAATTTTATATGCTAAAATATAGATATAAAATTTCTAAAATATGGCATCCCACCATTTAATATACCAAGTTAACATCAAATAACCAATGATATACATGATAAGGTCAATATAAGTGACATGGTGAGTTATAAAGATCAATTAATTTCAATTCATATTAATATTATAATATCAAGTCTCAGTATCCAAAATTATTATACTATGAAAAAATCAACTCATTCCCTTGATCAATTTATTCTTATAAATTAAGACGTAATGATTTATTTATTTAATTCCACCCCATATAAGAAAACTGGTTTCCCTTATACTTGTGGAATCATGATCCATGGGAGTAAGAGATTCTTCTTGAGATCACTGAAATATTATTGAAAATATTTATCCATGAGATAGTTTACTCCATTATTAACCGAATTTATAATGGGAATTAATTTTCCGATAAAGGTAGCTATGAAATTAGTAATATAAAAAATATTCCACTAATATCTACTCAATATTTTGTAGTTTTTACGAGGGTACATGGCAATAATAATTTCATTGTCATGATCAACTTCAATGTCACAGTGGAATACCATTAATTTTAGAAATTTACCAGATGTCAACCAAAGTGAATTTTTGTGGGTTTATCATGAAGGTGTGTAGCCATAAGTTATTAAAAAGTATATCAAGAGTAGTAAGGTGGCCATAGTTCTATTATATTTGAACACCAGATCATCAATATATCATTATATTGTTATCTTAGGGGGGATTTGAAGTTAGGATGCATGGAATGTTGATATCTCAAACTAGTATTCTCAAATAAAAATGGAATATATTAATATAAACAGACTAATTGTTGTTTCTTGATAGTGTTTAAATCCTTATGTTCTAGTGATATTCAGATCATATTAAAATCAAAATATCCATCTAAAATGTAAATGTCCAAAACTATGATATTGTATCAACAAATAGCTATGTGATTGGGAATATAAAATAATACTTTGGAAAATGTGGTTGAGTTGTCTAATATAAATATAGATAGAAATTTTCCTATTATTTTTCAAGATTGTAATAATGTATGAGAGATAAATATAGTATTTTACTTCTTAAATAAGGTAATATTTTAGGATCCTTCCAACTATGACTTCTTAATTAGCAACATGAGTCGGATGCATTCACCTTTCCATTTTCATTAAACCATGGTGCTCATCACGCATAAAAAATTTATGGGCATCTACAACAAGGTCTATCCAATAAATTTTTATATTGTTCTAGGTGGATATATCTCAATACTATTTCAGAAAGGATATACATGCCTTGTATTGTTCAAGATCCATATTTACACAAAACAATGCATGCTAAAGATCATCCTTCGAAACCTAATAGGACTTAGAAATTGATCGATAGTTGTGATACATTCATCAATCACTAGAGGGGAATACTTGATATCTTCTTCCAATCCTCTTTATTCTTACTTATTATAAAAATAGGAGGATTAATTGGAATTTTAAGATCCATCATATGATAATGGGTGCATATTCAAATGTCAAATATAATATAGTTGAAATGTTTTTGTTTCCGGTGCTTTTTCCGGGGCGCGTGCGTCTGTCTAGTTTGGGGATGAAAGACGTGGTTTTCCCCCTCATTATTGTTTTCCAATGGTGGGCGGAATCTGTCACTTATTTAGGGATGTCTGCTCCTTGATTTAAATAGGATGATGGGATGTCGGTACTTCTTTATATGGATTCCTCCTCGGAACTCGCCACCTAGTCCGTGTCTCCCTTAAAGATTAAGTCATGGTTGAAGAATCCTATTCCCAATGCCATATATTTGTGGACATCAGTTAATTACACTACTTATGTCAGGACATTCCATGGGGTTTTGACATGGTAGAATCCTTCGGTCGGAGTAGATGACAACATCAGGCATGTCGGGGCATCTCTGGATATGTGGACATTGGGGATTCTATATTCTTCCTCATAAGAGGGAATCTCAAGGGCACAGAACCCGAGGAATCACACGTCGATTGTGGGGAATCATTAGCCATAGGCATGTATCTGAGGTTTTCCTTAGCTTCCCATGTTTAACGCTGGGTATGCCATAATTTTAACATCTATACGAGATGGTTATGCCAAAGGCTTGTCTTCCAAGGTTTTCCTCTGGCAAGTCATGTTTATCACGAGGTAGGCCGCACGTTTAACGTCTTGTGGAGACGGTTACACCAAAGGTATGTCTTTAGCGGTTTTCCTCAAGCATCTCATGTTTATCACGAGGTATCCCGTGAGTTTAACGTCTTACAGAGAAGGAAACATGGTTATCAGAACGTCACATATAGAAAGAGAAGATTGGTACATCCCTAGGAGGGAACACCAGGAAGGTTTACCGGTTGGATGGATCCGAGCACTCAAGAAGGGAAGACCCAGAATGGTGTGTCCCTTAAAGGTAAGATGTCACAACATGATGGATGATCTAGACACAACTAATAGATGATCATAGAAAGTGCACCACATAGTGGGGAACACGAAGGTTTACCTTTGGATAAGATTGATCCTCGACGAGGTTTTTTCTACGTACCCTGTGTATATGACAGGGATCAAAACCCACATATTTTGAAGGGGTGATGAAACATGGTGTACACAGAGTACAACAACCCTAATACATTTTGGTTCTTACACATGGATAGAGGCCCAAGTATTGCTAGGAGCAGCGAGGAGGTGGATGACATGATCCCACTGCGATGTGGCGGCCTGGGTGAGAATCAAGATGGATAATGGAGAGTTGAATGAAGTGGAGGGATAATGAAATTTAACCAACATGAGGATGGTAGTGATGTTGGTCTTTATCCTTGAAAAGACTTCCTACGTATCCCCATGGTAAGGAATCAATGTCCGTGTAGTTCTGTGGGACGATAGGACACCTGAGGAGGCGGCCCGTGAGAAGGGATGCATGGATGGGACCCAGCGGAAGTAAAACCTCTGAATTGGGGCATGATCTTCCCAAAACACATGGGATCGAGGGATAGATAATAATGAGACATGAGTGCTGGGATTGAACTTCAAATAGGCTTCCTAAATATCCCCGTGGTAGGGAATCGAAGATCGCTTAGTTCATCTGACGACAACTTACCATTTATTGGGGTCTTCAATGACTTACCACCAAATGAGGTTGACAACAGATTACCACTGAATGGGTGAACAATGACTTACTGATGATTGGGGTCCAAAGTTTAAGATCATGCAGGATGGGGGTGAACCGATGTGAAGGATGTTGGAGCGACTAATTGTTGGTCTTGAACTTCTTGGATAATTCATACGTACCTCACCTTATCAAGGATCAAAGACCTCATAGTTAGGGTGGCATGGGGAATACACTCTAGGATTCCTTGGGTGTTGGTGAACCAATGTGAATGGGGTCGGAGTGACCAATTGGTGGGGGGATTGAACCACATGGAGGCTTCTTACGAACCTTTCCTCAGAAAGGATCAATGACCTCGTAGTTTAGGTTGTGTGTGGATTACACTCTAGGCCCCCATGTTGTTGGTGAGCCTATGTGATTGGGGTCGGAGCGACCAGTGGGTGGTGGTCTTGATCCTTGGGGAGGCTTCCTACATACATTACCTAGGAAAGGATCAAAGAATTCGTTGTTCAAGTGGTGTGGGACTTACACACTAGGCTACCCATAGAGGAAGTCATGCTCGATGCTTGCTACTCTAAGCCCACGTGAGTCGTGATCGGTGTGAGAAACAAGAGGAAGAAAGGACCTGAAAATCACAGCACAAAGGTGCATCCCTAAAGGGTGGTGCATGGGGATTATGCAAGGAAGCTGCCCAGGTGCCACTATGGAGCAGTAATAGTGGATGGGGCTTACACAAAAAAGCTTCTTGGGTGCTGCTATGGAGAGGCAATGCTGAATGGGGCTTACTCAAGGAAGCTACTCGGGTGCTGCTATGGAGAGGAAATAGTGGATGGGGCTTACGAAAGGTAGCTTCCCAGGTATCAATATTGAGCGGAAATGTTGAATGGGGCTTATGCAAGGAAGTTACCCGAGTACCGCTATGGAAAAGCAATGGTGAATGGGGCTTACGCAAGGAAGCTACCCGGGTGCCGCTATGGAGCGGCAATGTTGACTGGGGCTTATACAAGGAAGATTCCCATAATGTATTCCTCATGTCTGGTCATGAGGTCATCCCAACCCACTGGTGGGTTGAGGCCTTCAACCTTGCGCTAGTTCATAAGAGGGATAGTGCCATGGGCACTGGAATCAGTTTGAACAAAGGGAGATGAATAGTGTGAATCACATGCACAACATTCAGAACATAATGTGGGTGGAATGGCGGTGAAGGATAATTGTTGAAAATGTTCGAAACACAGCTTCCATTTCACATTAGCCTGAAATGGGGACAAACAAATGATGGTTGAGAGTTGACCATGTTTGAAACACATAACATGACTCAAAGTGTCGTCCAAAGTCTTACGGGGCATTGGCCCAGGACTGTAGGTGATCCAATGCGGCATGGGACCAGGCCATTAGGGGGTACCTTCAAATATGGAAAATGAAGTAGATCTGAAATAAGGGCACACGAAGGATGTGGTGGAGTGGGGGAATGATCAAACGGATTCAAACGCTCGTGAAATTATGCCACTGTAATCATTGCACGAGGCATCATATGCTTAGCACATAAGGCATATCTTCTTTGGAATAAAAGGAATCCTATGATTGTCACATAGGGAGTACTACAGTTTATAGTCATGTAGAGAGGACTATTGGCATCTCATGCTTTAAGCATAATGAATCTCTTATTTACAGTAAGAGGTATCCTATGTTTGGAACATAGGGTGCACTATAGTTTCTTTTCATTTAGATAAGACTATTGACATCTCATCCTTGGAGAATGAGGAATCTCTTAAATTTATTAAGAGGTATCCAATCATTGGAAAATAGGGATTACTACAGTTTACAGTCATGTAGTGAGGACTGTTAGGGTTTAGATGAGTTTCATGAGGAATGGTTCTACTAAAGGTACTCGGGGAATTGATGATGAGAATCTAAAATCACGACATGGGAAATGAACCAAGAGGAATATGTCGACTCAAGGTGTTTTATGGTGCACGAAGGAGTATCTTTAATCATGGTATTCTATAGGTGGAATGTGGGTTTTCATAATATCGTAATGGAAAATCCTGATGTTCTGGCATGAAAAATTTGCGGTGTGACTCTCCATTTTTCATGTGGGTCAGTGATGGTAGTGAAGGGACTAGGCCAGAGGGCCGGGACCGCAACCCGATAGTGACCCCGAGCGAGGGTGGGTGGAGCATCCCCCACGGTATGGACTGGTGGGAATAAAGTTAGAATCACTCAAAGGATATGTCATCATGAAGTAGCTTCGTTGAGAAAAGGGGCTCGTGGAAAATGGGGTCTCGCAGAGCATGGGCTCGCAGAACATGGACTCTCGGTGCATGGACTCACGAAGAGGCTTCCCGATGGAAGCTACTCACGAAGCATGGACTCGCAGAGCAACATCGCAAAGGAATCTGCTCACAGAGAAAGGGCTCGTGAAGCCGCTTCATGAAGGAAAGTGGAGCTCCGTGACCATGGGCTCGTGGAGCCATTTCACGAAGGAAAGCGGAGCTCCATGAAGTAAGAGATCAGCGGCCCAAGTGGCGGAGTGACCATCTAACGAAGGGGGTGAGCTGGGTATTTTTAGGGGAGAGGCGCCGCGATGCAGAGCTCTCTTGGCGCGAAGTGAGAGTTAGCTCTGCGACAGATCGCAGACGTCAAATGCAGTCGTGGAGCTCTACTGCTTCCATGCTCTATGGCGGGTCGCGAACGTTAAAGGGGTTCGCAGAGCATCCCGCCTCCTTGCTTCACGGCGGTGCTCTGCGATCACGAAGGGAGCTTCTCGAATGGTCTTCGCAAACAAGTTTTCCAGCCCAACTCCAAATGCCCACAAATCTGAATCCGTAACTCTGTTTGGGCCCTACAACCTACCAAATAGAAGAATTAAAAATGGGAAATGATCATGGATCATGAATGGAAGAATTTGGAAAATTTTGGGGATGTGTTTTTTGGTGCCAAAAGTTTATATTCCCACTATAATGAGTTCTTTTTCTCATACTTCTAGGATCATATGGATCAGCCGACACAATGAGGGAAATGGTAAACATGTATAGACCTCATGAATTGAAATTTATTATAGGGTTCATACACATTTTGTCTGTTTATATTGGATATGTTTATGGAGAATGAAAATTGGTCGGGCCTATATAGTAGTAAGGATGCTTGGGAGATAGGTGGATATGCATGAGCATTTCAATGAAATTTTGTTCCATAGTGATGATTGCGTGAGGAATTTATAAATAGAATATTAATGTAAACTAATAATCTATTTCACCTTATTTTTAAATGGTTTCCATATGGCCAAATGAAAACCTAGATGAGGAATCACTACCTCAATTTTGAATAAGTGTAGCACATATTCCTCACCAAACATTCTTCACGTGTGATTCCATGGACTCTCACTACCAGATCTTGTGTGAATGAAAACATTTGTTAAATACCATGTTGGATACCGAATGATGAAAACCAAATTTTAATATCCATAATTTCAATATAAATTGAAAATAATGATTCAATTACACACCTATGCCCTTTTAGGTTCATTTATTTAGAGAGTTATGAAAATATATAACAGGAAAATACCATCATTTTTCTATTCATTGAGTTTTTCCCACTAAAATAAGGAATTATTATTTTAAGGTAAAATTTCAACATATCCTTAAAAATATAAACACAAAATTACTTTATAGAAAAATAAGACATAATACTATTAACCATAACCTTGGGTAATGGAATGAATAATAAGGGTGAGCTGATATACTCATTAAGGTTTAGCGTACCACAGAATATATAATGGAATAAAGAAGGCCTGAATAATATTACTAGAATAAATAATACAAAAATAATTTCACATATATTATTGCATAATCATTTAATATATCTATGGATTACATAAAAATGAAAATAATCAAATGGGTGATGATTAATCATTTCATAGTGTTGGAATAAATAACTTTGGGCATTTTAGTCTTAACATTATGGCCCCATGCCAAAACATGATACATAATCAGGTAAGGTATCTACCAAATTATCTACAAAAAAATTCCTAAGGAAGGATTTTAATGCATTAATTTGATCTATAATCTTTGAATCCACCAATCAAATTAAAATTAAAATACATTCAATATATGAAAGGAATGAGTAAAAAATTAATAATCAACATTACTTAGTAAAAGATTATTATAAATATTTAAATAACTAGTATACATATTTTCAATAATTCCCTAGCCAATAAATGGATTAACTATCATTTAAAATTTCATTAAATTTGTATGATATTAATAATTTATAGAGTAATGTATATAAAATTAATTTAATCATGTAAATGATATATTATACATCAACTATATTATAGAATATGGATATATAGGAGAAAATAATTCAAGAGAGGGATGAAGAGTGATAGAGGACATTACCCTTACGAAAAAGGTGAGGTATGAAATATAAATTTAGAATTTAATTCGACAGGAAATATATGAAACATAACTCTAATGCGGATAATAATTTATATTTTTAGAGAAATATTTTATGATAAATCATACAAATATTTTATAAATCATTTTTAAAATTATTATAAAAAATAATATTTATGGGAAACTTTTGAAATGTTTATTTTTTATTATTTGACATATTAAATTTCTAAAACATTGTTTGGAAATAAATATAAATAAATAATACTTTAAAAATACATAATGGTTATGTATATTAATGATGGAGTGGATGATAAGACTCATGATCACTAAAAAAATGTTTTTTAATTTTGTAAAATACCATTATTGAAACACACATCACAAAAAGGTTAATACACCCTATTTGAAAAGGGTTGGAGAGAAATATAAGTGTCACATTAGACAATAGATATTTTTATTTCAAAAATAATCATTTAAATCATTTTTGGAAAGAATGATTGTGGATATGGATGGAAATAGTCATTAAAGAGTATACGAATTATTCTTAACCAAATTATCCTTTTTTAGATAGAAAATCATCAAGGTGGAAGCATTGAAATAAAAGATTCATTTTTTGTAGAAATAGAGTAAGGAAGATAACATGGAATAGTAAAAGTAATAACAATGGTAAACTAGATGAATTGAGCTGAAAAAACCAATATAACTCAATGATATGATGGTTAGTTAGAAAAATCCATTACTTCATGGATTTGTATTAATTAAAAGAAGATGAAAGAGATAGTCTGAAATGGGCATGTAAATCCAAATATTAAAGTTAATTATGGATTATATAATTCATTGAGGGAGTAATTATAACCTGTAAAAGAATAATAGGTGAAAAAAACTAATCATGCCTCACTAAATGAGATTTGAGATGAAAACCCTTAACTTAGTTCATGGCTTCCTTTAATTTTCATTATCCTCCTATATAATAAACATAAAATTATTAAAAACATATTTTATAAACATATTATAATGTAATACCCTTAATAATTTCTAGTTATAATAATTTATTATACTTTTATTTATTAGTAATTGTTCATTTTCATCATCATATGGTAGAAACATTGATTATTTCCAAACATCACTATAATGTAGATGTAAATTCCCATACTTTGACAATAGGTTCATCAACATAAGATTATTAAAGGTAATTTAATGTATGTTTCATTATTATTTATATATTTTTAATTGAATTCCATGAGATTTTGTGTTATTATTCATGAAGATGAAGTTAGTGACAAGCTTCTTTCGACAAACTGCAACAAAAAAGGTCTTATATTAATAATAAATTAGACATTAATATATTCTCTAGAATATATTTATATAATAAAAATTATTCTATAAAAATTATTTTTATTAATTAAAGACAATTTTATAACTATACATAAAAGGTGGTGATGACAAATGAATTATATAGTTCATGGAGGAAGTAGTATCTGTAAGTTATAAGAAGTGTTTCTATTTCCCAATGGATGGGATGGAAATAGATAATGGTTGATCAATATTAATATTATAATTTTAGTGTAATAATAATAAAAATTCAATTATATTAATTTTTTATGAATATGTTTATAGAATATAGGTACTGAATAAAAAATTAATTATTGTATAACACCCATGATGAGAACATGAATTATTTTTTCAAAAATAAAAATAAAAATAAAATGGAGGACTGGGAAAATTTTATTATAAAAAAGGTCTTCTAAAATGGATGAAGTTTATAATAAAGGTAAAATGGGTACAGTTTAAAAAAATTATGGATTAGAGTAGCATAAATTGGGCGGAAGTGTGTATTTTTAATGTAGAAAAAGGGATACTACCTTCAAAACTATTGTTAGGAGGAGGTAATGGTAGAATCAGATGGGTGTTAAGTGAGATAGGTGAAAAAATGTTATTGAGACATGTAATATTTTGTTTATTACCTTATAATTATACTGTAGTATGTATACGCACCAATTTTATTTAGTAATATTATATCTCTTTTAGACAACCAGTTTTTTACACATTAATAGTGATTCAATATTTATTGTGGAAATTATATATCTACTTTAATAAAAGATAAACCTTATTAAACAAATTCAACATGATGAATCTGAATTTTTACTCCTTGTAATCACATTCAATTTCTAGATAAGAAAAAATAAACTTTTAATTTAAAAATGATATAGAAATAACTATTTTGTAGAGAAATGTCTTTATATACATTTGGTGTTTATATTCTTATTTCTTATCAATTAACAATTAAACAAGTGTCAGAATAAATATTTATATCATTAAAAATCCTATTAGAGTCATCATTTAATGTATATTAACTTATTTTATTTAGAAATAAACTAATAAATGTTTATAAAAACATTTCTTTGAAATTAACCATTTAACCATTACTGAGGTAATTAACATTAACATGACTAACATACTTTTATGCATAAAAATGAAGATATACTTATGAGCCTTTTTTTATTTTTTTATTTTAAATATAATTTTTTTATCAGATTCAATTTTCAAAAGTATAGTCTAAATATAGGTTCGGGTAATTGATTAAACATTTTTTTTCAAAGAAAAATATTTTTAAGAATAAAAAGAATTAATTAATATTACTTTCATAGTAATAAGTATCTGATGAATGTTAATTTACCTCATTTTACATATTATCAATACATTTATTATAAAATTATTCTTTACTATTGATTAATTATTTTGTTATAATGATAAAAAATGCTTCAAAAATGCTCTTTGAAAAATATCACTTTTAAATAGTCTTTACCAAATCCCATTTAAATTAATAATTTACATCATAAATATTTAATTTTATAAAACGATTGATTTTGACACCATTATTTTAATTTTTTAAACAGAAAATATCATAATTTAATAATAATAATTTTTAATCTATAATTTTTTTGTAAAAAAATATTTTAATTAAATATTATATCTCGGGTTTAGTCTTTTATTTTTGACCAATATTACTATGAAGGGTTTACTATAAACACACATCATCAATATAACTGTTAGATAAATTTAAATCCAATAACCATATTTACATTGAACATATCTCAGTTGACTATATTTACCATAATATTAGCTATATTACCCCTATTATTCCCTATAAATTCATTAAATTATTACCTCATAAATCACACTTATCATTCTCTTAATTTTAATTTTAGATTTCACAACACACATTCTCCATATATGTGTACATTTAACTATGTAGGTTTAGTTATTGTAATTCCTATTCTTAAGGGAGAATATAATTTGGTGGTTATCTATGTTTTGAAGATATTATTCTTGTAATAACCAAGATTTAGTAATTATTAGTAGTTATATTATCTAAACAACTTTATAGGATGACTAATATTTTATCATTACAATAGCATAAAATTTATAAATTTTAAAATTTTATTTTTATTAAATTAACTATACTTTTTAATTCATCATCTAAAAACTATATGTGGTAAATTTTTTGGTTTTTTTTGAAATGGTTGATTTGTAGGTGAATATTGAAAACAAAATTTGTATATTCCATAGATGTTATAAAATCATTATGAAAGAAATAGTAATTCAAAAATATATGAAACCTTTTTCCAAACCAAAAGTTCATTTAAGGAGTAAAATGATTAATTTGAAATTTATATTTTGAATTTTTAAAAAAAAGCATGCCTTTATTTAAACCTATGTTTTATTTCACTCAAATATTTTTTTTGTTATTTAAATTTAATTGATTTGTTAGTAGGTTCCATTAATATTTTTCTTAACATATATTTTATTTAAATTTCACTTCATTAATATTAAATGTCATGTAAATCAACACTATACATTTTTTAGTGTAAAATCATTTTTATGCTTAAAAATGAATTTTCCCAAAAAAAATGTTTTAATGGATACTTATAGTAATACTAATTTATAAAAAACATATAATTTTATTATAATAAATTGGTTTTAATATTTTCAATTATCACAGTAATATTTAGAAATATGATCATTTTCATTTTAGGTCATTTATGTGAGTTACCGTAGCGAATGTATGTTGCCCCCATAATGATTAAAATATTTAAAGATGAAGTTAAAATAAGTGATAAGGCATAAAATATAAAACAAAAAGTATCTAATAAATTTTTTGAGTGGATAATATACTAAACGTATAATATTTTATATTTTTTTTATATTTTTTTCTACTAAACATTGAGAATTAGATTTATTTTATTTATTGATAAGAGTATTTCCAAAAATGAAACTCCTTTAACATATCAAAGCATCCGTCCTCCACCTCTTAAATGGTATAATGAAAATTTTAACCCTACCATAACATATGATATATTTCCTTAAAAAAAATATATCCCACATTATATTGTTTGTAGTCCCAATAAGAATTCCAAAACATCCCATTGACAAGTGGTTCTTCATGATGATATTCAACCTCTCAATGTATGTAATATCTTATTCTTGATTTTTATTTAATATATACTTTATAAATACATAATTAAATTTTATTTATCATATTATAAGCATGTTTTTGAGATCATTTATCTTATATTGAAAAATATATTGTCATTATTAAATAAAATGTATGTAGTCATTATGCCATTGTAAAATGATCTTCTTTGGGCCAATTTTAAAACCAACTTGATTAATGTTATAATTTATATGTCATAGATGGTTTATAAATGTAATATTATGTAAAATTAACTAATTAATGATGAATCAATGACAATATTATTTTTAAATTCTTATTTTCAATCACTAACAAACCAATTCATTTTATAGAATTAAAATACTTAAAAATGATATTTTTACAATTTCATTGAAAATTGTCACAATAAGATCCATTAAATGACCATAATACTCTAAAAAATATAAAAAATATATTATAACTTTTTATTAACATTCATGGTATTATTAATCAATTTTCATTTTCTTATTAATTTAACAAGTAAAACAAAACATACATGGATAATTGAATAAATAACACCAAAATACCAATTTTAACAACATAATATTACTATGTAAGTAAAAAGGAATTAAATGTGAATATTATAAATATAAATATGATCTGGATATAGATTTAATAAAATTCTAAATTTATATTACATTTGTTTATAAAATTCTTAACTACGTGGATGTCTATGATAAGGAGATTCTTAGCTCAGTTTTCATTTATTGGATTATATAACGTCTAAGTTGAAAATGTATTGCAAAAATTATCAATGTTTTGAAATATGATTTTATTATTAATTATATTAACTTATATAATGTTTGTTTATAATTTTTTCAAATAATTAATTGATTTTTTGACCCTTTCCTCAAATGTAATGATCTTTGTATGTGTTTATTTTAGAACATTAGTTTTTATTAATAGTAGATATGTTATAATTTAAATTGAAGGAAATTTATTTTCATTATATCTTATGAACCATATATATTATTCTCACATGGTCAATTATATTTTTTTTAAATATTGATTCAATTTTTCTCCCTTTAGTAATAAATTAATCAAAATGAATTTTTATAAGCAATACAGACGTAATTTCTCACTTTTGGTTGGGAGTCTTTTTCTATCATATTAATAATTTTTATTTTTCATCAAGAATATTATTTTTTATTTTTAAATTATTCCTTAAGGTAAATTTATTTTCACTATAAAATTTTAATCAAAATTTTAATAAAATAATTTTAATTTTTAAAAAATAAGTCATTTTTTACTTTCTATACAAAATTGTGGATGGAATATATTTTTAACATTTTCCCTCATGGATATATTTTTCCAGAATCATAATAATTATTCATTAATTATATTCCTCAATATATTTTAATGGGGGTTATTGTAATATCTATTCAAATTATTTTGATAATTTTTCATATTATTACCAAGAGAAAATGATATTAATTTCTATGATATTTTGGAAATGGTTCTCATTTCCATTATATATATTTCTTTAAAATATATTTCATTGATTAAGAATAATTTCATTTCATGATTTAATTATTTAAATCTAATTTATATCTCATGAAAAGTATTTTAGATGTAACCTTAAATTTGTTTTACAACTTAGTTACGAAGTTCTAAGAAATTTCTTTTCAATTTTATTATTCTCTTTTCAAATATATTTCTAAAAATAATTTTTTTTTAAAAAAATATTTATATTAAATTTTATAGTATCATTTAATAATATATGAATTAATTTTTTAACACCTTAGTTTTATTAATTAGCTTTTTTTTGTTCAATCACTTCATTGAAGTTTGGTTCTCTATCTCAATCTATCATTTTATTAATATTATTTTTCTCTTCCATGTTCATGTTATCTAATTCCATAGACATATTAAATTTAATATATTTATTCTATAAATTATGTACTTATCTGTATATATGATGTTTGATGATGTAATCTTACTAAAAATTTTATTTTAATATCATATGAATGATGATATTGTGTAAACAGGATTAATTAAAATATTTGGTGATTAGTAAATAGTGGTAATTGTGTATTGGATTGTTCATTTTACATATAAGTAATGTATTAAAAATATATAGTGATGAGTTGGGCCCTAAAAATATAGACCCTTGATGAATATTGTTTGTTTCATGAGATAAACCAATTTGAAATACTTTTATATTATTTTACGGTTGGGGAAATTCCATCCCAATTATTAAAATTGTTATATCCAAGGATATAATGGCATGATTAAGATGTACAACATTATGCATTATATCATTTAGAAATTAGTTACTATTGTATATGTTATTTTTACATAGTTATTATTAATGGATATATTTCATGTTCTTGTTATTTACTATATATAACATTTATTCTGTTTTTATTCTTCCATATTGATTATACCTTATAAATTAATGATAGATTCTATTTTTTAAAAAACTATACTAGGAATATGAGCTCACCCTTTATTTTTACCTTTTCTCCCAGTTATAGAAAAGGGTACATATAATGTATTCAAGGATTTTATAATGGGAATACTAATGTCTTTTTTGATATTTATAAGTTGTGTTTTATGTTTTCAATGTAATATAGAAATCATGTATGTATCTTTTCATCTAAGACCACCAAACTAGTTTATCACATGTGACGTGATCTCTTTTACCATATTCTAATGTAATGTAGTAAACATCATCTCTGAGATACTAGGTTCAGGGTTTTCACAATTGGTGTTATATAAATTTTTTTTGGAACCATGAGAATTATATTTTAAAATAATATATCTACCATAAACATTATAAAAAACCATTAGAAATATCATGAATATTTACCTATGTAGTAATTCATTAGCTATAACATATTATTCATAATTTTATGATCCAATTAATAATATATCATTATATAGGGATGGATTATATATGAATGAATGAAAAATTCATCAAAACTCATAACCAATATTGGTATTATCCTCCAAAAGAAGTTAACATGGGTAGTGTTGGTGATGAGTAGATTATGGATATATTAGGTAGGTTGACTTAACTAATGTTTAATTAACGTCCTAGATGAATTTTTTATTTATCATAACACAATGTTGTTGGGCCACTACATGTGTCTACCAACTATATTTATTAATAAAAATAATAATTCATTTTTAGTTGAACAAAAAACCAAGTCCCTCAAAAACAATTCATAGCATTGCTGAGTAATAAAAGAGGAAAAGTCATTTTGTTAGTGTAATATTTAAAAGGGCATGATTATCGATGTTTTTCATTTACTAAAAATATTAGGGATGATAAGGAGATAGGGAACATTCAATGAAATTATTATAAGGATACATTATGTGATAAATATTTTCCCTAATACAAACATGTGAATATAGAAATAAATTTCTTATTTTAAATAATAAACCTGAAAAAAGTGTTTCTAAGTATGAGGATAAAATAAAAGGATTATAAATACATGCTAAAATATATGTATGTAATCCAAAGAAATAATTGGTCACTTCTATTATGGGACTAAGAAGAGCCTCCAAAGGGAACTGGCCTCTTAAATATTTTCTTAATATGATGATACATTATTATGTTCCATCAAGAGAGAGAAAAAATATTCAATGTCCTATAATTTAAGATTAATTATAGAGAATAAGAGAATGACTTATCATAAAGAAAGAAATGTTTGAAAATGGAAAAATGGAATGGTGGAAGTTCTAATATTTGATAATTGTGGAAGGGAACACCATGTTACATTCTGGAAGATATTGGGAGTCTATGTTATGTATGGGGATAAATTCCATCAAGAACAGGATTTAAAGGTTATGAAATAATATATCAATATCTATCTATTAGAACATAGAGAGATTAGACCTTATTTGAGTTAATGCCGCAAAAAATTGGAGGTTCTACCTAAAAAGTGGCTAAGGGGGAATGTCTGTTATTTTTTTATTAATATTACTAAAGTTTATTTCATTAAATATATGATAGGAGATAATTTGATTATAAAATTAAATCTATATATTTATTTATTTATTTCCAGATCTAAACACTCCTTTATATTTTTTAATTTTATTGGAACATTAATTCATTGTCGAACACCTTGATAATGGATTTTTCAGTCATCAAACGCAGTTGAAATATTTTTTTATTTAAGATATGTCTACCAATCCCTACTATGTTTTAAAATCAAAAATATTTTGGATCTTGATTATTATTCCAATGGTTGAATTTAAAAAAAGTACCTAGTATGGATTGTATATTGATGTATAATGTAAAATAATTAATAAGAGAAGGATATTATGATTCATGAAGGAGGCATAGAATTCCATGTATTTAAAGAAGAGAAATCATTATCTGTGTCATGTATCAATACACTTATAATATAACACCATAATGAATTTCCAAGAGAATAACAACACAAATAGTAAAATATTTGAAAAGGTTACCTATGAATAGGGGATTTGCTATGTCAATAATCTATCTTATGACATTTTCACTTTATTATGTTTTGAAAATCAGAAATAATTTGTTTAATGATTATTTTATTTCTATAAGGAAATTTATTTGTATAACACTTTACAAGATTTTATATGTTATACTTAATATTCACTATCTAATTTTAAACATATTTTTCTTAAGATTGAATTACCTTATGAATAATTAGATCCTTATCATAACCTTAGAACCTTACAGTTTCTTAGAATATGAGTCTCACTATCTTTAGACTCTGATTCCTTCTGATTTCATACTATATATATGTTTCTTCCTGATTTTTGACTCTGAAATAACAGAAATTTTGACTCCGAATTCTCAGAAATTATGACACTAAATTCTCTGAAATTTTGACTCCGAATTCTAAGAAATTCTGACTCAAAATTCTTATAAATTCCGACTACGAGTTCTCAAACAAATAAAACCAAATTCTCAAGAAATTTGACAATTTTTTCTCTGAAATTTGAACATCGTTTCCTCATGAATTCATACACTGCTTCTTTCTAAAACTAGACTCCAATATTTTTAAATCTGTTTATATATATATTGACTTTTTTTTCCACTATATTTCGAATCCTATTATTCATACTTTATAATGTTACTTATCATTCTTTATTATGTTGTTCCAACTTTATATGATTATAGTTTACAAATGTATCTTAAAATTAATAATTTTTTTCTTTCATGTTATTGTTTCTTACAGATGATTATGTTACAATGAAACAACATTGTATAATCTGTTTTGAAACTAATCATTGTCCAAGTCCCTCCAAAATTCAAGGAGAAGTATTACAGTTGGAGTAGGATATGACTATTGGGATGTTTTCTTATAAATACCCCATCCATCTGATGATTTCAAAAAATATTGACACACTTTGAGAAGTGTTAGATGTGCCGAATTCTAGAGAGATATTTTTTGTTACGAGGGGACTTCTCAAACTGCCTTGTGAGAATGTTGTGAAAAACTTGTTCAAGAAATAAAGAACTTGCTCAGCCTTACAAGTGGAACTCTATGTTTTTTTATTTATAATAAAGGGCTTACATGTATAGGATGATAGAGGTTTCGATCACCTTAGAGATTGAGGGCTTGTGGGGATTACCAAATAAATTATGATATTATTATTTAGGGATTACCCTAGTCTATTTAAGAGAAATTTTCTTGGATGTATAAATCTAGGGACCACTGTCCAAGGTTATTGGATACCCATTTATTTGGGCTAAAATGTTCTTATACTTGATTACTTGTCTTTGTTATAAGTTTTTAATTCCACGTCTTTTTGTAAATTAAGGAAAGTATAACCTTCTTATACATTATTATAGCTGTATTATATGATAAATAATATTATATATGATTTATGGTAGAATTTTTTCCTAAGTAAATTTTCCAATGTTTCTTTATTGGATTCATTATTCAAATCTGAAGAAATTTAGTTTATATGTTATGAAATAAATAGAGTTTGTTAATCTATCTTATATTGGTTTTTTAAACATAGATTTTATTAAGGATAAAAATATATTTTTTTAACCTACAATTCACCCCTATTTTAATTGAGTATCTACATCTCTATTTCGTCCCTACAATTGGTATCAAAGAAGGTCCCTGAATCACTTATATTTATGTATATGTTTTATTTCACTACTTTTCTTGCTTAACTTATGTTCCAATTTTTCTTAATATTTTCATTAAAATGTCTTTTTTTATAAAATTATTTTACTTATTTTTTCTGTGGAAGTGAAATTTTTTATTTTATTATAGAATGGAAGAAATGATCATTGGTTCTAGAGATAATCTAAATACTTCCAGACCACTATTATTTGCTTTCAATGACTATAAAGATTTGAGAGACAGAATGAATACCTTTCTTATTTTCAGTAGTGTAGAAAAATTTGTATTGCTCACTAAACATTACAAGATACATAAAATGGAAGTTAGAACCTTCACAAATCAAGAGAAACAATAATATCAACTAAAATTAATGGTACACATTACTCTTTTATGTTCCATGACTAGGAATTTCTATAGCCAAATATCCTCCTATGGAACTTCCTGTAGTATCTAAAAGAAACATAAAGTTACACACCTTGGAACTTCAAAAGTGATGGAAACAATAAGAGATATGTTAAGAGAAGAATATCATAGTTTTATTTTTCCTTTTGGCGAACCTGTTTGCAAAGTGAAATAATGATTTATGACAATCATCAATAGTCTTCAATCTATGGGAGATAAATTACATTATGATGAAATACTGGTGGACAATATAATTGATAGCATAACCAATGAGTGGTAATCTAAATGGACAACTAATGATGAGAATAGTAAACTTTTAAACATCACTCTTCATGAGTAATTTGGGAATCTTGTTCAATGTGAAATAAGAATGAAGACAGATGCATACATTAATAGAAATAATAATTGTAATAGATGTTTTTATTTCACATCTACATCTAAATACAATACTATAGAAGGGGTAACAATATCTAAAGATAATAAAGCTATTGTAGAATATGAATCTAGTTATAGTGATCATTTTAAGAATAAAATTTCCAATCATTCTAGGAGGAAAACCAAGATTATCGGAATGATAGTTTTTCAGTATAGATTTATGAATAAATAGAAAAAGGAAAATAATGAACCAGAAGTATCTTGTTATGAATGTTAAAGGGATGGACATATCGGACCTGATTTTATTATGCTCAAGAGAGAAGAAAAAGGTATAATCAATTTGAATGGAACAAAAATAATGATTAAAAATCTAAGGCTGAGAATTTCTTGAAATCTAATGACACATGGAGTAGTAGTGGTGGCGACTCTTTAGATTAATCCTTGAAATAGGAATCTTTTAGTAAGAAGAATATTGGTCTTATCGCAAGATTACTTATTGAAAATAATTATCTCATGGATAAAGTATATAATTATGAATCATTAACAAATACATCTTTAAATGCTACTAGTCCTAATAAAGAATATTTTGAATATTCATATGAAGAATCTTTCTCATCAGAAGATTCTACCTTACCATTGTTTGAAGAAGTCTATAGAGATGCTAAATTACTTGGGAATGAGAACAGTAAGATACAAAAAATTTAGAGAAAGAAAATTATAGAATTTATATTTTAACAAAGTAAATATCAAATGATTGCAAAGATCATGATAAAAAACTATATATTTTGATAATATTTCGAAAAACCTGACAGGGAAGGCTCATTCGATGAAGTTAAAGAAATATAGTGCATTGGGATGTAGAATGTAAAGAAACCAAGATTTCCCATCTTTCATCAAATTAGTGGTTAGTAGAATGTAGATGCAATGTTTCTTTATCCCAAGTAAGGGTGATAAGGATTCATTTAATAAATGTGACATATTTCTCTTAGAATTCGTAGTGATCCTATGGAAGATTCATTTGGGGAAATACATCCTTTTAATAATCAGTAACATTAAGAATAGTAATATAATGTCTCAGATTTTGATATATTCGGTGATCATTTAAGATATTATAGTCTTGGGTTTATAATCATTCAAGCTCTCCAGATCCTCAAAGGATAAGATCTTTATGATTAAGCTAATTAGTGGTGATACATTGAAGAGAGTGAATATTTATTTTAATAGTTAATCAGGTGAGTTGTAGACCATTCTATTTGGAAACTTCAATAATCACCCCATAAACCCAATAAGATGAATATGTTTTCTGATAAAGTAGTTGCTTAGTGGAGGGAGAAGACGAAAAAGAGCAAGGAATGTGATCCTATTTTTGTGATTAACCCTGTTAAGGCCAAAGCTTTGAAAATTGTCGATGTTGAAAATCTAAAAAAACAAGAAAAATGCATAATGAAAAATAATTGGATGCTCATGTTGTTCAATCATTGTTAAAATATGTTAGAATAGCATCAAAACAAATTTAGGTACCAGAATCCTTCTTGAAGGATTCTTCATTTCTAGAATATATTGTTGAAGAATAATAAATTCAATAAGAAGTAGAGGACAAATGTGAAAACATAATTAGAATAGAGGAATAATATCACCTAAACATTCAAAAATAACTTCCCATGATTCATCCACCAAAAGATCTATATAAAATCAAAAGGAAAATTAAAAGAATATGATGATAGAAAAATGAATTACAATGACGAAAGTGAATATAATGATGACATTTTTCAGGAATATGAAGAGGAAGTTAATATTAGAGTAAAAAAACATGAAGTGGAAAAAGTAGCCGAAAATATGTTTCTAAAGTAAAGTCCATCATTCATGATACACTATGAAAAGATAAAAATAGATCATCTATTTCAAGTAATGTTGATGAAAAAACGATTCTCTTCCTGAGAAAGATGCTTTAGATTCCTAATCATCATTGTCCATGGAAAATGACTTTATTGTGGAGTCTTTGAAGAAACATGGTGATTCAAGACCATTATTCCTAAAGAATAAATCCCAATGTCATCTTATTCAATAGTCAGTCAACTTGAAGTAAAATTCTATAATTTTGTTGATGGAAAAGTTAATCAAGTAAAAAAAGATTTCAAAACCATAATGATCAACTATAATGCTCATTAAAAGTCTTTTAAGAATATTACAACTTGGTCGAAGTAAGTAGTTTATGATCATAAGATAGTTTGTGATTATTTTTATTTATTCATATATGCATTTAACATGTGTGATTAGAAGTTCAAGAATCTTTTTGAAAGACTAAATCACGAGCAATATACACAAATATAAGTGGATAGAGATTTTTATGGAATGCATAAATTCATTTCTATTACCAAAAAAAGAGAAAAACATTCCACAAATTATTTAGTAGATAAATTCAAATCACAAAAAAACGTTATCGAGACACAAGAAGTAATGATTAAGTCTCTTGAGAAGATGAACCAATATAAATTAGACTTACTCAAGAATTACCAAAAGGATCATAAGGAGATAAAGAAGATGAAGGCCATCCTCAAGATGTTTCAGCTAGAGAAGATGATGAAAAATTTATTTTCTTTAATATCCTAACTTTTGTTGTACTAAAAAATTATGTTCATAGTTAATGAAATATATTTATTATATTGTTATTTGTATTCTTTTTTAATTTCTAACCGTTCAGGTTCCAATTTTTTTCCCCTCTATTACTTTTTCAAAATCACGAAGGGGAAGAAATGTTTAAAATGATTATCATACTAAAGGGGATTGTACCCAAAAGAATAAATTTCTTAATAAAAGGGGAGATTAATGTTATAGAATATATTCTTAAGGAAAGTAATTTCCTTATAAAGGCAATTTTCAAAAACAAAAGAATATGATACATATGGTGGCAAAACCTAAGAAGGAGTTAGTCGTATTCACTAAGCCACAAATATAAGGAATATAAGATTTTATATTCAAATTTCCATTCTTAATATTATTTATTTAAAAGTGGTTTGTGATTTCCAAAAGGTGAGAGATTATTAATTTAATAATTTAAATTATGTGTTTTCCATTCATTTACGGTAATAAAATCCCAAAAAAAAATTAAAGCTTATTTTCATTCTCTAAGTAAATTTATGTCCATAACCCTTTACATTCTGTTATATGTTATGCTTAATTTTTCTTATCATCGCATAACTATATTTTTCTTAATACCATATTACTTTAAGAATAATTAGTTCCTTATCAAAACCTCGAAACCTTATAGTTTCTTAGAATTTGAGTCTCACCATCTTTAGACTCAAATTTCTTATGATTTCATACTTCACCTTGGTTTCATCAATATTTCTAACTATGAGTTCTCATAAATTCTGATTCCAAGTTCCTACAAATTATGACTCTAATGTCTAAGAAATTCTAACACCCAATTCTTATAAATTCTGACTCCAGATTCATTGAAATTATGATTCAATTTATCTTAAATATGAGCACTATTTATTCATGAATTTAGACATCATTTAAATCCAAAACTATACTATAAATTTATTTTTTTAACTATATTTTATACATATTTAGACTCGATTTTCTATTTTATTTAGAATCTGATTATTCATACGTGGCAATGTTACTTATATTTATATAATATGTTGTTCCAAATTTATCAGATTCTATTTCAAATAAGCCTTCTAAAATTATTAATATTTTTCTTACATGTTATTTTTTATTACACATGATTATGTTACGATGAAACAATGTCATTAAGTTTATTTTTAAACTAAATGTTAGCAAGGTGACACCTATCTAGGACCATAAAAATTCAAGGAAAAACAGGACCATTGAAGGAGGGGATGACTGCTGGTATTTTTTCCTATAAATACCTCATCCATTTGAAGGTTTCAAAAAATATTGACACACTTTGAGAAGTGTTGGATGTGCTAAATTATACACAGAGAATTTTAGATATGAGATAGTTTATCAACCTACCTTGTGAGAATACTATTAACAACATGGTGATGTTGTGACCAACATGTTCTGCATACCTAGTGGGACTCTGATTGTTATTGTGTAAAATTATGGGATTTTGGGGATATAAAGACCATAGTGCTAATCACTTTATAGATCGAGGGACTGCAGTGATAATAAGATAGATTTCGATATTCTTATGGATTACATACCCTAGTTTCGGTAAGAGAGATCTTCTTGAAAGTACAAATCAAGAGACATTTATCAAGGGTTGTTGGATAACATTCTCTTTTGGTTGAAAGATTCTTGATACTTGTTTACCTATCTTTGTAACAAGTATTTATTTCCATTTCATTTTGTTAAATAAATGTGGTAAAACTTTCTTATAAATTCTTATACATTTATACACTGATAAATAATATTCTATATGATTTATGGTAGAATCTTTCCCTAAGTAACTTGTCTTATGTTTTTTATCGAATTTATTATTTTAATCTTATGAAAGTTAGTTTCCTTAATAAGATCAAAAGAGAGTTTTTTAATTCCATCTTCTTTAACTTCTTTAAAGATAGATTTTCATATGGATAAAAAAGGTTTTTTATCTTAAAATTCACCTCCTCTTGTAATTGGGCATCTGCATTAATATTTTGATCCTACACGATGTACCTATTTTCAAGAATACATTAATGTATTTTCAAATAATTATATTACAATCTGCTCAAACATAAATGTTAGTTTTTCCATTAAATGGAAACATTGAGAAAAAAATTTATCAAAAAAAAACTATATAGAATTCCCATAGTTGAATTTATGGACCTAATGAAACCACTAAAATATTTGTGTGATAATAGATTCATATTCATTAGTATTTCACAGTGGGGATCCAATTTTCATTTTTTCAAGAATAAAGATGGTTATATTAGGTTTTAAATCAATTTTAGGGAGATAAATGACATTAATAAAAATAATATATATCCTCTACCATGAATTGATGACAATTTTGAACAACTTAAATGATCTTAATATTATGAAAAGATCCATCTTCGTTCTGGGTTTCATCAACTGAAGGCATGGATGGATGAAATTCTAAAGATAACATGTGACAACCAGAAGTCACTCTTACCTTTTAATTTATATTATTTGATCTTAATATTTTTTAAGAAAAATTTTATTGGATTATAGTTGAAATTTTAATGTTTTGGGGAATTTTTCTTATTTTTCACAATATGTGAACGACCACCACTCTGTTTGGTTAAATGTTAAAATAACCATTACATGGGGATTTACTTCTATTGATGGGTTAGTTTATAGGGAATAGTTACCTCTATATATAGTTTATAGTTATTTTTATGTAAGGTACTTTTTTAGTTATTTTTGAAATTATATGTTTTGGTCTCCATGGTTAGCACACTATTTAGGGTAAATCATGTGAGATTATGTGTAAATAAAATTTCATAAAAATTTAAGGGAGCGTGCTGATAAAAACTTGTTCACTGTTAGTAGTAACCATGGGACAAGAGTATTGGAGTCATTTAGTATCAATCATAGTGTTTTTCTTGGTTAGTTCATGGATGGAAAACTATGTGTCCAGACCTTGTGGGTGGGTTTTTTCATAGGTATTTCTAACTACTAGGTTATTTCATTGTCTACTAAAATGTGCAGTATAAACATGTGAGTTGACTATATTTCATTAAAAATGAAATTATGTTATTACCACTACATGATCTTTATGATTTTGAATCCCTCTTCCCCTCTACCATTCAAACAATTATGTGTATTACATGTAGAACTAATACATTCATCTAATATTCCCCAATATAATGTTCTCACTCACTCTCTTGTATTAATGTGGTTTTGGGAGTTAAGCCCTTCCATCTACAATATTCATCATCATCATTCCTCCCTTACCCTTTTACATACATTTTTCTATATTACACTATCACTTATTGATGTTAGAGTTGATATTATGGTTTTATATGGTTATAATTATAGTTATTTTGGTAGGATAAGGTTGTGGGGTATTTTATCTCACCCAGTTGTTCATTATTTTCTGAAGGAAGACTAATTAAATTGTGTTTTCCATTAAATAATATAATTATTTATTTATAATTCCATTATTTGTGAATTCCATAATTTAATTGAATATTTCAAATTTATTAAAAAAATAAATGAATATATAAAAACTTCGATGTCTTGAATATGGTTTTAGAAAGTTTTCATCACTTAAAATATACGTTTTGATTGCCAAGTATTCTCTAAACATCATGGATGGAAATATTGAAATGATTGATTTTTTATTCAATGTGGTTGACACTATTTTAATTTATAAATAGAATTTGTGGTAATTTAATGAGTTTATTTATAAAAAATTATTCTTGAGATATTCTACGTTTTTTTTTGAGATTGTGGGGGTGTTCATCGTGCCTTGAAATGTTTCTAAAAGAGAACTACAAATAATGGTTGGTTTGTAAATAAATTATAAAAAAGTGAGATTAGATAATTTTATTTTCATGGCATATTTGAAATAAAATTTTAAATGGTTTGAATAATATTTTCATCTGAAGATTATTTTAAAAATCCCATTTGGATTCATAAAAGATGTTTGTCCTTATAAATATGGTTGGGCCCACAATTTTTCCTTGTCTGATTTTGATGAATGTTGTTGTATGTGACCTCCTTGGGGGATGTTATTTATTGGTATAAAATTATATGATTCTTATTTATGTATATGAAATGGTATGTTTCATATGATTATGTATGAGGTGAGAATAATATTATTTTAAATGATGTATAAATCCATTATATGATTTTATGATTTCTCGCATATGTTTTACATGTAATGGGAGTCCTATATTATTAAGTAGATGTTTTGTATTAGTTGAAACTCCCTCATGTATTTTTATATTTTAGGGGTTAATTTTATAAATATTTTGAGTGAACTAGGGATGTATTGCATTCCTATTGTAGCTTATAAACTTCATGGATGGTCATAGGATCTGACCAGTTTAATGGGACTAATGGGATATATGTGTTATTTAATGTTGACATAGGTATTGTGACACTAGTTTATATTATGATACTTGAGACTAAGGATGTTTCCCATAACATTTAGGTCATTATTATAAAAGTTTATGGGATTACATCCTATACATCTCTTACATCCCACAGTTCACAATTGTTATTATATTACACCTTGAGTATGTTACTGACATACTTTTAAATAAATTGATAAAGGTTTTTGAAAAGTGTCACTTTGAAATAAATGATTTGGGATTTTCTTCAATAAGTTCGAAGAAAATGGTTTTAAATGTGGTCAATTATGAATAATTGTATTTTTGTAATTGTTTGGAGAGGGGAATTGAAGTTCAATTTCATTTAGTTTCCAATGGTGGTAAAAAGGGGATTCAGTAAACTATTTTTCTATCATTGTTTTAGTAGAGAGGTTGGTATTTTAGAATTTTTTGTAAGGAATGTTATTGGTATTTTAAAACTCACAAGTGGAAAAACTATTTTTTATAGATTGTTTTCACACAATATTTTTATGGATTTTCTTATGAAGGTACTTGGATGGAATCATTTGTGAGATCCTTTTTTGAATGTCTAGCTCACAACCTATACATTCACTGATTTTTGGGTGCCAGTACAGTTTCAAAGTTTCTCTCTTTGGTGCCTAGTAAATTTGGTTTCATGGGATGTTTATTGGTCCTAAGATGAATGATTGGATGTGGTTAATGAATGCGGGTACCTAGTGGTGATACTAAAGCTATTTTTGTTTCATTTATTTTCCAATTTAAGACAATGTATATATAGTAATATTTATTCATTTATGGTGTGTATATTTAGGTGAATGTTTATTCTTTATTAATTTATTGGATATTATATATTTTTTATTTAACATTCAATGGTTTATATCATTGAATAGGGCATACCAAATTATCAGTAAGATTCCAGAGTGTGTTTATTATTATTATTATTGACGATGAAAACATTCCCAATATAAATTATTAATTACTAGTAACTATTCTTTAGCCTTTGGGGTTTTTGAATTACCTTTGGGATAATGTAATGCTACGTGGGGTGATGTGTTAGGTAATACTAGGACAGTTCAATACAAATGGTTTCAAATTTAGATTTAATGATTGAGGCATAAGTTTTTGGAATTTCGACTTTTTATTTGTGTGTTTCATGGTAAAATTGTTTTACTATTATCCCCATATCATGTGAGGTTTTTCATGAGTGGGTAATTGACCACCACTCGTTGTGACAATGCATGATTCACCATGGGTAGTTTGGATTTGAATTTTAAATTTGTAATATTTCTTTGATTATTGTGAACTGTGGTTGTTTTATACTTCATCGGCTTGTGAAGAGTTTACTTAAGGGATTATCATGGTATTTGGGATGAGTATGGTAAAAATAATCAACAAACCGAGGTTGGATTTAATAATATAATAATTCAAGTAGTTACTAAGCATATAATCTAGTAAAAATCAGGGTAATTGTTTCATAACATTATCGGGGTCCTTCAAACCGTGTGTTTTAGTCAGGAATTACCATTTATTTTATATGGACTTCCCTTGAGTGATTTTCAATGTTAGGTATGTGTTTAATGGGATTTTTTGATATGTTTAGGTTGTATAATGATATATTCATGGACTTTTATAATTTGTTAATTATGTATCTTTTATAATAATTGGATACTTGTGGGGAATGGATGAATTTTATGGAGACTATTTTTGTTTTAAATGGAACCTTTATTTTTTTCTTATAATATTAAATCATTTTCAAAAAAATGATTGGGAATTATTCTTTTTTAAATTACGTTGTTTCATTATAAAAACTAGAATGAAAAACTATAGTTTTACAACCTCTTAATAAATCTTTTGTAAAAGGCTTGGGCTATATTCATCTTTCATTGAAAGAGGTGATAGTTTTTTAATGAATATATTGGTCTTTAAATGTGGAATGTTTATTTGTTTTGAAGGTATTTTTTAGGTTTTTAAATGAGGTTTATATTGTATTTATTTTTCACCTGGTTAGTGGTGTTTTTTATTCTAAATTGGTCTATTTTTAATTTAAAATTAATTTGTTAATGAGTTTGAAACTCTATAAAAGTGGTGAAGTATTTTGGAATGGGAAGTGGATTTTTGTGAATGTTTTAAAACAAGGATGTTATATTACTAACATTATTTATAATGGGTTTTTTACTTAAAATGTGTTTTTATGGATCCCTTTTATGGGTTCGGGGTTAAAAAATGTATATTTTTGGATATTATTCCTTCTTTGATAGGGTACCTATAGCCATAATTTCTGAAAGATGGCTGATTTGGGTCTATGTTTTGTTTTATTTTTAATCTCCATTCACGAAATTTATTATGTAATGGTTGGGTTTCTAACTAGGCATGGTTATTTTTTGTAATTAAACCTTTTCTATAAATTAATAGTTACGGAAAGTATTGTTTAATTTTTTATTTTGTTGTAACACAATCAAAATATGTTTTTTCAGACGTCTATGATAGAGATCAATGATTTGTTGGTTTAATTGATGATGATATTAGTTCTTTTTGTGTGTTTTAAAGTTTATGTTTAGTATAGTGACCAATTTTTTAGTTAATTTGGTTGTGCTTAAATATTATTTGGGTTAGTGATGGATCTAATTTTGTTAGTTCTTTAGTAATCCTTTTTGGTTTCAATTACAAGATTAGTTGTCGTGTTAGTGATTCATGAATCATTTTTCTATTTCATAAATGGTTTTTATAGTGATATTAGATTGTAGTGAGAACATGGAGTGAGGTTATGTAATTGGTATAGGAATTATAAATACTTGAGAATATATTTTAGATGACTCATATGGGCCTTGAACCAATTGATATTACGCAATATCTAATATTGTTTAAGATCTATTTGGATTCATCGTGAGATGTTGTACAAGGATTGAGTTCCTAGTTCAACCCTTCTTTTCCTTTATAGACAAAAGTTAAAGACCATAACATTTTCTTGATTTTGGAAAGTTTTAATTTTACTGTTATCATGGAAATTTAGTATGTGACGGTTTTTATATTACGATCATATAAGCGATGGATTTTTTTTGAGATTGGGTTATTTCATATGTATTTTGGGTGGTGCTTACTTTATGGAATGAGTGTAATCAAGATGGTTTTAGTGTCTGTCTCTATTTTAAGACTTTTCCCACTACTTTAACATTTTAGTTCATTACTAAATATTGAGTAGTACAATGTTGGGTCACCATATTTTACATGTAATTGTTGAATATTCCTAGTTGTATTCTCTCTCAAATATTTTTGATGTGTTTTGTGGATTTGGATAGATTATTGGATGTTGGATCTTGTTTGGTAATCAATTGGTTTTATAGTATCCTTGTGTTTTCCCTCTTTTCTGTACATTTATTTTAACTATGGACATTCTGGAGGATGAATGTGGATTTACTGTGAGATTCCATATGTCCCCATGCCTCTATAAATATATAATTGATATTATTTATCTTAGTTTTGGATACAATAAGGTTTTAGTAGGGGTTTGTTGAAATTTTATCATTTTTGGAATATTTTCCACTATTTCATGGTTTATACACTATCACAACATAGTTTAGTAAAAAACAAATAGGATATTTATGTATGTATTTGCTTAAAATGAATTTTTTTGGTGATCCCTTCTTAGTTACATCGTTGTTTAGGTTATGATTAGTTTTATTTCTATCGCTTTTATTGTTTATTTTAATTGTTCATGTTTTGATCTACACAGGCAATTCATAATTTAGCAATAATTATGTGTGTCTGAGTATAATCAAGTGAATTAAATTTATATGAGAGTTTTTTTATGAATTAATTACACATATTTAATGGGATCTTTCTGAATTTTTTTTGAGTTTTACAGTTTTATTAGAGTGATTTTCATAGTTGGAACATGGTTGGTACGTCATGTGGCCAAACAATGAAAGTTTGTTTTTATTCGGATGTTCTAGATACAAGATTAGAAAATAATTTACCAAAATTTTCATCATAACAATGTTATTTAACATGATGTAACAAAAAAGTTAAATTTAAACGTCCACCACTTCTCAATTTTCTATGTGAAGTGCCCAGATCAGTGTGAATCACTGAGAGGGGGAGGGGGTGAATCAGTGATCCCTTAAAACTTTTTACTAATTGATTCTTAATCAATTAAACCTCTATGGCTGGTTAAAGCCTCGATCCACTCTTCTTGTATCTCTCACCTTTCCACGAATGATGCAGTAAATGTAAAGGCACTGGACACAAGGATTTACAAGGTTCGGCACCAAAGGCCTACATCCTTGCCATGCTCTCTCAGCATGGATTCTCCATTATAACCTGTTAAAATTACAATGGTCGATACAGAGTCCCACTGTATCTCTCCTGAGTCCCACAGGAGGGTCTTTATACTGCGTCCCACAGTGTTACCAGAGTTTCACTGGCCTGCTCCAGAATCCCACTGAAGACTTCTTCTCCCTGAGTCCCACAGGGTCTTCTCCTGGCTTCTCGAGTCACACGAGTAGCTCTTCTTCACTTTAAGTTCTTCAAGTATCCTCAGCAGCCTGGGATAAAGGCTGCTGGCCTTTCTCTTCTTCTGATCACTTGTGGTGAACAGGTCTTCTCGTCTTGCTCAGGATTTATCTCCTTCTTCTAAGGATGACCTGGCTTCTCTCCTCAACTACTGAATGCTCAGACAACTGATATCTTTATAACTCCAGTCTGGTCCAGTCTCAGTTCAAAACATCTTCATGCACTGAATGCATGGAAACTCTTCTTCCTCATGCACTGACTGCATGGCCTTCTCAATTCTTCAAGAACCTCCTGGTCTTGGACAACTCAGATGCACACCACTGATTTAGCACTGTTCACGTGTGCACGTGCATGCATGCATGCATGCACTCCCCTTTCCTGCTTCTTGGTGTGATAAACCCTCAGAGGGTGTAGTCAACTATAGCACACACCTTCTCACCAATCTTCACACACTATATTCAAATTGTTCACACACTTAGAAGTGTGTTTTACTTTAGTGTGGAACTTCTTCTTCTTCTTCTAATGTGTATACACTTTTTAGTGCACACACATAGGTTCGGCCACTTCCTCTTCTTGTTGCACACACACACTTTAGTGTTCTTTTAGTTTGTTCTTCAAGGTATGCACACACAAGGTCACAGCCCTCGGCCTCTTCAAATGCACACACTTAAAGTGTGTTCTTCTTTGTTCAAATGCACAACCAAGACTACGGATTATTCAATTCTTACACACACACAAAGTGTGGTCTTCCACTTCACTTGGCACACACCACTTGGTGTTGTTCTTTGTGCACACACATGGCCTCGGGTCTTCCTTCACTTTAGCACACACACACAATGGTGTGGTCTCCTTTGTTTGCACAAGGCTACGGCCTTTCTCTCCTTTTTGCACACACACTGCCCACGGTGCTCTTCCTCTTCACTTAGCACACACACGAGGCAAGGCCTCGGCCTTCTTTGGCACACACAACCCGAACCCCTACTGCCTCAAGCAAGCCGTGCAAGAGGTTGCATCCAATTATTCTTCTCACACTGCCGCATAGGTCTTCAAGATGCACAAGGGCATGCAAGGTGCGGCATATCTTCACTTCTTGTCCGCGCAAGAACAAGGCACAAGGATCACTTGGCCGCGCAAGTGAAACCTCCTCGGGTGCAAGGGGCAGCCGCGCAAGGCTCAAGTGTGCAAGGGTGAAACACTTCTGTGGGCTCCTTCCTCCTGCCACGCAAGTGTGCGGGCAGAGAGGGTGGCAAGAGACTCGAGCGCGCAAGTATGCGGCTCGGCTCCTTCCTGTCGCGCAAGGGATACGCGCAGGGGACTCCCCTTCACTTCTTTCGCGCAAGGGATGCACAAAAGGAACTTCACGGAGCCTCTGATGGCTCCGGGCTTTACTGCCGCGCAGGGGGCGCGCAGCTCAGTTCTTCGCGAGGCTCAAGAGCTCTCACGGGACTTCTCAAAATTTCAGCGCATCAGCAAACATTCTCGAGGGCTCGGCCACATTTATATAGGCAGAGGAGAGGCGGTTCATCCGCGTGATAAATCTCAAAATCCTGAGATCTTCGGATCTTTAAAAACTTTCCAAATCTTTATTTTCTTTCCTCTGTTTCAACGCGGGTTCTTTTATTATTTTCTTCCTCCTCGTGCATGCGATTTATAACGCATGCACGACCTCTGTTTAAACCCAATCCATGCATGCAAAGCACGAACACCAACTGGCCTCGGCACCTTCGGTTTGCCTTCGGCCAAATCTCGAATTCTTCTTCTCATCGCATGCAAACTCATATTTATGCTTGAATGTGTTCGTAGAGGCCAGACGATCACCATGGAGGTCTCGGTTTGCTCGGAGGTGATCGGGAACTCGAAATCAGGTCGTCGGGGAGGCTCTGGTTCAGCGGCGGCATGCGGGTGGCTTCGTGCGAGCTCGGAGAAGAAGACGGATGGGGAGCCGTCGGATCAAGCGATCGAAAGAAATCGGACGGCCTGGATTAGATCGCCTTGCCGCGGATGGATCGTGCGGCGCAGATCAAGCGCGCGATGAGACGGACGGCTCAGATCTGTCCCGGGTGAAAAATGCGCGTCCCACATCGAAACCTTCCGCGGATTTTCCTCGGTTTATCACCCTGCCGCTCTCCGTTACTCCACAATTGAACCTCTCCCTCCACGGTGCCGCCCCGCACCGTGTTCTCCCTGCGGGCGCGCTCTTCGCCCACTATGCTCCCTGCGGGCGCGCCACTGGCGCCCACTATGCACCCTTCGGGCGCGCTCCTGCGCCCACGCTGCGCGGGCTTCATCACCGCGTGGCCTCGGGGCTTATACACGGCCCCGGCCTCTCTTGGGCTGGCCCCATGGGATCCCCTTGGGCGTGGTGACCTGGTCCCACATGTGCCTTGGGTTGAACCCTTAAGGCTGGCCCTTGAGGTTGGCATATTTTTTGGCAAAGGACAGAACCTAGACTTTGTATAAAAACAAGTTTCTCCTCCATATAAAATATGCCAATTGCCAAATGCCACTTCTCCCTTCTTCATTTCTTCTCTTCTCTTCTTCTTAAGAATTCAAACATTAATCCTCTTGATTAGAAACAACTCCTCAATTTATAATTCTTCTTCATCATCTCATTTTCTACTTAGGAGAGAATTCTCAAGGATCTTCATCTTCAACCGAACTCCTGAATCACTTAAATTATTCAAAGTGCTTCATTGATCTAATCAGAGATCAATTGGATCATCTTCATGTTCACATGCACTAAGATATAGTGCATGGACTTCATTAAACCACTTCATCCACTTAGAAGTAGTGAATGGATCATCTTGCTTCTTCAACTCCTCATGCATTGTGAAGACAATGCATGGTCTTCAAAAAGTGTTGTGACTTTGTATCCAGTTGATACAAGTTCTTGGGACTTAATGAACAGCTCAACAATCGTCAGATTTACTTAGAGAATGTTTCAAACCATCATCTCCTATGTCACTTAGTGAATCTCCTAAGTGACATGCATCTCAGTACCATGGCCATCCTCCTTCACCACCTACACCATCACAACCTTTGTCATTCACATCTTGACATTCCTTGACTTCCATTCATTCCAAGACAACTTCATGCCTCATTGACAACAAATGCAACACAATTCACTTCAATCTCCCCCTTTGTATTTGTTGTCAATACACCACTTCAGCACATATGAATGGGTCAATATGTGTGCCAATATTTTCTCCCCCTTATTGGCAATCAAATGCAAAGGTGTGGTGTGGTTCTCTTCCAGAAATATCTTCCTCCCATTGAAAAGTATCTTCTTGAAAAACACTAGGAGAGGGATGATGTCACATGTTCTCTTTAGCAAAGAACCTTTAGTAAATCAGCTCTAAGTCTACTTGGGCAAACCCGGTGTAGAAAACAAGAGTGATATGACCAAGGAATTCAAAGCTGTCCAAAATTCACTGTACATGTGAGATCATGCTTCAGGGGTTTGAAATTTTTCAGATATATCAATGAATTGCTAAATCTTGCACAACTTCACAAAACTCATTAGAAAGTTCAGTGCTAAGATAAAGCTCCCCCTTTCATCCATTTTCCTTCAATCCATACTCCCCCTTAATTGACAAGATAAACTCAATTAAGAAACAAGGGATGAAAGTATGATTGGAATACCTTCATCTTTTCTCAAGATGGTATTAATCTCAGAATCCCATCTTCTTCAGATTGGCTCCCCCTCAAGGGGTGCACTCCATTCAATCCAAACCATCCTCCAGCTGAGAATGACCAACATCTTCAATTCCCTACAATGTTAGCACATGTAAATACAAGTGTATAAGGGAATAAGATGGAACCTCCTTGGTTCATCAATGTGAACAACAAGGTTGAGAAGATTCTCTCAACCGAGATGTCCCATTTTCACCAGTCTTCACACTTGCACATTTGATCTTCATTGATGATTGTGCTGGTGTGGATCTCAATACATCTTCATGTGAAATATTCTTCTTCCCTTTTGCCTTAGCAATTGCCAGAACTTCATCTTCAGCTCTTTGTAGATCTTTGGCAAGTTGCAACTGATTTGGCCATATGACTAGTAAGTCACTTGGAAGTGTGGCCTCAGTTCTGGATATTCCACATGGTTCTTTTGATGCTGTCAAGCTACCTTTCTTAGGCAACTTGTTTTCAATCAATCCCTTCTGCTTCTTCTGGATTGATTGTCTGTTTGAGTCCAGTCTTCCTCTATTGAATTTCATGGCTTCTTTACAAAGATCCATGATATGTCCTTTCTTTCCACAGTAGAAGCATTTCTTCTTGGTGGTCCTTATGGATGCATCACCCTTCTTGGATTTAGACTCCAAGGTCTTCTCTTCCTTTTTTCAAAATCTTCTTGGGAGCATCTTCCACTTTCTTCTTGCTTCCCAAGGATTCTTTCTGAGCCAGGTTCTGTGATCTTTTCTTCTTTTGAGCTCTGAATACAGTTGGAGATTGACATGTATCATTTTGACCACTTTTGCAATCATCCCAGATGTTGTCAAGTAATCCAAATCTGTTAGCAGTAAACAGATGTCTCTGGACCTGTGGATGTTGCTTCTTTCCTTCTGGCTTGCTCCCCCTTGGCATGGGCTTCCTTTGTTCTTTGACATTCCATGGATTGTACCAACAATCCTTTGCACAGTGCCCATACTTGTTACAACACCAACATTGACCCACAAATCTTGACCTTTTGATTCCTTCTGATTGTAGGGTTCTTGTCTTGAATTGTTGTGCTGCTTCAGGAGAGCTCTGCTTCTTTACTGTCTTCATCCATATTTGTTTGGAATTATTCTTCCATCCTGCACTTTTTGTGGAAACACAATTAGAAGCATCAGTACAAGATGGTATGGATGGTACCTTCCTTCTAGAAGATGTTGCACTTTTATTAGAGGATGTCTTTCTCTTAGAATCATCCTGCTCAAAGCTCACTTGAGTAGCAACATTTCTTCTTTCAGCTGACTGGGAGGCTTCAGCTTTGGGTGATTGCAGATTTTTCAATATCACCTCTAGTTCTAAGCATTTCATATTGAGGGAGTTCTTCTCATCCTCAACAGTTCTTAGCTTTCCTTCCCATTTCTCTTCCAGCTGTTTTATCTGGTCTTCATGCACCTGCTTCATTTCAAGCAATGAGTTGTCATGCTCCTTCACCCTTTTGACTTTGTCTTCTAGATGAGCATCTCTGACAACTATTGACACTTTGTACCTCTTTTCCAGTGCATGGACAACATCTTTGACTATTATCATAAAGAATTCTTTCTCAGAAAGGCTTCTTTGCAATTCTTCAGCAGTGTCTTCATATCATTCATTGCAAAGAGATACTGTTTCATCTTTGGCATTTACCAGCTTTCTGAGAGTGTTGGTAATGCCAACCCTTTTAGCCAGCTGATCTTCCATAGCATTGGCTTCTTCTTCTAACTGTGATTTTTCTTCTTGAAGATCATGGATGCCTGTAGCTATACACTTTGCCACTTCCATGGGGGCAATCTTCTGAAGATATTCGATTGCACTTTGAAGATCATTCATTATTCCAACTTCATCACAGCTAGGACAGGCTTTCTTCATCTTCTTGGCCTGTTTCTTCTTTCTATTTTTCTGAGTCTTGGCAGATATCTCCATTTGAGGCTCGTCATTCATTTCCTCAAATCTGAACTCCATATAGACTCCCTTGGATCTTTTAGAGGTAACCTCCCTCTGATACCAATTGAAGTGCCCAGATCAGTGTGAATCACTGAGAGGGGGAGGGGGTGAATCAGTGATCCCTTAAAACTTTTTACTAATTGATTCTTAATCAATTAAACCTCTATGGCTGGTTAAAGCCTCGATCCACTCTTCTTGTATCTCTCACCTTTCCACGAATGATGCAGTAAATGTAAAGGCACTGGACACAAGGATTTACAAGGTTCGGCACCAAAGGCCTACATCCTTGCCATGCTCTCTCAGCATGGATTCTCCATTATAACCTGTTAAAATTACAATGGTCGATACAGAGTCCCACTGTATCTCTCCTGAGTCCCACAGGAGGGTCTTTATACTGCGTCCCACAGTGTTACCAGAGTCCCACTGGCCTGCTCCAGAATCCCACTGAAGACTTCTTCTCCCTGAGTCCCACAGGGTCTTCTCCTGGCTTCTCAAGTCACACGAGTAGCTCTTCTTCACTTTAAGTTCTTCAAGTATCCTCAGCAGCCTGGGATAAAGGCTGCTGGCCTTGCACTTCTTCTGATCACTTGTGGTGAACAGGTCTTCTCGTCTTGCTCAGGATTTATCTCCTTCTTCTAAGGATGACCTGGCTTCTCTCCTCAACTACTGAATGCTCAGACAACTGATATCTTTATAACTCCAGTCTGGTCTAGTCTCAGTTCAAAACATCTTCATGCACTGAATGCATGGCAACTCTTCTTCCTCATGCACTGACTGCATGTCCTTCTCAATTCTTCAAGAACCTCCTGGTCTTGGACAACTCAGATGCACACCACTGATTTAGCATTGTTCACGTGTGCACGTGCATGCATGCATGCATGCACTCCCCTTTCCTGCTTCTTGGTGTGATAAACCCTCAGAGGGTGTAGTCAACTATAGCACACACCTTCTCACCAATCTTCACACACTATATTCAAATTGTTCACACACTTAGAAGTGTGTTTTACTTTAGTGTGGAACTTCTTCTTCTTCTTCTAATGTGTATACACTTTTTAGTGCACACACATAGGTTCGGGCACTTCCTCTTCTTGTTGCACACACACACTTTAGTGTTCTTTTAGTTTGTTCTTCAAGGTATGCACACACAAGGTCACAACCCTCGGCCTCTTCAAATGCACACACTTCAAGTGTGTTCTTCTTTGTTCAAATGCACAACCAAGACTACAGATTATTCAATTCTTACACACACACAAAGTGTGGTCTTCCACTTCACTTGGCACACACCACTTGGTGTTGTTCTTTGTGCACACACATGGCCTCGGGTCTTCCTTCACTTTAGCACACACACACAATGGTGTGGTCTCCTTTGTTTGCAGAAGGCTACAGCCTTTATCTCCTTTTTGCACACACACTGCCCACGGTGCTCTTCCTCTTCACTTAGCACACAGACGAGGCAAGGCCTCGGCCTTCTTTGGCACACACAACCCGAACCCCTACTGCCTCAAGCAAGCCGTGCAAGAGGGTGCAGCCAATTCTTCTTCTCCCACTGCCGCATAGGTCTTCAAGATGCACAAGGGCATGCAAGGTGCGGCATATCTTCACTTCTTGTCCGCGCAAGAACAAGGCACAAGGATCACTTGGCCGCGCAAGTGAAACCTCCTCGGGTGCAAGGGGCAGCCGCGCAAGGCTCAAGTGTGCAAGGGTGCAACCCTGCCGCGGGCTCCTTCCTCCTGCCACGCAAGTGTGTGGGCAGAGAGGGTGGCAAGAGACTCGAGCGCGCAAGTATGCGGCTCGGCTCCTTCCTGTCGCGCAAGGGATACGCGCAGGGGACTCCCCTTCACTTCTTTCGCGCAAGGGATGTGCAAAAGGAACTTCCCGGAGCCTCTGATGGCTCCGGGCTTTACTGCCGCGCAGGGGGCGCGCAGCTCAGTTCTTCGCGAGGCATAAGAGCTCTCACGGGACTTCTCAAAATTTCAGCGCATCAGCAAACATTCTCGAGGGCTCGGCCTCATTTATATAGGCAGAGGAGAGGTGGTTCATCCGCGTGATAAATCTCAAAATCCCGAGATCTTCGGATCTTTAAAAACGTTCCAAATCTTTATTTTCATTCCTCTGTTTCAACGTGGGTTCTTTTATTATTTTCTTCCTCCTCGTGCATGCGATTTATAACGCATGCACGGCCTCTGTTTAAACCCAATCCATGCATGCAAAGCACGAACACCAACTGGCCTCGGCACCTTCGGTTTGCCTTCGGCCAAATCTCGAATTTTTCTTCTCATCGCATGCAAACTCATATTTATGCTTGAATGTGTTCGTAGAGGCCAGACGATCACCATGGAGGTCTCGGTTTGCTCGGAGGTGGCCGGGAACTCGAAATCAGGTCGTCGGGGAGGCTCTGGTTCAGCGGCGGCATGCGGGTGGATTCGTGCGAGCTCGAAGAAGAAGACGGATGGGGAGCCGTTGGATCAGGCGATCGAAAGAAATCGGACGGCCTGGATTAGATCGCCTTGCCGCAGATGGATCGTGCGGCGCAGATCAAGCGCGCGATGAGACGGACGGCTCAGATCTGTCCCGGGTGAAAAATGAGCGTCCCACATCGAAACCTTCCGCGGATTTTCCGCGCTTTATCACCCTTCCGCTCTCCGCTACTCCACAATTGAACCTCTCCCTCCACGGTGCCGCCCCGCACCGTGTTCTCCCTGCGGGCGCACTCTGCGCCCACTATGCTCCCTGCGGGCGCGCCACTGGCGCCCACTATGCACCCTTCGGGCGCGCTCCTGCGCCCACGCTGCGCGGGCTTCATCACCGCGTGGCCTCGGGGCTTATACACGGCCCCGGCCTCTCTTGGGCTGGCCCCATGGGATCCCCTTGGGCGTGGTGACCTGGTCCCACATGTGCCTTGGGTTGAACCCTTAAGGCTGGCCCTTGAGGTTGGCATATTTTTTGGCAAAGGACAGAACCTAGACTTTGTATAAAAACAAGTTTATCCTCCATATAAAATATGCCAATTGCCAAATGCCACTTCTCCATTCTTCATTTCTTCTCTTCTCTTCTTCTTAAGAATTCAAACATTAATCCTCTTGATTAGAAACAACTCCTCAATTTATAATTCTTCTTCATCATCTCATTTTCTACTTAGGAGAGAATTCTCAAGGATCTTCATCTTCAACCGAACTCCTGAATCACTTAAATTATTCAAAGTGCTTCATTGATCTAATCAGAGATCAATTGGATCATATTCATGTTCACATGCACTAAGTGATAGTGCATGGACTTCATTAAACCACTTCATCCACTTAGAAGTAGTGAATGGATCATCTTGCTTCTTCAACTCCTCATGCATTGTGAAGACAATGCATGGTCTTCAAAAAGTGTTGTGACTTTGTATCCAGTTGATACAAGTTCTTGGGACTTAAAGAACAGCTCAACAATCGTCAGATTTACCTAGAGAATGTTTCAAACCATCATCTCCTATGTCACTTAGTGAATCTCCTAAGTGACATGCATCTCAGTACCATGGCCATCCTCCTTCACCACCAACACCATCACAACCTTTGTCATTCACATCTTGACATTCCTTGACTTCCATTCATTCCAAGACAACTTCATGCCTCATTGACAACAAATGCAACACAATGCACTTCACTATGTTTTAGCCTCCCTTTTCTCCACTATCTTTCAACCAATGTTAGAGCATACATGGGGGTGCTTCTTCACTATCCCCTTCCTAAACATCAATGTTTATCTCGCTCTACATTCCTCTACATACATATATATCTACATAGCTCTCAATATATCTAGATAACTATATATATATATATATATATCTTATTTTCAATTTATTTTTAGTTATAATCAATTCTTTCTCCTTTATTCTTTATCAAATCTTCTCCTTTACCAACATCCCTTGATAGTTTCCTATTTTGAGAACCCTAACCACTATTTGGGTAAAGATTATAGTTTAATATAGTTTTAATCATGGGTATTTGTTTTTTATATAGTTGTGTAGGATTTATTCTTATTGCACTATGGATTCACTGCTAAATGAGATTTGTCTCAGTTTCTTTTTTTCAGGGGTGAGGTAGATGTTTCTTTAGAATTCCATTGTAATACAGGTTATAAATTATTTGTATTTTTAAATTGATTTCATACAAAACTATATTCATATGTAATAACTTGTATGGGTAGAATATGGTTTTAAAAAGGTTTATCCCTTGAAGTAGGCTAATAGTAAGCCAAGTGTTCCTCAAAATGACAAATTTGGTCATTTAGAAGGATTTAAATAGTTCTGAATGGGTTTTTTATGTTTATTTTGTTTGAGAATGGAACATCTAGTGTTTTATAGAGTTGTTCTTGAAAAAGGGGGATTTATCCCCAGATTAATATTTTTTTGAGACTATTGTTTCATAATTATATCTTCAAATTTTAATAAAAGTGAATTGTGAAAAATTACTAGTTTCCGAATAAAATCATCAAATGGGAGACTTTTAATTTAATTTTCATGGAATTTAAGAAATAATATTTAAAATTCTGTTAAATATATTTGAATTTTTGACTTATATTCGAAATTTCAGTTAGATCATTAACAATTTTTATTTTATTGATCGTGTGGCATACAAAATTATGAACTAAATGATTGTAATTTTCATTCTGTATTACGAATCCATTATGAGATTTTTTGTATTGAATATCTCTTTACTTGATTCTTAGGAATTTTTGTAAACATTTCCATTTGTTATGATCAAATAAGTGTTGAGATGAGGTTTATTTGGAAACTCTTTATACATGTCCTTTGTGATTATTTGTTTACTCGCCTATATTTAACATGTTATTCGAGTTCTAGGTAACTATTTTGAAGGTGTAGATAAGTGAAAACGCAAGATCAGATTTTGATATTTCTATGGAGACATTTCTTGCATATTTCAACAACTCCTATAATATATTATGTGCCCATGGTAGCTGATGTTATCTTGGGATAGTCAGAGTGTCATCTATTTCGATGAGACATATAAGACGGACAAGTTCGTTAGTTCCAGCCTTAGGATCATGGCACATGTTATTATCATGTTACTCGAGAATAAGGTTGTTTGTCATGAGGCTTATTTCCTTCTTAGGAAATTTTATGGGATCAAATTATATTCATGATTTGTATCCCATAGTTCATGACCATGATTTTATTTTATTTGGAGTGTGTTTTTTTATTTAAAACTAATTGCTAAAGTGTTTTATATGTCTATGTTTAAAAAGAACTATTTGTTTTTTTTGTTATAGTACTTTTAAAAAAATTATTTTAAAAGAGGTTATTTATGAATAATGAAATTTTTAGTAAATATTTGTATAGTGGAGTTAAAATTAAATTTGAATTTGATTATAATGGTTGTAAAAGTAGATTAACTAATATTATTTTTTATTATTTATTTATATGAAATGATGGATATTTAAGAATTTTCTGTGTGGAATGTTATTGTATTTTTTTAAACCTATATTTGAAAAACATATATCTCTATAATATATTAATACTATAATTTTTATGGATGGAAATGTAATGGGAATTTCATGGATGAAAACCATTTATCGATGTCTTGCATAACCATAAGAGTGTCCTATATTTCATAGAAAAGCGAAATTACTCTTCAAACCCTTATTAGTTTTTTTGTTATGGTCTCCCTAATATCCTCTCTCTTTAAAAAATTTTTTTGGAGTTAATGGGGGATATATTTCCATATCCTTTAATTCGATCCCAATTTATATATATCCCTCTCCCCCTTTTTTATGAGATATCGAGTGGTCATACCTTACTTGTACTTTAGTCACCATCCTCTCTCCCCCCTTGCCACCTTCCCTTGATTTTTACTCTTCTCCAAACCCTAACCCCAATTAAGGTTTAATTAGGGTTCTATATAGTTCTAACGATTGGGAATTGGGTCAACTAGGGTTATAGAAGATGTCTTATTACTTGGTTTTTCATTCACCGGTAAATGGGAACTTTTTCATTTATGATACCCTATTGTATTAGGTTTGTGTTTTTTGGATTTAAATATAAGGTTTGTAATAATTTTACATGAGGTTTGTAATTACCTTGTTATAAATTATATGCCATATTGTATAAATTTAGGAATTGATTATGGATTTCAAAAGGATTCAACACTTTTCATGGACTTTTAGCATCCAAAGTGTATGTCAAATTGATCAAGTGGATCTTTTGATAGGATTTAATTATTTATGGAAGGGTGTTTGATAATAGTTTAATTTAAGATTGTAATGTGTTGTGTTTTATATATATGTTTTCTAAAATAATGGGTTGACCTGTGTTTTAAGTTATTTTTGTGATTTATTGGTCATTGTTATGCCGTGAAATATTCTAAAAGGACATTTATAGAAAATTGTGGATTTCAAAACAGTTTTCTTAAGAGGATGATTTGTTAATTTTATTTTTAGTGATTATTTAGAATAATATTTAAATTTTGAAAATAAATTCATATTTGGATCACCATTATGAATTCAAAATTGGATCCTTAAAATTGTTTTTTATAAAGTGCGTGACAACTTGAATTTAGACATGTATGATTATTATTCTAATTGAGTATTGTGACCCCCATGGGGGATGTTTTGTAGTGATATATCTTTATGTGATTCTTATAAATGTATGTGAAAGGGGTTATTTATTGTAACTATGTAGTATAAATGATATTATTCATTTAAAATAATTTATACATGGACCACAATGTTATTTTATTACTCCCTTCCATTTGACATGTAATGGGAGTCTAACGTAACTTTGTTGAATATATGGATAATTTCATCCCCTAGATTGGTTTTTGATCATTCTAGTGGTAATTTCACATATATTTTGAGATATATAAGATTTTACCATGTGACTGTAGTGTCTCGAATTTTCTTGGGATGGTTATCGGATCCGGCTAGTTTAATGAGACTACTAAGATAAAGAGGTCCTTTAGTTTTGGACTAGTGATCATGTCACCAGTTCAGATCGTGTTACTTGAGTCTAAATATATTTCCATCAATTCTTAATTTATTATTAGTTAATTTTATGGTATCCCTTCATATATATCATTTGTTTCCCCTAGTTCTCATTCATCATTTTATTTTACATTGATCCCATCCTTTAATTTCAAATTGATTTTGTAAGGGGATTAGATTGTGTTGTTTTATGCTGAATGATAAGGTTGTTTCTTAATCAATTTTTATGTATATTATTTTAAATGTGATTATTTTTTATGAATTGAATTTTGATTAATTTTTTGGATGTTGAATGAAAATTAAATATGGTTTTTATTCTAATGATTGTAAGGAGCATATTAATTAAATTGTTTCATTAATATTTTTTTTAATTTTAACGGGTGGTTATCTTAGAAACTTGAGAGTGGAATATAATAGGATTTAATGTAAAATAACATGTAAAAAAATATTTCTATGCCTTTTATTTAGACTAATTGTTTATGGATTGTCTTATAAATGGAATTGCATCGACTCCTTGGTTAGATACTACTCGACATATTTAAGTGATGCCTTGTACATGAACATGTGTTTATGTGTGTATAAAGTTTAATTGTTTCAATATAAGGTTCCCAGTTTGTTTTATTTCAGTGGAATTTTTTCTATATATGAATGAGTTTATTTTGTGAGTTATTGTGGATACTTAGTGCTGATTTTGTAGTTATTAGTGTTCTGATCCATTTTATTTTGGGATGTAGTATCAATAAATTTATAATGAGGTATTTATTTGTATATTTAATTAAATTTATTTATTTTATCCCAACATCATTGGTTGTATTTTATTTAATTATTATTTTTTGGATGTTTTGTTTGTTATTTTATATTTATTTCAATTTTATGGATGTCCGTCCTCTTGAGAGGTCCTGTATAAATAACAATAAGCCTTCACATTTATTCTATAATTATTTTTGATTGTGAAATGATTCTCAATGTTCATTACTGATAACTAATCACTAGTATACATACCATTTGGATCATAAAAACAATTTGGTCTAGGGTATAAGAAGGTTTGGTGATGTGTTAAGTTATCCTAATCTATTTCATTGTATGACATAATTTTCGATCTATATACATTATGAGTTTATAGAAATTCCATTTAAATTGACTAATTCAACCATTGTGTTTTTGGATGTGATAAAAAACATATTCAATGATTTTATTAATAATTTAATTATGGTATTTCTTTATTATATTTTAGTGTACAAATAAAATATATGAAGAATATAAGAATCATTTGAAAATCATTCTTGATACTCTCAGAATCAATAAGCTATATGGTCGATTTAATAATAGTGATCATTTACTAAAGGCTGTTTCATTTCCATGGACATATTGTATATAATTAAGGGGTATATATTTGTCCTTATATGTTAAATTTAGTCATATATTGTACCATGATGATGAATATAACTTCTATATTTAGTTCCATTTGATAATAATGTCACTATCAGTGATTTTTTCTATTTTTTCCCTAATGGAATAATCCATTAAAAAATTTGAAACATATTAGGGTTATGTTAATAAGATAAAAATAATTTTAAGAATTATTTTATGATCAAAAGAATATATTTTTTAATGCTTTTATGATAACATTAAAATTTGGGACGTATGGATTTCTGATATACAATGATGCACCGATGAAAAGAATAATATGTGTCGATATATAGAATGACAAAGTAATTGATTACACGTCATGGTAATTACATATACATCGAAATAATTATGAAACACATGATTTGGATTTGGAATCCATATTCTTCACCTTTAAGATATATATCCATCTCTCTATAGTAAGAGATGTAAGATATTCACATAATGTAAGTGTTTTAAAAGAAATACCACAAAAACCACTTAACATGAGAAAAAGGTGATTATTGAATCTACTCAATAGACATGTTTTCTCAATACAATACCAACCTGGGAAAAAAAGTTGGCAGGTGAATTAAGATGGAATAATCGTATATATATAAAAAATATATTGAATGAAAAGTATTTTATATTCATCGAATCTATAAAGTTGGATATTAGAATTATTTTTGAAGGGGAAACATCAATACATTTCCAAATTATTTTCAATGAATATTTATTAGAGAAAATAAATATATACTATCTTTATGATATGAGTTTGGAAACTAAAATCCATGTTGTATATAACGGGATGTTATATGACATCATCTATGAAGATGTTATATTGAAAATTGGTACTATATGTTCCATCTAGACTGAAGATGAAGAGGGGAATACTAAATCAAGTCTATACCTAATACATCCTCATACACCCTAGTATCACCATGATTTGTAGAGATTTAAGAGATTATTTTTCATTGAACCATATGAAGTGTAAAAATTTCAACTACATATCATGATTCATGGTTTTATAAAATGTAAATGAAGAGAGGGAACATCCTACATGTCCCAAGATTCCTCCCCTTATACTAATGTGGAATTGGTATAATATTACAATAAATATTGTCATTATAATATCAAATACTTTCAGGAGGAATGATAATATATTGTTTATTATGGATAACCTTTCCATGCTTGAAAACTGTCTTACTGTAATAAAGGTCCACCCTTTTACGGTCTTCTATAAAATTTTATTAATGAACCTTTTAGACATTAAGGTGCACAAATTTGGATTGTATGTAATCATAAACCACATTTCAAATAAAAATATTAGAAGTGTAATAAAAATGTTCTTAAAACTAAGATACATTTGAGAAAAACTTATCATCCTCTAACCAATAGGAAATATGAAAGAACTATTTATACATTAGAAGACATAATATTATTATACCCTCTTAACTATTATGTTAGAAGGGATCGATATCTACATTTTTTTGAGTTTTAATATAATAATGAATTTTATTCCTTAATTTTAATACAACATAGGAAGAATTATAAAGTATGATATAGTGTACTCTAACAAGTTGGGATTCTGATAGAGGGATAATTATTATTGGTTAGGAATTCATTGTGGAGACAATTCGGATATTGAAAAATATAGGAAATCATATTAAGATAACTCAAAGAAGACAAAACAGGTATGATTATTTAGAGAAACTATATGAATTTAATGTGTGGGATCATATTTTTTAAATTAATATATATATAATGGAGTGATAAAGATAGGTAAGAAACGGAATCAATGTTTTTATCATGTTAAAAAATTATGTTAGAAATAATTAGTGATTTGAATTACCATTTGGTAATAGAACCCAGTCTGTATTAAGTAAATGGCATTTACATAACTCATTATTACAGAAATGAATTACATGCATCATGTGTATACTCACCACCACGTAAATAGAGTAGTAACATGATTTAACTTATTATGATGTGCTGATCTTGATTCTTGATGCAATAGAGAAAATTTTGTGGAATTGTATGACCTAAATGCTAAACATACATTGGGGAAATAATTAGAGATAAGAGAAAATGTGGGAACCCAATGATGTAATGCTGAATAACTTCCAACGTTCTATTATTATAGGACATTATAAAACATTCAAGGATTGTATTTTTGAATGGGAGAAGAATGTATGACCTTAGTTTCAATATTAGTAAGTAAGCGTATTATCCAAAAGAAACTATACCATGATAAGAAATTTAAAATTACAATGAAAAAAAATATTTTTATAAATTTTAATTTGATGAATCTTACTATATTTTTGAATTATTCACTTCAAAATTAGATCAGTTTAATTTTTGGAAATTTCCTAAAATGAGTCAATTTTTTGGTAAATAAGGAAAATATATTTTTTAAGAATTAAAAAATTTTTATTTCTTCATTATGATATAGTATTAATGTTATAAAGTTATGAATTATTTTTCATGGAAGATTTTTTTGAGGAGTAAAATAATTCATTTAAATTTTTATTTCCAATTCCAATATCTATGATTTACTTTTTCTAAGCCTTACTAATATTATATGATAATAAAATAATTTTTCAGTCATTCAATTTAACAGAGTGTTAGAAAGGTGACATTTTTTTGGAATAATCATAGTGTCAAATAAACCACCTTGTCTTAATAATAAATCATTAAATTACTTAGGAATCTATTCAATGCATGATTTTAGTGTAAATTGATTTTTATACTTAGAAAATTCCTTTATTAATTTTTGTTAGTTTTTTAATTCAATTAAATTTAATTTTTAAAACCATTATAAATCGAAGGAAATAATTTTTTTCATGTTTCAAAATATCATATTCAAGTTAGCTGATAAGAGTATTTTCATTTTGGGTCATAAAAATAAGTATCCATGGTAAAAGTTTATCACCATGAAATGGTTTGAGGCTTTAAAGTGGGGGTTGAAAAAATGGTCAATTCTAAAAATTTCAAAGAAAATAATTACATGATTGATTGTTTGAGTGTGTTATTTACCTCCCTTTTATATTTTAAATTTTTTTAATTTGTTTCCACTTTAATTTTTAAATGAAATTCATTATATTTAACATTAAGAGAATTAAAAAAAATTTCACTCCCCTCACTTGTACAAGGTGAAATACTCCACCCTTGAATAATAAAGCTTAAAAATATCCAGAATGATAGAAAAATATTTTCTTCCATAATAACTTTCCAAATTCACTTAATTCGGGTCCCAAGAAGAATACGTAAACATCTCATTTCAAAGTGGACATTCAATGAAGAGATTTATACTCTCAATGTAAGCGATATGTTCTAAATAATTTTTCCTCTATATCTTCTTCAACTAAATTTTATTAAATATGATCTATCACTTTATCATTTTTAACAATTTTATATTCTGTAAACGGGATATTATCATTATTAAATTGCATTTAAGTACTTATTTAGTTGCTATAACATGGTCTATTTTGGTTTAGTTTTGATCCCTAAATGAATGATGTTATAGTGTTTATGATGTGAATTGTTAAAAAATATTTTATAATAGTAAAATTGTTGAAAAATAATCAATTTATGATAGTTTAATTATTTTGGAATGATTATATACAAATTTTATTCCCAAATAAAATAAATAATTTTTATAGAATCTATATTTCTTAAAGTACTTTATGATTTGTCTGAAAATCAATACAATATGTTCCATGAGATAAACATGAGACTCTATAAAAGTATGATAAACATACTATAATCCATTGGTAATATTATAAATATTATTAAACTATGCAGAAGGTGTAAGGACTAGAAACAAAAAATCATAACATGCGTGGAAAAATGAATAGTTAACATGACAATATTAATTTTAACAAATAAATACTAATAAGATGGTAATAAGAAATTATAATTTAATTTTATATAGTTTGATAAATATAAATATGGTTTTAAAATATATTTATATTAAATAAAAATTTATTATAGTGTATTCTTGAGATTTTCTAACTAATATGATTTCCGAGCTAGGGGGATTCTTAACTCAATTTCCCTTTGTTGGGTTATATCACTTATATATTGAATTATCTAGGACAAGAAAATGTGACTTATGACCATTTATTTTTTTATGATTTTTTAATATGGATTAAAATTTGATTCAAATAATAACATCATTGATTGATCATTATATATCATTTTCTGATCATGGAATGGGTTTATTTTACAATGTAAATTTTTTTCCAAGACTGATTATGTAATAAATTCAATTAGAGGAATTGTATGTTAAATAATTCATAAAGACCCTTTATATTGAATTTTAATTCTGTATATGTTGGGGGTTTTAAATATTATTTCAGTTTCCCACTCTGTGATTATCAAATCAACCGAACCAATTTTAATAAAGACATATTCACTTATTTTGAATTTATTTCTGGAAATATATTTATTCTAGATATATATTCATTATTTTGATTCAATAAAGTTATTTTGTAAAAAATTAGGATTTGATGGAAAATTTTAATAATTTTTAATTTATATTCACAATTTTAATATGAATATCTATAGCATTTTTGGCATAATTAATTTTTATCTTTCTTTATAAAAGTGTGAAAATGTTATTGTTTAAAAAATATCACCATGGATGAATATTATAATAATAAATATTAAATTATTTATATTATTTTAAAATTGATGTTGGTTTTTCAAATGAATACATATTCCAATCATTCCATTATTTCTTTCATTTTTATACCAAAATAAAATTATATAATTTTTTTATGGTTTTAAAAATGGATTATACTTCACTTACATATATTTCTATCTTCCATTAGACATTATATTAGTTTAGTATTATAAATTTTTAGGATTTAATTATTGTTAATTATTTTATAAGTAATGTTTCAAATGTATAACTTTAACATAATTTAATGAGGTTTTGAAGTAATGTCTTAATTGGTTTTCATTATTATGTTAGAACAGTTTTCATAATGGTATTCTAATTTGTTCACTTCCATTTTACTATATATTTACATAAATAATTAACATTACTAAAAATATTCATTTTTTAGGAATTTATGGTATTCATTAAAAAAATACTAAATTAGGGTTTATATATTTTTTCTGAATAAGTTTTTTTAGTAGTTAATTTACTTTCTCCATGTTGTGTTCTGTATCCATCAACATATGTATCTGAAATTTATTTCTCATTATTGTCTTTGTTTTGTAGTTCCATTGACATTTTAAATATCATCTATTTATTTTCATAACCATATACAAATTTCTATATATTGTATTAATTTTAGGAATCTTTCTAAGAAGAGTATTATATTGGCTGGAGAATATTGAAATTTTAAATACTTTATTTAGTAAAAATATTTATTTATTACAAAGGATTATTGATTTTGTATTTTATTATTAATTTAATGTATGAGAAATTAATTTGTCATGTTTATTAATTTTATGGGTCCCAGTTGTATTACTTAGTTCTCATGCGACAAATTAATCGAATGATATTATTTTTATTTGGTGTATTTGGTGTATGCCTTCCCATTTATTGAATGTGTCTTGTTTGAGACTGTGGTGGTAATCTCAAGATATCCACAATTATGAATTTTATCACTGAGTAATTTGTTATCACTTTACATTTTGTTACCATATCGTTATTATCCATGTGTATATTTCTTGCTAATGTTTTTGATTATATAGTGCATTTATTGATAATTCACTATACTGTACTGATTATGAAATATATATTCATGATAGCTTCTGTAGTACACAAACAGTTATTTTTAATCCAATATAACTCGTTGTTTTTTAACCTTCCACATAGTATTAATATTAAATCATTTAATTAATTAAAAGATGTACTAAAATGAATAAAAATGTTTTCCATAATGTTTATAAGATTTTTCCTATGTTTCCAATGTAATATAGAAATCAGGTATGTGTCTACTCTCCCAAGACAATTGATCTTTTAGAAATTACATGATGAGTTATCATGTATATTATAAATTTTTTTCCAGTATATATTGGATTTGGGTTATTAAAGTTAGGGTTATTGTAGTTTGTATCTTAGTAAGTTTATTTAGATTATTGGAAACTATATTTTAATGGAACATAGTTAGTATGAGCATTATTATTATCCTTTATAATTCATTGGAACATTTATCTTGATAATAATTTTTAATCTGTGGAATAATACTCATTATCTTGTTAGATAATTATGTATATTTCATTATTTAGACCTCAAACCTATTGTAAGGTATCAACAATTTTACTCTATATAGGTATTTACATACTAATAAATTAAAAAACAATAGTTTTTAAGTTAATAATATTTGGATATATTAAGTAAATTGACTATTTTTATGATCAATAACCCGGAAAGTATGAGAAACCCTATTTCTTTTAGACATATAACAATGATGTTGGTCCTCTTTATACTATAAAAACCTCCATCCTTTAATGTTAATTCTAATTCATTGGTAGCTGACCTATAAAACATGTCCCTTTAATAGATATTTATATATTTGTAATATATTTATATGGATATGTTTTTCATGGTAGTGTATTGTCTTGGGGGTGATTCTGTTAAATTTTATTCATTTATTCAAGATAATAATGAATATGGGGAGATAGAGAGCCTATATTGACTGATTTTTAAGTGATATTCTTTGATAAATATTTTTCTAAGAGTAATGTGCTAAATTAGAAAATAAATTTATTAATTTAAATTATGAGGAAGAGGAAAATTTGAAGGACTATTATTATAACATTAAAAGACTCTCCAGGAATGTTGTGGACTATGTATATAATTCAGAATGCAAGATTAAATGATGCTTTGATGCGGTTATGTGAAACCTCAAAAGGGAGCTATCCTCTCTACTGTTTTCATAATATAATGAAATAATATCAAGTGTAATAAAGGAAAATAATGAAGTTTCCATATACTATATTTTCAAATAAAATTGAGTGAAGAAGTGGTAAATTGTGCTCCATAGAAGATGAAATGTGAAAAAGAAGATGAAAAATTTGGTTGAACTTACAACATGTGATAATTATGGAAGGAAACACCCTTTTACTTTCTTCAAATGAATATGAGTCTATTTCATGTTTTGAGATATGTCCCATAAGTATGTATAGTGTAAGGTAAATTAATAACCACTAATATATAATGCTTTAATAATAAAGATATGGGAACTATTTGAATCAAAGACCAATATCTTGTGGAATCTACCTTAGAAGAGGCCAATGTTAAAGAATATAAATATTTGATAACATGTAATTTGTTAATAAAATCAATACTAGCCAATGGCTTAATTGATTCTGGATCTACATATTCTTTTATATATTTATTATTTTCCAAGAGTATTAAATTTCTCCAAAACCCTAAGAGATGAGTAGTCAATAAAAATAGTCATTGAAAACCTTATTGAAATGAGGATATAATATTTAACCACCATTATGGTGGATAGACAAATCTCACATAAAATCCGGATAATTATAAATATTTTTTATTTTTATATAATCCTTGGTAGGTATTTTACACCAAAGTATAGTGTAAAAATTTATTTCCAATTAGATGATATTACAATTCATGATAGAGGTATAAAATATACAAGATTTAGAGGGTTTACAACATTATTCGAGGAATGTTAAGATCAACCTCTAGTATTACACCTTAATGAAATTTTTAGAGTAAAATAGATAAAAAAATATATGGGATAGAAAGGAATCCTAAAAATATAGGATGTGAATACCCTTTAAGAATACATTGATGTATTTTCTAAAAAAACCTCATTTACATCTACTTGATCATGAAGTTTTGTTTTACACTATACTCAACCCTTGTGTAAAAACCATATCTATGATTATATAAACAATCGACCCATTATAATTGGAGGATCTAAAGAAATAACTGAATGAGTCATCTGATAAGAGATTTATCGAACCATGTTTTTCAACTTAGGAAGAAGCAATTATTTCTGTTTAGAAGAATGATATGTATTTTATGTTTTTCATCAGTTAAGAAAAGATAAATTCCATTACTATAAAGAATAATTATCATATACCATGAGTTTTATAGTTTTATGGTATACTTAAATAAGTATTATTTGTTCCAAATATCTATCTTTTTTTGGGTATCTTCAATGGAAGGTGAAGATGTATTATATACCAAACTGACATTTTATTTGGGGAATGAAAATTATGAGTTTACATAATTCCCTTATGACTAACTAATTGACTCTCTTTGTTTATGGATCTTATAAGTAGAGTATCCAAGGAATATCTTGATAAATTCATTATAGCATTTATTGATGATATTTTGATATACTCAAAATTCTATAGAAATAACTTGAATCATTTGAGATTTATTCTTCAGACTCTTTGAGGAATGAGTTATATTGGAAATATTTCATGTGTTAATTTTAGCTCCAAAAAGTTTATTTTATTACACGTATTGTTTGTAAGTATAAAATATCAATTAATAATTTAATGAATATAGTCGTAAATGAATGGAACACATCAATAAATATCATAGAGATACATAGTTTCCTTGAACTAGTAGGTTCGTAACAATGATCATTTGAAAGCATTTTTAGATCGGCTAATAAATTAACCAAGTTGAGATATTAAGGGGTTATTTTAAAATTTTCAATGTAACTTGAAAAATGTTTTGGGGATTTAAATAATATATTGTTCAATGACCTAATATTAACATAATAATTAGTAATGAAGGGATTTTTTATATAAAATGATACATAGAAAAAGGAATTGATTGTGTGATTATATACAATGTTCGTGTTTTTTCTTATAAATCAATCCAGTTAATGAAAAATGAATAAAATTATATAACCTATGATATAGTTTTGTATTTCATAATCTTATCCTTCAAGATATGGAGGCGATATATCTATAGTGTTTGATTTGATATATATATATATATATATATATCAAAAGTGATTGAAATATATCTATCAAATAAAAATCTCATCATGAGACAAAAGAGATGACTTGAAATACTCATTGAATATGATATGTTGATACACTACTACCCTAGGAAAGAAAACAATGTAGCTGATTAATTACAAATTATGGATTACAGAATTGTGGATAAGATGAGGATAGAAACCAATCATATATTCAGGGATTTGTTATAGTTGGATATGTTAATTATTAGGGAAGGTAAACAATATATCATTTTAAAAATTAAATTTAGACCATATTTATTGGATATGATAAGAAGTTACCAACATGATAATAAGAGTATTGAGTATTAATTATAACCATGAAAAATGTGATGTAGGAAGAAGAAACAATAAAAATGGTTTGTTGATATTTGGGAATAGACTGCATGTTTCATCCATACCCGAGATAAAGAGAGAATAAATAGATAAAGACTATATCTCAAGTTTCATTATACCCTCTGGTATCAATGAGGTGTATTGGGGTTTAAGATAATTATTTTGGGAAAATATGATGAAGGAAATTGCAGAAAATGTATCAAGACGTTTTCTTTCAAAATAAGTAATGTTGAGAGAAAACATCCTAATGGTCTCACGTGACCTCTCCATATACTAATATATAAATGGGAAGATATTATTTTGTTCATGTTCATTGGAAATCCAAAAACTCCTTGGAGTAATGATATTATATTGGTTATTATGGATCACCTTACCAAGTATACACATTTCATTAATAGAATGGAGGATACCATCTTCGATAAGCTTGCACATATCTATATTAATGAAATTTTGAGACCTCATTGTGAAAATAATTCAATTATATATGATCATGAAACATAGTTTACATTGAAAATATTGAAGATTCCTATGAGGTCTGCTGATAGTGAGATACATTTGAGAACGTCTTATGATCCTTAAATGAATGGACAATATAAAAGAATATTCATGCATTAGAAGTCATTATAAGGGAAGGTTAAATGAATTTTCATGGAATGTGGTATTAGTATATACCGTTAATATAATTTTTATTTAATAATAGATTCTATTAAATCATTCATATAGAAACATATAATGAATTTTATAAAAATATTTTTTGTAATGCAACTTATTTAGATTAATCGAGACAGAGATATCTTATAAGACCTAAACTCATTGAGGAGAATGAAGATAAATTGTGAAATTTTCAGAATTATATTATGATGGATCATAAAATACATAAGATCTATATTGGTAATAAGTAAATGGATTTTTAATTTCATCTCGGAGATAATTTTATCTTAAATGTGAATTAATAGAAAGAATTTATATGGTTTGGTTATAAATGGAAGTTATGTGTTACTTATATTGGGTATTTTGAGGTTTCAAAAAGAATTGGAGTGATGGATTACAATTTGGATCTTCTAGCTTGATCTCTATTGTTAATAAAATCCCTAATGTCTCATTGTCAAGGATGTATGTGCAAGGCCAAACACACATAATCATTATTTATGAAATATATGTGGAATGCGAGTAATATTATTTAAATAGCCTACCAATATTATTAATTCAAGAGATAAAGTGTTTTGGAGCCTGTTAAATCTGTTGGAAATGTAATTTTTTAGAAATCATATATAGAAGAGGAAACATGGGAACCAATGTATATAATCATAAATAAAAACCCCCATTTTTTATGAGTTTACATTCTTAAAATTTTTATGTTTAAATTATTAAATGTGGAATGAATGTATTTCATGTGATTCAATTATAGTTATAAAAATATAATACCAATAAAAATAAAAACCAATGGACACTTTATTATTTTAAAAGCACATAATTTCTAGATTTTAGAATTTTTTTATGAAATAAAAAAAATTAATTTGGCATGCCAAAATTATCATAGGATGAAATTTTTTTGGATTTTTTGGAAATATTTTTTTTAAGGATAATATTAAAAATACAATTTTTAAAAAGACCATAAAGGTTATAAAATAATCATGACGTAAGAATGAATTAAAATTATATAAAACCATTTTATTGACCAAATATTCATTAAAAAGGAAATATAATTCCTTAACATTTTGAATTAAAAAATCTGTGTTGCATTTTTGTAGAACCTAAGTTACATTTTACTGTAATAAAAAACATATTTTGGGTTATTTCATATAATTTACATGATGGATGGTTAATCTTGGAACTGTGTTGATATACTTGTTCAATATCCCTCATTTTTAACAAAAAATCAATAAATATCATGGGAACAAATATTAGTCATTATTTTAGAAAAAAATATTTTTTATGCATAAAAAAAATTTATCAAAAATTGTTTTCATTTATTTATTAATTAAATTAATTCTTAAATTTTTTTGAACATGAGTCTAATAATTTTTTTTCAAAATTATTCTCCAAATATTTAAATTTTTTATTATGTTCAATTTCATTTTCAATAATAAAAACATGTTACCAGGGTAGAACATTTTCATCACACTAATGTTTAAAAGGGTTAAAGAGGGGTTAAACTATTGAATAATGCTTAAAATATCACAAAATTTCTATAATTTATTGGCTCATTGATTCCTTGTAAATTTTTTATCCTATAATTAATTTTAGGCTAATTTGGTTCCATTAGACATTTAGAATGAAATTCATTTAGACTTTGGTCCCTATATGAATTCAGAGTCCTCTCATTTCCAAGAGGCCCTTCATTGAGAGAATATAGTTCTCAATATATACGATATATTTTTATGTAGTGGTATTCTATATATTATGTTACTACCTCTTAGTAAATATGATTTATCACATTCAATTTTTTATTCATTAATATTATTTATATGTGGTGTAATCATTATGAAATAGCTTGTTCTTAATCCTTCAGAAGTTATAACATAGTCTTGTTTCTTCACGTTTTCCAGCTACATGAATGTTGTCATAATGTTAAAATAATGAATGATTAATAAATGTTATATACTTCTAATATTGTTTTAAATTAATTAATTTAAGACATTTTAATTATTCATGATTTTTTATATAAATATTTTTACTAACTAATATAATGAATTGTTTTATAGAATCAAAATTTATAAAAACTGATATTTTTGTGCTTATCCTGAAAATAATCACTATATGTTCCCTGAATGGACTATGGGAATCCATATACATATGAAAAACATAATCTTAACCTTTATAACATTTTATATAAAATTAAATAATATTCATGTTTTAAGGAAAATAATCAGTAACTCATAACTTTCACAATAAATTTTAAAGTGAACAAAAAATATTGATATTAACAAAGAATTATTACCAAGTAGGTAATATGAAATTATAATTGAATGGTATGTAGTAATTAAAATATAAGTGTTGTTCTGATAGTTTTTTAATAAATATTAATTTATTATACATAAGATTATAGCCAATCAGTAATGTTTATGTCATCTGAAAGGGGATCATTCCCACAATCTCCCTTCATTAAGCTGTATCACATATTTAATGACTATGTTATTCTAAGAAAATTCTAAATGTCAACTGATATTTCTTTTTTCACTAAAAGTGTTATATTTATTTATTTATTATCACAAAATCACTTCAATTATTTATTCTGACATAAAAGTTTATGATATTTTTAAGGTTTTATTATAAAATCCCTTTTATGGTGTTTTTGTGATTCAATTTCCATTTGGAGATTTGTATGTTTATTATTTGAAAAACTCAATATATTTTATTCTTCACTAATTTATTATTATTTTTAAATATTCTGTTCATTTTCCCTTCTTTGGTACTCAAATGAACCAAAATATTGTTTATAAGAAAAGATAACCACATTTCTCTATTTTTATAGTGAATATTTAAACTCTATATCCATATTAATTATTTTCTAAAAGACTATTATTTTTTAAATATAAATGATTTATTAAGGATAATTTATATTAACTTTGACTTAAAAATAAGAATTTGAAATTCAATTTTTCTTTTATTTTTTGAGTAAGTTATTTTTTCCTTTATTTGTAGAACGAAAAAGAATCTATTTTTAATTTTTTTCACATGGATGAAATTTTATACAATCATGAACATTCTTCATTATTTATATACCTCTAATTCATTCTATTGTCTTAAGATGTAATTTATATTTCCATTATTGTTTAAAAAATCACTTTTATACCAAAACAAAATTATTTTCTTTTATTTAATGATTTGAAAAGATGACTAATTTCACTTATGTGTATTTAAATATTTGGCTCCACATTTTCATAAATAATCATATCACAATTTAAATATTACATTACTAAAAATTACTTTATAAATCAAAATTTTAAATATTTATTAACTCCTCAAAAAAAGAGTTTTTGAAGTATCCTTTGACATTATTTTTGTGATTATTATTAAAATATTTTATGAATGCTATTTTTATTGGTTCTCTTTTATTTTCATCATTACTTTAAAAACACATGAATTTTCTATTAAACCTTCTTCTATGATGAGTTTTTGGTCTGTTTTCAACCATTATTAATTTATAAATTATAACATATTTTTTCAAATAGTGTTTGTTCTATGTTCATTCACTTTCTTGAAGTTATGTTCTTTATCGGTATATATTTTTGGTTTGAAGTTATTTTATTAATTCATAAACATTTTCTCCTATACCATTGATATATTCAATATAATCACACTACTTCGCTAATAGTATAACCATTTCTATGTATAATGTTATTTGATGGAAGATTACAACGAATGATATTCTATTAACACGGGAAATATTGACATTTCATATATTTAATTCAATATATATTCTTATTGATTACTATGGAATATATATTATTTATTGTATTATTCACTCAATATATGAGGAATTAATTTGGAAACATTCAGAGATTGGTAGGGAAGACAATTATATATCCCCTCAAAACATCATGTAGGTTTTATTATACAAAAAAGTCGGCGTGCCTTACTTATTATTTTGGTATTTGGTGAATGTATTCCCATTTATTGAATGTTTCATAGAGAATTCCCGGATAATAAAATTGATATATAAAATTTTTTTTATTCTTTAATTTTGAAATAATTAATAATTTTCCACGTGATAACTATAGATTTATTATCCATTGATATATTTCTTACTTAATCAAATAGATTATATGTTATATTTATTGATTATTCATCATGTCAAATTAGTTATGCCTTATGTAATATGATCACTTCCATTTTATAAAAAAATTTACTAAACATATGAGCTTAACCTTTTTTTCTCATTCCCCAAGGTACCAAAAAGTGTTATCTGAATGAATTTAAGGATGTAATAATAGGAATATGAATTCTTTTTTGAACATTATTAGCTATTTTTTTGTTTACAATATAATATAGTAAATGTGATGAAATTTAGTATCCCAAGAGTACTAAAGTGATTAATAATCCATGATGGGATATATTTTATTTGTATCAATGTAATTTAGTAAATACATACTTCGGTTTATTAGAGTTGATGTTATTACAATTTGTTTTTATTTATTTTATTTTTTTAAATTATATAATTTTAATGGATGTAATCATATATTAAATTTAATATTCTAGGTATGTAATACATAGTTTAGTGTTTATTAATTTTAATTTTTAATTATGAATGAATAATGAGCTGTATATTTGATGACTAAATTATATGACTTATTTATACACATGATTATATATTTTAATAAAATAAATAATTATATGTTGGAATGATATGCATAATTTTTATGGAAATAAAATTATTCCTAAAATCAATGGTTAAACACTCTATACTGATAGGATCCATGTTTATATCATTCATATCAGTAATCAGAATTGTGTTATTATCTACAATCACATATTTTTCATAGCTTTTATAGTACCACGACTCTATATATTGAGATTTAATGGAATTATAGGGAGAAATTACCACCGGTAAATACCATCATTTTACCATTGGTAGAGTATTTTAGAAATTTTTGGAATAACATGGTAACTAATTTATGCATATGGAGCCAAGACCTTCCAAGTAAAATGTTGATTGTTTTTTCTTTTTGAACAACCATGAACTCATTGTAAAAAATATAGTCTTTCAATTGATCCTCTTCATGGTATTCTTAAGTAGTTTATATAAAAAATTATTATCTCCCTAGATTATCATATTGGAAGCATAAAAGTACACATTGGTATAATCTATATGAACATGGTTTCAGATTGGGATAAAAATGGAACAAGAACAATAATCAATTAAGATCCAATTGATTTTAATTTCATTTATACTACCAAATATGTTCAAGGGTATGATGTTCCCAATATTGACATATTTTGGGTCTTGTTACATAAATGAAATTAATGATTGAGACAATCATTTGATGGTATGTATTGATAACATGGAATTTAACATTTAGATCCTAAGGGTTTTAAAGAAACTCAATATTGGATTTCATAGGCTTTATGGAGAGATGAAGGAAATCTAGAAAATACATCCTTCTAGATATTACAATAATTTGTCTTGATATGTTATAAATTTATACTCGTTTTATTTGATTCTTATCATGATATTACTCCATGTATTGAGGGTTTTGAATTTGAAGGTGAATATGGAGGTAGATACCATACCTAGATGAGATATGCAGACATTTTTTGTTGTTTTATGGATTGGTAGTATTTACAATTTCAGGCCTCAATATTGATTAAACAACTATGTATCTATTAATCATGTATCCCATTTTTTTTATTGAAATGACCCCAAAATTATTAAATATTTGATCAATGTACCTATTAGTATTATTTTAGAGATTTTATTTTGGGTTTATAATTATATATGTAATTAGTAGAATGAAATTATATATTTTATGGTCTTCTATGATCTCATTTTACAAGACCTACTTAGCCTCTACAAATTCTATCGAAACTATAAACCTGATAATTAGGTTCATTAAAATCATCATTTTGAGGGATGAGATCTGTCAAGTGGATGTCATTGAACGATTCTTATAATGTAAAATATGTATCATAAATAGGTATTACATATTTTGAGATAAATATTTATTATATATCAAATTATATACTCCAAATTCAAATAGCTCTAGTATCTTTGGAAACATAGACACACAATAAACTAGTTCATAAGAGTCTATAATTATGTTTTTCATAACTACAACCCTTATAATACATATAATTCCTAAAAATATTTACATAATCTAAGGAAGATATTCTTATGAAAGGGAGAGACCAGATTATTAGTAATAGTAATCATGGGAGATATAAACTATTACATAAGCATAACAGGAGAATAACGGTACGAGAAAATGAGATTAAATTTTGAAATACAGTCCCTACATATCACAAATTATAATCATGATACATAGAAAAATCATGGAATTTCATAAGAGAATAATCATATTATAATCATAAAATATGATCCATGAGAGAACATAATTGGTATAACACTTGGAATTGTGGAATAGACACAAGAAAATCCAATCATTCAAAATGTAGTCATGGCTCAATTCTAAATCTATCATAGTGGATTGGGTTCACTACCCAAACTATTGTATTACTCATGGATAACTCCCAAAACTATCACATTGTATTGATTTCACTCTTTAAACTAATGTAGTAGTGAAGGTTTACTCCCATTATTATCATAGTTGATAGAGTCTATTAATTTTATGTTTTTAGTTTTTATTCTAGTCATATTAAACTCATGAGATATCTATCTTTACTCAATTAATTATAGGGGTATATAATTAATATCCCACCCTTCACATAATAAATATCATATTTATGTGTTCCAAAATATCAAAAAAAAACATTCATCATATTAGAAACCATGAAAATAAATGGGTCTCATAAAAATTTCATCATATCATTAAATCAATACCCTTAGGAAAAGAATAAGTTTCAAACAATTAATTATTTAAAAAACATAGAACATCTTGATAATTAATATGTATGGTTAAAATGGATCATTTACTTATTAAATTATTAGATAAATATAGGTTTATGGTCTTATATGAACACAAATACAATGAGATGATTATTAAAACATTCATGGGGCATATACCCTCCCCCTTTGAAAAAAATGTTCAAAAACTATAAATTGAAAAAAATATTGTTAAAATAATTTTAATAAAAATTATCCATTGAATCATATAAATTTATCATTATAATATTGATTGGTCCTGAGAGTGAGAATCTACATTCATATTGAATAATTTAATATAAAAAATTGTGTTCAAATTGTGTTTATAAAAATTCAAAATCTACCTCATTTAAAAAATTAATTTAATATTCCCATCAAACCATATTTTAAAATTTAAAAGATGGTTAAAAATGAATTTCACTAATTAGTGGAGAATGAATAAATTTCAAATAACATTTTTAAAAATCATAAACATGGAAGAGAAATGATGTTCGACCGATGGGAGAAATGAAGTTGGTTTTCCTTAATAACAATTCTTTAGACTCTTGAGTACTTAAAGGGAGAAGAACATAAGTAAGACATTTATTTTAAAGAAATAACCATAGTATAATAAAATTAATCATTCATCTTAGAGTTATATCATAATATTTCATCATTGAAATCATAATATAAAAAAATCCTGATAAACAATGAGATTGTAACATAAAACCCTAACCACTATTGAAACACATCAACCATAATAACCATGAATGAAATACCATTATATTCAACTGTAAATATAAAAAAAATATATATTATATTATAAATTAAAGGGATTTATATACACTACATAATAGAAAAATGTGGTGGATATTCCATGTGTATCACAAAAGTAAAACTGTAAAAAAAATCCCTTACCTCAAGTCTGACATCCTTAATTTATGTGTGAAACTATATTATAATAAATATTGGTTGATCATAAATATATTTTAGAAAAATTATAATAAATATTATTCTATATATGATTTTATTATAACCTTTTATCACCTATTTATTAATATTTATTTATTAAAATAACACTTAATGGTGGTAATTGTTTCCTTTTTCATGCCTATTTTTAATCAAAAGTTCAGGTCTTTATACATAGATCATGGATCCACTGTAGAAATAATTATAATCATGACATAAATGACATGAATATTCAATATATATATATATATATATTTATTTATTTATCAGAAAAGTATTCATATAGAAAAATTAATAACACCATGCATGAAGACGGTATGTCGTACGTACCCAAGAACACAATTTTCACTTTTCAAATGATGAAACAAAAGAAATATAAATAATAAATAAAATATAAATAAACATTATTATAAAATATATATAATATATATTTATTAAATCCTTCCTTTTTACCATCTATTTAAAACATAAATAAATCCTTAATCACATCACTTTATGTGGTGATAGTCTATACATACCCATGAATGACATTATCATTTTCCAAAAAAATAGGAACGAAGGTATGTGTGATATTAATAATAAATAATTAATATTGAATAATAAGAATAATATATAAAAATTAAACCCATGAAATCTATAATCCATTAAATATGGTGGCATAAAATGAATTTTATGGTTTTGTGGAGATGATAAGTCATACGTACGAATGAGAAATACTTTCACTTTCCTTTTACTAGAAGAGGGTGAATAAATGTGGATTCATAATAATAATATAATTTCAGTATATTTAATATAATAATTTTATAATCTTATGGTGAATATAATTTATTGTTATGAGGTACAACAAGAATAAAAAATTCCACAAGTTAAGGTGAATACAATTTCTTTGAAAAAAAATTATTTAGATCTCCTCTTAATAACACTTGGGTTAGTATTTTTGGAAGAAAATAATATATAGAATATTTATAATGGAGTGTGGAATATAATTTTTAATTATTTGTTCAAGATAGAAGGATAAATTTTGTGCTATGACTATAAAGGACATGTTCTGTTTTATATTTGAGGTGAGGGGCACTGAGAGAATTTATTATAATATTAAAATATAATAAAGTCATTTTCTTGAAGAAAATCATCAAAAATGATAGTAATTATATAGTTAACTAAAATTAACACACATGGATATTACATAATGTTATATAAATATTCATCACTTTAAAAAATAAAATTTCCAAGGACTATAATTGTTTAATGTATTTAAAAACATGGAAGCATAATCTTCTATCATGGTGAATGATCTTTAATGTTTCCCAAAAAGGTCATCACATTTAGTACTCCTACTAAAATCATTTCTTCATAATATGTAATGGAAACATAAGTAAGGGTGAGATTATATTCTCATTAATAGTAAATATAGCTGATACATAATCATAACATGAGTAGATGAGTAAAGGAATATGATAATAAAATTTGAAAATGATACCCTATATATAAAAGATCACATACATGAGTCAGGGAATATGGATTGGTAGTTAGTAATACAAGAATAATATATACTCATATAATCTAACTAAGGAACCATTATAAGTATAGAATACTAATTTATGTGTCAACGTTAACTTCTAAGACCATCAACGTAGTGGAATAGGACACACATATTTACCATAGTGGATTTTGATGATCCTCTTTTCCATTTTGGAACAAGACACACTTGATTCACATTATTGATTAGGACACACCTTTTTCCCATTGTTTATAAGGGAATATCTATTTCTTATTATGGATTAGGAAACACCTATTTCTCATTGTGGATCAAGTTGAGTGAATTTTTTCCCATCATTTCCCCAGGAGATATAAATCCTTACCCAATTATTTATTGAGAGTATAGGTCCTAACCATATTAAAATGAAATCATACATATATGGGCCAAATGATCAGAAATATTATCATGTAAAATCCCATGAAATGAAATGGGCATCCTAAAAATTTCATCATATCATAACCTATGGAAAAGAGAAATGTTTCATAATCATTTCAATATAAAATAACCCAAGAAAAGAGAGGGTTTCAAAAGCGTTTCATCTTTTTATGACCCTTGGATGGGAAATGGTATTCATATACAACATTACATCATAAACACAAACCATTAAAATAAATAATGTGAATTGTGTCATTATATCATTTCCTTAGTAAATTGTAAAAAATATCAAAGGATTTCAGCTCTGTTGGAGATAAATTTTAAGAGATAACTAGTTGAATATCTAAAATAAAAAAATCCTTCATTGAAAATCACATTTTATGGAACATGGCATATTTAAAATAATTATCTTTAATTTTTTAAAAACATATAAAATAATACCTAAAAACATTTAAAAATTTTTATGAGGAAAATATATGTTCTTATCTAAAAAACACTTCTTAAAAATGAAAAATTTGTGAAAACAATATTCTATGAAAATAAACATGAAAACTTATAATGTATATTTATAAATCATTTTAAAAACCTTTTAAAACATTATTTTTTAAAATATTTTTCCTTGAACATATTATTAAAATGTCACATAAATGTCATTGAATCATATTTAGAAAACATGGTTTTTGAATAATAAACATTTCCAACTGATGAGAGAAATAATTTCTGATGTTCTTAAAAACACATTCTTAAAAATATTAAGAACTAAATAGTTGAAATATGATTATAATAAATAAATATATCATAAAAACAATAATATAAGAATATAATGAGATTAATTGAGATACAGATCATAATATTTCATCAATGGAACCATAACTATAAACAATCTCGTGAAATGATCATATTATAACAATAAACTCTTACTACCTTGGAAGCATTTTATCATAATAACCATGAAATAATAACATAAAATTTAGTTGAAAATATAACTAGATTATGTATATACCTGACATAACATGTCATAATTTAGTATATAAGCCTCATAAAAGAATATAGGTGCATAATAACATATGTCTCAAAGAATGAAAATTTTGAAAAAATTTCCTAACCAATTTGGTATCTCTGGAACATTAAAACCACATGGAATAGATATTATAAAATATATAGGAATATACAATTAAATATAAAAAAACTTAAATAGTACATTTATATGAATTATATATACTAAACAAAATAAACTTTTAATGAATAAAACATGAGTCTCATTGAAATGAAAGTGAGAAGAGAAACCCCCTTACTACTTGAGTAACATTTAAATCATGTAATTTATGAAAGAATAAAATCAATTGAAACATTTTATATAATTAAATTATCTGAATTCATTATATAATATTTCATAGGTTAGTAAACAGAGACCACAATAAGAATATATGGTGAATGTGTAATATATGCCACATAAATAAAAGTGATATTAAAAAACCCTTACCTTAAGTATTTGATTTCATTATACACATTCAAACATTATATTTAATAAAATTAACCTTATTATACATATAAAAATAACCATATTATTATATATCATACCATATATGATTTTATTAAAACCTTATATTACCTATGTATTAACAATTTCATGTTAATGTTATGGTTTAGTTAATATCCACTTCATTTTTCATATATGTTTTTAATTTTTATTCATGATAATATTAAATAGATCATGATTTACATATTTAATTCATGTAAAAATGATTTAAATATTATATATAATCATTATATAAATATTTATAATAGATATAATAGATACAAATATGAAAAAGAATACATTGTTCCTAGAGATGGTATGTCATACGTACACATGCATGTTGTTTCTATTTTCTTGTCATATTGAAAGAAAGAATCTAAATGACCAATTTATATATATCATTATATTATATTTATTATGTAATATATATCATATATGTTCACTAAACCCATCCTTCACCCATTCCATATAATGTTTGAATGAATCGCGTGGCATTGAGGAGGTGGTAGTCCTCACGTCCACAAATGAAGTTATCATGATTATACAAAATATAAAGATGAAGTTTGGTTTTATATAATAATTAATTAAAAATAATTAATTAATTAATATCATAAATATCATATAAATATATATCATTTATTATTATTCTCAACCATGAAATATGGAAATGGAAGAATGAACGACAAAGGTTCTTGATGCGGTAGTCCTCCGTACACACAGACAACAATTGTTTATGCCATTTTCTGGATGTGTGTGTGAGTGTATGTAAAAAATTATAATAAAAATATATTAGTATATTAAGGTAAATTATGTTATTATATAATCATGGTATAATATTAATTTATGGGTTGGTGAATAAAATAAAACAAAAATGCTTGTTAAATGATGCTACTTATTCTTTGGGTAACTCCTTTTTGGTTTTCCCCAAAGGGATTTACTGGTTAGATTTATTCCCAAAGTGAGGAATCTTGGATGAGGGGATGGATTTTGGGAGCTAGTTTCTCAGGCAGTGAATGAGGTAAAATGGATTGAGAGGTTTTATGATAGGAGGAGGATATGATGACTTTTATAAATGGGGAAAAGGAAACATTGGGTATTTTAAAAAAGATTTGAGTTCTCCCCACATTTTAGTTTTCTCCCAGGAGTTCAAAATAGAAAATTATAGATCCCTAGTGGGAGATTGCTCTAAATAAGGCTAAAAATAATATTTAGACGAGTTTAGGGTCATTTTTACACCATATATTCTATGTTTAATCATTAAGTAAGCATTTTTACCTTAATAACTTTAATTAATATTAATTACATTCAATAAATTTTTTGTTCCAAAAATAAGTTGACCATTACAGAAATAATCAATTTATTTTATTCAAAATATCGAATACAATTTTCCAAATTCCAATCACATAACTAGAATAGATTAATTTAAAATTTATCCCATAGACGGGATGAGACAACATGTTTTTAAAGTGAAAAAATCATCCAAAATCTACTAATTTTTTATTTCTGAATTCATTCTAGAAAATATCCTAATAATATAAATTGTATTAATAAATGTAAAATTGAAATGATTAATTTTTTAAAACAAATAAAAAAAATTAACTATATAAATAAATGAAACAACAAAATAACATTCAATAAAAAATCCGTATTTTTTTACTATTCATGAAAATATTAAACCGAAAATAAAAAACAGAAAATTAACCTAAATTAAATTTTGATATAAATACTTCGAAAATGATGTTTATTTTTTGATTTCAAAATAATAAAGTGTCCAAAATTACTTTTAAAATGGATTCACCATTAAAATATGGTAAAATTACACTTTTGAAAATTACCACTTTTTATCCAGTAAATTTGATTTATTCCTATATTATTCCTATCAAATATATTTTATGAGTGCCAATTTTTTACTTAATATGAAATATATAAATCTTACTGAAAACATTCATATAAATTGGGTTTTTAAATTTGTTTGGATAAAATAGTGTTAGTACATAGAAAAATAGTTTTTCTAGAAAAAGAATTAATTTATTGTTAAATAGTTCTTATATTCATTTCTAACTAATTCATAACTAAATGATTAATTTTATATAAATTTTTACAGCATAGTTTCATAATTTAGTCAATATCATCATATTATACATTATAATGGCTATTTCATAATTCTGATTTTATTAAATTAATAATAATTATAATACATTATTTTTTGGTAAAACTGAGTCTTGCATGTAACACAAGTTATCAAAGGAACTCATTATAGTATGTAGCATAATCAAAAAATAGTTTTTCATATACCTCACGATAATCAAAATGTTTCATATATTGAATGATTGAATTTGTGTTACAGATAACAAAAGACAAACTTAGTGTTTTTTGTAGGAATGATATGTCCAGTGTTGTGTGAAACAAATCATATAGAAAAGATTAAATTAATTGAAAAAATTCCTAAAAATATCGGGGTGTTACATTGTACCCCCCAAAAAATTATGTTTTACCCCAAAATTTGTCCTGGTAATCAATGGTTTAGTAATTGAATGTTTCATTAATATAATTAGAAATCATAAAAATGAATACTAAAACATCCCTATGAATTACAACAATTATCCAAGGAAACTCATAACTAGTCTTCCAAATCGAAGAAAATTTGTTGGAAGGGAATATTTTAAATGTAAAAAAAGCCTAAATAATCATGTAGTGTGATTGAGGTCATTGATCATAATAATTTTAACGATCAATAGAAAGTTAAGGGCCTCAAAATGATAATTTTTTTGTGATTTATAAGCCCATTAGTTCATCAAAAATGATTGTTGTAGGATAAATCATTATCAATATCATTTTTCTTACCGTCAAGAATTCATTTACTTTCATAGAACATAAAGAAATATAGTTACTTAATTTAAAAAAATTTCATCTGCATAATCACACATTTTAGTGGTGCCTTGATCAATTTCCATATCATCTCTTACTTCATGAAATGAAGGTTAATTTTTTGTCCCAAAAGCACTAATGGATCATGAAAACCCATGACAAACTGATTATTTATTCTGTATATCATCTGGTATCATCAAAAAAATGGTTAGAACAAGTTATTAAAAATTCATAAATCCTCATATAGTGAGATAATTCCTTAAATCTATAAAACCTCATCCAATGTTTAACTTATGAAATTCCATAAATGATTAACATAAAAACCATCCAAAAGATAAAAGTTGAAATTTTTTGAAATAAGGTTACTAAGTTTCATAAAAATATATTATCATTGATCCCCCATATATCATAATGTACCTTTTTTGTCACATAATAAGAACATTAGTACCTTCATCAGGTATTCTCATCAAACATGATAATAACCTGAATTACCATTAATTCTCATTGAAATCATACATGCTTTTGAATTCCATGGATCACTGGATATGTTCCATAAATCTAAAAAATACATAATCTCCATTCATGATAGGACAAAAAACATTATCTCCAAATACATTATCATTTATGAGGTCATAAGTACTATAAAATTTAGTTTATCCATATCAATAATATACATCTTAAAAATAATATTCTCAATATAAATAACACATTATGGGTTACCTTCACTTAATCAAAATATCACATCTTCATTAAATAACACTACATGGTCATCTGCACTATTCATTTTAATTTATAATACATAAAATGGAAAATATATACTTCATGATTAGTATAACATAATTCTGGAATTCCAATACATATAAACTATAATCATCTAACTGTATTCTTAAACCATTACATAGGTTCTATTTTCTTATTCCTTAATATCCCGTTATAAGAATTTAAATTTTTGAATCATGTATTAAGGTTAATCAACATTAATTTAATCATGCTTCTTATATTTAATGTAATCAATAATATTTAAACATCCCATACCTTTCAAATGTCATTTATGGTCTCTTCATCATCAGTATTATATCCAATACTCATAACACTCACCTAATTCTATCCATGAGATTTCTATTTAGGAAAAAAATTCATATAATGACAATAAATTTTATATCTAAAAAATTAAATGTTATCCATATTCCATCTAGTTCATGCTATTGAGAAAGACCAGAAAGAATAGAGTGAACAATAATTATAATAACAGATAACCAAATTACCATGAAATATTACTTATAGGATTCCAAATCATGATGCCTACATTAAAATAAAAGAAACCACAGACTTATCCTTAGATAAATCCCTAGACTAATCTTTAGATATTAAACAAGGGATATAACTATTGTTTCCAATGGTCGACTAAACCAATCCTTTGATATCAACTATAAAGACACATGCATAACACACATGGATATTACATAATTTTATACGAATATTCACCAGATTAAAAAATTGCATGTGTGAGGACCATAATAGTTTAGTGTCTTTTGAAACATAGATAAATAATCTTTTATCTTAGTGAAAGATATTCAATATTTACCATAAATTTCCTCGCCATTAGTACTCTTACTTAAAACCTGTCTTCATAAACTATGGAAAGGAAACATAAAAAGGGTGATCTTAGATTCTAAATAAGGTTAAATAAAGGAAATAAGTTATCATAACATGATTATAAGGGTAATATAATATGATAATAAAATTTTAAGGCCATACCCTATATATGAAAGATCTTGTATAGGAGTCGAAGAATGATGATTGGCAGTTCATAATACCCCAATTATAAGGGTGCTAAATCATCATCAATCATTCATGAATCAAAAGATCTTGTTATATAAGTGTGGAACAATATTAAATATAGAAAACCATTTCATGTGTCGAGATTAAATACCAAGACCATAAAAATCATAGATAAGGACACACCTATTTCCCACAGTGGATTAGGATGCACCAGTTTCCCAATGTGTATCAGGACACACCTAGTTCCCATTATAGATTTGGACATACTTATTTCCAATTATGGATTAGCACAGAACTATTTAACATTATAAATCGGGACACACCTGTTTCCCATTGTGGTTCATGATGCACCTATTTCCCATTATTAATCAAGCCCATCGACTTTTTTCCAATCATTATTTCGTGGGATTTAAATCCTTACCCAATTCACTGGAGGGTGATATAGGTCCCACCCATCACATGATGAAAACTTATATACATGCTCCAAAAGATAAAAAAAGTCATCATATAATAACTGATGAAATGAAATTGGTATCACAAAATTTTTATCATTTCATAACCTTTGTAAAATAGTCTTTTTTCATAATCATTTCATCATAGAATAATAGAGGAAGTGAAGATGATTTCAAAAGTGTTTTATCATGTAATAAGTCATGGAAGGGAAATGGTTTTCATAAATAATACTAAATATTAAATATATAACACTCATAGAAAAAATTATAATGGATTCTTTAGATAATATCTATAATATATCATAATCTATATCGAAGGATGTTATATTATCTGAAGAATTATTTTGAACTGTAACATGGATCATATCATAAATAAAATACCATTTCATTGAAAATCTCATTTTACGGTATAAAAAAATCATCAAAATATATTTTATTGATAAATAATTTTAAATTTTATCAAAAAATATTTAAAAATAATTTCTAACATTTCATGATGAAAATTTCTTTTTCTATAAAATTCTATTTTTATATCTGAAAACATTTTTAATACCTTCTTCTTTGAAAAAAACTATGAAAACATATAAAGGATATTTTTAATCTATTTTAAAAATATATTTTAAAAAAACAATAAATATTTTTCCCTGAGAAATGAGTATAAAATATTACATAAAGAAAGTTTCAAAAACATTTTTAGAAAAAAAGGTTTTTGAATAAAATAATTTTTTGACTGAAGAGAGATAAAAATTCCAGGTTTGTTAAAAAAACATAATTAATAACTATATGAACCATAGAGTGAAAAATGGTAAAAATACATGAATATATCACAAAAACCAATAATTTTCAACAAATCGTGAGATTTATTGAGATATTAATCATAATATTTCTTCAATTGATGCCTAATGATAAACAATCTCGATAAATGATGATATTGTAGTAGTAAATTATTACTAACGTGGAAATTCTTGTATCGTAATGGACATGGAATAATAACATTAAATGTATAATAAATCATCATGCAAGGAATTTTATTAATCATGTAACATGTTAAATTGTTGTATTTACACCTCGTAAAATAACAAAGGTGCATAATAAAACAAGTGTCTCAAAGAAGGAAAATTGAGACAAAATTACATTACTGATTTTGTATCTTTTGAACCATAAAACCCCATTAAATAAAGATCATAAAATGGATTTATAAATACCCATAAAATCTATTATAGTAATCATATAATACATTCATGTTATGTGTATACTCCACACAAAATAAATGAGTGGTGAATAAGGTATAAGCCATGCAGAAATAAAAGTGAGACTATAAATCACCTTACCACTTTATCAACATTTGAATGGTTAGATCCATGAATTAATAACATCAATTGAAACTTTTAATGTAATTAAATATTTTCTATTAATGATATAACATGTAATATGTTAGTATATAGACCACACAACATGAATAAGTCGATAATATAACATATAACCCATGTAAATAAAATTGAGATGAGAAAACTCTTAAGTCTTTACATTCTACATACATATTCAAATATCATGTATAATAAATATAACTTTTTATAAATATAACACAAATAAATTATCTTATATATAATATCATATAATATTTTATTATGACTTTATAATACATGTTTATTAATAATTTATTTTTAATGTTATGTTTTATTTAATAACCACTAGGCTTTTTTTTTTGTTTCGACATATTATTGTCGATCCTCTTTCATATTTCATAATTTAATTATTTATAGAATTTAAGAAATGATTTAAATATAATATATATTCAGTATATAAATTTTATAATAATTATTGCATATGTAAATATGAAATGTAATAAATCTTTCATAGAGACGGTAGGTCCTATGTATGCATGAACGTTGTTTCCATTTTCTTTTCATAATGAATGAAAGAAAGTAAATGGAAGTTATGTATATATATATAATATCATTATATAATCATTATTATGTCTTATATTTCATATAATTAATCAAAAATAATCCTTAGTACAATTTATGTAATGTGTGAACAAATCACATCACTTTGAGGTGGTGATAGTCCACACATCCACAAATAAAGTTATCGTATTCACACAAAATGGAAAGGATTATTTTATTTCAAATAAATTATTCATAGAAGCATAAATACCTCATAAATATAATATATATTAAATAAAATTATAATTTCTTTCATTATTACCAACATTGATAGGTGGAAGATGAAGTAAAAATGACTTCGGTTCGTCTCGAGGTAGCATGTCGTACACATGTATGATGATTGTGGATCCAATTTGATAGTATTGTGTGTGTGTGTATAGGTCATAAAAATATAATACCAACAAATAAGTATATATATATATAATATAATTTAATCAGGGAATAAAATGATTTATGGGATGGAGAAAGAAATAAAACAAAAGTTCTTGTTGAAAGATGTTACCTATTCATCGGGAAACTCCTTTTGGATTTCAGCAATGGGATTCATTGGATGGAATTCTTCCTAATGTGAGGCCTCTAGTATGATTGGAGTGATTTGTGGATTTTATTTTGGCAGTTTTTCGATGATCCAAAATGGATTGAGATGTGTGATTAAAGGAGGATATGGGCTTTTATAAGTTAGAAAAAGGACATATTGGGTATTCTTGAAATGATTAGAGTTCTCTCCACATTTCACATTCCAAAAATGGGTTCACTATAGAAAATTAAAGGTACTTATAGGTTTAATTTTCAAAACTTTTATATAAATAATTTTTATAAAACTATAGGGTCATTTTTACATCTTATATTCTATGTTTAATCGGTATGTAATCTTGTTTTTACATTAACAATTGTAATTAATTTTAATTTCTTTCATTAGTCATTTAAAAAAATATGTTAACCATACTATAAATTATAAATTATGTTTATTAAAAAAAATGGAACCCATTTTTATGAACACTAATAACGTAATTTTTAGAAATTATCTTATAATATACCCAGTAGACGGGATGAGAGAGTATGCTTTTAATGAAATTTTGGTCAAAGGTTTTCAATGTTTTTAAACCTATAATTCAATACAAAAAGTATTAAAATAAAATAAATTAAATTATTATATGTAATATATAAATAATTATTATTTAAAACTATTTTAAAAGAAAATTTAACTATATAAATAAATTTGATGAAAAATGATTTTTCAATTAAAATTGAAGATTTTTAAATATTCATCAAAATATGAAATTTCTCAGCAAAATAAAAATAAAATCACCAAATGTAAATTTTTAATATTAAACATTATAAAATTAATTTTATTTTTTAATATACAAATTATGAATGGGTTAGAAATTGGATGTAATTTTGTTTCTTTTAAAAGGAATAAAAATTACCCTTTTGAAAAATACATATTTTTATTCATAAAATTTGATTAATTCTTATCTTATGCCTATCCAATATGTAGTATGAGTTATAAAAAACTGAAAAAATGTGTTGTATAAAAAATTATTAAAATAATTCCAAAAAATTGGTATTTTAAATTTTTGAGAAAAAATGATGTTTTACTCAGAAATTTGTTTTCATAGAAAATAAATTTCTTTAGACTCAAATAGTTGTTCAATAGCAGTTTTAACAAATTTTTAACTACATAAATAATTTAAAAAACATGTTTAATTCATAGTTTCATAATTTATTAAATTTTATTAATATCTTCCATTCTTATATCTATGTGATAATAATAATAATATTTTAATAATTTTAGTAATAGTATAGTTTAGTTTGGTAAAATTGAGTTTAGCATATAACACAAGTTATCGAAGGGACTTGGTATTGTGTGTAACACAACCCAAACACAGTGATACGTGTAACTCATGATAATATAAGTTTTTTTATTTAATGAAAAATTGAATTTGTCTTGCATATAACTCAAACCAAACTTATTGATTTTGTATACAAGCTCTATTCAATGTTGCGTGAAATAAAAAATATCGAAAAAATTAAATTAATTTGAAAAAAAATTCACAAAATCTCAGGGTGTTACTATTTTGAATATTAAATTATTTATATTATAAATACCATCAACCAATTTATGTTAGATATATTTAAGTGGTTTTAAACCTTTTCTTTTACTTTAACCCTTTAGTTATCCTATTTTGACCAAAATTGTAGTAATGACTTTTTCCCACATAAAGTTTTATAGTTTTAATTATAAGTCAAAAATTGCCTCATAAATGGTTAATGGGTGAATCATTAATTCATATATTATACAACTTGTCCTCATTCAAAAATTTTATGATTCTTAAATAAATAAGTAAAATATTATTTTTATAAAATATCATTATTTTCAATTTTGACACCATTAATTTAATTTAACTTAAAAGACATAAAAAAAGTTATAAATTATTATAATTCATTATAATGAACAAAATACGTCATATTAATCTTTAAAATTAATATAACACCATCAATAATTCGAATTATATTACTTTTAATATTTCTGAAATTGTTTATTTTTTTATATTAATTGAATAATTATTGCATCCACATTGCATAAGGGCTTATGTTATTATATAAAGACTAAAAATTATAAAAAATTACAATGACAATAATATCATTATTCTAAAAATATATATTTATATTAATTCATTTTTTTTTCTTTTGAACACACATAATACATATTTCTAACTAAGAGTATTAATTTTTTTGACATTATTTTCTTTAAATATTTTGTAAGTTATTTTCATTAAAATGTATATCTTAAAAAATTATATTTCGTTGATAAGTTGATAAAATTTAAATTAACTTCATCCGATATGAATTAAGATGAAAAATTATGGCATTATCACATAGTTTTAACCATGATAAACACAATTTATTCTCTATCAAGGAGATAAATTTTACCACGGTTACTATTTAAAATGCCTAAACATAAAAGGTACATATTTTGAAAATTTTAAATTCCTAGTTACAAATATATAATAAATTTTATAAAATTATATTTATATAATTGTTGGAATATTATTTTAAAATAAGCTCCCTAAACATGATAAAAACTGATATTTGGAAAAATACATTTTAAGCAAAAAAATTGATTTATTCTTATCCGTTGTCTACAAAAACATTAGACAGATTAGAAAACATTTTATTAAAGAATTAATATGTACATTATATTAATATAATTCAATAAAAATACCCAATTATATTTATTTAGTTAAAATCTCATTACGAACTTAAAACCCAATTTTTTAGAAAATCATTTTTTATTTTAAAATGATTTTCATTTTATTTTATCATTAATTTATAACCAATGAATTATTTATATATTTATACGTAACCTTATTTTCCTATTAATTTATTTAGAAATATATTTAACCGCCAATATAATGACTAGGCGATAACTATCAGATAATAAAAATTCAATAATATATCAGAGTTAATTTAAACACAATGTTTCTTTTAATTAAAGGTGTCAAAGAAATAAAATTTAATTGTTGAGAAATATTTCACTAAAAAGCATTGTTTCACAAGTTATATTTTTTTCCTCACCTAATGATAATCCTTTTTGATGGATTGGTTCATATTTTTATTTTGGTGGGATGGTTATCATTCTCCAAGTGACGGGGAATGAAATCTAAGAGTGTATAGATTATCTTTGGTACTAGTGAGGGCTCTTCATACTATATTATTTTCTACCAAAATTGGTTGGATTCAAGCATGCAAGATTAAAATAGGGAATATTTAATTTTTTGATTTATATGGGTATATGGGAATCAGTTGGGTCATTCAGTTGTGACCAATGTATGTTTTGTGTCTGACTGACTAATTTTGTATACATCTAGTAATTTATCATACACACACACCTGTTTGGGTTTTTCCATTATCATTCTAATTTGGGTAGGGTTTTAGAAATATGTTTCACCTACCATATTAGTTTTCCAAATTAACTTAACTACTGTCATCTATTTTATAGAGTAAATCCTCAAAGACAATATAGTCTTGGATATTTTCACCCAAAATCTAATGGAAAGGAAATTAGTAGAGGATCAAATTAAGACTGACTTCATTGTGTTTTATTACATCCAACAACCTAAGAAAGTAGTTTTCTAAAGTGGGTATGATGTTTGATACATATTTATATCTTCCAAAGGAATAATATTTATTCATTATATCCATTTATTTTTGGAAATTGTGCTACCAAGTTTCCTTCATGAGAGGATATTGTTTTTTTGTTATCATTCGTGGTCATGACTATGTGATAGTGAGCTATTATTGTAGATGGATTTGGTATCTGTGTAAGGTTGAGCATGTTGTTCGTAGTCTCAATTCTACTTTGTTGGGAGGAGATGAATTACTAAGGTTCTAATTATCTTCCTTAAAGAGTGTGATTTTTGGGGTTGGGTATAGGTAAGGGCCATCACCTCATACCATAATCAAGAAATGATGAAATTTCATTAGTTATTGATGAGGATCTGAATTTCATTTGCCTAGATTTATTTATTACTTCATATTTTGATGGTATCCTTCAATTAGATTTGATAAGGGGATAACATTTATGTTGTGATGATATGAAATCACGAGTATTCCCTTCGTGTTGATCCTAATTGGGAGCATTTACAATGTTTATTTCCATATTTCAATAGGGAGGACCTTCATGATGAGTGTTTTGTGGATGACTTTCATACTTTCTGATTAGGGAAAGGGTGGAGGACCACTATGGTAATAGATTCCATATCTATTTGATGAATAATCATTATATTCTTGATTTATTATCATAATTTGTTGAATATCCTCATGAAAATCATCATGGATAGGGATATAAGCCCACTATTGTGCCTTATCTCTCCCCATGTGATATTTTTTATGGATTATATCGATGAGGTGACTGAGGAAGGAACCTTTATTAGAAGTGAGGTCGTAAAATATTGAAATTTAACCTCATGCAAGGGATCAATATTAGAAGAATCCTCAATTATCATCAGAATATAATGATAATATTTACTATTGTGGGAAAGAAAATGGGTATGCTCAATAGTTTTTATTAGAATATTCCAACAAGATTCATGGATATAGATAGGTATATTATCCCATGTATGAGTTACTATAAAAATATACGAGATCTATTTATGGGTTTTATGGGATATGAATATATTCATACATTTTTTCGTGAGATAAAACCCTCCTAGGAGGTTCCTAAGTCATTTTTGGAATATGATATTGATATTTTTGAGTAAAAAAATGTATTCGAGTTCTCTTCATTATTTATATTATATTATACTAAAAAACTATGTAGATAGGGAAGAGGGTATTATTATTTTCTTGAGTTGCATCCAAAATATACAAAAACTCATAATTGTTATTAAGGGGCCATGAGAGATATGTCTTACCATTTTTATCTTTTGGGATATGCCAAAAAATCCCCTATGTGATATTATGGATATGGTTATGCTTCTTGATCACTATGTAGATGTTATGGTTTCCATAATATGATTGGGAGGGGATATATTCCCACTTTATGGATTCCACTATGAAATGGTGATAGTGTTTTTAATGAAATAAAGAGTTTGATACTATTATATGGTCACAACTGAAATATGGAACCAGGACTCAATGATGTATATAAGAATATGACCATGCCCTCTATTTTCCTCTATGACATGCTGAAAAAACCTTTCATTGGGAGATGTGAAATGAGAATACTCAATATATCCATTAGAATATGTAGAATGTATTTATTGGATTGGATATAAAAATGTAGTATTCTTGAAATCGCCATTATGATATAGTATAAGGAATTCTATGTAGTAATATGAATTTGAGCCTTCATCACATATATCCCTTAGCAAAACCTTCTCTCGAGTTCTCTAGTATTGACTAATGGGGGTTTGGTTATATTGGGTAATCTCCATTGTGTTTTCATATGGTGTTAGTTTTGTATAGTGATGGATATGATGAAACATCCATCCATGGATTCTATTGACTAGATATAATGATGAAATTGATATCTATCTGTACCATTATAAGGTAAGTGGGGTATATGTGTTTCCGTAACATTCACAGGGATGCGCGTGTCCATCTCATTTGGCGGGACGACGAAACTATTTTTTGCCCCGCATTCCCGTTTTCCAAAGGTGGCTGGAATCTTCTCCTTATTCAGGGACATTTTCTCCCTGATTGAAATGGGATGATGGGATGTCGGTTCTTCCTTCCTTGGATTCCTTCTCGGAAATCGTCACCTAGTCCGGGTCTCCCTTATAGATTTAAGTCATTGTTCGTGAAACTCTTCTTGGTGTCATATCTTCTGATACACCAGTTAATTGTACTGCTTCTGTTAGGACATTCCAAGGGGCCTGGACAGGGCAGAAACCTTCGGTCAGGGGATTAGTCACGTTGGACATCACTGGCATGTCTGGACGCTAGGACACCAGCGCATCTGGGTTTCATCCCCTTAATATAGGGCTTCTCGAGGGCGTGGAATCCTGATGCATCCTATGTCTAATAAGAGGGATTATATGCCATATGCATGTTTCAGAGGTTTTCCTCAGCTTGCTATGTTTAACACAGGGTATGCACCATGTTTTAACCTTCAGTAGAGATGGATCAGACAAATCAGAACACAGACTGGAGTGGATTAGATGGGTGAAACCTCTGGATGAAACAATGATGTTAGGGCCAACGTGTGGATAGATTCTTGGTTACTGTTGAGGGGAATGGGGAATGAGATGGCATGATTTCACAGGGATGTGGTATCCTAGATATGAATCAGGATGGATAATTGAACGGTTGAATGGAGTGGATGGTGAATGGAATGTAACCCTCATGAGGATGATGATAGTTTTGGTCTTGAGCATCGAAGAGGCTTCCTACGCATCCTCGTGGTAGGGAATCAAAGTCCAAGTAGTTCATATTACGATGGATTACCACCTGTTGGGGTTTTCAATGCTTTACCGTGGGATTGGGTCGCAATGGATTACCACAGGATAAAGATTTCAATGGCTTACAGCTGAATTGGGTCACAATGGCTTACCACTGATTAAGGTCACAATGACTTACCTCTTGATATTGATGTCAATGACTTATCACTGAATGGGATCACAACGGATTACCGCTGATTGAGTACATAACGGATTACCGCTGGGTGGGGTCAAACCGACGTGAATGGGCACCTAGGGGCCATATAGATGGTGGGGTATGAACCTCGTGGAGGCTTCCTACGTAACCTACCTTAGTAAGGATCAAATACCTCATAGTTCATGTAGTGGGAACCGACGTGAAGATGGTCAGGACGACTTGTGGATGGTGGGATTGAACCTCATGGAGGCTTCCTACGTACCCTTCCATGGCAAGGATAAAAGACAACATAGTTAAAAATGGTGTGTGGGGCTTACAGTCTCTGCTTCCCAGGGTTTTGGTGAACCGATATGAATAGGGCTAGAAGGACCGGGTGAATGGTGGGATTGAACCTCAGGGAGGCTTCCCGCATACCTTTCCTTAGCAAGGATCAAAGACCATGTAGTTCAGAATGAGGGTCGTTGAACTGACATGAAGGAGGACCTGGGTTACAATGGTTGTTGGTCTTGAACCTCAGGGAGGTGTCCTACGTACCTTTCCATGGCACGGATCAAAGTCCACATAGTTTGGGATGGAATTTGGTGCACCGACTTGAAGATGGTCGAGACCAGTGGTTGTTAGGGTTGAACCTCAAGGAGGTGTCATACATACCTTTCCTTGACTACGATTAAAGTCCTCATAGTTCGGGATAGAATTTGGTGCACTGACATGAAGAGGGTCAAGACCTATGGTTGTTGGGCTTGAACCTCAGGGAGGCTTCCTACGTAAATTGTCTTGGCAAGGATCAAAGTCCACATAGTTCGGGATGGAATTTGGTGCACTGACATGAAGATGGTCGTGACCAATGGTTGTTGGTCCTGAACCTCAGGGAGGCTTTCTACTACCTAGCCTTGGAAATGATCAAACACCTCGTAGTTCATGATATGGGGGTTTGGTGCATCGACGTGAAGATGGTTGGGACCAATGGTGGTTGGGATTTAACCTCTGGAAGGCATCATACGTACCTTGCCTTAGCAAGGATCAAAGACCACATAGTTCAAGATATGGGGGTGTGGCTTACACTCTAGGCTACCCAATGAAAATGTCATGGTCAATGCTTTCTCTAATCCCACATGAGTCATGATTGATATGAGAAACAAAAGACAACAAAGTCCTGATGATCACGTCGTGGAAGGTGCGTCCGTGGGAAGTGGAGTGGGGATTACACGTGATTGCAGTCCAATGAGAAAATAGGGGCTTATGCGTTGTTAGAAGACCGAAGAGAAAACATGGTCTTATGCATGGATAGAAGCCCGAAGTGGAAACAGGGGATTATGCGTGATTAGGATCTTGAAGACGAAACATGGGCTTAGGTGTGGTTAGCAGTCTGAAGAGGATGATACATTCTACAGGATGGAGGCCCAAAGAGGTTGGGATATACTCCAGGATGGAGGCCCAGTGGTGAAAAGGCCCACCGGGAAGGGGATTGGGCACCGAAGAAAGGAGGGGTAGGGATGTTGACTCCTGTAAGAAAATATTGGGGGCTTACACCAGGGTGGTTTCCCTTTCCCGGTGTAGGATTCATGGGGGGAAGTCATAGCTTAACGTCATGTGCTGAGGACATTGATGCATGGAAGTTTAACGTCCTGTATCTTGGATGAGGTGGGTTCACTCCACACCCTAGGTCATACATAACTAGTACCAGCCTGCCCTTGTGGGTGGGAAGACATCAGCATGGCCATGGCTAGGGCTGTTATGGAGCGAACCATTGAGGGGTCCATTTTAGCATGGAAATGGGAAGAATCAATACTTGTTAGCAGTACAATGTGAAGAAACACGAGTCAAAGAAATGCATTGGGTAGTGTCATCCAAGGGACGTTGAAATTGCTTAGTGCAAACCTAAAGGAGCACACGGGAAAAGGAGTTGTAGAGCAAAGGGGCTCACAGGTAGATGTCTTGTGAAGCTCTGGTGCCCCATGAAATGGAGGGACTCCGCGAAGGGATGTTCTTCATGATGTGTTGTCACCAAGGATAGGGATGGGGTGTAGGTGTGTATGAGACGAGCATCGCGAAGTGGAAAGGCATTCACAAAGCAATGCCTCGTGAAGAAAAGGTTACTTGCAAAGAAAAGAATTGGGAAGCAAAGTGCTTCACGATTCACAGTGACCCAACCTTGGCACTTGGGTTATATGCGCATGGGGGATGCTTCGAGAAGCATAAGTGCTCCACGAAGACCCGAGTACCCATGAGGATATCCTTCCTCTATAAAGGATCATGTTCTTTTCGAATGGAATCCCTCTTAGAAGAGGTTCTCAATTAAGGCCAAGGGGGAGGTATTTTGCAGAGAAAAAATACCTGGAGGAGCTTATGGTTTGCAGAGTAGAAAAATGCTTTGCGATTCGGGTGCTAGGAAGATGAATGGTCGGAGTTTCCATCCCCTGGGCTCGAGGGGAGTTGGATATTTATAGGCAAGATGCACCTCAATGTAGGGTTCTCTCGATGCAAAGAAGAAATTTGCTACGCGGCGGGTTGTGAATGCCTAAGGGGATCATAGAGCAGTCCCGCTTTCATGCTTCGCAGTGGGTCTTGGACATTAAACGGGCTCACGGAGAATTCCCGCCTCATTGCCTCGCAGTAGGTCTAGAATGTAAGGGTCTCAGGGCGAATTCCCACCATGTTTCATCACAGTGGGTCGAAAACTTAAAAGGGGTCTCGCGGAGCAGTCCCGCCTCATTGGTTCGCGGTGGGTCGTGAATGTCAATGGGGACCCATGAAGCACTCTCACCTCGTTCCATCACAGCAGGTCATGAACATAAAAGGAGCTCACAGATCATTCCCAGCTCGTTGCTTAGCGGTGGGTCGCAAACGTCAAAGGAGGCTCACGAAGTAGTCCCTCCTTCTTGCTCCGTGGCGGGTCGTGAAGAAGATATTTTTCATTGGCCACAGAGCTCCGGGTACTTCGCGATTCGGCTTCACGAGGCAGTCCCTGATTTTAGGATGTTCTCTTTGACTCCAATTTAGGTTTCAACAAATTCCCCTCTCAGACTGGGAGTCGAGGAGAAAATGATAATCCAAGTCTGAGGGTTCATCGCCAAAATTCCTTGGTTGCCCGTGAAGTGGGCTTGCGAAGGAAGCTCATGAAGCGACCTTGTGAAGGAGGCCCGTGAAGTGGGGCAGTGATGCGAGGGTTGGGCATGCCCCAGAGGACTTCACACCTGGACATGCCGCGAATCACCCGGGGTCATCGCCTATAAATAAGGGGAATGCTGCTCTTTTGTCCTTTTCCCTCCTCCGCGATTTCACCTCTCGGCACTCTCAATTCGCGAAGCTCTGCGTACTCTGTGATCACACTCCGAGAATTGGGCCTCTTTCATCACTGCACACAATGAATCTTCTACTTCGTATGAGTGCACTCCACAACTTGAATCTGAGGGTCAGTGCAAGGCTCCGCGATTCTTCTATCTGGATAGAGCTCCATGAGTGGTCACCACAAACGATCTTCGCGATCAAGCATCGCGATCGAGCATCACGATCTAGTCTGAAAATTAACTAAATTTTAAGGATGGGATTTCTCACCAAGAGATCGTCATGGGGGGTCCATGTGGACACTTCCTAAAGCGAAGAGATTGCGAACAAATAGAGTATGGGGACTTGGTATGGAGCCATTCCAACCATGATTCATCAGTGCAGCTATTGTCAGAAATCCAAAGGGACTTTCCATTGTGCAAGAGGTTGCCTTTGTATGGATTGGGACAGAGGGATGACGTCTTCAACCCGGAAGAATGTATGGACGAGCCAACCTTCTATTTTAAGTGCACGTAGTGCCAACATCAGTGGTTCAGGGAGCCTATCAGCCACGCTTGGGAGAACATTACGCCTATTAACCCTAATTGTTTATACAATCATCTTAACGACATTGAAGGGAAATCATTGCGGCCAGAGAATTCCCCTACTCTGTACCAAACAATTCTATAGGAGGCGCTGAGGAACATGAAGATGAGATGATCATATGAGTGGGAGATACTCCAAGGTGGAAACTTCATGGATGACTGGTCCTAGGCCTACTGGGTATGAACCTCGTGTGAAGAGTTCGTGGCAGAGGTGAGGAGATTCAGTCTGTATGAGGCAGCCTCGCCCTCCCAATTTCACATCTACCAGATGAAGCACCTAATGCCAGAGCTGTTGATACAGTGGACATTTGGGACCAATACCTTCAACCTACATCATGGGGAGGTTGGAATCAGCTTATGGGTAATGGATCAGATCTCAGGGGTGCCAATACTAGGAGCAATGTATGAAGAATTCCTCCATACTATGGGTATGTGGGAGGATCATGAGTAGATTCCACCACTTGAGATCGCATTGATGATATTGGTTCTAGGAGAGGACATGGAATCAGTGAGAGATGTCTGCTTCGGATGGTGGTTCAGGAAATTTCAGAACATCCCATAAAATAGACAATTCTCGGTGAGGCCTCGTACATGTCCAAAGGCAGCTCAAGGAGGCAAGGATCACTTTTACTGAAATCTCTGGAAGGTAGAAGAGTTCAATTTCCACCTGTTCCTATTTCCAATAGGGGAATTCACGAATTACAGTCAAGGGACATAAGAGCACCAATCATATCTCCTAGCCTTTCGAGGTGGAGTCCTGGTGGTGAGGGTGGACCGTGAGATGCTCTGTGAGTCGTACACCCTGCACCGATTTGCCCTTTAATTTCGTTGCATGTAGCAACTAACCCCCAGTTTTACCTAGGGGTTCACCTTGAAGAGGATATTTTCATGATGAGGAAAATGTGGCTCATGTTCACTTGAGAGGATGGAATGATAAGGAATGAGCTTCCTCTGCACACTACTGCCTTAGGGTTGGTCAAGGACTATACTAAAATCTTGGAGGCGACCTACCTGGGGGAAATTCTAAAGCTTCCAAAAGTTCAGTCCGGTGATGGTGGACCATCCCAACCTCAAGGATGGGGCTGGAAGGTGGCTGGTACATCCCGAGATAGTGGGGTGACATTGCGAAGAGGCCTGCACCGGTTGAGGGTGAGGCAGCAGTGGTAGATCTAGCATTGGTAGCATACCCGACAGTTTCAGAAGAACATATTCATCTAGAGGGAAGGCTGCTGAGAGGATTCCGCAGGATATCCACTTAGGCACGGGGGAATCAGCTACGTCAAATAGACATGTTACAGGATGCTATCTTCCCAGAGGCCTGGGACATCTTGGAAGTCAACAGCCAGTTCTTTAGCCCACCTGAGATGTGTAACACATGAACCGTCTCGGGATGGACTTACCCAGGATAGGCCCTATCAGGGTTGGATTTTCAGTGTCTCGGTTGGAGGTGGAGTAGTACCTCGTAGAGATGGAGAACTTTGTGAATTCCTGGGGTGCTTTGAATCCATGGACATACCGCGTCAAGGTGCTCCTAGATCGTATGGTCACTCCACAATTATCAGCCACTGAATTGAGAGAAAACTTTCCTCTACCAGAAGAATCAAACAAGTCCTCCTAGGGGATGAGGCTGGTAGAGGGAGCCCTTTACAGGAGGGAAAATTTGGTGATCCAGGCTCGAACCATGATTAATTCACCAAGGCACTCGAGGTAAAATATTGAATCCACTCTCCAAGATCCATTTCCAGACTACTTTGAACCCTCTGTAACATTTAAACTGTGTAGGAAATCCTAATTCAGAAAACCTGTTCTTGTCCCATATTGGATGCAGATGCGGGGCCTTCTGGGTCCACCCCTGTGGAAGCATCAATTTCTATGTCCGGTGAGGCCTAGATTCCAGAGGTGACCCTTCTAGAGCGTTCAGATCATCCAATAATATACAAGGGGCCACTCCTTTAGGTCCCAACAACATCGACCCAAGAACGAGACTAGGAATTCGATCTCTGTAAGTCCCCTCTACAAATTTTAAGTTTTTCATCCCCTGAGCATGTTAGAAGAATATCATGCCCCTTTTTGATGTGCATAGTTCTTCAAATAGCATGGGTTTCCTTTGCGTGGTTAGTTTGGGATTCTGGCGGCGTCTTTCCCATAGGAATGTCGGAGATCATGGAGGAGGATATCCAGACTGCCCGAACTGCGGTGCTCCCGAGCACTGGTGGGAGCATGAGTAGGGTTGTGCTTGAGATCATTGAGGTGGGATTTGATGATGAGGATCAATTGGATAGCCCAGGTCCCACCTTGCCTAATCAAACACTAGTCGTGGGCCCCACTGAAGAGTTCTTAATGGTGTTCCCCGCGTATGAGCGTGCCATCAACACTGACTAGGACGAGACGAACATTTATGAAGAGGATAACATAATAGTCTGTCTCCGATTATGGAAGCGGATGAAGTGATTTATTGATGACACCCCCAAGAACTACGGCTGGATGTTATGGAAAGACTTCTCTCACGACTTTGTGAACTCTGTCCTGGGGGAGTGGATTCCCAACGTCCTCACATGCTCATTGGAGATCTTATGGAGGAGAAGATTCGGGAGCATAACCATGGACTCGGTGAGGGTTGGTAGCGGAGGAAAGAGTTGAACATCAAGAGGCTCCAATAAGCTAAAGATGAGGTCCCATGGTTGCAGAGTCAGGCGGACGAGCACTCTTCCTCCCTCAATGTGAAATTTGAGCTAATATTGCGATTGAAGGAACAATTGGAAAAGGGTGAAGAGGGTATGAAGAGAGCCTCAGAATAAATGATCTTCATCTGGACTAGCATGGAGTGGGCCCAGATTGAGGCAGATGAATTGTGCCCCATCCCTACTGAGGAGGAGTGGGAACTGAACAGGCAAGATCAAATCATGGACGCCACCAGCTAGAGGGTGGCAGAGCTACTATGCTCTTTTGACGAGATTAACCCGTCTAGGGGGGAAATCGACCCTTAGGTACTGTAAGGATTACAAACCCTCAAACGTACATTCATGCTTAGATATTTTGATGCATGTTTCATGCATGAATTATGATATTTGTATAGGTTTATTGAACCCCGTGATATTCATGGAGCGTCCTATGATCATTCCCTAAGCTCACATGGGTTGGGTCCGATGCGAGAAACAAGGGATGACTACCTTATCACACCATCCAAATATAGGAGTGCAATCCAAGAATCAGGCATCCAAGGATTTGAACAACCAACCCGGATTCCTGAGAAGAGAAGGGAGAGGCCTGACTGGTGAATGAAACTCTCAGAATTGCCGAATTATTGTTTTCCCAGCATTCCCTTGTGCACGAATGGGGTAATGCCAGGGGCACTGGAATAAATCAGAATAGGGTGAATGGACAGTGTAAATTACATTACCAAAGATTCATAATATTTTAGTAATGGCATGACATTAAGAATGAATGTAGACTGCATTGGAAACACAGTAACCTTATTGTGTTAGCCTGAAACGGGGTTAACAAATGAGGGTCGACTGCTGACCATGTTCGAAACACGGGGCCTGACACAAAATGTCATCCATAAGTCTTCTGGAATGTTAGCCCAAGATAGTAGTCAAGCCATATTCCATTAATCCATTCTATTTAGGGGTTCCTATAGGCGTGAAATATGGAGAGGATCTGAATAAAGGGCACACAAAGCGTGGAGAGTGGATTGATGGGTTGTTCGACAAGAGTCTAACACTCTTGAAATTACACCCCCGTGGTGGAAACACATTAGGTGGGTACATCAGCCTGATCAGGGATCAAACATACTTCTGAACATGACCTCTCTGATGAAGAATATATTTCCTCCCAATTTTTATCATGGGGCATCCTGAACTTATTCAGGGTGAAGCTGCAATTTCATGGTTCCCCAAAAGAGCTCAGGTCAAGGGATCGAAAAAAGAGGGGTAAACTGGAATTAGGATTCCTAGGACTGGAACCTAAGACAGGATGTCTGGGGGTTTCTATGTATCCCGTCAATATGGGAATCATGCCAATTTTAGTTCTTTAGGCACAATGTGGTCAGAGACCAACAGTTGTAAGGATAATTCTTTCTGAAGAGGAAACTGACGCATCCCATGATTAACATAGAGAATCCTGAACTTGTTCAGGGTAGAACCATAGTTTAGTTTCATGCATTGTGGACATATGAACTCATGCAGTTTAACATCATACTATAGGACATGGAGTGAAACGTAAGATCCCTAGAAGGGAGTATGTGGCGCGGTAGCTATCAACTCGATGTGAATGGGGATTTAGAGTCCATATCGCTCCACATATCACCGGAGGAAACTCTTCAGGTCATGGGACCAAGAGTGAGAATTAGGTTGTGCCCGAAGCAAAGTGGTTGAGTGTTTCTTTATACTCCATGAGGAATGGAATCAAGCCGTATGTAGTTCTGAGAGTGTAGTTTAACATCATACAGGACAAGGAAAGGCATGTGTGGCAATGGTTGCGACAGTACACGTCCTACCAGAGCTACTAAGCCCATGAGAGTCATGATCGATGTGGGAAACAAGAATTAGTTATGGGACTTTACTAGCACAGGGAGGCACATGTTAGGTATGATGGTGCATTAGATGACTAACATCCCACTGATGCAGACCTTCCTATATAATGCACCTAGATGCACTGAAGAGTAAATCCGAGCATGTTGGAATTCCACTTGAGCCTAAGGGAGTGGAAACATGTGAATCACGATGCTCGAGATCTGGATTGCAATGATTGTGGTGTGACGATAGGGGTAAATTTTGACCATGTTCAAAACACAACATCCATATCAAATTAACCTGAAATGGGGGAAAACAAATGAGGGTCGAATGTTGACCGTGTTCGAAACACAGGACCTGTCGCAAATGTCGTCTGAGGTCTTCAGGGATGCTGGCCCATGATGGTAGCTAAGCATGTGTGGCATGAGACCAGAACACAAAGGGAGGTACCTTCCGACATGTAAGAGGATGAGGATCCAAATTACTGGCTCACAAAGCATGGACATGGAACGAGGGGATTGTCCCCATGAAAATTCCATAATTCGGGCTCTTTTCCTAAACACATCTGAACATGACTATAAGACATATCATAAAGAGGAAGTTGAGTCCCTTCCCAAGGAAAAGGGTCCTGGGGCCTCAAACTTCTAGTTTATGGTCCTAGGGTGGACCATTAAGGAGGGATTGATTTAATATACTATGCACAGGGTGGCGAAATAGTCAAATGTGGCACACATTTCCCATTGGTACATATTAGTTTTGGGTTATTGAAATCAAACCATGATATGGATAGATATTGGAAGCACATGGTCTGGCTATTGAAAAACATGATGTGAGTGAAAACCTAAGAGGTACTCCCTACACCACATGTTCTCAAATAAGTTTGGACCAAGGGGCCTGAAAAATATGGGACATGATTTGTAAATTCCATGGGTTTGTCCGAGAGACAAAAAATGCCTGATCATTCCTACGTATCCCATGAAGATGGGAATCAAGCCAAACATAGTTCTAATGATGGCATGGTATGATAAATGTTCCTTAGATAATAAGGTTTTGGGAGTCTGGCACATGCACCAAAAGAAGCTTTATTTGATATATCTTGTTTTTCATTCAGGATGAATGGTTTTTTTTGTGAAGTGATGGACCTGAGATGGAAAGTCCAGGTATCACCACAGGAATCAAGCCATATACAGGCATTGACAAAAGGTATGGTGTATAACCAATACCAAACATGATGTCCCCTCGGTTGAGTACATCATAATGAAGTGTCATTTTTCATCGTGCGGCCAGGATGATAATATCACAGTTTAGAGTCATGTGGTGCGACCAACCACACAGTTTTAACGTCATGAAGTATAGATGCAATAGTTTAAAGTCACGTGGGACTAGGCATCATAGTTTAACGTCATATGGATCAGATGTATACAAGAGAGACGAGGTTTTAAGGGGGATGCATGCGGCATGATAAAGCGTATCAAACATTGATGAGGACAAGGTCCACACCGTACCGTACACGTTTCTAAGGAAGAAAACTTCGGCCGAGGGGCCGGGAAAGATTATAGGTAAACGGGGGGTAGGAGAAACTATCTCCCAACTGAGCTGGACCCGAAAGTGAGACATCTGATTGTTTCTACGTATCCCGTGAGGATGGGAATCATGCCGCATGTAGTTCTAAAAGAGATCATAGTTTATGGTCTTAGATCTCGGACCATAGAGGGGCAGAATCCTTCCAAGTAAGCGCACACCTCAACATGGTCCCTAGTCCCACATGAGTAGTGATCGGTGTGGGAAACAAGGGTGGAAGAGGTTTCTTTGCAATACCTGGAACGCACGCCGAAGGGAAATTGGTGTGGAGCCCCGAATGATGCCTTTACCATGGGTTTTCCTCCTAACGTGCCCATGCACACTGAGGGATAGTGACAAGAGTGTAAAATATATATTTGGACATGATGGGGTGGACATTGATGTGAATCATGTAACCAAAACTCATGTATTAAAGGGGCTAGTGTGATGATGGAGGATGATTGTTGGCTGTGTTCAAAACACTGCACCCATATCGCGTTAACCTGTAATGAGGACAAAAAATGAGCTTAGGCACCTGACTATATTCACAACACAATAATTTTATCGATTTTTTCTCTGAAACCCTCGAGGATGTTGGCTTGTGATGGTAGGAGAGCCCTTAGGCCTAGCATCCATGCCATTTGGGGGTCCCTTTGGATGTGGAATATTATGGAAGGAAAAATGAAGGGGAACATGAAACCTAAAAATGGGGGAAATCATGTCCACGTAAAATTCGACACTCCAAACGCTGAACCAAAGTACTCCTAGACTCATTTGTGAATCACCGAAGAGGGTCAAGGTGGGTGATCAATTTGAGAGTAACCGATTTGAAGAGATGAGTATAGAATAGGGGGGATATAGAACTCTAAGGAGGGATAGGTACATGGCGTAGTCATCACAAACCAAATGTGAATGAGGACATAGTCCCATACCACACCATATACATCCCTCTATGAAAAAAGGTATGCTAAGGGGCCAAGGTAAAAGAGTGATTTCCTAGAGATGGGGTTGGACCTAATTTCTAGACGTTCGGGAAGTCCTACATATCCCATGAGGATGGGAATCAAGCCAAACATAGTTCTTGAAGGGGGTAATGTGCATTTTATCATCATGAAGTAAGGACGCAAATGGGTAAGATACCCCACATACAAGAGGTGTATGACATAGTGAATAACCCGATGTGAATGGGGACATAATCCCATACCACACCGTACAACCCTAAGTGAGAAACTAGGCGTGGGGCCAGAAAAGGCCTAGGGGCCTGATACTGGGCCTCGAACAGAAAGGCCCGGCCAGTTTGTAGTTTACCATCATGCAGTGAGGATGAAGAAAAGGGTAAGATTCCTCAATAAAGGGAGGTGCACGATGTAGTGAGTAATAGGGCATGAATGAGGACATAATCCCATATCACCCCATACAATCCTGTTAGAGTTAAGACTTGGGCTGGGGGCCCGAGATTGGGCATGCAAAGCGCGACAGGGCATGTGCTCGCGGTATGAATGATAAAAGAAGGGAGGGATTTCTCTAGGGGATATGTGTGGCATGGATAAATTGCCTGATGTGAATGAGGACATAAGGCAGCTCCACACCACACACCCCTAAATGAGAACTTGGGCCTGGGGCCAGAAAATGCTAATGGGTCAGAAAAGGCCAAGGGGCCTAAGGCTGGGAATCCTGGCCAAACGTTTCCATTTGACATCATGTGTGGTTACCACATCATCACACATCCTAAGCCAACGTGAGTAGTGATATTTGTGGGAAACAAGGAGCCAGACTCGACTTTCCCGTTCATATAGGGGTCTAATAGTAGTCATCGACCGAAGGGAGTTCTTCGCTTGGAGATAAAATGTTGAATAATGAACCACTACACTCAATTTTTGGGACATCTTGGGGTGGCTATAATTACAAAGGATAGTTTTTGACCATGTTTGAAACACAACATCCATATAGAGACCTGGACTAGGAACATCAAATGAGAATTGACGACTGAATATATTCGTAATGCGGGACATGTATCAATTTGTTGCTCAACATCCTTGAGGGTGTTGGCCCGAAGCGGTAGGAGAGCCCTTGGGCCTAGCATCCCTTCTGTTCAGGGGCCCTTCTGGATGGAAAATATGATGGACTCCCAATCAAAGGAGTGGGTGACGCATAGATGTACCCATCTGTGAAGGAGGAAAACGCCTCCGGGGAGAAGGATATATGGCGGGATCGAGATGAGCTCGACGTGAAATGGGGAAAAAGTATGAACCACACCATATGTCTTGACCCGAGGGAAGATTCAGGGATTTGGACTGGGCCAACAGAAGAAATTTTTGGGCATTCCTATATATCCCATGAGGATTGGAATCAAGCCATACGTAGATATTAAACACCAGGCAGTTTAGCGTCGTCCGGTGAGGACATGGGAGGATAGGAGAACCAGGAGTGGGAACATGGTGTGATTTTAGTAATCTTGACATGAGTGGGGATAAAAAATCCTATACCATATCATGAAAGGACACTCTGAGAGAACTATACCCATGGGAGATAGTAAAAGTGAAAAGTTTGGGGGCTTGGCTCAAGACAAAATTCTAGAGTGTTACTATGTATCCCATGCTGATGGGAATCAAGCCACCCATAGTTCTAAGTGTGCAGCTTACCATCTTGTAACATGACATACAGTTTAACATTATGTGTGATATTTTATATATTATAGTCATGTCGGACCAAAAAATTTAGGGTCATTGTTGACCGAACAGTTTAAGGTTATGCCAGACCAATTGGATCAGGCAAAGTATTTCTTGAGAAACATGGAATTTGTGGGTGGAGTTATACTCTCACCATCCATGGTCATAGGGTGTATGCACCATTGGGTTAACCCCTATTAATTATGAATGGTCCTTCCCAATTGGGCTCCCACATGGTTGGTTTCTTACCAGGTATCATTGGTGTTCGAATGGACAATACCAAGTCACCCTGCAAGAAGGTGCTAAGGTGAACCTTCTGGTTGAAATCTCTTGTCATCTTATTTTGATGACTTTACAGATTTTGCAGAGCATGAACCATACTCTCATCGAGCACTTCCAATTTAGAGAGAATAATTTCAGCTAACTTATCTAGTGCCTTCTTGTCATATACTGTTGTGTGTAACGAATGCAGCTGGATCTCGATAGGCAAGATGACCTCAGTTCCATACACCAGGGAGTATGAATTCACCTGGGTGGAATTACACGTCGTTGTCCAGTAAGCCCATAGGGCGTTGGGATTCTAGTACAGCCAACTCTTCTTATATTGACCAACCATTTTCTACAGAATTTTAGAGATAGTTTTTTTGAATGCCTTGATCAGTCCATTTACCTGCGTGCGATAGAAGAAGGTATGGTTCGAACAGATGTTGTACTTGGAGTACAACATTTTCAACTCAACTACTCAGAAGTTGGTGCCATTATTGGTGAGGACTTAATTAGGGACGCTAAACCATTAGATGATATTAGAGCGCAAAAAGTCAACGATAGAATGAGCCTTGTCCTCCTTGAGTGGAACAGCCTCTACCCACTTGGAAAAGTAATTTGTAGTGGTCAGGATGAACCTGCACTGGCTAGAGGTCTACAGTGGATATGTTTCCATGAAATCGAGTCCCCACATCGCAAATGGAAAAGGGTACCTGGAGAAGTGGACTGGTTCTGGCAGTCGATGCATGATGTTAGCATGAATTTGGCATTTGTGACACTGTTTTCTGACCTCGATGCAATCGTGGATCATGGAGGGATATAAATACCCCAATATAAGGATCTGGTGAGATGGCTTCGGCTAGGTCTGATGATCCCCGCATGAACTAGTGTGAACTTCTTGCATGACCTGAGAAATATCAACTCCCTGGATGCAACAGAGGACAAAACCATTAAACCCGTTCTTGTAGAGAATTTTCTCAAGACTGGGAGAACTCTGTATGGAAAACTGCATTGCACGATGTCAGATTTGCTCAATCTTGGCTCAAACAACAGGGAGGTATCCATTTTGGAGATACTGGACAAATGGGGTTCTCCATTTGTGAGTCACTTCCACCACTGGATCTGAGGAACATGGGGGGTACTGACATGGAGGCTCCAGCATTAAGATGTCTTACCCGCAGGCCGTTGTCATCGTCTAGGGTGACAGGAGCAATGACTCTCTGATGTGCCACATGTATAATCAGATAATCTTGTATGGGTTCTACAAGTGATGCAGCCAGGCCGGCAAGGGCATCCACTCGACTGTTTTGAGATCGAGCGACATGAGTAACATCCGGATGAGATGGGAACTAGGCCATTAGCTGGAGTGTGTGCTCCAATAATGGTAAGAGCTCTAGATTTCTGACGACGTAGTCATAGTTTATTTTCATGACGACAAGTTCAGAATCCCCTTTCAAATGAAAATGGGGCACATTGACCTCGAGGGCTAGCTCGAGACGAGTGATAAGAGCCTGATACTCTGCCTCATTGTTGCTGCAGCCTTCTGACAATAGGAATGAGTATGGAAGAATTTCTTGTGTCAGGGTAATAAAGACAATACCCAAGCCTACCATGTTGAGTCTGGGATCATTGTGCCTCCTGCTGGTAGGGAATCAGGGAGCACCATCAAAGTGCATCTACAAAAAAGGGATGACATGATCTACTTAGAGGATTGACTCATCAAGAAAATCGAGGTCCAAGGAGTGGTCATCAGGAGTCGGATGGGAAGCAAATAATTCTGCCAATGCTTTCCCCTTAATAGCTTTTTGAGGGACAAAGAAGATATCAAACTTCTAAAGAATCACTATCCACCATGCTAGATAACCGGTCAAAATGGGGCGGTTCAGAATTTACATGAGTGGGTCTACCCGTGACACCTGTTGTACCTCATGGTGCTGCAAGTAGTGTCGCAATTACAACACGGAGAATACCAGGGCAAGGAATCTCTTTTCGATGGGGTAGAATCTGGTATCTGTAATGAGTAGCATGCGCCTAATATAGTAAAGGATGTTTTTTGTCACCTCATTGTTCTTCTAGGTGAGAAGGGTGCCAAGAGATAAATCCAGGGCAGTCACATAAAGGATTTGTGGTCTTTCGAAGACGGGTGGTATTCGGACCGGAGGATGATGCAGATACTACTTGATTTCCTCAAACGCGGTCTGACACTCTTCGTCCCATTCATAGGCAGGGCCTTTCTTCATGAGCCGGAAAAATGGATTTCACTTGCTGGCCAGATTCAAAATGAATCGGTGAAAGTAGGATAAGTGTCCTTGGAGACCATGAAGATCGCAAATATTTCTTGGGGGAGGCATCTGGCAGGTGGCCTTGATCTTCTCTAGGATGTTCTTGATGCCCCTGTTCCTAAAAACAATGCATAGAAATTTTCCAGAGGAGAATCTGAAAGCACACTTCAACAGGTTCATCTTCAGTTGGCAATAACGGAGGAAGCCGAACACATTCTCAAGATCCTTGAGATGATCCTGGCGCTAGAGGTATATGACCACCAGATCATCTACATAACATTCCACAAATGTCCCAAGGATTGGTTTAAATATGCGTTGCATGGCTCACTGATAGGTGGCATCTGCATTCATCACGCCAAAGGGAATAACCTGGTAACAAAAAGTACTTTGGGGCACCCAAAAATTTGTGGACTCCTCGTCCCCGGGAGGCCTTCAGATCTGGTTGTATCTGGATTAACCATACATGAAGTAGGGGGCTTGGAATCTAGTTACAACATTGATTAACAATTTCATCACAAGAAAGGGAAAATCATCCTTCAGACAGTGACGGTTGAGATCCCGGAAGTCTATGCGATCTCTTATATGTTTGTTCTTCTTCATGATAGGAATAATGATGGCTAGCCATTTGGCGCACTGGACCTCCTTAACGAAGTTTTCCCTAATGATCTTGTCAACTTTGGCCTCGACCATGGCACCGTGAGAAGGGTGCATCTTTCTGGGAGGCTTCATGAACCTACAATGATTTTCCAGAAGACTGAGGTAGTGGATAGCTACCTGAAGATCTTGTCCAAGAATCTCATCATAATATGAGGCAAACAAGTCACAGTACTGTTTAAGGATGTCAATGTACCACTGCTACTCCTTGAGGGACATGGGAAGACTAATCAATGGGGGTCTCAGATCTGCCTTGCTACTGAGGTTCACCTATACAAGTTCATCGACCGTGGTTGGGATTCCCTCCTCAATGGAGGGGGTAGAATCCTCCAAATCATCTTCTTCGCTTGCGGAGGAGGGATCCCCAGTGGGAGAGGAATCCTCTGGGTCTACAGATTCTGACGAGAGGCTGGTACTAGCCTGAGTAGTAGTGGCCACTACATCAGGAGATTCTGGTATAGGCAAAACCATATCAATAAAGGATTTCGACCCTATCCCATCTAGTATTCAGCCAATGGGTCCACGCTTGATGATTTCAAAGCAATGGTGGTGCGTCGGCATGAGCCGATTGATTCCAGACCAGTAAAACATGTAATTATGACGTATCAACGTTTCCATGGGACATACATCTTGGAACCTTTGGGAGTAGGGGGCACATGAATCACTGAGGCTTGATTTGTTTAAGAATACGAGGTTATCATGAACCGTCACCTAGACTTGGAAATATTATTCCCCCTTGTTCAAGAGATAACAAAACATTGCCCTATATCGGGGGTCGTGTCCTCTAATCGATGGATTGGGAAGATGAAGGCATCATCCAGACCTTCCCAGGGGTCGGTTGTGACCGTGACGGGCTCGACCTCACTTTCCGGAATCTGTTTATCCTTGATCTTATAATATTCAGTGTCCAGATAGTGGGATATACAAGAGACGAAACTAATTGTGTCACCTAATACTAAGCCTAGTTAATCCTTAAGGGAGTACATGAGGAACTCGTGATACGATGAGGGGACCACCACGTGCAGGTGGAGCCATAGTCTTCCCATCAATGCATTGTACGCGGTGTCTTGAGAGACAACCATAAACTTAGTATCGAAAACATAAACACCGAACTAGGTCTTTAAACAGATCTTGATGACTGGGCTATGCTCGGTCCTATCATATCCCTAGATTCTTATGTCGGAGGGAGTCAGTTCATCTTCGGAGAACCCCATCTTCCGCAGTGTCCGTGTTAGGATAAGGATGATACCAGAGCCCGTGTCGACAAGACAACGACGGACCTCCATGCCATTGAACTGACTGGTAATGTATAGTTAGCAAATTTTCCCTGGAATGGGAGATCCATCATCTTCTCTTTAGAATGAGATAATGTCCTGGCATTCAGTATTCTGAGCTGCTTCAGCATGAAATGATTTTTCAACTGCTACCTCTATCTCAAACTGGAGGGGGCTTCTTAAAGCCTCTGCTAGGGCCTCATGCATATCTGACAATAGGAGAAGGTCCTAAAGGATGGAAAAGCCTCATGGTGATGATTGAAAGGTGGTTGAGAACATTATACATCTGTTTCTAGGCACAATATTCTGCTTGCAGGAGGCCGTTCTGTGACAGGAGGCATGGCGGGCCCTACCAGAAGGGCCAGTGGTAGACTGGTGCTGGGTATATTCTGCTGCTCACTAGTCAAAGCCCATTGAATAGATACCATATGTGCTCCAGACAACTGAGATCAGCCTCTAGTAGGGAAAGACTGGTCGCGACATGGTAAAAGTGTCTCTGCCTGATCTAGTAACACAAATGGTGGTGGAGGCGGGCCTGATGACACTGGATGAAGAGGTCGCACATGCTGAGCTCTATGTTGGGCTTGCTGTCTGGTCTCAGGGGCATGCACGACTTGGCTGGAAGTTCCAACTGATGTGCCTCGATGACTAATATGGTTGTGGCGCTGCCGACGTTGTCGTTGGCTGGTGATGTTGGGGAGGTTCGCCTGGCACTCCCCGTCGTCGGGAGTCATATAGGGATTTACCAACTCCAGGGTATTAACTGAAGCGTACCCTTGACTATCACATGAAGATTCATCCACTACTAGGTAGATTCTAGGAAGATTCCCCATCTCCGGAGGCATAAAGTTTCCGAGAGTGCGGGACAACAATGGCAGTGGCGGGGTGCGTTGCTTTCCATTGCGACACCGATGCTTGCTCTTCTGGGAAGTGTCCAGTTGAGATGATGTTGCAGAAGTAGTGGTAGTAGATTCTAAAATATTTGGTTGATTCAAGCATGCATGAATGATTCCATGGGCATGGGAGAACGTTTTTCAAGCCATCCTATCATCATTCTTCTAGGACCTGCGGATAGAATCCTGATGCCACTCGCCTTCTTCATTGCTGTAGCTATCTAGCCCTAGGAAGACACCTACAACTTGTCTCGAGTCCAGCCCAAGCCTGATTATATTGTTATCGACCTCATCTTGAATCCGGTATTTGTATACATAACACTATTTTAGTGTGTTCCCCAGGATCCGATAATATGTGAAGTAGTTGGGCTGATCAATTAGATTTGTCCCATCTGGCCTTTGGCACTCCGGAAAACGCACAATCCCATGTTCCAAGGCACTTCAGAAATATTCAGGGACTTGATTCTCATTGAATGAGTCATTATGGTTTCTTTTATCCGAAAAGGGGGGCCTTGGTTCTTTTCCCTCACAACGAGATGGAGGATCCTATCGAGGAGGTGGATCATGATGGTCCCGCCTGTGTGGTGGCGACACATTACGCCGGGGCACCTGCCAATTATGAGGGGGCGCTGCTGGGATGGAGGTTGCGCCTATGGTGTCGGGCATCTGTGAAGTTGGGGAGGGGGCTCTAATGGATATAATTCCAGCTGTCTGGGGGACTCTATTTGGGCCACCATGGCAAGCTCGGCTCTGACAACCATTCACATGAGAATTGCGGGATGCAACAGACGTGCATGACTGGCTTGTTGCAAGGTTTCTTCGAGCCACTGGGCCTTGTCAGTGAAGTATCAAAATCCCCAGGGGTAGTTCTGGGTTATTAGAGAGGGAACTAGTTCAATCTTCACATTTCATACACACGTCGTCAGTAATTTATCCTACATCAGTGGCATGTCAAGGTAGTATGTATGCCCTTTCCACTGGGTGATAAAGTCTGTGAAACACTCATCTGGAATTTTTTTGACTTGAAGAGGTCCGTGATGATAATTTTCCACTTGGTGGAGATGAACTGGTAGAAGAATTGCCTATTAAGGACCTCCCAGTTGGTTACAGATTCGATGGGAAGCTGGTTGTACCAGGAGAATGCAGGCCCCTCCAATGTCTGAACAAAACATCGGATCATGTAAGCCTCCTACTGTGCTGGAGTCCATAACATGGGACCACACCCTGAGTTGAAGTGGTCTAGGTGCTGCGGCGGATACCACATACCATTAAAAGGGGAGATGTTGGGATTCCCCAAACCCGGAGGTGCCGTCATATCATCCACCCATAATGGATATGGCTTTCCATCAGGCACCATTGCCACTTGTTGTGTTTCTAACGCCTCAAGGAGGGAAATGAGTGCTGTCATTAGATCATCTGGGCTGGGGTACTTATCATTATGGGGATCCCTATCCATGATCACATTGGTAGGTTCTTCAACACAGTTAGCAGGTCCAGCAGATCATGGAGCTGCAGGTGGCATGACCCACGGGGTGGCTGGGGGAGCTCGAGCTGGGACCCTTGGATTTTCCCGCCATTCGGAAGGGTTTGGCGAGACATACTGTGCCCTTTTGCCGCATGTTTCAGCCTCAACCCTATCTACGGTGCCAGGACGGTTAGGGTCGCCTAGAGGCAGCTCGGTGGGGGAAGTTGTTCATGCCCCTACTGCCCTATCCTAGGATAACTATAGTCCGACCGTCGCTCTGTAGCGTATTTAGACAAGAGATTATCGACCAACTTATTCTGCTCGTAAAATTTCTGGTGCAATATGGTCTTCTTAGGGTCTATCGCCATCATCTTCACTGAGGCAGACGAGTCAGAGTGCTTGGCAGCTCTGATGTTCTCCTTACCCTTACTGGAATTATAACTGAGGGCAAATGCCTCGGTGGGCATAGGAAGACCAAATAGGTTCCTCTACTGGCGATTAACCCTCCTCAATGGGTCCAACAGTGGTGGCACGCCCTTTGGTGGTAAGTCCTCATCAAGAAGCTCTAACTCATTCTACTCATCTACTTTGTCCACCATGTTGATCGTGACCATTACTTTGGGCATGTCCATGATATCGACATTCAATTCAGGTTGCCGCTAGATAGGACTGAAGAGGGGGGGAAGCATACTTATCCCATCTACAGATTTGAGTGTGGGTGGAAACCTCCTTGACGATCTTGAAGAGTATCTTGAAACACTGAACACATTGCTCTTGGAGGACCTTACGGCGGCCTGGTGACTTAGGGTGTTGGGCCATAAGGAGCACATCCAGATCAACTAGATGACAATTCATGCCAATGCCTTCAAGATGGGGTTGGATCCTCGGATAAACCAATATTTTATGGCGAAGGATAATGTGCATCACCCAGAGGTTTTTCAGGAAACATTTAACCTCCTATGGAGTGAGGGATTCTGGCACGCAGAAATTCGATGCCGCCACGGGCTAGAACATCTCAGGGAAGTGGTCCTCCATGAGGATATTCCTCATGCTCCCTATCTCAGATTCAGGATATGGCCCTTCATTACCCCACTTGTCAACTGGGGGTGGCTGAGGAACTGGCAGCGGTACTGAGGAAGACTGTGGGGATGGTAGGCAGGCGGGTGGAGAGTATGACGAATGGACTGACTGGATGCTGAATCTCGGGTTGTCATCAGAAGAGTGTAGCAACCTGGCCTCTACGTCTCGATAAGACGGGTTGACACCTGTAGTTCCTGACTTAGGGGCTAGGTCTACCAGATATCGGTCGTGCTGCTGCTCACCCGCCATCAGCCTGCAGAATAGTTCTCTGTGATCTCTTGTCGAGGTAGAGAGTGCTTCTGGTGACGATGGTGGTGATTGAATGAACATAACCTTCAGTGTTTCCCTATGTTCATCAACCTAGATATACCTGCAGAAGGAGGTTGTAATCCTATGGACCATGAATTTCGGGAGCACTAGGCTGATGTTCCTCATTCCTGACCCAACCCTTGACTCAGATGAGTGAAAGGATGGCTAATGTTTTGAGTCATCCTCTACTTTAGAGTCGGAGAAGCGAAATGGTTTAATCGTTGTCTGAACCATCCTATAATTCTTCTTATCGTGGTGACGAAAGGCCTTCCTTCCCTTGGGTGGATCCTCGGGACAAGGCAGATTTCTGACCTGAGGTCCTTTGGCTGCACTAGTGCTGAGGTGGAGAGGGATTCCACCTGAGTAAGACGGGGTGTGAGGAGCATCGAGACAAATGTCAAAGGGGCATGGGGATGACCTCCATGGATAAGACTAGAGCAGGCAAGGCCTCCTCTATAACTGGAAGGAGCATGGGGAGGACCTCTATACTGGTTTCCCCTAGTGACCTCAGTATGAGGAGTCTCCTTGTGCCGGTCTAGCTGAACACGGTAGGACCTCCGTGTTTGGTGCTACTGAGTCGAGTCTGGCCTTCACCCCTCTGGTTTCCGAGGCATGGAGGACCTTCACTAGCTACTAAGAGGACATGGGGAGGATCCCCACATTGAAGGGAGACCGTATGTGAAATGTCCCTACACCGGTGGTCGGGGGAAAGAAGAATGACTTCATACCCAGTGTAATGGGCACATGAGAGACATTCGTACCGAGTGTCACCGCCATGGGGAAGACCCTCATTTGGATTGAGGGTGGAACGAGGCTGACCCCCTGCTGAGCCTCAAAGCTAGGAAGGACCACCTTCTCCATGGTAGTGGAAAGTGGAGGACCTCCATATTGGGTGGTATCGCTGTGGGTTACCTCACAAAGGCCACTACATATGTACGCGACCAAGAGAGTCGACCCAGCCTTCCTGTGGGGGGGTTGGGGCCTTGATCCTGGTCGGGCATTTACGTACCCCTTCTCAGTGTATACATGGAACTGATGATATGCGTCGGAGGTTGCCTGATCCCCATTATCCATCGACATTGAAGCCCCTTGGCGAGTGTCCTATTCAGCTTTTTCCCGACGTTAGCATCGTGTCAGATGAACTCGAGCCGGTGGTGCAGGTACATGGCTTACTTGCTCCACATCCATCAAGACCAGGTGGCGGCACTGATGTGGCCAGGTGGGAGCCATCATTGGGATCCCCTGGAATGGGACTCTGACAGGGTTGGGCAGGACGTCACCTACCTCGTCAGTGTAAGGAAGGGAGTCGTCAATGAATTCCGAGGAGAGGCTCCCAAAATAGTTATATGTTGGTGTGAGGAGCAGTGACTCCATGAATGGCCCTCGAGGGCGACTTTGATGACGAGGCGCAGATGCCTCCAGATCCAGACGGGCCATATACTGAGTTGAGAATATGTCCTCCTCCTCGTACCTGCGTACGAGGTCATTGATCACCCTTCGTTGGATGACCTCAGATGGGGAGATGGGACATGGGAACCCCGTGGTTGTGGGTGTAGAGGCCGTCATGGAAATAATAAAAATGTGTAGGATTGTCGCGTTGGCACTGCCCCTGCCCATGTGTCAGTGTATAGGTGGTGATCATGTTCTGGGTGCAGCAACATAATTCCGTAGGAGCAGGGAGATTAACTCATCAGGGCTGAAAGAAAAAGGAATCAACGACCAATTCCCTAGTTCCATTCCATCTTCCATGACTGTTTAGAGGGATCCATGCTGACAACATCACATTACGGGATGTCCAATGTTCTACTACCCCCACATCTGGTGAGTTTTACGCCAGGCCCGCTATTTTCCTGGCGGGATCCAATGCCAAATAACTGGATGTGATGACACGCTAATCCATTGATTCCTTGAGTGCTACTAATCTCCACATTTATGAGAAGAACTTAATTTTGAGTTCACCATTTATGTTTCCGACTATTTCACTGAGGGGCATGCATCAGTCTCATTTCGTGGGATGGCGATGATGTATGTTGCCCCACATTCCTGCTTTCCAAAGGCGGGCTGCATCCGCTCCATGATCAGGGGCGTTTTCTCCTTGATCTAAACAGGATGATGGGATTTTGGTTCTTCATTCCCTGGATTCCTCCTCAAAACTCGTCACCTAGTCCGAGTCTCCCCTATAGATTTAAGACGTTGTTCATGATACTCTTCCTAGTGCCATATCTTCATGGAAACCAGTTAATTACACTTCTTCTGTCAGGACATTCCAAGGGGCCGGTCAGGGCAACAACCTCTTGTCAGGGGGGTAGTCATATTGGACATCACTAGCCTGTCTAGATGCTAGGACAGAGGCACATCTCGGTTTCTTCCACTTATTATAGGACTTTTCTGGGGCATGGAATCCCGAGGCATCCCGAATATAATGTAAGAGATTATATGCCATAATCATGGTTCTGAGATTCTCCTCAACTTCCCATTTTTCACATAGGGTATACCGCAAGTTTTAACGTCCAGTGGAGATGGATCAGACTGATCAGAACACTGACTAAAGTGGATCAGATGGGTGATACCTCTGTAGGGAACACAGATGTTGGGTCCAACGTGTGGTTAGCTTCCAGGTTACTATTGGGGGGAATGTAGAATGAGATGGCATGATTTCACCAGGATGTGGCGTCCTGGACTAGAATCCGGATTTATGATGGAGTGGTTGAATGATGTGGATGGTGAATGGGATGGAACCATTATGAGGATGATGATGGTTTTGGGCATGAGCCATGATGAGACTTCCTACATTTCTCTGTGGTAGGGTATCAAAGTCTACGTAGTTCATCTGATGACGGCTTACCACTGATTGGGATTTTCAACAGCTTACCGCTGGATGGGGTCACAACGGCTTACCTCTGGATATGGATGTCAATGGCTTACCACTGAATAGGGTCACAACGGCATACCGCTAATTGAGGTAACAACAGATTAACACTGGATGGGGATTTCAATGACTTATCTCTGAATGGGGTCACAACGGATTACTTCTGATTGAGATAACAACAACTTACTGATGGATGGGGTCGAACTGACATGAATGAGGACCTGGGCCCAGATAGATGGTGGGGCATGAATCTCATTGAGACTTCCGATATACCGTGCCTTGGAAAGGATCAATTACCTTGTAGTTCAGGTGGTGGGAACTGACGTGAATATGGTTGGGAAAACTGGTGGATGGTGGGCATGAACCTCAAAGAGGCTTCCTACATACCCTTCCTGGGGAAGGATCAAAGATGACGTAGTTCAGAAGGGTGTATGGGGCTTACACTCTAGGCTACCCAGGGTGTTAGTGAACTGATATGAATGGGTCCGGAAAAACTTGGTGAATGGTGTGCTTGAACCTCATGGATTCTTACTACATACCTTTTCATTGAAAGGATCAAAGAAGATGTAGTTCAGAATGGGGGTCAGTGAACCGACGTGAAAGAGGGCCTGGGGTCCAATAGTTGTTGGGCTTGAACTGCAGGGAGGTGTCTTACGTACCTTTCCTTAGAAAGGAAAAACGTCCATGTAGTTCAGGATATAAATTGTTGCACCAACGTGAATATGGACGAGACCAATGGTTGTTGGGATTGAACCTTAGAGAGTCTTCATACGTACATTTCCATAGCAATGATCGAATTCCACAATGTTTGTGATGTATTTTGGTTCATCGATGTGAATATGGTCGAGAGCAATGTTTTTGGGGCTTGAACCTCAGGGATGCTTCCTACGTACCTTTCTTTGGAATGGATCAAAGTCCTCATAGTTCAGGATATGGGGGTTTGGTGCACTGACGTGAAGATGGTCGGGACCAATGGTTGTTGGGCTTGAACCTCAGAGAAGCTTCCTATGTACATTTCCATGGAAATTATCAAAGACCTCATAGTTCAGGATATGGTGGTGGGGCTTAGACTCTAGGATACCCAATGAGGATGTAATGGTCGGTTCTTGCGCAAAGCCCACGTGAGTCCTGCTCGGTGTGAGAAACAAGAGAAAACAATGACCTGATGATCACGTCGTGAATGGTTCGTCTGTGGGAAGTGGAGTGGGGCTTAAACGTGACCATAGCCCAAATAGGAAACAGGGACTTATGTGTGGTCAGCAGCCCAAAGAGAAAATATGGGCTTATTCGTGGATAGTAGCCAAAGAGGAAACAGGGTCTTGCGCCTGGCTAATAGCCTGAATATGTTGGGACTTACTCCAGGATGGAGGCCCGATGAGTTTGGGTCTTACACCAGGATGGAGGCTTGGTAGTGAAAAGTCCCAGTGGGAGAGGGATTTGGCACCGATGAAAGGATGGGCATGGATGCTGCCTCCTAAAAAAATCTAGGGGGCTTAAACCAGGCTGGTTTCCCTTTCCCCATGAAGGATTTATGGGGGGAAGTCACAGTTTAATATCATGTGTTGAGGACGATGATGCTTTGAAGTTAAACTACTTTAGCTCAGATGAGGTTGGTTTACATTGCACCCTGATGAATTACATAACCGATACCCGCCAGCCATTGTAGGAGGGAAGACATCGGCAAGGCCATGGCTAGGGGGTGTTATAGAGAGAGCCATTGAGGGGTCCACGTTAGCATGGCTATGAGAAGAAGCAATAGCTGTTAGAGTTCCTATGAGAAGTAGCATGAGGAGAAGCAATGCAATGGGTAGTGTCATCCAAGGGACATTGAAATTACTTCGTCCAAACCTAAAGGGCCGCAGAGGAAAATGAGTTGTAGAGAAAAGGGGTTCACATGTAGAAGCCTTGTGAAGCTCTATTGCCCCATGAAGTGGAGGGACTCCGTGAAGGGATGTGCTTCGCAAAGTGTAGTCACCTAGGATTAGGATGGGTAATAGGTGTATATGGGAAGAACATTCTGTAGTGGAAAGTAATTTGCGAAGTAATTCCTTGTGAAGGAAAGGTTCCTTAGAAAGAAAAACATTGGGAAGCAATGTGCTTCGCGATGCATAGTGACCCGACATTGGCACTTGGGTTACATGCGCCTGGGGGGTGCTTCGTGAAGTGTAAGTGCTCCGCGAAGACCCGAGTCCCCTTGGGGATCTCCTTCCGCTGTAAAGGCCTATGGGCTTCGCAAAAGGCATCCCTCTCTGAAGAGGGGCTCAATTAAGGCCAAGGGGGAAGTATTTCATAGATATAAAATATCTGGAGGAGCTCATGATTCGTAGAGCAGAAAAATGATTCGCGATTCGGGAGCTATGAAGAGGAAAGGTCAGAGTGTCCATTCCCCAGGCTCAAGGGCAGCCAGGAATTTATAAGAAAGAGTCTCCACGAAGCAGGGTTCACTTGGTGCGAAGACAAAATTTTCTTCGCGGCGGTTGGGAACATCAAAGGGGCTCGCGGGGCAGTCCGGCCTCCGTGCTTCGTGGTGGGTTGTAAATGTCAAAGGGGCTCGAGGAGTAGTCCCGCCTCATTGCTTCGCGGAGGGTCATGAATGTCAAAGGGCCTCGCTGAGAAGTCCTGCCTAATTGCTTCGCAACAGGATGGGAACGTTAAAGGGGGAACACGAAGTAGTCCCGCCTCGTTGCTTCATGGCTGGTCATGAACATCAAAGGGGGAACGTGGAGCACTCCCACCTCGTTGCTTCGCGGCAGGTCATGAATGTCGAATGGGCTCGTCAAACATTCATGACTCGTTGCTTCACGGTTTTTTATGAACGTCAAAGGGGGATCATGGAGCAGTGCCACCTTCTTGCTTTATGGCTGGCCGTGGAGGAGATCTTTTGCATAGGTCATAGAGCTCCAGGAGCCTCATGATCCCGCTTCGCGAGGCAGTCCCAAATTTCAGGATGTTGTGTTTTTCTCCAATTTAGGAATAAACAATATGTTTTTTAAGTCATTGGATAAGATCTTAAATTAATTAGATGTGAAAATTTTTGTCCCATGAATCAACACAACTTGTTTTTAATTGAATGGTTAAAATACATTATCTCCTATATTCTTTCAGATGATGCTTTTAGATTAAGTATTGAGATAGTTTTTTTTTCATTCATTCGAGTTTTCAAAAACTGGCTATGAAGGCATTGAGTTACTGTCAGTGTCCTTAAAGGCTATGGAGATTCATACTTTTATAAATCAATGGAATATTCATTTCAAGAAAATTGTACATTTGTTTTATCATGATTTAATAAATCCATCTATATAGAATATATATCTTTGGGATCACTAAAAGTACAAAAAGTACTAAAGGAACAAAAAACCCACTAATTAAGCATCAAAAGTAAGAGAATGGTTGAATAATCACTCTAACGAGTATTGGATTCATATTTGGTTCAAAATTTTATTTTGGATACACAATTCAAACTGTATTTTCTTGGTTGAAAATAGATATTAATTTTAAAGGTAGGCGGTTACTAGAACATTATTAAGGATTCTTTAGGTTTCACATTATTCTATTGGATTAGATGTGTGTATAATATCACCCATTTGGGGTGGATGTATTGACTCCTATATGTATGTATTATATATTTAAGACATATTTATGAATCATCACGAAATATAAATTTTGGAAATGTTTCCCATGTGCAAGTTATTTTATAGAGAACATATTTTTATGAAAAAATTTGTTTGTATTTTTGGTTCATAATAAATGGTACTACCAATATATATTAGAGGTTATATATATATATGGTAAAATATATATATATATATATCATATCTTCTCTATCTATATTTTAATATTTGATTATACAATGGATTAAGGATACCTATGTAATGATCCAAATTGTTATAAATAAAATCCACCTTTGATTTATTATGAAATATGGTTAAAGAAAGAATTTGAAATTATTTTGTTTTATAATATCCAAATGTATTTAGAAGACCCTGGGGAATCATTACCATTGATAATATATCCATTGAACAATGAACATATGATAAATATAAATATAGGGGTTTAACAAATCCCATTGAACCATAAAAAGGAAGTGATCACCTCCACAAGTTGAATTGAACTCTATAAAACCCATTTTGATGATCTTCTAAGGTAGAGACCATAACTGGGATTTCACCTTCACCCTGACGACGCTGAGATCCAGCAACATAAAAAATGAGGGAAACTGTTTATGGGGGATTTTTAATCTCCTCGAGAATAACACCCAAACCAAGTACATTGAACCACCCTATGAAATTATCACTATCATGGACCTTAGTCTTTGGGAAGTTGTTTATCTATTAATTTAAAATGAACCAAGTCCCTAGAATTATGATTATTACATTATTTTTTTATAAAATAATAGATATATTTTCATCCTATTATTTTTACTTTATAAATGATTTTTATTTAGATACAATCAAACAGAAATACTATTTTTGGGTAATATTAAACTTCAATTAAGGAATTTAATTTGATTAAATAATGTATTTTTTAAATAAATAATATTTTAGTAAAATATTATTATTAAATAATTTTGATTAAATGTTAGTTATTAGGTAAATTTTTTGAAGTCAAATGTACTTTTTATAAGGGTTCAAAAACAATTATTGACAAAAAACCAAGTATTTTCTGAAAAATTTCAATTACTATTTTATGTGGAAAATCGTACAATTTTAAATAATTTATAAAAAATTAATATTAATTTTCTAATCAATACATCGAAATTTCACAATGGTTAATTATTAATAATCTTCTGTGATAGACAAATTTTCAGGTAAAAATTTAATTCCGTATAAATATACATTGTGTATTATGACATCATAATGACCTAAAAATGATGTAATGAATACTTTAAAGGGTATCCATGTCCAAAAATATGTTTTATCATAAATATAAAGATATTTTCTATTTATTTGATGAATTTTATAAGGCCTTTATGAATCCCCCATAAACATTAATATAAATATAATGTTTTAAAACGATTTCTTTAAGAGTATTACTCAGCTCCAGATAAGAGTCAATATTATTTGATTACGTTTTGATATTGGAATATATAATAATGATAACCAATGAAATTTTTGATAAACTATTGGATGATTTTTGGTTTTGGTTATTTTATAATGTAGATTCAAACACCAAAATAATAATGAAATCCCACATTTTTCCAATATAAACCCACCGATGCTCCCATTTTTCCACACTAAAAATATGTTGATCCCATTAATACACTGGAATCCACTCTCTAGATTCGTCCCAAGGTTCCTAAATCTATCAATAAGCCCCTACTAAGCATTTTGAGTCACACATTCATGTAATATTTCTTTTTTCTTTTCTCCTATTTATTCAAATATATATTTTACCTTATGTATTTTATATTCATTTTCTCATTATGGGACTATTATTGCATATAAACATTAAATTACAATTGAATTCCAAATTATTAGACACTCATTTAACTCTCATAAACCCATTTTATGGATTTGTATTTGATTCTGTAATGCTTTCCTAATTTCACTGTGATTTTCCATGCCAAAATGATTGTGTAGTGAATATCCTACCCTTTTACTATAAATGTTATTCATATTTATACACCTATAAAGAATTTTTACATGGGATTTAAATGTATGTATTCCACAATACTTGATATTGGAGTAAAATATTATTATTGATGTATCCATGTTCTGTGATCTTTGTGGCAGATTTAAGCATGGGAATAAAGTGAAATTGACGGGTGCACCCATAATTATATATTGTTGTAATGAATTGCATAATGTTTAGTCTCATGAGAGGTCATTTTGGGATAAGTAGTGAACCAGATTCCATTATGGTAATTTTTACACTATGAGGTATTTAGGGTTTATCCTTGTAATATTTTTATGATGTAGTGTTATATGTTGTTTACAAATTTCCCATGTTATGATTGTAACACAATATCATGTCTCATTGTTCTTGTTTTTGATTCAGAATATTATTATGTCCCATTAATATTCTTATTTTATAAAATTTATCACATTATTCCCTATATATTCCCTTAATAAGATTTATATCTCACCCTTTATTAGGTTTTCCCCAGGTTATCATGCCCAGTTTTAAAAGCCATGGAATTTCATAAACATGTTATGAATGTTTTCAATATTTTTGTTGTATCCCATATTCGAGGTGTTAGTATATGTACCTAATTTAAAAATATACTATACTTATATATCTTTCAGGTTATATTCTATTCACTTTTATGAAATAAATCATTAATTAATTTTTATTGAAGAACATGGTCATTATAACATAGTTGGGAACTATAAAATTTATCACCATATCAAGTGGTGTTGGTTTTGGTGGATTTAGGATTTTTCCCATGATAGGGGATTCCTACATACCCCTATAAAGTTAATTATAACCCACATAGTTTAGTGATTCTTAATTTTACCTGATTTATTTTAATTTAATGTGACAAGGACCACTTTCAAGTAGCATAAAATAATATAAGGTAAGTTACTAGATGAAATGTTTGTAAAAAAAGTTATTGTGGGAATTATGTAAGAGTGAACATTCTATGTTCATACTATATTTTTGAAACTAAAATTAGGGAGGGTATAGTGGATCATAAGGAAGATGAATCATTGAGGATTTAATAACATATCAGGGTAAAACCCATTTAGGTAGGTTGTTCTTCTAGAGAATATTTCCCACTAGTGATAGAACATGCTCATAGAGATATGTCCTTTTATGAAAAGGGTATTATCATAGGGAATATGAACTGATAAAGATGGGTTGGATGTTTGTTGTTGGTTTTTAATTTCATAGTGGTTTCCAATATATCACAGTTAACAATAATCAAAACACACATAGTTTGAGATACACAATATAAGGTTGTGTGAGAGGATTATACCATTTTCTTTAATATCATGCATCAAGTACATGTCTATATAATTAAGCATCATGTAGTGTGTATGTATTTTTCATTGGATAAGTAACAAAAGGGATAAATTTTGGATTATTCACTGGTTGAAATTTATGGTTAATATTGACTGATGATTTAATTGAAGGTGATTTTTTGGGATTATACCGCATTATAAGACAATATACATGTGTCTCACTAAAAATCATTGATAACTAGTAAATGATTTATGATTAAAGAAATTGGGAATATGGACCATCACAGAGAATCTAGGTAATACATCCTTATATAATACCCATGCGATATGTCCCTCATTCTTTGATGAGTCATATGGATGGGGTAATGAATTGGGGGAGAGGATCACACGTGCACCTAAAGATGTGGGCTATGTATACATGAATTATTAAGTGGTTAAGATAAATTTACTCAAAACCTATAATCTATGATGTGGAAGATAAGATAGGTGAATCATAACCAGTATCCTCATAATATGGATCCTCATTTGGATGTGATTACATGAATGTTACAAAATTTAACGACCAATTAGTTTGGGAGTATTTCCTAGAAACGAACTTTTATCAACATAAACCATAATCGACTGGGTGAACACTGATTTGAAAAATTAATTCATGCAACTCAGTATACTAAGGTGGGGGCCTAGCATGATCTATTCACTTTTGGGAGTCTTTGGTGATGGTAGAAACTAGATATAAAAATTAGATAGACTGGAACCCATGTTATATATTTGGTTGAGGAAAAACATTCATGTTGACAGAAAGAATTAGAACCCCGGTTAAGGGTTTGGGTAAAAATTATTTATAGTATATGGTTTGGGAGAAGCATCTACCTAGTATAAGTCTAGGGTTAATGGTCTCCCTAATAGATTTATAGCATGAGGGGTTTTCATAATAGAGATTTGGTAGATAATCTCATACCAAGTGGAAAACATTTGAGGTGACATAAGTTCATTATCCCAGGGCACCGCACTCCCAGTGTGATCTGAGAAAGTGACACCCCAGTGTAGTTAATCTAAGAGGGGATCCTTCACTTTAGTCCATAAATATCTTATGGTATGTGACATTTCATGAAATTTTATTGTATTAACCAATTTATAAGATTCAATTATCCTTAAATACCCTAAATTCTATTTTGTTTTTTCAGAAATTTTCAAATGAAGGGATCTAAAATGCCTAGGTATGAATATCATGAAATCTAGGTACATAGTGATCGTGTGAGGTTTTTTCTTATAAATGATTCCCAATATTTTACTCAAGTTGGGGGAATGGGAGGCTATTTATTGAAAAAAATGAGTAGTGTGGATAAGAGATAAAAATAGAAGCTAGATCACACAACAATATGGGCATGGAATGTGAGTGTAACGATGAGATTTGTGCCAGGAGACCAGGGAACATGTTTATAGGGTTTAGGAAAAAGTTACCTAATCCCCATATAGGGAGACTGAGGGAAAATGATAATGGTGTGCCAAGAGATTTGGGTTCTAATTTCTACTCTTTATTTCAAGTAATTTCCATTTCAAGAAATGCTTTATCAATTCAAAAATTGGGTTTACAGAAAAAATTATCTCTAAAAGCGATTGGACCAACATTATGAATTGATAATGGGTAGAAATTAGAGAAAAAATATACTAATTTGTCTTGAAAAAACATAGTCTATATTCCATTTTTCATAGAAATATTTTTTCAATCCTTCCCTATAAATATATCAAACAAGTATTTATTTTGGTATCCATATTCTTTTGTGTCTAGATGGATTATAGATTAAGTATTTAGCTCTAAAAATATACCAATAATGGAAACAAATTTGATTCAAAATATTATATAAATATTTATTAATATAGGATTAATTAACACTATAAAATTTAGGTAATCATAAACTGTATTCATTAGTATAGTTTCCAACCATTTAAAAAATAAAATAAATAACAATAGTTATTCATTGTCTTCTAGAACCTAGAATTAAATAATTTCTATATAATTTTAGACATTGTCCACTCCTTTTATTCCAATTCTTGTCTATAGTATACTTTTTTCAAAGAAGAATTTTATAGAGTTATTCTGCCCATTGAATAAAAATACTATTATCTAACTTTAACATAGTCATATTAGATTAAAAAATTGTTAATTCTATAATCACATTTAACCAAATTAAATTTATCATTATAATATTTATGCTTAGTCCCTAAAATATGGTTAGACAACGTGTTATTTTAAGTAAATATATAATCAAAAGATTTTTATTATTTCTATATTCAATCTAAAGATAATAATACACATACCAAAATGTGGAACAATATTCATTAAGATCATCAAAATAACAATAATCATATTTTTATAATGGTGAAAAAATAATGTGCATCTTGAATATGAGTAATAAAAACATATCTTCTTATTTATTTGGTTCATTAGCATCATATAATAAATGAGATTTATCACTATAATTTTTAGAATCAATCCTAATAAATTTAGTTCCATTATTTTTATAGTATAACCATCTATGAATAATCCCTTTTAAAATTTCATCTTTTTTATTGAAATTTTAACAACCCAATGTTTTATCTTATATTTTTTAAAAAATAAATTTATTTTTTTCAATAGCGTGGGATACACCCAAAAATATTTATAAATGAACCAAAGTAGTATATACCATTATAAAAAACCTATTAAATTGGAGAGTATTAATAGGATTAAATAAACTGTCAAAAAATGGTTTACATATATTCATTGTCTATAAATAAATAATAAATGAGTATAAACATTATTTGAAAGAAAAAGAGATTTTCCTACTTCTAGAAAACATTTATTATGCGCAAGACATGTTTTTTATTTTAATATATTAAATTAATCACTATTTGTGAATTATTTTAATTATATATATATTAATCAATCAAATTTATTACCAATTATTTATTGTTTTTTCTAGGAAGTATATATTAATTAAACCAATATTATGATTAAAAATAAATTTATCTAAAAAGTGGTTAAAATCATGTTTTGTGTACTTATTTGAAAAAACATTTCTTCTATGAATATAAATTCAATAATGAAAACATGATTTTATATTTGGACTTATGGGGTAAATTTTTTTAAATAGTCCTTTTTTAGTTTTGGTCAATATGAATACGGACCATAGTAAATTTTAGTAACCCTGGTAGAGGTAAAATGTGTAAAATATTATTAAAAATTTGGGATAAGGCTTTAAAATATATCTAATACATTTCTTAATCAAAATAGATGAGTTTATATTTCACATTTCCATCCAATTATTTAATATGTGGCCCCTCGATAACATATTTCATTGAATATGTATCTTTATATTAATTTAAAAATAATTAAATACAAAATTTCAGTTTGATAACTTCATTATCTCTCAAATTTTGAGATAAGGATGAAAAGAGGAAAATTTCAATTGTAAATTTTTATAATAAATAAAATGTACTATTTTTTGATATTAATTTTGTAACACCCCAAGATTTCATAGTGTGTTATTTCTTCAAAATAATTCAATAACTTGCACTACACGCAACACCGAGTTCAAGCGCACCATGACTTACCAAACAAGCCGTTCAAAAAAGGTTATGAATAATATTAACTAAATTTTAAACTTTATATAATCCTTATAATTTTAGAATCCATATTATGAGTTTCTTAGACATAATGTAAGAACAAATTCATCTTCACTATTGTAGTTTTACCAACTTTTAATAGTGAACCCTTTTTAAATAAAATATTTTAAACTTTTTGACTAAATGGGGACATCAAAAAAATTTAAAATAAAACATCTCAAGCTTCCACGGTACGCTTTCCTTTGAATAAAACAGTAGCGTGTGTTGTACGCAACTTCGAGTTTTAACACACACCACAACCGATCAAACTAGCCGTTATGAATAGTAATACTTAATTTTTTGAAATTATATATATTTTATATTTCAAAATGGACTTCATTTTTGGATTCGGAATATCAAATTTATCCTAAGGTGAAATTTTGGTACTTTTCGGATAACTTTCATATTTTGATGAAGAGTAAACATTACTAAATTTTAATTAAAAACAACTTTTTTAATCAAAATAATTAATAGTGATAAATTATGCATTTGAGTGGTTTTAAAGTATATTTAAAATATATTTTTACCATTTAATATAATTTTGGTCATTGGACATAATTTTACAATTAAACCAAACATAAACAAATGTCAATCTTTTGACAGTTATTATCTCTTAAAAACACGCTTTTTGTTTTGACAGCGGGAATTAATTTTAAATTAATTTCTGCCACTTCTGTGTTTTGAATTTAGAAAAATGGATTCCATATTTGGAATCAGGATGATCAAATTGTGTAAATAGGTAACTTTTATTTTTAGACATTTTGAATAATTACTGCGGTAAATATTTTATTTACCATGGTTAAGGGTAAATCCGGTAAATAAGGGTTAAAAAATAATATTATAATAATACTAATTTACCCTAAAACGTGTCTTAACCCTATTGGTTGATACAGGGTCGAACATGGGCATCTTGGGGTCAATTTTGGGACCCCATTGATCCACTTGTAAGTGATAATGACACTTTATTTTAATTAAGTTAAAATGAATACAAAAATGGCATAAGCTTACATCTTTTAAAAGAACAATTTTTACATAGGGTTGTACATGTTGGATTTTCGATTATAAATATTCATTAAAAATCTAAAAATATTTCCTACATAATGATATTTTATTTATAATTTTTAGACATCAAATAATTTAAATTATTAATGACACAATAATGATGCAATGTTTACCTCATTAATAAATCATTTAAATAAATAAGATTATAATGATTAAAATATTATCTAAAACCTGTCCAATTCATATTGGTTGATGTTATTTAGAATATGAGTCATCTTATCTTCGACCTCAATGATTTTTGGACCATTATAAACCGAATATAATTATATTATAAAGTAATACTTTCACTCTTTCCTAAAGAGCCCCTCCTCTCCCTTATAAAAGGAGACCACTTCTACTCATTCCTCACACCTCTCAAGCCACTTGTCTCGTCCAAACTCTGCCCAACTAAGCTCCCCACATCCCTCTACTCCTCCTTGAAGCTTCCCCTTAGGTAGAAAACATTTCAAGAAGTCCTTTGGTTCCAACCAAAGTGAGTTACCTAAATTAAAGGTAACATTTTCTCTTAAATTATTTTCAATTATTTTGCTTCTCCAACCCCCAAACTCTTTTTATTTCCTTTCTTTTGTAACAACACCAGTATCCAAAATATACTAGGATGTTGTTATAAGAAGTATTAAAACTACACATTCACACAACTCCATCTAATGGATGATGAACATAATGTTTCTGTGGATGGCAAACTAACGCCTCACGAAACGATGATTGTTCAAATACATCTTACCGCCTCTCATGGTGGCCATTAGGATGGCACTGTAATTAAATATGATATTAATGATATATATATTTTATATATAAGCTTCTGTAATTCCATTTTATTTTATACAATTATTCGTTTCATGTTGTATATACATACGATAATTTCATTTGAGAAAGTGCGGACTACCGCCCCCTTAAAATGATATGACTCGTTCATACCACACATGGAACGTATAAAGGATGGTGTTAATGAACTTAAGTAACATATATAAAATATTATATTTTACTAGAATAGTAATATACCTATGTATCATTTGGATTCGATTCTTTTAAAATAAAAATTAAATGGAAGTAGCATTCGTGCGTACGTACGGACTACCGTCTCCATGAACGCGATGAGATTCATTCTCCATCGTATCCATTCAAGTATAATTATCATTTGATGATTTAAAAATGATGTTTAAGGACTTGATACCATTCTGGATATGAATAATATACATCCCATTAATAACGAATATGGCCCACATAACAAAGAATATAAAGTAAAATGAACCCGTTAACACCTGAAATGACGATAATTCTAAGATATTATTAACAAATCAATGTTAAAAGATCATATATGATATCATATTAAAGTAACTGATTCTTTTATTATTAAATAACAAATATTTCACCATTATACAGGAGGTAAACCTACCATCGACCAAGGAAAAAGTACAAAGTAAGGGATTCTCTTATCTCACTTTCAATTCCGTGAGATTTCCATTGTTCGCTACTAAATTATTGAAAGTTGTGTATTGTGTACTTCCATTTGATATATATTATCATGATTCACTTTATATTCATTTTATTCTGTAAATCATTTGGTGGTTATTAACTTTTTTCCATGCGACTCAGTTGATTAACGTGGTAAGGGGTTTCTTGTCTCACTTTTAATTCCGTGAGAATTCCATTGATCACCACTTAATTATTGCATGTGGTGTATGTGTACTACCAATGATTGTATTCATTGTGTAATATACTTTATTTTATGGGTATTTACATCATCATGGTATGATCTTTCTTTCATGGGTGTTTGTTTCTTAAGTTACCTAATCAATAAGGGAATTTGAGATTTCAATTTCCACTCATTTGGCTTTACGCATATTTCATTGATTATATTACCCCAAGATTATGTGTGGAATCACTATTCATTTAATTATGTCATAATTTCCACTCCCCTTCCTGTGGATATACTTTTGATACACATAATAACTCCATTGAAAATTCTCAAGTCATTGATATGAATTTGATAAGAGTAATTTTAACTCTTTCACCATTTGTTGAGTTAAACATCCAATTCGTTGGTGTTGTTTTTACAGGAATATGTGTGAATATACTTTGATTGTATTACACTGAATATCCAATCATATTTAGTGTATTTATATTTTTCACACATAATTATGTTGTTGATTTATCCTTAACCTAAGGATATGGCCTTTATGAGAGATTTCATCTCAACTTACATTCCATTGAGACTTCTTTGTTGATATACACCAAATCACTTTTATGTGGTGTATATAATGTACTTTGACATAGTATATCATGAATATCCTTTATTCTCATGATATTACAAAGTTTTGATTACCTCAATTATTTTCATTCAAGTGTCTCTCTTTTGGTTAGAATCTCTAACTAAAATACCATTTTTAAATGTTTTAAAGACTTATTCATCTAAATCTTTCTCATTAATGTCCATGTTTTAAAAATGGTTTTAAGGATTTATTTATATGGACATTAAAGTTTAGAAATTAAAAATCCTTTTAAAAGGTTTCAAAGTGGTATGGGACACTTTGATTCAAAAATCTATTTTTAAATGGCTTCTTGACAAATAGTGTGACTTTTAAATGTTTTCAAGAAAAGGGGGATATTTCTCTCAAATAGTTTTGATGATTATTTTCATCTATGTCAACATCCTTCATTATTCATGATTGTGGTTAATGTGATACAATACAATCTTCCATATTGTATCAAATGAGTTATATTTGACTGTGGATGTTCTATTTTTATACCATTCATGGTTTGTGGTTAAAGTATTGACATTTCATATGCTAGTTTTAATACGAATGTTTATTTTATGCTTAAACCTATTCATATGAGGAATGCATTGGACTTAATAAGTGACGGGTGGAGCCCGCTATAGCTCCTCGATGCATCGGTAGGTCTCATGAGACAAACTAGTGTCTTGGCACAAGGCCTTGGAAAAATCTTATTTGTAGTCTTGGCACGAGGCCTTGGCTATGTGGTTATGATAGTCTGGCATTATGCATTCCATCATTATGAAAGTGGTTATTGATATTGCATGTGATCATTCGACTAGTAGAATATCCATGTGAGTAAGTAAATGGCATTATTTCATTTTACCTTTTCCATTTTATGCTGATGTTCAAGTTTCAAAGGCTTTTGTTTTAGTTATTAATTGCCTTAAGTGTTTATGCTTATTTATGAAAGATTCTGCTATAATGTTATCCTTACTGAGCATCCGAGCTCACCCCTTTCAATGTTTTATTTTTTTTCCAGGATTATGAAGAAGTAATTTATGAATGACCTGTAGGGATAGTATGAGGGGATATGAAGACAAGATGTTTTTTTTATGATGTAATGTAAAACTTATGAATATATCTAGTGTTTCCAAGGCTACTAAACCAATCGGTCTTTCGAGATTTGATATTTCTTGTGATCATGCCAATGTTATGTAATAATGCACCGACTCTAGGCAACTAGGGTCGGGGCGTTACAGTTGGTATCAGAGGAAGTTTAGTACAAACCTTGGAAGCTAGATTTAGATAAACTCTGATTAGAGCACGTAGACCTAAGATGAACTTTGAGGATTAGTATAGAAGAACTTCCTAGAATTTTGGTATTGTAGAGATTTTGTGAGTTTTCCGAGCAATACATCCCTGTCTGGATACGAGCAGGTAGAGGCGGCTCTGGCATAGATGTACCTAGGGGTAAAACCCGAAAACACCGCTTTGAGCTAGACTCGAACGGGAACTGGTGCACGACAACGGGCCTTGCTGCACTCTTGGTTACGACACTCCCGGGGGATATGCTTAGGATAATTTACATTTTCTTTACAAACCGATTTAAGTAATATATACATAAGATGAGAGTAAATGACCTTGGTTAATCCTAATATGTTTCAAATTGAGAATATGGTGACATTTTAATCTCTAAATGATTTTACGACTACTATTACTCACACAATGCTTTCTGGTTTTAGTCAATGGCTGGATTCCAAGGAAGTCATAGTGACTTTGAGAATGATGTACAAGGTGGGAACGGTGGTGGAAATGAGCAACAAAATGGAATGTTGATAGGCGTAAAAGATATCGTCTTTATGCCAAATCAGTTTTCCAAAAATATGATCAACAACATATATATTAACCAACTCCCAGACTCAACAAGGAAGAGAAAGGTGATAAATGATAAGATCTCCAGTAATGGAGACCATGGAGAAAAGAAACCTCAATTTTCATCATGCAGGAATTGTGGAAAGAGACACCCAGGAAAGTGTCTCAATGGGACAACGAAATGTTTTACGTGCGGGAAGGAAGGACATAAAGTGAAGAATTGCCGAAGAAAAATGAAGAGTACTATGGAAGAAGATAAAAATGGTCCCAAGAGTCCATTTACAGTCATTTGCCGTAAATGTAGGGGACCTGGCCATTACCCGAGTGAATGTCCTATTTTATAGGATATTTTCTTGCTCAAAGAAGAAGCTATGTGGAAATAAATGGTTGGAGAAAAATTTAAAAAGTATTAGCACTCCTTGTTGATGGGTTTACTTTGGAATAATTTTCTCTTGTATTTGTAACCCCTCAGTTTGCCATGTGAGAATGATATTTGAGGAATAATTGTCTCTTCTCTTGTGGATATAGGTATAAATAACCATTTGGTTTTATATGATCATTGGGTTTTGAGAAAATGATAAGTTATTATAATTTGGGATGAAAATGCAAAGTATGATATAACATTTGTGGTTAAATTATGTTATTTTGAAAAATTTATCTCATTTTGGTAATATTATAGAATATAGTTTTTGAAAAAGGACAACACGTAGACCGTGTGACAACCCGTCGCGTCGGACAAAGCTGTGGGAATCGAACCCACAACCAAAGTGCGATTGGGATTTATCGCCTACCACTGGACTACGTGAAGTCCCTGGTTAATATGACTATTTTTTTTAAATGATTTTATTGATCAATAATAAGATGATTTTGGTTCTTATGTATTATCAAATGAATACCCTTGGTATAGGAAAATGATTTGGTGATTAAGTGATAAATGTTATTTTGGAAGATGTTCGTTTTGTTAGGAACACTATATGCCCAAGGAAAATAGAATACAATGAGGTTTAATTTGTAGAGTAATGGTGGATTTTTATCTACATTTTTATTGTTGATTTATAGTGATTTGGGTTATTTATGGAAATGATTAACCTATAACAGAGAATATGTGATGATGTTAATTACTTTTAAGTATGTGACTTTAAGAGTATTTGATGTCATTTGGAGATACAATGTAACATGGGAGACTACATAATCAAATTCTTCTATGTTTTGGGTTTCAATATTAGTTTGGATTATATTAAAGGATTTTAAGGACAATTGGTTATTGAATGGTATCTATTTAACTTTGGGGTATTGTTGGTTTAATTTTAGAAAATTAAGATTAGTGCATATTTATCTCAATGAATATCCTTTTGGGGGATCATTAGATCATTCACTAACCATTTTGGTTTTGATTAATCTTCAAAGACAATGTAAATATATGGTTTATCCTGCATGGATCATGTGATTCTATAGAAGTTTATTCTAGCTCTTCCAGTGTGACCAAGTCTTCTTGAATACTCATCGTTTAAAAAAAATTGATTTAGTGGTGGAAATTTATTAAAGAATGAAAATCTACTTAAAATTTAAGTATATCTCATAATGTTCTTAGTCAATATCATAAATGAATTCATCTTCCTTATGTAATGTAACTTTAAAAAAAATATATGTTGTCCTAGATGGTACCTTAAATCATCACTAATTTATGGCTTTGGGATTGTTGGCCTTTTCATAGCCATGTTCTCTACCACTCTCCATCAGATAATTGATGGTTAGATTTCTCCTCCATATCCATATTTTCCTACATGGAACCCTAGTATGTGTTATTTTCGGTAATCTTCATACTTTCCACTCTTTATTTTGAATAGAGGCCTCATTAATTCATTTTTCGATGTGGGATTTCAACTAAGATATTTTAAAATGTCAAAAATGTGTGATCCCAATACCCTATATTTTGTTGAACCGATGGTACTTCAAATCATCATAGATTGATGAGTTTAAGGACCTCAATTTTATACTTGTTTGTGATTGATGACTTCAACCACTACCTATAAATATTTACGTTTTTCCTCCAATTATATGTCTCTAATTTCCACCAATTTTCTCCTAATCGAGATCATAATTTGGTGGTGACCCTTTCATTTCTCTTTTCCTTATATTAAGACTAAATTTTAGTAAACCAATTTCCGATGTGGGTTTTCCCACAAATATATTTTCTATTTTCAACCTTTTATTTTCGAAGAACAATTTCAAATTGCGAGGACACAATTTATTGAAGGAGGGGAGAATGTAACACCCCATGATTTCATAGTGTGTTATTTCTTCAAAATAATTCAATAACTTGCACTACACGCAACACCGAGTTCAAGCGCACCATGACTTACCAAACAAGCCGTTCAAAAAAGGTTATGAATAGTATTAACTAAATTTTAAACTTTATATAATCCTTATAATTTTAGAATCCATATTATGAGTTTCTTAGACATAATGTAAGAACAAATTCATCTTCAGTATTGTAGTTTTACCAACTTTTAATAGTGAACCCTTTTTAAATAAAATATTTTAAACTTTTTGACTAAATGGGGACATCAAAAAAATTTAAAATAAAACATCTCAAGCTTCCACGGTACGCTTTCCTTTGAATAAAACAGTAGCGTGTGTTGTACGCAACTTCGAGTTTTAACACACACCACAACCGATCAAACTAGCCATTATGAATAGTAATACATAATTTTTTGAAATTATATATATTTTATATTTCAAAATGGACTTCATTTTTGGATTCGTAATATCAAATTTAGCCTAAGGTGAAATTTTGGTACTTTTCGGATAACTTTCATATTTTGATGAATAGTAAAAATTACTAAATTTTAATTAAAAATAACTTTTTTAATCAAAATAATTAATAGTGATAAATTATGCATTTGAGTGGTTTTAAAGTATATTTAGAATATATTTTTACCATTTAATATAATTTTGGTCATTGGACATAATTTTACAATTAAACCGAACATAAACAAATGTCAATCTTTTGATAGTTATTATCTCTTAAAAACACGCTTTTTGTTTTGACAGCGGGAATTAATTTTAAATTAATTTCTGCCACTTATGTGTTTTGAATTTAGAAAAATGGATTCCATATTTGTAATCAGGATGTTCAAATTGTGTAAATAGGTAACTTTTATTTTTAGACATTTTGAATAATTACTGCGGTAAATATTTTATTTACCATGGTTAAGGGTAAATCCGGTAAATAAGGGTTAACAAATAATATTATAATAATACTAAATTACCCTAAAACGTGTCTTAACCCTATTGGTTGATACATGGTCGACCATGGGCATCTTTGGGTCAATTTTGGGACCCCATTGATCCACTTGTAAGTGATAATGACACTTTATTTTAATTAAGTTAAAATGAATACAAAAATGGCATAAGCTTACATCTTTTAAAAGAACAATTTTTACATAGGGTTATACATGTTGGATATTCGATTATAAATATTCATTAGAAAGCTAAAGGGATTTCCTACATAATGATATTTTATTTATAATTTTTAGACATCAAATAATTTAAATTATTAATGACACAATAATGATGCAATGTTTACCTCATTAATAAATCATTTAAATAAATAAGATTATAATGATTAAAATATTATCTAAAACCTGTCCAATTCTTATTGGTTGATGTTATTTAGAATATGAGTCATCTTATCTTCGACCTCAATGATTTTTGGACCATTATAAACCGAATATAATTATATTATAAAGTAATACTTTCACTCTTTCCTAAAGAGCCCCTCCTCTCCCTTATAAAAGGAGACCACTTCTACTCATTCCTCACACCTCTTAAGCCACTTGGCTCGTCCAAACTCTGCCCAACTAATCTCCCCACATCCCTCTCCTCCTCCTTGAAGCTTCCCCTTAGGCAGAAAACATTTCAAGAAGTCCTTTGGTTCCAACCAAAGTGAGTTACCTAAATTAAAGGTAACATTTTCTCTTAAATTATTTTCAATTATTTTGCTTCTCCAACCCCAAACTCTTTTTATTTCCTTTCTTTTGTAACAAAACCAGTATCCACAATATACTAGGATGTTGTTATAAGAAGGATTCAAACTACACATTCACACAACTCCATCTAATGGATGATGAACATAATGTTTCTGTGGATGGCAAACTAACGCCTCACGAAACGATGATTGTTCAAATACATCTTACCGCCTCTCATGGTGGCCATTATGATGGAACTGTAATTAAATATGATATTAATGATATATATTTTATATATAAGCTTCTGTAATTCCATTTTATTTCATACAATTATTCGTTTCATGTTGTATATACATACGATAATTTCATTTGAGGAAGTGCGAACTACCGCCCCCTTAAAATGATATGACTCGTTCATACCACACGTGGAACGTATAAAGGATGGTGTTAATGAACTTAAGTAACATATAAAAAATATTATATTTTACTGGAATAGTAATATACCTATGTATCATTTGGATTCAATTCTTTTAAAATAAAAATTAAATGGAAGTAGCATTCGTGCGTACGTACGGACTACCGTCTCCACGAACGCGATGAGATTCATTCTCCATCGTATCCATTCAAGTATAATTATCATTTGATGATTTAAAAATTATGTTTAAGGACTTGATACCATTATGGATATGAATAATATACATCCCATTAATAACGAATATGGCTCACATAACAAAGAATATAAAGTAAAATGAACCCGTTAACACCTGAAATGACGATAATTCTAAGATATTATTAACAAATCAATGTTAAAAGATCATATATGATATCATATTAAAGTAACTGATTCTTGTATTATTCAATAACAATTATTTCACCATTATACAGGAGGTAAACCTACCATCAACCAAGGAAAAAGTACAAAGTAAGGGATTCTCTTATCTCACTTTCAATTCCGTGAGATTTCCATTGTTCGCTACTAAATTATTGAAAGTGGTGTATTGTGTACTTCCATTTGATATATATTATCATGATTCACTTTATATTCATGTTATTCTGTAAATCATTTGGTGGTTATTAACTTTTGGCCATGCGACTCAGTTGATTAACGTGGTAAGGGGTTTCTTGTCTCACTTTTAATTCCGTGAGAATTCCATTGATCACCACTTAATTATTGCATGTGGTGTATGTGTACTACCCATGATTGTATTCATTGTGTAATATACTTTATTTTATGGGTATTTACATCATCATGGTATGATCTTTCTTTCATGGGTGTTTGTTTCTTAAGTTACCTAATCAATAAGGGAATTTGAGATTTCAATTTCCACTCATTTGGCTTTACGCATATTTCATTGATTATATTACCCCAAGATTATGTGTGGAATCACTATTCATTTGATTATGTCATAATTTCCACTCCCCTTCCGGTGGATATACTTTTGATACACATAATCACTCCATTGAAAATTCTCAATTCATTGATATGAATTTGATAAGAGTAATTTTAACTCTTTCACCATTTTTTGAGTTAAACATCCAATTCGTTGGTGTTGTTTTTACAGGAATATGTGTGAATATAATTTGATTGTTTTACACTGAATATCCAATCATATTTAGTGTATTTATATTTTTCACACATAATTATGTTGTTGATTTATCCTTAACCTAAGGATATGGCCTTTATGAGAGATTTCATCTCAACTTACATTCCATTGAGACTTCTTTGTTGATATACACCAAATCACTTTTATGTGGTGTATATAATGTACTTTGACATAGTATATCATGAATTCCCTTTATTCTCATGATATTAAAAAGTTTTGATTACCTCAATTATTTTCATTCAAGTGTCTCTCTTTTGGTTAGAATCTCTAACTAAAATACCATTTTTAAATGTTTTAAAGACTTATTCATCTAAATCTTTCTCATTAATGTCCATGTTTTAAAAATGGTTTTAAGGATTTATTTATATGGACATTAATGTTTAGAAATTAAAATCCTTTTAAAAGGTTTCAAAGTGGTATGGGACACTTTGATTCAAATATCTATTTTTAAATGGCTTCTTGACAAATAGTGTGACTTTTAAATGTTTTCAAGAAAAGGGGGATATTTCTCTCAAATAGTTTTGATGATTATTTTCATCTATGTCAACATCCTTCATTATTCATGATTGAGGTTAATGTGATACAATACAATCTTCCATATTGTATCAAATGAGTTATATTTGACTGTGGATGTTCTATTTTTATACCATTCATGGTTTGTGGTTAAAGTATTGACATTTCGTATGCTAGTTTTAATACGAATGTTTATTTTATGCTTAAACCTATTCATATGAGGAATGAATTGGACTTAATAAGTGACGGGTGGAGCCCGCTATAGCTCCTCGATGCATCGGTAGGTCTCATGAGACAAACTAGTGTCTTGGCACAAGGCCTTGGCAAAATCTTATTTGTAGTCTTGGCACGAGGCCTTGGCTATGTGGTTATGATAGTCTGGCATTATGCATTCCATCATTATAAAAGTGGTTATTGATATTGCATGTGATCATTTGACTAGTAGAATATCCATGTGAGTAAGTAAATGGCATTATTTCATTCTACCTTTGCCATTTTATGCTGAAGTTCAAGTTTCAAAGGATTTTGTTTTAGTTATAAATTGCCTTAAGTGTTTATGCTTATTTATGAAAGCTTCTGCTATAATGTTATACTTACTGAGCATCCGAGCTCACCCCTTTCAATGTTTTATTTTTTTTCCAGGATTATGAAGAAGTAATTTATGAATGACCTGCAGGGATAGTATGAGGGGATATGAAGACAAGATGTTTTTTTTATGATGTAATGTAAAACTTATGAATATATCTAGTGTTTCCAAGGCTACTAAACCAATCGGTCTTTCGAGATTTGATCTTTCTTGTGATCATGCCAATGTTATGTAATAATGCACCGACTCTAGGCAACTAGGGTCGGGGCGTTACAAATGTTTTTCATTTTTAGGTGATTGAATAATTACATTAACCACTATTAAATCACTGACATAATATTTATTGAATTAATGGAATAACCTATAAATTATTTTCAAAATATTAAAATTAATAAATTTTATGTGAATTATTATATTAAAAAACATTTTATGATATTTATAACATATTATGGTTGTGTGAAATTATTATTTTCAATTTCTATATTTGCTTGGGGTTTCTAAATTCAATTTATATAAATAGTTTAAAAAACATATTAATGATTCTTACAATAAATAATATTTTATTAAATGTTTTAAAATTATAAAATATAATATTTGTAAAATTGAATTTAATATGTTTTAAAATATCATCCATGGTCTATTTATGCGTCATTTTACCACTTATGGTAACATTCTTTTCCATTTATCGTTGAAATAGTTCATATTGTGGTCAAGGTCAAAATTGATTAATAAATGGGTCAATCAAAATGATAAAAATTAAAATGTCACCCAATCATAGATAAATTTTATTGCATAATTTTATTTCTGAACTAGACACTTTTTCTGATCATAAATATTTATTAGAAATTATTTGGATTGATAATGACATTGTTAAAATTTAATCATTTAAGAAATTCTAAGTGTGTCCTCTCCCTCCATTATAAAAGGAAAAACCTTCTCTATCCCTTTTACACCAAATTGATTATTATATCTTAGAAAATAACTGTAAAATTATATTTTCAACATCATAAGAAAATTTATACTGGTGTTGGAATCCCCAAAATTCTAACCCTATTACAGAAAATATGATATCTAAGGAAGTTTATTCTAAGAATATGTAATCTACTAAGTTGATCAATTTCATTTCACATCATATTTTTCTCTTCTAAATATGTGTTATTTATCATAAAATTATGACATTATTATCATAAATATATGTAAATTTTATTATTATTATGAAACAACCATTATCCTCCTTCTTTCCCATCAAATTTGATAAGAAAGTATTGTTCTTGTGTTTGTATGAATTACTATATCCTAATAGTGATAGAATTAATTTATCATCGCCATATTTTATGGATGGGTGTAATTTATATAGAACATATTTTTTAAATGATAAATCTTTTTTAATTATTATATCATGTATACCTTCATACCTTCTAATTCATTTGAAATGATGACATTTCTTGTATGTACGTGTAGACTTCCAACTCAATGAAGCGATGCGATAGATTGTTTATTTCATTTTTACATTGAATGAAAAAATGATATATTTAATGAATTTATAATGTACATATTTGATATAATAATTATTTTGGGATGGTGATTTATCATTTAACATTATTTCATTCCATCAAACAAATAAATTAAAATAGCTTTCTTGTGTATGTGATACCAACCATTTCCATGATCAGTGTCTTATTTTTTATTTCTGTTTTTTTTGGATGAATCAATATATATATATATAAAGATTATATTTTATATTTTTATAACTAATAAAATTATTCATATTTTGGAACAATGATTGATTTACAATGGATCAAACTACTGAACATTAACATATATGAAAAATAAAGTAGTTGTCACCTATTTAAGTAATGTTAATAAATATTTTTTAACAAATGGATGATATGTGATTTTAAATAAATAATTTAAGGTATAATACATATGATTATGATTCTATAATATTTTTCTGATAAATCTATATTTATTATATGGTAGTTTATAACATGTACTACAGAAGTCATACTTGAGGTAATGTTTTATGTTGAAATTTCATTGGTTATCTAGATTGTTTATGATTATATTTTGGATGATAAAATTTTGCATTCTACCAATCAATAATATGATGAAATTTATTATGAAATTTTTATTTCTTGAAAATATAGTTTTAACATTCATATTAATATATTTAAGTACCCTATAGTCCAAAAAAATATTTTTAAGGAGAATTGACTTCATTTTTCACATCACCAAATATTATCTCTCTTCCCTGTCAATATATTCTAAAAAAGTTTCTATAAATGTATTTAATATTATCATAGGATTTTCTAATTTAATTTTTACCCTTTTTTGGATTTTTAAAAAATGGTTTATAATAAATGATAATCTATTTTTCCAAATGAGGATCTTTTTGACCATTTTATAAAATCATAAAAGGAATATTTTCTTTTAACTTATATGACATGAATATAATTTTCAGCCTTCATGAAGGCTCATGTATTGGAAGATTAATTTAAAAAATTTCATGTTAATTTTCAATACAAAATTCCTATAATATTTTTGAAAATTTAAAATTTTTTAAATATTGAGTTCAAAAGGAAAATTTTTTTTCTTTTGAAATGTCCCAATTGATCTTTTAAAGACATTTTTAATCTATGTTGACATTATTTTATGTAACATAAATTTTAATGCATATATTATTGAATTTTACCATCCATATTCTTTATATGGAAATTTTATTATTATGATGACAATATTATTATGAACCTTGTTTTTTTTGGTTTATTCAATGAAAAATAATGAAATGTTTATGAAAACAATTTAATTTACATGGGTTGTGCTATGATGAAATGTTCATAAAACTCATTTATTTCTCAAGGGTTATAATATGATTAATTTTTTTTAATCTTTTCTGACACACATATGTATGTTTTTTATTACGTGATAGGTGGTCCTAAAATTATATATCCCTCCAATGAATTAGGTAAAGATAAATATCTCATGAGACAAGAAGTACAATAAATCAGAGTCAACCTAGTTAAATAGGGGACACTGTCCACTATGATAGTCTTCAGATTAAACATTAACAACTATAATGGTTTGGGGATTAAGATAAATCCTCTATTATATCCCCAGAAATGAGCCTTTACTACTAAGGAAATGATTTATATGTTTATATGATTGCTACAATCTCATGTTTTATGCCAATGTTATACTCTCAGGGCTTAACATCATTAATTCCATTATGATTAATGTATTGTGAACATTAAATATTAATGAAATCACCCAAAATATGATCTATGATATTAGTGTTATGGTTTTCAAATGTTATGCTCATGTTCCAATATGCATTCTTCTTATGTTAAAATTAATTGATCATTGATATCTCCCTTTCTTAACCTTAGTAATAATTTTTGCTCACCCATATTTATGATTCATTTACCTAGGTTAAATTAAAGGGTTTATGTATTATATTTATATGAAGGGTTTTAGTTCTGAATATCTAAGTAGGATATGATATCAATATCTTATGAAAAAGATAGTTATGTATCCATGTTTCTAGAGATGCTAAACATCTATGATTCTGATGATAATATTATGTAATAAATATTTATCTAAAAATATGTAATATCTATGTATGATAATTTCATGTTTCCATAGTAGGTATTATAGGAAGGATTAGTTACTTAAAGAAACTAGGTTGATAAAATATTATTTAGAACACATAGTATAATACTACATAATGGATAATGTTCAAAGTCACAGTAAAGGAAAAAAGATGGATTTCAAAGAAGAGAATCATTTTTTGGATAATTTAAGTGGAAGTTGTTTTGTAAAAGATGTATTTAGGAGAAATAACCTTTAAAATGGTAGTTTGAGTATATTTTGAAATCATATCTTCCCTTGGTGAGTATTCCCTTACTAGATACCTAATTTGACACTCCCAAGTGAAATGATTAGATTAACTCACATTTTATTTATAAAATGTAATAACGTTTTTGAATAGATGAGGATGATTAATAACTATGGTTATCCCTATTGTGTTTTAGATTAGACTAATTAAAATACCTCTTATCCATGTGGTTTGAAACCATTGGGATATCCCTTGAAACCATGGGCTTGTTGGCCATCATAAGAGACATATACCAATGGTTTATATTAAACTGTTGGTTTAGGATATCTCAAGTTACTATATTCCAATGGTTTCAAAGATAACATTAGGTAATTTGTATACCAAGGATTCTATAGCTATGGTATACATACTTTCCAACGCACCTGTATTTCAAAAATATATTGAACTACTATTATACACTCTTATCCCTAGAAAATACTTTCTAACTGTATACTGATAGTTCTTTAAACTCTGGATATATCCTCTTCTCCATAGAAAAGAAAACACTGTTCCATCATGGACCTCTTCCAGTCATCCAAAACCATTAAACATGAAATAACCTTTAAACATGAAAGTGTTGAATCTGATTGCTTATTGTAATTGGATGTAGTTAGTTTCAAACTACAACTGGAATGAAATATAAGGGATAAAATATGTGTTTTATGAATAAAACAAACCATTTAAAGGAAAAGCCTATACATTATTAGGATTTTCATGAATGATGGTTATTTTTACATCCCTATATAGAATTAAAAAATGAGGATTTTTTCATGCATTTAACCAGTGTTCTACAATATGTTTAGGTGAGAAGAGTCTTAAACATGTTAGTAATAGAATTAGAACAAGGTAAAAATGTTTCAATATTAATATTTAAAATATAAGGCACTAAACAATATGAATTAGTGGTGGTAATATTAAACATATGGTAGGGAAAACCATAAGACTGAATAGTGATGAAAAATGAAACCATCAGTATTTTTAGATATATGGGCTTAGTTGAGAAACATCTTGGTGTTTTAGTTATGAAAATTGGCATTGGATATGATTTTTCAGCTAGAGAAACATAAATTAATGGTTATTCTTGGATATTTTTTGAGCATTTAAGAGTGGAATGAGGTTGTTTGACATTAAATTATTGACTAATATAGGTCAAGATATGTGGATAGATTGTCCATTGAGACATTTTATTGATGAGAAGAATTATAGGGGGGTTATTTTAAAACCATGTGTTCATATGAGTGTTCAGAATTTAAGGAAATGTTTTATTTTTCAGTTACTAGAGGGGATGGTTTTTCAATAGTAGATTGAGTTCTATTTATAAGGGTAGGAACCAGTCAAAAATTAATTTTGGACATTCGAATGGGATCCAGATCTAGCTGAAGAGCTTATAGGAGCATCTAGGAGGGGTAGAGGTGGCTGCTGAAAAATAGTAATAGACCAGTGGATGTCTGGTGGTCTTTTTGAGAAGAAAAGTTACAAAATTTTCCCCTTGGGTTTTTTATGTGGGGGGCAGGGTTAAAGTTTCCTCATCCATTTTTGTAAAACTGGGGAATCCATCACTTCCTCCTCTCCCTTCAGGACCCTTGGATGTAGGGGTGGTTTTATAACTTCACATACGAAATTAGAGGTGAGTTCATCCATATGATATCCTTTTTTAATATAATGACCACACATTTTTCATTAGTATTCTAACTTATATGTATTCTGGATGTTCTACTTATATCTGGTAGTTGAGTTTGAATTATATTATTTTATGGATCTATTGTAATAACCATACCCAATATAATATAGTAATAAGACCTCCCACTCACTAAGGATCTTATTTGAACACTGGTTCTGACCCCCACATAGTTTTATTACTATCCAAAATCAGCCTTATTTACAAATTTCCCCCCTTTCATCAGTGTACTGTATGGTATTTATCCTTTTAAAGGGTTCTCCCAATATTTTTCATACTAATTCTAAGATATTTGATGAATCATCCATCCATATATTCTCTCTATTATATTGTTTTTCCCACTTCCACCCCTCAATCTAGACTTCTAAAAATAAAATAAATGGATTTAGGGGGATTCAGATTCCACACTATGGTGGAAATAATGGACTCTCGGACAATTCTAATCAATTTTGTCAAAGATTAAAACATGATTACTTATAAGTATTCCAACAATAATTTTTTCAATTCTATGCATTTATACTATAAAAGATGGTATTTCAAGTATCCTTTGATTCCTGATTATCCCTCTCAAGGGTTTTTGTAATTATTTCAATCCCAACACTCCATTTAAAAAATGTTTCAATCCATAGGGTCATTGGAGACATGATTGGTCATTATCTGGACATAGAATGTAGAACAAATTTTTTTGTCATCATATCACCATGTGTATTTTCTTGGAGGTTGAAATATTGAAATCATTATTGAATTTTAACATATATGAAATTGACGGCTAGTAAAAGTATAAAAAAGTGGTTAAATTCTAGTTTTAATCAAACCATTTCCAACATTGTAACTGAGAAGTGAATTTGGCTAAAATGTTTGACTGAACATGAATGTTTTTTCAGCTATAATCAGCGAGGAGAAATGAAATGGTCATATGGTATACTAGATTTAGGTCTCTAACTAGAATGTGACATAATCTAGGTTATCTTAATATAGTATTTATTAAATAACATAGATGATTTCCATTTTTTAAATTCACTCTCGTTCCACAAAAAAAAATTTATATTTTTTATTATAATGGAATTAATATTTTTCCCCTTTTACTATTTATTATTAAAATTAGCTCCATTTGATCTTTGAAACTGTTTAAACAAGTTGGGTTGTTTTGGGAGAGTTGGCCAGTAATGGCCCGGACCAACCTGGTCCATTACTTTTCCAAAACATGGCACTACGGTGAGGGTGGAACCGTGATGGTGGCCCCGTGTCCTCAACGAGTGGTCTTAGTTCTTTCCCAGTTCCTCACTTTTCCGCTCCTGTAACATATCTTTTGACGTAAAGATGATTTAATTCCCCCTTTAAAATCCATTTAAAGGCCATAAATAATATCTAAAATCCCCCAAGATTTGGGTATCCCTTAACTTTCCAAAATGTAAGGTTTTTCCTTAGTGTCACGCCCATCCCCATACCTTCCAAATCCTCCATTTTTATGCATTTCTTTATGGTTAATGAAAAATGTTTAACACACAACCATTATGAAAACCTCTTCGAGGACAATTGTTAAATGACAATTAATTCCATCATGCGTAACCACCCAACTACGTGGTGAAACCATGACTCGACTTTATAGCCATTCAAAATTCTGTATCTCATAACAATGAGATGTCATCTTTATATCACGCTAGAAATTCTTTCTTCTTCCTCTTGGCTGGTCTCCTTTTATTCATTGTGAGTTTGGAGTTCCCCTTCCCGGGGTAAGTGGTGCACCTGTGCTGGATCCTTTCTACTCACCCTTAGAGTCCCCGACATTCCTATCATGCAAGTCACGCATCCCCAGTTCCTGGTGCATGGAGAAGAACTTCAATCCTTGATCAACCAAGTAGGGATTTTCCTTCGTATTTCCTTACTATGTATCATGTGGGGTGGGTACGCTACTGTTTCTGTGGGAATGGATGAAACCAAACCATAACAAAGATAATAAATATACTGTTAAAGAATGATGGGGTGTGTTTGAAAATTTTGGTGTACTCTTTTATAATTTCTTTATGTTGTGAACTGTATGGCCATATGCTCACTGAAAATCATGGTCGTTGGTGGTATTTCCTTTTGCACTAATGAACCCTTGTCTTTTGCGATGAATAAATGACTATAACATGGAAATTGGTTAATCACCCATACTCGATTGGGTAAATGGATCCCCAGTAACCATGAATCCTTGTGTGGTCAACCCGATTAACCAATAGAAATAAGAACCTAAGGAATGATGTTCTTGAACCTGGATGTTTCCCTACTCTGTTTTGGTAGTAGGTGTGTTGTTCTACTTGATGCTGATGGGGTGATGTGGATGAGGATGAGATACTCTATTGTGGAACAATTGTTGGTTGTGAATCTGAAGATGTGTGGGGATGTATCTCAAGTCTTGGTTTGGTTCCAGTACTTTGAGGGATCTCATGAATCCCTTTTTTGAAGTGACTTTACAAGAGAACCAGGTGTAAATGGTTAAATTTTTGTTTGGGTGTTTCACTTTATTTGGCTTGTGGTTATTCCTGTTAGTTTCCCAATAGTGCATAATTTACATAAATGGGATCACATGAAAATGAAAACAAGAATGGGCTCAATGAGGAATTGTTTTCTAGGATGAGTGGTGACATGGTCGTGGGTTTGGTGTTTCTTGTGAATGAATACTAATGAGGGTGTTTGTGCATAAGATGGTTTTGTAACTCCTAGGTTGGGATGAGTGCTTGTTATATATTTTATATAATTGTAGTTCTTATGTTTCTTATTCGTGCCACACCCAAGTTGAGCACCTAGTGTTGAACACCCCCATTTCTTGGGGGAGTGTGTTTTCCCAAACACTCCTATGAGTGGATGGTTATTAGCTCATTTTCTTCTCTCTTTCCTGAATAGCCCCAGACTCATTGGGCAGACTGTGATGGCATGAGGTCCATTATAGCCCAAGATTCTTTGGGCAGGGTAGTTGTGGTGGTTTCCCAGGTGTGTTCGGGCAGGTTGTTTCCCCAGTTTCTTCTATATGAGGCCCAGGTGTCTTCGGTGTGGTAGTAGTTGTTCTGGGCTAGGTGTTTGTGGGTGTGGTTACGCGTGGTTGTTTTGGAAAAGGTGTTTTCGGGCAGGATGTGTGGTTGAGGCCCAGGTGTGTGCATGAGGGGTGTGGCTATGGTACTGCGGTGAGAATGGAAGGAGAGGTTCGATCATTAGGATGTCTTCAATAACTAGTGGGGAAGTGGCACGTGGTACCCAAACATTGATGTGTCATTATTTTTATAATTCTTGACATGCGTTATTTGGGGAGTGTCCCTTGGTGAGTCTTATGTGGGTAGTTTTCCTTGCTAGGTGTTTTAGTTATCTATTTTCTCACAGGTAATTAGAATTTTTTCCCACTTGTGCACGAGGGGTTTTGGTTTTCCGTAATGAGTTTACTTGTATGCTCAAACTACTTATATAAAACTGTTTTCAGGTTTCCCAGAGGACTTCATGGATCGTGCAGGTTCGTACTAGTTCAGACATTGGGACAATTGGTGTTGTTGTTTTTCTTTCATTTGGTACTTCTTTTAGGGGTTTTCTTTTACTTTATATCATTTACTTTTGGAACATGCATATGAGAATGGTTTGTTTTGGCTTTACCTGTACTTCCACTTTTGGTGTTGTTTGGATTGATAATCTTATCTCCTGATCCTATTAAATACAAAGGGTAATGCCTTCCTTCTTGTGTGTGATTATATACCCTTGGTGCTAGTCACCACTCTAAGACCTATTGAAGGAGGGCCTCAGGGGTCATTTTGTCTCCTTCAACATGATGAAGGAAGGGACTGAAAACCTATTGTCCATTCCTTCATCTTGGTGAAGGCTGGTCATGACAGAATGGTATCAGAGTAGAAGGTTGAAAGATAAGATGGAGTTCGGAGTTAGGCACAGAGAGGATTGCATGGGATGGTAGGGAAACAGTGTTGGACAATCATGGTGCATGAAATAGGTCAGGGAAGACCGGCGAGGACATGGTATTTTAGGGCCCCCCGTGATCTGATGCATGGACTCTAGGCATACCGAACATCCAAGTGAGGCTACACTGATTGAATGTTAAAGACCCTAGGAAAGGTACATGTGTCAAAATGACTTGTGTTCATGTGTTTCATGGGTATTTTCGTGATTTAAAATGAATAATATGTCTAAGAAAATTTAAGAACAATATTCTATACTACTTCGGCTTACACATTCATTGTTTACCTTGCAGCTATGGCACCTGGGAGATGACCACAAGTAGTGCGGGAAATTAATTCCGATGTGGTTAACTTTCCCGATTAGTATAGGACTGACTGAGAGGATGAGGATGATCAGTGGAAGAGGATGCTTAGTGCCTTTTAGCGACAAACCCTTTGGAATTACGAGGGCAGCACCTCAGACATGGAGAGAAAAAGCTGGCTAGAGGAGCTGGTGATAGCTTTCAGCTTGATCTGGGATCCGATGGTGCACTGGGTTCCCCTTACTGTAAGCCAGATGCAGGGATCAGTGTGTCAGTGGTGGATGCTCTACCTCAAAGAGAAGAGGGAGGCTGAGGTTACGTGGGCTGACTTCGAGAGGGAGTTCCGGGCGAAATATCTCTCTTCCACGATGATGGCTAAGAAGAGGCAGGAGATACTCTCCCTTCAACAAGGGAGCATGTCAGTGAGAGAGTTTATGATCAAGTTCAAGTATCTCCTCTACTTTTCTCCAGACCTCTTTCCAAATCAGGAGTCTCGGGTGAGACGTTTGGAGGAGGCACTTCGACCTAATCTTCAATATGATGTTACTCCCTTCCCCTTATCGACATACTTGGAGGTCCAGAAGAAATATGAGGTGGTAGAGAGGATGCACACACTTGTGGTGTATCACAAGAGGGAGTCCATTTGGGCTCGTCGAAGGGGAAGGACGTCAGCAACATGCCTCCAATATCAGGCCCCCCTAGGTTTTGACCATTAGAGATCAGGACCCAATAGTTGTAGTTCCAATCTCGTGGTCCTCGCCCTTTCCTTTCAGGCCCAGCACCGAGATGCTTCATCTATGGTAGCCATGGGCACTATCAGAATCAGTGCCCGGACCGAGTACAGAACAATGGGGGTGGGCTAGTGCAGCACTCGCCCTAGTCACAGTAGATTCTAGCCAGGCCCTTTCAGCAGCAGCAGCTAGGACATCGAGCCCCCGCACCTCCAAGGGAAGACGTCGCAAGAGGAGGCAAACCTCAGGGCACTCCTCAGGGACCTCGACCAGGGCGCGGTCAGGGAGGCGGCTGATAGGTGATGGGCAGTGGAGCTGGGTTTAGGCAGTTACACACCTCAAAGGAAGCATCTTCAGTAGGGCCGGAAGTCGTTCGACGTACGATCAGCTGGTCTAGTACTGTTGCCAATGCGTTGTTCGAAACAGGAGCTTCACAATCATTTGTTGTGCATAGTCTGGACCATGCTCTGGGCCTAGATGTTGAGAGACATCCTGTTCCCCAAGTGTTGAGTACACCAGTCGGAGGTCAGACCGAATTTTTTTATGTTTGTCGAGGTTGTAGACTAATGATATGGACACATCAGTCAATCAGGGATCTTTTACTATTGCGGGTACATCCTAACGATTTCATCCTAGGCATTGACTGGTTGTTCTATGTATGTGTCATTATTGAATGCTTCCGAGTAAGGATTGTGCTTTCAGACTTGGGATGCTGACTTGTGACTTTAATCGGTGAGTGGGGTTATCGAGAAGGTAATCGGCGAGTGGAGACCCTCTTTTCTTTGTTAGCTGAACTGTCAGTGGAGTCGGCAGATTCAAAAATGGTTGATGTTTCCGGGATATTCGGTGAGTTTATGGAAGTCTTCCCTAAAGAGGTGGCGACTCTACCCCCTCGGCGTGATGTTGAGTTCGGGATAGACTTGCAACCTGGGGCCTGTATGATTTTGATGGCTCCCAACCGGATGTCACCTTCTGAGTTGCGGGAGTTGTATATTGAGATTGACAATATGATGAAGAAGGGTTTGGTTCAACTAAGTGTGTCACCATTGGGTGCTCCTGTCTTGTTTAAAAGGAAGACAGATGGTGGTATGAGGTTGTGCATAGACTACAGGAGACTGAATCAGGTGACGGCCAAGAATCGCTACCCTTATCCGAGGATAGATGATCTCTATGACTAGCTGAGGGGAGCAGGTTGGTTCACTAAGATCGATATGTGGTCTGGATATCACCAGTTGGGGGTGAAGGAGGGAGACATCTCAAAGAATTCCTTCAGATGTAGGTATGGACACTTTGATTTTGTAGACATTTTCGTTCGGTGTTACGAATACATCAGCTATATTCATGGGACTCATGAACTCCATCTTCCGGGAATACATAGATCGGTTCATATTCATGTTTATTGACAACGTCCTGATCTACTCAAGGTCATAGGAGGATCACGGTGAGCACCTGATAACGGTTTTAGATGCCCACCGATAGCACCAACTCATTGGGAAGTTGTCCATGTTAATGTTCTGGATGCGAGAAGTGAACTTCCTTGGGCATGTGGTGTCCGAGCAGAGAATATCGGTGGACCCATCGAAGATCTAGGAGGTTGTTTCTTGGGAAGCACCCAAGAATGTGGCATATGTTCATAGTTTCCTGGGACTGGCAGGTTACTACTAGTGGTTCGTACCCAACATCTCCCGAGTTGCAGCACCTTTGACAGCTTTTACCAAGAAAGATCGGGCTTTCGTATGGGATGGGCAGTGCGAGGCAGCCTTTAGCTATCTGAAGGAGAAGTTGGTAAGTTCCAAAGGGCTGAGGTTTCCAGAATAAGGGGCGGTGTATGAGGTGTTCTGTGATGATTCAGGAAAAGGCCTCAGGTGTGTGCTGATACAATGAAAAGGGGTGATATTTTATGGGTCTAGACAGTTACGTCCCCATGAGTGTAATTATGCCACCCATGATCTGGAGCTTGTGGCGGTCATGTTCACACTAAAGTGGTGGTGGCATTACCTCATCGGGGATCACTTCGTGGTCTTCATAGATAACAAAAGCTCGAAGTATATCTTCCCCCAGTGGGACCTGAACATACGGTAACGAAGGTGGATGGAGTTCCTTCAGTAGTACGACTTCATGGTTTCCTACACCTCAGGAAAAGGGAATGTGGAAGCTGATTCCTTGAGCAGGAAGTCGTAGAAGGATGCGGTTCGAGAGTCATTTTATTCTTTGAAGGCGATGAAGTAGTTAGCCGCCCTGAACCTGGATGTAAGGGAGGATGGTGTTAGTGGTTTTCTATTTCAGATGATAGTGTAATACTCTCTCTTACGACAGGTGGAGGAGTCTCAGTGGGGAGACATAGAGAGTGAAGTAATGTGTGACCAGGTCAACCATGGCGGTGATCTAGAAGGGTGGAAGGAGGATGGTCAAAATCAGATGCTTTTCAGAGGGAAGTTGTTTGTTTCAGAGACGATGCACGAGAGAGTTCTTGGTGAGTTTCAAAACTCACCCATAGTAGTACACCCAGGAGATTCTAAAATGTACTAAGGCTTGAGAGGTTAGTTCTTGTGGCCCAGGGTGAAGCGGGCAGTGGCAGAGTTCGTAGCAAAGTGCCTCGTGTGTCGGTAGTTGAAGGCTGAACACCGCATCCCAGGGAGTCTGTTACAATGTTTAGATGTCCCTAAGTAAATGTCGAACAACATCTCGATGGATTTCGTCACGTGACTACCCAGAGTTCATGGGGGTTGTGACCCTGACTGGGTATTGGTGGACCAAATGACAAAATCGGCCCACTTCCTGGCAATCAAGGAGTCATGTATGGGGGATGCATTATCACAGAGGTACGTGGATGAGGTGGTGCTGTTGCACGGAGTCTCGAGATCCATAGTCTCATATAGGGATGCACAGTATAACTCACGATTCTGGAGAGGATTGCAGCATTATTTTGGCACCCAGCTACATCTTAGAACTACTTTCCACCCCCAGACAGATGGACAAACAGAGTGCACCATCCAGACATTGGAGGATATTCTACGACCATGTATTCTAGACTCTGGGGGATCGTGGGAATGACACTTTCCCCTGGTGGAGTTTTCCTAAAACAATATAAATCACTCTACCAGTGGAATTTATCTATTCGAAGCTTTGTACGGGAGCCCGTGTCGCTCACCCGTGTGCTGGACAGAGGTAAGGGAGGTAGGTGTTCTTGGCCCGAAGGTGGTGTAGAGCACGGCGGAGAAGGATCAGCTTATAAGAGAGAGGATGAAGGAGGGCTAGGACGAGCAAAATTCATATTCCGGTAATAATAGGAGACCCTTGGAGTTTGAGGTCGGGGACCACTTGTTCTTGAAGGTCTCCCCTCGGCGTGGGTAATGGAGGTTTGGCAGGGGAGTAAGCATTCTCCTAGGTTTTTCGGACTTTTTGAAGTGCTACGGCGGGTCGGTGAAGTGGATTATCGGCTAGCGCTACCACCGCTGCTACTGAGACTGCACTATTTCTTCCATGTGTCTCAGCTCTGACGATATCTACACGACGATTCACACGTCCTCGACTGGAGGAAGATGGATATCGAGTATGATGTGACTTTTGTGGAAAGACCAGTGAGGATCGAGGATCGTGAGGAGAAGGTACTCCATGGACAGACCATTACTTATATTCGTGTGTTGTGGAGGTATGGTGGGATCGAGAAAAGTACATGGGAACGGGATAGGCAGATGTGTGCCCAGTACCCAGATCTGTTTTGAGTTTCGCTCTGTTTTTTTTGTACTTGTTTGTGATGGAACTCTTTACCTTGTTAACTATGGAATGTGCGGTTTTCCTAATTCTGTGGATGTGTGTGAAGAGTCCTGACTATGGGGAGGGGAGGACCTGGTCCTTAATTAAGTCGCATTAAGTTGGATGCGATTAAACCCCTATGGGCGAGTCAGTGCCACCCAATGTAGATAGTATTTTGACATAAAGGAAGAAACTCCCTAACCCATATGACTGGACTATTTGCCCTTCTAGTGTTTCCTGGTTACTTGAGGGAGAGGTGTTCCTAGATGTCGATGAGGTTCACTCCTGAGAGGTATCTATCGAGGTGGTTGTTCGGAAACCCTCTTTTATTAGGGTCTAGTTTTGATTCTTGAGGGCGAGATTAGTTTGAGTGGTGTATGATGTAATGGCCCGGACCCACCTGGTCCATTACTTTGCCAAAACACAGCTCCATCGTGGGGGTGGCACTGTGATGGTGGCACTGTGAAGGTCTTACAATGAAGGTGGCACCATGAGGTTGGAACCGTGACGGTGGCACCCTGAGGGTGGCACCGTGAAGGTGGCACCATCAGGGTGGCACCGGCACGGTGGCACCATCAGGGTGGCACCGACACTGTGGCACCGTGTCCTCACCGAGTGGTCTTCGTTCTTTCTCAGTTCCTAACTTTTCCATTCCCGCAACATATCTTTTAAAGTAATGATGATTTAATTCCCCCTTTCAAATCCATTTAAATCCCATAAATAATATCTAAAATCCCCCAAGATTTGGGCAGCCCTTAACATACCAAAACGTGTGGTTTTACCACGGTGTCATGCCCTTCCCCATACCTTCCAGATCATCCCCTATTACGCATTTTCTTGTGGTTAAAGAAATCTGTTTAATGCATAGCCTTTATGACCACCTCTCCAAGGTGAATTGTTAAATGAAAATTAATTCCATCATGTGTAACCACCCAACCACGTGGTGAAACCACGATCCGACTTTATAGACGTTCAAAATAACGTATCCTATAACAATGAGATCTCATCTTTATATCATGCTGGAAATTATTTCTTCTTCCTCTTGGCTAGTATCCTTTTCTTATTTTTGCGTTTGGAGTTCCCATTCCCAATGCATGTGGTGTGCCTGTGCTAGAGACTTTCTGCTCACCCTTAGAGTCCCAGACATTCCTCCCCTGTAAGTCACAGATCCCCAGTTCTTGGCGCGTGGAGAAGAACTTTGATCCTTGATCAACCAAGTAGGTATTTTCCTTCGTATCTTCTTACTATGTATCATGCGGGGTGGGTACGCTTCTGTTTTGGTGGGAATGGATAAACCACACCTTAACAAAGATAATAGACAGACTGTTAAAGAATTATGGGGTGCGTTTGAAAATTCTGATGTACTATTTTATAAATGCTATATGTTGTGAACTTTATGGTCTTATGATCACTGAAAATCATGGTTGTTGGTGGTCTTTCCTTGCGCACTAATGAACCCCTGTCTTCTGTGATGATTAAATGACTGTAACATGGAAATTGGTTAATCACAAAAACTAGGTTGGTTAAATGGATGGAAAGTGAACATGAATCCTTGTGTGGTCACCTCGGTTAACCAACATAAAGAACAACCTAATAAATGATGTGCATGAACCTGGAAGTTTCCCTACTCTGTTTTGGTAGTATGTGTGTTGTTCTGCTTGATGCTTATGGGGTGATGTGGATGGGGATGGGATCCTCTATTGTGGCATGGTTGTTGGTTGTGAATCTGAAGCTATGTGGGGATGTATCTTGAGGTTTGGTTTGGTTCCAGTACATTGAGGGATCTCACGGATCCCTTTTTGTTGTGACTTTACAAGAGAACTGGGTGTGAATTCTTCAATTACTGTTTCGGTGTTTCTCTTTCCCTGGCTTGTGGTTATGCCTGTATGTTTTCCAGTAGTGCATAATTTACTTAAATGGGTAACTTTAACTTGAAAACAAGAATGGGCTCAATGGAGAATTGTTTTTCGGGATGAGTGGTGACATGGTCGTGGGTTCAGTGTTTCTTGTGAATGAATAGTAACAAGGGTTTTTGTGCTTAAGTTGGTTTTGGAACTCCTAGGTTTGGATGAGTTATTGTTATATATATTATATAATTTTAGTTTTTATGTTTCTTATTCACATCCCACCCAAGTTGAGCACCTAGTGCCAAACACCCCCATTTCATGGGGCAGGGTGTTTTTCCAAACACTCCTATGAGTGGATGGTTATTAGGACCCTTTCTTCTCCCTTTCCCGAATAGCCCAAGACTCATTGGGCAGGCTGTGATGGCCTGAAGTCTATTATATCCCAAGATTTTTTAGGCATGGAAGTTGTGGTGGTTTCCTATGTGTGTTCAGGCAAGTTGTTTCCCATGTGTGTTCAGGATGAGGCCCATGTGTCTTCGGGCATGGCAGTAGTTGTTCTGGACCAACTATTTGCGGGCATGGTTACGCGTGGTTGTTGGGGCCTAGGTGTTTGCGAAAAGGATGTGTGCATGTGGACCGGGTTTGTTCAGGTGGGGTGTGGCAGTGGGGTTGCGGTGTGAAGGGTGGGAGAGTTTCGATGCATAGGATGACATCAATAACCAGTGGAGAAGTGGCGCGGGGTACCCAATCATCGATGTGTTATTACTATTATAAATCTTACTTCCGTTATTTGGGGAGCATTCCTTGGTGAGGATTGGGTGGGTAGTTTTCCTTTCTAGGTGTTTTGGTTATCTCTTTTCTCATGGGGCATTATAATGCCTCCCCACTTGTGCATGAGAGCTTTTGGTTTTCCCTACAGAGTGTACTTGTATGGTCACCCTCTGTATATAAAACTATTTTCAGGTTTCCAGGAGGACTTCAGAGATCTTGCAAGGTCTAACTAGTTCAGACGTTGGGACAATTGTTGTTGATGTTTTTCTTTCTTTTGGTACTTCTTTTTGGGGTTTTATTTTACTTTTGTATCATTTACTTTTGGAACATGCATATGAGAATGGTTTTTTTTTCTTTACCTGTAATTCCAATTTTGGAGTTGTTGGGATTTCCTATCTTCTCTCCCGATCCTATTAAATAAAAAGGGTAGTTCTTTCCATATTGTGTGTGATTATATACCCTTGGTACTAGTCACTACTCCAAGACCTATTGAAGGTGGGTCTCAGGGGTCATTATCTCTCCTTCAACATGAAGAAGGAAGGGTATGGAAACCTGTTGTCCCTTCTCTCATCATGGTGAAGGTGGTTCGTGACATGGAAAATTCTTGTATCCATCCTTATGATATTTCATTGGGTTTTCTTGATTTATCCATTGTTGTTTTAATGAATTTCCCTAATCTCAAATCACTTCCTGGGAGTTTATCTTTTATACCTTAATGATGTTCTCAAATCATCATTATTCTATAGTCATTGTCAAAACAATTGTGAAGATCTTATCAATCAATCATGAGTTATTCCATGTTTCCAAGGAAATCCCATGGTTCATACATAGTAAAGAACAAGTTAGAATCTTATAAAGGAATGACTATGATAGAGTAAATGGGATGGGATATGCCCATGGGTGGACACAAGTGACCATGCATCAAGGAATCACAACATGGGAACAATTTCAGCAAAAATAACTAATTAAAAAAGTAGCATAAAAAAATAAAATTTGGACATGACCCTGCCATACATCATACAACCATGCCAAAGGATAAGAAAAATAAACTGAACCAATAGGGTAAAAATGTTGAAGAAAATGAAGCACACTAATCAATATCTCAAATACCCCAATCTCCATCCCTTATAAAAAAAACTACATAACCCCAACGAGTGCCCTTCTGGACCCCTTCACATAATGTAACAACACTTCATCCATATAGTTTTGTAAATGTATGATTTGGATAATGTGATGATGAAAATAAAATGAAAAATAAACTAAAACATATCTGTCTCTTATGAAATTACATGCCACCACCCAACATATAATAACCATAACTCCCCATGTGTCAAATCATATTTCTATAAGCAAGGGGTAAATCAATCCATTCTTCAAAATGATACTATCAAATATAAAATTAAAATTAATTACTAATTAATCATCCAACTAATGGTATATAATTAGTTTATCTTAAGTTTAAGCTTAGTTTGTTTATTTATACAATTTGGTTTGGGTCATTTTAATTAGATTTAGTTTGTTTTGTTTTTTATATTATTTTGGAAAATTTTATTCATCTTCTTTATAATCAATTCAGTATGCATACATTTGTTTTATATCAATTTGGTTTAGATCATTTTAATTTATTTGAGTTTTGGTCCTGAATCATAGAATCGAGTACAATAATTTTAGAATTGGGATAAGAACAATAATTTGATAATTTAAGAATTGGAATCTATTTGGAATGGTCCTAAAATATTTTACATGTTAATCATGTTTAAATTTTGGGATAAGTAAAATAATTTTAGAATTTTATCCAAATGGAATGTATTATGTGATATAAATTCCACCATCACAAGATATAAATTTGAATGTTCAACATCCTAATAACTCATGAAAATTCTATTAATGAAATAATAAATACAATGTGTGATGTCTTTATTGTGATAGGTATAACCAACATTTTCATTAAATGGAGAATACATGATCTTAGTGTTTTGAAAATATAATTCCAAATGTGGAATAAAAACCATCTGTTGAATTTTGTTCATGTAATCAGTAAAATATATAAATATTCATGTTAAATGATCTGTCCCAAATAGATGTAGTGTCACTATAATTTGAGTAAAACATCCCCCATATGAAAATTTATGACATTTGGATTTTAGTATTCATGTATTTTTTAAATATGTGAATGACTTTTTTGTTCATGTATCTATCATTGATCCACTTGGGATAGCTTCATTCTATTAGAATATAAGAAAATACTATAGTTTACACTATACATGGGCCTCATCCACTAATGAAATCTTATATTAAAGAAATCTATTTTAATCATCTAGTTGTTTTTCTTTGATTTGTTTTATATCAGTATCAAAATAAATAAATTTTCCATATCCTTGTTTTAAAGGACCTAACCTTTGCACTGGAGTTTTTATGAGATCCCATGAAACGAACTTCCAAAATAATAGTTGTTCAATTCCAAGAAAAAAATTTCATTACATTATTCTATAATGATCCAGAATTCCTTAAATCTCAATATCCTGGGATGATTATTATCTAGTGTGATTAGTTAGAGAAAAAATGGATTGTGATTCAACTTCACTCTTGGAAGAGTAGTACAAGTAAATATGGGTAAAATATTATCAACAACATATGAAATAAATGAATGGTCAATCATGATAGCTTGTATCATATTCACGATCTATAATGACTGAGTCAATTTATATCCCAATATCGTTATTTATGAAAGAGGGTTTCTTTGAATATAACTATGAAAAGTTTTTAGTAAAAATATTGATGAAGGTGCTTCAAATAATCTCATTATGTCTTAGAAAATAGTTAAAATCTAGAAAAATAATCCATGATAAATTAGGTTGAGGAATATTTTGTTGATTCAAGATTTTCCTTCACATGATCTATCTTGGATTAACATTAATAATATAAACCATAAGTTAGTTTCGACTAAAAAATATAAATTTTATTTTTTCAATGAATAATATAATAGATAATAACCATGAAATTACATTAAATAGGTACTCAAAGAGTTTCAAAAGATAAATAACAATTAATTCATGTTAAAATTATATATCCCAAACTACTCTAATTAAAAATAAATAATTCTTCCCAAATAGTCATGGTCTCTCCATGACCATCACTATTGACCTGTGATCATTGATAATGTGCATGAGGATTGATAAGGTTTTATAAATATGTATCCCTCAATAATAATAATAAAACTATTTAAAAGAGGAGGTTCCCCTAATTCGGGGCTTCATTTGGTTCTCATCTAGCGGATTAGAATTGTTACCTTAATATTTACTTGCTGTATTTGTATTTAATTTCAATCCATATATGGTATAATTTGATACAACAAACTTCGGTGTATGATTTCAAAATATTTCATATATATATACTATTTATTTATATTATTGTGCCCTGAGAGGTTATTTTTCTATTCAAGGGACATTGAATATGGATACCCCTAATCATTTCTCATTTTGGTAAAGTAAATATTTTCTTTGTCTCTAGATTCATCAGACCACCAATGCATGTTTTGGTTATATTATTAAGGTTTTACATGACTTTTGTCTGCTAACACATCGATTCTATAGGGTTGAAATCATGTTGTTCTGTGAGTGTGATAGTGAAACCATCAACAATATTCAAGTCATTTTACACAAATATGAGTAGGTATCAAGAAAAATGGTTGACTATAGTAAATACAGTGCGATCCATTGAAATATAATATTCACATGTAGGAAATCCCACATATCATAGTTTCTTGGAATTAATCAAGGATTTATGCCCTTCTAGTATCATGGGGATAACATATTTTTTGGTAAGGTTATGCTATATTATTTGAAAAATATTTCACATAGAATGGATAATCATCTCTCCTATTAGAAATCTAAATCCCTCTCATAAGTGGGAAACCACTTTCTGATCATTTTACTTATTGTGTCACAATTTAAATTTTCCTTTTTCTTTTAAATTTGGTCTGATGATCTACTATAGTTTTTTAGACTAAAATCAATATCATCATATCCACTGTATTTATAAAATAATGGGAACCAATAAATTATTCATGGAATTATTTTATTAGACTTATGATTTATCCAAATATATGATGGAGTAACATCCTCGATGGTAATTTTAAATTTCTCACAATGTTTTATTACGACATTATTTGAATGTTAAAGTATATTTGTATATACATCTATGGAATGATCAATAATAACCATCTTCTCCTTTTAGATAATTTTATCTATCAGTAGAGTCATGTTTATACCTAATACTTGTTTGATTATTTTTATTATTATTATAAAACTATTATGTTTCATCATATACTATTTTTTTGAAAAAGAATTATGAATTCATTTTAAAAGTCATATATGTAAATTTAAAATTTCTAACATGTATATTTTATGTTGTTATGATATTATATTTTAACTTATTTTTTTTAAAATTTTCATATAAATGGGAATGTACTCCGCTGAAATTAGTAAATATCAACACCATATATTTAAAAAAATATGATAGTGTATAATAGTAGACATGACACTAAATAGGTATTTCATAATTATAGAGAGTATTACATGGTAGTTTATAAGAGTAGACAATATTAACTAATAGTGCATAATAATAGTCTTTATAAAATGAGAGTGTATAAGTATAGATAATATTAAATGAAATTGTTTAATATTATAACTTAAAAAAATTACAATATATTATAATATAGATTATTAAATAATAGTGTATAATAGGAAAAACAATATATATATTCACTAAAAAAATAATTCCATCAAGTGTGTAAAGGAGTTGTGAAAAATTTATTGTCAGATTCACTTTTTATTAAGATTCCCTCGATGATGCGGATAGGGACTCTATTTGAAGAAGGAAAACATCACTATTTATGAAATCTATATTGAAACCGAATATAAAATATAAAAAAATAATAAAATGTATATAAATTAATATATGACAATGATATTAAAATTAAAATTATGCATAAGGGTGAAAATTATAGTGTTAATTAATAGACAAAGTCAAAACATTACAATTACTTGTGGTTAGAGACACTAATTTTCTAATAAAATCTCAAAAACTAGGTTATATCATCATATTTATAACTACCATAGAATAATATAGAAATGTAACAATAGTAACATGGTTTTAATGATGGTATCGTACAATTTTTAAAAGCACTTAAAGTGAAAAAAATTCCATTAAAAACATAGAAGTCATGATACTGAGCTAATTTAAATATTTCATTAAATCATTTGAAACCTTATATCAAATACCTTTTAAAAACAAACCATCTCAAAAAAATATTTAAATACATTTAAAAAAACACCATAATTATCCAAAAACAAATTTGGGAATAAAGATTTATCCCAAAACTGTTGTGGTTTCAAAAATCACCCATTAATTTAATCCATGAACTTAATCAGGTAAAACCATTGGAAAATCATGCATTTTATATAAAAACATAGTTGAATTATTTTTTAAATATATGAGATTTAAATTATCATAATAAATTCGAAGTTATAAATTTGAGAAATCACTTTGAAATCCAACACGTATTTGTAAATTTCAAATAAAATTTTCAAATGCCATTTAAGAAATCTCATAAATTCTCTTAGTGACCAGTTATCAAAAATAATATTTAGATTGCACCATAAATTAGTAAAACCATTCCCTTTCAAATAAATCTATGATAAATACAAATTTTTAATTGGATTTAAAATAACATCAATTAAAACTATAATTAAATAATTAAAACATAAGTTCAAAAAACCAATAAATCAATGGTTTCAAAATGAAATGTTAGACTATGTGAAAATCTACCTCAAATCAATAACACATGATCTAGAATTCATCACATCTGACAGTGTATGTCCAAAAAACCAATGAGAAACATCAATGAAACATAAACACAAAAAACCCCACAAAAGTTCATTCATCCAAATGAACAATGGTTCAACCATACCAAGCATGGTAATAGGGAAGGAGAAACCCACATGGAAAAAAGAGAAAAAGAACCAAACCTTGGTGATCCAACAATAAACCATGATGATCACACCATAAACAAGGATTCAATACACGTTGATCCGACCATAAACTATTTTCTAAAAACATTCGCTTTTTTGTTTTCATTAGATAAAAAATAACATAGAATCAAATTCTATAGACTTATCCATTTAAAATCAATAGAATCATTTACAAACCAAATATGAAAACAAAAAATTACTACCATTAATTTAAATTTCATTTCACAAACATCTTTAAAAACCATTTAAAATTAATCCAGACACAAAGAAGTGAAATTTATAACAATGGGGAGTCACAACCCATCAAGAGGTAAATAATTAATGTAAATGAGATAAGTCTACATTAATAATATAATTAATTCTAAAATACAATCAACCATGGGATAATAATCCCATATGTAATCCAAAATTCAAGTTGATAGTGTTATGTTATCTAACCGTGATCCTAATTTTAGAAGATCTAGAATTTACCAAACCGATATAGGAGTAATTATTGTAAAATGTATTGTCAACAAAATACAAGACACTCACATATCCCACACCAAAATCATTGAGATATCACCCCACCATGTCCAATATCATGCTATAGGTTACACTAGAGGCTTCTATAATAACTAGGGTAGCATAAATATAGAAATATGCCTATTTATTCATGTACTCATGTCAAAAATGTGGTGGTGATTGAACTAGAAAAAAATAAAGTTGTAGAAAAAAGCATAAAAATAACTCACCATATCCCCTAAAACCCTCTCATATAAAAAAACCCCTTTTCCTACATCGGATATCAATCACATATAAATAATATATTCACTATGATTCTAAAAAACAAGGGAAAATCAATGAGACCCCCCGTGAGATCAACCATCTAACCCAAAAAGTACTTAATATGCCTTTTTAATTAGACACACTTTTTACATTTGAATACAAACACTTTATAACATTTAATTACAAATCTTAAAACCATCCTTGGATAAAATCATTGAATATATATAAAAAATACTGATTAAATTTCAATATAAATTTTTACCTAGATTTAAGAGTGACTAGATATTTATTTCAAGGAGGCATTTGAGATTCAAAAATGAACTACTATATGTCATGATTTAATTTACATTGATCTATTTGGAACCACCACATATTATCACACAGAGGAAAATTTTCATCAATAGTGAATTTATAATCCTCAACCACTCTTTGAATACCAAAATGAAGCAATTTCATGAAACCTGGACACCAAAAAGTAAATATTGAACCAATAAATCCTAAACATTTCACATGGTAGGGAAGAATCTAAAGGGGAGTAAGGTGTCATCCATGGTCTCTAAACATCAAAATCTAAAATATTAGGTCCACTATAAATCCTATAATATCAAAATAGACCACTATATTTCATATGAGAACTCAAAACCAGGACAAAAGAGTTTTATATATAAAGATTAATTTGTTAAAAGAGATTACCTTCCGAAACCATGATCAAACAAAGAAGATAATACCATTCAGCATTAATGAGGAGGACAAAAGCCAAATCTACCAAAGATGAAATAATAAAATCAGAATGAACTAGAGTGTCAAGGTATGACTTTAGCATTTAGTGAGATGAATGCAATGGATGAGAGGAATCTGGGGAGAAGAGGGTTGGTAGGGGAGAGGATAGGGTCCACGCTGGGGATAAACATGACATATAATGAGGGGGATGTTTTTCAAGGGAGATGAGGGTTTGTAGGGGATTGTAGACATTGTAAGGGGGAATGTAGGGATGAGCCCAACCGAAACGAAAATTGAGGCATAATATATATATGTTTTTTAAAATTTTGAAGAGAGATTTACCTAATTAATCAATCCCAATGGTTTTTTAAACCATTGGTATAGGTTCATGGGTATATAAAAATTTTCTATTATATAATGTTTCATTATTTATATACCCTTTAAATTATTTTTCTTGATTATGTGGTTTCCCTCTGTGATTTTTATTTCTCAAACTATGATTTTTTAATAAATGGCTAGATATAGATGGAATCATGTTAATGATGAATGTGATAGGCAATAAAATTATTTTAAAAACATGAAACCAAATGTTATGGGATATGTAATGAAACGTATCATTTATATGATTAAAAAACATTATCAATATATTAATCATGTTGAACATCCAAATATGAAAAGGAGGAAACAATTTTTTTGTAGTGTCCTTAATGAAGAAACATCAACAATATCTTTGTGGGACCTTTGTTCTACTAGTTTCTGAGAAATGTATTACAATTGAAAATATATTTTCCAATCTATAGATTCCAGAGCCCAGAAAAGGTAGTTTAGTTGTATATCATCTTGTAGGAGAAATAGATCATTGGTTGATTATCTTCAAGAACATTAGGAAACAAGAAGAAATCGACTCCAAGGAGATGGGGAATTATGAGAATATTATTTAATAAGTACATACATATTATTATGTTTCTGAAAATATAGATGTAATTACTATAGCTCAAGTAGATTGATGGTTACTTTATTTTTACATGTAAGGAAATTTTTACAAGACTTGTGAGGTATGGTTCTTATATTTTCATACAAACTCACAGTAAGATTAATTGATTATTAAGTGGCATAAAACCAAGTATATGAAGGGAGTTATATATAATAGACTTTAGTATCTATGATTAAATAATTTGATGTAATAACAAAGTGGAGATAGTGATAGGATTTACCCATCAATCCCATGGGTTTGATAAGAAAATTATGTTGACATTCAAAGGAAAATAAAATGACCATGTATAGATTAAGATGAGCCTTCCTTTAAACTCCATGTGATAAAGGACACATATAGAAAATAATGATAAGGGGATTGGTGGATGTTTTATGTATAAAAATCATGGTCATCGGGTAATCAAATGTTGATGTGACGAGAAGAAGTTCGCTAATGATGTGAATAGAGAGAAATCAACACAAAAAACACCAGCCACACACATGGCTTTAAAATGAAAGGAGTATGTGCATTATTCTAACCAGTTAACAAATCCAATGGTAAATAATTATTATCAACATTAGTAACCTCTTAAGCCTAGAGATAGTGGAAATATCATACGATCGCTATTTCTAATGAGGGGAATGATAAATACATGTTGAATTGAACAGTGATAACTGAATCTATAACCTTTAATGCCATATTTAACTATGGATATACCCACTCTTTTATGTATGAATTTTTTTAATGGTATAGAAATTAAACAACAATAATTAGATGTTGAATTAGTTTTGAAACCCCCTCTTGGGATAATGAACACATCTCGTGTTTATAATTAATCTCTAGTAGAAATTTTTGGGAAGGTTCTTCTTGAAAATATTATTATTCTCCCTCCATTTGAATTTTATTTTTTCATAGGAATAGATTGACTTTATAGACATAAATTACAAATTAATTTCATAGGAAGGGAAGACATATTTGATATTATGAACCAAACTATGATCACATATTACTGTGATGATAAATATGAACATGAAATGGAAATCACATTTATGTTATGATTTATAATACCTATTCAAAGGGGTTTTTTATCTTTGTTAGTTCTGGAGAAGCTCAACATTGATGGTATTCCTATTTTGTTAGAGTTGTTTTGATGTATTTTCAAATTATTTTTCTTTTATTTCAAAGAATCAAGATTTCGAGTGGTAAAAAAAACTCACATAGTACAATAACTATTTCAAAGACTCCAAATAGAGTGGATTTAATTGAGTAAAAGGAATTAAAGAATACATTTCAAGATATTATTGAAATGTTATTTATTTAATTAAGTACATCACCTTGTTGTGGAACAATTATTTTTTATAAAGAATAAATACCGGTCAATATGACTCTAAAACAATTATTAGAAATATAATATGATCACAAAAAATAATTATTACCATTTTCATCATCCTAATGAATCATTTGATAAATTATATAGAGATCAATACTTTCTAAATATTGACATTAATTTTGGATATCATCGATTTAGGAACAAGAGGTAGAATAATCCAAATACCAAATTTTATACCAAGTATAGACACTATTAATAAATTGTGACTCCATTTTTGTTTCTAATTACCCCACTATCATAATGGATTTAATGAATACAGTCATTAGAGATCACTAATATTTGTTTTTGAGAGCCTTTATAAATGATATTATAACATATTTCAACATTAAATAAGAGCATAAAGATGAATTGAAGATTTCATATATTACCCTAATGAAGGATAAAATTTATGAAAAATTTACAAAGATTGAGTTTTTGATTATAAAAGTTTCATTTTTCGGTTATATAATCTCAAGGGAGAGTGTATATTGATGAAACAATAATTAAAGAAGTTATTGAACACTGTAATTCACAAATACTACGACTTATATCCATTGTTTTATTGGTTTAGTTAGATATTATTTTCTTCTTTTGGATAATTTATCAAGAATGTATATTCCAATCACTAATTTATATCATAAGGGAGACATATTCCATCAAACATATTAATGTGATGAAAATTTCAATGAACAATAGAGATGGGTAATCAAAAAAACTATTCATACATTATGTTTTAATGGAAAGGATATTATAATATATAGTGACACATAGAAGAAGGGACTAGTATACATTCTCATGCATAATGATATTTTTATAGTTTATGCATCGTTATAATTTATGGTTCATGAGAAAAATTACCAAACTCGTGATTTAGACATAGCTATGTTAATTTTTTAATTAAATATATAATTGAATTATAATTTTGGAGAATGGTATGATATATGTAATGATCATAAAATTATAAAGTATATATTCACATAGATATAGATAAAAATTCTCTAGAGAAGATGGTTTTAATTGATTAAGTATTATGTATTCTTAATAAATTACCACCCAGGGAAACAAGGAAAGGTGGTATATTCTATGATTTGAAAGGACCATACTAGATTATATAAGATGTTGATCACAAAAGATAAAATATTTTTGGATTCTCAAAGGATGGATTCTGTAAATCATTTATATAAGGGGATAATCCTTTCTTTTTTGAATGACTTTTCAACCATACATTCATGTGAGGATTAAGGAGGCACAATAGAGTGAATTGGATGTAAAAAATAAGGTTATAAATGCTCTTGTGTTCCAAATTGATTATAATGGAATGATAAGGTTTAGGATATTTGTGTTTGTTTCTTCCATAATATATTTGAAAAAGGAGCTGTTGGATAAGGCTCATAGTTCCTTATTCTCTATTCATCATGGAATTATAAAGTTTTATAGAGATATAAGGTCTAATCAAGGGGAGATTCGAGGGTTTCCCCAGCGATTCACTTCTTCCCTCAGTGAAGACAGTGGACTTGGCTCAAACCCCTCCCCCCATCATGGGGGAGGGGGAATCATCAATTTTTGAGGGTCCCGGGACCTTCCGACCTTTCTCAAATCCTGCTTTACTTCCTCTGTTTTCCAATTTTTTGGTTTTCCCTAAAGCCCTAGAGCTCGTCTATGGTTACCCTAACCTACAGATCTCGAACACAGAGTTCATGGAGTCTTCGGAACTTCTGAACATCACTCTGGTTTCTCGCTTCAAGCTTAGTCAACCTCCCATAGATGCTTTTGATAGGTTAGTGTTTGGTTTTTGGGATCTACAAGAATGGGTGATGGTTGGTTTTCTTGATAGCCACCAGATTATGATCCGCTTTGAATCGGAGGTGGACCACATTCAGGCGTGGTCCAGGGCTCCGCAAAGTTTCAATGGGATGAGTTTCATCCTCATTCGATGGACTTTTGATCTCCATATGAAGCATGATTCTTCGTCAATGGTGGTTTGGGTCAGCTTACCCAAACTTTCACTTCCTTTCCATAACCCTACTATTCTTCAGATGATTGGTAATATGGTAGGATGGTTTCCTTTTTATGATAATCATACTGCGGCTGTGTGTCATCCTATTAATCCCTAAATATGTCTTGAATTGGATGTGTCTCACCTGCCTTTCAATTTTATAGGTATTACCATTGGTTAGGAGTACATGTGAAAACAGAAGGTTGTTTATGAGATTTGGATGGAGTTTTACTCCATTTGTAAGCGTTTGAGGCACACTTCGTCAGTCTGCCAAAGGAGAAATACTTCAGGAAAGCTGAAATCGAAGGTTTTGAAGGCGAAGGTTGGTGTGCTGAACAGCCCTGTTCAAGGGGCTTCGGAGGTGGTAACTGATAAAGACATCCATAACACGGATTTTCCTAGGGGTATGGGGTAACCAGTGCGTCCATTGTCTGGTGATCGGTGTGGCGAACATTCTGGTTCTGTGAGGTAAGAAGTTGATTCAAACAACAGTATTTCTGGGCAGCAAATGGTTATGGAGAATGACAAGGTTGATCTGGGGTTGATGGATGGGGGCAGGTACCTCTGCTATCCAAATCTGCTATGGAGGTTCAGTCCTCTAGCCCCCACCAGGCGACCTGTGGAGAGGGTCATAGATCAGAAGTGGCTGGAGGACCGAGGCTGCAACCAAACCCATTGGTTTCTGATGTTTTCAACAGGTTGAGTCATGTCTTAGAGATCACAACTAGTCCCACTGTGGGGATAGATATTAATCAGATTGAGGAGGAGAGATGCTCCAGCTTACTAGATGTGGTCGTTCCTGCCTGTGCTAAGGGTTCTATTGTTTGGATCCCCTGGCCAGGCCCTTCCTTACCCTTAGCAACTAGTATAATGGTCTCTTGACAGACATGTTATGATGGAACTGCTGAGGATAAGGATAATGTGGTAGGTATGGATAGTGGTGTGAAATCACAAGAGGGTCCACAGTGTATGGGAAAGGAGACAAGGTCCATGGCTGTGTGAAATCACCTACCTGTTGTTATTAAACAATTTTTAGATAACAATATCAATATATACCATATAATAATATGATTGTAATTAATTTAATTACCCAAAACCATCCACTAGTAAACTAAATGAGTTATGTATTTGTGATTCCGATTTAAAAAGGACTACTACCTCGTAGACTGATAACATTCGTTTGTCAATTACCACCTATAATGGTTGGGTATAATTATGGATATATAATATATATATTATATTTATAACATAATTATATAGATGGATCCATTATATATTATATTCCTTTTTCAATTTCTATTAAATATGGGATATGATAACGTCGCTCTTATGTACAACAGAATACTGCATCCCAAAGCGATTTGAATGTTCTTTCTATAACAATTAATATACTAGATGATAAGGATAAATGTAATTATTATGTGTGATATAATTAAAATAAATATGATATTGATTCCATATTTATCCTTTTTAAAATTTAATATATCATTTTATTTTTTACCTTTTCTCTTATTTAAATTTGATGACTCCATTCATGTGTGTGTGGACTACCACCATCATGAAGTGGCGAAAATATCTTTTAGTCACTAAACTATATGGATGATATATAAGTATATTTAAAGAAATAATCTTTTATTTGTAATATTATTATTTTTCTCTAAATATAAAATATTACTTACATCATTTTCATTATGGTCGTTGAAAAAAGTTAATGTTTCCTATGCGTAAATACGAACTACCCACTCTATAATTGCATCGAACATAATTTTATAAAACCACATTTCATGATTGTTATTAAATGTATAATTAATGAATGAATATGATTCCTATATTATTATTATTATTCTTGAAGTGATGTAACTATATAATTAGTACAATTACCAATGCTTTCATAACATAGAATGAATGAGAGAACGAGGAAATTAACATACAAAACATTGAAAATAATGAAATATTATTTGCAAAAAAGTAATAATATTTTATAAAAGATTCATGGGTTATATTATAAATATTAATATTGCTCTAGTATAATTCAATAACATGCTTAAAACAACTATATAGGAGTTTAAATCATGGTTATTGAATAAAAATAATGAGGTAAGGGATTTCACCTCAATTTCCCTTTATTGATGAATATTGTAATGTTATGAACATAATTTATTTTATATTTTCTATATAATAACCCTTTTAAATTTAATATCATGGGTAATTCATATGTAATACTATTTTATTTTTAAATATTAATTATTTTATCCATGGGTATTTCATTTGAAATTTAAGAAGTGGTAAATTTTATTTCAAAATCCCACATTATATTTTTACTGTTAATTTTAAATTTTAAAAATTACTTCCACGTGATCAGTTTCCAATGGAAAAAATTTATAATAAATATTAAAATAATTTTATGATGTGTATGATTACTTCTAGAACTTTATGCCATTTTTACATATGGTTTTTTACTTTGAATTTTATTTTTTTAACAAGGGAAATATGTGTAAATCCACAACCTTTAATCAATATAGAGTTATAATGATAGGCCATATTGATTCTTGAATTAAATAAATTAATTGATATAAGAGGAATCATTTTGACATGACGATAGTGGTGGGTTATGATTATAGAAATCCCCCTATGTATCAACATGTCTAATGAGAGAAATCATTTGGACAAATTAAATGGGTTTCTACCTATAGTTTAAACCATCTTACAAAAGTTCATAACTATAGATGTATCATTATTCATGACATCATGAGATCTAATAATCCAGAACTCACTTCATTTGGTATTCAATTTTTATTATTATCTATTTTTTTGATGTTATCTTCAAATGAATTTCATTCTCATTTATTGGTTAAATGACATGATTATTTATTTATTTACTTTTTCATATTGATTGTACCTTATTTTATTATAATATTAATTATATTTATATTTAATGTGTCTTATGTTATTTGTCTTTAAATATTTATTTTGATTATTTAATCATGATATCTTTTGATGTACTTAACACTTACTGAGTATTTTATCTCGCCCTTTTTTTGTTTTCTTTTCCCATGATATGAAGAATAATTCTTGGAATGATTTTAAAGGGATGAGTTTATTTTATTATATTATATATTGCCTTTTATTTTATTTTAAAATGTAAAATGGGTATGATGATGAATCTATTTCTCAAAAACTACTAAACAGATTAATCCATTAGGATTTGAACCTTTGTATCTATGCCAATTTAATAAATAATACACCATCTATAGGCTACTTGGGATGGGGTTTTTATATATGCAGGGTTATCTTTTATAAATAATCTTATTACATTTCACTCATGTATCCTCTTTATAAATTTTCCAAATTTGAACATACTTCTCTATTGATTTATTCTAGCCCTTAGATTGGAATTATTTTTTCCTTTCCCATATTTCTCTAGATTCATATTCATTTCCTTCAATACTAATTATTCCTTTTTTTCTATGCCTATTGGTAGATTAGAACATTTCCAATATATCAACTACAATCTTATCCTTCCAATTTGGACTTTGTAAGCTACATTGTGATTCAATAAAGTGTCTTCCAAGATGTTCTCTAATAATTTCTATTTTAATGTTTGAAACTTCAATTTGTGTATTGAAGCATGGATGATAATGTGTTGATGTTTTGTGGGGAAATCCATGTATTATCTTCAAGTATTCCCTAAAAATAATGTAAAAGTGTTTTATTTGGAGATTTATAATTACTCATGGGATTCAAAATCTATAAAATATATTAGTCATAACTAAAGTATAGACAATAGTTGTATCATCAGTTTTGGTGGCTTTATCTTCCACCCATTTTAAAATATTATAGCCATATAACAATATCTTTGAAAAAATAAATGATATAAGAAATAGTAAAAAAATATATTCCCCATACATCAAAGATTTCAATAAATTTCATTATTCTTTGAGACATTTTTTATGTTGTTGATATATTTTCAGTGAATTGTAATTTCTCATATTTGTATTAAATTTATAAAAATATTTAAATAATGTTAGTTTTGATTATTTATTCTTTAAATTTTCTAGTATTTCATTGAGGTGAAACGTGTCCTCCACATGCTAAGGTATGAAAAACTCTAGCATATAATATAATTCACAATCAATAAAATATCTCGTATTCATTTGATCATTAATATAACAACCCTAATATTTATTACACACTTAAACGTGATTTATTATATAAACATTCACATAAGAAAACTCTGAGGATAGAGAGGTCTAGTTTCTTGAGAAATTAGGAACAAGCTTCAGAAGGAGGAGAAGCAAGGAGCTTTCACCATAGCAGAAGCTAAATGGATTGCAAGAATGAGAGGGTATAGATCCTGCCACGGGGAAAAGCCTATTCAAGCACACGAAAGCCTATCCAAACAACCATGTGAAGGTGGAGATATGATTTCATGATGAAGATGCTGGGGAGGAGCAGTTCGAAGTAGTTAGTCTGGGTTGTATGTAATGTTTGAAGCCTATGGGTAATGAATTCTTCTAAGACCTACGGTCCATGTAATACTTACGCCTACGGGCCTTGTAAGGGTTCAACCTCACCCCTTGAAATGTGGATTAACAAAATAAATACAAAATTAAGGCCTTCATACCTTTAGAGGTAGATCATAGAACACAACATCTTTATTCAAATATTCTTTTACATGACCACAACATTCCTTCGTACTTAGCATTCCATGGGATAACCTGTGGACATGCATAAGAAAAGGGAGAGATATAAATCCTAGTAAGGGATTAAACATGGCATAAAATGAAGAATCAAGTACATGTTAGGATATAGTCATATCGATATACCATAAGAGAAACATGAACATTAGGGAATGACATAGCATGATTATCATAACATGGAAATGTGGCACCAACATTTAATATGATATTAGCATGATCCAAGGCTCATTGCATATGGAGAGTGTGTAAACCATCATAGCACATGAATGAGCTTGAGTAAACCCTCATTGAACTTGACGTATCATGATACTAATCTTTAACCAATGCATTGGAGAAATATCAGCGCACACACTTCTTAATCATTTCATTTCATGCATAACGGTGCCACATGGATCATATAACATGTACTCCATTAACATAATCATTTATTCAATGATAAAGGAATGTGGAATTCATATATTAAACTATATAATCAATAATTAAATGTGGAAAATGTTAAATACCCTTGATAGATAAATAGGTTTGTTATTCACTACACAATGCCTTTGGCTTGGAAAATCGCGGTGTAATTTTGGCAGCATAACGACGACCCATAAGAATTCATTAAATTTTTTATTAGAGAGAAAGGGGTGTATTATAATGTGTACATGAAATGGATTGTAATGTGTCATATAGATTCACGTCCCAACATATGTAATAGAATTTAGATTCATAATAGAAAATAATTTTTTCAATATAAATGGGAGGAGAGAAATTTAGTATGAAATTTAGTCATGGTAACTGGAGTACATGGGAGGCCTTATTGAGAGAGAAAGAGGTCTCTCATAATTAAAACATTAGGAGGGAAGTATGGGGGCATTGTGAAATCATACCACAACATTTTAAATAGAAAACAATAAAAAATCGTCAAAATGAGAAATGAAGATATCCCTTAATTTGAAGTGTGAACCCAAATGATTGGGAGAGGCTTGAGAGAGGATTATTAAGATCTCTCAGAACCTTGTGAGAATTTTAGAGAACGATGGTAAGATTTTTGTCAATCGTCAATGGATTTGAGTGAAGAGGATGTGGGATCATGGGTGGTTTTATATAGAAAAAGATAGGGGATTCATTATTATTTAGGTTTTGGACACCACACATTAAAATAATCAAAAAAACCAACAAACCATGATTTTTCCCACGTTTGTTTTACAATGGGGAGTGTAACAAATTATTTTATAATAAAAATGTCTGAACATATTAAAATATTTCACTTGCTTATGTGGAGATGAGCCACACTCTAAAGTAAATATTTGTTAAAGTTAAAATGTTTTATAAGTCTTGGAGTGTCTACTGAGGAACCATAAAATTAACAAAACAAATATAACATCACATTAATTTAATGGTAAAACATATATTGGGCCAAGAACCTTTATATAGTTTTTTATTACATCGTTATTAGATCATTATAATTTCATAAAACACATTATATATTTAAACAGTATTTAATTTTTACCCAAACATTTGACTCTCTCAGAAAATTATGAAAAATCAACATAGGATAATTTCATCATCATGAATCCAAAATTAATAATACATTTATCTAAATAATTTTCGAAATATGTGAATTTTTATATTTAAAATAAAAACCAATATTTATAAAAAATTATTGTGTTTGAGAAAAAACAGCTTTCAAACTGTAATATAAAATACAATTTTATCCATAAAAAATTATATGATCATTTATATTTAATTAATGTAATTTAGTAATAATATTAAAATATTATTTAATTCAAATATCATTAAATTAATTAAAATAGACTTCTAAACTAAATATTATATAAAAATATTATTTGAGCATTAAAAACTATTTAATAATAACAATAATAAAATGAATGTATATTATTTATTCTATATAAAAATAATGAACATAATCATTGTGCTAGGGTCTTATTTTGTTAACCCTTATTATACCCGCATAATACCGAAGGTTAAGGTGTTCGATATTTACATACTCTTGGTAAATCTCAAATATCATCGCTCAGGTGGTAATCTATATTAACTTCCACTTCTCCTAAGGGCAGTTTTGTTCAAACATAACGTGTTGAAGCTCATATTGAGTTTGGTCAAGAGCGAAGCCCAGTGATGCTACCTCCTTTTTGAGCTCTGAAAAATGGTCTTCGTATGTTGAAATTCTACTGGATAAGTCCACTACTTCCTTTGTCTGATTAAATAGGATTTCATAAAGCCCTATATTTATACTAATGATGTGATAATTGTTCGGTGACTATTTTATAAATGTTAACAATTCTCACTTGTATATAAATATCCAAAAACATAAAACCAATGAATTGTATATGTCCTATAAAACCATTTTACATAGTAATAATTTTAATCAGATCCAAAGGAATTTTTATTAATAATTTTTTTGGTTAATAAAATATTCCCCCTTAAGAAATTTCACCATTGAAATTTCCTTTTCCCACACTAAAACTGATGAGGATAACTCTGCTTCATTACTTCCTTATATTCCCACGTTTCTTCTCTAATCTAGTAGTTTCTCCACAACACCTTGACAAGGGGAATTGTCTTATTTTGTAGAAATTTTTCCCTACAATCTAAGATCATCCCAGAAATATATTCTTAGGAGAGGTCATTATCCAATAGTACCACCTATGGATTGAGTACATGAGATGGGTCAGGTATTTAATTCCTCAAGTGTGATACATGGAATAAATCGTGTACTTGAGATAGGTTCGGTGGGAGTGGTAGTCGATATTTCATTGCTCTAATGTGATCAAAAATCTCAAAATGGTTGATGTACCTTGGAATAAGCTTTCCATTCTTCCCAAATCTCATAACTCTCTTCCATGGTGATATGCGAAGGAATACCATGTCTCTGAAATCAAGCTCTCGGTCTCGTCGATGATTATTAGCATAGTTCTTACGTCAACTCTGAGTAGCTTTAATGTGCAGTTGGATGGTCTTAACTTTCTTCACCGTATTTTCGACCATTTCTCAACCTAGGATTTTTCACTCCCCAACTTCATCCCAACATGTCGTTGTTCTACACCTCTTCCCATAAAGGGATTCATAAGGATCCATTAGGATGATTGAGTGGATACTACTATTGTAAGAGAACTCAACTTTAGGAAGATTTTGATCCCATCCTCCATTGAAATCCATTGAGTTGGCTCTCAACATGTCCACAAGTGTTTGGATAGTCTGCTCAGATTGGCCATCAGTTTGAGGATGATAAGCTGTAATGTAGTTCAGCTTAGTATTCAGAGTACATTGATGACTCTTCCAAAACATATAGGTGATTCTTTGATCTCGATCAGATACAATAGATAATGTTACTCCATAAAACCGTACAAATTCAATGATATATATATATGGGCCAGTTGATCCAATGAGAAATCCTCTATAATTGCGATGAAGTTTGCAGTCATTGTAAGACGATCCACAACAACCCAGATATCATTGTTTCCATTGTATGTATTTGGAAGTCCAAGGACAAAGTCCATGGTGATGTTCTTCAATATCCATTCTGGTATGGGTAATGGTTGCATCAACCCATTAGACATCTTCCTCTTATCCTTTATTTTCTGACATACCTATAATTTGGATGTATACTCAACAATATCTTTCTTGATGTTATCCTACCAAAATATCTCTCAGTGATCTTGATACCTATTTTTGTTTATTGGGTGAATGGAGAAATTTGAACTATGTGCATCATCCAAAAGTTCTTTTTTCAACTCTGGATTCAATGGAACACATAGTCATGACCCAAATCTCACAATTCCTACTTTATTGACATTGAACTATGAGGATTTCTATCTTCTGATAGTTTCCACTTTTTCTGAATTCCCACATATCCCTTTGGAGAATCCATTTTCCTTTCCAAAAGAGATGGTTTAGAAATCATTTGTGAAAGTATTGATGATGTTACCTTCATTATGATTCTCATTTCCATCTTCATCAAATTTTAGAATATTAGATCCTTTTCAATTCTAATCACTGATAGAATAACTAGGTCCTTTCTACATAGATCAGCTGCCACCTTGTTCGATTTACCAGTGTGGTAATGGATTTAGAAGTCATAGTATTTGATCAGATTAAACCATCTTCATTGGAAAATGTTCCACTCATTCTGTGTGAATATATACTTGTGGCCTTTGTGAACTATATATATATCACACTTCTCCCCAAAAAGGTAATGCAGATAAATTTTTAATGCAAATATTACTACATACAACCCTAGATCATGTGTAGGATAGTATTTCTCATGAATATTCAATTGCCTTGAAGCATAGGCAATGACTTTGTCATTTTGCATAAACACACAGCCCAAACCCTTCTTAGAAGCATCACTAAATACCATAAAAATTTTTCTACTTGTGGGTAGTGTGATAACAAGCATAGTGATAAGACTCTTTTTCATCTCCTTGAAGCTCTCTTTTCATTTATCCCCCCATGAAAACTTGACTCCCTTTTGGGATAGCTTGGTAATAGGATTTGACGATCTTGAGAAATTTATCACAAATCGGTGATGATATCCAGGTAACTATAGGAAGCTACGGATATTTGTTACCGATGTTGGCCTCATACATTCCTCAATTGTAGTTTTCTTAGAGGGATCCATAGATATCCCATTTCTTGTGATGATATGACCCATTAATTAAGCCTCCTTCAACCAGAATTCACACATGCTGTAATTTTCATGGAGCTTCTCCTTTAGCAAGCTCTCTAGTACAGTGCTAAAAAGCTCCTCATGTACCTCCTTGGTTTTGAAGTATATTAGAATATCATCTAAAAATACTACAGAATATTTTTCGAGGTAATATTTTCTGTAACACCCCATGCTTCAATGAAACATTTCCCTTTGATTAATGCTTTAGATTGAATTGTACGCAAATTGGAGTTTTATCACACCACGACCAATCAAAATAGCCATTATGAAAAGTAATACCAACATTTTGAAATTTTATAAATTTTATTTTTAAAATGGACTTCATTTTGGGGTTCAGAATATGCAAAATATCTTAGGGTGAATTTTTGGTATTTTTCTAAAAACATTCAATTTTTGATAAATTGTGAAAAACACTGCGTTATTGTTTAAAACTGAAATTTTATTTAAATAATAAGTTATTATGTTTAAATTTATATAAGGTAAAAATAGATACATAATACCTCTATATGTTGAATGTAATTCATTGGAGTAATTTTATAATAATATTAGATATATAATATTTTATTGAACTTTTTGTCGTCTTGTACCCAACTTCTAGGCGCATTTGAAATTTTTCATAAAACGTAATTTTACCACATCTATGAATTGAGTTTCACATATACGAGAGACACAGTTATCATCAGTAAGTAAAATTTGTTTCAATAAGATGAAAATAATTTTTGTTCAATAGTAACTCATGACTTTTATTTACCACGGTTAAAAGTAAATAGTGTAATTAAAGGTAAAAATTATTTTATAATTACCCTAACACATCTTCTAATTCTATTGGATAAGTGTATTTCAACCAAAATCAACCTTAGGAATAAAAAATGATCCTTTTGGTCCACTTTTATTAGATTAGGACATTTATTATTATTTTATTTAAAGAAGAGTTAAAAGTGTTAAATTAAATGTTTAATAACTATACCACTTTTAATATATGAATATACATAAGATAAATTCAACTATAAATATTGATTCGAAATATAAAAATATTTCCTATATAATTGTATTTATTTATAATTTTATGACATTAAATAATTAAATTTTTTTATGAAACAACGATGATGCAGTAATTACCTTATTAATGAATGATTAAAATAATATATATTATAAATATCCAACTAAATGTAAATTGAGACATCGGATGAATTAAAATAATTTTCTAGGTTAATATGACATGATAGGGTTGATTAAATAAGTTTTTTTCGAAGTAATAATGTTTTTATGACTTTCATAAAAGAAAAATACCAAATAGTTTTAATATTGACAAAAATGGATTTTTTTAAACTAATAATATATTATTAATTGATATAATATTCTTAAAAAACAAAGGATTGATGAAAGGACTTATATAAGGTTATATATATTAACAATGAACCACTTGGGGTTCTCATGGCTTTTTATAGTATGTTTATTAACCATTTATTACAATAATACAAGAATACATGGTAAAAGATAAACTATTTAACTAAGAGTTAAATCTAAAAGATAAGGTTAATATAGTGACCTGAACCTGTCTAAAACCTCATGGTTGAGATTTTTTCGACCCATTCCAACCTTATAATCGAAATAAATCATTTTGGAGACATTATAATCCGAATATGATTGTATAATAAAATTATATTTCATGATTTTCCTAAAGTGACTCTCACTTCTCTTATAAAAGGGTACATCCCCTTCTCTAAAAATCACACCTCCAAAGCCTTTTGGATTGGCCATCCCCTACCCAAATATACTCCCAACTACCCTTAGTTTGACCTATAGGCATTACTTTGATTATAATGCCAACCTAAGTAGCCCTTTTGATCAAATCAAAAGGAAACACCCGAAGAAGAGGTAATAATTTCACCACCCATTTTCAAAGTTCTTTGTTCTTCCACTTCCTCTTTCTTTGTTGTTTCAATAAAAAAATAATAACTTCAGTACCTTATACATAATATTATGTTATTATAAATATGGTACAACAATATTCATTATTATATCCATCATATGAATGACATGTCACCATACATGTGTACGTACAGCTTACCGTCTCCACATCGTGGTGTAGTTTGTTATTCAAACAATTAATTATTTTGATGGGTATAACAATGAGTATAACTGACGTAAATAAAAAATATAAAATTTTAAGGATTTTTTATATATCATATACCTTCTAATTACATACTATTTCACCATCAATATAATATTATTGGCTCTCTTGCATACGTACGGATTACCGTCTCTACGAACGCGATGAGATTCATTCCCCATCATTACCATTCTAGAATAATTTTTATTTTATGATTAAAAATAATTTTTAATAACCAAATATCATTCTGGATATGAATAAAATACAACCTATACATAAAAAACATGACTAATGTAACAAAACATATAAAAGAAAATGAATAAGTTAACACCTGGAACAATGATACTACTAATATATTATTAATAATGAAATATTAGAAGATCATATATGATATAATATTCACATATATGGTTCATTTATAATTTAATAAAAAAAATTAACTATTATACAAGAGTTTAACATACCCTCTATCAAGGAAAAGTACAGTGTAATGGTAAATTCTACAATCTCATTATTATCTGAGGTTGTTTATACGTGAGTATCTACTGGGACCTCTTTATCATCCACATCGATGTTTCGTAAAAATGTATTTCGAAATATTTTTAATATTTCCTAGACATTTGGATAAATTCACTTATACCCTTTTTTGACTTTTTGTAAGATTTTTATAAAGGAATATTTCTGTCGTTTTCCAGACAAGGTCTTTTATGACCTTTTCGTCAAAATTAAGGAATGAATATATTTTTAACTTTTACAGAAGGTGTAGATATTTTACACCATTATAAAAAATTTGAAGATTCCCTTAAAATATAATAAGAATATTTCCAAAATAAATGTTTTCATTTATAATTATGTGACATTTAAATAGTTTAAAAATAAGAAGAGTTATTTCTTTATTATATATTTCATTTCATCTATTTCAACATCCTTCAATGGATAATAATCTTATTTGATTTTTATTTATTATGATACAAATCATCCTTATTGTATTGAAAGTTATTTGATATGTTTGAATTTGGATGTTTTATTTTTATATCATGCTTGGTTTATGGATAATGTGTTGACATTTCGTATGCTAGTTTTAATACGAATGTTTGTGTTATGTTTAAACCTTTTCATATGTGTAATGAATTGGAATTAGTAAGTGACTGTTGGATCCCGTTAAAGATCCATGATGAATTCGTAGTTCTCATGAGGAAAACTAGTTTCTTGGAACAAGGCCTTCACAAAATCTTATTTTTAGTTTTGGCACGAGGCCTTGATTTTTTCTTATGAATTCTGGAATTATGCATTCCATCATTATGAAATTGGATATTGATATTTCATGTGATTATTTGACTAGTAGAATATTCATGTGAATAAGTAAATGGAATTATTGGATTTACATTAGACATATTATGATGAATTTTAAATTTAAAATTATTATGTTTTAGTGTTATACATTGCCTTAAATGTTAATTCTTATTAATTAATGTTTCCTCTATATTGTTATCCTTTCTGAGTATCTGAGATCCCCCATTTCATTGTTAATTTTTTCCAGGATGTGAAATAGTATATTATGACTGACATATATGGATAGTCTAAGGGAGATGAATGTGTTCAAAAAAGACAAAAATTTTTTGTTTTCTTATTTCATAATTGAATGTAAAACTTATGAATGTTTCTAGTACTTTTTAGGCTACTAAACTGATTGGTCTTTCGGGATTTGATCCCTTCTGATAATACCAATGTTATTTAATAATGCACCGACTCTGGGTAACTAAGTTCGGGGCATTACAGTTGGTATCAGAGGATGATTAGTACAAACCATGGATGCTAGATCTAGAAAAACTCTGATTAGAATACAATAACCTAAGATAGATTTTGATGATTAGTGTAGAAGAACATCATAGATTTTTTGTAATGTAGATATTTTGTGAGTTTTCCAAAAAATACATCCCTATCTAGATACAAGCAGGTAGACATGGCTCTGGAACAGATGTACCTAGGAGTGAAAACTTTGGCAAAGAGTTTCAATCATGACCTAGGTTGTCCTAGTACATGAAAACGGGCCTTAATGCACTCTTGGTTACAAAACTCTCGGGGATATGATTAGGATAATTCACATTTTCTTTACAAACCATTATGAAGGATATATGATTATATACCTCCCCAAATAAACCATTTTTATGATTATGGATTATATTCATAAACTGTTCAATTTATGTTAACTATTTTACATTTTCGGAATTATGTATTGTTATTCATAAACTAATCTACTATATTCCATTACTTAGAAATGACACCAAGTGGATGGTATGGGGAGCATATTAATGAACATAATCCATGTTGGGATTTCCCTCCTACTCAAGATAATTATAGTGGAGCTGGTGATGAAAATGGTGTTGATCAGTTTATCACCATACTCGGACTACTCATACATGTTATGAACAATAACCTTACCCATATGGAGCACCCTAATCCACAATATGGAGGATCAATGTGAGATATCTTCATAATAAAACATCCACCAACATTAAACGGGACTACAAATTGATTTATAGATAAGTAGTGGATATGTTCCATAGAGAAAATAATTCATGCTACGGGGAGTAGTGAAAGGGAAAATGTTTTAATGGCATTTTATCACCTCACATAATATTCTGATTAATGGTGGTCATTACTTCAAAACCCAAAGGAAGATGAAAAGTAATCAATTATGGAATGGAGGGAGTTTAAAGTTATTTTCTTTGTAAATTTCTTTCCTCATTACCATCGAGCGGATATGGAAATACAATTTCTGTGTCTAAGGAAAAAGGAGGATGAGAATGTCGCAAAGTATGATGCTAACATTACAAGGATAGCAAGGCATTTATCAAATTATATATGTAACCTAAGGAGTAATATTGATTAATTATTGGATGGGATAAAACAATTTCTTCATTGAGAATTAGTATCACAATCCTTCTCGTCGTACGAAGATATAGTCTCATGAGCTATGAAGACAGAAAAAGAATTCTCTATGTTATATGAATTTAAAGAAAAGAAAGAGAGGAAGAGATATAAAGAACACTGTAGAAATAGAAATAAAGGGAAGAAGGCAAAAGTTGAATATCCCTCCTACAGTAAATGTGTGAAGAATCGCACTAGTACTTTACTGATGGGAATGAGATTTTGTTACAGGTGTAGTGAAAAAGGCCACCAGGCTTGTGATTGAAAAGAAATGAAAGAGGGTGTCAATGTTGAGTGCTAAAATTATAGAGAAAAGGGGCATTGTGAAAATTAATGTCTTATGCGCCAAGGAAACATTCCTCAGAAAAGTCCATGGGAGAAAGGCCAAGCTTACGTGGTCCCTACTACTGAGGTTGAATCTCGGAAAGAAATGGTGGAATGTAATTTATTGTTTTCCTCTAGTTTATATAATGTATTTTTTGATTCTGGATCATCACATTGTTTCATATCTACCCAGTTTTCAATGAAAATTAGATATTTCCAATTTGATATAACAAGGGAGTTGTGAGTCAAAACTCTTAAGGCAATTATCATTGCTACATAGTTTTGTGAATCAGTTCCCATTAGGGCACATAAATGCTTTATATCTGTTGATCTCATCGTCATACCCATGATTGAATTTGATATGATCATTGGAATGGATTGGTTTTCAGACCATGATACGAAAATTATTGTTATAAGGAGGAGGTTACAATTTGTGATGATGATAATGAGTAAATTTTTTTAGAGAAGAAACATCACCACCTGATTCTTATCTAGATACACCCCCAGTATCCATACTAAATTCAATTATTGGGGAGGAAGATAATAAAATAACTATAGGTGAGGAAAAGAATGTTCCAATAGAGGACATACCTATTGTACAAGACTGTGTGGATGTGTTTCTAGAGTAATTACCTGGACATCCTCCAGAACAACAAATTGTGTTTTCCATTGATTTAATTCCTCATTCAAGGACCATATCAAAGACCACTTTTAGAATGTCCACTATGGAATTAGTGGAACTAACGAAAAATAGCTAAGTAAATTGAGCAATACAAGATTTATTCAACCTAGTGTTTCTCCATGGGGAGTGCCAGTTCTTTTTGTTAAGAAGAAATACGGATCTATGAGGTTGTTCATTGACTCTAGGGAGATCAGTGCTATAACAATAAAGAACAAGTATCCCCTACCTTGCCTTGATGATTTATTAGACCAACATCATATAGGTAAATATTTTTCAAAGATTTACCTTTGATTTGGATATCATATGTTTTGTGTGATGAAGGAAGACATTCTGAAAACAACATTTCGTATCAGGTTTGGGAATTACGAGTTTAGAGTAATGCCTTTTGGACTGACTAATGTGCCCTCTATTTTCATGGATCTAATGAATAGAGTTTTCAAGGAATATATTGATGACTTTTGTAAACATTTTTATTGATGATATATTGGTTTAATCCAAATGCTCTGTAGATAATGAAAATCACTTGTGCACTATTCTGAAAACCCTTAGAAGAAATGAATTATATTGGATGTTTAGAAAGTGTGAAATCTGTCTTCAAGAGATTTCTTTTCTTGGCCATATTTTCTTTATGTATGGAATCTCTGTCTATCCTTGAAAGACCAAAGCAATCCATGAATTTCCAGCACCGATGAGCATAACTAAGGTACATAGTTTTATTGGTTTTGTAGGTTATTATCGACGTTTGGTCAAAAACATTTATTGATTGGCTAACCCATTAACCCAGATCACATGTAATGGGGTTAAATTTGGTTGGAAATAAGAGTATGGAGAATGTTTTGAAAAAATGAATAGAAGATTAGTCAATTCTCTTATCTTGACTCTACCACTGTAGAATTATGGGTTTGTCAATTATATTGATGCATCAAAGAAATTACTTGGTTGTTTCCTTATGACAAATGATAGGGCTATTGCATGTGCATCACATTAGTTAAAATTTCATTAACAAAACAATCCCACCCACGATCTTGAATTAGAATATCTAATATTTTCTTTGATGATATAAAGACACTATCTCTATGGTGAAAAATGTGAGATATATACTTATCAAAAGAGTTTGAAGTATATTTTCTCACAAAAAGAACTCAACATGAGGGAAAGATGATGGATTGAACTACTCAAGGATTATGATTTCACTATACACAACCACAAAGGGAAGTAAATAAGGTGTCAGATGCTTTGAGAAGAAAGGATCATAGAGTTTTGAACAAGATGAGAGTTGAAAGGGATCTTATTTTCATGGATCTAGTAAAGTTAGATATGAGAATAACCCTAGAAGGTGAAACATCAATAATTTTTCAAATGGTTTCCAAACCATCATTACAAGAAAGGATAAAGAGTTATTATACTAATGATGAGGAGTTCCAAAAGAAGATTAATTCTTGGAATGATGGGAGATTCAGTGACTTCGTATTTGAAGATGGAATTTTGAAATTTGGGTGAAGACTTTGTGTTCCTGATATACCTGATCTAAAAATGGAATTGTTGGATGATTATCATATATCCAATTTATCTATACACCCTAGTATCACTAATATGTATAAATATTTAAAATAATTTTTTTTTGTGGGACAACATGAAGAGATATATTGCTGATTATGTGTTAATTTGTATGGTTTTTCAATAAGTGAAAGCTGGAAGACAATAACCTAGAGGAGTCATGCAACCTCTTCCTATACATGATATGAAATAAGATGACTTTCCAATGGAATTTGTCATCGGACCACTAAATAATCCTAGAAGGAATGATTTAATATGGGTCATTGTGGATTTTCTTACCAAGCCAACACATTTTATTGCTATAAGAGAAGATTTACCACTTTAACGCCTAGAAATACTTTATATTAATGTAGTTTTAAGACTTCATAGAGTACCCCTATCGATTTTTTCTGACCGTGATCCCCGTTTTATATCATGACTCTAGAAATGTCTTCAAAAGGCCTTGGATACTGAACTTCATTTGAGGACTACCTACCACCCTCAAACCGATGGACAATCAAAACAAAAAATTCCATCCTTAGAAGGCATGTTGAGATCTTTCTCACTTGACTTTCAAGGTATTTGTGATTATTATTTACCTCTGGTAATATTTTCATATAAAAATATATTCCATTCAAATATTAAAAAGGCACCATATGACGAGTTATATGGAAAGAGATGTCGCACACAAACTTTTTGGTATGATGTTGGTGAATGAAAACTCGTAGGCCCAGAACATGTTGATGAAATAATGGAAAAGGTGGAGATTATCCAAACCCACATTAAATAATATCAAAGTAGGCAGCAGAGTTATGCCGATAACCAAAGGAAGGATTTGTAATTACTAGTATGAGATCATGTTTTCTTGAAGCTATCTCCATTGAAGGGTGTTATACATTTCGGTAAGAAGGGTAAATTATGTCCCAAGTACATCAGAACTTTTGAAAATCTAGAACGAATTAGAGTTGTCGCTTATCATTTGGAAATACCTCCATGTCTATCCAAAGTTTATGTTGTGTTCCACGTATTACTATTAAGAAAATACATTCTTGACCCAAAGCATGTACTCACCTATGATGAAATAGAACTATAACTCGTTTGGTCTTATTATGAAGAGCCTATCAAGTTACTTGAAACTAGAGAACAAGTGTTGAGAAACCGTACGACTCATCTGGTGAATGTTATATTGAGAAATCAAAAGATGGAAGTGGCAACATGGGAGCATGAGGAACTATTGATGAAAAACCACCCAAATATTTTTATGCATTAATACTCTAAAATTTTCGGGGATGAAATTACTTGAACGTGGTGATAATGTAACACCCAAAGATTCCACAATAATTTTTCCTTTGACTAATGCAATAGCTTGCACTGTACGAAATATTGAGTTTTTACACACCATGACCAATAAAACTAGAAATTATGAATAGTAATACCTATAGAGACCCAAATCTTGATGCACATGGTCATTACATTACTTTTTCGGAATACATAATACATAACAAAAAAACACAAAAGGAACGTAATATTTTAGTGTCTTTGGAATCTCGGAACGTAATCATCTAATCATGGTGAAAGATCTTCAACATCTCACATAAAGATCTTCCCCTTTTGGTTTTCTTACCTATAAACATTCTTTAAATCCTGGGAAAAATAAAACATATAAAGGGTGAGCTCAAATGCTCAGTAAGGGTAAGAATGGATAAAATAAAACAAATCATATAAATTTGAACTTAAAAACATGAACATAATCTTTAAACATAAAAATGTTGGGCAATGACATAAAACATGGCAGTGCATAAGGAATAGATCAAAAACCATTAATCATGATAAAATAGCATGGGAATAAAACATGTGATTGTGGAAACCATTAAGCACATGATATGATTTCTATAGTTTCCAAGGCATTGCTGCCAAAACCATCTTAGTGGACAAAGTCCATTTCTGAATCGAGTTCACTCCTCGTTCCAGTCCTGTATTACTGAACCGGATTAACTTACCGTTCCAAACATGTCTATCTCATGAGATATAAATCTTTACCCAATGAATTAGAGGGAGATATAGTTGCCACCCAACTCATAATGAAATCATTCTTTCGTGTGCCACAAAATCATGAATCATACATCATAGCATAACCCATGTAATAGAATGGGATTCTTATACATCATGCCATCATAACATAATCCATAAAATTGGATAAATTTTATCATAAGAAGATTCAAAACATGTAAATAATGGAGAAATTATACTTGAAACATAAACATATTAAATAATTTCATTTTATATGGAAAATAGTTTTGATAAACACTTGAAATGAATTCTTGAAGAAAATATCCTTTTTTCTTCAAAATCAATTTTTTTTCACAAAATGCCATGAAATTTTAAAAGAAAGGGGTTTGTTGAAAATAATCATAAAATATTTTATAGGAAGATTCATGAAAATGAGGTGTTATGAAACCGTAAAAATCTTTTCTCGCCGTATAAGTTAAAAATAACATTCTCCTCGTACTTTTGTTGGAAAAGTCAAAAAGTACCTCGTATGGTAAAAAAAAGATTCCTAGATACCATGTAGTAAAAGTCAAAAATTGTTAAAAAGGAATTTAAATGTAAAAAAACCCATTTTTAGGAAACATGGACATGGATGATAACAATAACCCCAGTAAATACTTACGAATAATCAATCTCAGATAAGAACGAGATTGGAATAGCTATCCCTTACCTTATGTCTGATATGCTTTGTATGTATCCAAACATCCTGTATAATGAATTAAATAATGTCCCTGACTTATTAAAAAATAATATTCATTGTTATGATATCAAATATCATTTACTTATGACTTTATATTACCCGTTATTTTTCAAATTCGATGTAAAAGCAACGATTTGGGTAAAATTATTTCATTTATTCTACGTATTTCGACTTGTTGTTCTTGATATTATTACTTATATACTGATTTAATTAATTCTAGAATGTAAAACATGATTTATATATCATATATATTCATCATATACATATATATATATGATATATTGATAAATGGAATGAAATACACCGTTCATGGAGACGGTAGACTGTATGTACGCATGAACGCTATTTTCGTTTCCTTATTGAATTGAATGGAATTAAGTAGATGACATACATATATATGGACATAAATCCAGTATAATTATTATGTCATATATTTCATTATTAGTTATTATATATACTTTATAATCATTCATGAATGGTTAATCATTGAGAATGAATCTCATCGCGTCGTGGAGAAGGTAGTTCGTACGTATGCACGAGCGTTGATATCATTCCCTTGATCATGGAATTGTATTGAAGGGTATGTATAATATTTAAGAATAAATATCAATTTACAATAATCAAGTATAGTTATTTATTTACACCATTATACCCATCCAAGAAAGGTGGTGGTCAAAAACAGATTACACCATAGCGTGGAGACGGTATTTCGTACGTACGCACGCGCGGTGATTTCGTTTTCTGTAGGATGGATAGAAGGTGAAATAGCTTTGTTTAATATTTATAATTACATAGCAGTATATTAGTGATACTTTTGTTATTACTTCATAATGAAACAACTAAAGAAGATGAAGTATAAGAAGAAATAAATATGAAAGAATCGGTAACGGTTATTACATCTTTTTCTACACGCCTCTTTCAAAACTCCTCTTAGGGAACTAAAATTGGTCATTGAAGAAACCAGGACCTATAGAATATTACTAGGGAAGTGAAGAAGATAACTTTTCAGGGTTTGTCCGAGATTTAAGGAACAGTTTGGTGTGAGGAGAAGAGGGAGGAGGTGCCCTTTTATAAGGGAGGAGAGGGGCACCTTAGGAAAAACATAAAATACTATTTTATAATAAAGTCATATTCGGTTTTTAATTGCTCCAAATTGATTTCTTTCGAACATAAAGTGGGGACGGGTAAAAATCATCTCAAAAGATAGATTTTAGACAGGTTTGGGTCATTATAGGAACCTTATCTTTTAGTTTTAACTCTTAGTTAACTAGATTGACATTTACCATGTCACTTTGTATTTTTATATTATATAGTTAATAAAATTACCATATACATCCAAGAGACCCAAAAGTGGTCCAGTAATGATACACCTATCATGATATAAGTAACGTGGACGAACCTTAGATTTTTATGAGTATAATAAAAATTAATAATATAATATTTGTTTTAAAAACTATTTTATATCAATTTTGACACTATTTGGTAATTGATTTTTCTGAAAATCATAAAAACATGATTAGTTCAAAAAACGTTACTTAAATCCATAATAACATGTACTATGAACCTATAAAATTAGTTCAATTCATAAAAAATCAAAAATTATATTTATTTGTGTATTTATAACATCAATTATGTTAATATTTCATTAATAAGGTAACTAATGCTTCATCATTGTGTCATAAATAAATTAACTTATTTAATGTCTAAAAATTATAAATAAAATAAATTTATGAAGGAAATCTTTTTTTATTTCTAATGAATATTTATAGTCGAATTTATCTTATGTATAACCCTATATTAAGGATGATTTAGTTATTAAACTTTGATTTTAACTATTTTAACCCTTCTTTAAATAAATTAATAATTAATGTCCTAATCTAATCCAAGTGGACCTAAATGGTCATATTTTATTCCTAAGGTTGTTTTTTGTCGAATTACACTTATCTAATAGAATTAAGACATGTGTTAGGGTAATAATGATATCATTTTTACCCTTAATAACTATATTTACTTTTAACCGTGGTAAATAAAAGTAAAAAGTTACAATTCACCAAAAATTATTTTCATCTCAATGAACCACATTTTAGTCCTTGATATTAATCGTGTCTCTCAGATTTTGGAAATTCCTCTCACAGAATCGGTAAAATAAAGTTTTATGTAAGTTTGCAAAATGCTCATAGGAGGTAGTTAAAAGACAGTGAAAAGTTCAAAAAAAATTCTATATATCACAAATTATTAAAAAATGACTCCAATGAATTACATTGAACATATATAGGTATTATGTATCAATTTTGACCTAAAATTAATTTAAATAAGATAAATAATTATTTAAATAAAAAGTCGGTTTTTAAATAGTAACATAGTCTTTTCACTATTCATCAAAAATTGAAAGTTTTCATAAAAATACCAAAAATTCCCCCATGGCTAATTTTGATATTCTGAATCCAAAAATAAAGTTCGTTTTGAAGAATAATATTTATAAAATTTCAAAAATTGGGTATTAATATTCACAACAGCTAGTTCATAAGAATATTATAATAATATCTCGTTTAGTGAAACTCTGTATGGTGTACTACACACACTATCGAGGAAGGTCTTGATTGCGTGTAATGCAAGCCAAGTCAGGGCTGCGTGTAGTGAAATCGCCATTTGGTGTTGCGTATAACATAATAAAAACTTATTTCATTTATACATTAAACAAAATCTATACATAATGTTGCATAGAATAATTCCCAGAAAACGAACATGAAATTGTGTGTAACATGAGGCAAGAATAGTGTTGCGTATACTGCAAGCTAATACGGTGTTGTGTATAGTACAAGATAAACTTGGTGTAGTGTATAATAAAAGACATCAATGAAATTAAAAGAATATTTTTCATAAAATCTCGGGGTGTTACATTCTACCCCCCTTAAAATGAATTTCACCCTCGAAATTCATCGGGGTTATAAATGGTTTACTGCATGAATGATTCTTTAATAGAAACCCACATCGTAAATAGGAATACCAAAACATGACATTAAAAACTACTGTATGAAACGTAACGGATACCCAAATTAAGAAATAACTGGGTTTCCACATAGTAGAACATAGGTGAAAATATGGATATGGAAGAGAAATATAACCATCAACTTCTGATGAATAGTGTTATAGGACATTGCTATGAAAAAACCAACAATCACAAAGCCATAAATTTGTGATGATCTAAGGTACCTTCCGATTCATCAGATATGAGAGCACTAGGACAACATTTTTTGTTTTCAAAATCATTTCCCTAAAGTTGAAGAATTGTTGAATTCAAAGAAATGCTTACTTGATTTTGGTATAATCTCACCGTTGCTTGTGCCTCGAACAATTTATACTTAATCTCTTAAAGAAATGAAGTTGACTTTGTCTTCTATGAAGTGTTAGCTGATTATGCGATAGAATGATAGGTCATTCCATCTGTTTCTATCACAAAAAGTTTAGCAAAATTTATTAAATATAAAAAAGTCTATCTATGCTAAGATTAATCATATATGGTTGCTAAAATATACTTATACTTCAGCTATCATAGTTCATAATAAAATAAAACTATTATCTACTAACCAGGGACTTCCTGTAGGCTAGTGGTAGGCAATAAAGTCTTGTCGCACTTCGGTTATGGGTTCGATTCTCACAACCTTTTCCGACATGATGGGTTGTCGCCCGTCCTATGGGTTGTCCTTTTTTGAAAACTATACTATTATAACATAACAAAAAGTTCTAGCCTTAAACAATACTATCTGATGTCGAACTTAATCTATTCCAATATTTAGGTATTTCTAAAACACTTTTTTCCAATATCATAGTATAAAGAAAACAATTACCAGAAATTTCATCTACCGAGCATGTGAATACCATCATTTATCCCCGATATATCTTGTTGGTCACATTCCAATCATGTGAATACCTTAATCATGTATTCTCTTGATAATTGAATACCCATTGAACCTTAGTGAAAAAATTAATGCTATCAAAATTTAACTCTTTCCACATACCAAAATCCCAAAATTTCTATATACTCAAACCATGATATCACTTTGTCCTTATATTTTTCATGGGATCATGAATACTATCAAAAATTTCATTATCTCCTTATCCCTTCCTTATGCGCATATCATCTTCCTTCCAAAAATATCTCAATCACATTCCATGGTTACCGGTACCATAATATTATTGAAAACCACAATACACTAATACATAAATATTTCAATATTCCACGATACTATATACAACATTATTTTGGAATCCCATTACATAAACACTTAATCATTCCACCACATCGTTGTCATATTCAAAATCTCAAATAGTGATTGCATGTGACTTCCATTTTTCATTTTCCTTAAGTGGTTTCTCATGTCGATCATCATTAACCCTTGGATTAGGGAATTGATTAACACAATTCCCTATTTCATTGCACTTGAAGCATTGAAGTGTTGGTGGTGATTTCTCTGCAGTCTTTTCTTTATTCACATCATTAGCAACCCTTTTTCCATTACTTCGAAACTCAACTGCTCGATGACCTTCTTTTCTACACATAAAACATTTTCTAGTCCCTTTAAGACAATCTCCACCATGATTCTTTCACACATTGATCATAAAGAAACATTCATCTTCTTTTCATCATTGTTCTGATATTTCTCCTTGAACTCCATATTTCGTTTCATATCAAAACCATGAGATGGATATGTAACACCAACATCCATTTCTACCTTGATAGCACAACGCACAATTTTTTCATAGCTACTGAAATCTCTTATAGCTAATGCCCTTCGAAGACTTGGTTTTAAGCCACTGAATAATCGATCAACTTTACTTTTAGGTTGGATGATAAAGCCAGATGCATACCTTGCAATCCTTGTAAAATTCACTTCGTATATACCAACAGATTCATCATCCTTTTGCTTAAGCTCAAGGAAATCATTTTCCATCCTTTTTTGAAGAATACATGGGAAGTACTTATTGAAAAATATGTTCTTGAACTCATCCCATTCCATGGATTCAATTTCATCTCGGGGCCTCGTATTCTTAATTAGAGTCCACCATTGATCTGCTTCACCTTCTAAATGGTAAATAGCCAGAATGACTTTTTCATGTTCCGAATAGTGAAGTATGGAAAATATCTTTTCAATTGTACTAATCCATTGTTCAGCGACAAGTGGATTAGAAGACCCACTGAACGAAGGTGGACGTTTCCTCATGAAGGACTCAATAGAATATTATCCCTTTATCTGCTCATTTGGAAGTCCAGAATGATTCATAGCTTGTGTAATAATAAAAATAAGACTTTTCACTCCATCTCCCATAAAATTGGTTTGTTCAAGAGGACAATCATTTCATTTTCCATTACATTGATCAACACAGTTCCTTCGGGTTCCAGCCATCGTCTAAAACCCAAAAAGAATAGTGTGAGTGTAAAAATCATGCTATGGAAAACAACATAATAAAGGGGGAGTACCTTTGATATCTAACATCTTAGGTTTAATTCTAATATCATTTCTGTAATTCTAGGACTATAAACTATACGTATACTTATCCTTAGGGACATCCCTAGACATACCTTAGAAATATCTCTAAAGATCTCACTAAAGTTTTCGCATCCTAGTTTCCAAAGGTTAACTAAACTATTCCTTAGATTCCAACTGTAGAGACCTGAATCTTGACAGACATGGAAATTACATTAATTTTTCATAATATTAAATACATAACAAAAAAACTCCAAAAGACCGTAATAGTTTATTGTCTTTGGAAACTCAGAATGTAATCTTCTAATCATGGTGAAAGATCTTCAACATCTCCCATAAAGATCTTCCCCTTTTGGTTTTCTTACAAAAAAACCTTCTTTAAATCCTGGGGAAAAGAAAACACATAAATGGTGAGCTCAAATGCTCTGTAAGGGTAAGCGTGGATAAAATAAAACAAATAATAGACATTTGAACTTAAAAACATGAACATAATGTTTAAACATCAAAATCATGGGAAATGACATAAAACATGGTAGTACATAAGGAATAGATCATAAAGAAACATTAGTCATGATAAAATTGCATGGGAATAATTCATGTGATTGTGGAAACCATTATGAACATGATATGATTTCCATAGTAGACAAGGCATTGCTGCCAAGACCATCTTAGTGGAAAAAGTTCCTTTCTGAATCGAGTTTACTCCTCGTTCCAGTCCTGTATTACTAAACCGGATTAACTTAGTGTTCCAGCCATGTCTATCTCATGAGATATAAATCTTTACCTAATTCATTGGAGGGTGATATAGGTCCCACCCATCTCATAATGAAATCATTCTTCTGTGTGCCACAAAATCATGAATCATACATCATAGCATAACCCATGTAATAGAATGGGTTTCTTAATCATCATGTCATCAAAACATAATCCATAAAATTGGATATAATTTTATCATAATAATAATAAAACCATGTAAATAATGGATAAATTATACTTGAAACATAAACATATTAAATAATGTCATTTTAGATGGATAATAGTTTTGATAAAACACTTGAAATGAATTCTTGAGGAAAATATCCTTTCTTCTTCAAAATCATTTTAATTTCACAAAATGCCATGAAATTTTAAAAGAAAATGGTTTTGTTGAAAATAATTATGCAACATTGTATAGTAATATTCATGAAAATGAGGAGTTATGAAACTGCAAAAATACGCTCACGCCGTATAAGTTAAAAATAGCATTCTCCTCGTACTTTTTTCAGAAAAGTCAACAAGTACCTCATATGGTAAAAAAAGAATGATTCCTTACATACCATGTAGTAAAAGTAAAAAATGGTTAAAAAGGACTTTAAAAATACATGAAACCATTTTAGGAAATGTGGAAATGGATGATAATAATAACCCCAGTAAATACTTACGAATAAACAATCTCGGATAAGAACGAGATTGGAATAGTTATCACTTACCTTATGTCCGATATGCTTTGTAAGTATATGAACCTCCTGTATAATGATTTAAATAATGTCATTGACTTATTACAGAATCATATTCATTGTTATGATATCATATATCATTTACATATGACTTTATAATACCTGTTCTTTTGCAAATTCGATGTAAGAGCTGCGATTTGGGTAAAATCGTTCCATTTATTGTGCGTATTTCGACTTTTTGTTCTTGATATTATTACTTATATCCTAATTTAGTTAATTCCATAACTTAAAAAATGATTTATATATAATATATATTCATCATATACATATATATATATATGATAGATTGATAAATGTAATGAAATACACCGTTCATGGAGATGGTAGGTCATACGTACGCATGAACGCTGTTTTCGTTTCCTTATTGAATTGAATGGAATTATGTAGATGAAATACATATATATATATACATAAATACTGTATCATTATGATGTCATATATTTCATGATTACTTATTATAAGTACTTTATAATCATTCATGAATGGTTAATCATTGAGAATTAATCTCATCGAGTCGTGGAGACGGTAGTCTGTACGTACGCACGAGCGATGATATCATTCTCATGATCGTGAAATTGTATTGAAGTGTATGTATAATATTTCAGAATAAATATCACTTTACAATAATCATATATATTTTTTTATTTACACAATTATACCCATCCAAGTAAGGTGGTGGTCGAAAACATATTACACCACGGCGTAGAGACGGTATTCCGTACGTTCGCACGCACGGTGATTTCGTTTTCTGTAGGATGGATAGAAGGTGAAATAGGGTTGTTTCATATTTATAATAACATATAGGTATATGAATTATACTTATGTTATTACCTCATAATTAAACAACTAAGGAAGAGGAATTATAAGAAGAAATAAATTTGAAAGAATCGGTAATGGATATTACCTCTTTTAGGACACACCTCTATGAAACCTCCTCTTAGGGCACAACAATTGGTCTTTTAAGAAAAACAGAACCTCTAGAATATTACTAGGGAAGTAGAGAAGAGAACTTTTCAGGTTTTGGACGAGCTTTAAGGCTCAATTTGGTGTGAGGAGAAGAGGGAGGAGGTGCCCTTTTATAAGGGAGGAGAGTGGCACCTTAGGAAAAACTTAAACTATTATCTTATTATAAAGTAATATTCGGTTTTTAATATCTCCAAATTGATTTCCTTATATGATAAAGTGGGTATGGGTATAAATCCTTTCAACCAATATATTTTATATAGGTTTGGGTCATTATATTAACCGTATCTCTTAGTTTTAACTCTTAGTTAATTAGATTGACATTTACCATGTCACTTTGTAATTTTATATAATACAGTTAATTAACTTACCATATACATCCAAGAGACCCCCAAGTGGTCCATTAATGATACACCTATCATGATATATGTATCTTATCTGAACCTTAAATTTTTAAGAAAATAATAAAAATTAATTATATAATATTTGTTTTAAAAACTATTTTATGTTAATTTTGACACTATTGGGTAATGGATTTTTGTGAAAATAAAAACAGCATGATTAGTTTTAACAATGTTAATTAAATCAATAATAACATGTCATATTAATCTATAAAATTATTTTAATTTATAATAAGACTCAAATTACATTTATTTTTGTATTTATAACATCAATAATGAATGTATTTCAATAATAAGGTAATTACTCTATCATCATTGTGTCATAAATAAATTAACTTATTTAATGTCTAAATACTATAAATAAAATACCATTATGTAGGAAATTGTATTATCTTTCCAATTAATATTTATAGTCTATTTTATCTTATTTATATTCCTATATTAAAAATTATTTAGTTTTTAAACTTTGATTTTAACTATTTATCCCTTCTTTAAATAAATTAATAATAAATGTCCAAATCTAATCCAAGTGAACCTAAATGGTCATATTTTATTCCTATGGTTTTATATGGTCTAATTTAATTTATCCAATAGAATTAAGAAATGTTTTAGGTAATAATAATATCAATTTTACCCTTAATTTCCCTATTTACTTTTAACCGTGGTAAATAAAAGTAAAAATTTACTATTCACCAAAAATTATTTTCATCTCATTAAACAATATTTTAGTCCTTGATATTAACCATGTCTCTTGGATTTTTGAAATTCCACTCATAGAAGCGGTAAAATTATGTTTTATGTAAGTTTGCAAAAAGCTCCAAGGAGGTAGGTAAATGACCGTGAAAAGTTCAATAAAATTTTTATATATCAAAAATTATTATAAAATGACTCCAATGAATTACATTGAACTTATATAGGTATTATGTATCAATTTTGAACTAAAATAAATTTAAATAAAATAAATAATTATTTAAATAAAAAGTTGGTTTTTAAATAGTAACCCAGTGTTTTCACTATTAATCAAAAATTGAATGTTTTCAGAAAAATACCTAAAATTCACCCTAGGCTAATTTCGATATTCCGAATCCAAAAATGAAGTCCATTTTGAAAAATAAAATTTATAAAATTTCAAAAATTGGGTAATACTATTCATAACGGCTAGTTCATAAAAATATTATAAAAATATCTCATTTAGTGAAACTCGGTATGGCGTACTAAACACACTATAGAGGAAGGTCTTGATTGCGCGTAATGCAAGCCAAGTCAGGGCTGCGTGTAGTGAAATCACCGTTTGGTGTTGCGTATAACATAATCAAAACTTATTTCATTTATAAATTAAACAAAATCAATACTTAATGTTGCGTAAATTAATTTCCACAAAATAAACTTGAAATTTTGTGTAACACGATCCAAGAATAGTATTGCATATACTGCAAGATAATACGGTGTTGCGTATAGTACAAGCTAAACTTGGTGTGGTGTACAATAGAAGACATCAATGAAATTAAAAGAATATTTTTCATAAAATATTAGGGTGTTACAATACCCACTTTTTGATATTTTATAAATTTTATTTTATAAAATGGACTTTATTTTTGTGTTCATAATATCAAAATTAGCATAGGGTGATTTTTTTGTATTTTTCCAAAAACATTAAATTTTTTATGAATAGTGAAATACACTGCATTATTGATTAAAACTGACATTTTATTTAAATAATTTATTTCATTTAAAATTATATTAGGAAAAAATAGATACATCATACCTCTAAATGTTCAATATAATTCTTTGGAGTCATTTCATAATAACATTTGATATATAAAATTTTATAGAACTTTTTACTATCATTTACCCACCTTCTAGGCGCATTTACAAATTTTTATAAAACGTAATTTTACCACATCTATGAATTTAATTAAAAAACATTGAGATACATGGCTGTCACCGGTAAGTAAAATTTTGTTTAATAAGATGAAAATATCTTTTGGTGAATAGTAACTTTTGAATTTTATTTACCACGGTTAAAAGAAAATAGGGTAATTAAAGGTAAAAATGATATTATAATTACCCAAACACATGTCCAAATTCTATTGGATAAGTGTATTTCGAACAAAATATTCCTTAGGAATAAAATATGATCCTTTTGGTCCACTTGTATTAGATTTGGGAATTTATGATTATTTTATTTCAAGAAGAGTTAAAAGTGTTAAATTTGAAGTTTAATAACTAAACCATTTTTAATATAGGGTTATACATAAGATAAATTCAACAATAAATATTCATTAGAAATATAAAAATATTTCCTACATAATGGTATTTATTTATTATTTTTAGACATTATATAACTAAATTTATTTTTGACACAGTGATGACGCAATAATTAACTTATTAATGAATGATTAAAATAATTGATATTTTAAATATCCAAATAAATGTAAATTGAGACTTCTGATGAATTCCACTAATTTTATAGGTTAATATGAAATGTTAGGGATGATTAAATAAATTTTTTCAAAGTAATAAAATTTTTATCAGTTTGAAAAAATAATACCAAACAATGTCAAAATTGACATAAATATGTTTTTTAAAAAATATTATATTATTGATTGATATAATATTCCATAAAATATACGGTTCAGTCAAAGGACTTATATAAGGTTATATATATTAATAATGAACCACTTGGGGTTCTCTTGGATTTTTAATGTATTTTTATTGACCATTTATTATAATAAAACAAGAATACATGGTAAAAGTTAAACTATTTAACTAAGACTAATTATAAGAAATAAGATTAATATTATGACCTAAAATTATCTAAAAACTTTTTTTGAGAGATCTTTGGCCCATCCCCACCATATCCTTGATATAAATAATTATTTATCCATTATAAACCAAATATTATTTTATAATAAAATAATATTTCCAGTTTTTCCAAAAGTGACCCTCACATCACTTATAAAAGGGTACTTCCCCTTCTCTCAAAATCACACCTCCAAATCCATTTATCTTGTCCAACCCCTGCCCAAATATCCTCCCAAATACCCTAACTTATATCTTGTGTCCTTACTTTGATCATAAATCTTACCTAAAGAGCCCTTTTAATCAATTCAAAAGGAAACACCCAAAGAAGAGGTAATAATTTCAGCACCCTTTTTTAAAGTTCTTTTATTCTTCCACTACCTCTTTCATTATTGTTTATATTAAAAATTAAAAATACATTACCTTATACATACTTTTATGTTATTATAAGTATGGTACAACCATATTCATTATTCTATCCATCCAATGAATGATAAGTCACCACACGTGCGTACGTACGACATACCGTCTCCACGTCGTGGTGTAGTTTGTTATTCATACACTTCATTATTTGGTTGGATATAATAATGAGTATAAATTATGTAAATAATAAAAATAGAATTATAATGATTTATTATAGTTATTATATTATATCCAATTATATAATATTTCACCATCAATATAATGGTATTGTCGCTCGTGCGTGCGTACGGATTACCGTCTCCATGAATGCGATGAGATTCATTCCTCATCGTAACCATTAAAGAATAATTTTAATTTTATGATTTAAAATAACGTTTAAGAACTTATTATCATTATGTATATGAACAAAATACATCATATCCCTAGAAAATATGACTTACATAACAAAACAGATAAAGGAAAATGTATCATTTAACACCAGAAACAATGATACTACTAAAATATTAATTACAAAAAAATATTTTAAGATCATATATGATATCATATTTATGTATGTGGTTCCTGTATAATTTAATAACAATGATTTAACTATGCTACATGAGTTCAACATACCCTTGATCATGGAAAATTAAAAGGTAAGTGTTAATTCTACAATCTATTCATTATCTGAGGTGGTTATTACGTGAGTATTTACTGGGACCTCTTTTTCATCAACCTACATGTATCTTAAAATTTTAATTCAAAATATTTTTACTATTTCCTAGAAAATGGGTAAAATTTATTTATAACATTTTTTAACTTTTTATTAGATGTTTATAAAGTAATATTTATGTTTTCTTCAAAGCAAGGTCCTTTATGACCTTTTCAACAAAATAAAGGAAAGAAGGTTTTTTAACTTATACAGTGGGTGCGGCTATTTTACACAATTATAACACCTTATAAGCTTCCCTTATAAGCTTATAATAATATTTCCAAACTAAATATTTTCTTTTATAAATATGTTACTTCTAAATGTTTTCAAAATAGAATGAGGTATTTCTTTCAAATAGTTGTCATTTCATCTATGTCAACATCCTTTAATGGTTTTAAACATGTTTGAAGTTTATTTGTTATGATAAAAATATTCCATATTGTATTGAAGGTTTTGTGTTATGTTTGAGTGTGTATATGTTATATTTATACCATTCATGGTTTATGGAAAAAGTTTTGACATTTCTTATGCTAGTTTTAATACGAATGTTTATGTTATGTTTAAATCTTTTTATATGAGAAATGCACTGGACTTAGTAAGTGACGGGTGGAACCTGCAATAAATCTTCGATGCATCGGAAGGTCTCATGAGAAAAACTAGTGTTTTGTCTTAAGTCCTGAGCAAAATATCATCTTTAGTCTTGGAACAATTCATTGACTATGTGGTTATGAAGTCTAGCATTATGCATTCCATCATTATGAAATTGTCTATTGATACTGCATGTGATTATTCGACTAGTAGAATATCCATGTGAATAAGTAAATGTAATTATTTGATTTATATTTTCTATATTATTATGATGTTTAAGTTTAAAATTTTTATGTTTTAGTCTTATACAATTAATTAAATGCTTATTCTTATTTATGAAAGTTTCCTCTATATTGTTATCCTTAATAAGCATTTGAGCTGACCCCTTTCTATGTTTTATTTTTACTAGGATGTGAAGAATTATATAATGACTAACATATAGGGATAGTCTAAGGGATATGAATGTGGTGAAAGGAGACACAATGTTTTTTTTCATTTCATAATGAAATTTAAAACTTATGTATGTATCTAATAATTTATAGGTTTCTGAACTGATCAGTCTTTCAGGATATGATCCCTTGTGATCATGCCATTGTTTTGTAATAATGCACCAACTATAGGTTATTAGGGTCAGGACGTTACATCTAAAGACTCTATTCATTATGTCCATGAAGATTTCTGGAGCATTAGTTATTCTGAAAGAAATTATTATGAATTCATAGTGCTCATGTCTTGTATGAAAAGTAGTCATTTTTATATCCTCCTTATTCACCCTTGGTAATATACCAAATTCAAATCCACCTTGGATATGTATTGTACTCCACTTAGCTGATTGAGCAATTCATAAATATGTGGTAGAGGATACTTATTTTTTATAGCGATTTTGTTCATCTCATGATAATCAATGCAAAGGTGCATTGATCCGTCATTCTTCTTGACGAAGAGGACTGGTGCACCCCATAGTGAAGCACATGGGTGTATAAACCCTTTATCCATATTCTTTTGTAGTTATTACTTCATATCCTCAATCTCAATAACAACCATTCTATACGGTTTTTTGGATATTGGAAATTCCCCAGGTATAAGATCAATCGAGAATTCGACATCTATTCTAGGTTGAAGACCAATCAATTCCTTGGGAAACACTTCAGAGAATTTTTTGTCATCAAGGATGGTTGCTTCCTTAGAGTCAATCATATGAGAAAGAAAAGAGTTATCAAAGGTTAATAATTTACACTCTTGAGATGATGGTGCTAAGGAAGATCCATCCTCCTCCTTTCACTTGTACAGAATCGAGGGTAGATTCAGCATATGGATAATGATTTCCCTCTAACGGTAATTTATGTTGGATCTACATAGGTAAAGCCAATCCCTGCCTATAATTTCATCGAATTACACCAGAGGAAGAATGATGAGGTTTTACAGGTACTTAAATCCACAAATTATGATAGGGGAAGAGTTATATTCATGGGATGCAATGATTTCTCCACTGGAAATTCTCACTAACATCTTTACTTCCATGATTTGTGGTGGTTTTGGTTTTTTCTACTAAAAGTTTGGTATATAAAAGAATACATAGATCCAGAATCAAAAATTAAGTTCTCTATTCTTGATTTAATATCTATTGTACATATACTCACTTCACTGTCAGGGTTCACTTTAGCGGTAGTGCTGGAAAAAGATCACCCTTGCTGCCTTGGAGGTTGTTGGTTGCCTTTAAAAACCATTGGCACAGGGAATTGGTTTGTAAAGTGAATGGGTTCATTGTATTTGAAGCAATGAACAACTCATTTAGGGTCAAATAAAGTGTTCCTCTCATCTATCACAGCCGCAGGTTTTTCATGTCCACATTTACTGGCTAGGTGCCCTTCTCTTCCACACCAAAAACATTTCCTCTTCCCCTTCAGGAAATTTCTAGGTTGTTTCTTTCTGCACCGTTGGAAAGTGGGGTGATGGATTTTTTTAACACCATAGGATTTATCCATCAGACCACAAGAAATAAATTCCATATTACTCTTAATATCCCTATGATACCCTTGAGAATCACCAATCTTCATTTCAACCTTGAGGGCACATCAGACAATTTCCTCAAAGCTCTCGAAGTCGCAGATCATCAGGGCTTTCCGTAGGCTCTGTTCCAGCCCACCAATGAACCAGTCAACCTCGCATTCAAGGGTAACAACAAATCCGAAGGCATATCCTACAAGACATTTGATTTTTCCTCATATGCTCGGATGTATTCATTGTCTTTTTTTCATGAGGTAAAGGATGTCTGTTTCCATATTATGTTAGAGTGTGAATAGAAAATATTTTTCAAAAATAATTTCTCTAAAATCATTCCATTCCAACACATTGATCTCTTCCTAAGACTTAATATTTTTAATCAATTTATACCATTGATCAGCATCACCTTCCATACGATAAGAATAAATAAAAACCTTCTCTTTTTCAGAACACTGAAGGATATAGAAGAACTTTTCAATAAAGTTTATCCATCGTTCACCGATTGAGGGATCACATTATCCATTAAAACTAGGAGGCCTTTGTCTAATTAAGATCTTTATTGAAAATTGTTCATTATTAGGGGGTAGAACGTTTTGATTTTCCCTTGTTTCTATTCAAAACCTAACTTAACTAAAAGAGTATCAGGACAATGTTTGTGATTTCCACTACCAATGGATTGGGCATCTTATTAGAACTGTCATCACATTGATCTTCGCAACAGTTTTTAGCCTGAGTCCTCCAATTATCGGCCATTGTCTGTAATAAAAGGAATGATAGGGGTAACACATAAAGGTTAATCCAAAGGAAAAAAGGGATTTCTTAAAAAATTACTTTTAATCCCATTAACTTATGAATTAGTAGGCTTGATTCTATGTTTTCCATGATCTAATTCCCAACATTTTTTCTTAGGTGAATTTTTTTTTCCTTTAAAAATTGTTCATACTATGCCTATGTAATTCTCAAAGAAAATACCCCAGGATTTTCATAACCAAGAGTGAATCAATTCCCATTTTCCTACACCAGTTCCCATTCGAGTCTATCTCAAAGTGGTGGTTTCGAAAATCACCCCTAGATACATCTCTTCCAGAGCCACCTCTACATGATCAAATCCAAACGTGGATTTATTTTCTTGATAAAACACTTACTAAATACTCACCAAAAATTTAATATGTATATATTATACCTTGTTTTATCCCTAATCATTTCACTCGAGTCTTATAATCCTAATCCCAACAATAACTAAACTTATCCTATGATACCAACTATAAAAATTTTGCTCTTTATTACACTCTTAAACATGATTTATTACACAAACATGCACTTAAGAAAACTATGATGGTCGATAGGTATACTGAATTGGGAAATTATGAACCATACATAACAACATAGAATATATAACACACCATATTCATTGAAAACTTCTTTTACATGACCACAAAAATCATTCATACTTAGCATTGCATGGGACAACCTGAGGACATGAATTTGAAAAGAGTGAGATATAATGAACAGTAAGGGAGTAAACAAGGAATAACATGAAGAATATAGTATATTTTAAATAATATTAATATCAATAGAGGACAATAGAAACATGAACATAAAGGCATGATATATCATGATTTTCATAACATGGAAATATGGCAACAACATTTAACATGTTATTCCCATGATACAAGGCTCATTGATCATGGAGTATGAGTGACCCCTCATTGGACTTGAATTATCATGAGTAAACACTAATTTAAATTGACATATCATGATACTAATCATTACCCAATGAATTGGAGTGCTATCTGGGCGAATCCTTCTTAATCATTTCATTTCATGAATAAGTGTTTCACATGGATCATATAACATGGAATAATTAGACATCATCATTTTTTTTTGATACAAGAATATGGAATTAATAAATGAAACTCAATAATCAGTATTTAAATGTGTATAATGAGGAATACCCATGATAGAGAAATTGGCATGGTATTCACTACACAATATCATTGTCTTGAAAAATCGCGGTGCAACTTCGGTAGCATAACAGTGTGACATAACAATTCAAAAAAATGGTTGATGATGGAGAAAGGGGTGTCTCATCATATTTGCAAGAAATGTAAAGTAATTTGGCCATATAGATACATGTCCCAACATTTTTAATTAAATTGTGATTAATAATTAAAATGAATTTCTTGAATGTAAAGGAGAGGAGAGAAATTTTTTGCGGAATATCGGCATGGTAACAGGTTTACATGGGAGGAATTAATGAAGGAGAAAGTGGTATTTCATCATTAAAACATGTATAGGTCAGTGTGGTGGAGGTTCTAAATCATAAACAAACATTTTTAATTGAAAACCAAACAATATAATGATATTTGGACAAATTTGAGAAGGGATGAAATCCCTTACTTGGATGTGTGATCCCAAATTCTTGGGATAGACTTGACAGAGGATTAATGGATGATTAGGGCACCTTTAGAGAATTCTAGAGAGAGGAAGGAACAGGTTGGTCATGCTCCAAAAGCTTTTAGTTAAGAGGAAGTGAGATCTTGGGTGGGTTAATATAGGAAATGAGGGGGAATTATTTATTATTTATGTTTTGGATACCACAAATTAAACTAATCAAAACCAAAAACCAAACTCTGGTTTTTGACCATAGTTTTTTCCAATGGGGATTTTAAAACATTATTTTATAAGTCCAATGGCCTAAAATATTAAAATATGTTCATTTTTTATGTGGATATGAGTCACAATCTCAAGGAAATCATTTTAAAAGTTAAATTTTCTTAAGGGTTGGAGGGTCCACTACGACACCATAAAATTAACCCAACAAATCTAAATCACATTATTTTAATGGTAAAAAATATATTGGATGAAAAATCGATTTATGTATTTTATTACATCACTATTTGATAATTTCAACATCCTAAATCCAAAAATAATAAACATTTAATCTAAATAATATTCTAAATATTTGAATTTCTATTTTAAAATAAAAATGAACATTTAAAAAAATCATGGGTTTTGATAGAAATAGCTTTCAATCCTTAATAAAAATTACAATTCTACTCACAAAAAATTATATGATCATTTATATTTAATAAAACTGATCATGTAATAATATCAAAATATTATTTAATTCCAAAAACCATTAATTCATGAAAATATATTTCTTAATTGAATATTTACTAAAAATAAAAAATTTTCATCAAAAACTATTAACAAATTAACAATAATAAAATGAATGAATATTTTTTTTCTATACCAAAATAATGCACATAATCGTAGTTATAGGGTCTTGTTATATAACCCCTTATAACAACCACATAAGACTGATGGTTTAGGTGTGTGATGGTGACAAACTCTTGGGGATGCTCAGATAAAATCGCTCGGGTGGTAATCTCTTTTAACAGACACTTCTCACCTAGGTGGTTCTATTTAAGCTTCATGTGTTGAAGCTCGGCTTGAGATTGGTCAAGAAATAAGCTCAGTGATGCTACCTCTTTTCTGAGCTCTAACAAATGAGCTTCGTATGGAGCAATTCTACTGGATGAGGTCATCACTTCCTATGTCTAAGTAAATTGGATTTGTTAAAACCCTATATTTATATTAATCATGTGATCGCTGTTCAATGACTATTTTAGAAATGGTAACAATTCTCAATATTATTTTAAAATCCAAAAACCTAAAACTAAGGAAGTACATATGACTTATATAACCATTTAATATAATAAGAAATCTAATCAAATCAAGAGGAATTTTCATTAATAAAAGTGTGGGTCATTACAATTAAAAATTTACTATAGATATAGATCTTCCCATACACAAATAATTGACTTATATTTGACCCTAAAAATCAGTTTTCAGTTAATATGTGATGGAAATCGGAAATATAACTGAAATATAACCCTAACATTATACCATTGTACATCTAATTTAATAAATTAAATAATCCTCTTGGAATAATGTTATTGAATGTCTTTTTGTCAGTAATTTCCACATCAATAGTATGGTGTATATTTTTTATGTGATACTATACATCACATTAAACTATTATATTGTATTTTTATCCAATTAAAACTCTTTTAGTTCAAAAATATATCTCACCAACAATGTATTTTTTTAGTATTTATTTATCATGCCCCAAAATGAAGAATTCTTAGAGAAAATTGTCACTTTAGTACCATAAAAATATTGATCAAAGTTATATATGGTAAAAAACTACTAAAAATATATTTTTAGTAGTATATAATTTTTTGGGCTATATCAAGGGTTTTGGAGGAAAATAAAAAGACATAGTGATTCAATTTAATTCTATAAGACTTCATTTTTCGAACAAAATGGTATGGAGCACCAAAAAATAGGTAAATGGATACTCTTAATCAAGTGTTTGAATGATTGGTGGTGCGGTATGTTTACAATTAATATTATCAAAATCAATAATCCAATGAAAATCAAAAATTATCATAGAATATTTTAAAATAAATTTGGATAGTGGTAATGAAATCTTACTAAAATACTTGATGTATCACCAAAAAAATATGGAAGGTCCTAAATGTATAAGTCATTTCATACAAAAATTAGATATTGTCAATCATTAAAAACTAAAATTTTAGTTTTATTAACCAAAATACAATTTTTTTAAATTACATGTCAAAAAAATTAATATTTCAACCGTGAACTGAAACATCCAAAATTGAATTCATGATTCCTCTCAATAAAATGTATCAAGAGTTTGTTTGGGTTTACCAAATTTCGATTGAATGAATTTAAAAATATAGTGAAATTCTCTGTAAAACCATCCAAATTGTATTCTATCAAATTAATTAAATTATTACCATTAATATTTGAAACATACATGCAGTATTTCACAATAAAATGGATTTATCTTGTAATAAACGTTACTTTAAATACAAGTAAATGTTGTCTTTTCATGGTTATTGAGTGAAATAGAAACCTTGAAATATTATATATATCCATCTAAAAACATTTAATGTGTTTTTCCTAAAATTATATCTTATTTAAGGTTAAGAAATGGAATGGGGAAATGATCATCCCTTGAGACCTAATTCAGTTTTGAATAATTAGTGAAAAATATTCAACAATTTTGAACTATTACAGAAATTCATTCATTTCATTAATTCTTAAAAATGGATAGTACATAATTAATGGGAATTATATGAATGATTTTAGCACATTTTAATTTAGAAATAGGGTAGATAATGACAGATTCTAAAAAAATTTCAATCTCATCATGAACTACATTCATCATATTTGTGTTTGGTCTTCAATAGGGCCATCCTAATTTGTTATGTATCACATAATTAAAAAATTGAAAACATTCATATTTTTGGCCTATTATAAGGGATACCTCCAAAACTCGACCATATAACTCTCACATTTTAACAAAAAAGGTACCTCAACATATTATCTTTATTAGAAGTGATATTTCAGGATGTATTTAATATAAATTTATATCATTCCATTTGAAAGAAATACTTTATCTGAAATTAAAATGGTATTAATTTCATATTTTGGGGATATACTAATGATTAAATCGTATTTTGGAAAGCATAACTCAGGGACTTATATTCCTATAAAGGATATTATGTATCACCTCTATCTTCACTGAATAAATAATCAAATATGTCAATGAAAAAAGAAGATAACTCGTTTATAGCTGGTTATATAGTATTTTTATGTTCCTCCCAATTATTATTCATAGATTTTTCAAATTGTAAATGGTTATAAAAATCAAAACTTCCTAATAAAACAAGTGATTCATCACTTGGGTTAGGATTTTTAGAGTGTAAAAGTGTGAAAAGTTAATTCTCTTCTTAGGAATACATTAACTATTAAATAAGATTAATGTAGATAGTGTTATAAAAAATCAGTATCTGAGTTGATGTATATAAATTTATTATAATAATTGATTGTTTTAAGAAGGATCATCCCAAAATGTTAGGTGAATAAATTTTGTTCACTTATTATTCTACATTTAGTGTATAAATATTAGCAAGAAATATCAAATTCTGCATTTGGACTAGATTATCTCCAAGCACAGCGGCTGAGAATGCAGTGGATCTCTTTAGTAGTAGTACCACTGCTATTATTTCATTGAGATCATACAAAGAAGAAAAAGTAAATGAAAAATTATCATGAAATTCTTCGATGAACCCATATTATTCAATGAAACTGTAAAATATATAGATCCAACTATATATGAAATATAAAATGTCATTTGATATTTATATTTAGTGGTAATTTTTTGTGTGATCTTGAATGAAATATTCTTCCATGGATTCACTTTCTCATTACCTTTAAGTCTCCATTTCCTTCTACAATGTTCCATAGAGAAGATAATATATTTTTTTATATATTTAAGGGATTCATGTAAAAATAATATGTCATTCATCCTTTAAAAATGTTCCTAAAGATTTCCTTCAGAATTATTAAACTTATATCTTATTTAATAGTACTATTATTAGTTGAAAGAGTAGTTTAAAACCTATTTCATATCAATAATTATTTTTATATAGGTTTTTCAAATATATAATTACTCTTCCCAATCATATATTCCTCTTATTGATTTTTTTCTAAGGCTGTTCCAAAACAGGTTTTTGTTTGTATCAAGGAATTTAGAGAATAACATCACTACAACTTAATAATATGATCACTTTCCCTTTGGGATTCATAATGGGATGAACTATAAGATTCCAATGATTTTTTATCATCATATCAACAATACATCATATCTGATTTTCCTTTACATTTATTTCATTTTGTAAATTTTTAATCCTAAGAACTATATCATTTCGAGCATGTGGTTGGGAATTGCAAGATGGTTCTTTTAAGGATGATAGAATGGTGTAGATTACTGATAATTTTGACTAAATGATTTTTTTGGTTTGGATTGTTTGGTTCCAAAAACTATTTTTGTATTAGGGAATATATATTTATCCTTGATCGAGTAACTAAAATTCCATCTGTTGATAGGTAGCTATAGAGATTTATGTTTCTTTAATCCAACAAATTGAATAGTGAAATAATTTTGAGAATAAAAAACACCAAATACATTTATTAGTGATTATTTTTTTTCTGTATATCCTAAGAATCGCTTATCTATCCAAATTGGTTAGTTTTTCATGTTTAGATTCTAGTAATGTTGATTCATAACATATTTCCTCATGGAATAAACTTATAACCAAACCTCTTATGATAAATATTAGAGACTATTGAGAGGTATTATCAATCAGGTTCATGGTTTTTATAGTAGAATTCACAATCATTGTTCCTCTAAAGGAGGAATGCCAAAAATATAAATCAATTTCTCCCTAAAAATGATCAAAGAAAACTATAAAATGATGTTCCTAAATTTCATTAATAGGAAATATAATATATAAATTATTAAATTTTTCCCACTACTCATAGAGTGACTCTTTATATTACCATATTAGGGAATTAATATATTTACTTATAACCTTACATCATGAAGATGAGATTAATCATTAGAGTAAGTTCCTCTTATGTCTTCCTCAAAAATTTAACTCTCCAATAAACATGTTGTAAAATCATTAGTTTCTCTATCCATGGAGAATGGAAAGGCACTCAGTTCAAGTTACTATTTAGTGGATCTATAGGGATTTAGTTTCATGCATTAGAAGGAAAATTCTTTGATATCATTATTGGGGTATTAACCTATATGTTAATATAATAATAATAGATATTTAATTAGACTAGTTTTAAGATGAAAGTTATTTTTCAATACTATCATTGAAAAAAGGTTATTATGATTAATTGTATTTGTTGTTCATAGAACTCTTAATGTCTAGTTAGTATGATATTTTATGGAAATTAATTCAAAATGATAATTTCTGGTTTCACTTGATTCTAATTGTGAAACGTCTTTGGCATCGATTTATAAATTTAATTTTCAATGTTTAGTTATTATAGTTCCCTCAATCTCTATATTAATAAAGTAAAATTTTACTGTTATAATGAGTCATATAAATAATTCCTAATAATTTTGATCCCACCTCGATATATAAGATACCTATATTTAGAATCATATATTATAGGGTGGTGAAACAATACATTAATTACCTAATGTTATATTAAATTATACAAAAAACAATAGGTTTTCTTTAGATATGGGTAAAAATATTTTTTAAATGTTATTAAAAATGAGGGGGGTTGGTGTATTTTTGGCTGATATGAGTAGAAGACATTTTAATTAAGTGAAATTATCAATGTGATTATTAATTAATTATTTAAGGGTTATATTGACAATTGTAATTCTATCACAGTGTTAAATTTTATTTAATATTTTTCTTTTTGACTGATCAATAAAATAATTCACAATCAATAATTTGTCTCATTTGGTAGATATAATATATATTTTTAAAGTTATAAATATATTAATATTGATTCAATCTACTTTATAGATGTTTTTGGACATATAAAATGTGAATTCATTAATAAACTATCTTCAAAATACATTAGAAAATCCATATTGGATAAATGTTCTCCTAAGTAATTCAAAAAAAATCATTTCCATATATACATGTATAAAATGTTGTAACATAATTCACTATTCAATAATTCATATATCATAAAATTTATGAAAATCTAAATAGAGGGAGATAAATCATTATCAACCTAACAAGTAAAAAAATCATTGGTCTAATAAATAAAATAGAATCACATTCCAAATAATACCCTTCTATTGATTAAAAAAATATAATGACATAAGAAGAATATTATTCATTGATTCATAATCAAATGAATTAAAAATTATTACTTAATACTTCTATCCAAATACAAAACATGGTTTACCCCTCCATGTGAGATCATATAGGGAAATAGAAAAGGAAATTACAAAATCACTATAACATAATAAACAAAAATAATAATAATAAAACTCTCAGCATTGGTCCCTTTTTCATCTAAACCATCCATATTTTATAGATTATCATTATACTATTTTATTCCTCCAATAAAACATCATTATATTCCATCATCATTGAATATCACCCTCAAGATTCCTAGCATCCTAAAAATTAGCATGTTGACATCTCTCTTCCCAACATTGGTCAGTAGTTGGATTCATGAGCTCCATTATTTCATAATTCGAAGACTTTTAAAAGATCACTCTAATTATATAGAAACTTCATTGTGTCCAGAGTATATATATTACTATAAATACTTTGTATTATATAAAAAATATTTTCCAACTCATGGGTTACAATTTTATGATTTTTTTGATAAGTATGGGAACCTTACGTATCATCTATTATACTAGAGGGGCTATTACATATAAACCCTTACTTGTGACCATTATGTATGGGCCATCATTTATAGAAATCTATACTTTTAGTAATCCTTTGGGTTAGCATTATGTATCCTTAATATTACTCTTACATAAACTAGGTAATCACAAAAATACCTTTACATATCAAGTGCCTCATCCCTAGGGAAATTCATTAGCCACTATGTATTGCGTAAGGGTTTACCCCATTTAAAATTCTTCAATACCAATATTTTTTCATCTATCTTGTAATCACATATTTCATGGATAAGGAAACCTCTCCATATGGAAACCATCATTTCACCATCCTCACAACACAATACAAGAACAGTTCCCATAGTGATAGAATATCAAAAATTATATGTCACATAACTATAGATTTTCACATTTTAAATATTGTTCACATATCCTTATACTTTATGATGTAATATGTTTTTTAAATCATTAGTTATTACTTATCACCCTAACATTCATAGAAATTGAACACTTATCAGTATAGGAAAATTCAATATTTTTTTCTACTTTTATCTTTTATGACAACTCATAATAAATCATACATATGAATTGAATAAATAAAATGTATAAACGGAACCATATATATGATATTTACCTTTACACAAGTCCTTTTCCAATCATTCAATATTCCACTTATGAGGTACTATGTCATATAATGTTACCCTGGAAAACATTTTTATACTTTTTATGTTCTTCAAATTTTTAAATCCATCGACATTATTCAAAATGTTCATCCCTTTGTTTCCAAACATCATCCCATATAATTTTCCTTACTTCAGGATGATATTTATCTAGTATAAATATGAAATATTATACTTTTACAATTATTCAACAATACTTCTCATACTTGTTTTATTTTTTAACTTCATATATTATCTTTTGAGGAACTATGGAACTTAACCTGGACTTACTTACAGACCACCTCAATTATTCTTCAGGGATTTCATAATTTCATAACAACTTGATCCATCCAAATTCTCCAAAAAACATGTATTTATCAGTATCTATTAATACCTTTTCTTTCATAAATTAAATAAATAAATTTATTATTTATAATTTATGAATTTTTATGAAATAATCAAAAAATCCAACAAAATATTCCAATAATTGAAAAATAGACCAAAACACAATTAATTATTTATTATATGAGAATAAAATAAATAAAATAAAAAATATAATTAAATTACTACCATTATCAATTTTATTACCCATTTTTGGTTATAATTATATGAATGTAGAATGTTTTGAGGCACAATAATGATATAACTTGTAGAAAACATGATTTTGGGGTAATATCTGTAGAGACCCTAATCTTGACTTATATGGACATTACATTACATTTTCGGAATACTTAGTACATAACAAAAAACACACACACAAGGATCGTAATGGTTTAGTGTCTTTGGAAACTCGGAACGTAATCTTCTAATCGTGGTGAAAGATCTTCAATATCTCCCATAAAGATCTTCCCTTTTTTTTACCTAAAACCTTTCTTTATATCCTGGGGAAAAGAAAACATAAAAGGGTGAGCTCAAATGCTCAGTAAGGGTAAACAAAAGAGAAATCAATCACATCATATTCATAAGAACATAGCTTTTGGAAATCTTAACCTGCAAAAGAGCTCATAATATCATAACATGGGATAAATCATAGAAGTGAAATGTAATCCCAATAATCATAACATAAAACATGAAACTTTGTGGCATACACACATAATCATAGAGAATCATTTCTTGTTAGTCAAGACTCATTGCCAAGACTATCTTAGTGGACAAAGTCCCTTTCTGAATCGAGTAACCCTCGTTTCAGTCCTGTTTCACTGAACCGGTATAACCTACCGTTCCAGCCCTGTCTATCTCATGAGATATAAAATCTTTACCCAATGCATTGGAGGGAGATATAGGTCCCACCCATCTTATAATGAATCCTTTCTTATGTGTGCCACATAATCATAAAACATACATCATCGCATAACACATGTAACAAAAATGGGATTCTTGAAACATCATGACATCATAAATCAATTCATATAAGATAAAGGAATTTATAAAAATAATTCCATCACAACATGATCAAATCAATGTAATAACAAAACCCTTTATTATCTTAGATGGAAAATAATTTTGATAAAACACTTGAACTCCATTCTTCTGGAAAATATCCTTTCTTCTTCAAAAACATTTTTCCTTTCATAACATGTCATACGACTTTAAAATAAAAGAAGTTGATTAAAAATAAACTTGAAAACTTGTAAAGGAAGCTTCCTGGATTTAATGTTTTAAAAATCCATTCATGCCGTATAAGTTAAAAAAAACATTCTTCGTACTTTTTTCAGAAAAGTCAAAAAGTACCTCGTACGAAAAACGACAAAAGATTCCTTTCATACATATTACTAAAAACTCACCGAAGGGTAAAAATGGATTTAAACAATTGTAGGTGGATGGAAATAATATTACATATTTATGAAACATGGATGTGGATGATAAAATACATCCTTGTAAATAGATACGAATAAACAATCTCGGATAAAAATGAGATTGTGATATTTCCCTTACCTTAGGTTCGATTTGCTTTGTACGTGTCCGAAGCTCCTCTTCTTTGAAACGCTTCTTTGAATCCTCCACTTAGGGAACTAAGATTGGTCTTTGAAGAAGACCAAGACCTCTAGGATTATTATAGGAAAGTGTAGAAGGGATTTTGGCATGGGTTGGCCGAGCTTGAGTGCTCAAATTGGTGTGAGGAGGAGGGGGAGGAGGTGTCCTTTTATAAGGGAGGAGAGGGGCACCTTAGGAATATCTCAAAATATTATTTTATATTAAAGTCAAAATCGGTTTATAATGGTTCCAAAGGGTCTTATTTCAAAGCTAAAGTGGGGATGGGTCGAAATCCTATCAACCAATAAGATTTGGACAAGTTTAGGTTATTATTTTAACCTTATCAATTAGATTTAACTCTAAGTTAAATAATTTAACTTTTACCGTGTCTTTTTGTTTTCTTTCACTATATGGTTAATACACTTACTATAACATGCCAAAAGAACCCCAAATTGTTTATTATAAATATATATATCCTTATCTAAGTCATTTGGCAGAACCGTAGATTTTTAGGAATAAAATAACAATTAATTATATAATATTTGATTTAAAAACTATTTTGTGTCAATTTTGACACTATTTGATATATGATTTTTGTGAAAGTCATAACAGAATTATATGTTCGAACCAAGTTGATTAAATCAACAAATATATATCATAGTAACCTATAAAATTAGTGGAATTCATAAAAAGTCTCAAATTACATTCATTTGAGTATTTATAACATCAATTATGTTAATATTTCCTTAAAAGGGTAATTACTGCATCATCGTTGTGTCATAAATAAATTAATTTATTTAAACTCTAAAAATTATAAATAAAATATCATTATGTAGGAAATATTTTTAGATTTCTAATGAATATTTATAGTCGAATTTATCTTATGTATAACCCCATATTAAAAATGTTTTAGTGAATAAACTTTGATTTTAACTTTTTAACTCTTCTTTGAATTAAATAATAATAAATGTCCTAATCTAATCCAAGTGGGCCTAAATGATAATATTTTACACTTAAGGTTGTTTTTGGTCGAGATACACTTGTCCAATAGAATTAGGACATGTGTTAGGGTAATAATAATATCATTCTTACCCTTAATTACCCTATTTACTTTTAACCGTGGTAAATAAAAGTAAAAAGTTACTATTCACCAAAAATTATTTTCATCTCATTGAACCACATTTTACTTACTGACATCAACAGTGTCTCTCGGAATTTTGAAATTCCATTCACAGAAGCGGTAAAATTATGTTTTATGAAAAATTCAGTTTTTTTAACTACCACTTAGTAGTTTCACTATTCATCAAAAATTGATGTTTTTCAGAACAATGCCAAAATTTCATCCTAAGCTATATTTCATATTCCGAATTCAAAAATGAAGTCTATTTTACCAAATTCATAACATAAAAGTTGCATTAATTAATTTTTATAATTAAATCCCGCTGTTAAAACAAATAGCGTGTTTTTAAGAAACAATATCTATCAAAAGATTGACACTTGATTATGTCTGGTTTAAATGTGAAATTACATCCAATGACCAACATTGTATTAAATTGTAAAAATATATTCTAAATATACTTTAAAACTACTCCAATTAATAATTTATCACTATTAATTATTTCGATTAAAAAAGTTGTTTTTTAATTATAATTTAGTAATTTTCACTATTCATCAGAATATGAAAGTTATCCGAAATGTACCAAAATTTCACCTTAGGCTAAATTCGATACTCCGAATCCAAAAATGAAGTTCATTTTGAAAAATAAGATTTACAGAATTCTAAAAAGTGGTTATTACTATTCATACCGGCTAGTTTTAATAATATTTTAATAGCATATCGTTGTTTCGTGAAACTCGGTATTGCGTATTACACACGCTATCGAGGAAGGTCGCGATTGCGTGTAATGCAAGGCAACTCAAGGATGCGTGTTGTGCAAGCTCCTTTTGGTGTAGCGTACAACACAAGACATTAATAAAATTAAAAAGAATATTTTTTATAAAATCTTGGGCTGTTACATTCTACCCCCCTTAAAATGAATTTCGCCCTCGAAATTCGTCGGGGTTATAAATGGTTTACTATTTGAAAGTTTCTTTAATAGAAACCCACATCGTAAAAAGGAATATCAAAACCAATCTTTAAAAACAAAAGTATGAAACGTAACGGTTACCCAAATAAACTAATCATTGGGTTTCCACATAGGTGAAAATATGGATATGGAAGAGAAATCTAACCATCATGTTCTGATGGAGAGTGGTAGAGAACATGGCTATGGAAAAGCCAATAATCCCAAATCCATAAATTTGTGACGATCTAAGGTACCATCCGATTCATCAGGTATAAGATCACTAGGACAAATTTTTTGGTTTTCAAGATCATTTCCCTAAAGTTGAAAATTTGAATTGGAATAAATACTTTCTTTATTTTGGTACAATCTCACTATTGTTCGTGCCTAGAACAATTTCCACTTCATCTCTTAAATAAATGAAGTTGAATTTGTTATTCGTGAAGTGTTAGCAGATCATGTGATAGAATGACGGGTCATTCCATCTGTCTCAAACAAAAGGTTAGCAAAAATTATATACATAAGTCGATCTATAGTGAGATTAATCATATATAGTTCCTAAAATGGACTTATACTTCATATATCATACTGCTTAATATAATAAAACTAGTTTCTACTAAACAGGGACTTCCTGTAGGCCAGTGGTAGGCAATAAAGGCCAGTCGCACTTCGGTTGTGGGTTCGATTCCCACAGCCTTGTCCGAAGCGATGGGCTGTCGCCCGTCCTGCAGGTTGTCCTTTTTCTAAAACTATATTACTATAACATCCCATAAATAATATCGAAAAAACTTCTATCCTTAAACAATACTAACTTATGTCCAACATAATCCATTCCAATATTTAGTCCTATCCATAATACTGCAGTCCATTCTCATAACATAGTGAAAACGATTACCAGAGATTTAATACCATTGTTGATCCCCATATATCATAAGATATATCTTGTTGGACACATTCCAAACATTCAAAGGCCTTAATCTTGTACTCTCTTGAATACCCATTGAACCTTAGTGAAAACTTGAATGCAGTTAAAAGTTAACACTTTCCACATACAAAAATCCTCAAAATTCTATATACTCAAACCATGATATCACTTAGTCCTTATATCAATCATGAGCTCATGAATACAATCAAACATCTCATTATCTTCTTATCCTTTCATTATGCAATTATCATCTACTTTCCAAAAGTATCTGAATAACCTTTCATGGTTACTGGTACCATTCATCATACACTTTAAAAACATAAGGAAAGACAACAGTGTAACAATCCTTAGATGTCTCCTTATTCCATGAGATTACTTGTACAACATTACAGATGATAAACATGTAATCATTCCACTACATTCTTAGACCATTGACCGAGCTTCAAAATTTCTTTCATCTCACATATCATTTGTAGTTTCTTCATCATCATCAACATAAATACTTCACATACGACCATACTGATTCTCTTCATGAGATTTTCCCTTAGGGAATTGGTTTGCATAATACTCGTACATTCCACATTTAAAACATTTAACCAGTGTTGATGTCGTAGCAATACCATTATCCTCATCCCTGGTGTTAACTGAACCTTTTCCTTTGCACTTACTGGCTTTGTGTCCTTCTTTTCCACACTCAAAGCATCTTCCAGTTCCTTTGAAACATTCTCCTTGATGCCTCTTCCCACATGAATTACATAGGGGAAATTGAACTTTCTTTCCTCTATGATCATCATGAAACTCCATCTTTCTCTTATTAGCCGAGTCAGGAAACTTACCAAATTTTACTTTATTGATCATATTATGAGATTGCTGATTCGGCATAATAATTATGTTTGGACTTCCAAATCCCATTTCATTATGAAGAATATCATTCCATTGTCCATCATATCCTCTATTATCGTGAATCATCTTGTTTCCAGCCATTTTCTAAAACCCAAAAAGAATAGTGTGAGAGGCAAAAATCATGCTAGGGAAAACAACATAATAAAGGGGAAGTACCTTCAATATCTAACATCTTAGGTTTAATTCTATGATCGTTAGCGTAATTCTGGTACTATAACCTATACGTATACTTAACCTTAGGGACATCCCTAGACATACCTTAGAAATATCTCTAGGGATCTCACTAAAGTTCTCGCATCCTAGTTTCCAAAGGTTGACTAAACCTCCCTCTGATACCAACTATAGAGACCCTAAGCTTGACTTATATGGACATTACATTACATTTTCGGAATACTTAGTACATAACAAAAAACACACACACAAGGATCGTAATAGTATAGTGTCTTTGGAAACTCGGAACGTAATCTTCTAATCGTGGTGAAAGATCTTCAATATCTCCCATAAAGATCTTCCCTTTTTTTTACCTAAAACCTTTCTTTATATCCTGGGGAAAAGAAAACATAAAAGGGTGAGCTCAAATGCTCAGTAAGGGTAAACAAAATAGAAATCAATCACATCATATTCATAAGAACATAGCTTTTGGAAATCTTAACCTGCAAAAGAGCTCATAATATCATAACATGGGATAAATAATAGAAGTGAAATGTAATCCCAATAATCATAACATAAAACATGAAACTTTGTGGCATACACACATAATCATAGAGAATCATTTGTTGTTAGTCAAGACTCATTTCCAAGACTATCTTAGTGGACAAAGTCCCTTTCTGAATCGAGTAACCCTCGTTTCAGTCCTGTTTCACTGAACCGGTATAACCTACCGTTCCAGCCCTGTCTATCTCATGAGATATAAAATCTTTACCCAATGCATTGGAGGGAGATATAGGTCCCACCCATCTTATAGTGAATCCTTTCTTATGTGTGCCACATAATCATAAAACATACATCATCGCATAACACATGTAACAAAAATGGGATTCTTGAAACATCATGACATCATAAATCAATTCATATAAGATAAAGGAATTTATAAAAATAATTCCATCACAACATGATCAAATCAATGTAATAACAGAACCCTTTATTATCTTAGATGGAAAATAATTTTGATAAAACACTTGAACTCCATTCTTGAGGAAAATATCCTTTCTTCTTCAAAAACATTTTTCCTTTCATAACATGTCATACGACTTTAAAATAAAAGAAGTTGATTAAAAATAAACTTGAAAACTTGTAAAGGAAGCTTCTTGGATTTAATGTTTTAAAAATCCATTCATGCCGTATAAGTTAAAAAAAACATTCTTCGTACTTTTGTCGGAAAAGTCAAAAAGTACCTCGTACGAAAAACGACAAAAGATTCCTTTCATACATATTACTAAAAACTCACCGAAGGGTAAAAATGGATTTAAACAATTGTAGGTGGATGGAAATAATATTACATATTTATGAAACATGGATGTGGATGATAAAATACATCCTTGTAAATACATACGAATAAACAATCTCGGATAAAAATGAGATTGTGATATTTCCCTTACCTTAGGTCCGATTTGCTTTGTACGTGTCCGAAGCTCCTCTTCTTTGAAACGCTTCTTTGAATCCTCCACTTAGGGAACTAAGATTGGTCTTTGAAGAAGACCAAGACCTCTAGGATTATTCTAGGGAAGTGGAGAAGGGATTTTGGTAGGGGTTGGCCGAGCTTGAGTGCTCAAATTGGTGTGAGGAGGAGGGGGAGGAGGTGTCCTTTTATAAGGGAGGAGAGGGGCACCTTAGGAATATCTCAAAATATTATTTTATATTAAAGTCAAAATCGGTTTATAATGGTTCAAAAGGGTCTTATTTCGAATCTAAAGTAGGGATGGGTCGAAATCCTATCAACCAATAAGATTTTGACAAGTTTAGGTTATTATTTTAACCTTATCAATTAGATTTAACTCTAAGTTAAATAATTTAACTTTTACCGTGTCTTTTTGTTTTCTTTCACTATATGGTTAATACACTTACTATAACATGCCAAACGAACCCCAAATTGTTTATTATTAATATATATATCCTTATCTAAGTCATTTTGCCGAACCTTAGATTTTTAGGAATAAAATAACAATTAATTATATAATATTTGATTTAAAAACTATTTTGTGTCAATTTTGACACTATTTGATATATGATTTTTGTGAAAGTCATAACAGAATTATATGTTCGAACCAAGTTGATTAAATCAACAAACATATATCATAGTAACCTAGAAAATTAGTGGAATTCATAAAAAGTCTCAAATTACATTCATTTGAGTATTTATAACATCAATTATGTTAATATTTCCTTAAAAGGGTAATTATTGCATCATCGTTGTGTCATAAATAAATTAATTTATTTAAAGTCTAAAAATTATAAATAAAATATCATTATGTAGGAAATATTTTTATATTTCTAATGAATATTTATAGTCGAATTTATCTTATGTATAACCCCATATTAAAAATGTTTTAGTGAATAAACTTTGATTTTAACTTTTTTAACTCTTCTTTGAATTAAATAATAATAAATGTCCTAATCTAATCCAAGTGGGCCTAAATGATAATATTTTACACTTAAGGTTGTTTTTGGTCGATATACACTTGTCCAATAGAATTAGGACATGTGTTAGGATAATATTAATATCATTCTTACCCTTAATTACCCTATTTACTTTTAACCGTGGTAAATAAAAGTAAAAAGTTACTATTCACCGAAAATTATTTTCATCTCATTGAACCACATTTTACTTACTGACATCAACCGTGTCTCTCGGATTTTTGAAATTCCATTCACAGAAGCGGTAAAATTAAGTTTTATGAAAAATTCAGTTTTTTTAACTACCACTTAGTAGTTTCACTATTCATCAAAAATTGATGTTTTTCAGAACAATGCCAAAATTTCATCCTAAGCTATATTTCATATTCCGAATTCCAAAATGAAGTCTATTTTACCAAATTCATAACATAAAAGTTGCATTAATTAATTTTTATAATTAAATCCCGCTGTTAAAACAAATAGCGTGTTTTTAAGAAACAATATCTATCAAAAGATTGACACTTGATTATGTCTGGTTTAAATGTGAAATTACATCCAATGACCAACATTGTATTAAATTGTAAAAATATATTCTAAATATACTTTAAAACTACTCCAATTAATAATTTATCACTATTAATTATTTCGATTAAAAAAGTTGTTTTTTAATTATAATTTAGTAATTTTCACTATTCATCAGAATATGAATGTTATCCGAAATGTACCAAAATTTCACCTTAGGCTAAATTCGATACTCCGAATCCAAAAATGAAGTTCATTTTGAAAAATAAGATTTACAGAATTTTAAAAAGTGGTTATTACTATTCATACCGGATAGTTTTAATAATATTTTAATAGCATATCGTTGTTTAGTGAAACTCGGTATTGCGTATTACACACGCTATCGAGGAAGGTCGCGATTGCATGTAATGAAAGGCAACTCAAGGATGCGTGTTGTGCAAGCTCCTTTTGGTGTAGCGTACAACACAAGACATTAATAAAATTAAAAAGAATATTTTTTATAAAATCTTGGGCTGTTACAATATCACTGATTTTTTTCTAGTGGAAGATGAAATGATCCATGAATATTGGAAATATAGAATAGAGTTAATGCATCTATAATAACAGATAGAATGATTTCTATCTTGTAGAGTTATATTTTTTGACTCAAATATCTCTAATAATATTGGAGTAAAATGAATAAAACCTTACTAGTTTTTGTTTTTTATTTCTTTGTATAATATTTTTAGAAACCATGGTGTTGATATTTTATTGTACCTTCTCTAAAAAACGTTAGTAGAGATATAAGAAGGTGGTGTGGCCTTATAATCTATATAGATCCCCCAGAAGATTTATAAAATCACAAAAGTTAGTAGTGGATCATTTATACATTGATACATAAATGAAGTTTTTTCCATAGATGATGTCCTTATTGATGAACTGAGTAAAAGTATCTATATTATTTCATTTATTTTCCCATACTTAAATTCCATGGTTTTGTGGATGAGTGTGATAGTTTTATATCATTATTGATAATATGAAGATATGATACATCATATTTTTAATGTAAAAATGAATGTATACCCTAATTCACCATTTTCTTGTTGTGTGTTTGGGAAGTTGTGGCTACACCAATGATTTATATAATTTCCACTAATTACCAACAATTTTCCAACTACTACCCTAACAATTAATATTCCTATGATATTAATTTAACCACACATTCACGAACACATTCTCATAATATATCATGTTAGAATTTAAAAAGAAAAGAAAAATTCATGAATAACAATTAGTAAAATAAACTGTAACTAAATGAAGTGTGTTCGAGTTAATTAAAGAAGGTTTTCATTTTAAATGGGAAAAAATATTATAAGAGGCTCATGAATAAATAAAATAATATTTTCTAATACATTTCAATCATCATTTTATTGAGTTTTTTTAAGTGGACAATTTCTGAGCCATATTGTCGTTAACATTCCATATTTTAATTATGAAATGAACTAATATGTTTCAAGAGTACAATATTTATAAAAAACATGTTATTTTTCCGCCCCCAATGATGATATAAACTAATTCATGATGAAAATACATTCAAATAATAATTTTCTTTTATTTAATTATCAATGTGGTTATACAATGAAATGTTCATGTGTAATGATAGTTTATACATAAATTATGGAAATTTTTCATGGAATATAAATCATTAAAAACATTAAATAAAAAAATTAGTAGATAACATTGAGGTTTTAAAACATAAAAATCATTAAAATTGAGGAAAACAATTTAATATATCAAAAAAAGTATTCAATCTTTTAGCCATTTATTTTGTCTTGCATCAATCTAGAGTGGATTGTTTGAATTTACATTGATATTGAAGTGGATCCATTGAAATAACATAATAATTCTCTTTCAAAAGAACCATATTGATCAATATAATTATTGGTCTATACAATGAAAATATATTCTGTTAAAGGTCATAAGAAAATATGATAAATAATATAGCATGGACTACTAACATATGAACTCAGTGTAGTCTCACCCATACTGTAACTTAATTGAATGATCTCTAGTATTTTGTGAGGGAAATAAATTTGGCTAGTACTATATAGTTATAATTTTCATTCATACACTGATAACATTTCTCATCCTCCAGATCTTATGATAAAAAATATAGAAAGAACTACTATATATATGAACATTGTGATGTCTTAATCATAATATAACCAAATTCCTTAATTTGTAGTACATTGAGGGGGAAGTCCTTTTGAAAAATCCAGTGACATTATACTCTTCATGAAGCAACTGTAAACATCATTAAATTTACAAATATGAAGATAAATAATATATCATCATATACCTAAATATATAGTATGTGAAGTCTCACCCATACTGTAACTAAATTTAAATATCTATAGTATTCAATGGGGTCAGTCACATTGGCTACTTTAGTGTCTTTATACTCTTATAGTTTCCTCTGAAAACTTCTTCCGACTCTAGAACATAAGATAAATATATATTAAAAATTACCAACATATGAAATTATTGAATTTTGACACATACGGTAACCAAAATGAATGATCTATAGTAAGTTGTGTGGGAATTCACATTGGCTAATCCAGTGTCATCATACTCTTATTATAGACACGTTATTCAATCACCAAATCTGAAACTATATTTTCTACAAAATCCAACATTGACTCTCACTGAGAAACTATTTTTTTTTGCAACCACTAATCTAGACTTATAATGAAGGCTTGGAGCCAACAATTCTTCTCTATCTAAAAAATGACCTCAAATTCAAGAACACATCATTTATTTAATGCATCCAACTACCAAAGAAAATATTTTAATATGGATATATTAATTGAAGATATAAAAAGAAAAAAAACATTGAAGGAGATGTTGGGATATTGACATAGAGTACACAAATCAATAATTTTTGAGATATGGGATCATAGTCACCAATATATATACAAAATCATGTATGACATTATCTATTAGATTGAGTTTTTTATAAAAGATATTAAATTTTTAATCAAGTGGAATACCCAAACCATAGAATATAAAATGGATTAAATTATTAGAGACATTATTATTCAAGATCTCAAGATAATCTTCATTTACATGATATTTTTTTTACTTCATGATCAATGAATATAAATAGAAAAATAGTTACATTAAGAAGGAAACTTATATTCATTGAACATGCTTACTGAAGAAAACATGCCTATTTGAGATGGTGAAAAATATCGCAATGAACATTCACCAATATAGAATTAAGATCACAATATATAAATGAATAATTATATTGCCAAGGGATTCATTATTCAATTAGGAGATGATTTGAATAGGTCATCATCTTAATGAGTCTTCTATAATCCAAATAATAGAAGCATTAAAAATTATCTTTTATATCAGCCCAATTTTCTGGTCCACATCATATCATATCTGAAAAATATGGATAAATAAATCATACGCACCCCTCCTATATATAATCCATGAAACAAAGGACGAACTCAATATTATCACCACTGTGTTAGAGTATCAATAAATATATATTTAAGTTTTAGTATCAGTCATAAATAGAAAATATGGTAAAAAATACATTCAAGAATATATAAATGTCAAAAATAAATAGAATCATATTTTAATGTGAATTACTAGAGAAAAAAATCATGTTTCCTTTTGAATGTTTTACTATTGATGTAAGTGATTAACTCTCTCATAGATTCTGATTTGAATGATTTATTAAAAACTTAATAATGATAAAAATTAAACTAAATGTGTTTTTAATATTAATGGTTTATAGTATTGTATTTGGTACCTGATCAGGTTTAATACAATCTTAGAATCTAGTTCTAATAGTCTTGTAATCATGAAGAAATGATTATTTCATAGCCTCCTATGTCAAACATGTAGTAATAATTAACCTTATTATAATCATGGGTGATTGATTATATATAGGATATAAATATATATTCTAAATCATATACCATGGTAGAGGAGATTAACCTACTAAGGGAGTAAAAATTAAAAAAAAATTGTCATTTTTTTGGGGTTTAAACTATTCCAATGACTACACATTCATAAAAATACTATAGGAGTATCTATGTAATATATATATATATATATATAATGATATCAAAGAGAACAGATATATATATAGTCATACAAAACTTGTATTTATATCATACATTGTAAATATAATTATAAACCTAACAAAACATAATTATCTATATATAATGAACCCATGTGTATACAACAATTATATATATATATATATAATAAATATATAAAAATTGTATAATAACATGTCCATAAATATGTATGAAATCTAAAAGTGATAAGGGAAGACCTACAATGAATGAAAGTATTCCCAAAACATTAATATGAATAAGGAAAATTTTAATTTGAATGTAATAAATCACAATTTGGTCATACAGAAAAGAATCTAATCATTAATAATTTTAGATTTTTTAATCCAAAATAAATAAAATGGATGCAAATTGAAAATAATTTTTCATACATTGTTTTAGTTTATTAATGAACTAACTGATAATATATTAGCAATATCATCAAATCCTATAGGGATGGAAACCAACCAACATTAACATGAAATCATTATGATGAAAAGTATAAATATGGTAAATAATTATATAATTTATATTATTTTGTGTCAAAATAGTTTTTAATATTTAATAAAATAGCCACACCATTCAATATATTCTCAACCATAAAATTCCAAACTATGTGTAAAATAAATATCCAAACTCAAAATATTATCAAAAGTCCATAACCAATATGCTTATGTGAAACCATAAAATCAAGATGAAAAATGAAATTATAAAGGGAATGGAAAACAATTTAAGTTACCATAGAAAATACCTATAAAAAGATTAGTAATTTTGAAAACTAACATTCAATTAATTAATATTTCATACACTTCTAGGCAAGTAAATTATTACCTTATTTCCAATATTTTACTCAGTGGGTTTGTTTTCAGAGTATTCCTTTAATAGTGCATTGATATAATATTTGCACACATATCGTGGTGGAAGAGAATTTCACTAATAAAAATCATAACCACTTTTGGGAAAACCTAATAGAAAAAAAATTATTTATTTTTCAATACTTGTAAAAAGTCCATATAAACCGAACATTATATATGTAGATATTAGTTACAAAAATTCATAGGAAAGTGAGGTCATTTATTATATTTAAAGAATCTATAATTAACAAATTGATATTCTATATTATTGAATAGTATAACAATTTTAAACTAGATATGAAAAAACATATAATTTATCACCATAGAAAGAGATAAAATGGTTATATAAAATAACAATATCATAAAATATTCATGGATATATAAAATGTTTGGTAATAGAAATAAGAAATTCATTTCAAAATGATTACTATTAAACTTAAGAGAACATGACTGTTTTTCTTACAAAATTAAATGGTTGGATTAAAATTGTGGATATATATTAAATTAAATTCTATTTTTATAAAGATATTATAATATATTAATAAGATAAATGAATATATTTTCAGAAATGATGTATCGGGGAAAAAATTAAAAAATCGACACACCCTTGGGAGGGAAAGCACGTTTTCAGGCATTTTAAAATGATTATATTATCCCAAATTCATATCCATAAGAAAGAATTATGACAAAAAAGATGGATGATGTAAGATAAAATATCATAGGGAACCTAAAAAATATAGATACTTGTATGAAATTTTATGAAAAGTGACCTATGAAAATAGTTGTATAGTAAACAAATAGAAGATTGTAGATCATCGGAAAAATACACAAAGAAAATGAAATATTACACAAGGTGTTATTCTTCTAATAAATAAAATATATGATGATTAGAGTAGAATTATTTGATATATCACTCCAAGAAAATTATAGGGTTTTAATTCAAATAAACACATGTTTAAATGGATGAAAAAATAAATTCTAACTGGAGAGGGATGATAAAAATCTGGGGTGTAGTGTGGTCAATTATAAATTGAGGATAATGAAAAAATTTATATTTTTTTTTACATATATAATATTTAATGATATTAATTATGTTATAAGATATCAATATATCCGCCCAACATTTTATTACATGACCATTATATTATTTTAGAGGTAAATAACATAAAAGGTTTACAAAACCAAGATCAAAGGATTAGTGTCTTTGAAAATTAGAGCCATACATAAATTTTACTATTGAGATATAAAAATGTATATAATTCCATCTTCAATATATTATTAGTTTTCTTCATGTACTAAATATTATAATTATTCACTTAAGGATATACTTCCAAAAATGAGAAGAGCTAAAAGTCTAGTAAGAGGAAAGATAAGAACATAAATCAATATAACATGGGGGAGAATAAAAATATTCATACTGAAATAAGTATGGAATAATTATCATAATCATGAGAGGAATCATTTGGTAAAGTCATGGAATGTGGCAATGCATAAAAATGAAAAATCACATCTTAGAAGAAAAATACCACACATATTTATGAACAACATTATCATCATGTTCATGCAAAACATATTTTCAAAATAATAACATCATCATTGAGAACATATATAGCATCATGTTTACACATATTTCACATTATCTCATGAGGTATTTCACATTACCCAATGCAATGGAGTGCTATATAATTTTAGGGTGCACCCGTCACATCATAACATTTACAAAATAAGGAATTTTACTTAAAACATATAACAATAATATAACTAAAATATTTCATGGAATGAAATGTGCTTCATTTACAACATAATACATTCATTAATTAACCTTGGGGCTCCCAAATGGGGAATGGAAAAACCAATTTTTTATAAGATTCATCATTCGTTAGTGAAGAAGAAACAAATCAATATGGGATGAAATGTGTTTTGGAAAGAAGATTTATTTTTTAATATATTTTAAATTTTCATAAATTCAGATAAGAAATATATGTATCCCAAAAAATAAAATGTGTAGAAAAAATAAAGAACATCCACATTAAAAATTTTCATGAAAAATTAATATCCCAAATATTAAAAATTGGCTATGAGAATTACCTTAGATTATGTGTGAATGTATTTATCACTTTAATATCCATGATAATGAAATTAGATTCTCTAATTACTAAATCTAGGACCTATTTTATATGTATTTTATTTATTATAGATTTTTTGAGTTCATTTATGGCTATTTTAATGTGTTATAGAGTTCAATTTCATCGTTCGGGAGTGTTTGTTTTTTTTTGGTTTTGATGATCGATTTACTTGTATATATGTATAATAGATCATGTAAAATTGAGAATAATTATCCAGAAATAAAAAAAAATTGATGAAAATCCATGTATTAAAATGTTCTTATATATTTTTTCTTCTATATATGAGGAGGAATAATTAGATAAAATGTTAATGATAATCATTTATATTATTTTGGATGTTTTCGGTCAACTTGAACAAGTATTGTTTTGTTATTTAGTATTATATATATATATAAATATGTGTTATTTATTGAAAATAAAAAAATTATAACATTCATTTAAAAAAATATAAAACTATTATAATTGTTTTATGACCAGCCTTGAATTCGATATGGTAAAATTAAAACATTTCCTCCTCGAAGGTAATAAATCAACTACTTTCGGATGATGTTTTCATTTTTTGAATAAAAATTTGAGGGGACAGTGTTTGATGATGGATAAATCCATTAAATAAATAAAATTATTGTACATATCAGATATTGGAGTTATCATTCCACTTGTACTACGGAAAGTGATAAGATAAAATGAAAATAAATAGAAATGAAATTAAATATAAATGAAAGGGGATGTTACCTATTGAAATTCTTCACCTTTGGAACATCCTTAGGGAAATTTGGTGGGGTCTTTTATTGAGTCCAAAGGCTCCTGGACGTAGGGGAGAGGCATTGGAAAGTATTGGGAAGAATTTAGACAATCTTCAAAGCTTTTGATGTGTGAGGAGAATATGGGGTGAGGTGTGGTATTTTTATTGGATGATATGATAGTTTTTGATTATTTTTTTCATTAGCTTATTATTTTGGCCCAAGATTATGAATCGTTTGAAACATAACACCAAATTGTAAAATAAGGATTTAGAGTCTGATATTATGGGCTTAAATTATTCATACATCATCTATGACTCAATAATTCATGAATTGGTTAAATATGATAAATTACAGCTTTTTATTATTCACAAAATTCTATTATTTTAATAAAATCAAAAAAATTCCTCCTAAAATTTTTGTATGTGTATATTTAAAAAATGGAGTCCATTTTTCGAAACTAATTTTAATAATATGAAATAAAAATTAATTTTTAATTAAAATAACCTTTAATTTGAAAAATACCAATTTTAAAATTATAACTGATTTTATGAAAAAATAAAAAATTACATAAGATATTATATAATTATCCTATAATCATAATAAATAAAATTATTAATTTATTAATATATTTTATGAAAATAAATTTTCTTTTTATGTCATGATATAATTATAAAATGTAAAAAAAATGTTTGGTTTTATAAAAATACAAACTTTTAATTTACCATTCTTAAAACATTTATTTGCTTATACTATCTTACTAATATATCATATTTTATATTTATAATATGGATAATTTTATTTATACATTTATAGGTGATATTACTATTTGATTGGCCAGATTACGTTTCTTAATTGTCACTATACAAGAATAATGGTCATGTTATTATTCCATTGTTAAAAGTTTCTAAATTTTTATAAATATGACTTATTTAATTGTTAAATCATAAAAATATTTATTTATTTGGATATCTAATAAATATATGTGTTTTATACCATATAGAATAACTTAAATAAGGGAAGAAATTACATTGAAAAAATTTTGTGGTGTCACAATTGGAAAACTAGACATTAATGCGAGGAGCTAGAACTGTTCAGTCTTTGATGTTGGTTGTAGTGGGTTGATTATTAGATTGGGTAATGGAGGAGATCAGAGGTATACCAAATCCAATATGGGGATATGGGGGCATACACGAGTGGGATAATTATAATAAAAGGTATATGAATGTGATTTGATGGATTTTTATACAATGATATTTTTCTAGTTTGAAAACTAATGTTACAATAAGATTAATATATATAAATATTTAAAAGGAATCATCTTGTTAGAGTTAGTGAAAAAACTCTATTTATTTCCATATTAAAATAGATACCATATAAAATTAGAGAAATCATAATAAAGAAAAGAATTAAAGAGAATTTACGGTGAAATTCCAGATAAAAAAGAAAAAAATTAAACTGTTATATTTTAGAATGATACATCCTAGGTTGCAGTGGAAGCCAAATAATTTGAATGAGGAAAATCCTTCCTTTTTTATCTTTTAAATAAATAAGTGAATTTTAGTTAAAATAAATGTATTAGAATATATCAAATGTATGGGGAATACAATGGAAAATGATTGATGTAAAATACAAGATCATAGGGAACATAAAAATGTAGAGACACATGTGATGTAATTTAGAAAGTTGTTAGGGAAATAAAATATTACGAAAAAATTTGAAAATGGTAGATTACAAGAAAAATTCATAATTAGGATGAAATATTAAAATGGGTATTCAAATTATGGTAAATATATCATTGGATAAAGAGGCTATCAATATTTGATATCCCACTCTTAGAAATAAAGAAAATTAGAGAGCATTAAAAGTTGTATCAATTGGAGAATAGTAAAATAATTATGAATGAAATTTTAAATAAAGTCATAAAATTAATTTTCTCTATTCTAAAAATAAAATTAACAATAAAATTTTTATATATAGGTATTTAAAAATTCAACAAAATTTTAAGGTTAGAGAAAAAAACCTCATTATTTCTTTTTACGAGAATATCATCTATGGAATAATATAAAAAAGAATAACAATAATAAGCCAGAATAACGGAGGGGTAAATGGTAGTTGTTTAAAACTTGATAAAAGGAGAATATTAACCTATAAATGTTTATAAAGATACATATTAGGTTGTAGCGGATGACCTATAATTTGAATTGGGTCAGTCCATTATATTTTCATCTACAATATATCAAAGTCAATTTTATTCCAAAGTAAAAGGATAAAATGATATCAAAAGAAAAGAATAATTTAGTAAAATACAAGGAAAAAATGAAAGATGTATGATACAAGATCACAGAGATCCTGAAAATTTAAACACATGTATGAAATTTTATGAAAAGAGAATAATGAAATCAAATTTTTAGAAATAAATAAAAGATTCTATATCAGGAACAAACTAGATAAAGAGAATTAAATATTACCAATGGTGTACAAACATTAATAAATACAGTATACATTGAATGGAATATAATTATTTTTTTATGGAATCCAAGATATGCAGAATAGAATAATGATTTTCAAGAAGATTTATAGGGGAATTGTTATTAGTTATTGTGAATAGATAATTAAATAAAGGAAATAAATAATGTAGAACATTGATTTACATTATCTTATAGGTAATGAATAAAAAAATTAACAATGAAACATTACTTTAGAGTTAAAACATATGATAGTTCCTTTAAACTAATTTTTTAATATCTTAGAAGTGGGTAATAAATATATAGAAAAATTTCAAAAATAGTGAACATTTAATATAGAAGTAATTGAAAAATATAGTGTACAAGTGTTTGATTGTTTCATATTTTTACCAATACATTTAATGAATAAAACATATAAAAACTATTAAATTAAAAAAATTAAAAAAATTAACATACATTGAAAAAATTAACATACCTACTGGGGATGTATTAATTTCACTTTAGAGTGATCATGAAGATCATGTGAAAGAAAAAATTAGACTATTATATACATTAATAGAACATGTATTTTAAAAGTGATTAGAAAAATTGAAAAAAACCCAATAAAAGCATTTGACATTGATTTTAGTAGAAGATGCATTTTGGAGATGTGACCAATCATAGATATGAAATATTTAGATGAAAAACATTTAGTGAATGAGAATAAAGAAAAATATCGACACAATGTAAGTAGAGGAATTTAGGTTTATAAAACAAAGAGACAACATGAATCATACAATAATTTCCATAATAATACATACATGGACAGCCTGATGAAGGGATGCAGGATTGGTGTCTTTAGTCAGCATTGATGTTCGCTAAACTACTTTTTGAGATCATCTAACATTGAACAATCTCAACTACATAAATCGGTGTTTTCATCTCCTGTATCAAATATTTTTTGATCTAATTCATGTTCTAAATTTCTAAATAAATAATATTATATTTAAAATGTGAGAGAAAATTCATTGAATAAAATGAGATATAATTGAATATAACAAAAATGAAAATTCATTTACGTAAATCAGAGTCATATATAATGTAAGAACCCGGTTTTTCTGAGAAATACTTTAGAATATTCTGGATAATATTCCAAACCTGTGCCTTCAGATGGTGTCCGATTCCGAGCCCCGGAGTGGCCGAAATTATATTTTCAGTGCGTTCACACTGGAAACGCCAAATAAATGAGATAACTCCTAAATGGAGTTCCAGATCAGAGATCTGAGTGTGTGGATGGGTCCGGAATGGGGTGTTTACCCTATGAACAACACAAAACTTGTCAGTGCGGGATGTTTGGACCTCTCGCCCGCTTCTGGAATGTTAAACAGATGAATTAATTCATTCATTCATTCATTTAATTTTTAAAGTCGTGTATCTCTTAAACGGTGGCTTGGATTGAAAAACCGAGGGCACCGTTGAGTTCGGAATGTGCCGTTTACCCTAATAGGGTTGTAAGTTTTGCGGGCGCGGCCCGTCTGTGAAAAATGGCCCCAGGGGCGTTTTCGTAATTTGGCAGCCTCGGGCGCTAAGTTTAATAACTTTTGAACGGGGTCTCGAAATAAAATTCCGATACCGCTGTTGCCCTCAGAGCGTGGTTCTTATCCTAGGGGAGGCTAAATCCCGACCCCGTCGGGAGTTCGGGTACGGGGCCCACGGGCGGGAGTTTAAGTGTTTTGGTTTTAAACACTTCTCCCCCCTCTTGGTTGTTCTCCCTGGCGCGGTAGCCTCTCCCATCTCCTCCTCCATCTCCGGCGAGGTGACTCCGGTGAGACGGTCCGGCGAAGCGTGGCTCCGACGGATCGCGGCGAAGCTCCAGGCAACGCCCAGCGAGGTAGGAGGTTTCCGTTGCGTTTTCATTCCCAAGCCTATCTTTGGGTCAATTTTTATGTGTCAATTTGATGTTAAACCTTCAAACAAATCTCATATATGCGTAGTATACATTTTTATCTCTCCAATTCATTTTTCGAAATCAAAATCCGAGCTCGGAGGAGGTCGGGGTTGATCGTCGAAGGTTGGGGGTTTTTTTCGGTGGTCCAGCAAGCCCTGGCGCGGCGGGCGGCCTCAGGCGGTGTCACGGCGTGCGGCGGGTGGCCTCAGGCGGTGTCCGCGGGCATCGACGCAGGTGTTCGGTCGAGGCGCTGGGCACGACAGCGGGGAGCTCGGGCGTCGGCGGGGGTGTCTGGCGGAGCGCCCGGCGAGGCGGCGGTCGCCAGGGAGCGGCGACCGCGGGGTCGCGGCGCGCGACCCTTGTGCGGCGACAAAGAACCACGCCGCGTGGGTCTTCGCACAGCGGCCGCAGCCAGCCCGCGCGGCTAAGCCGCGGGCCGGCCCAGCAGGGCGGACCGGCCGGTCCAGGCCGGTCCAGCCCTAGGGGTCTTGCCCCCTCGGTGTTTGGACACCCGTATTTTCCGCTACGGGTGTCCGTTTTGAGTGTTGTCTAAGGCGGTGGAACCGTATCGACGAGATGGACTTTTTTAGATCGTTTCGGGAATTTTTAATTCCCGAAACGACGGGCCTCGGTGGCGCGGAACTTACGACAATGGGTTAGTCGTTTTTTCGAAGGATCTTGTTTTGGACGGCGTGGACACGTCTGACGCCCGTTTTGAGCGCCGTCAGTGGCATTGGGACCCTGGCACTGAGGCGGAGGTTTCCAGTGCAGTTCCAGGGGTTGAGGCCAAAGTTGAGGCGCGGGCCCCACGGTCCATCTTTTGAGCTGCGTGTAGCTTTTAGTGACTTTTTCCTCGGACGTCCGTTCGGGGCGTACGAGCAGTCGATGTTGGGTGTTTTTCCAAGGGGATTGCAATGGTGCAATCTGCCCGTCCTAATTCGGCACGATGGTGCGGGGCCCACGAGGGCCGTTTGGGCGTCGACGGTGACTTTGAATCTTTATCACCGGGCGACCGTTTTGGACAAGTGAGTAGTCCATCTTGTGTGCTTTTTCAAGAGGATCGCTACGGTGCGATCCGTTCGTTGAGTTTCAGGACTGGGTTGTGGGTCTCAAGTGGAACCGCTCGTGTGCGGTGCACCGGAATGCATCTTTTTATCTAGATATCCATTGCACTCATGTGGGTAGTGCCTTTGACGTGTTTTCCTGAGGGGATCGCAATGGTGCGATGCTCCTGACTGTTTTCGAGGCCGAGGCTCAGGATCACAGGACGTCGTTCGGGCGTGAGGCGGTGTTGGTGACCCTTTTTTATAGGATATCCGTTGGAGGTGAGTAAGTAGTCGATCTCGCGTGTTTTTCTGTGAGGATTACAACGGTGTGATCTGTTTGGCTGTGCGGAGCTTCTTGCGCGATCTTGGGTAATGTGGAATGTGAAAGGTGCTCCGGTGGCGGTTCGTCCTACCATGTGTGTAGTGGACCCTTGGCGTGTGATCACTCATTCTTGGGAGAGTGATATCAATTGGTTCAAGATATGTGGTTGGCTGAGCCTGGGCCTTTGAGGTGGAGTTGTTACGCCACGCCTTCGCATTGACGTTGGGTGTCTTTTGCACGATAGCCCTTGGGATGAAAGTGAGGTATACTCTGGGAGTATACAAGAGCGCTTGGAGGTACGTGTGGTTGGTACCTGAGATGTTTGGGCACTTGGTTGGGGTTGCGATGGGAACACAAGTTGTGTGGGCCCCACGTGCATGCCAGGTTCTGCTTTGCGTACTTTGACCTCCCGCGACGTAGAGGGTCCCTCTGTGCTCGTTTGTTTGACCAACAGGGTTGAGTGGTCTCCCCCTGGTTTTGTTCTCGATGGATCGGCCGGTAGCGGTGTTAGTGACAACTAGTGATGGACCAGGCGCTGAACCCCTTTGGGTGAGTTGTGCTGGAGTTGGGTGGTTGCATGATACCCACTCCGTGTTCGGTTGGCCAGTGTTATACCCTCCAGTAGAGATGGCCAGAGCAGTTCTGAGTTTTACCCTCCAGCAGGGCTGGGCAGTGGGTTACTCATCAGCTTCTAGGGTCTACCCTCCAGCAGAGACTGGGCAGTGGGTCACCCGAAGCTATTAGGGTCTACCCTCCAGCAGAGACTGGGGAGTGGGTCACCCGACGCTATTAGGGTCTACCCTCTAGCAGAGACTGGGCAGTGGGTCGCCCGACGCACTTATGGTTTACCCTCCAGCAGAGAATGGGCAGTGGGTCACCCGACGACCTCTTAGGGTCTACCCTCCAGTAGGGCTGGGCAGTGGGTCGCCCGTCTTCTAGTTCCAGGTCTACCCTCCAGCAAGGTTGGGCAGTGGGTCGCCTATCAACTTATTCCAGGTCTACCCTCCAGCGGGGCTGGGAAGTGGGTCTCCTAATGATGTATTATGTTTTACCCTCCAGCAGGGCTAGGAAGTGGGTCGCCTGATGATGTATTATGGTTTACCCTCTAGCAGGGCTAGGTAGTGGGTCACCCGATATCATATTATGAATTACCCTCCAGCATGGCTGGGCAGTGGGGAAACCGGTTGGCATTCCAGGCTCATTCCTTTCAACTAGGCTAGTCTGAGGCTTTCTTTCGTGATTACCGGAGCGGGACCCCTAGTTACGGGTCAGTGTTTTGATAGCCTTGACTTTGAGGAGACCTCTCGACTACAGGGCAGTGATGAGGTGTGGTTTGACCTTCCCTTGAACTCTCAAGTACGAGGGGAGATTTCCCCCACCGAGACGCGTCCTTGTGACGCGACCTAAAACCGTGTGGGCGAGTCAGTGTCTCCCAAAGCGGATAGTGTCGAGGTGCGGTGGTTTGAGCCCCTTGACTTGCGATTCGGGGCAGACGTGCGGGATGTTGTGAATAGATGGAGTTACTTCTGGGAATGTAGGCGACTCACTTTTCTTGGGTCGAGCTATGGGATGGAGATCCCCTCACGACCTTGTACGTGCTTTTTGTTGAGAATATGTATATGTATATACCTTGTTCCAGTACCCACTCCTTGGGTTTTGGCTACTCTCCTTCTAGAGGAGGCGAAGACGTGCGGGGTATGCCATGTGCTTTCCATGTCTAGATTCTCGTGGTTGGACGAGTCTACTCTCCTGCTATTGGTAGCAAAGACTCGACGAGAATTTCATCTTCTCAATGTTTCCTGCTCCTTGTGTCTGGACGAGTCAACCTCCTTTCATTTGTTGGGTTGAGCTGGACTATTTACTGCACTCTGTTGTACTTCTTTTATACTCCATGTTCGATCTACTTCTCACCCTTTAGTACCTCCTTTGTTTCTCCCTCGATCCTTCGGGGTATCCTACTGAGTATTTTTATACTCACCCCTGCTTGGGCTTTGCCCGCACTTGGTGTGCCCTTGTAGACGATGGAAAGGTGGAGCGTGACTTCAGTGGAGTGTAAGAGTTTGGGAGCTTGGACCGCGTGTGGTGGTCGTGGCCGGGTTTCAGGTGGGAGACCCGTCAGTTGTTTCTTTTTGTTTACCTGTTGCCGGGTTGTGGCACTTTTTGGTTGGGCGCGTGTTTTTTCCCTTTTCTTTTCAGCTTGTACTTTGTACTGTTAGAGGTCGATGCACATTGGTGGTATATATATAGCAGTTTCCCTTTCCTTTTCTTTTCTTGTCTTTACTTTTACTCTGCACTATTGCATTGAGTTTGCTGCGTGTGTGTGTACAGGTGCTTAGGCAAAGGCCTCCCCGAGTTATTGTGCCTTCGGCGCTGGTCGCCAGCCCCTCGCCAATGGAGGTGGGCTTGGGGTAGTTGCGTCTTGAGCCCGGTTAGGGTCGGGTCGTGACATATAAAATGTTTACTGCGAGGAAAATTTGACGTCGGTAAATTTTTATTTTATTTTTTCAAATGTTGATGGAATTAACTATGTTGGAAGATACTCTAACTTTATTGGTTCCCTATTATATTAACATGCATTTATTTATGTTTTTTTAGGTTCATAGTATTATACCATTTTCATTCAAATATTTGACATTGTAAAATACAATTTAGTAATCCAGTCCTTCAAATAGATTAAACTATGAAAACAATTGATACTTTATTTTAACAGATTATGGAATCGAAACTGTTAATAATTTATGGCGGGATTGAATCAGTTCCCATAAATCAGTTTCAAAATTCATAAAATATTGGTTGTATCATTAATTTATGGTGGATTTATAAGAATAACTCAATGTGAAAAATATATGTTCATTTTGTTAAAAGATAATGAGTTTAAAATGTTTCAAATTCATGTTCTAAAATCCATCATAAGATGTCAAAAATAATAAGATCTTAATTTGGAATTGGTAAACCAAAATATCGAAATAGTAAACAATGTGAAGGAGACAAACCTTAATATTTTATCAATCTTAAATATATTAGGATATGATAATATTGAGATGTATAATGTTCCTAATATATATAGTAAAATACTTATATAAGAAAAGACTTTTTAAAAATCCTTGAAAATAATGTTTGAAATCTATCTTCCAGGGAAGTGGACTAGAAATTAAAATTATTATGAGAAATATATTTAATTATTTAATATGAATTAAACTAAAATTATGATATTAATCAATCAGAATAAATAGAATATTATGAAATAACAAAACAGAAAAATATTTGTAATATAGACTGTGAAAACTCAAGTCAACGTCCCATGTTTTAGAATTTCTTTTAAAAAACTACCTAGGGTGTATGACCATTCTGACATCAGTATAATGTTATATATGACATAAATATTAGATTGTATTAATAATAAATATAAAAACAATATTAGACAAATTTTAAAATTAAAATGCATTATGATATTATAGAATATATATTATATGTAAATCCCATGTATTTCTATAATAATACATTTTCATATCTAATAATATTTATGAATATGATATTAATTTTATCTTAAAGGGAAACCTTTTTCTGATATTTTATCCGACAAAAAACGATGAGTCTCTCTGAAATCTTACGTTGTGCATAACATTGAGTTATAGAAAAAAATAATACATTAATAATATTATTATTTTAAATGGTAGTTAATGCCTAGCTTTTGTTTTGGAAGGAATGAAAAAAATTAACTACATTATATTTTTACATATTTTTATATGTTTTTATATTTATCCAATTAATTTTAGAGGCATAAAAAAGAATGAATCCAATTTCAATCATAAAATAACCTAATATTTTTAAAAGGTTTGTTTATCGCCTTTTGATAGATAAAACATTTTTGAAATAGTAGCTATCACTTTTAAATGTTTTTTTTTTGAAAAAAAAAATTCTTCTTTATAATTGGTACATCAAAATTTACCTTGGTTGAAATTTTGTTATTTATTGTTGAAATTCATATTTTAATGAATAGTGAAAAATGCTACATTTTAATTCAAAACTTCCTTTTCATTTAGTTTAGTTATATAAAGAGATTATATGTTTTATGGTTTTTTAAAGTTTAATTGTATTATGTTCTTATAATTTAATCCAATTTTGATCAATGAATGTTATTTCTTTTTTAAATTAGACATAAACACATGTCAATCTATTGATAGTTGTTACATCGTAAAAACTCGCTTTCTAGTTTTGCAATGAGAATTAATTTTATATTAATTAATGAATATTATATGTTTTGAATTTAGAAAAATGGATTCCATAATTGGAATCCTGAGGTACAAATTATGTAAATAGGTACATTTTATTTATGGACATTATAAATAGTAACAATGGTAATTTTTATTTACCAAAGATAAAGATAAATCGAGTAAATTATGGTACCAACCAATATAATAAGGTTAATAAAATTACCCTAGCACTTTATAAAATCAAATTGGTTGAATAAAATTCCACCCATATCACATAATGGTCAGAATTTATTCATATAATGGACCTTTTTCCATGAAAGTGATGTAATTATTATTAAAACAAAAGAAACTGGCAACAGGTCACTATCTTATCTTTTATAAGAATAATAATTTAATTAAGAGATAAAATTTAAGAAAAATAGAACCAAAATAATCTCTAGAAATATAAAGAAATTATCTATATAATGATAATTTATTTTTCATTTTTAGATATTAAATAATTACTATAAATATTAACACACAAGGGATATAATAATACATTAATTAAGAGAAATATCAATTAAATGGTATTATAAATATTAAAATAAAACTTATTTGAAATGATTTCAGTTATCCACAAAATTTATTAATTAAAATTACATGTTATTATTTAATTAATGTATTGTGTTCAATTTTTTAATGTTTTTATGAATTTTTGCAAAAAGTCACGTACGAATAGTGTCAAAATTCACATAATTCATTATTTAAAATATAAAAAAGTTTATTAACAGTTATAAAATAAATAAATATATATGATTCAAAAAAATGGTTATGATAAGTCCAAATATGTCATAAATGTAATTTTTTGGGTTGTTTTTCATGTTATAGTAATTGAATTAACCCACAAATTGTAAATAAAAAAATATCATGGTAAGATTAAAAAGTTAAGATGAAGGTTAAACAAAACATATATGCATAAAATATATTCAAAACATTTCTAAAATTAATTAAATGATGGGGATAAGACCCTGTTGATGCTCCTTTCGTCACATAGTCTAAAGATTGGAAAAGGGGAATATCATAGCTCAAAGTGATTCAACCTTTGGATAAATATCAAAAATTGACAAAGGAAGGAAGAAGAAGTACAATGCACAAGGGTCATGTAAGTTCTAAAATGGTTGTGCAAGTACACTTGTGTGCCGCAGTTGGTCGCACAAGTCACTTGCGCGCCCTAGGTGATAACCGCCCGGGGTCTTCTCCAGCCTATAAATAAACCTGGTGGGCCCCCCATTTCGGAAGGAATTTTTCCAGAATTTAGATACAGAGCTCTGAACACCCATGTCTCTACTTCAGGTTTTCTGAACACTTCTATGGTAATTATTTACCTAGAATGGAAGGTCTAGACAATAGGAGTAAGGTCTAAGTGTTAGAATTCACTAACACTTGCGCGCCTAAGGTGTTTTACCCTTAAGGGAAATTAATATACTTGCGTGCCTCCTTACCTACTCATTAAAACTTGCACGCCCCACTTCTGGAAGTTCCTCCAGATAATTATAAAGGCTTTGGTCAACGATCACCAAAGTGTTACCCTACTGGTTAACAATCATGCAAGTACCCATGTGCCGCGCAGGTATACCTGCGCGCCCAGGGACTTGCGCGCCTATGCAGTACTTGCGCAACTCCCCAGGACATGCGCGCCCTTATATTTTTGGGTGCCCTTCCTGCCCATTTAACCCCTCTTATGCCATTACACCTCTCCTATTCAAGATTCAGTCTTCAAGACATTCTTCAAATCCATTTTTGACATGTTTTCTTGATTGACTTCCTTATCTAAAAGAAATTCTATGGAATATCTCTTAAAAACTTAGTGATTCGCATATCTTTATGTCACTAAAGTTAGAGATTTCATTCATTCAACCTCATCCTTTATGATGAGAGAATTCGTAAAAAAATGGGCCTCCTTTTCAAGAGTAATCCCCAATTCAAGTTATTTTAATTGGGCCTCTTTTTTAGGAGTAAGCCCCAGTTCCAAGTCCTCATTAATATGGGCATCCTCCTCATAAGTAAGTTCCAACCATAATTCTCTTAACCTGGGCTTCCTTTTCAGGAGTAACCCCAGTCTCAAATATGGGATTCCTCCTTAGGAATAAGCCCCAAGTCCTTTAATTTCTCAAAGTCCTTTAACCTGGGCCTCCTTTTCAAGAGTAAGCCCCAATTCAAGTTCTTTTAATTGGGCCACATTTTTAGGAGTAATCCCCAGTTCCAAGTCCCCCATTAATTTGGGCATCCTCCTCAGAAGTAAGCCCCAAATCCCCTAATTTGGGCATCCCCCATAGGAGTAAGCCCCAACCATAATTTTCTTAACCTGGGATTCCTTTTCAAGAGTAAGCCCCAGTCTCAAATATGGGCATCCTCCTTAGGAATAATCCCTAAGTCCCTTAATTTCTCAAAGTCCCTTAAACTGGGCCTCCTTATCAAGAGTAATCCCCAGTCTTAATTTCTCTTAACCAGTCCTAATTTACTTTTGATCTAGGTATCCTTATCAGGGGTAAAACCAAATCATAAGTCCCCTCTTAATTTGGGCCTCCTATTCAGGAGTAAGTCCCAAATTAGAGTATCCAAATCTCCATAAAGTACATATACCTTTATCAACCATGTTCTTGGATTTCTTCCCTGAAGTAAATCCTAATCTTCATCTATTTGGACATTCATACATACATAAGCCCCACATCATTTCTTATGATTGCATCATTCATGTCACAATTTTCTGGTTTTACCAATACCTCTTGTTTCTCACACCGATCATTACTCATGTGAGCTTAGAGTGTAAAAGTAATTATGACAACTTTATTTGAGCCATCCATCATAAACATCATATTCTCTTACTCGAACTACATGGGTTCTATTTTCTTTTCCAAAACAAAGGATACGTAGGTATCCAATCTGCGGGTTTGATCCCAACTCTGAAATAACCCATGTCCTTATGAATGAAAAAAAACGTCATGTGCCCCACTGAGTGGATTTAAAACCAGTATGGTCATCATAATGACCAAGAGACTTTTATGTATTAAAGGATACCATTCACTAAGAATCTGTAAACAAATACAGAAGATTCTCTATCGATGAAGAACCTTGATTACATATAAAATATTCTCTAAATTTCCTACATATCAATCATTGATTATCAGATTTAAATTAAAGCTCATTTTACACTTGGTAATATAATAAGGATTCAGGAACATAACTTAAATCTATAAAGAGAGTCCCGGAGTAGACAATAATTCCCCTCAAAAAGGTGTGATGAGTCCGACCTCCCATCCTCTCGACCAATGCAAATTCCTAAGCCTCATTAGTCCACAACTAATGAGCGCCTACCTTTGGAAAGTAGGTTCAAATGGATATGGAATCATTGGATGTTTCCGGTTCTACGAACAACCCCGTTAGAAACCGCTTGTAATTATTGAATCTTAAATCAATGAGATCATCCCCAATTCCAGAGGAAACAAATAATGGTGAACCCGATGTGAATCCTTAACCAAGTTAAAATGATGCTCTACTTATTTGTTAGGTCCCTATTTAAAACCCAATGAGAGGGTAAACAAAAAAATCATTGACATATTTTATCATCCAAAAGATTTAGTGGCCGGACTTATATTGATTATTTCCGTTATATAAAACATGCACTCTTTTCTACAATTTTCAGCATTTCTAGAATGGATTCTCTTAATTTCACATCCGTGAATACGTCTGCTGTGAAAACATCTGCTGCAAATGCCACTGCTATAACGATCCATACATTAAATACATTATTAGTACTTCAAAATTGAAGTACACTTATTACAACATATAACAAAACCATGAAAGGACAGTATAGTTATAGTGTCTTTAGAAACTGGGAAACATAAACAACTTGTTCATAAAGCATCTACACTGTCTCCCATTAATTTCATCATATCTATAGTCCCTTTTGGCATATCTTTCTTAATAACCTTCTTCCTGACCTGGGGAAAGTAAACATACAAGAGGGTGATCTCAAATGCTCAGTAAGGGTAAACAAAAGAAATATCAATCACATCATATTCATAAGAATATAACATTTTTGAAATCTAACCCTACAAAAGAGATCAAAATTTCATAACATTGGATAAATCATGGTAGTGAAATGTAATCAAAATAATCATAACTTAAAACATGAAGCTTTTTTGCATACACACATAATCATAGAGAATAATTTCTTATTATTCAAGACTTATTGTCAAGACTATCTTAGTAGACAAAGTCTATTTCTGAACCGAGTTCATTCCTCATTTCAATCTTGTTTCACTGAACCGGTTTAACCTGCCGTTCCAGCCATGTTTGTCTCATTAGATATAAAATCATTACCCAATGCATTGGAGGGAGATATAGGTCACACCCATATCATAATGATTCCATTCTTATGTGTGCCACAAAATCATAAACCACACATCATAGCATAACCCATGTAATAAAAATGGGATTCCTAAACATAGTGACATCATAAAACAATTCATATTAGATAAATGAATTCATAATAATATTTCTATCACAACATAATCAAGTCAATGTAATAATAGGGATATAAACAGAACCCTATATTATCTTAGATGGAAAATAACTTTGATAAAACACTTGAACTCCATTCTTGAGGAAAATATCCTTTCTACTTCAAAAACACTTTTCCTTTCTTAACATGTCATACAATTCTAAACTAAAAGAAGTTGATTAAAAAAACTTTAAAATGTGTAAAGGAATCTTCTTGGAAATAATGTTTTAAAAATCTTGTAACGCCCCGACCCCAGCTACCCAGAGTCGGTGCATTACCTCATAACATTGGCATGATCACAAAGGATCAAGTCTCGAAAGACCGATTAGTTTAGTAGCCTTGGAAACACTAGATACATTCGCAAACGTTACATTACATCATAAAGTGAAAAACTACAATAACAAAGTCTCCATAGTCCACACTCATATCCTCTTCTGACTATCCCTGCAGGTCATTCATAAAATACTTCTTCACATCCTAGAAAATATTAAAACATTGAAAGGGGTGAGCTCAGATGCTCAGTAAGGATAACAATATTGCGGAAGATTTCATAAATAAACATTAACATTTAAGGCAATGTATAACTAAACAAAAGCCTTATTAAACTTGAACTTTAGCATAATATGGAAAAATTAAAATCAAATAATGCCACTTACTTACTCACATGGATATTCTACTAGACGAATAATCACATGAAAGATCAATAACCACTTTCATAATGAGGGAATGTATAATGCCGGACATTCTGAAACATTTTGTCAAGGCCTCGGCCAAGACGTCTAAAATGATTAAGGCCTAGGCCAAAACCATAAATCAAATTGGGAAAGGGCCTCGGCCAATTCCACGTCTAGTTGTCTCATGAGACCTACCGATGCATCGAGGAGCTATAGCAGGCTCCACCCGTCACTTATTAAGTCCAATACATTCCTCATATGAACAGGTTTAAACATCTCATAAACCATAACATAATCGTATCACATAAAACATGCATAAAGGAAACATAACATTTACACATTTCAATCACAAGATATCAATAAAACACATTGATATAATAAAAACGCTTTCAAAAACATTTTCAATACCAAAATAAAAGAAAAGTATAACATGGTATTTATTTTTCATTTAAAAAAGGGTATTACTTGTAGAGGAAGCTGAAACCCAAATAGTGGTCACGGCGGCGGAGAATTCGTTGTCGCCGCATACGTACGACAAAAACATTCCCTTTTTTCTTTTAGTAAATGCTTCGTATAAAAAAGATTCCTTTTGAATAAATGTAAAAGTCAAAGTGGTTTATACACCGTATAAAATAAATTTTTGTATAAAACCAAATATGCCTCAATGAAAGGAGACTGAGACGAAGTCCTTCCAAAGATCATTTTTAAAATAAAATAGATATATTATGTGTATTCACTATAGGTACACATAAAGAAAGTAAAAATAAAAAATAATACATAATAATATCATGACATAATTTGAAAGTAGGAGATTCACCCAAAGAATGGAAGTTGGGTTAAGAAGTTCCCTTACCTTGCGTCCTGTCCTGACTCGACCGTTCTTTAACCTCCTGAATAATAAACTAGAGTTAATTTATATTTACTTAAGAACCTTTTTCATGTTCATAATTCCTTTTATATCACTTATTACCATGTTATTAACATTATGTAATTATTTAAGTTAATAACGGTTGTTTTGTCGATCTTTGGTACTTGAGTCAAAAATAAACTTCTTATAATTACAAGTTGTTCATGTGGTGAAATATCCATTATATCCAGAATTATATTAATGATGTAGATATCATATATATCATATATATATACAGTATATACATTCATTCATAATATTACGTAACATTTAGAGGTAAGAAATGGAATGCACCGTTCATGGAGACGGTAAGCCGTACGTACGCATGAACGCTACTTTCATTTCTATTTCATATTTAATGGAATGAAATCATAATGATATAAATGTATAATATAATTCCAGTATAATATCATATATAATATCATTTACTCCATCCTTTATACATCCTACATGTGTCATTAACGATTCACATCACTTTGAGGGGGCGGTAGTCCGCACTTCCTAAAATGAAATTATCGCGTTTTACCCATAATGGAAATCATAAATTATGCCATAAATGAGAAATAAAGAAGCATAAGTAAAACATAAACATATTATGTATCATATATAAATATAGTGACATCTTAATGGCCACCTTTGAAGGTGTTATATGAGTGTTGAACAATCATCATTTCGTGAGGCAGAAATTCGCCATCCACAGAAACCGTATGTTCTTTAACCATTATATGTAGGTGTGTGTAAGTGTAGCTTGAATACTTATTATAACAAAATCCTAGTATATTTAGGATACTGGTGTTGTTACAAAAGAAATGAATAAAAGGATTTTAGGGGGTTGGAGAATAAAAATAAAACAAAACAACATTAGAGAAGACATTACCTCAAAATCGGGTAACTCTTTTTGATTTGAGCCAAAGGCTTCCTTGGGAAGAGTTCTGCCCAAAGTGATGCTTCTAGGAGTAAGGGAGGGAAGTTGGGAGAGTATTTGGGCAGAGGTTGGCCGAGCAAAATGGCTTGAAAGTGTAAATGAGGTGGTAGAGGTGGGGGCCTTTTATAAGAGGAGAGGAGGGGCTCTTTTGGAAAGATTGAAATGTTACATTATTATACAATGCTTTTCGGATTCTAAAGGTCCCAAACTTATAAAATTCGTGGATAAGGTGATAAGGGTTTTAAATCTCCTCATCCAATATGCTTTGGACAAGTGTAAGCCTTGGATGTTTCATTATCTTCTCATTTTATTTAAATCGTTAAATAATGAGGTCATCACTGCATCATCATGATTTCATAAATAATTTAATTTATTTAATGTCTAAAAATTCTAAAAAACTACTATGATGTAGGAAATCATTTTATCTTTCTAATGAATATTTATAATCAAAATTTGAACTTGTGTAACCCCACTTAAAAACTGTTTTAGTAAAACAACTCAGGTTTGTGTCAATTTAATTTTAACATTAAATAAATATATATTAATATCATTTTCCAACCAAAGTGGCTCCATGGGGTCCCCAAGTTGACCCATGGGTTTTCTTGGTCGTCCATGACTCATATAATAGGAGTAGGAAAAGTTTCAAGCTCATATCATATTATTAAAACATTGTTTTTACCTTAAACTACACTAATTACCTCAAATCGCCATTAGGAACTTAAAAGTTACTATTCACCAAAATATTATTTTAATCTCATTGAACCAAATTTTACTTGTTAATGACAACCATGTATGTCGGATTTTTGAAAATAAAATCACATAAGTGGTAATATTTCATTTAAACGAAAAATCAGTTATTTAACTACCACTTAGTGGTTTCACTATTCATCAAAAATTGAAGTTTTTCAGAACAATGCCAAAATTTCACCCTAAGCTATAATTGATATTCCGAATTCAAAAATAATGTCTATTTCACAAAATTCCAAACATATAAGTTGCATTAATTAATTTTATAATTAATTCCCGCTGTCACAACAATAGCGTTTTTTTAAGAAACAATTTATATCAAAAGATTGGCAATTGTTTATGTCCAATTTCAATGTTAAATTAATTCTAATGACCATCATTGGATAAAATGGTAAAAATATATTCTAATTATAATTTAAAACCACTAAATAGTATAATTTATCACTATAAATTATTTTGATTAAAAAATTTGTTTTTAAGTAATTTTCACTACTCATAAAAAATTGGAAGTTCTCAGAAAATTACAAAAAATTCAACTTTGGATAATTTCGATATTACGAATACAAAAATGATGTCCATTTTGAAATATAAAATTTCTATAATTTTAAAATGTGGTTATTACTATTCATAACGGCTACTTTGATTAGTCGCGGTATTTTAGAACTCGAAGTTGCGTACAATGCAAGCTATTGCATTATTGAATGAGAAGCGTATTGTGGAAGCTCGGGGTGTTACATTCTACCCTCCTTCAATAAATTGCGTCCTCGCAATTTGAAATTTTTCTTTGAAAATAAAAGGTTGAAAAGAAAAAATACCTTTGAGGAAAACCCACATCGAATATAAGATTAATAAAATTTTGCCTTAATAAGAGGGAAAGGGAAATGAAAAAGTCACCACCCATTTATGATCTCGATTAGGAGAACATTGGTGGAAATTAGAGACATATAATTGGAGGAAAAACGTAAATATTTGTAGGGAGTGATTGAGGTCATCAATCACAATCAACTGTCAAATTGAGGGCCTCAAAGCCTTCAATCTATGTTGATTTAAAATATCATCAGTTCAACAAGACATAAGGTATTAGGATAACACATTTTTTTGTTTTAATATCCCTTTAGTAAAGTTTAAGAATTAATTTATTCATTGAATAATAGATAGGTATATATATATTTATGCTTGAAAATTAGAGTTTCAACCTTCAACTCATCTTTCACTCAAAAAGATAATATAACTCAAAAATATTATACTTATCCTAATTGTATAAGGTTCCAAATGTTAACACGTACCATTTAGATTAGTAAAATTATTTTGTAATAACTAGGGAATTCCTGTAGGCTAGTGGTAGGAAATAAAGGCCTTTCGCACTATGGTTGTGGGTTCGATTCCTACAGCTTTGTCCGACGCGACGGTTATGCCCCACCCTACAGGTTGTCCTTTTCCTAAAACTACAGTATTATAATATTCCAAAAATAATCTTCATGAATTTTTTAACCTTTAACAATACTATCCAAAGATCAACTTAATCCACTCCAACCTTTATAGTTACCAAAATACCTCTGTCCAGACTTTCTCTAAAAGGTCTCTTAATTCCAAAATCAATTGTAACATCAGATTCCCCAAACAATGTAATGTTTCTCTTATTGTCACCTACTAAAAATATGATTACCTTCATCATATTAAAACCTTAATGAAAAAAAACAAGTACAGCAGTACAATCTTTATATATATCACATTATTCTTATAACCAGAATATAATCCTTGAGTCCAAAAGCACCAATACATTAATTATTCCGCTTCAACTGTAGTCACAGCATAAGATTGGCCTTGATCCCTTGGCCTTTCTGAGGTAAGTTTCCTTGACGCTTAGGACATTCATTTGCATAATGCCCCATTTCCCTACAATTGTAGCATTCAACATTGATAGCCTCTTTCTTTCCCTTACAATCACGAGCCTGGTGACCTTTTTCTCCACATTTGTAACAAACTCCCATTCCTTTTAGGCAAGTACCAGGGTGATTCTTCCCACAAATATCACATAATGGAAAATCCTTCTTTCCCTTTTTCCCTTTATATATCTCTTGTTCCACAGTTCTCTTCTTCTCTTGCTTTACTTTGTTGTCATAAGACTTAGAGAATTCCTTTTCTATCTTGATAGCACATGAGACAATATCTTCGTATGTTGAGAAAGATTGTGATACTAAAGCTCGACGGAGAAATGGTTTTAACCCATCAAAGAAACGATCAATCTTACCTCTTGGGTTACGTATATAATCTGCAACATACCTTGCTAACCTTGTAAAGTTGGCCTCATACTTTGCGACATTCTTATCCTCCTTTTGTCTCAGACTCAGAAATTGCCTTTCCATATCTGCTCTATGGTCACGAGGAATGTATTTTTCTAAGAAAATATCTTTGAACTCCCTCCATTCCATATTTGATACATCATCATATTCCTTTGTGTTTTGAATCAATGACCACCATTGATCGGCATCTCCAGTGAGGCGGTAAACTGCCATGATAACCTTCTCCCTTTCGCTACTCCCCAAGGAGTGGAATATTTTCTCTAAGGAGTTTATCCATTGTTCAGCTACTAATGGATTTGTAACCCCATTAAATGTTTGTGGTTGTTGCCTCATGAAGCGGTCTAACATTGATCCTCCATGTTGTGGATCAGGGTGATCCATACGAGTAAGGTTGTTATTCATAACCTGCGTGAGTTGTCCCAGTACGGTGAGAAGCTGATCAGCACCAGTTGTATCACTAGCTCCACCATAATTATCTTGAGCAGGAGGGCAATCCCTACACGGAGTGCGTGCATTGATACGGTTTCCATTCCTTCCACTAGGTGACATTTCTAAACAATGGCATAAACTAGATTAGTTTATGAATCAAAATACATAATTCCATACTTGTAAAATACATAACATAAATTGAACTATTTATGGATATAATCCATAATCATAAAAAGGTTTTACTTGAGGAAGTATATACTCATAACTGTTCATAGTGGGTTTTAAAGAAAATGATAATTATCCTAAGCATATCCCCCGGGAGTGTCGTAACCAAGAGTGCAACAAGGCTCGTTGTCGTGCACCAGTTCCCGTTCGAGTCTAGCTCAAAGCGGTGTTTTCAGGTTTTACCCCTAGGTACATCTGTGCCAGAGCTGCCTCTACCTGCTCGTATCCAGACAGGGATGTATTGCTCAGAAAACTCATAACATCTCTATAATACCAAAATTCTAGGAAGTTCTTCTATACTAATCCTCAAAGTATATCTTTGGGCTATGTGCTCTAATCAGAGTTTATCTAAATCTAGCTTCCAAGGTTAGTACTAAACTGCCTCTGATACCAACTGTAACGCCCCGACCCCAGCTACCCAGAGTCGGTGCATTACTTCGTAACATTGGCATGATCACAAAGGATCAAGTCTCGAAAGACCGATTAGTTTAGTAGCCTTGGAAACACTAGATACATTCGCAAACGTTACATTACATCATAATGTGAAAAACTACAATAACAAATTCTCCATAGTCCACACTCATATCCTCTTCTGACTATCCCTGCAGGTCATTCATAAAATACTTCTTCACATCCTAGAAAATATTAAAACATTGAAAGGGGTGAGCTCAGATGCTCAGTAAGGATAACAATATTGCGGAAGCTTTCATAAATAAACATTAACATTTAAGGCAATGTATAACTAAACAAAAGCCTTATTAAACTTGAACTTTAGAATAATATGGAAAAATTAAAATCAAATAATGCCACTTACTTACTCACATGGATATTCTACTAGACGAATAATCACATGAAAGATCAATAACCACTTTCATAATGAGGGAATGTATAATGCCGGGCATTCTGAAACATTTTGTCAAGGCCTCGGCCAAGACGTCTAAAATGATTAAGGCCTCAGCCAAAACCATAAATCAAATTGGGAAAGGGCCTCGGCCAATTCCACGTCTAGTTGTCTCATGAGACCTACCGATGCATCGAGAAGCTATAGCGGGCTCCACCCGTCACTTATTAAGTCCAATACATTCCTCATATGAACAGGTTTAAACATCTCATAAACCATAACATAATCGTATCACATAAAACATGCATAAAGGAAACATAACATTTCCACATTTCAATCACAAGATATCAATACAACACATTGATATAATAAAAACGCTTTCAAAACCATTTTCAATACCAAAATAAAAGAAAAGTATAACATGGTATTTATTTTTCATTTAAAAAAGGGTATTACTTGTAGAGGAAGCCGAAACCCAAATAGTGGTCACGGCGGCGGAGAAGTTGTTGTCGCCGCATACGTACGACAAAAACATTCCCTTTTGTCGTTTAGTAAACACTTCGTATAAAAAAGATTCCTTTTGAATAAACGTAAAAGTCAAAGTGGTTTATACACCGTATAAAAGAAATTTGTGTATAAAACCAAATATGCCTCAATGAAAGGAGACTGAGACGAAGTCCTTCCAGAGTTCATTTTTAAAATAAAATAGATATATTATGTGTATTCACTATAGGTACACATAAATAAAGTAAAAATACAAAATAATACATAATAATATCATGACATAATTTGAAAGTAGGAGATTAACCCAAAGAATGGAAGTTGGGTTAAGAAGTTCCCTTACCTTGCGTCCTGTCCTGAATCGACCGTTTTTTAACCTCCTGAATAATAAACTAGAGTTAATTTATATTTACTTAAGAACCTTTTTCATGTTCATTATTCCTTTTATATCACTTATTACCATGTTGTTAACATTATGTAATTATTTAAGTTAATAACGGTTGTTTTGTCGATCTTTGGTACTTGAGTCAAAAATAAACTTCTTATAATTAAAAGTTGTTCATGTGGTGAAATATCCATTATATCCAGAATTATATTAATGATGTAGATATCATATATATCATATATATATACAGTATATACATTCATTCATAATATTACATAACATTTAGAGGTAAGAAATGGAATGCACCGTTCATGGAGACGGTAAGCCGTACGTACGCATGAACGCTACTTTCATTTCTATTTCGTATTTAATGGAATGAAATCATAATGATATAAATGTATAATATAATTCCAGTATAATATCATATATAATATCATTTACTCCATCCTTTATACATCCCACATGTGGCATTAACGATTCACATCACTTTGAGGGGGCGGTAGTCCGCACTTCCTAAAATGAAATTATCGCGTTTTATCCATAATGGAAATCATAAAGTATGCCATAAATGAGAAATACAGAAGAATAAGTAAAACATAAACATATTATGTATCATATATAAATATAGGGACATCTTAATTTCCACCTTTGAAGGTGTTATATGAGTGTTGAACAATCATCGTTTCGTGAGGCAGAAATTCGCCATCCACAGAAACCGTATGTTCTTTAACCATTAGATGTAGGTGTGTGTAAGTGTAGCTCAAATAATTATTATAACAACATCCTAGTATATTGAGGATACTGGTTTTGTTACAAAAAGAAATGAATAAAAGGATTTTAGGGCGTTGGAGAAGAAAAATAAAACAAAACAACATTAGAGAAGACATTACCTCAAAATCGGGTAACTCTTTTTGATTTGAGCCAAAGGCTTCCTTGGGAAGAGTTCTGCCCAAAGTGAGGCTTCTAGGAGTAAGGGAGGGAATTTGGGAGAGTATTTGGGCAGAGTTTGTCCGATCAAAATGGATTGAAAGTGTAAATGAGGTGGTAGAGGTGGGGGCCTTTTATAAGAGGAGAGGAGGGGCTCTTTTGGAATGATTGAAATGTTACATTATTATACAATGATTTTCGGATTCTAAAGGTCCCACACTTATAACATTCGTGGCTAAGGTGATAAGGGTTCGAAATATCCTCATCCAATAGGCTTTGGACAAGTGTAAGAATTGGATGTTTCATTATCTTCTCATTTTATTTAAATCGTTAAATAATGAGGTCATCACTGCATCATCATGATGTCATAAATAATTTAATTTATTTAATGTCTAAAAATTCTAAAAAAATACTATGATGTAGGAAATCTTTTTATCTTTCTAATGATTATTTATAATCAAAATTTTAACTTGTGTAACCCCACTTAAAAACTGTTTTAGTAAAACAACTCATGTTTGTGTCAATTTAATTTTAACATTAAATATATATATATATTAATGTCATTTTCCAACCAAAGTGGCTCCATGGGGTCCCCAAGTTTACCCATGGATTGTCTTCATCGTCCATGACTCATAAAATAGGAGTAGGACAAGTGTCAAGCTCATATCATATTATTAAAACATTGTTTTTACCTTAAACTACACTAATTACCTCTAATCGCGATTAAGAACTTAAAAGTTACTATTCACCAAAAAATTATTTTAGTCTCATTGAACCACATTTTTCTTATTAATGACAACCATGTATGTCATATTTTTGAAAATCAAATCACAGAAGTGGTAATATTTCATTTAAACGAAAAATCAGTTATTTAACTACCACTTAGTGGTTTCACTATTCATCAAAAATTGATGTTTTTCAGAACAATGCCAAAATTTCACCCTAAGCTATAATTGATATTCCGAATTCAAAAATGATGTCTATTTTACAAAATTCCAAACATATAAGTTGCATTAATTAATTTTATAATTAATTCCGACTGTCACAACAATAGCGTTTTTTTATGAAACAATTTATATCAAAAGATTGGCAATTGTTTATGTCCAATTTCAATGATAAATTAATTCTAATGACCATCATTGGATAAAATGGTAAAAATATATTCTAATGATAATTTAAAACCACTAAATAGTATAATTTATCACCATAAATTATTTTGATTAAAAAATTTGTTTTTAAATAATTTTCACTATTCATAAAAAATTGGAAGTTCTAAGAAAATTACAAAAAATTCAACTTTGGATAATTTCGATATTACGAATACAAAAATTAAGTCCATTTTGAAATATAAAATTTCTATAATTTTAAAACGTGGTTATTACTATTCATAACGGCTACTTTGATTAGTCGCGGTATTTTAGAACTCGAAGTTGCGTACAATGCAAGCTATTGCATTATTGAATGAGAAGCGTATTGTGGAATCTCGGGGTGTTACAAATCCAGTCATGCCGTATAAGTTAAAAAAATATTTTTCTCGTACTTTTGTCGGAAAAGTCAAAAAGTACCTCGTACGAAAAACGACAAAATATTTCTTTCATATTTTTACTAAAAACTCACCGAAGGGTAAAATTGGATTTAAACAATTATAGGTGGATGGAAATAATATTTCATATTGAGGAAACATGGATGTGGATGATAAAATACACCCTAGTAAATTCTAAAGTATAAACAATCTTGGATAAAAATGAGATTGTGGTATTTCCCTTACCTTAGGTCTGATTTGCTTTGTAAGTGTCTGATCCTCCTGTATAATGATTTAAATAATGTCATTGACCTATTACAGAATCATAATAATTGTTATTATATCATATATGGTCATATTCTTATCTTATTATTAGTAATATTTCATTGCTACTTGTTATTCGGGTGTTTATTACTTTTTGTTCGTATGCGTGTTTTGTCGAATAAATTCTTATTCTTATTTTTAGGTTATAGATACCTCATTTACAGAATGGTATTAGTTTAATATATATCATATTTATTCACTCAATTCATTTATGTAATCATTATGCAATGAAAATCATGTAGAACGAGTCACATCACATCGTGGAGACGGTATTCTGTACGTATGCACGAGCAATGATATCATTCTCATGATCGTGGAATTGTATTGGAGTGTATGTATACTATTTAAGAATCAATAACACTTTAAAATAATCATATATATTCATTATTTACACCATTATACCCATCCAAGTAAGGTGTTGGTGGAAAATATATTACACCACGGTGTGGAGACGGTATTCCGTACGTACGCATGCGCGGTGATTTCATTTTCCGTAGGATGGATAGATGGTGAAATAGGGCTATTTCATACTTATAATAACATATCAGTATATGAGTGATACTGATGTTATTAATTCATAATGAAACAACTAAAGAAGAAGATGTGGAATAAGAAATAAAGATGAAAGAATCGGTAACAGACATTACCTCTTCTTTGAAGCGCTTCTTTGAGACCTACATTTAGGACACTAAAATTGGTCTTTGAAGAAGCCCAGGACCTCTAGGATGTTTCTAGGGAAGTGGAGAGGAGAAATAGGTAGGGTTTGGCCGAGCATGAAGGCTCAAAGTGGTGTGAGGAAGAGAGGGAGGAGGTGCCCTTTTATAAGGGAGGAGAGGGGCAACTTTGGAAAAACTAAAAATATTATTTTATTATAAAGCCATATTCTGTTTTAAATAGCTCAAAATTGATTTATTTCGAATCTAAGGTGGGGATGGGTCGAAATAATCTCATCCAATAGAATTTGGACAAGTTTAGCTTACTGTTTTAACCATATCATTTAGATTTAACTTTAAGTTAGATAATTTACCGTGTCTTTTTGTGTTCTTACCCTATAAGGTTAATAAACATACTATAACAAGCCAAAAGAACCCAAAGTTGTTTATTATTAATATAAATAACCTTATCTATGTCATTTTGCCGAACCTTAGATTATTTAAAATAAAATAACAATTAATAATATAATATGTCTTTTAAAAACTATTTTATCTCAATTTCGACACAATTTAGTAATTGATTTTTGTGAAAATTATAACAAAATTATTAGTTCGAGAAAAGTTAATTAAATCAATAATAACAGGTCATATTAATCTATAATATTAGTGGAATTCATAAAAAGTCTCAAATTACATTTATTTGGGTATTTATAACATCAATTATGTCAATATTTCATTAATAAGATAATTACTGCATCATCTTTGTGTCATAAATAAATTAAAGTATTTAATGTCTAAAAATTACAAATAAAATACCATTATGTAGGAAATATTTTTAGATTTCTAATGAATATTTATAATTGAATTTATCTTATGTATAACCCTATATTAAAAATTAGTTACTTATTAAACATTGATTTTAACTATTTTAACCCTTCTTTAAATAAATTAATAATAAATGTCCTAATCTAATTAAAGTGGGCCTAAATTGTCATATTTTATTCATAAGGTTGTTTTTGGTCGAATTACACTTATCCAATAGAATTAGGACATGTGTTAGGGTAATAATAATATCATTTTTACCTTTAATTACCCTATTTACTTTTAACCGTGGTAAATAAAAGAAAAAAGTTACTATTCACCAAAAAATATTTTCATCTCATTGAACCACATTTTACTTACTGACATCAACCGTGTCTCTCGGATTTTTGAAATTCCCCTCACAGAAGCGGTAAAATTATGTTTTATGTAAATTTGCAAATTCTCCTAGGAGGTGGGTAAAAGACGGTGAAAAGTTCGATAAAACTTTTATATATCTAAAATTATTATAAAATGACTTCAATGAATTGCATTGAACTTATATAGTTATTATGTATCAATTTTGACCTAAAATAAATTTAAATAAAATAAATAATTATTTAAATAAAAAGTCGGTTTTTAAATAGTAACCTAGTGTTTTCACTATTCATCAAAAATTGAAAGTTTCCAGAAAAATACCAAAATTTCACCCTAGGCTAATTTCGATATTCCGAATCCAATAATGAAGTCCATTTTGAAAAATAAAATTTAAAAAATTTAAAAAAGATGTTATTACTATTCATAGCGGCTAGTTTTAATAATATTTTAATAGCATATCGTTGTTTAGTGAAACTATGTATTGCGTATGACACAAGCTATCAAGGAAGGTCGTGATTGCGTGTAAAGCAAGACAAGATAGTGTTGTGTGTAGTGAAATATTACTTTGATGATTTATATAAAATAAACACAAAATATTTCTTATAAAAGTCTCAGGTGTTATATTCTACCCCCCTTAAAATGAATTTTGCCCTCGAAATTCGTCACTTGTAACAAACAGATGAGGATACCTCTCCCTCATAATATCCTCAAGCTCCCATGTAGCTTCTTCTAATTAGTGGTTCATCCATAAAACTTTCACCAAGTGAGTGGTCTTGTTCCGTAGGAATTTTTCACTACGATCGATAATCTCTATCGGTTGTTCTTCATAAAAAAGATCTTGTTCCAGCGGTACAACTTCTGAGCTGAGTTCATTTTAAGGATCAGGTATGTACTTTCTTAGGAGAGATACATAGAACACATCATGAACATGAGAGATATTCGGTGGAAGCGCCAATCGGTAAGCTACCTTCCCAACACGATCCAGTATTTCGAATGGATCGATATACCTAGGGCTCAGCTTTCCCTTCTTTTGAAATCTCATTACTCTCTTCCAAGGAGATATTCGTAAGAACACTTTATCACCCACATCAAACTCTAAGTCTTTTCTTCGGTTTTCAGCATAACTTTTTTTGTCGACTCTGAGCTGATATTATGTGTTGTTGAATAGATTAGACCTTTTCTGCCATCTCATCAGCAAGATCAGGTCCTAATAGCTTTCTTTCCCCAACTTCATCCCAACAAGTTGGAGTCCTGCATTTCATTCCATAGAGAGCTTCATAAGGAGACATCTGAATACTGGAGTGAAATCTATTGTTATAAGAAAATTCCACCAAAGGTAGTTGTTTATCCCAACCACCTTTGAAATCCATAGATCAAGCTCTCAACATATCTTCTAGAGTTTGAATTGTCCTCTCAGACTGATCGTCTGTCTGACGATGATAAGCAGTGCTGAAGCTCAACTCTGTATCCAAAGTATACGGAAGACTTCACCAGAACTTTGAGGTAAACCTCAGATCCCAATCAGATATAATAGAAAGTGGTACTCCATGAAATATTACCACTTCCTTTACATATATCCTGGAAAGCTGATCCAGTGAGAAATCCTCTATAATAGTAATGAAGTGTGCAGACTTTGTAAGACGATCAACTATGACCCAGATAGCATTATTGCCTTTGGATGTTTTAGGAATTCCTGTGACAATGTCCATAGTGATGTTTTCCCATTTCTATTCGGGTATGGGTAATGGTTGTAACATCCCCTTAGACTTCTGTCTCTCGGCTTTAACTTACTAGCAAACCAAGCATCGAGAGACATATTCAGAAACATCTCTTTTCATACAATCCCACCAGAAGTACTCTTTCAGGTCCCTATATATCTTCGTGCTTCCAGGATGAATAGAGAATGAAGAACTATGAGCCTCATCTAGCAGCTCCTTCTTTAATTCGGGGATGGGAGGAACACAAACCTGATTCCTGAACTTTATTATCCTATCACAATCAAGGTAGAATTCAGGAACATTTCTCACCTTCTTTTGTAACTCTACATCTTCTTTATGTACCTCTTTAATCTTAACATGTATATATGGTTGAACATTCATTTGAGAAATATATGATTTTTTCCCTTTCATTATAATTCCAAGATCCATACTTTGTAAATCCATAAATATTTGATCATTTGTGATCCTCATCATGGATAAACTGGCATGGTCTTGTCGACTTAATGCATTTGCCACCTTGTTTGCTTTCCCAGGGTGGTAATGAATTGAGCAATCGTAATCCTTAATTCGCTCCAACCATCTTCTTTGGTGCATATTCAGCTCCTTTTGTGTGAAAATATACTTTAATCTTTTATGATCAGTATAAATGTCACACCTTTCTCCATAAAGATAATACCTCCAAATCTTTAATGCAAAGATTACCGCAGCTAACTCCAAATCATGAGTTGGGTAATTTTGCTCATGGATTTTCAACTGTCATGAGGCATAAGCTATCACCATATCATTTTGCATAAGAACACACCCCAATACCTTCTTGGATGAATCAGTGTAGATCACAAACCTTTCTCTACTACAAGGAAGTGTGAGAACAGGTGCACTGGATAACCTTCTTTTCAACTCCTTGAAATTCTCTTCACATTCCTCTGTCCAAACAAACTTAACACCTTTCTGAGTCAACCTGGTGTGTGGATTAGATAATCGTGAAAAATATTTCACAAAACGTCGATAATATCCAGCCAAACCAAGAAAACTTCGGATCTCAGTTACTGTTGCTGGTCTCGACCATCTTTCGATAACCTCTATTTTTGCTGGATCCACAGATATCCCCTCTTTTGAGATTATGTGACCCAAACATGAAACTTTTTGAAGCCAAAATTCACACTTGGTAAATTTGGCATAAATCTTCTCATTTCTCAGGGTCTTCAATATAATTCTCAACTGATCTTCATGTTCTTCCTTGCTCTTTGAATATACAAGAATATCGTCTATAAAGACTACCACAAACTGATCAAGATAGTCTCTAAAAACTCTATTCATCATATCCATGAAGATAGTAGGGGCATTAGTAAGACCAAATGGCATCACTATAAATTCATAGTGTCCATACCTTGTATGGAAAGTCGTCTTTGGTATATCCTCCCTTTTGGCCCTTAATTGATGATACCCTGAACGAAGATCAATCATGGAAAAGTATTGAGCTCCGCGTAGTTGGTTAAACATGTCATCAATGCACGGGAGAGGGTATTTGTTCTTGATAGTTATCTTGTTAAGTTGTCGATAATAAATGCAGAGTCTCATTGATCCATCTTTCTTCTTAACAAACAGAACAGGTTCTCCCCAAGGTGATGCACTAGGGCATATGAACCCCTTATCAAGATTCTCTTGGAGTTGCTTCTTCAATTCCTACAACTCAATTGGGGCCATTCTATAAGGTGTCTTTGAAATAGGTAAAACACCTGGTACAAGTTCTATTGAAAACTCAATTTCACGATTTGGTGGAAGACCCGGCAATTCCTCTGGAAAGACATCATCAAACTCCCGTACAAAGGGCATGTTCTTAATTGTGAGTTTCTCACCTACCATTTTAGATAAATGACCTTTATTTAGTGGAATCAAGACCCATAAGATGGAAGAAATTTCCCCTGGAAGGTTATGTTCATCCTTTCATCGATAGACGATCAAAGATTGATCTGGAATATGAAATGTGACTTCCCATATTTGGAAATTGATATGAGCTCCATATAGAGAAATCCAATCCATGACAAGAATCACATCAAATTCTACTATAGGGAGGATCACAAGATTTGCCGGAAGCACTTTCCCACAAACTTCAATCGGAGAAAAATTATAAACTTTTGATGCGACTGTTGTGCCATTAGGGGTTGTCACAGCTAACTCAACATCTAATTGTTGAGGTAATACGGTGATACCCTTAGAGAATTCTTCAGAAATAAAAGAGTGGGTGGATCCAGAACAAATAAAAAATTTGCTACATTATAGTGGATGGTAATTGTACCTTTCACCACTTCATTATCGTACTCCACATCGCTGATAGAAATTTCATGTGAATTTCCTTTGTCTTTAGCCTTAAGAGTTTGTTGACATCGATCATCATCAAAAACCCTTGGATTAGGGAATTGATTGGAATAATGCCCCATTTCCTTGAACTTATAACATTGAAGTGTGGGAGGTGCACTCTGTGTAGCCTTTTCATTGTTCGCATCACTAGACATCTTTTTCCCATCATTGCGGCATTCAAATGCCCAATGACCTTCCTTTCCACATTTGAAACATTTACTTGTCCCTTTAAGACAACTCCCTCTATGTTTCTTTCCACACTTTGAGAATAAGGGAAAACTCATCTTCTTTTCAGTGTGCTCTTTAGATTTTTCTTTGAATTCCATTTTCCTCTTCTTATCAAACCCATATGACTGATGGGTTACTCCAATCTCCATCTCAACTTTGAGAGCACATCGAACGATTTCCTCATAGCTATTGAAGTCCGTTATGTCTAACGCCCTTCGAAGACTTGGTTTTAAGCCACTAAAGAATTGATCGATCTTAATCTCAGGTCGGATAATTATACTAGAAGAGTACCTTGCAAGTCTTGTAAAATTTGCTTCATAGGTACCAACAGATTCATCATCCTTTTGCTTTAGTTCAAGAAACTCCTTCTCCATCTTTGTTCGAAGAATACGAGGGAAGTACTTATTGAAAAATAAGTTCTTGAACTCGTCCCATTCTATGGACTCAATTTCATCTCTTGGCCTCGTATTCTTGATAAGATTCCACCATTTATCAGCATCACATTCCAATCGATACACTGCTAAGATGACTTTATCATGTTCAGAACATTGAAGAACTGAAAATATCTTTTCATTAGTACTGATCCATTGTTCAGTAACTAATTGATCAGTAGACCTTCTGAATGAAAGTGGATGCTGTCTCATGAAGGATTCAGCAGAATGTTTCTCCTTCCTTTGATCATTTGGAAGTCCTGCATGATTCATAGCTTGAGAAATTTGTGTGAGCATGGCTACATGATTTTTCATTTTAGCTCCCATAACGTTTGGTTGCTCTGGGGGACAATTATTTCATTGCCCGTCGCATTCTGCATTAACACGGTTCCTTCGGGTTCAATCCATTGACTAAAACCAAGAAGAATAGTGTGAATAGCCCTAATTATAATATGAAAACCACATAATAAAGAATAAAATTTCACACTTAAGGTCTTATCCTAGGTTATTCATGGCCATTTCTAAAACACTAAGATTTTGTTCTATGCTTAGACTTACCCTTAGGATTCTTACTAAGGCTTTCACATCCTAGTTTCCAAATGTTGACTATACCATTCCTCGGATACCAACTATAACGATCCATACTTTAGATAAATTATTAGTACTTCAAAATTGAAGTACACTTATTACAACATATAACAAAACCATGAAAGGACCATACAGGTATAGTGTCTTTAGAAACTGGGAAACATAAACAACAAGTTCATAATGTGTCTACAATGTCTCCCATTTATTTCATCATATCTATAGTACCTTTTGGAATATCTTACATAATAACCTTCTTCCTGACCTCGGGAAAGAAAACATACAAAAGGGTGAGCTCAAATGCTCAGTAAGGATAAACAAAATAAATATCAATCACATCATATTCATAAGAACATAACATTTTGGAAATCTTACCCTGCAAAAGAGATCAAAATTTCATAACATGGGATAAATCATGGTAGTGAAATGTAATCACAATAATCATAACTTAAAACATGAATCTTTGTGGCATACACACATAATCATAGAGAATAATTTCTTATTATTCAAGAGTTATTTCCAAAATTATCTTAGTGGACATAGTCCATTTCTGAACCGAGTTCATTCCTCGTTTCAGTCATGTTTCACTGAACCGGTTTAACCTTCCATTCCATCCATGTCTATCTCAAGAGATACAAAATCTTTACCCAATGAATTGGAGGGAGATATAGGTCCCACCCATCTCATAATGATACCATTCTTATGTGTGCCACAAAATCATAAACCATACATCATAGCATAACCCATGTAATAAAAATGGGATTCTTAAACATCCTGACATCATAAAACAATTCATATAAGATAAAGGAATTCATAAAAATAATTCCATCACAACATAATCATATCAATGTAATAATAGGGATATAAATAGAAACCTATATTATATTATATGGAAAATAATTTTGATAAAACACTTGAACTCCATTCTTGAGGAAAATATCCTTTCTACTTCAAAAACACTTTTCCTTTCTTAACATGTCATACAATTATAAACTAAAAGAAGTTGAATAAAAATAAACTTGAAAATTTGTCAAGGAAGATTCTTGGAAATAATTTTTTTAAAATCCATTCATTCCATACAAGTTAAAAAAACTTTGTTCTCGTACTTTTGTCAGAAAAGTCAAAAAGTACCTCGTACGAAAAACGACAAAAGATTCCTTTAATATCATTTACTAAAAACTCACCGAAAGGGAAAAATTAGATTTAAAAAATTGTAGGTGGATGGAAATAATATTAAATATTGAGGAAACATGGATGTGGATGATAAAATACACCCCAGTAAATTCTAATTTATAAACAATCTCGGATAAAAATGAGATTGTGATATTTCCCTTACCTTAGGTCTGATTTGCATCGTAAGTGTCTGAACCTCCTGTATAATGATTTAAATAATGTCATTGAGTAATTAAATAATCATAATCATTGTTATTATATCATATATGGTCATATTGTTAGCTTATTATTAGAAATATTTCATTGCTACTTGTTCTTCAGGTGTTTATTACTTTTTGTTCTTATGCGTGTTTTGTCAAATAAATTCTTATTCTTCTTTTTAGGTTATAGATACCTCATTTACAGAATGGTAGTAGTGTAATATATATCATATTTATTCACTCAATTAATTTATGTAATCATTATTCATTAAAAATCATGTAGAACGAGCCACATCACAACGTGGAGACGGTATTCCGTACGTACGCACGAGCGATGATATTGTTCCCATGATCGTGGAATTTTATTGGAGTGTATGTATACTATTTCATAATCAATATCACTCTAAAATAATCATATATATTTATTATTTACACCATCATACCCATCCAAGTATGGTGGTGGTGGAAAATAGATTACACCACGGCGTGGAGACAGTATTCCGTACGTACGCATGCACCGTGATTTCGTTTTCCGTAGGATGGATAGATGGTGAAATAGGGTTGTTAAATACTTAAAATAACATATCTGTATATGTGTTATACTGATGTTATTAATTCATAAAGAAAAAAACTAATGAAGATGAAGTGGAAGAAGAAATAAAGTTGAAAGAATCGGTAACGGACATTACCTCTTCTTTGAAGCGCTTCTTTGAGACCTCCTTTTAGGGAACTAAAATTGGTCTTTGAAGAAGACAAGGACCTCTAGAATGTTTTTAGAGAAGTGTAGAGGAGAAATGTTCAGGGTTTGGTCGAGCTTGAAGGCTCAAAGTTGTGTGAGGAAGAGAGGGAGGAGGTGCCCTTTTATATGGGAGGAGAGGGGCACCTTTGGAAAAACTAAAAATATTATTTTATTATAAATCCATATTCGATTTTAAATAGCTCAAAATTGATTTATTTAGAAGATAAGGTAGGTATGGGTTGAAATACTCTCATCCAATAGAATTTGGACAAGTTTAGTTTACTATTTTAACCTTATCATTTAGATTTAACTTTAAGTTAGATAATTTTACTTTTACCGTGTCTTATTGTGTTCTTATAGTATATGGTTAATAAACATACTATAAAAAGCCAAAAAAACCCCACGTGGTTTATCATTAGTATATATAACCTTATATAAGTCATTTTGCCGAACCTTAGATTTTTAGGAAAAAAAGAACAATTAATAATATAATATTTGTTTTAAAAACTATTTTATGTCAATTTTGACACTATTTAGTAATTGATTTTTTTAATAATCATAATAGAATTATTAGTTCTAAAAAAGTTAATTAAATCAATAATAACATGTCATATTAACCTATAAAATGAGTTTAATTCATAAAAAGTCTCAAATTACATTTATTTGGGTATTTATAACATCAATTATGTCAATATTTCATTAATAAGATAATTACTGCATCATCATTGTGTCATAAATAAATTAAATTATATAATGTCTAAAAATAACAAATAAAATACCATTATTTAGGAAATATTATTATCTTTCTAATGAGTATTTATAGTTGAATTTATCTTATGTATAATCCTATATTAAAATTTATTTACTTATTAGACATTGATTTTAACTATTTTAACCCTTCTTTAAATAAATTAATAATCAATGTCCTAATCTAATCCAAGTGGACCTAAATGGTCATAATTTATTCCTAATGTTGTTTTTGGTCGAATTAAACTTATCCAATAGAATTAGGACATGTGTTAGGGTAATAATAATATCATGTTTACCCTTAATTACCCAATTTACTTTTAACCGTGGTAAATAAAAGTAAAAAGTTAATATTCACCAAAAATTAGTATCATCTCATTGAACCACATTTTACATACTGACATCAACTGTGTCTCTAGTATTTTTGAAATTCCACTCACAGAAGTGGTAAAATTAATTTTTATGTAAATTTGCAAATTCTCCTAGGAGGTGGATAAAAGACAGTGAAAAGTTCGATAAAATTTCTATATATCTAAAATTATTATAAAATGAGTTAAATGAATTGAATTGAACTTATATAGGTATTTTGTATCAATTTTGACCTAAAATAAATTTAAATAAAATAAATAATTATTTAAATAAAAAGTCGGTTTTTAAATAGTAACCCATTGTTTTCACTATTCATCAAAAATTGAATCTTTCCAGAAAAATACCAAAATCTCACCCTAGGCTAATTTCGATATTCCGAATAAAAAAATGAAGTCCATTTTGAAAAATAAAATTTACAAAATTTCACAAAGTTGTTATTACTATTCATAACGGCTAGTTTTAATAATATTTTAATAGCATATCGTTGTTTAGTGAAACTCGGTATTGCGTACGACGCAAGCTATCAAGGAAGGTCGTGATTGCGTGTAAAGAAAGCCAAGATACTGATGTGTGTAGTGAAATATTCCTTTGATGATTTATATAAAATAAAAACAAAATATTTCTTATAAAAGTCTCGGGTGTTACAACTGCTGCTACTCCTACTGGATCATCGTCTGCTCTGAGAACGATATCACCTACTCAGCGTCTTCAACGCTGGGTATCAAATGCACTGGTTAAAGAGTAACGTCAAAACGGTACCATTCCAACTCTGGAGGCTGCCCGAAAATCCCTCCTAGTGAACAACTCACACCAGTCATCTGGAAAATGATGACCAGTGATCAAGAAGCAGGTGGTGCTAACCACCGTCTCCAACCATTTCGGGTCGTTATCCCTAGAACGCAATCACCATTCACTCCCATATTATGAGGAGGTGAATGAGCAGGTCCCTCAGGTCCTTAATTCTAGGATACAGGAGTCCTTCCCCAGGGCTCCCATCAAGAATTGCCGCCAGAATCGTGTGGCAGTGTGCCCTCAACATGATGAGGGTACCGACTCCAGGCGTTCGGCTCAGGTTCCTCGAACCCGAGCAGGCAAGACGAATCGGTAGAGGTGAAATCCGGTTAACAGTGAGCATGTCTTCATCTCTTCCATCTCCGGAGAAGTCCACCATCATAACTTGGTGCAAAGCAATGAGCGGGCACACACACCCGTCCATTTTAATTCTAATGTCCAGCAGACTCGTCTGGCTGCATCATGCCAATCCCGCCAGGTAATTCCAGCAGAGTACTATAGGCAAGAACATACACCTTTTTATACATCATCATCCAGTCAGCAAGCTCTTCTGACTACATATGATGGATCCCGCCAACCCAATATATTGACCACTGGTAAACAGGCACATACACCTACTTACACTCATCAATCCTGCCAGCAGCCTCGTCTGTCAGTGTTGAAGTAGTTTTTTCAACCACGTTTGGCGGAGTGCAATCACCAGGAACATACACCTGCTAGTATGGATCAAGCCTACCAACAGTCTCATTTGGTAGCATTCGGAGAAGTCAGTTGGAATTCTTCGGTGATAAACAAAAGGCAGACTCAACTCTCTACCCCCCACACATGAGTACTGTCAGGATTCACTGACAGGAAAAGGAGGACAAGAGCAGGCACATAAACCTACTCCATGCACGGAATGGAAATATATCCTCGTTCAGGCAGCTGAAGTCACCAAGCATATTCTATCAATGGTGAAAGAGCGGAAGCAAATCCCTGCTCATATTCTAGATGCCATCCAGGATATTATAACAGCTTATGTAGCATCATAGGGAAAGAAATGAAAATATATCCCTACCAGTGGAGTGACACATCACCATTTGACTCTAAAAGAGACACACACATCTGTTCCAGACCAATAGGGTTGTGGGGCGTACTCCCCCATATCATACGGACAACCAAGTTAGGCACATACACCTGGTTTAAGCGAAGATAATCAAACTAACCTAATCATTTCTCCTAAGTAGTCACATAGACCTGCCAAGGTGAGTAAGAAGGCGTCTAAGAAGAAAACCGGCCCAACACAGTCAAGAGATCAAGATCCAATCTGTAACAAGGCCTTGCTCGATGCTGGAGTTCTTGTATCCCTTAGATAGTTATCTGTTGGAATTCAAGATTCTACTACCTCATTTCCCAATAGTGGGAACATTAATCCCGAAGGTCTGCATCAGATACTTCCTCATGAAGTCTTTCTTCATGATAATTCGGTCGATCTCGAAGTTTCATCTTCATATGAGAGCCACAAGAACCCTCTGTGTGGTCAGAAGACCAAGGAGCAAGAGATCTCATCTTTTGTTATAACCCACCATGCTGGTCCTCCCCATGATGATGAATTTCGCTGTGAAAGTCCTCTCCACAGTAGTGATGCACATTGCCCGAAAAATGCACCAGTGGACAATGTAGTGCCGAGAAATCCCTCTTATCTTAAGGCAATTGCAAATGTGAAACCAGTCATGTATAATGGTTCGTCTCTAGCAGGTGAAATACTTTCTCAATCAGAAGATAGCCCAGGGTGTAGGTCATTCTCTGAACCACCCCTAAGTCATGCATCTTCTATTTTAATCAGTGATTTCTCTACCAATATTGTTGAATCCAATGAAGCAACAAGGAGGCACCAGCTCTGATCAAATCAGGTAGAATAATCTTCATTAAATGATAAAGATGAAATGCTGAACATGAGAAAACAACTGGTAAAAGGTGAAGTGCCAGTCATGTTTTGGCCTCTGGCTGACTCGCAATGAAACTCTTGAGATGTTGACGGAAGATGGAATTCATGATATTCATCTCAACATATGGAAAACTCTTTGTCAGTTAAAAAATAAAGTATTATCTTATGATGAATATGAAAATCATGTTAAGATAATAGAAGGTTTACAACATCATATTGATTTGGCATCCCTATTAGTCTCTCGATATCCGAAGGCTGAAAAGCAGCAGAGAGCCCTTCAGTGATCATGCCTTGGTGCACTAAGACGATTGCATCAGTTAATTTCAAATGCCCCATATGGTATTCATGTCAGAGGATAGGGTGTTCTTGGAGCACTAAATTTCACTGTACTCTCCAGTCAGAAAAGCCCGCCGAAAATGGTCTCATGCAATGTTATTGCCCATGGCCGGCCAAAGTCAATATGCTTTGTTTGTAATCAAAAGCTTTCCCAAGAACAGGCTTCAACTAGTTCATCTCAAAATCAAGAATACAGAGAAAAAGTTTTTGAATTACTTCTCCATCAAGCAAACAAGAATATTGAACAGGCCTCTCGTTTGGAGCAAGCACACCACCAAGTGATAGAAGTGTCAGAAATCATCCAATGGTCTTTTGAACCGGGTGATAAAAGTGGATGCAGGTTGATGCATCCAGCTAATTTCAGGACTAAGGTCCATAAGATAAGGAGAGCTTTTATGAAAGTCTCAGACATAGCATGTCAAGAGCCACCCCAGCTTGTCAAACTGGGGCCTCTTTTAAAACAACCCTCAAAATCAAAAAATAGTATTCGAGGAGTTGAGCAAAGGTAGTAGGAACAGCCCCAGTCCACTAGATGGGGGACTTTTTCAAATCATTAATCCCTTCCTCAGTGAAAGTCGGACTTGTCTCGATTGGGGAAGAAGCCACAGGAGGAACGAAGATCCAAATTATCAGTATATTCCCTCCAAATTATGGTTCTTCAAGAAGTTCTTGAGGGATCGAATAAACAAAAGGCAATGTCTCATAAAAGACATGGAAGAAGACAATATCACAGAAATGCTGATAGAAGGGATGTGATGTGTTATGAATCAATCAATGTCATTAATTCCATTGTTGCTGATCCACCAAATGAGGCTCACTCAGGGCAATCAGTTGAAGAGGTTCCTACTCACGAAGATGTATGCACAGACACAAATGAAGAAGTTGTTCGTACACGAAATCAAAGGATTACTCAGAACCCAGGTAATCCTTCATGTAACCCACTTCCCCCTATCCGAAAGGTATCCAACAAAGGTAGGGGAAAGAATCAAGTTACATATCTTTCCTCTGGATAAGGTCAATCTCTCTCACTAGAGAAAATATTTGTGAAACAAGAGGAAGAAATTAAGGAATTAAGGAAGATGAATGCAGAAATACTTCAGGGTAGTCTTTTTCCTAAGCGTGCTGGAGTCAGTAAGCCAAAGAAATTTGTTGCAGCTACTGAGATGGATCAAGAATATCTTCCTATATCAGTACACCCTCACAGTTCTACTCCAACGGGTCAAGCGCAATAATAGTTGGAAGTGCTACCATCAGTTACAGTACTAGCCACCACATCTGTCCAAGCTCCAGTCATTGCACCTTCCCAAGTCCAAGTTCAAACAGATGTTTCTCAAAAGTTAATAACTACCATTGAGTCATTAACAGCTCGGTTAGAGACTATGGAAGGGAAGTGTGCGTAGTTTCAACCAGAAAAGAGAGCTTACCCTGAATGGGTAGATTCAATCTCTCCCCCATCATGTTTTAGAAACCATTAATTCCCTATTTTCAATGGATCATGCGATCCTGAACAGCATTTGACGCATTACGTGTCTTGTTGCGATCCTGTGATGGGAACTCTGGAAAAGCAAGAAGCAGTGAAAATCATATGCTTCATGCGAACCTTACAAGGGCCAGCCTTTTTCTAGTACACAAGCTTGCAATCCCGGTCAATTACCATATGAGAAGATCTATATCAATGATTTCTTATTCAATTCAGCTCAACTTTTCCAAAGAAACCAGTTTTTTATCTTAGAAACTGTATGAAAAGGGAGAATTAAAGAGTCTCTGATTTCATTGCTCGCTGGAAGGGATTAACATATTCCCTGATCTTAGCACTCCTTCAAGAGGAACTGTTGCCAATCTGTGTGGAAAATATGTGTGACGAATTACGCATGTCGTTGATCCCTGTGAAATACGTAGGAGGGTTTAGAGACCTTACTTCAATTTCTCAGCAGATTGAAGATTCCCTTATATAGGCTAAGGCTAAAGCTCCTGTAATTCCATCAGTTCCAGGAAGGAGAATGGGTAAAGCAGAAACTGCTACAGTAATGCTTAAACAAGCAACTATACCTGCTTCTTCTCCAAAACCTTTATCTTCCCGAAGGGCTCCACCTCCTGAGCGCCAACAACAGAGGCTGTTTATTCAAGATGATCAAAAAGATCAAAGAAGGAAACAATTTGAGGATCTAAAGAGCAAAGTTTACTCTTTTGGAAATGAACAAGTTCCTGGCTACTTCATTTCGGCTTTAGAAAATAATCTGGTTCAATTGCCAAGGCCCAAGAGGCCAAACTAGGAAGGAGATGAAGACCTTCCCAATTATTTCCCCTTTCATAAAATTTTGGGGAATCCCATCCAGGAGTGTTTTGTCTTCAAAGACCTCCTAAAAAAGATGGTCGACTTGGGACAAGTCAAAATGAATGGTTCGTCAGCTTATGTAGCATGTGTTACTGCTACAGTTCCAGAGGAGGAAGGCGAATGACAAGAAGTAAAAAGTAAAAATGCACAAAAATATAATGATTGGATGGTCAGAAATACGATCAACTAAAATAATTCTATTTTGCGAACACAATTGAAGAAACCAATTGTGCCTTCTGCCATAAATGCTGCAGCAAAACCCTCTTCATCAGAGGTAAAATCCTCAAAGAAACGGCACAATTCCAAGAAAGTGGAACAATCAGAAGAAGATTAGTATGTGTCAAAGCCTAAGCTGTCTTTGACTCTGGAAGATTTCATTCCATCTACTTTGATGCCACGGGCACCGCCCCACCAAACGGCACAGACTAAACAGGTTAATTAGGAAGAGTCTTCATCAGATGAAGAGTTGATCTTTGGTTCTGTTAATATGATTCAATTAACAGATCCATATGCCTGTCGCAGTTTCGATTTTGATGAGCCTGAATTCCCTGTATCAAATAGAGGAATCAGAGGAAGTTCTAGAGGCTCAGCATACAGGGGAAGACATGGATCTTTCAGAGGCCACTATTCTAATTCTACTCCTGCTTGAACTGTGTATGCGACAGAAACCCGTGGTAGAGCCCTTCAACGAGCTCAACAAGAACAAGCAAGTTCTTCCACCAATAGCAAACCTAGTCCTGGCAAAATTATACTAGAAGATCGGTTATAGGTTCCACTTTCTTCTTCTCAGCATGTAAATAGACCTAATCAGTATAATCTTCCAAAACCCGTAGTATTACCAACTCCTACCCCGATACAAGATGCATCAACTTCCAAAACATCAACTTCCAAGGCACCTGCTAAACCACATGTTCCTTTTGGGAAACACAGACCTTTAGATCAAAAGTATGATATATTGAAACACATGGCCCATGTACCGGCCAATTTATCAATTTTGGATGCCTTGAATTTATCAAAGGCTCTTCGGGAGGCACTCATTGATGCTTTTTCTAGTCCTCAGGAGTTTGAAACTGAAATTGTTGCAGCTGAAGTCTACCATGTAGAGAATAATCCTGCAGAATGCCATACAGTGATATCATTCACAGATGAAGATGAAGATGATGTCACGTATGGACACATTAGACCTTTGTATTTATCTATAAAGGTCTATGGTGTAGACATCCAAAGGGATTTCATTGATAATGGTTCAAGAGTCAACCTCATCCCCATTCATACACTTCGTTGATTGGGCCTCAAGGAATCTAATTTATCTCCTTCTACTATGATGTTACAAGGATATGATAAAAATGAACAAGAACCACTGGGCGAGATTACACTCAGAACTCAGTTTGGAGATCTTGTATCTAATTCAGATTTCATGGTTGTTGATCAAGATTCAGCCTTCAACATCTTGATTGGAAGACCCTGGCTATATCAACATGCAGCTATCCCTTCATCATACCATCAATGTCTTAAGTATTGTTTTTATGGTCATGTTGGGACACTGTATGGTGATAAGGCCCCGTTCAAGACATGTGAATCTCAATACATTGAGGAAAAATTATATCACATGAAGGGAAGGGAGAAATCCACAACAAAGGATATTACCAAAGTTAATGCTCCATATGGTTTGGAGAAGATTCCAGTAAATCCATTTACACATGTGAGTATAGAATATGTGTTTCCTATCAGTAAAATTGACAAGATAGACCCAAATCAAAATACTCTTATGGAATGATCCATAATGTCAATTATGGAAATCGATCCAGACAACATGGGAGAAATTGGTGAGCCACCAAGAAGTGATGAAAGCCCAAATGGAGATGTCTTCATTTCAGACGCTGAAATCCAGCAAGTCTATACTTCGCCAATAAGGCTATAAGAAGTTATAGAAATGTCATAGGTGAATCATGATGTTGATTATCAATCCATCATCTCCTCTTTATTACCCATGGAAGACCCTTGATCATCAATTGGGTCAGAAATGGAAGCTTCTTCTTCAAGATGTTCAAATTTTAACATTTCTTCTGATCATGGAAATTCTGTTTCATCATACACTGTGAATGTAGAAACAGAAGAAATAATACATGTTGAAGAAGAAGAGGAAGATCTCTGGGATGCTCCTCCAGCATTTGAAGAGGGTATCTCTACCACCGTGGATGAACTTAGAGAAATAAATCGGGGTACAAAAAAATATCCACGCCCCACTTTAGTTAGTGGGGCCATGACTCTTGAAGAGAAAGAGATGTATATTTCCTTTCTAAAGAAAAATTGAGAAATATTTTCTTGGAACTATACAGAGATGCCAGGGCTTGATATAGATGTTTCCACTCATCGTTTGGGATTACCAGAAGAACATCGAGGATTCAAACAAGCCGCTAGAAGAACACACCCAACCTATGCTTCCAAAATTGAAGTCGAAGAAGATAATCTCATCAAATCTAACTTCGTCAGAGAAGTTCAATATCCCAAATCATTGGCTAATATTATTCCATTGAAAAAGAAGAATGGGAAAATTAGATTTTTCATTGATTTGAGAGATCTTAATCGGCATTTTCCTAATGCTGATTTTCCAGTTCCGATTACAGAACTATTAATTGATGCAACAGCTGGCTATGAAGCACTTTCCTTTATGGATGGATATTACGGATATAATCAAATCCAAATGGCTCTAGAATATGAGGAATATATAGTTTTCAGAGCCCCTAAGGGTGTGTTTTGCTATCGGGTAATGCTCTTTGGCTTAAAGAATGAAGGCACAACATATCAGCGTGCTATGCATTGTATCTTCAAACCCTTTTTAGGGATGTTCGTTGAATGTTATGTGGATGATTTGGGGGTCAAATCCAAAAAATGTTCTAATCACTAGGCTGATTTGGATGTCATATTCTGCAAACTTCGGCAACATAATTTGAAGATGAACCCCTTAAAATCAGCTTTTGTGGTAACCTCAGGAAAATTTCTCGGCTTCGTCATACGCCATCATGGTATTAAAGTTGATCCTAAGAAGACAAAGTCAATACATTGTATGTCACCTCATCAAAATTTGAATTAATTGAGAGGAATTCAAGGACACTTAGTCTATAATCGGCGTTTTATCGCCAATTTGGCAGGAAAAAGTTTACCCTTCACCAAATTGATGAAGAAGAGAGTCACTTACCTATGGACTGAAGAATGTCAAGAAGCATTCGATCTTCTCAAGAAGTATCTCTTGATTCCATCAGTACTTATGCCACCTGTTGAAGGGAGTATAGTTATCCTCTACGTAACAGCCTTAGAGAGATCATTGGGGGCCTTTCTTGCTCAGCAGAATGATGATGGGAATGAAAATAGCCTCTACTTCCTCAGTCGGACAATGCTTGATGCAAAAACCTGGTATTCAAGTATTGAGAAGTGCTACCTGACATTAATCTTTTCAGTTCATACGTTGAGACACTACCTGCAACATCACGAGGTCCAATTGGTATCTCGCAATAACCCGCACAAATTCATCCTTAGTCATCCAAATCTTACAGGACGTCTGGCAAGGTGGGATGTTATTTTGCAGCAATTTGACATTCAGTATGTGTCTCAAAAGGTAATAAAGGGCCAAGATATGTCTAATTTCCTTGCTGAACATCCTTCAGTAGAAGATACATCTTCAGATGTTGAACTCCCTAATGAAGAAGTCTTCTCTATTCAAGAAAGTCCTCAGTAATGAGAAATGTATTTTGATGGTTCTTCCAGAAGTCCAACATGGAGGAAAATGGAAAATCCTAAATTCAACAATTTTGGATTAGGAATTGTGATCATTTCTCCAGAAAAGGATGTGTTTCCTTATTCATTCTTATTGTGGGAAGGTGTTACCAATAATGAAGCAGAATACCAATCTCTCATCGCAGGCTTTGAATTGGGGCTTCAAGCACAAGTGAATCACATAAAGGTGAAAGGTGATTCAGACCTGGTAATCAAACACGTAAATGGGGATTATGCCATCAAAAAAGAAAAAATAATCCCTTTGTATTATTACCTCAGAGAATTAATGGTGGAATTCCCTTCGAAACCGACATTTTCTTATGTCCCGTGATCATAAAATGCTCAAGCTGATGCACTGGCTAATATAGCCACAGCTCTGGCAGATCCAAATCGGGATGAGACAACCATCAGTATTTCCCACCATCATGCAATTTCACCTTGCTTTCGAATCATAATAGAGGAGATCAATGAAATTAGTCCCATTCTTGAACCATATGGTTATACTACAGGATGGATGACACATATCAAGGAATATCTTCAAAATGGAACACTTCCACCTGACAGGGTCGAGAAAGAACAAATCTGGAGACGTGTGATCAATTTTACTCATTATGATAGCCCATATCACCTAGATAAAATTATCTACAAATGTGGTTTTGATGGAGTTATCTTCAGATGCATTGATGGTGAAGAGACAATGGATGTCATGAATGAAGTGCATACAAAAGTCTGTGGTTCCCACCAGTCTGGACATAGACTGTCAGATAAGATTCGAAGGCTTGGATACTTTTGGCCTTCAATGATACAAGATTGTGATGATTTCAGAAAGAAGATTCATTCATGCCAAGTACATGCCAACTTCATTCATCAACCTCCAGAGTTTCTTCATACTGCTAAATACTCGTGGACATTTTTCACATGGGGAATGGATGTGGTGGGCCCCTACCCTTTAGCTACGGCTAAGCAGATTAAGTATATTCTTACGGCTACTGACTTCTTTTCCAAATTGGTAGAGGAAATACCTCTCAAAGAAGTCAGTTCTAAATGCATTGTTTGCTTTATCAAGTCTAACATAATTACCAGATTTGGTGTCTCTCATACCATATTGATGGACAATGGCACCAACTTCTGTTCATCCGAGGTGAAGAAGTTGTATCAAGAATACAACATCAAATCCATCCATTCATCTCAGTATAATGAAGTGGCCAATGGCCAGATTGTATTCATCAACAAGACTCTTTCAAATATACTACAAAATATGGTGGATAAAGATAACAAGTCATGGCCTGGTAAACTCTTTCATGCTTTATGGGCTTATCGGACCACCACTCGCACTGCAACGCGGTCAACTCCATACTCATTAGTATATGGAACGGAAGCAGTCTTGCTAATTGAGGTTCAATTACCCTCACTCAGAGTAACCATTTGTGATCAATCATCTACAGATGAGCAATCTTTAAAGAGATTGAATTAATTGGAATGGTTAGATGAGAAAAGATTGTGCACTTTTCACCACTTGGAAGGCTATCAGAATTGAATAGAACGAGCTTTCAACAAAAAAATATCATCATCGTTCATTCACTCAGGGTGAATTGGTATTAGTTCTCAGAACTCCAATGATACCAGGATTGAAACCTCCCAAGCTTGAGCCAAAGTGGGAAGGACCTTACTCAATACATAAGGTCTACTCCAATGGATCTTATTCATTAATCTCAATGGATGGAGAACACATCACGACTCCAACCAATTCTATATTTCTGAAGAAATATTTTGTATGAACAAAAAATATAGCAACGGTCCATGCATATGACCTTAAACTATTTTCACGTCCCTTACGTCCAGTAAGATGTTAAACTGCATCATCCACGGTCCATGCATACGACCTTCAACTATTGTCATTTCATATTGTGCAGCAAGACATTACACTACACCATCCACGGTCCATACATATGACCTTAAAATATTTGTATTACATTCATCCAACATGACGTTAAACTATGACGTCCTAGCTACATGATGCTAAACTATACAGAAGTCCCTTACGTCCCACAAGACGTCAAACTGCCTAACCAATGGTCCATGCATATAAACATAATCTATTCGCACTTTCGTCCAACATGACGATAAACTATATCGTCCCTTTTTCGTACAACATGATGTTAAAATGTGAAAAAGTCCCTAATAAATCCAACATGACTTTAAATGGTGTACTATTTTGTCCTCACTGCATGACATTAAACTGCACAGTCCTCTTTTTTTCCAACATGACATTAAACTGTATTGTCCCCATCGTCCTAGCTACATGACTCTAAACTGTACGAAAGTCCTTTATTATGTCCTACATGACATTAAACTGTACTTTTTCCTTGCTACATGACATTAAACTATGCAGCACTAATAGTCCTAACTGCAAGACATTAAACTGCATAGTCCCTTCATATGTCCTACATGACATTAAACTGTGCATCGTTAAGGTTGTTGTTCCCTCTTGTTTCTCACAACGAGTATGACTCACGTGATCTTAGAGAAAACTTCAACCATAACACTATCTCTGGGCTACTAACCATGTGTAAGTCAAAACACTATTCTTTAGGTCGTTGTCCCCAAAGACAACATGATCACTAATTCATTCTTTAATTGAACTACGTGGACTTTGATCCTTGCCTTCCAGGCTGGGTACGTAGGCAACCTTCCGAGGTTCAAGCCCAAAACTAATCTCTTCACGTCGGTTCACCTCCATCTCATACGATGTTGATTCGTGAAACCGCCCCTAGAATCAATATCTTTACATTGGTTCACTTTCGTCATTGTTATACGATATTAAACTATACAACAATTTTGTCCAGTATGACAATAAACTACAATATTCTTTGATATCCTCACCTGAGAGGGAATCATTATTTACATTGATTTTTCAATCATGTTTCATTCCAAAGACTACGTGCATACATGGAAATTCCCGAACCTTTTATCATGGGTCAAAACATCATTGCATTAAGGTCTCCTTTCACCCTTCACTTGTACGAACCAAATTTGTATAGAGGGTATTTCTGGAACTACATGGGCTTGATTCCCATCCTTATGGGATACGTAGGAACGTTCGAGTGTCCCTTGAATCCATCACCAAGTCTTTTGGGCCTAACCCCAAATTCCCTTTTCAGTCCCCTGGCTGAAAAGTCCCCATGAAAACACACACTGTGTATTTCTTGTAATGGTCCAAGCTCTATGACCCTAAACTAAGATCTACAATCCTTTTTTTCCACACGACGTTAAATTGTAGTTCAAGAACTACGTAAGGCTTGATTCCCATACTTATGGGATATGTAGTGAATTCCAACATTTCCATTCATGACCCAGCCACAACATGATTATAGTTAGCATTGATCTGTGTATCTCTGCATACATTGGACAATACCCATATTTATGTGTCATAATCCTAACTTTAAATATTTTCAGATCTTGATAACCCTTTTCATAACTTCTAATCACAAAAGGCCTGAAATTCTGAGAGTTCTTTTTCCTGACCATGCAGCACGTGCCCTTAGGCAACCTTGCATAAACAGTCTACATAATGGACCTGTCAGCCAGAAGATGCTATTATTTGACTATGCAGTCAATTCCCTTAGGTGGCCCTGCATAATTCAACCCCCTAACGGGTTTATTAAATATTGGTAACTTCATTCTTGGGAGGAAAACCTCTTTTGTCTTTATTTGTCTTGATAATATGTAGGGATCCGAAAAAATAGACATCCTTAACATATTTTTCCCATATCCTTTTTCATGATCTGAAAGTATTCAAGTATATAGTTTATATTCTCCTTCCCTACGTTTGGTTCAGACCTTCATAGGAGTGATATCCATCCAGTTATTCAATAATCTTGTTTGGAAATATCTTCTCCATATTCAAGTACCTCTTTCCATACAGCAAACTCTATACTTTGGAAAATTTGAATCTCCATAAACATTCACTGGCTTTTTAGCACTAGGAAAGTAAATTTCCAAGATATCTTTTTCCGGACTATGCAGCACGTGCCCTTAGGTGGCCTTGCATAAGTACTCTACATAATGGACCTGTCTGCCAAAAGATGATATTTATTTGACTATGCAGCCAATGCCCTTAGGTGGCCCTACATAATTCAACCCCCTAACGGCTTTGTTAAATAATGGTAACTTCATTCTTGGGAACTACTTCTTCTAATGCCTTTTTAGCTCTTTTTCATATCATTCCTCAGATTTAAATTTTCTTAAGTTATAGTTTACATATTCTCACTAATACTTGAATATGGTAATATGTTTTCAGATAAATTGTTAATGAATTGAGTCAATTATAATTCATTCGGTCAAAGCTATTTCGACCTTAAACATTAGCCTCTTTATGTCCAACGTTCATGACTTTAAACTACCCACAAAAGATAAGGGAACTCTGAATAAAAGTCAAGTTTCAGCTCACTAAACATACATTTGTATGATTTAGGTAAAATTGAGAAATTAAAAGATTCAAATTTTGTAGGGTTATTTATAATAATCCTACTAAAAATCAAACTATGCTTACTAGGCCCATTGACTTAGGTAATATTTAAAGCAGGTAGCAGGAAAATACGTGCACAAGCGATTGAAGATGAAAACATTCTTTCCTTTTGATGCATAGGAATTAGAGGGACATCCACAGAATGGAGCCTCTTCTGTTTTTCAAGAAATTTCAAAAGACTGTCAACATAAGTCTTCAAATGATGTACAACATCCCGAGCTTCATCAACAGGTACTTGAAGCTCGTGCACTCGACCGACATAACTATTCTTAGCTTGATGGAGTGCCTTCCTGGCATCTGAATTGGCTTTCATACCATTCGATTGAGCTCCCTCCAATGAATTATTGAGCTGGTCAAGTTCCCCAGAAACAGCATCTAACTGTTGCTGCAGCTACACCTACTGGACGACTTTTTCTTTGATCTTATCCTTCAGCTCCTTCATCTTGGCAGCATAGTCATCCTCATCTCGGGATACCACAGCCTCAAATTCGCCGATGGTTACTGACAGTTTCACCCTGGTCAGATCTTTGTGACACTTTTTCTTCTACTCCCTCCTAAAAATGAATTTTTTCCCCGCGGTATGGATCTCTTGGTATCCAAAACCGCCATGTCCAAGCATGATGAACTGGGATTACAACCAGGAAATCTTTGATGACATCTCTTCTAAAGGCACCTCATGTATGATTTTCCATATGTTGTTCCATGCCTTGCATCATGAAAAGCTGAGCGCCTTAAGCACCTCTGGGTCTGATTCAACATCATCATCACAGGGGGCATGTAATCTGGGATTAATGCACTTAATGAAGTTCCATGTTCTCCTCCTTCCCCCGTGACCCCGGTTGCATCACCTTCTACTACTGTTTGGGTGGGGGTTGAGACATCACCTCCTTTTCTAGCCATTGATGTTGATAGCCCTGTTTAAACAATTAAAAGTGTGGTTATTTTCATAGAATAATGGAAGTTGGTTGTCTATCTTGAAAACTCAGTAAAATAAATACCTAACAGTAGATCAGCAACTTGAGAAGACTCCTCCCCATCATTCCCAGTTTCAACAGGATCTTCAAGATGGGTCTCAGGAGGGTTTACTGGGTGTAGCTCCACGTGAGCTAATGTTTCTGCAATGGTAGGGTTGACATAAATGTCCACACCCTCTTCAGGCATTGGCAGTTCAACAGCTTATAAGTATGGAACTGCATATAATTTTAAGTCATGATTAGAAGTATAAATTAAAAACAATTACTGGACGAAGGATAACACTCACGCCCAAGGGCTTCTAAATCACATGATAACTTAGCATGATCATAAAATTCTTCGAAATACATGCCATGATTCATCATTTCATCCAATGATATTTCAGAATCCTGGTAACTCTCACCAGTGGGAGCATTTTATGTGTCCTCTTGGCGACCCTCATTCTGCGGCCCCTGACCCTAGACATCTTCTTCAGGAAGGATGGCAGATTTAGTTGCTACGGCCGCCAATGATTCTGGTGCAGCTTCTTCTCTACTTGTAGCAGTTGCAGGAGGAGTACTGGGAATAAATGTTGGCTCTTTTTCAGAAGCATCCAAGTCAGCATGAATTTGTTTTTGTTCCACAGCACCCTCTGTGGTCCATAAAGGAGGATCAGTCCTTTACCTCAGAGGGGAAATTGAAGAAGCCCCTGCAATCCCAGAAATATGAGCAACCTTTTCATGGGTATAGACTCATGATTACCCGAAGGACTTACTGCTGCTAATGAAGCGTTTAGCTGTGGACTTCCTCCTTCGTTGCCTTTACTTATTTGGTTTTTTGGGAGTATCGGCAGTCTCCCTTATTGGCACTTATATTGGCGAATGGAAAAGCCATGTCTAACTCCTCATTCATGGCCTGCTGGCCTGGATATATCTCGCCTGGTTCACGAGGAGATTCAGCAGTATCCCCGATGGTAGTACCACCAGGGTTATACAGTGGAGAAGGAACCTCAGTAGTTTTTTCAAGCTGCAGGATGAAGAAAATAACATCCTTAAGTAACAAAGCTTCGACTGAAACCAGGTTTCAAAACAAATAAGGAAAGAAAACTTACATCTTAAGGAGCCACGTACTCATGCCACTCCTCATCATTTGTGTCGTGATCCATCATTTCCTTCACCCTTTTGGTGATAGGGATAGAATCATCAGTGGCATATATATAGGTCCCCAACTCTTTGACATAGGCTCTAACTTCATCAGGATTATCCTTGAAATGAATATTTGCAGGAGCGTGAAGATTCCTTATTCCAGGAAGATGTAACCCTTCACATAGCTCGAGCCAGATAGTTTCAGTATCGCAGTATACTTCCCGCCATGCATGGATGACCTCTGGTCGTAGATATGCAGGTGTACTAGAAGGCTACGAAGATGGTCCTACAACCTTGGATTTTAATTTATTTCTAGCTCCTTCAACTATAAAAAGAGAATGAAAACTTGTTACTCTATAAAGTTACTATCAATTAAATTTCCTCAATAAAGTAACTCACCAAGAGTTGATGGAGTGTCTCTCTTGATTCTGATAGGATAATTATATACGGCACGTGGACGCTTTGACACATGTTGTATCTCCTGAGAATCTGATGAATTAGCCTCAGTTGAAGAAATCGGTGAACCAGCTTCAGGAGTGGAAGAATCACCTGCCACCTGAATTGTTTCTTTATCAATAATTCTATTCTTCTTACCTACCTGAGAAACAAGTTTATTCAATATGGCCTTAGGATATGACGTTATCCAGTTTTCAGCATACCATATGGTCAAATTACTTACTGCTTTAGCATCTGGTAAGTCAAAGACTGCCCCATTCTTTTCCATAGCCATTAGCAACCATAGTTTCCGGCCAACCATTGGATGCTGCTCTGATCTAACATGCACTGGAGGAGATACAACTGTTGTCTGTAGACACTTGAATTGGGGTGCAAATTGATATGAATCATAGGCCTCACATATAATTTCCCCATCAATTCTGGTGGCCAGTACACCATCTCTAGAGGCCAGCATGTAAGACCTCTGTTCAAAGCTGGCCGATCCATCGCCAACAAATCGCCCTGTCGGTGGATATCCATAGGGAAAGAAGTGGAATTCCTTATGCATACCCATCCTTGGCCTAATATCATAGGAATTGAGGGAAAAAGGAAAACCCCCAGAGAAGGCCTGAATAGATAGCCTGAAAGAACTTCCAAGAATTTGTATTCCATTCTGTACAGCATATTTCTGGAAGTGAGTGGCGATCCATCCCCATAAAACATGGAATGGTCCCACTAATCTCAAAGGAGACTTGCCCATATAGACATGAAGTAAGATCCAGTGAATCTTTGAAAAAACTGGGGTAGCCAGCCACACCATCTTCCTCTTAGCCAACTTGGATGTGATAACGAAGGTCCCCGGCCTGATGCCTCCCTTCGAATCTATAACTGAAAAAAGATAGACACTGAGCCATAAGGCTAAAAATCCTGCTAGACAGGTCTTTTCTGGGATTTTATGATTCACTTGATACCCCCATTTCTCAAACTCTCTTTCTTCCATAGTCGGCCAGAATGTGCCAGGAGCACCTCTCTTATCCACTCTAGGGAAACAAGTAGGACGAGTATAGGTGGTCCCCTTTTCCCAATTCTTCTTGAGAAACACATCCATCCATTTCTCGGGGTGAATATCCCTTCTAGAATGATTCTTTGTCGTCTTTGAGGTTTTGAGCTTATGATAAATCTTCAATAATTCTCGAACCAGATTCGCAGTCTTATCTAGATCATTCAATGTTGCCTTTGGAGGGATGAATTCGTCATTCATATCACCCAAAATTGGAACCCCTGAGATCTTGTAGATGTCCCACAAACTAATTCCTACTTCTCCGTGGGTCAGATGGAAAGAATTAATTTCTGGGATCCAGCAGCTAAACAACTCCGGTGAAAAATTATCATTCCTATAAATATATGTATGCCCAGCCCAGACGGCTTCATAAATTGCAGCTCTCTTCATATCCTTGAAAAACATTTCACAAGTTTGTCGCACCCAATAATCCCACATCCATGTTGGCTTCAACCCTCCTCGAGAACGGGATTACCATTTCTCCTTATAGCCTTTGGATTGATCCATCTGAGAATTTTGAATGATTTAAGGATAACAATGTGGTTGCACTCAGGTTTGTGAGGTTTTAGATCTGGTGCACACGATCTATGATGGATTATATAGGCTTTCTTTACTGTTCCAGCATTAGAAAATGTTCCTGCGATTGAGACATTTGCTGAAGAAAAGTTGATATATGACTGAAACCAGGAATGAGGGAGATAGTTCTTTGCCTCTGGAATATTGACAACTTGCAGATGACCATGGCCATACAGAGGTAGATAGATGTTGTGCGGGAAATCATAGTGATATTTCTTCAGATACTTAGCTAATTCTGGGAGAGTACTGTCGCAGATAGTATAGTAATCGCGGCCAAAGATCTCCATCATCTCATCAATTATTTTTCTTGCCAGTTCATCAGTCATTCCGATTCTCTTTGGAGCCATTTGATCTGCACAAAATTTGAATAATTAACTCTTAAAGTATGTTAATTTTTCATAAAATTTTTGAAGGACATGAATAAATTTGCTAAGTCATTAAGGTGTGCAAGTCCCATAGTTGGCGCGCAAGTATCCTTCGGTCGCGGAAGTATTGGGCACGTAGGTTTCACCGCACAAGTCTAAATACCTTAACAGCAGTGCGACACAAGAAACAGAAGTGCGACACAAGAAACAGAAGTGTGACGCAAGAAGCAAGAAGCACAGACAAGCGAGATCCGGGAGTCAACTTGCGCGCCGAGGGCAAAAAACAAGCAACAGTCGGCTGTTTTGCGCGATGTGAGGCACACTATTTATAGAGAAGGCCATACCCCTATGCGCTAGACCTTGTGCACCCGAAGCTCATTTGTGTGCCATACCTTGCACACCCCAACTTCCTTTTTATTCTCGATTTCCTTAGAGTCAAATCCTCATTTCTTTTAGATCCAACTCTGAGGGGGGGACTTTTGTTGATGCTCTTTTCATCACAGAGTCTGAAGATTGAAAAAGGGGAATATCTCAGCTCAATGTGATTCAACCTTTAGAGAAATATCAAAAATTGACAAAGGAAGGAAGAAGAAGAACATTGTGAAAGGGTCTCCCAAGTTCTACAATGGTCGCACAAGTACACTTGTGTGCCACAGTTGTTCGCGCAAGTCACTTGCGCTCCCTAGGTTATAACCGCCCAAAGTCTTCTCCAGCCTATAAATAGACCGGGTGGGCCCCCCATTTCGGAAGGAATTTTTCTAGAATTAAGATACAGAGCTCTGAACTCCCAAGTCTCTTCTTCAGGTCTTCCAAACACTTCTAAGGTAATTATTTACCTAGAATGGAAGGTCTAGAAAAGAGGAGTAAGGTCTAAGTGTAAGAATTCACTAACACTTGCACGCCTAAGGTGTTTTACCCTTAAGGGAAATGAACATACTTGCGATCCTCTTTACCTAATCATTAAAACTTGTGTGCCCCTCTTCTGGAAGTACCTCACGATAATTATAATGTCTTTGGTAAAGGATCGCCCAAGTGTTACCCTACTAGTTATCAATCGCGCAAGTGCCCATGTGCCGCACAGGTATACCTGCGCGACCAGGGAATTGCGCGCCTATGCAGTACTTGCGCGAATCCCCATGACTTGCGTGCCCTTATATTTTTGGGTGCCCTTCCTACCCATTTAACCCCTCTTATGCCATTCCACCTCTCCTATTCAAGATTCAGTCTTCAAGACACTCTTCAAATCCATTTTTGGCATGTTTTCTTGATTGAATTCCTTATCAGAAAGGAATTCTGTGGAACATCTCTTAAAAACCTAGTGATTCACATATCTTTATGTCACTAAAGTTAGAGAGTTCATTCATTCAATATCATCTTTTAAGATGATAGAATCCCTAAACAATGGGCCTCTTTTTCACGAGTAAGCCCTAGTCATAAGTCCTTTAACATGGGCCTCCTTTTCAAGAGTAATCCCCAGTTCAAGTTCTTTTAATTGGGCCCCCTTTTCAAGAGTAAGACCCAGTTCAAAGTCCTCATTAATATGGGCATCCTCCTCAGGAGTAAGCCCCAACCATAATTCTATTAACATGGGATTCCTTTTTAGGAGTAATCCCTTGTCTCAAATATGGGCATCCTCCTTAGGAATAAGCCCCATGTCCCTTTATTTCTCGAAGTCCTTTAACCTGGGACTCCTTTTCAAGGGTCATCCCCAGTTCAAGTTCTTTTAATTTGGCCACCTTTTTAGGAGTAATCCCCAGTTCCATGTCCTCATTAATTTGGGCATCCTCTTCAGGAGTAGGCCAAAAATCCCCTAATCTGGGCATCCTCCTTAGGAGTAAGCCACAACCAAAATTTTCATAACCTATGCTTCCTTTTCAGGAGTAAGCCCCAGTCTCAAATATGGTCATCCTTTTTAGGAATAAGCCCCAAGTCCCTTAATTTATAAAAGTCCCTTAACCTGGGCCTCCTTCTCAGGAGGAAGCCCCAGTCTTAATTTCTCTTAACCAGTCATAATTTACTTTTGATCTGTTTTTCCTTCTCTAGAGTAAAACCCAATCGTAAGTACCCTCCTAATTTGGCCTCCTTTTTAGGAGTAAGCCCCAAATTAGAGTATACAAATCACCATAGAGTACATATACCTTTATGGGCCCTGTTCCTGGATTTCTTCCCTGAAGTAATTCCTAATCATCATCTATTTGGGCTGTCATACATACATAAGCCCCACATCATTTCTTATGATTGCATCTTTCATGGAACAATTGTCGGGTTTTACCAATACCACTTGTTTCTTACACCGAGCATGACTCACGTGAGCTTAGAGTGTAAAAGTAATAATGAAATATTTCTTTGAGACATCAATCATAAACATCATATTCCCTTACTTGATCTACGTGGGTTCTGATTCCTTTTCCAAAACTAAGGATATGTAGGTAGCCCATCTATGGGTTTGATCCCAACTCTGAAATAACCCATGTCCTTATGAATGACAATAAACATCAAGTGCCCCACTGTGTGGCTTTAAAACCACTATGGTCATCATAATGACGAAGAGACTTTTATGTATTAAAGGATACCATTGACTAAGAATCTCTAAAAAAATACAGAAGATTCTCTATCGATGAAGAACCTAGAATACATATAAAAGATCCTCTAAATTTCCTACATATCAATCATTGATTCTCATATTCAAATTAAATCTCATTTTATACTTGGTAATGTAATAAGGATTCATGAACAAAACATAAATCTATAAAGAGAGTCCTCGGGTAGACAATAATTCCCCACAAAAAGGTGTGATGAGTCCGACCTCCCATCCCCTCGACCAATGCAAATTCATAAGCCTCATCAGTCCACAACTAATGAGTGCCTACCTTTAGAAATTTGGTTCAAATGGATATGGAATCATTGGATGTTTCCGGTTCTACGAACAAACCCGTTAAAACCCGCTTGGAATGTTTGAATCTTAAATCAATGAGATCATCCCAAATTCTAGAGGAAACAAACCCAAAATCATCTTTTATTTGAAATAGATTATTTGGGAACCATTTGATACTGAAAATAAATTTATAATAAAATAATACCTCAAGACTTTCCTAAAGTTCCCCTTGTCCCTCTTATAAAGGCCCCCACCTATACCCACTTAATCACACCTCTCAAGACCCTTGGTTCATCCAAATTCTAGTAAAATAATCTCCCATGATACCTAACATCCTCCTAGAATCCTCAACATGGGTAGATGGAAATTCTAGAATGCATTTTGTCTCAAATCAAAAGGAGTTTCCCATTTTAGAGGTAGCTTCTTCTCTAAAGTTTCTTTCCTTTATTTTCCTTCTTCAATATATATTATCTTATTAATGTATGATTACATAACAACACCAGTATCCTAAATATACTAGGATGTTTTTATGAAAATGATTTGAACTAAACTTACACACACCTCCATCTAATGGATACAGAAAAAATAATTCTATGTACGACGAACTACTGCCTCACGAAATGATGATTGTTCAATCTTCTTCCTAAAACCTGTCATGGTGGAAATTATGATGTAAATGTATTTATATATTATATATATTTTATTTATTAAATATCTTTGTTCTTAAAAATTTTATTTACAACATAACAATACACTTTCCATAATGTGTAAAAACGTTAATTTCATTTGAGGAAGTGTGGACTATTTCCCACTCAAAGTGATATGACTCATTCATTCCATACATAAAATTTATAAAATATGGAGTTAATGAAGTTTTATAACTTAAAAAAAATATTATACTGGACTAAAAATATAACTATGCGTCATTTAGTTTTCGTTATTTTAATATGAGAAGAAACGAATGTATCGTTAATGCGTATGTACGGCCTACCGTCTCTATGAACGGTGCATTTCATTTATTATCTCCAAATATTTTGGACTAATCTAAAAATATATATACTATATATATATGATATTTAAATCATGAATAATATTCTGGGGATTAAGGACTTTTGACCACATGTACAATTTAGACCAAAAAAGTTCATTTTCAACTAATGTACCGAAATATCGACAAAACGATAAATATTAACATAATTAATTATGTAATTTTTATAACATGGTAATAAGTGATATAAAATGAATAATAAACAAGTAAACGATTATAAAGAAATTATAAATTAACCTAATTTTATTATTCCTGATTATAAATAACAAATAACATAAGTCGGATTCATGGTAAGGGAATTTTTATACTCAAATTCCACTAATTGGGTTGTATGTATACTTCGTTGATTATATAATTCCAAGATTATGTGTGGAATCCATGTTTATAATTTTATTTTTTATTTTCCACATACCTTTGTGTGTAGATACTATTTATACAAATAAACACACCACTAATATATTATTACTTTGTTTATACGATCATTGTTAGGGAACTTCTAAACACAATTTCCATTCATTGGGATAATCTTATACTTCTTGATTATGTTGTGCTTTGTTTATGTCAGAAATAAATATTTATATAATATATTTTTTTTAATTATATTTAATACACATAATTGATCTATTTTATTAACAAATTTATCTTTGTATGGTAAATATTAACTCAATATCCATTCATTGAGTTAAATATCCATCTCATTGGTTTTGATTTTCCAAAAATTTGTGTAGATGTACTATGATTTTTTTAAAAATATATTGAGTGTATTTATATTTTTTATAGTTAATATTTCACTGATTTATCCTTAATACTGAGATGTGATATTTATAAGAGAATTCGTCTCAATTTACATCACACTAAGACTTATTTGTTGTTATCCACCAATTCTCTTTTATATACTGTATATGCTTCCCTTTGACATAATATATCATGAATCTATTTATTCTCATTATATTATAATATTTTAAAATGTTTTTATTTAATTACTAATTTTCATGTATTTCAGAAGTGTTAAGGGACTCTTTAACTAAGACATCATTCTAAATGTTTTAATGATTTATTCTTAAAAATCATTCTCATTAACGACCATTTTTTCAGAATTGTTTTAATAATACATTTATATGGAAATTACTGTTTTAAAATGTTTATTACATATACATTTTAAATGTCGAATGGGAAACTAGTGTTGATTTTTTTAAAAAAATTTAACTGTTTTTAAAAAATGGGATGGTTACATCAATACCATGAAATGTTATCTTGTGAATTATAACGTGGAAATGTTATTATTCATTTATATTTGTTCATGTATTACGATTATGTTATGGTTCATGGGAATTTAATATTTATATTGGTGGTTCTATGATAAACTGAGGGTATGTGATCCCGTGATATCTCTCTAATGCATTGGGTAATGTGACAGAGGTAAATGATAAACTTTCTTCTATGAGATTTAGGGAATATACTATGATGGGTATTCCAAACGTAATCATGAAGGTTACTCCCTATGTAGCTACAAATTATACCATGTATATATGATATAGATTCCACAATTTACCTTTATGGTTTATTATTTCTATGTGTAATTCCAATATCTTATGATTTCATGAGGTATCATAAAGAGATAATGATTTATAAGTAAAAAGTGGGATTTCATATTTTTGTATGTTTTCATGGAATAATGTTTTCATTACTTATTTTCTCTCCCTTACTGAGAGTTTTATGCTCATCCCATGTTTTTGAACTATTTTTCACATGGTATAAAGAACAATATGATAATGAAATATTCAATAAGATTTTTATCCACAAAATAATTCTTTTTTATTTAATGAGTTTAATTATTGTGAAAAAATTGATAGATTAGAAGGGTCTAATTTTTTATATTTTAAATTTACTAAAATAGTTATGGCCTAATTATATAAAACTCTAAACCTAAAAAGATACTCAATTTGAATTATTGACTTAACTCAATATTTACTGTTTATTAAGGATGGGTCCTTATAGTTGGAATTAGAGGTCAGTTTAGAAAACATTTGGGATTATGAATTTTGGATAACCACATGGTAATTATCAATGTCTATTCCTTCATTTAAATCCTAATTTTAAACCATTTTCTATTAAAGGGAAGTTAGGTATAACTTGAAGTTGGAGGATCTCACAAAATATTCCTATATTTTCTTGATGACTTATATACAATAATTATTGCAAAATATTGTTTCAATTATTGTGAAAATATTTCTACCATACAAATCACGGGAATGCAGTTGTTTGAGATATCAAAAACCTCCAATTTACTGGGATATAATCGTGGATAATGTTTTGTATTTAATCAAATATTATTTTTTCAATATTATCATAATATCAAGGAAGTTATATAGAATTAAGGAATTTTCAGAAAATTTACTTTACCACATGATTTTGAAGAAAATTATGATTTTTAGATTTGTGCAAAAAAAGGCGACCCTTGTGAAACGTATTTATATTTTCTTCTAAAATAATGTATTTCTATACAGACATATGCTATTTTAAAAGGACCATAGATTGAATTTATCAACTCAAACTCAGACTAAATATTTGATAAAAATAGTATTTCATCAGAATTTTTGAAATTATATGCCATACATGATTTTTTTCCCAAACTGTTTTTATGTGAACACCCATATGACCCAAGTTGTACAAGGTGTATTTTTATAATTAAATAAAATGATTTTTAAGGATATATAAATAATTTATTCAATGCATGGACCATGTATTTAGGTGAAAAAGAGGATGATAAAACTAGGTGGACATCATGATCAATGTATGATGTTCTTTCTATTGGGAATAGTTTTATTTTATCATATATATAGCTCAAAAATTCCAATATATATAATACTTAATGAATTTAGTTGTTGAGATCATTATGAGTTTGGATGAAAATGAGAGGTATGAGAAAATCATCCAGTATAAAACATGTTAGGGTTATTTTTGAGTTTTATAAAAAGGGACTGACCGCAAGTTGGGTGAAACCCATCACTTTCGGCAAGGTTGTGGGTATCGAACCCAGAACCGAAGGGTGACAAGAGAACATCACCTACCACTAGCCTATGTGATGTCCCTGGTTAATATGAATTATTATTTTTATTAAAATGATTCTATGAGTCAAGAATAAGTTGATTTTGGGAACTTATGATTTATCAAATGGATATGCATTGTTTTGTAAAATTATTTGGTGAATAAGTGAAAAATGTTATTTTGGAAAATGCTTACAATTTTCAGAACTTTATATGCCTAATGATAATGTATTTCTATGGGGTTTTATTTGATGAGTAATTGTTGAATTTTATTTTGGAAGAATCTATGATTTTATTGTGTACTTATGGTGAGTTGTGTTATTTATGGATGAGATTAAACTATTTTAGTGAATATTTGATTTCGTTAATTATTTTTAATTATGATACTTTTAGAGTAGATATCAAGATAAATGTTAAGATTTATCGTGGAAGTCTATATGATTAAATCTTTACGATGTTTGGGTTTCAATTTTATATTGGATTATTCTTTATAAGGAAATGTATTGAAAGTTATTTGTTGAATGGTATTTTTTGACATTTGGGGTATTGTTTGATGAATTTTGGAGATTTTTAGTAGTATTTCTTTTTATAAAGGATTGTCATTTTATGGATTATCTTATATTGTACTAAACATTTTAGTTGAGATTAATGTATAAACACATAGTAGGGATATAGGTCATCTTTTGGGTATTATGTGATTCTCTAGAAGATGATTCTAATGCTTTAGGTGTGACCAGGTCATCTTGAATACCCATCATTTGGTGAAAAGATGAGTTTGTGGTAGAAATTTATTAAAGGATGAAACTCTACTTAGAAATTAAGTATGTTTCATTATGTTCTTAGTCATTCTCATAAATAAATTTCTAAAATTTATGAAAATGACCTTAAAAAAATCATTGTATATTTAATTTTCATACTGGGGAATCAAATACCATTTTACACATCACATGTTTATGGTTTTTTTAGTTGTTAACATTCTCTTTACCATGTTTTCTATCAATCTCCATCGGAAAAAGACGATTATTTTTATCTTCCATATCCATGTTTTCATACACGGAACCATCGTTTGTGTTATCTCAGGTTACCATTGAACTTCACTTTATATCATTGAAAGTGGTATTTTTATTAACCTTTTTTCGATGTGGTATTTTCAATGAAGTTAACAAGCCCTATTTAAAAATTATGATGATGAATTTTCAAAAGGGGTGAATGATGTAACATCCGAGGTGTTTATTGAATAATACATTTTAATATCTAATAATATACACAAATAAGATATTAATTTTACATTAAACGGGAGACTTTTTTAGATACAGTACTCGAAACACATTAACAGGTTTTTCGAAAATCTTACGTTGCACTCGACGTTGAATTATACAAAAAATTAATAATATAATATTTTTATTATTTTAAATGGTCATTACTGACTCTACTTTGTATTTCTGAGAATGAATATAATTAACTATATTATGATTTTATGTAAATTTTTAATTGTTTTTAATTTTATCCAATGAATTTTTGAGGTTTAAAATGTTAATGATTCCAATTTTTAGCATATAATACACTAATATTTTTAAAAGGTCAGTTCACCGCCTTTTAATGCAGAAACATTTTTTAAAATATTTTTTGATAGTTTTATATGTAATATATTGGAAAATAAACTATTTCTATAGAAGGACACCAGAATTTACCTTGGTTGAAATTTTGATATTTTTTAGATGAAATTCATATTTTAATGAATAGGGATAATACTACATTTTTATTCAAAACTTCCTTTTTATCTAATTTATTTATATAGATAGGTAACCTTTTTATTGATATTAAATTTTAATTATATATATTTTTCATTTAATCCAATTTTATTCATTAGATGTAACATTACATTTAAATTGGACAAAAACACAAGTCGATCTTTTGATAGTTTTTACTTCTTAAAACTCCACTTTATTATTTTGACCGTGGGAATTTATTTTAAATTAATTAATTCCACTTATGTGTTTTGAATTTTGAAAAATGGATATTATATTTGGAAATATATGGTAAAAATTATGTAAATAGGTACCTTTTATTTTTCGACGTTATGGATAGTTAATTTGGTAATTTTTTTAATAGAGTTAAAGGTAATTCGTGTAAATTATGGTTATAAACAATATGATAAGGATTTGTAAATTAACCTAAAAACACCCAAAATAATTTTATATGAATAAATTTCTACCAATATCACCTAATGGTCTGAATTGATTCATTTAATGGATTTTTTTTCATTAAAGGGATGTAAATATTATTAAAACAAAAGAAAGTGACAGCATTACACACTTTTATCTCTTATAAGTATAATATGTAGAGATACAATTTATGAAAAACTATACATAAAAAGTATCCTGAAATAAAATAAAATTATATACATCATTGGAATTTATTTGGAATTTTTAAGGATTAAATAATTACCATAAATAATGACACAACACTGATATATGAATTATTTTATTAAGAAAAATATCAAAACAATGATATTATAAATATTAAAATAAATATTATATGACATAATTATAATGATCCAATAATTTCATGAATTACTATGATATTTTAGTATTGAGTTAATGTATTTTTTCCCAAGTAATCAAGTTCTCTTGAATTTTTTAAAACAACTATATGAATAGTATTAAAATTTACATAATTGAAAACATAAAATATAAAAATGTTTATTAAATGTTTCAAAATTCCTTAAAATATAATATTCTGAAATATGGTTATTATATGTACAAATATGTAATAAATGGCACTTTTGTTAGTTTTTTGAAATGTTATGGTAATTAAATTTACCCACAAAGTGTAAAGAATAAAATGTCCAGTTAAAGTTAAATAAAGGTTAAACCAAAAAATAATGGTTAACAAATATTCAAAACATGTATATTTTTACTTATAAATTGGAAATACTACCCCAAATCATATTATATTTTAACTAATGGGTTTTATACCTTTATATACTAGAAATAAATTTATAATAATATAATATTTCTAGACATTCCATAAGTGCCCCTCCTCCCTCTAAAAAAAGGCCACCACCTCTACCCACTTATTCACACATCTAAATCCCATTTTATCATCAAAATTCGCCTCAAATAATATCCCAACATACCTACCTTCCTCTTAGAATCCATAACATGTCTATAATACAATTCAATAAAGCCATTTGGTTCAAATAAAAATGAGTTACCCGTTTTAGAGGTAGCGTGTTCTATAAAATTCATTTCAATTATTTTCCTTATTCACTCTCTATGATATTCTTATTATATGCTTACATAATAAAACAAGTATATTAAATATTTTTTTTTTAATATGAGTAATATTCAAACTACACTTACACACTCCTCCATCAAATGGATACAAATATACTCTTTCTATGTACAACGACCTACAGCCTCCCGAAACGATGATTGTTCAATCTTATTCTACCACCAATCATGATGGAAATTATGATGGAACTATATTTATATATTATATTTATTTTATCTATATTCTTTTATAATTTTTATTTATGATATACATTTATGATTTCCGTAATGTGTAAATACGATAATTTTGTTTGAGGATGTGTGGACTATTGCCCCCTCAAAATGATATGACTCGTTTATTCCATAAAAAGAACATATAAAGCATTATTTTTATGAAAATATGTGACATATATAACATATATGTTATACTAGAATTATTATATATCTAAATATCATTTAATATTTCTTCCTTTAATATGACAATGAAATGGAAGTAGCATTCATTCGTACGTATGGTCAAGTATCTCCACGAAAGGTGTATTTAATTTATTTTCTACAAAATTTTATGAAATATTCTAAATAAAAATATAATGGATATATATGATATTTTAATTATGAATAATATTCTACAGATTATGGACTTTTGACCACATGGACAATTTACACCAAACAAGTTCATTTTCGACTCATGTAACGAATATCGACAAAACAACCAATATGATTTTGAATAATTATGTAATTTTTATACATAGTATTAAGTGATATAAAAGTAATAAAAAATTGAAAAATGTTCTCAAACAATTATAAATTATTTTAATTTTATTATTCAGGAATATAAATAATGAAAGAGACCAGTCTAAATCGAGGAAAGGGAATTTTTAAACTCAATTTCCACTCATTGGGTTTTAAACATACTTCGTTGATTATATAATGACAAGATTATGTGGGGAATAAATATTTATTTATTTATGTATTATTTTCCACTTATCTTTGAGTTTATATACTTTTTCTTCACATAATCTACCAATTGGTAAATTTTTATGTCATTTAAACGAACATTGTAAGGGAACTTCTTAAACCAATTTCTATTGTTTAAGTTAATATTCTAATTCATGATTATGTCATGATATGTTTATATGGGAAGTAATTATTGATATAATATATATCATTTATACTTTATTTATGTGTATTTATAGTGAATACACATAATTGAACTATTTTATTAACAAAATTATTTTTTCATGTGAAATATTAACTTAATATCAAAAAATTGAGTTAAATATTCATGTCATTGGATTTGTCTTTCGAAAAAATATGTTGGGATGACCTATGATTGTTTTACACATATATTGACTGTATTTATATTTTTTACACATAATTTTGTTATTTATTTTTCCATAATCTAAGGAAACTCTATTTGTAAGTGATTTCATCGCAATTTACATTTTGTTGATACTTATTGGTTTTTATACACCAATTCAAATTTATATGGTGTATATGTTTTCCATTGACATATTATATCAAGAATCTCCATATCATCATGATATTACAATCCTTGTTTAATTTTATTAATTAATTATTATTTTCAAGTCCTTTTCAAGTGGTAAGGTACTCTTTAACTAAAACATCATTTTAAAGGTTTTAAATATTTATTATTATAAATAATTCTAATTAACGTCCATGCTTTCAAAATGGGTTTAAGGATTTATTTATATGGAAATTGATGTTTTCAAATTTTAATTCCTTTAAAATTTTCATTGTGGTATGGGAAACTTTGATATGAAAAATGTTTTTTTGAAATGATTTAATTTTGATTTCGAAATTTATGGATTGATTCAATATCTTTAAATGATATCTTGTGAATTAAAATGTGGAAATGTTATTTTACATTTATATTTGTTCATGTTCCCTGATTATGTTATGGATCATATCTATATCTTAGTTATAATGGTGGTTACGTGATAAAATGTGGGTGCGTGAGCCAGTGATAGCTCTCCAATGCATTGGATAATGTGGGAGAGGAAAATGATAAATTATCTCCTAAGAGATTTTCACAATATACAATGATGGGTACTCCAAAAATAATCATGAAAATAACTCCCTATGTAGATTTGAATGCTATAATGTAAGTGTGATATGGATTCCACCTATTACCTTTAGGATTTATGATTTCATTGAGTTATTCATAAATCCTCAGATTTCATGTGGTATATTAAGGAGCATATGTTTTATGAGTGAAAAGAATGATTTCATTGATATATATGTATTCATGGAATAAAATTTTCATTCCTTATTTTATATACCTTTCAAATCATTTAGTTCTCATGTTTTTTAAATTTTTTATAGAGGGTATAAGTAAGGGTTAGAGAAAGGATGAATTCAAAAAGATTTTTATCAAGAAAAAATTGTGGTATTGTTTAAGGAGTTTTAATATTGTTAAAAATTATATATATTATAAGTGTCTACTTTATAATAATTGATATTTAACTTAATATTTGTTACCTAATTCACTAAAACTCTAAACCTGAAATGATCCTTAATGTGAATTATTAACTTAACACATCATTGTTTAATGTTTAAGGATATGGACTTATATTATACATATATATATAAAATTAGTATACTAAAACGTGGATACAAAACATGATTATATGACATAAGCATATACAAGGTGAGCCTGCCAAATGAAATTTTACATCTCTAGATGAACATCAAAACCACTACATGAATAATGTGTCCTCATTTTAATTTAATTATATCCTTGATATATTAATACATTATAGCTAAGCATACAATGATCCATAGATGTCACTAGTGTCAAACACAATGAAGACATGTTAACATATCATGCCCATAAATGGAAATTCAACCCTAAAGTAAATGAATACAGAATGAATCCCATTAATTCAAAAAAAATCAAAACCATGGAATTATTATTTCACATTTTCTTGAAATTGGGTCTTCTATTCATTAGCACTCCTCTACGTTATCCCCACTACAGACCAAAGATTTGAATTAGAATATAAAAAATCCTAAAAAAATGAAATTTGATTATGTTTCATAAATACATCTTATTTATCATTTCAGTTCCTAGGATCATTAATGTTATAAAATAATGATTTATTACCAAAGAAACCAAAGAGTTTAGGATTTATTAATAAATTTATAGATGGATAATACACACCATATTGATTCAAATACCATATAAAATGTAACAAATACTCTTCAAAAGAACATGATAATATTTTCTGAAAGATTAAAAGATAATTCTAGAAGTAAATAATGTAAATTGAATGTCATTATATAGTGTTCAAGAAAAATATGAAAACATCGATAAATAAAGGGAAAGGTAACACACCAATTATCACTATAATTTCATTTTAAAGAGATGGATTACGGTTCTATGCTTCATAATATGAGAATATAATTAAGGGAATATTGGAAATACATATAGTGATGGAGAGTTTATTTGGTGCAGTATTGTCATATAGTACTACACAATTAACATATTCATAATTATTAAGATATTGATTATAATAAAAAATATTTTAATATAATTAAACTTGTATAATTAATTGTAAATTATGGATGGGGATGTATTCAATACTTTTAATTAAATGTTTGAAAACAAGAATAAAAGTATATTATTTTATAGGATGGTAAAAAAACATATTAGTTCAACATTTAACGATATAATTTACCCATCTATTATAGTCAGAAAACCAATATAAAATATGTTTGAAGAAAAATAATAAGTTCAATCAAAATCCATAAAAGTTTATGCCAATTCATTCATGTGTACCTAAAATATATTGATCTATGAAGTAGAGAATGATGTTGTAGAAATATACATAAAAGGAAAATATAAAAATGTTACCTTTTAGAATATGATAGCCTACATTGAAGAGGAATCCCTATCTTTTGAAATTGTACGATCCATCATGGTTCCATCTATGGAAGCATGAGGTCAGCTTTTGTCAAAAGAAAAGGGTAGATGAAATCAAATATAGGGAAAATAAGAAATTAAATTTTGGGAAAAAATGAAAGATATAACATAAAAAATAATTATATTTATATGAGAAAGAATAATTATATGAATAAAAATATGAACATGCTTGATATATAAATAAATTCAATGAAAATAAGGATATATATGGGAAAATGAAATAAAATACTAATAAATTCATATTTAAAAAATAAATAATTGGAAAAACCATGAGTAAATATTTTAATGAAAAATATAAAGATAACCCTGAGAGAGTCGATATTATAATAAACCACATGCAGTGAAAAAAAATATATCATAAATTTCATACACTAGAAATTTTGAGGCTATATTTTAGACGAAGAGAAAAACACAGGGAGAGTTAATAATTAATAAAATAAAAATACAATAGCCATTAAAATAAGTTGTAGACATTGAACTTTAAGCTCTAATAAGTACATTGAAAATAAAAAAAATATGTACCATTAATGTTATGAGACGTTCAAGTATGATTTTTTTCAATGAATTCAGTCGCGATAATTTGAAATATTGTGAAAGTGATTACTATAATAAAAAAATAAGATTAAAACATATTATAAAGAACAAATATAGATTATTAAATCATGAAATTAACATATTATTTCTATAGTATCATTCATTCATATATCATTCCTTTTCATGATATGTCTACCATGAATAAAAGTTTATTTTTCAAATAAAATTTAATGAATGCATAACACAATTATAAAGGAAAAAATATAAAATAATACAAATAGGAAAATTAATTTCAAATTGATAGAAATTATATTTAAAATATTATAGGGAAATAAATTATATAAATCTTTTCTATCTTGAACTTCAATGTTCATGTTCATCAAATCCATACCAACAGAGGAAAAAATAATGAAATAACAGGTTGATGGAAATTAAAGAAAATTAATTAATATATTGTAAATAAGTTAAATTTTAAACAAGATCGTGATAATATTTATACTTATTTTTTTTTAATAAAACCTTGTCTAAGTATACTGTTAGTTGAGTACCCCATTCACCAAGGATAATTGATAGAATTACTTTTGGGAAGAGTTTGGGAAATATACATGGAGGAGTGAGGGAGTGTAAAGAGATATGGGAAGGGGTTATGGAGAAGTCAAAAACCAATTCAACTATTACATTATCTTACCTATATCATACCAAATTGTAAATAAAGAATCAATAAGAATAATATAATATTTTATGAATGTAAATACCTTCAACGTAGTGGATATAGTTTCTGGATACTTGGAATTAGTAAGTACATTATATACAAAGTAATTCATATCTAGAAGATGAAAAATATGATGGTTAGTGGTTATTCCATATTAGCCTATTAAATGAGATAAAAATAATAATACCGAGGGAATATGAATAATTAAACTAACATATAATCACAAATGATAGGTTTTCATAAACAATAAATGATATTTGTATAAATTAAATTAACCATTTGAAATACCATATTTGAAACAAGATTAGAAAAATAAATTGACAATTCATGTTTCTGTAAATCATGAAAACTGAAGACAATCAATGAACTAAGATGAATAAATAATAGAAGATTGCGATCATATGATTGGAAGAACTAATAGAATTGAATTAGTAATAAAAATGGACAAACAGAAAAAACATAAGCAATGTCGAGGAAATTAATAGAATGGAAACAATTTAGGTACATATATAGTGGAACCTTGGAAGATGGGATGTGTTTTTTAGTATGGACACACAAGATATGGGATGAGGTTGTGTAGTGGTGAGGATTAAAGGCTGGGTGGAGTGGAGTAGAAAGAATCTAGTGAGGGTGAAATGGTAGGAGAGGAGGTATTCGGTGCCATTGATTCTGATTCTATGATAAGTATTAGAGTAAGATAGGGAGATAGAGGAATGGTGCAGAGGGGTGATAGGGAGTGGGATGGGGAAATTATGAGTGTATGATGATGAATAGAGAATGTGGGGCATTTGGAATTCATAGAGAGGAGGACACATTAAGGAAACAAAGTTATAGTTAACAAATCAAATGAGAATTATAGGCTTTATAATGCATACCACAATTATATAGAATGGAATAAAAATTCAAAAAAATATAAATTATAAAATGAATAAAAAATTATTAGAAATGAATTCTTTAAATATTATAGAGGGAATAAATGATTAAATAAACATTATATTTTTGGAACTTCCTTAGCCATGTTCATTGACACAATTCTAACAGAGTGAAAAAAGAAACAAAAAATGATTGAAGTAAATTAAGGGAAAATGAATCAATATATTTTTAACATTGAAAAATATGAAGAAGATGGTGATTACATTGATTACAATTTTTTATTAGATCATTGTCTATATATCCCTCTAGTTGAGTGACACAGTTACTGAGAATAACTAATCAAATGATTTATTGGGTGATGTTAGAGAACTATTGTAAACAAGTGATATATATCCAAGATATACATGAAAGGGGTTATATAGGTGGAAAATCCAATTCCATTGGCAATTTATCATAGTAATATCAAACCAAATTGGTCCCTAAGATTAGATGACCTCAGTACTTGAAAAATAACAGTTGATTACCAAGAAAAAATAGCAATTAAAAGAAGTCAGTATAAATACATATTATAAGTAAGTTTTGATTAAATTAAATCAATGATCTAATGAAACAAAATAAAAATTAAATACCAGATGAAAAAGTAACTACATTAGTAAGATCAGGTAATATAAATATAATTATAGATTCTATAAGAAAATAAAATTAGAAAAGGATAGAACAGAATAATTTATGAAAAATAAAATTAACTATATGAAAGCCCATAATATAGACATCTCTTATGTTTGGTAGAAAAATAATTAATGTAAATGCAATAAAAAATGTTTCAAGTGCATGATATGCATCATTTATAATTTTAATAGAATAAAAATTCCAATATTAACGAAAACAACCTCCCTTCCACTTTCCCTACCAAAATGGAACTGATGATTAGATAACCATGGACTTTTTCAATGCTTTTTGATGCCCTTAAAAACAAACCAACTAAATTAAGTCATTCAAAAATAAAAATTAAAGATCATTTAAAAATAATTAATGTTCAATGATATAATGATAAAATATGCCAAATGTGGATTTAGACCTCCATAAAATCATATAACAGTGAAAATATTAAAATAAATTATTCTCTAAAAAGATAAATAGAATAAATCATAACTATTATTATGGGAAAAATTAAGGAAAAAAATTTAACTTGTTCAATATAAATAGAAACTCAAAATACATAATAATAACTAAAATTTTGTAAGGGTTTGATAATAATTTAAAAGGATCTCAAGATAAAAAACCCACATATTCATTTTCTGTTGAGCAGTTATAGATGATGAACTCAATTAATATATTAAATAGAAAAACACAAGATCTGCATATAATTAGAAGGTTTTCAGTATAGAAACACATAAAAGGTAATCATTACACTAATGAATATGATTTAATAGTCATGTGAATAAAAATTAAATATAAATAATATCATTTTTTTTCAAATAATATTTCTTCCATTGATTAATTAGTATCAAAAAAATTTATATTCCTTCTCAAAATTATTGCACATTGATTTTTGAAAACATATCAAAGAATTTTTCATTTTCTCTTGCTATATATTTTACTTGATATGATTAAAAAACTGAATAAAAAAATATTGTATAAATTACATGAACTCTATGAAGTAAAATCATTTAAACATGATATAAATTAACTACGGATTCCTATCAACAGAAATCTAAACAAATAGGACACCCAATTATTAATATGAAAGAATAAAAATATATATTAACCATATTAGTGGAAGAATTAATGGAATTATAGAACCATTAATGATTCAGAAACATGAAAAAATATAATAAATATCATATATAATAATTGAATGGATCTAATTAGGGTATATTCTTACTGTATATATAATACAGAAGTGAATATAAAATAAATTATTGTTTTAGAAAACATTTTGAAAAAGTTTATGGGTGTCCACTATAAGTACATAAACTACTGTCCATACATGTTATTCATATTTTTCATGATTTCCATCCACCATTCACCAATCAGACATATGAGACATATCACATACAATAATAAGAATATACTAATAAAAATATAAGGATTAATGAAAATCTATGTGTGGATTCTGAATGAGTATTCATATTGGATGTATTTAGAGATAACAAATATGCATTTAGAAATAGAATTCATATTTTATGTTTCATATATTTAAAAATAGAACATCTATATTTATAAATAGAATAAAAATCACAGAAATAGAATTCATAATTCATAAACAGAATGTATATTTCAAAAATAGAATAAAGACTTCATAAAAAGAATAAATATTGAATAAAAATAATGCATATTTTATAAAAGGAATGAATATTTCATAAAAGGAATACATATTGCTTAATAAGAAAATCATATTGCATAATTCCTATATCAAAATGCATATCGGATATATTCAAAAGGAATATTTCATATTCCATATAATTAGAATTCATATAGGATATTTTACATGTATTTATATCAAAATAACATAATATACATAGAAAATATTAATTGAATTCATATTGAATGGTTTATATATTTAAGAGCATAACATATATTTAATATGTTGTCTTCAGTGGAATAATGAATATGCTAAATATGGAAAAAGAAAGAGTTTATTAAGAAAAAAACATTAGAGATTCTATAAATGAATAACCAAAGGCTAGGGAAGGATGAAATGGTTAAGAACAGAGACATCCCAGATGTTACTATTTTTTCAAAGTGAACTAAAATGGGTATGAAAGAAATAAAAACATTCAAACCACAAAAGATAAATTATTTTGAGTTGAATCAATTTTATCATAAGGAATTTAGACCACCCTAAGGATAATGTAGAAAAGAATAAATAGTCATCAAAAGAGAAACTAAATTAGGGGTGATGTGATGTGTATATCTAGGGACATGGGAAATCAGGAGGGGAAGTAGAGTAATAGAAAATGTGAGTGTTTTCACACCTCAATCTATAATAGTTTTGAAATAAATAAAACCTTTAAACCATGTAAGTTGCTATATTAATCTATTAATTATAATTATCTTCAGTATTTTCAAACAATGAATGAAGAAAATAGGGAATAAGAAACAATCTTTTTGAGATCATGTGAATCAGAGGGAAATGTGACTGGGATACAAAATTTGTTTCGTATAGAGGATGGTGATAGAGTAGAGTTTGTGATAAGGTTTAGTGGGACAACACTGGGTGATAGAGTAAGATATTAAAGGAGGAGGTGGAGATGGGAAGGCTGAGAAAAGCAATGGGAGGTTTGGAAAGGTGGGGATATGTATACTAGGATATGGGGTTGTGGTGGAGATAATGATCACATGAATTGGAGGCTGAGATAGAGTAGTGGTATGGAGAGATGTGGGGAGTTTGGGAGGATAATGAATGGAGAAAAGGAGAAATTTGAACATAGGAGGTATCGGGCTTCAGGGATGTGGAGTATAGGATGAAGTATAGAGGAATACATAGAACCAGAGGTGGAGGTGAAGAGGGGAGCTCGGGAGGAAGATGGGAGAATTGGGAGGGGTGGGAGATGAAGATAGAATTTGAATTAGTCATAATGCATAGTGAGAAAGACATGTTAGTGAAGTGAAGGTGGACATGACAAGTGGATGGATAATTACATGCTATAATATATATATAATATATATATAAAATACATTTTAATATTATGTTTTATAAATAAAATATGCTATTATAAAAAATAAACTACTAAGACCTTTATAGTTATGTATCCAGTGAAAAATCCATTTAACATACACTATGAGACTTATTTAGATATTTAAATTTGATGGTATCTCCATCTAACTTCACATATTCCGGTCACAAAAAAACTAGATTACTAAGAAAATCTAAAATCTTATGAAATGAATTACTGGGTCATAATTGACCAAAAACTATTATATAAGGTATTAAAATACCTTAGAGAAATAGTATCCCCCATCTATCTTGCCTCTAGGGTTTCCCTATGTGATGAATCATAGAATGGGATCTCGATGTCTGGTATTCAAATATGACTACACCGTATTGTCATTCCCTTTTTCTTTTTGGCATAATTTTCCACCATTTATATGGTTAGTTTAGTTTCATTCATTGATTTTAGGTTTTCCACTTTTGGTTTATGGTATATTTCTATGTATCCTACATGATTGTCCCTTACCCCAATGTTCTCCCCTTTATTTTTCCTCATTGTAGTCACTCCCATGGACTCCTCTGTATTTTTATCCCCGTTCGTTTTGACCCCTAGATTCCATGTCTATTCTGACCCAATCTTGTAGATGCATTTATATTCAAGGGTATCCTAAATCCCATTTTCATAGGATCCTCTTGGTTTTTTGTAAGATATTTCTATCAAAGAGATATTTAATGATACATGTAGGCCATTAGTTGTCTATCTTGATGGATTGGGGTTAAATTAATTTTTTTGTTAGATTTAGTTGTGTTTGGTGGTAGATACTATGGTGGTGGTAGGTGGCATTTTTTGGTTCAACATTGGTAATTTGGGTGTTATTTGTTAGTTTTTTTTGTTTTTTGTGTTTTATTTTACCTCATGTGGTTTTTTTGTTATATATATATATATTCATTAGTTTTACACATGTTTTTAGTTCTTTGATTCATGTTGGTCTTGGAGAGGAGGATTTTTTGTTCATAACTTTTCTCTCATAGGAAATTTTCATTTAACAAGTTTGTCATAAATCTACACTTTGAATTAATGTTAGTGAAAGTTATCATAATAATTTCATTATAGGAGGAGGCCCATTGATAGAGTAGTGGTACCCATCAAAAAATTTGACACACCATACTATTGATTCTATACATAGGTGTATAGAAGTTTATTTATAGATCAATATGGGTCACAAGAAAAAAAAATATTTTAGATTAACAATGACATTTATTGTAATATTTTTTGATTTTGGTTGAATTGGATTTGAATAAATTTATTTCAGTATGGTGATTGTAGGTATCACGGTAATAATTTGGGGATTTTATTTTTAGTGGATTTCTTAACTAGTTTGAATTTTTGATGGTGGTAGCAATTGGATTTAAACACCTCGTTTATTTTTACTCGGCTAGACTAGATCATATTCAAGGATCAATCAATCTAGAATAAATTATTGACGACCTCATATTTTATATGGTAAAAGTATTTATGGAGAATGGTTGTTTGAAGATATATATGTGTTATATGAGATGATGATATGATTGAGGTGATGGGTGAGGGATATACATCATGTTAATAAGTGTCAAAAAAAAGAACAGGGCTCGAGGTGAGAGATTCCAACCCACCTTATTGGCCTTCCCATTTCATGTAACCTATAATATTAGTTTTTATTTTTTGACTTTCGCTCTTCCGGGTATCTTATATTTTATTTCTAGTTTATAGGATGTTTAGGTTTCCACTGAAATATTATGTGTGGAATTTATGAAAATAAAAAAAACGTTTAGAGAAAACAAAATCTCAATGAACAAACATTCAATGTTATTATTTGTTATTTTTAGAAGAAATTTTTCTTTTGAGTGGGAACAACGTGAAATTCACTGGAGAATCCAAAAAACATTATTGGAATAAGAAAAATCAACATAGATATTTGATCCATCCAAAATCCAGCTTGTGCCTAATGGTATCATATGCCATGATTCACCAGGTGAAACTTGTGAACACATCATACTATGATTGATCTATGATCTATATCAAGACATTCTCAGTAATAATCCAAATTATAATAAATATCAAAGCACATTGGGGAGAATTCTAGAGAATAGAAAATATATCCATTAACAAACATCTGAATAGAAATGGACGTAACAATTCCTCCATCTTCACCATTACTAAGAACCAAACCATATACCACCATAAATGTATTTAGGACCACCTCTAAAAAATAAAATCATTAAAGAACCAAAATCACCTCAAGAGATACCACTAAACAATATAGATGATATTTTATGCTTTTGTCAAGGATAAAACACCAATGATACATTATCCAAAATATAATATGATGGCCCTATACAAGAAGAGATGACACCACCAAAAACCACTATCGACATGAATCCACTCAAGAAAAAAAAGAAATATAACAACCAAATAAAATATTATAAATTAATTATTCATCCACAATATCTAAAAAATAATTTATCTAACATGAAAAATACATCAAACAATGCATACACAAGCATGAACTACTACCTACAACTCCCAAAAAAACACCAGACAAAACCTCAAAAAACTAAAGGGTTTAACCAAATTGGGGTATTACAAGGAGGATTAGGAATGCAGTGAAGTATTTGAATGAGGTAGAATAGAAACAGTAAGGAAAGAACATAGACCCTAAATAGTACAGGATGATAATTCATTTGAAATTAGAAAACACTAACACAACTCCTTCACAACTCATGAAACCATTCACATCAATATTCTTGATTTTAGATACTATCAACCATGGTGGTTTAGGATGAATGGGGGAAAAGAAATGTTCCATTGCCAATGACATGAGATGTTCTATCATAGACCAATCCAATTAGACCCCAAAATGGTAACATGAACTAGCCTATGACAAGCCCCAAGATGCATTCCTTGTCCTCCTAGGCTAGAATCTATTTTTAAGTGTCAAAACTATCTAAAATAATAAATATTTATCCCATAAAAAGTCTATAATAATATATGAACAAAATAAATAATGAGAAAACTAGAACTAGAGGAAAACAAGAAACTAAACATATCTCAATGTGATGTAAAGGGTCCCCACAAACTTTGGAACATCCAAACCCCATGAGTGACCCCAATCCAAAACCAAGCCTGAAATTGAAATTATAATATAAGAAGTAGCACCAAGATTATTAATAGGGATTTGAAGAGAGAATCCATTCTTTATTCTTTACATGTAATGTGAATACCATTTCATGACATTTTTAAATTACTTATTTTTTAAGAAATGTTTTCATTTCCTTTCCAAATATGTAGCAATTCAATACTTCAAAAAAAATCTCCATTTTATTTTTCAATGTGGATTATAATTAATGAGATACCTTCTAATAAACCATTTACAAGAATAAATAACTGATAATGTAATATATCTGGTTTTAAAATAGTATAATGGAAGTTATTTTAATATTATTTAACAAAATATAGGAAAATATAATAATCCTAATATCTATTTGATACAATATGGGTAAAATATATCAATTTAAATATAATAAATAACCACCAAAAATTGATACCAATAGTCATTCTTCCACAACATGGGGTTTCACCTTTAATGGTTCAAATAAGTGGCATACCTCATATGTAGACAAGTCATATATCTTCGGAACACTACATATAGCGTAGAACTAAACAAGTGTAGGAAATTTACCTAGAGATCAAACCTAAATACACGAGTCTTCCCATTACATATAAATAGTAGTGTGTTCATCAAATGAATATCTACAAAAATATCATACAATTTTTAGTAAGGAAAACAATTCAATTTATCACCTGTGAACTCCCTTTAAAGAGAATCCCCAATTTAGATTTCACTAAACATAAACAATTTACAAGTCCCTTATCAGACACAAAGAAAGAATCATTAATATAACATAACACCACATTCCTTACAATAGGGGATTACTGTAAGAGGGTTTTTATTCTTCTATAGTTACATTAAAAATTACCAAATGGGCCTCAAAATTTAGAAAGAAACACTGATCATTTGAAAACACATTTTCAATCAAAATATTTTTAGGCTCCACATCCCCTGTACACTTATACAAATATACACACCAATATATATATGTATACCCCTTTTCCAAATGTACATATTCACCCAACCTTATGTGAATATATACAAACAGATATCAATATATATATATATATATATATCTCTGTGTGTGTGTGTGTGTGTTTGTATAAGATATATAAAAAATTAAGGATAATTACAAACCATTTTGAAGATCTTTGAAAATAAAACATGGCATTTGGCCTTCAAGGAAAACCGTTTAAGAGACTAAAACATTCTTTAAATTATATTTTTTTAGAAATAATTATTTGTAATGTTAATAAAAACAAGGAATTGTTTCCCAAAATAATTTGATTTGAAAACACGGTTTTATAATGGAAACCCAAAAAATAAACATAGTGAAAATATTAAAAAAACAAAAGAAGACAATTCCTTAAATGATAATCATTTTTTGAAACACAACTTCTTTATTGTATAATGAAACGCACAATGATACACTCAAGAAATCATGGTTCTCAATTTATGGTCTTTCTCATTTGGTAATGTACCTAAAAATATTAGACCTGACAATGGAGACTTTGTTTTTCCGTAATGAGACCATGGATTCTCGAAATAAATCAGAGAATCTAAAAAATAACTTGTAAAAATAGATCTCTAATGAACCCTAGGTCATAGAACCATGATCAGTATAGAGGGAGAGTGAAAATAGAATAAATAGAAGGAGAAACAGGCTAGTGATAATTTACCATGAATAATCAGGCCAAAATCTTGATGAAACTCCATAAATATACCATCAAATGAATAGTATCAAAGGGAGAGGTAACCCTAGTGTTGCATGAGATAAATTGTAGTGGAGGGGTGATTTGAGGCTAAAAATCTGTCTATGGTAAAAATGGATTGTTTAAATTTTAATGGAAATGGGAACCAAAAATGGTGTGCATGCATGGATTTGGAAACCATAATGAAAATCCATGATGTCTACTAGGCTTATAGAGAACTATGCTTGGTTAGGCCTTATGTTTTAAAAACTATTCACCTATTATGTATTTGGATCTATATAAAATGTAGAGGTTGTTGCATGGTTTATGCATGGTTTGGAAAAACATGAACTATAATCATGTTACATGATCTAAAAGACTAAAAACATCCAGTTTCAAAGAAAAACTAATCATAGGAGATATAAATATATGTAGAATAAAAAATAAATAAAATAATATAACAATATAAGGCTGGTGTGAGGAAATTCTCCAAACCTAGAAAATTTACTCCTCCTAAAAGTCAAAAAATTTGGTTGAACAAGGAAACATACCTGAAAACCCCAAAAACTAGAATGATGTTTTAAATAAGGAATTTATACACTAACTACAATCAGAAATAGAATCATGAAACCACTAAGTTCATATAATTGAAAAACATTATCTATGAGAGGAAAAATGGGGAAAATTATAAGAACATGGTCACCAAACCAAGGAACACCCCTACCTAATGATCATAAACCAAAAACACTTTTGGGTTTGGGGTCTATAATTCATCCCATGGGAGAGATAGATCAGGGATGAACCATTAATGAATACCACTATCACAAAAAAATGGATCTTACCCAAAATAATCCTTAATTCTATACAAGACAAACTAAACCACACTTATATGATAAATTGTATTAACCTATCTCGGATTCCCATCTATTTTAAATATACTCATTTAATTTAACTATCGAGACACCATAGACCTCATGCTCCCACAAAGGTGAAGTACCCAAGAGAATATAATGGAAAAAGGATTCCATAAAACCATAAACCAATGTCACAAAAGTGGAAACCCACATTGTTAGTGATCCAAAATATATATCATCCATCCCCAATGAAATAAAAAAAATTAAAGATAACAAGAAAAGTAAAAAACATTTATAATAATAGGTACCTAATAATAAAAAAAATTTATTTAGGGGGATCTAAATATAGATATCATGGATGATTCTTTAAATCAAAGTGTGGGATACAAAATGAAAAAAAACTGAATGAAAATATAAAAAAAATTAAAACCCCACATCAAAAATATGAATCAATTACCAAAACACAATACACTATATTTAAAACACTCCCAAAATAAAAAAAATAAAAAAAAAATCAAATTTCAAATTAATAAACACAATAATAAAACATCAAATATAAAAATATCATCAATGTATTGAATGTTCAATGTTTTAAAAAAGTATGGAATGTTTTTTTAAAAATAGGCGTTTAAAATTTGAATTTAAATATTTTTCACATATATATACATGTACACACATATATGCACACATAAAAATACATATTGGTAGGTTCTTACAACAATCACATATATATATGAACAATCATAATGAATATCAATGTTCAAATAAAATGGGAGGGCGGGGTTCAAAATTAATGACTTTATTAAAATATCCGAACAAATTTAAATCCGCCCTGTTTCATAAAAATTCATTTATAAATCTTTAGTTAAATTTCCGTACAAAATTTTACAATATTTTCAAAATCATAATAAATTTCCATTTCATTTTTTAACATACCATGATTTTTGTTTTAGATATCAAACATTGATAGACACAAATATAATTTAAAAATACAAGATAAGAAAAAGTAAATAAATTCAAATAAAAAACAAGAGTAAATAAAAAACACATAATGAATAAAAAAATTAAAAGTATGAAAGAAAGAGTTTCTTCTCACAATATATCTGTATGGTTTGGATGACCATGTGTTATATGGGGAACTAAAAAGGATATTAAAAGTGACCACCACATGATTTGCTCTCAACATTCAAGACTATGAACAATAACTTTTAACCCACTTAACCCCTCCTAAAATCAACTATAAACATTGGAGATTCTCAAATAAACTCATGAATTCTAAAAATAGACAAGAAACACTCAAAAAAGTGTAGGAACATTGATAAAATTTGAGATAAAATAACAATTTGGAGAAATAAATATCATATACCATGTAGAAAACTCAATAATCACCCAAAATAAGAGGACATATGTCACAAAATCATGATAAACCACTTGAATTATTATTATCCATCCTAGAAACTATCATAAAAACCAAAATAGACTGGGATACCCAAGAACCCATGTCATCTAAAATACCTCGCCTCTAATAAAATTTCCTCACAAATCGACTATGGTGGACCCCAAACAGGGAAGCCAACCCATACTACTATATGGTTAGTGATGCATTCCTAATTATCTAAGGATAGAAAATAGTATTTTTAATCATGAATAAACCAATTTGAAACTATTTATTCATTGAGGAAAAGAAATAGGTAAAAAATATGAATAAAATAAATTAATCAAACACAATTAGTGGAATAAAAATAATAAACTAAACATACCTCAATATAACATCATGGGTTATAAGAATCCTAAAAAATTATATCACTATGATTGACCCAAATTCAAAACCAATCATGAGAAAAAAATAGTAATGTGGGAGGGAGCGTTGATATTTTCAGTTGGTATGCCAAGATAGATTATATACCTTATTCCCAACCTTGAAAGATAAATTCGTTTCATGATAGTTTTAAAAACATATATTTTTAAAAATAATAGTTTTTCCCATTAAAAAAAGTTGAAGTATGATTCTTTAAGAAACAAAATCTCTTTTTATTTTAAACTACTTTTTAAATAATACATAAATTAAAATAAATTGTTTACATGATGAAACATGTGATAAATAAACATTTTTTTATGAAATAATAATACTAGAAATTATTTTATAAATCTGTAATAAAAAATGTTGAATATATGTATAATAATTATCATGAAAACCAATGATCTAGTTGGTATGGCCCAAAAAAATATATCAATAATAACATAGTAACAAACCTTCGACATTACATACCAACAATCAACCTACCTTAACACTCAGTTTCACCCTCACTAGAAGAATAGAAAAGAATATCTCATATGTAGAAGAGTGTTCTATTTTATAGAAACTATCCAATGTATAATACTAAAATTTTGTAGCACGTGTACATAGATCTCCCTCTTAATTGTGAGAAGATTAATAAGAAATATAAATAGAGGTGATTTCATCAAAATACTATAAATATAAATCTCAAATTTTTCATTAAAATTAAAAATTAAATTTTTTGCTTCTAAACTGCATTTTAGGGGTAACCCATATTTCCTTTTCCCAAAACATAAGAAATATAAAACCCCTTATTATGCATACATTAATAATCACACATATTTAGTATACCAAATTCTATAATTTAAGGGGCCTACCTAAAGATGGGTTCTGGGTGGAATTACAAAATTCCTACTAAGACTCAACATTTGGAAAGAAAATTTGAACATTTACAGAAATATTTTCAATCCTAATATTCTAATGTTTCATGTTTCTCATTTCAATTATACCCATATAAAAAAAAATATATATAAGTACCCTTATTCCCAATATAGAGATTCAAAAATATCTGTGTGAATATTTATAATGAGGATACCGATATATATATATATATATATATAAATGTATGTATAGTTTTATATGTCATATTTCAAAATTCAGGATAATTATAAATAATTATGAATATTATTTTCAAGAAATCATGCAATTATTAGTCTATAGAAAATGGTTCAAGTGAAAAAAAATCCATGTGAATTCTATGTTTTTATAATGAAATCCATTTAGAATGATAACCAAGAATGTGTTGTGATTTCCTCTTCAAAATTGTTTTGAAAACATGGTTTACAAAAAGAATCCCATGATTTAAACTTATGTAAAATCGATAAAACCTGAAGGAGACCAATTCCATCCCTCACAATTATTTTTTATAATATATTTACTTCAAAATATAATGAAAAAACAAAATGAAACACTAAATAAATCATGGTTCTCAATTTCATGGTTTGGTTATAGGGTAACCCACCTAAACCCCCTTCAACGTTCACAACGATGACTCCGTTATAACCTAATGGGAGTCAATAATACCTAAAAAATAAGATAAAACCAAATACCATTATAAAAATTGATTACCATAAAGCCAGGGGTTTCTAGATCATTTTATGGTTGGTGAGGAATATAGAAAATTGAAAAAAGGGATGGAAGAAGGAGATAATGATGATCCACATTAATGAATAAATCCCAAATGTTGACGAAAATACACTAATCCAAAGTGGAAAGAAGATGAAAAATGGGATAGGGATACCTAGTTCCACACAAGATAAATAGGGAGGATGGGGTGATTTAGGGTTAAAATTGATCAAGTTGAAAAATTAAAATAATCTTGTAATGAATTAGTTCATTGCACATGGTTGGGAAAACTACGTACCAATTTTGCACCCTATACCAGTATCATAAACCACCACACACAGGAATAATGAATTATTTGTAAAATAATTCATCAAACATGTAGTTATATATATTAAAAATTCAGATGATGCCCCAAAATTTTTGTATGGTTGGGAAAACTGTTCACCATAACCATGTCACATGTGATGCTGGAAAAATCATATAGTTTTGGGAAACAATACATAAAATGAGGGAGGAAAAGAGGGAAAAATTTAATAAAATAACATAATAGTGTTGGTTTAGGGTATCAGAAATATGTAACTATTAAGCCTCATAGAGACCCCAATTTCCCCATCGGCAGGTGTTGTCCGCTTTGTGGGGCCCACCGACAAGCCTGAATGGGTTTCCATACTAATCTCTATCCCAATAGGCTAACACATATTTTTGAACTTATTTTTTCTTCACTGAAACACACCATGGTAAATGGCCAAGGATTTCAACCATCCTGACCACTACTCCATTCATGGTTTGGAAGTCAATGTTCAAACCATGAAATTGGAACTATGAAAAATACAAAATCTATTGTACGGATTCCACGTTTTTTGGAAAACCACACAACATAATTGTCAAACATGAAATTCATGGAAAAAACATCAGATATTAGAGAAAACAACACAAATATAGGTAGAAACAAATAGTGTACCAAAAATAAATAAATAGTAATGTATTAAAGGGTAAAAGTGTGATAACTATGTAACAACTAGGTCATGTGGGAACACCAATTTCCCTGTAGACATGTGTTGTCCCATCACTAGGTCCCACCCACATTCATGAATGAGTCATGTGACTAATTAATATCTACACTAGCTAACAGTTGTTTATTTCGTTTTTTTACCATTATCACACACACCATTGGAAGCTTCCTTTGAGGTATCCTATCTAAATCACTTAATCAAGCCCAAACTCTTTATCTTTGAAATCTAATCTAGTAATCTCTTAAAAAAGAAATTTAAATAGTGTTTACATGGGTTATAAAATTTTTACTCTTTAAACCATTATCATTTTTTGGTGTTATGTTCACTCCCCTCCCCATTTAGATTATAAATCCATATTTTATGGAACCAACATCTCAACCTAGGAACTTCCACTGCACTTCGGGTTGGGTGCTTCCACTAATTCCAAGGCAAAAACTAGGCCCTAAAGGCACCACAATTTCCCCTAGACATGTGTTGTCCCCTCCCTAGGGCCCACCCAAATTTTAAAATATATAATTTGAATAATTAATATCACCATAGTCCAAGACATGTTATAACATTATTTTACCCTCTGTCTCATACACCTTGGGATGTTCCCCAGATTTCACCCATCCTTATCATTACTCTAAGAAAAACTTATTTATCTATGGATTTCTAATCATGTAGGCTCCTAAAAATAATGTTTCACCATTTTAATATTGGTAGTAACATTTTTCCTTGTAAACCATTAATTTTATCATATGATACATGAGTGAAGAATAAACCAACTATATGAGAATAAATGCAACAAAAACTAGAATAAATTAAATGTGGAAAAATATTCAAAGACTAAGGATACAAAGGATGTGATCTGAGGGATGTTATAGTAGAAAATTTGGACAGATTAGGTGGAATGAGTAACATTTTTTACTGTAACAATCATCAAAATGAGGGGTTTTAAGAGAAATCCCTATAGGTTGATTTGAGTTTTGGGAGAGAGGGAGAGATATTGGGGAGAGGAGATTAATAAAACAATCAATAATAACTTCAATCCCATTAACATTAAATCCTTTTTTGGAATCTTTAATTCTATTATAATACTATAGTAAACTGCCCCAACCGCATAGGATCTCCCTTGACCATGACCTAGGTGGAGATGGTCATCACCAATGCACCTCCCCCATGATCGGGGGAGGGGAACCGCCCTATAGTAACAGACCACCCACATCATTTCATCTCGTTCTATAACCCTAAATGCATCCCCTATATTCCAAGAAATTGAGATTTCTCTTAAGGTCCCTTATCTTCAGGACAACTCCCCTCAACTCAAGATTTTGATCTCTGAATTTAACAATCCTTTGGCTCTCCATAAAAGACATTGGTTTCTCGTTTCAACTAGTTGTTCCCATATATTAATGTCTTAGATAAAAAAATTCTAAATCGGGACTTTAGGAATGGGAGACGGTGGGTCTCCAGGACAAGAAGCATATCATGATTCATTTTACATTATCATGAACACTATCTCTATGTGGTCTGGAGATCTTCAATCTTGTGATGGGTTTCACTTTCATCTGTTAAGATGGTTATCTTGATATTTATATGAAGTGGGACACTCTGACAATGTCTCTTTAGGTAATATTTCTTGAGCTTCCTCTCCCCTTTCAGAACCACTGTGTTATCCATATGCTTTGGAATTTGGTCGGTAGATATCTTTATTTAGACTTGAGAACCAGTGTTTTTTTCACCTAATCTCTCCACGTATCTATGTTGAAGTCAAAATCTACAAAACATAAGTTTAATGGCTTTATATATTGTTTGGAGATGAGTTTTGTGGAAGAAACCCGTTGTGTTTGAGTCCTGGATGCACTTATTTTTGTTATGTTTTCACCATGGACATCTTCCTTCTTCTTATTGGTAAGTACGGAATACTACAAAACTGGAGATGTCAAATGGTATTGGTCATGGATACCCTTAGGACGTGGAATATTTTAGAGCCAATGAAGGTCAATGGTTTAATTTTCTCTCTTCTGGGTCCGACCACCCCGATGTAATGGAGGATCCCTGTAAAAAATTCAAGGATAGTCAATTGTACCTAGAAGTCATTGATATTTTCAAACATATGAAAAAGGATTTAGACGTCCCCTGTTCTTTGGGCGTGGTTCTTTAAGGGAGGGCTGGGGTAATTAATAATGAAGTTATGGTTCAGAAAGTGATTTTACAAGAATATAGGGAGGTTCACATGGATTTTGTTATGGGTATGCTAGTGGATTAGCTCAATGAAGCTACTGTGAATGAAGCATTTGATGCAGATCTAGCCATGGGTGAGGATCCCCAAATCTTGGTCATGGAGGAAACTTCTCTTAATTTTCAATAAATAGATAATGGATTTGTACATCCATGTGGTTTATAAATATCATTACAGGCCTTGTAGGCCAAACCTTCTTATGTTGCGAAGGTTAAATTTGGAAGAAGATTTAATAATTCTCAAAATCGCTTTGCAGTGCAGGGAGAAGGTGAGGATCCCACTCTTAGGGAATGTACTGAGATGGAGTCCAGCCTTGGTGAGGATCCCTCTATGGTAGGGGAGGCTATTCATGTAGATAGGGACTCGGCTTCGGACTCCCCTACTAAGTCCAAAAATGTGGGAATTTTAGAGTACTATTTTAGATCCTCTTCATGGAAGAGAGAGAATACCATTACAGATTCAGAATGATTTATTAGGCATACTTGGAAGATAAGACCAAGTAAAGAATACTCCAACATACCTATTCCTCATGTATCTAGGTCTACAAGTACAGTTAAACTACATTAAAATGTGTGCAATGGCGCTAGCAATATTGTAAGGGTTATCACCCTTAAGAAGTCTAAATCTCAAGTAGGGGTTGGTCAGGTGACCTTTGAGGCTTCTAATTCCTCCCCCAGTGGCTGAGGATATGTCTTATCATGGGGATATTGATGAAAATAATACGGACAAGAAATGTGAGAGGATTATTCATTTATAGGGTGTTCAATGGGTGGAGTTAGCACATCTCATGGGTAGCAGCGTGAGGGAGGCTCCCTTTTTTGAATCTCATTGTTAGATATCATCGCTGTTGAATCACATGGATCTTTTTATGCACTAAGATGAAAAAATGGGGGATAATGTCCTATTTATTAAGTCATCATATGATGTGATCGACCAAATTATGGGAATATTTCATATAGTGAAAACTGCAAAGGGTCAAGGTGAATGCATTGATTGGAAGATCTGAATCATGATTAGAAGCTTTAACATGGAGTAGATTAACAAAGAGGAAGACATGAAATTTTGGAACAACTTGGAAAAATATTATGAAGACATCTTCAAGGTTGATCCTAGAACACATTTAAATTCTATTCCCTGGATACTATTTAGGGAGATTAATTCCAATTGGCTCAAACTTTTATTCAATAAAAATGTAATATCATTGGTGTTCAAACAATCTTGTTGTGAGAGTTACCACATTCACATTAAAAGTATTTGAAAATAAAAAATTTTATATTGGTGATCTATTATAAAACATATATAATAAATTAATAATAAAACTACGTTTATAAAAAAATTAAATACACCATTTATAAATACCACATTTCTTTGAAATTGTGAAAATTTCATTCATTATCTCGAAGACACATTTTTTTGAATTATTAAAAAATAATATAAATATAAGGGTTAAAATTGTACATTTTATAAAACTAATGCACAAAATATTGCATGTCATCATATACATAAGTACCTAAATTAGTCAAATAATCAATCAAACATATAGTATATATTGAAACGAAAAGTATAAAAATACATCAAGGAATATTTTATTTACATATAAATCAAATCATAACCATTTGGTAAAAACATTGAATACATAAAATATTCATAAAAATAATTTTATCATTATATAAAATTCAATAAAATTAAAATAGAAATGAATAAATAAATAACAAATACCATAAATATTTCCATACAAATAAAATGGAAAAAAAATAAATACACACAATGAATCATGTATAATATAAAAAATCAAATAAAATTATAATTTTTCGAATAGACATTCCCATGTGACACCTAAACTACTTCACTTGTTACCAAATCCATAGTTTCTTACTCAATCCGTGGTACATTCTTAAAAAACATAGAAATCAATCATAATTAAAAAAACATATAAAGAGAAGGAAATGATACATACACACCAATGTATGTACGTAGTGTACACATGAAGTCCTAGTAGGATACCACTAATATACTATGAATTCTATTTCAATTTAAAACCCATAAGTACGATTAGATTCTAAGGTATGATCAATTTTTTTGAAAAATATTAAATGAAAATGGAATCCACAACCTCAATATAATCCTGATTTTCAAAACCAAAACCATGTAAAATTTAAATATAGAATGTGTACATTTCAATATCGATGGCATGTCCTTCTTCTACATTCACTATGGTTAATTATGAACATGGAGGATCTAATAAATGAATAATCCCAACAAATTATATCCATAGATTGACTGAATCACATAATTCATAGCTACAATCCCCCTTCTAACCATGATATTCTAATATTTAATAGGATCTACGAGAGGATAAGGAATAGAGTTATGATTGAGTGAATTGATAAGAAGAAATGAAAACTCTAACCCCCCATCCTAAGTAATCTTGTATCCTCATATAGGCCCATAAGTACACTACTGAACCCTATATAAAACATACTCATATTTTATGAAATTTTTGTGTAAATTAATTTTTTATAACTATATGTTACCCGAGAACTGTAACTTGACACTTATGTACACTCTATTGTAGCAAACATGTAACACCCCAACCCCAGTTACCCAGAGTCGTTGAAATATTTTAATACATTGGCTTGATGACAATGAATCATATCCCAAATGACCGATTAGTTTAGCAGTCTTGGAAAATAGATTACATACATGAACGTTACATTACACTTTCTAACATACAAAAAAATCCTTTGAGAATTATATTGTTCCCTTAGCTTAACCCTGCATGTCAAACATACAAAAATTATTTGGATATTGGGAAAATAAAACATAATAAAGGGGTGAGTTCAGATTCTCAGTAACGTTTAATAATTCAGCAGAAACTTTCATAAATAAGTATAAACATTTAAGGCAATGCATAAAACTAAAACAAAAGACTTTTCAAATTAAAATTCTTCATAATATGGAAAATATAAATCAAAACAATTCCATTTACTTACTCACATGGATATTCTACTAGTCGAATAATCACATGCAATATCAATAGACACTTTCATAATGGTGGAATGCATAATGCCAGACTTTCATAACCACATAGTCAAGGCCTTGTGTCAATACTACAAATAAGATTTTGTATAAGCCTTGTGCCAAGACACTAGATTGTATCATGAGACAAACCGATGCATTGAGAAGATATAGTGGGCTCCACCCATCACTTACTATGTCCAATGAATTCCTCCTATGAAAAGGTATAAACATAACATAAACATTTGTATTAAAACTAGAAAACGAAATGTCAATAATGTATCCATAAAACATGAATGGTATTAAAATAACACATCCAGAGTCAATCATATCACAAAACCTTAAATAAAATATGGAAGATTTGTATCATAATTAATTAACATCGAAAAAATCTAAAATTCATCAATGGATGTTGACATAGAAGAAAATGATTTGTAAAACACTTTGAGAGAAAAATCCATTTTTCATGAAAACATTTAAAAGACACACAATTTAGAAATGAAGACATTTAAATACATTTAAAGAAATTTTTGAATCAAAGTGTCCCATACCACTTTGAATCTTTTGAAAGGAATTAACATTTTAAAAACATTCATGTCCATATCAATAAATCCTTAAAACCCATTTTGAAAACATTGACATTTATGAGAATGATTTAGAGGACTAAATATTTAAAACATTTAAAATTATGTTTTAGTAAAAATTACTTCAAAATAAACCATTTTAAAACATTTTCATGAAACATGGACATGGATAATAAAAATGTCCCAGTAGATACTTATGTAAAAACATTCTCAGATAATAAAGAGATTGGGAAATTAACCCTTACCATGCACTTTCCTTTGGTTGAGGGTACATTTAACCTCCAATATAATGACCATAGAATGTTTTTAAATTATACCAGAACCATATTCATATTTATTATAACATAAATGATTCATTTTTGACATTATAATACACAATTAATAATAATTTCCATGTTAAATTAATATTTCAGGAAATAATCGCTTTCTTTATCGTAGGTGTTTTAACTTGTTAATATTGATCGTATCATTTAGACAATGATTTAAATAATTCCATAATATAAACCAAGATTTATATTTTATATATATTTAGAATATAAATATTTATAATATATAGATATACGAAATGGAAAACACTGTTTATGGAGACGGTAGTCCGTACATACGCATAAACGATCTTTCGGTATTCATATCGTATTGAACGGAAGTAAGTGAATAACATATATGTAAGTAAATTAATACATACATATATATATATATATCCAGTATCATTATTATTTCATATATTACATAATTATTAGTAATATATATTTTTATAATTGTCGATGAATGATGAACGTGGAAATAAATCTCATCGTGTCGTGGAGACGGTATATCCATACATACGCACGACTGACAATATCATTTTCATAAAAGTGTGGAATAGGAATGTATATTAATTTTATAGAGTCATTATCATGTTATTTTCATTATTTATATACATATTACTCATCATTATATCCATCCAAATAACATAGTGTTGAATAAAAAAATTACACCACGACGTGGAGATGGTAAGCCGTACGTACGCACGTATAGTGACATTATCATTCATAAGATGGATAGAACAATGAATATGGTTGTTCCATATTAATAATAACATCCCATTATATATAAGGTATAGGATTTATTATTTTGGTATGATAAAAAAAATAATGAGTAAGTGGAAGAATAAAATAACTTGAAAGAGGGTGGTGAAATCATTACCTCTTCTTGGGGTTCTTTCTATTGATTTGATCATAAGGGAACCTTATGATGGATTTCTGACTAAATTATGGCCTCTATAATGAAGGTATTATAGTTGGGAGGATATTTGGTCATGGTTGGGACGATCCAAATGGATTTGGAGGTGTAAATTTGAGAGAAGTGGAAGTGCAATTTTATAAGAGGGGTGAGGGGCATCTTAGGGAAAACATAAAATATTATTTTATAATAAATTTATTTTCGGTTTATAATGGCTCAACATGATTTATTTAAATTCTAAGTTGGGGTGGGTCTAAAACCACTCAACCAATAAGTTTTAGACAGGTTTGGGTCACCATATTAACCATATTTTTTATATTTAACTCTTAGTTAAATAGTTTGACATTTACCATGTCTCTTTGTATATTTATATTATATGGTTAAAAAACTTACTATAAACATCCTAGAGAACCCCAAGTGGTTAATTAATGATATATATAATATTATCTAATCTCTTTGGCCTAACCTTATATTTTTAGGAATAGAATACCAATTAATAATATAATATTTGTTTTAAAAATACTTTTATGTCAATTTTTACAATATTTGGTATTTTTCTTTTTCTAAATTCATATCAGCATTATTACTTAGACTAAAATTATTTTAATAAACTATAACATGTCATATTAACCTATAAAATTATTTTAATTCATAAAAATTGTCAAATTACATTTATTTGGGCATTTACAATATCAATTATTTTAATATTTCATTTATAATGTAATTACTGCATCATCATTGTGTCATAAATAAATTAAATTATATAATGCCTAAAAATTATAAATAAAAAAACATTACGTAAGAAATAATTTTTTATTTCTAATTAATATTTACAGTTGAGTTTATATTATGTGTAACCCTATATTAAAAATGGATTAGTTATTAAACATTGAATTTAACACTTTTAACTCTTCTTTGAATTAAAAAATAATAAATGTCCTAATCTAATCCAATTGGACCTAAAGGATCATATTTTATTCATAAGGTTGTTTTGGGACGAATTTAACTTATCCCATTTAATTAGTACATGCGTTAGAGTAATTATGATATCATTTTTACCCTTAATTACCCTATTTACTTTTAACTGTGATAATAAAAGTCAATAGTTACTATTCACCAAAAATTATTTTCATCTTATTGACCAACATTTTACAAAATGATATCAATTGTGTCTCTCAGAGTTTTGAAATTCAACTCACAGAAATGGTAAAATTATGTTTTATGCAAATTTGCAAATGCTCATGAAAGGTGGGTAAAAGACGTTAAAACGTTCGATAAAATTTTATATATCTAATTTTATTATAAAATGAATCCAATGAATTAAATTGAACATATATAGGTATTATATATATTTTGACTTAAAATAAATTTAAATATAATAAATAAAAATTTAAATAAAAATTTGGTTTTAAATAATAACATAGTGTTTTTCACTCTTTATCAAAAATTGAAAGTTTTTAGAAAAATACCAAAATTTTACCCTTAGCTAATTTTTATTTCCTGAATTAAAATATGAAACCCATTTTACCAAATTCAAAACATAGAATCTTCATTTATTAATTTAAAATTAACTCCCGTTGTCAAAACCATAAAGTGTATCTTTAAGAAATAATAACTATCAAAAGATTGACACTTCTTTATATCCAATTTCAAAGTGAAATTACATACATAGACCAGAATTGGATTAAATAGTAAAAATATAATATATTTATACTTCCAAACCAATAAAATGTATAAATTAACACTATAAATTATTTTTATTAAGAAAGTTGTTTTCAAGTAAAATACTGTAATTTTCACTATTCACCCAAATATGAAAGTTATTAGAAAAACACCAATAATTTATTGAAAAAAAAAGAATTTATGTCCCTATTTTAAAGAACAAGTTTATTTTTCCAAATTTAAAATATAAAAGTTTAAAATATTGGATTTAATGAGAGTTCACCACTAAATGGGGGTAAAATTGCATTTTTTTTAAAATACCTCTTTTATCTAAAAAAACTGAATTTATTATTACATCATGTCTAAGAAACTCACAATATGGATTCTAAAATTATATGTATTATATAAAGTTCAAAATTATGTTAATACTATTCATAAACTCTTTTGAACAGCTAGTTTGGTATGTCATGGTGCGCTAGAACTCAGTGTTGCGTGTAATGCAAGTTATTGAATTACTTTGAATGGATAACATACTATGAAATCTTGGGGTGTTACATTCATCCCTCATTCAATAAATTTAGTCCACATAATTTGAAATTATTTTATGTAAAAAATGTTGAAAATAGAAAATACCTTTGTGGGAAAACCCACATCGGAAATTGGGTTAATAAAATCAAGTCTTAATAAGAGTAAAAGGGAAATGAATGGGTCACCACCAAATTATGATCTCGATTAAGAGAAAATTGGTGGAAATTAGAGACACATAATTAGATGAAAACATAAATATTTATAGGGAGTGATTGAGGTCATCAATCACAAAGAGGTGTAAAATTGAGGACCTCAAATCCATCAATCTATGATGATCTAAAATACAATCATTTGAACAAAACATATGGTATTAGGATAAAAAAAATTTGGTTTTAAGATCCCTTACCTAAAGTTTAATAATTAATTTAACCATATAATAATAGGAAAAAATTATATATATATATACTTGATAAGTAGAGTTTCATCATTCAACTAATTCCTACCACAGAGTCATCTTTCACTCCAAAAGATTTCAAAAACAATTCTATTTATCCTAATTGTATAGGGTTCCAAACAAATAATGATTTATAATTCACTTAACATACCCTTTTAAAAATATAGATTATACAATCCACGGACTTCACGTAGTCCAGTGGTAGGTGATAAATCCCAATCACACTATGGTTGTGGGTTTGATTCCCGCAGCTTTGTCCGATGCAACGGATTGTCACAAGGTCTGTGTGTTGTCCTTTTTATAACAATACAAAAATAACCTTAAAAATAGTATCCAATTTCAAACTTAATTCATTCCATAATTTAGACTTATCCAAAATACTTTTATCGAAACTCACAAAATTTATAAGGATGTTAAACACAATTAATATCCTTTTTTCACATAGTAACATGTGAACACCTTCATCATTTATTATTTTAAAACATGTTAACACCCTGGATTACCATAAAACCTTATTGATTACATTCATTCTACCTTATCGTTTATATAATACAATATATATTCCTTACATCCAACATTTTTGGATATTCCAACAATGATGAAATAAAAAAACTATTAATCAATTCCAAGGAAGTCAAGAATATCCAATATATTTTATCCAAATCAAACATCTTTTATTCCAAAATCACTACCTCATTATCAAAACCATATTAAGGATTACCTTTCCTTGAACCATGTATTTTACAAAAAATTTATCTTACAATTAAGTCACCTTTCATAAAACCATATAATCTCAAATTCTCGATAAAAATAGTAATGAAGTACAATCCTTATTTATCTCCATAATTTATTTAACCAGTATATTGTTAATACAACAATAAAATGAAATATTTCTATAATAACAACATAAGATCACTAGTCATTCCTCTTCATCTGAGGTAGTATCATGACTTGATTATTATCCAATAGCATCATTTGAGGTATACTCTGATGACTGGGATATTGATTCTCATAGTGTCCCAACGCTGTGCAGATGCAGAATTTTACATTTGAAACCTTTTTCTTACCATTACAATCACATACTTGGTGTCCTTCTTCTCCACACATATAACACACTCCCATTCCCATCCATCATTTACCAAGGTGATTATTTCCACATTTATCACATATAGAAAAATCCTTCTTTCCCCTCTTCCCTTTATCCATCTATTTCTCTAACATTCTTGTCTTCTCTTGCATCCCTTTAAAGACATAGGACATAGAAAATTCATTACATATCATATTAACACATGATATTACTTCTTCATATGATGAGAATATGTTGGAGACTATTTCCCTTCTAAATGTTGGCCTAATAACAAGAAAGATATGATCCCTTTTAAAATTTTAGATCATACGTATTGCTGGAGTTATCATTCCATCTACTATGCGCCGTTTTTTAACAATTGAACACACTAGGCCTGTTTATGAATCAAAATTCATTATTTAAAAATTGTAAAATACCTACCATAAATTGAAGAGTTTTTGGATATAATCCATAATCATAAAAATGTTTTCTTTGAGGATGTATTTACTCTTAAATACTTCATAATAGCTTGCAATGTAAATGTAAATTATCCTATGCATATCCATGGGAGTTTCATAACCAACAGTGCAACAAGTCCCATTGTCATGCACCAGTTCCCATTCGAGTCTAGCTCAAAGAGGTTTTTTTTGGGTTTTACCCCTAGTTACATCGGTACTAGAGCCACCTCTACCTGCTCGTATCCAGATAGAGATGTATTGTATGAAAAACTCAAAAACATTCTACCTTAGAATAATTATATGATGTTATTTTATACTAATCCTCAAATTTTATCTTAGGGTAATGTGCTCTAATAAGAGATTATCTAAATCATGTTTCCAAGGTTATTGTTAAACCACCTATGATACCAACTATAATGCCCTGACCCCAGTTACCCAGATTCGGTGAATTATTTTAATACATTTTCATGCTTACAAGGAATCAAGTCCCAAAAGACCGATCAGTTTAGTAGTCTTGGAAAATATATTACATACATGAACGTTACATTAAACATTCTATCATACAATAGAAAAAAAATCTTTTGAGAATGCCATTTTTCCCTTATCATAACCCTGCATATAAAATATTAAACACTTCTTGGGATCCTGGGAAAATAAAACAAAAGAAAGGGGTGAGCTCAGATTTTTAGTAAGGTTAATGAATTTAGTGTAAACTTTCATAAATAAGAATAAACATTAAATGCAATGCATAAAACAAAAACAATATCCTTTTAAACATAAAATTAAACATAATATGGAAAATATAATCAATATAACTCCATTCACTTACTTACATGGATATTCTACTAGTCGAATAATCAACTGCAATATCAATAGCCACTTTCATAATGATGGAATTCATAATACCAAACATTCATAACCACATAGTCAAGGCCTTGTGCCAAGACTACAAATAAGATTCTATCAAGTCCTTGTGCCAAGAAACTAGTTTGTCTCAAGAGTCCTACCGATGGATCGATGAGATATAGAGGTCTCCACCCGTCACTTTCCAAGTCCAATGCATTCCTTATATGAAAAGGTTTAAACATAACATAAACATTCGTATTAAAACTAGAATAAGAAATGTCAATACTTTATCCAGAAACCATGAATTGTATAAAAATAGAACATCAACAGTAAAACAAATCACAAAAGCTTCAATACAATATGGGATATTTGTATCATAATAAATCAACTTCAAACAAGTCAAAAATCCATCAAAGGATATTGACATAGATGAAAATTATTTGTAAAACTATTTGAGAGAAATATCTCTTTTTCATGAAAACATTTAAAACACCCAATTTAGAAAGAAAAAATTAAAATACATTTTTGAATCAATGTTTCTCATACCTCTTTGAAACTCTTAAAAGGAATAAAATTTTTAAAAACATTCATGTCCATATAGATAAATCCTTAAAAACCATTTTGAAAACATGGACATTAATGAGAATGATTTAGAGGATGAAATATTTTAAACCTTTAAAATGATTTTTTAGTAAATTGTGCCTTAAAATAATCCCTTTTAAATCTCTTTCATGAAATATGGACATGGATAATAAATATGTCCCAGTAGATACTTACGTAAAAACAACCCTGGATAATAAATTGATTGTGAAATTCACCATTACCTTGCACTTTCCTTTGTTCGAGGGTACATTTAACCTTATGTATAATGACCATAGTACATCATTAAATTCTAAGAGAACCATATTCACATTTATTATATCATACATGATTCATTTATAACATTATACTACCCATTTAATAATGATTTCCATGTTAAATTAATATTTTAGGTAATAATCGAATTCTTTATCGTACGTGTTTTAACTTGTTATTATTGATCATATCATTTAGATAATGATTTAAATAATTCCTGAATATAATACTTTATTTATATATCATATATATTTAGAATATAAATATTTATAATAGATAGATATATGAAATGGAAACCACCGTTTATGGAGATGGTAGGTCATACATACGCATAAATGTTGTTTCTATTTTCATATCGTATTGAACGGATGTAAGTGAAGAAGATATAAGTAAGTACATAAATACATACATATATATATATCTAGTATAATTATTTCATATATTACATACTTATTAGTAATATATATATTTTTATAATCGTCGATGAATGGTGAACGTGGAAATTAATCTCATTGTGTCGTGGAGACGGTAATATGTACTTACGCACTAGCGACAATATCATTTCCTTAAAGGTGTGGAATTGGATGGTATATTAATTTTACAAAGAAATAAGAATGTTATTTTTATTATTTATATACATATTACTCATCATTATATCCATCCAAATAATATAGTGTTGAATACAAAGTTACACCACGGTGTGGAGATTGTAAGTTGTACGTATGTACGCATGGTGACATTATCATTCATAGGATGAATAGAATAATGAATATGATTGTGACATATTAATAATAACATAACAGTATATATAAGGTACTGGATTTATTATTTTGGTATTGTAATAACAAAGAAAGTGTAATTGGAAGAAGAAAAGAACTTGAAAGAGGGTGGTTAAATCATTACCCCTTCTTCGGATTCTTCCTTTTGATTTGATCAAAAGGGATCCCCATGTTGGCTTTATGACCAAAGTAATGCCTCTAGGATTAAGGTGGGATAGTTGGGAGGATATTTGGGCAGGGGTTGGGCGATCCAAATGGTTTTGGTGATGTTAATTTGAGAAAAGGGGATGTTCCCATTTGTAAGAGGGTGAGGGCACCATAGGAAAAACATAAAATAATATTTTATAATAAAATAATATTCGGTTTATAATGGATCCAAAATGAATTATATAAAGTATAAGGTTGTTATATGTCTAAAACCACTCAACCAATAGGTTTTAGATAGGTTTATGTCACTATATTAACCTTATATTTTATATTTAACTCTTAGTTAAATAGTTTGACCTTTACCATGTCTCTTGGTATTTTTATATTACATGGTTAATAAACATACTATATACTTCTAAGAAAACCCTAAGTGGTTCATTAATGAAATATATAATAGTATTTAATCCCTTTGGTCGATCCATATATTTTTAGGAACACAATACCAATTAATAATATAATATTTTATTTAAAAACTCTTTTATATCAATTTTGAGACTATATGGTATTTTGTTTTTTCTAAATTCATAACATCATCATTACTTAAAAAAAATTATTTAATCAATCCTAACATGTAACATTAACATATAAAATTAGTTTAATTCATAAAAAGTGTAAAATTACATTTATTTGGGCATTTATAATTTCAATTATTTTAATATTTCATTAATAAGGTAATTACTTTATCATCATTGTGCCATAAATAAATTAAATTATTTAATTTCTAAAAATTATAAATAAAATACCATTATGTAGGAAATATTTTTTTCTTTATAATGAATATTTATAGTTGAATTTATATTATGTGTCGACCTATATTAAAAATGGTTTGTTATTAAACATTGAATTTAACTCTTTCAACTCTTCTTTGAATTAAATAATAATAAATGTCCTAATCTAATCCAAGGGGACCTAAAGGATCATATTTTATTCATAAGGTTGTTTTTGGTCGAACTACACTTATCCAATATCATTTGGACATGTTTTAGGGTAATTATGATATCCTTTTTACCCTTAATTACCCTATTTACTTTTAATCGTGGTAAATAAAAGTCAAAAGTTACTATTCATCAAAAATTATTTTCATCTTATTGAACCACATTTTACATTCTAATATCAAACATGTCTCTTATATTTTTTAAATTAAACTCACAAAAGAGGTAAAATTACGTTTATAGCAATTTGCAATTGCTCCTCGGAGGTGGGTAAAAGACGGTAAAACGTTCGATAAAGCTTTATATATCTAATTTTTTATAAAATGACTCCAATTAATTACATTGAACATATATATGTATTATAAATATATTTTGACTTAAAATAAATTTACATTAAATAAATAATTATTTAAATAAAATGTCCGTTTTAAATAATAACATAGTGCTTTTCACTATTAATCAAAAATTGAAAGTTTTCAGAAAAAGACCAAAATTTTCCCCGAAGATAATTTTGATTTTATGAATTCAAAAATGAAGTCCATTTTACTAAATTCAAAACATATATGCTGCATTTATTAATTTAAAATTAACTCCAGTTGTCAAAACCAATATGCATACTTTTAAGAAATAATAACTATCAAAAGATTGACACCTATTTATGTCCAATTTTAAAGTGAAATTACTTACAATGACCAGAATTGGATTAAATGGTAAAAATATAATCTATTTACATTCCAAAACCTTAAAATTTATAATTTTACAATATAAATTATTTTGATTAAAAAAGTTGTTTTCAGTTAAAATATAGTATTTTTCACTATTCACCCAAATATTAAAGTTGTCAGAAAAACACCAAAAATTTATTGGAACTAAATTCTTATGTCCTGATTCTAAAGAAGAAGTTTATTTTTGTCAAATTTAATATTTAAAAGTTTAAAATATTGGAATTAAAGAGGGTTCACCATGAAAAGGCGGTAAAATTGCATTTTTTTTTGAAAAATACTTCTTTTATCTGAAAAAAATGAAGTTGTTTTTACATTATGTCTAAGAAACTCACAATATGGATTCTAAAATTATAAGGATTACATAAAGTTCAAAATTATGTTAATACTATTCATAACCGCTTTTAAACATCTAGTTTTCCGGTGCGCTAGAACTCAGTGTGGTGTGTATTGCAAGTCATTGAATTACATTGAAAAAATAACGTACTGTGAAATCTAGGGGTGTTACAACACATCTCACCCTATAAGGAATTCAATAAATGATTCCATTACATGGAAGATAGATACAAATGATAAAACATAACATTAGAATTTTGAGATCAATCATAGTATGTGATATAAATAATATAATATTATTATTTCTTCCATATGATATACACAAGGCATACTATTAGATTGGCTTGGGTATCTGTAATATGATATCACTATATCATATGAAATGATATGCCCACATGGAATTTAATATTATTTTTTTATATTTAATTCAATTCCATATAGAATTCTTCTATCTTCTCATATGACATGATCTAAAATATATTACACACACATATTTCGTTATTGAATAACACCATAAATCTCCCACTTTCACTAAAACCTCATAGATTTTGTTCCATTTTACCTAATATAGTATCATTTACAATAATTTTTGAAACAATATAGAACAAAACTTTTTGATATTTCCAAAACTATTTTTGAAACTATTCTTTAATATTACATTGTATTACATAATATTCAATACCATGTGAATATTAATTGTAAAATAAATTAGGATAAACATTAAAAGAATTTTGATACTCGATTTAATTATTGGAAAACTAAAAAAAAATATATCATTTAACCACAATGTGAGACCCTGTATGCCTGTATAATGTTGAAAAAATATGATTTATTGATTTAATAAATTTAATCAAAGAGAAGCCCTTATAAAATCATATATCATACTTATGCTATAAAGGATTTTGGATCAATCTTCATCAAACCTAGGTATCTCTATACCTATATCCACAAACTATATCATATAAAAGAATACATATTCATATAATTTTTATTTTGAACATATTAAGTAACCATGTTATAAAGAGTATATCAATCCAATATTTCAAACTCATTAATTCTCAGTTCTATGATTATAGACTAATCAAGTTGAAGAATACATCACATGTCATTCATTATGTGGATGCGCACATTAAATGATCCTCATCCAATTAGATAAGAGCATCTAATAATTCTTATTTAGGTATGAATATACACTTTTTACCATATCCCAATTGGGGGACATGATTTTATACACATCATAAGAGAAGATAAATCACTGAATATTTTGGACTGAATTATCAAAAATATATAAATTATACCCAACCACCCCATGAAAATATAATCCCCAAGGTCTATGTAATAAATGTATCAAAAATTTTATATTTTTATTCTAGGTGTATTTCCAAGAATTGGTATAATGATTAAATATTAAACAAGCACCCCTAGTATACTAGATACATAATGTATTATACTTTGTGCGGTATACCTAGAAATACATCCAACACAAAAAACTCTTTTAATAACACGAGGATATTTCATATATAAATTTGAAATATTACTCATTAAAACCATAAACATTAATCATGACCTATAATAATTCATTATGAACATTAGTTAGTGATAAATAATTGTCATACTTTGAGAGGAAGAAAAATATTTCAGTTCACTGAATATTGAAAGACAATGTGAATGACTGAAATAGTGGGGACTACCTATTTTGTGACATGACATATTTTATATTACTAAACTCATTTAAGAATACATAAAAATAATAATTTAGTTCCTATGTAATCACATCCAATATAAAATACACATCATAGAAGAATTTTTTCACTACACTTTAAGGGTTTTTTTAAACACTTTCCATCTCTATGTAATTCCTAACACATCTATGTGAGACTATATCATAAAACCCTCCCACTAAACTCTTTAACGGGTAATGAAATTTAGATTAAAAAATGGGGATAATTTGGAATCATATTCCTAATGTACATCTCTTTTAACATAGTATTCAAACTCTATTACTTCACAACATAGACTATTATGTGGTTATTACACTCTGTATTCTATTTAGATCTCTTTCTATGTTCATCATCATCAGTTTTGATGTACTTATTCAATCAAATTTTTTCTATGAGATCATTTAGGTAACAAAATGAAACACTTTTCCTTTAATATAATTACTAACATATCCTATAATATAATTTTATATACAATGACATTCACTTTGTAATATGATTTTTTTAATCATAAATTTATTAACATTGAAATTTTAAAAGCCTGAACATACTACCACAATCCTCTTAGACTCTATTTTCTATTTATAATATATTCTATAGTGGAAATATTTTACAAAGAGATAATTACCAACAATATCATAAGTGTAATTATATTTGATTAAATAATTACCCTAAATAAAAAAAATTTTATTAAAAATAAACCACTGATATATAGTTGGATCACATAAATCAATAAAAAAATCATATATAAATTATTTAATATTGAATACTCTTTTTATCCTTATATTATATTAAAAATATGTCATAGAAAATTATCTAAACATAACCATACGTATAATCGTCCTCGAATATTATTAATAATAACCTTTTGTTAATAAATAACTTCCCTTATAATATAAGATAATGATATTATTATAAACACCCATTTAATAGATCTAACCAAGCCTGATATATACAATTGCATTCTGAACCATGTCCTAGAAACTGCTTGATTGGTAATTTAAATATAAATTATGTGATATATCAATTCATTTCTTATTTAGAAACTATTTTATTATTATATTATTATTAATGTATACAATTGTTATCTTATAAATATTATAGTTAAATTAATGATTTAAATAACATCGATAAAAAATATACATTATTTATGGAGTTACTCATACCCCATAAAATATTGCAAAATAATCCATCTCATTGAAACATAACCCAACCATCTTAAATAATCATTAGGTTTAAATAACCAAGGATAGCTATTGAAAAATATACAATATTCTTCATCTAGATAAATCATTTACCCAATTATATATCAATATATCTCATGATTTTATCATACCACGTTATTTTCCCCAATCCTGATTAACATTATGAAATTAACTTGACATTTATAAAACTCATTCACATTGTTTAGAAATTTTCATCAATGATTATAGAATGAGTTCAAAAGATAAATCAATCCAAAATGTTCATCTTCATTCTTTCCATGCCAATAATAGACATAATCACACTGAGTATATTAGTGGAGGCTCATGTTCCTCCAACCACATTTTATTTAATTCATTTTCAACCCAAAGTGATTCATATATGATCCTAAAAAAATATTGATCCATTAGTTTAACATATTCAAAAATTGGTTACTTAGGAATCTGTTACACTGATAAAAATAAGTTTTATTCATTTAGAAGAATTATTAAATTTTTATACATGTAAGACTCTAATTTTTCGTAGATTGATCTAATAGAGATGTTCCATTATCATGATTCCATTTGACTCTAACAAAAAAAATTATGACATGAGTATATCATTTTATATTAATTTAAAAAGAACATTTATTAAATATTCTCCCACTAAAATGATGATTCCTTTTAAATTAAATCACTTTCATTATTTTCCCAAGACCATTATTTCACTATAAATTGGGTCAATTCATAATTTCACACACCACTACAAGAAAATGGTGTTTTAATTACAATTTGTTCACAACAGTTTTCAAAAGCGACGCTAAATTGTTTACAATAAAAAATTTAGCATCGGTTTTTAGTGGAATTTTTAAAAACTACATCTAAATAATTTTAAAATAAGTTTTAAAATATTTTATAATAGTTTCCCCAAAAAATTTACATGTTTTATAGGGTCTGTTTTAAAAACAATGCCGCAATATATCGACAGTTTTTTCAAAACCGCTGAAAATTTGAAAAAAAAAATTCAAAAGTTATATTTTTATTTATAATTTCATTTTATTTATTATTTATAGTAAAATATTTTTTATTATTTATATGTTGAATTTTTTATAATGTTCCAATTAATAAATATTTATAATTATATGTTAATAATATTTTTAAATTGAAAAAAAATATTCTATAAGTTGAAAAATAGACCTCGGAATCAAACGACCATAACTTCTGATCAAGGAGTCCATTTTTGCTCCACAAATATTCAAATCAAAGCTTCTCAAATGAGCTAAAACCGAGTGAGATTTAAATCATGTGATGATCAAAGGAAAAAAATATCCAAATTAAAAAAAAATTAAAATTGAACTTCTACTTCAAACAGCCATATAATTTAATTTGGGTGTCTATTTGGGTTCTACCACAAATCAAATCGAACCCTATGATGAGTTATTTTCCGTGTATGTTTGAAAAAAGCTCTTTGATCATTGTCACCATTTTTAATTGACCAAAAATCCCAGTAGTCTCATGAAATAGAGGTTTTAGTTGCCGCCCCGATTCTTTATCATTTAGATGATTATAACATCTGATTCACGTGTCCGTTCGGCCTATACCACATATCATATCGATTTTTATTTCATGATCTTCAATTTGACTTACTGGAGTACTAAAAAAGGAGTCCTTAATCAGATTTTATGGCCATTTCTTTGTTTTTCGGGTATTGAGAGGTTCTTAATGTTTAATTATTTAATTAATTAATTAATTTGATTTTAAATTATTTTTTATCTATTTAATTATTTATTTAATATATACTAATTAATTATTTATTTATTTATTTATTTAGCTATTATCTATTATTTAATATTTATTTATCTATTTATTTGTTGACAAATTTATTTATTTATTTATTATTTAGTTATTATGTACAAATTAATCATAAGTTTATTTTTTATTTATTAATTTATTGTTAATTATTAATTTATTATTAGTTTATTATTCATTTATTATTTATTTATTTATTTATGATTTATATAATCTTTATTCGTTATTAATTAAGTAATTAATAATTATAAATCAATTATTAAATATTAATTTTTTATTTAATAATTACTTATCAAATATTAAATGTTTAATATTAAAAAATAAAATTAAGTATTAATTTTTAATTTTTAATTATTAATTATTAATTATCATTTATCAATTATTATTTATCAGTTATCAATTTTTAGATATTATTAATTAATAAATAATAATTAATTATTAATAATTATTATTTTATATGTAATAATTTATTTATATATTTATATATTTGTTTTTTATTTTTTAAATATTAAATATTAAATTTTATTCTTTATACTTTTTTATTTTTTATATATTATTTATTATTTATTATTTATTATTTATTATTTAATAATGTATTTTTAATATAATAAATATTAATTTATTATTATTTTATGATTCATTATTTGTTTATTTTTTAAATATTAATTAAATATTCACTATTCATTAATTATTAATTAATTATTTCTTAATTATTTCTCAAAAATTTAATAATTATTTATAAATTTTTAAATATTAAATATATAATATTATTTATTACTTATTTATGATAAATTATTAATTACTAGTAATTATTAATTATTAATTCTTTATGATCAATTATTAATTATTAGTTATTGTAAATTATTAATTAAAAATTAATTTTTTTTAATTTTTTAATTTTTATTTATTACATACTATTTATTAGTTATTAGTTATTATTTATTATATCTTATCTCTTATTTATTGACTATATATTTATTTATCTATTATTTATCAAATTATTATTTATTTTTTATATATTTATTTTATATTAAATTTTTTTTAATTAATTTATCATTTATACATTCCTTATATATCATATGTTATATATTATATATTATATATATTATATATTATATATCATTTGATTTTTATTATATATTATATGTTATATATTATGTGTTATATATTATATATTATTTATTATTTATTATATATTATTTATTATTTATTATATATTACATATTACATATTAGATATTATATATTATATATTATATATTATATATTATATATTATATATTAGATATTATATATTATATAATATGAATTATGTAATATGTACTATATATTTTATATTATATATTATTTAGTATTTTCTATTTAGTATTAAGTATTTAAAAATTACTATTTACTATTTACTATTTATAATTTAATATTTTTTATTTATCATTTGATTACATATTATATATTTCTTTATATATTATTCATTTATATTCTATTTATTAATTAGTAATATGTAATCAATGATTTTTATATATTTAAAATTACTTATTAATAACTAATTATTAATTATTCATCATTCATTATTCATTAATTATTAATTATTAATAATTATTTAGAGTGGTAATGTTTTTGATGAATAAACAAGAGGTAAGGGGTTCAAATCTCACCTAACACAGAATATCTATATATGGCATGGGCATGTGCAGAGACGCGAGCTTGTGCATATAGATGAGAAAGAGCATGGTAATAATAAATAACCAATAAAAAATAATGATTAATTAATTAATTACAGAAATAAATAAATAAATAATAAGTTAATAAGTAACAAATAAATAAATAATTAATAAATAAATAAATAAGTAATAAGAAAATAAATGAAATAAGTATACAAATAAATAAATAAACAAATTAGTAAATAAATAAAATAATTACATAAATATGTAAATAAATAAATAATGTAATTAAAAAAATGAATAAATTAATTAATTACTAAAATACATAAATAAATAAATAAATAACAGATAATATTTAATAATTAATAAATAACAAATTAATAAATACGTACGTAAAAATTATTTACTAATTAATTATTTACGATAATAAAAATAAAAAAATGTAAAAATTATAAATATATATATATAAATTAAATATAAATAAAAACAATTCAGCGACTGTTTATACTGTAGCTAAATCATTCTACGATGGTTTACAAAAACCACCACTTTTTTATTGCCGACACCCGATTTAGAAGTAGTTTTCCAAAACCGTCGTAGAATGATTTAGAAGCAGTTTAAACCACCGCTAAATGAACTAATTTTCATAGTGCATGACTAAACTATCTAGTTAGGACATCATACTAGTAATATAACATATGAATCATAGATAGTTGAGTTCCTAATAGTTTATGATAATATAAATATATTTATTCTATCAAAATTATTCATCCGGAAACCAATTTCAATTATGATATACTAGATAAATTTAACACAAATAAAATTTAAAAAATTAACACATTATCCCTCAAGGGTCACACAATTCCTCATTTCCTTGCAGAAGATAATCTATTGGATCCTAGATTTATCATGGTCGGGTTGATTGGTAGTTCGATCTCTTGAAATTCTTTTCTTTATAAGGAATCTAACACTGTGTATTTTTTATTGAGACATAATCTCACCATCTTATCTCATGAATCCCCTTTACAAGTATTCAACATCTTAAACATCTAGTTATTATACTTATAATGTCACACCTTAAATTCATGTATGACAATTCAATGAATCAGTTCAACACGTAAAACTAAAGAATGCACCATAATTCAAAATATAACACTTTTATACTCACAAATTGTAAATGAATGAATAATTCTTATATTTAGATAAGATATAAGCTTTTTAAAACTATTTTTAAATTAATATAACTCTATACACTTTTTAATTTTATCCATACATTTTTCATATTCAATATTTAAATATATATAAGCATTATTTTTTTATCTCAAATATAAAATAATTATATTTACATTTATATGGAATTTTACATAAATTTATGATATTTGAAACAGACATAACATATATATGAAAAATTATAATTTGATATTAAAAGATAAAAAATATCACATATATATTATTTAATGAATGACCATATCAAACATCAAAACACATTTTGATATGGCTTAAATAATTCCTCAAATCATTCCCTTTGACTTCAATAATTAAAATTAAATCATTATGAATAAATCATAATTTAATATTAATACCTTTATATTTATCTTTATTCATTAATTTGTAATAATTTTAAAAATTAAATATTAAATTCATCGATTCAAAATTTATATCCAAATTATATATCACTTCATATAATTTCAATAGTACCAATAATATTAAAAATTAATATTATTGATATTTATTTAAAAAATGTTTCATATTATATAATAATTCATTTTAAATATTTTATAATATGATAATTTATAAAAAAATTAAAAGATAAATATCCCAAAAAATATTTTTTATAATTTTTATAAACTTTATAATTTATATAATTCTATTAAAAATTGAAATTTATGAAATAAGTTTTTTCATGCATATCATATTTGTTGAGATACTCATATAGAAATCCATGATTTTGTTCTAAACTATATCATGATTTATAACCAATATAGTAGAATCTAATATCACCCTGTATTTCTATCCAAAATATTTTTTGAAAGATAATTATTGGTTATGATATCACCTTGATGTTTGGTTTTCATCACTTATCATATGTTTTATTATAGCATTAGTGATATGAGGCCTTGTTTGGGCTTTATGTATCACAAATATCACATTCTATAGCTACCGCATACCATATATTACAAATGATAAAACACAAAGAATTTGTTTTTCATTTACCACAATATTTCATATCATAAGGTATGATTCTACTGCAAGTTAGGACATCTATATGAAATAGTGAGTCATGATTTATAATCTATTGAATGTCCCAGGATTAGATTACTCCATTGAGATGGGGTTGGGTTTATTACCAATGAGTAATTATCAAAATTTCATATTTTTATAATCAAACATAGAAATTTATTAAGATCTGATTCACTCATGTAGATAATCAGAAGCTCACTCATGTATGCATAAAAGAAAAAATCAATGAATTTTGGTGTTTTTATATGGTTCGACCCCTTCTGGGGTAAATTACCCTTTATCATGTCTAATTAACCCCCAACATAGGATTCTTCAATATTAGAGAAAAATTATGATTCTTACAGATATGGAATAGATTTCCCCTATACCATTCCAGAGTCACACTGGAAACTGGAAAATTCACATTACCTTCAATAATATTATTTAACGATGATCAGATAGATCTTCTAGAAAAATCCATTTCTTCAGTAGTATTTTAATTACATATTCCTTATTAATCTATTTGAAATATTCAATAACGGTTGATAACTTTATCCATATCTGATATATACCTGCTTCATTATCTTCTTCTCTTCTTGAAAATTAAAAATTGTAAACACGTTCAAAGCTAGATATTTAAGTGAATGATTCCATAGTTCCAGGTACAAAAACTCTCTTCCACTTGAATTTCATCCACTCCTTCTCGAGACAATTATTCTAACATCATAAATTTTTTATTTCCTTACTTACCTACACATCAATATTTTTTACATCATTTTTCTCAAACAGAATTCAATTTAAGATCATTTAATTGATCTTGTAAAATTCGATAGACTTAAAAGGAAAACATGCAAGAAGTTGAGGTTTCATGAAAAAATAATCATTATAGAATTAACATTTTTTGGTTTCCCACTACATTATTTTATATTCAAAATAAGGTAAATGAAATTATTTTTTATTTTCACATATATATTAATTATATAATGAATCCTACATTGCATGTAGATATCCAGTGTAATACCTTTTTCTTCATATTATTTAAGTAATAATACTATCTGAAATACGCATCTTCATTAGTTTATACTTCATGAATCATCTCGACCAGTACCACAATTTCATTTTCATTTATATATCTCACAACATAATTAATATTTCAAAGATTCTTTTAAAACCCCAACTCAACAACTCATTTTTCAGTACTATTTTACCAATATGTGATTTAGGATGTTGAGATCAGCTAACCATTATTAAAATATTGTTTCTAATAGATTTCACACTGGCACTCCTTTCGAGTTGATGGAGACCTGCATCCCAAAGGAAGGAGATCACTTGGAATTTTCCAATGACATCTATGAAAAACGTTGGATGAGAGCATGGGATGTTGTGATCAATAAATCTTTTTAGGGGGAATAATTCCATACATTGGAACTCTCTTATAGATTAATGTTATATTCGTGAATCAAAAATTAAATACCAAATATAAAACTAGAATCGCTTATATTAAGAATCAATTTTCAGCATGTACTAATTTAAGAATCATCTATATATATCAGAGATTCTTCATTAACAGAGAAATATATATGTATCAAAGGTTCTCCATTTATTGAGGCCTTTTATGAAATTAATTTGTATTTTTAATCATTTATTATCATGATGATGATATTAATCCACTCATTGTTGGGATTTGGAATTTATCATCATCTGGAAGATAAAAGTGTGTTTGTTGATGTGATGAGGCTCATGATATGGGATATATATATTTATACTTGTGAAATTAATTAGAAACCACGTAGTTCGGTTCCACTTAATGAGTCACATCATATGTTTTATGTTCATGTGATGAGGACCAAACCATGTATTTTAAAATTATGTGGAAATGATGCCAAAGATAAAGGTTCTCAATCAATGATTGATGTGGGATTACGCTAAAGTGGGATGAGGGTCCTGGTAGAGATATAGCCTCTGAGGATGGATATGACTCTACTAGTGATATTACCCAGAGAAGATTATAGTGAATTTAGTGTTTCTGATTTTATACCTCATAGATTATTCCACCTTATCCCATTTTCATGGGAATCAATTACCACAAAGTTAAAACATTTGGGGTTAAAAACTATAGAGGAGGCAAATTTTTTCTTCATTGGGAATTTTTCCCATTAAGTTGGATGCATATTTTTTATGAAAACATGAAATAGGAGGCTCATCGTGTTGAGAATGTTTGGGGATTATACATAATAGGGGGCCTTTTTGATGAGTTTGGCTGGATATTATTCAAAATAGAATGCCCATTTGATGAGATTTATTTGGGATAATAAATAATAAGAGGCCCATTTAGCTGATTATAGATGAGGATTATACCAAATATAAGGCTCATTGTTTTGTTTGATCATGATGATGACATGATCCCTAAAAACCTTTATTCCTGTGTGAGTTATGTCAATGTGAGAAACAAGTGGAAGTGGTAGATTTTGAAAAAAAACACAATCCCATTCACCTATTGGTGGAAAAGGTTGGGGATATAGGAGAAAGAGAGAGCAAGAATTGAAATGCATGTCTCCTCTCTAGTTTTCAAAACCACAGGGGATGGAATGAAACATGGGTATTATATACTATACCAATTACTATGGGATTACTACTAGAGGGATTCTTGATTCCAAGTTTTAGAGAATATGAGAGGAGGATAAGGAATTATCCCTCATCAATGGGAAAGAAATGTAGTTCCACTAACTATTTTTGAATGGGGAGGTCCCTTAAACTAACACCAAGGTTCGGGTAATTTTTACTGATGGGATGCAAAGTTGTAAATATCCAGAGGGAATCACCCACTATGTGTGATAAGTGCGGGGAAATAGTTTCCAAATCCGTGTAATGTCGAATGGGGTAAATGAAAATGTGTCCTTTACCCAGATCATGAACTTATAGAGCCCTCAATGGATGATATCCCATGTACTTCTTGAAGGGAAACATATGGTGCCAAGAACATCCTAAGAGAGTTTGATAAGGTTATTTTTTTGGATAGTTCATGGAGGGGACCATATATAGCTGAACACTATGCCGAAGACGGGTTTTAGGAAAGAATGATTCCGTCTACCATATTGTCTTCTTGGAAAGAGAGTGGTTTGAAAAGACATAAACAAAATATGGTTCATAGAATTTTGGTCAAAATAATTATACATGGATAGGTTCTTGTAAGAGGCTATCTCATTGTAAGATGTTAGGTGAGTTCCCATTCTATCATTGTGATATGACTACATGGTTACCTAGAAAAATCACTTTCTCAGACTTTTTCTCTCTATTTTTTATGATTATCCTTTATGTTCCTCATCCTCCCCAATTCGGGGTTTTATTTTGTTTTAAAGTTAAAAATTAAAAGGTAGATCAGAGACAATGAAAAACTACATTCCATGAAGGATTTTGGATAAATGGGGGCCTAAAGATAATGTATCACCACAAAAATGAAATTCTTCTATAGGGTTTTGGATAAGACACCAAACCAAATAAATGATATTTTATCTGTGTGGGGCCTAAATGTAACTCCTTATCCCCCAAATGAATTTTTTTGGGGTTCCTGAAGAGTCAACCTTGTCCCAAAAAGGAATTTTAATATGTGGGGGTCCTGAAGAGGATGACTTTCCCCAAGAATAGAATTTCATTCTTGAGGGTCCTATGTGGGAGCACTTTGTGAAGCGAAGATTTTCATAGTGAGTATTATATGTGGAAGACCCAGTTTCCTTTTGGATCTATAATTTTAACCATTTTAATCTTCATGTGATATTATGATTTATTTTTTTATATCCCATCCAATTTCATAAAATCCTCACAATCTTCCATTATAAAATATTTCTACCCAATAGAATTCTCCAATTAGAATAAGGTCTAATCTGCATGAATATAAGTCCATTATAAAGTAAAAAAGCATCCCAATTTGATACATTGTAGTGTTCGTGTAGAAAAATATAAGGTACAACAATAAGAAAAAGTTTTTGATGATCCTAAATCATTTTTTACCTCTTGAATAAATCACATTGTGGTCCGGTATGAGATCTCTATTTAAAACTCTATTCACAGAATGTTTTATATTGCAGATAGTTTTTTGCATGTAGAGAAGATTCACCATTCAAAAATTTGTATAATTTCCAACCTAATTAATTTAAATTACGGTTGACATATTCCCAATTAGTGATAATGTATTTCATATGGTATGTTTTGTTCTCCATAGCCTGTATAACATGCTATACGGGTCATCAGACTTGGCTATGTGGGGGAAATTATTGTTTTGGGGGATTAATTATATATAACATTCTATTTACCAATTTTGTAGATGGATCATACACAATATGGGGTTTTCTATTAATGAAAAAGGTAATTCCATGGTTTAATGTGTTGAAAAACAATGAAAAAAATAAGTGTTCCAGCATCATTAAATTTCAGCAGGACTTATAGTTGTTGGACATTGAGGTTATATTTTCATATATTGGATAACACATTTTAGATATGATTTTATATTTTATATACCTATCCCAAAACTTCCTAAAAGTAATCAAATAATGGCTTGTAAAATCATTTTAAGCAACACATCATTGGAAAATATATATGTGAATGGGTCTTTTATATTAGAGACATACTAAGAGGGGTTTACTTTGAATTACACTACGTTTTCATTAGAGGAATGAATAAAATATAGAATAAGATATCCATTTATATCATTATATTATGATTATATTTATTTCCAATGTTATTTTAGGATGGTCATTGAAATTAGATCTTTATCCTAGAGAATCATTCTGCTAAGAGTGGGGATTAATTTGTTTTGTGTTCTCTTGAGCTATTAAGAGTTTATGTCAAAATTTATGGACATCAGATTGTATATGGTTGTCTCAGTTTCAAAACTATTTTCCCATAAAAAAAGATTCATCATCCCTCACCTGTTAAGCCGGTGGAGCTGAAATCGTAATACCATGCACGTGGTATATACAAAAGTTAGTATTAGTTTTTAGGACATCTGGATGATCATGGGGAACTAGTAATGGGTGATATTTATCACATGTTCAATTATAATTATTTATTATGGTATGACCCCAAGATAACTCCGTGTATGTGATGGAATTTCTTTACATAGCAGAGAATATTCAATATGTCAAGCCCCACCACATGCTGGATGTTCTTCTTTTGACTGGATTCATCTTTTTTCTATGAAAAAAATAACATGCCTTGTGTGAGGAGAAAAAGGACGCGCCACATTCTTATTAGTTATAGGTGTTCTAGTTCTTACTATATAAAGGTCGAGGATTGTTTAATTGATTACCAGGGATGGTTTTATTCCACCGATGTTGATCTATTATTTTGACTGGAAGTTTTGTTGGGGATTTTTTTAGAGTATCTAGTTTCGATCGGTGTATGAATTAAGAATTGGTGTAAGATTTGAATCCTTTATGATGGAGGATGAGTCTACATACTAGAGATTCATCAACTTAGAAGAAAATATATTGGAACAAATATATCACCTATTATAATATATTTTATGGGTGGGGGTGTGTCCCCTATACATGTAAAGACCCATAATTTCCATGTAATTATTTTTAAATATATGAGAATTTTATGAGTATGTGAAAATTGACGGTGCATGACTCTGAGGCCTGGTGTGCCTGAAAAAAATTTCAGAACATTTTTTCAAGTACGTTCAGTAAATGTGCGAGTGAGTTTTTGTAACTTTTGAACTAGTGCTCGGAATTTAAATCTGAGGGCATCGTTGAACGCGTAGGGCCGATATTAGCTTAAGGAGACCTTCAACTCAATCGCAGTGGGTCGAGAGTGAATGATAATTTTTTTTTCTTTTCACGAGAGAATAAAATAAAATAAAAATGTCAAAAAAAATTTATTTCGGAAACCCCTCAACATGGGTTATGGTGGTGGGGACCACCCGATCCCAAAAACCTCCCAATTTGAATTTAATGGTGGGTACCACCCGAACCCCCTAAATCCTTCATTAATATGGTGATAACTCTTGAACTCCCATTGAATGAGATATAACCTTGGGTATCCTCCCACTTTATTGGTTCCAACCACATAGTAATTAATGACGTCAATTTAATTTTGTGCCAAATATTAAATTAATGAAACACAACATATTGGCTCCTTTTCATTTTGGTGGAATTTTGTGGGCGGGAAGTGTTGGAAAAAGTAAATTGGAAGAGAAACTTGGAGGAATTATTATTCCCCAAGGAAGAACACTCCTCCAATGAAGAACACTAATGCACGACTTCGACTTTTTACTCAGGGAATCTTGTAGTGACATTGTCTCCTTCTTCATGACCTCCGTCAAAAAATCTTCAAGGTAGGGTTTTTATTATGTGTGATTATGGATTCTCATGTTTTCACCTTCTAAAAAAAGAAAGTGTATCAAATATCTAACTAGTAGATATACGGATGATTTCATTTTCTACGGGTTTGGGAATAATCATTGTCGGTGGTTGTAGAGTTTGAAGTTCTTCATTCATGGTTTATGTTGAGCCACATTCTACCGCTCTAACGTCGAGGGTGCGGGTCAAAAAAAATGCCCCGACCCCTCCGTTGTTCTTCATTTTTGTTGTGTTATTCAGGATGGAGGAGGACAAAAACCAACCTCGGTGGGTCATGAGAATGGCGGCCACCACCACCGCTGGTCGCGACGAAGGTGATGTCGTCGCCCCGCGGCTACCGTGCCGCCTCCGGCCTCTGTCGCCCTGTGGCGTCGGGCCGCCTCACATCCACACGGCTCCCATGACCGCCATCTCCTAGCATCATCACGCCGCTTGCGGCCCCCGTGGCCCCTAACCTCCACCGCCAAACAGCCCTAGCCAGCCCCGCGGCCTCGCGCCTCCCCGAGGTCATGAGCCGCCCCGCGGCCTCGTGCCGCCACGCGCTCTCCGCCGCCCCGTGGTTTTCACCGCCCTGGGGCCTCCGCCGCCACGCGGTCTCTGTCATCTCATGGGATTCTGCTGCCCAGGCAGGGCTGCCCAGTGGGCCAGGTCTCCCAATTTCGGTCGGGTCAACCCAATCTGGGTCGACTCAAGCCGGGTTGGACCGGACCCGGGCCGACCTCAACCCATTAACGCTCTTTTGGCCACAACAATGGCACTGAGTGTCCGTTTGATAAACTGTCAGCGGCACTGAAAACCATGGAGATAGATGGTACTTTTGGTATACCTCACTTGATATTTGGATAATTTTGGGGTACGGTCGGGTTGGATCGAACATGAATCCAACTGTGCCCTCAGAACTAAAATTCTAATAACTTACAGACCGAGAATCCAATTGATGCACCGTCTGTTGCATTGAGACCCTTATTTTGTGGATTTCCTTTGGCACAATTATTTTTTGGACTTTGTGATATTTGTATTATCACCAGTGGATTGATGAGCTGACCCACACGGATATGATCAAGCATAGTGCGGGAATCCAGTAGCTAGCTGTGATGTGAAGTATGAATAGTGATCCTGTGTGGGTCAATAATAAGTGATCTTGTGTGGGTCAGAAAATAGTAATCCTATGTGGTTCAGAAACGATCTATCCTATGTGGTTCATCACCAAGGGATCTTGTGTGGGTCAGCACCGAGCAATCCTCTATGGGTCAGCACATAGAGATCCTATGTGGGTCTGACGACGTACTGATGATGTACTAGGATCTTGTGTGGGTCTGATGATGTACTGACGATGTACTAGGATCATGTGTTGGTATGATGATGTATTATTATCCTCCATGTGTCTGTTGATGATTAGGGATCCTTCGTGGCTCTGCCTCTTAACAAAGTATGATAATTCAGTAGTTTCATTTAATCATATCTACTACAGTACGTATGAAATACCTGGTGTGAGGTGAGTCCATACCTGAGAGGTACTTTCCTTTGTGGTAATACCTTGGTGGTATTCTTATGTTTTGTGTACATGTGTGGTACTTACATTCGTGGGGTTCCTTCCTTTGTGGAAAATATGAGATTTGGGGTTTTGAATTGGACTTTATGTTTCCTCACGATTGAGATGGGTATTATTGATTACATAGGTATATGTATGGGCATATACCTAGGTAGGGTTCTCCATGGTATAAATGCTTTGTGGTTTATCCATGGTAGTTTTTACGAGACCTTGAGGGTCTCGGGGTCCCTACTGAGTATCGTTTTACTCACCCCTATATGGGTTATGCCTGTACTTGTTGTGTTTGGTGAGATGACGTAAATCACTAACTGAGGACGAGAGTACCAAGACTGGAGGTAGCCCGGAGGAAGACCATAGATGAGGCGTACCAAAGATATGAAAGTTTGAGAGCTGTAACTAACCTTTGGGTAGAATCCTTAGTGGGTGAACAAAAGAGGTATTCCAGTTTACTTGTACTTTCAGTTTCTTGTACTTTCTAGTTGGGCTTGTATTCTTCCCCTTTTTTCTTACCATACTCTCTCTTTAACTATATATTTTTCTTGAGTTCGTATCTTGTTGTGTGCTTGCTTCCATGTGTTGACAGGTTATAAAGTAATTTCCTTCCCATTTTTTGGGAATACGCCTTCAGTGCTACTCGCCAGCCCCTAGCCTTTGGAAGGCGGGCTTGGGGTAGTCATGGCACGGGCCCCGGGGGAGGGGTTGGGACAAATTGGTATCAGAGGAGTTGGTTCTACCATGGAACATAAAACTCTGATCTTTTGTTAATGTTGATTGTGTTATGTGTAGTGATTGTGGTTATCAGTTTAGGGAATCCAGGGTTGGTGCGTCGGCTGACGTATCTATACACCAGGACACTAACTTTTGATTTTCGACTCAGTTCACAAAAACACTGATTGCTTGTGTGTTTTGAAAAGTATTATTTGTGATCTTTTAAGTCTTCTCACCATGTATAACATATTGGACATGGAACACCTATTTCTTTTCAGGATTCCTCCTCATAGATAGCCATCTAGGTTTTTGGATATAGTATGCACTGACAACTCACCACGCGACAAGGCCTCGTTGTAGGGCCCTCTTCCAGCAGAGGCACCAACGGTTCCATTACCTATTGGGTCATCGATGCCACCATCCCCAGCAATAGGGGGTTCACACTACTTAAGCGTGTTTCACAAGTTCTAGCTCCAGAGGCCACCTAGGTTCAGGGGTGAGATGGACCCACTTGTGGCTGAGGATTTGCTGGAGGCTTTGGTGAGAGTCTTCCAAATGGTAGGGACCCTAGCTGATCTCATGGTGATCCTTGCTGCTAGTATTCTACAGGAAGTAGTAGGAAGATGGGGTAGCTTGATGATCCAGATTCACGATGAGGTGACTCTTCTTTGGGCATACATAGAGATCCTGTTTCGGGAAGAGTTTGTTCCAGTGACTCTTCGTGCTGGGAGCATATTAGAGCTTTTTCATCTGCAGGAGGGTAGCATGACTATGGTTCAGTACTCAGTGAGGTTCACTAACCTCTAATGCTACACCACTGATGTGGTGCGGGACTCATTCTTCAGTGCCCGGACCATCGAGCAGGGACTCAGGCGAGAGATCAGGGCATCAATGATTTTCTCTTAGCATCCAGACGCAAGAGGGGGTGTTAGAGTGAGCACTTTTAGTAGAAAGTTTCCTTGATGAGTAATGACCAGCAGCGAAAACTACTACCGGACATCACGTAGATGAGTCTTCCACAATTGGCAGCAAAAAGATGTCACAGAGGTCCAAAAGGACTAGACCTATAGGTGGATGACCGCAGGATTCAGGTTCGGTTGTGCGGGGGACCCTAGGAAGAGACAGTCATGGTAGGGGTGGGCAGTGTTACGCATGTAAAGGGTAGGGTCACATGGATTGTGACTGTCTGACCCGTCATACGGATGATCAACATACGGTCGAAGGATCACCTAGGTAGAGACAATGGTTCGACCGGGGGGTCCGCATGGAGCTGGTGGGCATGGCAGAGGAGCTGGTCGTGCAGCTGGCGGTGGACGATGATTCAAGATGTTACCGCTGCCACCACTACGTGGTCTACCCCAACCACCGGGAGCCATAGGACAAGGGAAATCTCAGCTCTAGACCGCTGAGCCATACGAATACAGTTCTCTCAAGATGATACGAGGTTTGATCTATGTCTACTCCACCTTAGCAACAGTACTTACAGACACAAGTGCCAGTCATTATTTTATTGCCACTACCCTCGTTCGGAGCTTGGAGATTATGACGAAGTTTTTGGCTCGATCTTTATGACTAGAGACTCCTACGTGAGAATATTCGATGATTAAACATGGGTACCGGTAGTGTGAGTTTACTCTAGGAGGCGAGATATTGGGATGCGATCTCCTAGTAGTGGAGTTGAGGCCTTACGATGTCATCTTGGGTGTGGAATGGTTATCTCTAGTCAATACTAAGATAGACTGTATTCGGTGCAAATTGTGGTGTGTCTACACGAATGGGACCAGGTATACCTTCACCGATGATAAGGGAGCCTTTACAGTAGAGGATGGAGTTACCCAGAGGAGAGTGTGGTCGATCACTCATCAGTTAGATAGCCTTACCCTCAGAGAATTTGATGTGTAGAGTCTGATTTATCCTGTAGTGGTGGACCAGTACGCGGATGTCTTCCCTGATGATGTTCTGTGTCTACCTCCTCAAAAAGAGGTGGAATTTTACATTGACTTGTACCCAGGGACGACACTGATATATACACCAGCAAATCGGATGGCTCTGGCGGAGCTTCGTGAGCTGCGGGTATAGCTGGAGGACTTATAGGTGAAAGGGTTCATTTTGCCAAGTGTTTCTCAATGTGTAGCCCCGATTTTGTTCACCAAGAAGGCAGATGGGAGATTGAGACTTTGTGTTGACTATCGGCGCCTGAACCAGGTGACCTTGAATAACAAGAACCAACTCCCGAGGACTCACGTCTTCTTTGATCAGTTGAAGGGAGCACAGTGGTTCTCGAAGATAGACCATAGATCAGGCTATCACCAGCTCAGAGTATGAGATGAGTATGTGTATAAAATGGCTTTTAGATGTTGGTACGACTATTAAGAGTTCTTGGTTATTCCATTCAGTGTAACCAATGCTCCAGAAGTGTTCGTGGGACTCATGAAACAGTACATTCTGCCATACCTCAATCACTTTTTAGTAGTTTTGATCGACAACATTATGATCTACTCAAATACTGAGGAGGGGAATGCCTATCATCTACAGGTAGAAGTGGACACACTTTGAGAGGACCAGCTTAATATTAAACTCTCAAAGTGCCAGTATAGGATCCGAGAGGTTCACTTTCTGATACATGTCATATCGGAGGCCAGATTTGCAGTAGATCCAGTAAAGATTGAGGCGGTAATTGCTTGGGAGCCACCCAGGAGTGTGACAGAGGTACTCAGTTTCCTGGGTTTGGCCGGATACTACCATAGATTTGTGCTAGAATTCTCCAGAGTTGAAACGCCACTATCAGCATTGTCAAAGAAGGGGAAACCCTTCATGTGGTCAGAGAGATGCCAGTAGTGTTTTCAGGAGCTGAGGTAAAGGCTGACTAGTGCCCCATCTTGAGGATACTGGAGGAGGGTGTAGGGTACGTAGTTGACTACGACGCAATAGAGACCGAGAATAGATGTGTCCTGATGCAGGAGCGCGCAATGATCACATATGGTTCTCGACAGCTGAGACAACATGAGCAGAACTACGCTACCCATGACCTGGAGTTTGCAATAGTGGTATTCGCCTTGAATATGCAGTGACATTACTTTATGGGCGAGCATTTTAAAGTCTACTCAGATCACAAGAGTCTCAAGTATATCTACTATCAAAAGGACCTGAACCTGAGACAACGACATTTTCTTCAGTTCCCCAAGGACTATTAACTCAATATAGTCTATACTCTTGGGAAGGGGAAATTTGTAGCATATGCACTCAACATGAGGTCTGGTATAGAGATACTAGGTGAGGGGACGGAGTAGCAGGCTACTTTGCAGATATCCTTCATGGAACGTGATGGAGAAGCTTTCCTTCGGTCTCTTATAGTCAGTCCCCCAATTCTTCAGTGACTCAGGGAGGTGAAGCACGTGGACACTAACTACGAGACTCAACGTGATCAGATATCCATATGACATGCACATGATGGATTTTATGAAGGTGGGGAGAATTTAATTCTCTTTAGAGGATGTACCATGGTACCAGTGTCACTTCGGGAGGAAGTGTTGAGGGAGTTCCACACAACCCCTCTAGCGGTAATCCAGGAGTGGAAGAGTTATACCAGGATCTCCGATGATAACACTGGTGGTCGGGAATGAAGAAAGAAGTAGAAGAGTTTTTCTCTTAGTTCTTCACTTGTCGGCAAGTGAAGGCAGAGCATCATGTACCAGCATGCTTGGTTTAGAATTTAGAGGTCTCAGAGTGGTAGTGGGATGAGATATCCATGGACTTCATGACAGGACTGCCACATACATCTAGGGGTCGTGACTCGATTTGGGTGATCGTCGACCGACTCACTAAGTCTACCCACTTCCTACATATCATAAAGCATGGTTAAGTGGAGATCTTGAGATGTCTCTTTGTACAAGATATTTTGTGGCTACATGGAGTACCCTCAACGATTATCTTTGATCATGATGCATGTTTTACTTCCTGACTATGGAAGGGGTTGCATGAGGCTTTTGGGAAAAAGCTTCATTTGAGCATCACCTTCCATCCATAGATGGATTGTTAGACTATGTAGACCATTCAGACCCTCGAAGACATGCTATGTACTTGCGTCCTCGACTTTGGTTACTACTGGGGGGGTCAATTTCCTTTGGTGGAGTGTGTATACAACAAAAAATATCACTCCACCATTGGTATGTCACCTTTTGATGTGTTGTACGATTAACCTTGTAGATCACCTTTGTTCTGGACTGACCTAGTAGAGTTAGCACTAGTGGGAGTAGAGATGGTACGTTCTACCACATAGAAAGTGAAGATCATCTAGGAGTGGATGAATACTACACAGATCAGGCATAAGACTTATGATGATAGGAGACAGAGACCTCTGGAGTTCTAGGATAGCAACAACTTCTTTCTACGGGTCTCACCCCAAAGAGGTTTAGGGAGATTTGGCCAAGGCGGCAAGTTATCTCCGAGACTCATTGGGCCTTTTCAGGTCCTCATCAGAGTTGGTGAGGTGGCATACCACATAGCTCTTCCACCTCAGTTGCACCGGGTGCACGACGTCTTCCACGTATCCCAGCTCAGGAGATTTTTGCACGACCCTTGTCACATCATCAACCATGTTGTGCTGGACGTCGATGATGGGGAGACTTTTACGGAGGTTCCATTAGAGATTGAGGATCGACCGGACCAGGTCCATCGTGGGTGGTCGATACCACTGGTGTTCATTTGCTGGCAGTACAAGAACCTCCAATAGAGCACATTGGAGTGGGAGGCTCAGATTCGTGATCAGTACCCCCACTTGATTTCCTAGTTTTGTGATGTGGCTTTTTAGGACGCAAAGCCATGAGGTGGGAAGAATATAATGACCTGGAATTTCCGTGTAATTTTTTTAAATAGATGGGAATTTTTGGAGTCTGCGAAAATTGACGGTGCGTGATTCTGAGGCCCGGTGTTCCAAGAATGAATTTCAAAACTTTTTTTCGGGTACGTTCAGTAAACGTGCGAGTAGGTTTTTGAACCATTTGAACCAGTGCTCCGAATTGAAATCTAAGGGCACCGTTGAACTCCCCGAGCTGGTATTCGATTAAGAAGACATTCAACTCGATCATAGCAGGTCGAGAGTGAGAGATAATTTTTGTGATTTTTACCAGAGAATAATGTAATATAAAAATGTCTATCATTTTTATTTCTAAAATCCCTCAACATGGGTTATGGTGGTGGGGACCACCAAAGCCCGAAAACCTCCCAATTTGAATTTAAGGGTGGGGACCACTCGAACACCCTAACTCCTTCTTTAATATGGAGATAACTCTTGAAATCCCCTTTAATGGGAGATAACCTTATGAATCCTCCCACTTTAATGGTTCCAACCACTTCGTAATTAATGACATCAATTTAATTTTCTACCAACAATTAAATTGATGAAACACAACATATTTGCTACTTTTCTTTTCGGTTGAATTGGGGGGGAGTTTTGGAAAAGAGAAATTGGGAGAGAACCTTGGATGAATTCTTCTTCTCAAATGAATAATGCTACTCCAATGAAGAACATCGACAAACGACTTCGACTTCTTCCTCGGGGCATCCCCCAGTGACATCGTCTCCTTCCATGCGACCTCCATCAACAAATATCTGAGGTAGGGTTTTTATTATTTGTGATTATGGATTCCCATGTTCTATCCTTCTTAATAAATAAATCAGATCAACTCTCTATCTAGATGATCCTAGAATGATTTTTTTTCTTGTGGTTTTGGGAATAATCATTGTTGGGGGTTGTTGATTTTGACATTCTTTATTCAAGGTTTATGTTGAGTCACATGCTACCACTCTAACGTGGAGATTGCGGGCCAAACAAACAAGGCCCGACCCCTCCATAGTTATTCATTTTTTTTGTTTTTCACAGTGGAGGACGACGACAACCAACCTTGCTGGGGCATGGGAATGGATTCCAGCACCATCGCCGGTCGCGCCAAAGGCGACGGCGCAACGACACTACACTATAGACATCGCACCGCCTGCAGCATCTGCCACTCGTGGTCGCCGCCTCCCAGCGTCTTTGCACGGCATGTGGTCTCCACAGCCCATGGATTCCATTTTCCCGCAGCCTGGCGCCACCCGTGACGCTACCACCCTGTGGACCCCACCACTCCGCAGCCTCGCGCTGCGCGCAGCATCGGCCACCTTGTGGCCTCCGCCGCCCCGCGACATCATGCCGTTTGCGGCCTCCTGCTGCCCTGGTGGGGCCGCCCAGTGTGGGCCTGGCTAGTCCTAGCTGTCCGATTCTACCTAAATTGGGTCGACCTATGCCAGATCGGGCCGGGTCGGTCCAACCAGGTCGGACTGGACCCTGGCCCACCTAAACCTATTAACAGTCTTTTGGCCATAACTTTGGCACCAGGTGTCCGTTTGATGATCCGTCATCACCACTGGAATCCATGGACTGAGACAGTCCTTTTGGTATACCTCAATTGAGATTTGGATAAAGTTGGGTATAGTCGGGTTGGATCAAACATGAATCCAACCAGGCCCTCGTAACTAAAAGGATAATAACTTATAGTCCGTGCATCCAATTGACACACCGTCTGTTGAGTTGAGACCCCAATTGTGTGACAAACCTTTTGGATATGTATTCCATGGACTTCATGATAGTTGGAGTATCGACCAGTGGCTTTAGGGGTGGACCCACCCGGAGACATGCCAGCTTACTATGGGAACCCAGTAGGGGCTGTGACATTGAAGGATGAATTGTGATCCGGTGTTGTTCAATAACGAGAAATCATATGTGGGTCAGCACCTTGTGATCCTATGTGGGTCTGGACCAAGTGATCCACTATGGGTCAGCACTGATCGATCCTATGTAGGTCAGCACCGAGTGATCTTGTGTGGGTCAGCACCTATAGATCATATGTGGGTCTGATGACGTACTGGCGATGTACTAGGATCATATGTGGTTCTGACGACGTACTGATGAGGTACTAGGATCATGTGTGGGTCTGAAGATGTACATCAATCCTCTATGGGTCTGATGATGATTAGGTATCCTTCATGGATCTTCCTCTTAACATAGTAAATTGATTCAGTAGTTACATCTAATCATCTCTACTAATCTACCTAAGAAATACCTGGTGTGAGCTGAGTATGTACCTGAGCGGTAATTTTTTTATGGTAATACCTTGGTGGTATTATTCTTTGTGGAGTACCTATGTGGTACTTACCTTCTTGGTGTTCCTCCCTTCATGGAACAATTAGGATTTGTGCTTTTGATTTGGTCTTTGTTTTTCTTTGTGATTGAGAAGGGTATGCTTGATAACTTAGGTATAAGTATGTGCATATTCCTAAGTAGGGTTTTCACTGGTTTAGATGCTTTTTGGTTTATCCTTGGTAGATTTAGCGAGACCTTGAGGGTATCGGGGTCCATACTGAGTATCATTATACTCACCCTAGCATGGGCTACGCTCGCACCTCATTGTGTTTGGTGCAGACGACCGACATCGCTGACTTAGGACGAGATTACCAGGGCTAGGGGTAGCTTGGAGGAGGACCATAGATGAGGCGTATAGTAGAGATGATCGTTTGAGAGCTATACCTGCCCTTCAGGTAGTACCCTTGGCAGGTGAACACAGGAGCTGTTCCAGTTTACTTGTACTTTTAGTTTCTTGTACATTCTTGTTGGGCTTTTATTCCGGCCCCTTCTTGCTTACTGTACTCTCTCTCTTACTATTCAGTGTTCTTGTGTTAGTATCGTGTTGGGTGCTTGGTAGCATGTGTTTTTATGTTATAAAGGAAATTCCTTCCCAGATTTAGGGACTACACCTTCGGTGCTAGTATCCAGCCCTTAGCCTATGGATAGAGGGCTTGGGATAATCACAGAATGGTCCCTGGGGGACGGATCATGAAAATACAGGCTCATAAGACACATCCATCTCATCCAGTGATGGGTAGCATCTCCCATGGGGGTTTAAGAATTTATTAATTCCCATTGAATTAAATATACTCATTCATTCTCTACATGTAGTTTATAATCGGGGGGATCCATTGATGTTGGGGTCAAGTGACATAATAAACATGATAAATTATCCTAAAATTTTTTTGTACATCCATTATCCCTCTCTTGCTGATACCCTAGAAAATGATGTATCTTGTGTTAATACAAGATGAGGGTACCTGCTTTAATTGATGGCGGGTGTTCTAGTCTCAAGAATTTATGTTCTGTTTATCTAGGAGGGATATTTTCCTTTCCTGTTTGCATGGAAATTCCATTACATCCAAAATAGGATCCCTCAATCTATAAATAGATCACATCAAGAAAGATCTCTCATTCCTACTCATATGATTTAGTTGATGTCTACATAGGAAGATACCATATCCATGATTAAACATCCATCCAACAAAATCAATCCTAGGATTGAGAAATCATGTGTTGAATCTTGGATCTACTCATACCCAAATGATATACTGAGAAATACACTATCAATTATTGGGGGTCCACCTATAACTAAGTCTTTAGAGGGAATAGAGTATACAACAATGGTTGTCAGGCTGAGAAATTTGATTTCATTGCGTAAAACCATGATTTATGATATTCATAAGAAGTTGTTCAAGATCTTGAGTCCATCCACTCAAAATATGATTTATTCCCCCATGGAACAAGTTTTTGATCCATCTTTCCATTTTTCTATCCCCACAGATATTGAAATACCCTTGTCTTAGAGAGAGTGGAAAACATGTAGTAATTGTATCTAACATGATGATATTTGGTTCCTCCTTCAAGGGAATGATAAACTATTGACTGAGTATGGTGAAATATCTACACCAAAAATCTTTTATTTTTAAGAGATTCCTAATTTGGGGAAAACATACATTTGTGAACTTGAATCCTCCATTCATTTGGTTGAAGGTCAATTCATATTTCAGAATTTGGTATGTGCAATGGTAAGACCATATGAAAGAAAGAGTGAAGAAAAAATCATTGTCCAATAAGTGAATAATGAGGCATATTTACCAGTTCTTCATGAACATGGTGACCTTCCTTCTTCCTAACTATTAAGACATTAGAAGCACCCCACTCTACTAGATGTGGTATCAATGATTCCAATAGAATTTGTGAGGTGAATTGATCCCATCCCAACTCTATGGTATGCCTCCTTTGTAATATCTATCATTATCCTGGAAGCATTTCATGAATCCTAGAGTGAGTGGGATTCATGGAAAAGGATTTATTCTACTAAGGAAATATTGGGTGTGGTTTATATAGTGGAAATTGATCTTCATGGATACTGATAGATTACTATACCTAAACATATCTCTTTCCAGGATAATCCAAAGAATATAGTCTGTATCTTGAGGATATTAACTCATTCATAAAGTAATTGAATTTATTTATAAATTGTTCTTACCAAGTGTCGAAGACAGTGGTATAAATAGTGGAAGAATCCAATATTGGTGAATAGGAAATATAATTCATTACATAAAATATTATTTTTTCTTAAACTGTAATATTTTAATGCATCTTTTATTTCCCCTCCCTCATTTTTTTACGAGGCTAAAGGTCAGACATTATCCATTCCTTCTCTTGAATAGTTTATGGGTGTAATTACTATTGGAATATAAATTATTCTTGGTTGATGTTTCATTGAAGTAGGCTCTCCCAGGAAAGTCGGGCTTATGCATTTGGTGACTACTAAGCCAAAAAGAGTATTCCAACCCCTCCTCCACCTACAATTCCACTTGTGAAGTTATATTAATGTGAAATTATGATGCATAGAAATGTGAAGAAGTTAGAAATTCACATCAGATATAGGTATAAAATTAATCATTATATCCTTCTTACATAATCTTCATGCTATATGTCTTGTCGTATTAATGAGTCATCTTCTGCTGGGGGTGACACAATAACCAAAAGTATGGAGTTACCAACTTATCAAGAGCATGTGCATCCTTTTCCTATAGGTCCATATACTGTTGTAATAACACTTATATATAAATTTAAACTATATGAATATATAGTGATGAAAAACATTATATCTGGAGATGAGGGTGAGGGTTGTAGGATCGAAATATAATATGAGATGCTCAATATACAAGAGGGGGGTGAATTGTATACTTTAAAAATTCCTTTGGAACCTTTAAAGTTAGTTAAGAATAACAATGTTTTCCTTAAGTAAAGGAAAAGGCTAAGTTTAACAAAGTTAAACTAGGCAAATTCACAACACCTCTAACACCGAACTAAACTTGGAAAGTGATTCCAAAAGTAGGTTCTGGAAATATGGTTCCGGAATTTGAAACATAAAAAAAGTTACAATATGAGATTCTACCTTAAAGCGTATAGAATCTAAATGAATCAGAGTAAGTAAGGAAGTATAAGAAAGTTATACTATCCTTAAGATACAAATTGCAGCGGAATATAAACAAGTAGTTAAACTACCAGTAACAAGATAATAGTCTTTTAACCCAAAGAGAAGGGTATCCAACAACCTTGGATAAAGGTCTCTTGATTTATACTTTCAAGCAAGTCTGTCTTACCCGCACCAGGGTAAGCCCTCGATACGAAGATCGGAGTCACTGTCTTGCTATCCCCGCAAGCCCTCAACTTCAAGGTAGTTGGCAACCTCTGTCTTCCTCAGCAAGGAAGCCCTCGAACTTCAAGGTAGTCGGCACCTCTGTCTTCCTATCCCCGGAAGCCCTCGAATGTAATCACCAACATTCGGAGTCGCACGAAGCTTTGAGAGTTAATAAGAGTCTCTCTCTCTAGAAATCACTTCAACAGCATGTATGCACAAAGTCCAAATTGTTCATCCATCCGTTGCGAGCTTTTTCAAATGAGCTCCTATTTATAGGTAAGGTCGGCTCCTTCTCTAACGGTCATATTTTCCTTAAAGATCGGAGGGACTTGTACACGTGTCACTTAGACAACGGTTAGTTTATAACAAAATGGACGACATAGTTTTATAACAAAACAAGTGTAACAGAATGTATGACATCGTTTTAAATTCTAACATAAAAGTTCGGAATGAAAACTTCAGAGTGAAGGTTCGGAGTGTAATGAAAATAATAAAGAGTAGACAAATTATAAAAATATAAGAAATATAAAAGTTCAGAGTCTAACAAAGATATTTTTCGGAGTCTAAATTAATTCAGAGTGTATAAAACAAAGATACTCAAATTCTGTTTAATAGGTGAATTCGGAATGTGAATTCGGAATAGGAATTCGTCATCAGAAATCGTAATGAGAATTCATTATTAGGATTCGTAATGAGAATTCATCACCAGAATTCGTAATGAGAATTCGGAATGATATTTCTTCATTAGAATTCGTAATGAGAATTCTTCATTAGAATTCGTAATGGGAATTCGGAATGAGATTTCTTCATTAGAATTCGTAATGAGAATTCTTCATTAGAATTCGTAATGGGAATTCAGAATGATATTTCTTCATTAGAATTCGTAATGAGAATTATTATTCAGAATTCGTAATGAGAATTCTTCTTCAGAATTCGTATCCTGAACCTGGAATAGAACTTAGTCAGAGATCATATCTGGAATTCGGAATGAGACTTCCTTATAGTTCTTTATCCAGAATCTGAATACTAAACAGAATGCTATATATCAAAGTTTTAATGATTCCGAGAAAATGAATCTGAATCTTATACTCAAGAAAAATATGGATGAAAATGTGAAAAGGATAAATTTTCTTATAAAAGAGTTTTTCCTTAAGAAAGAAATTTTCCTTATAAAATCAATTTTCCTTATAAAAGCAAATTTTCCTTATAAAATCAATTTTCCTTATAAAAGCAAACTTCTTAAAGATAAGGTGTTTGTGATTTTCAAAACAAGAAGGAATGGAAAAGTCATAAGTAAAACCTTATTGACTCAACAATCTCCCCCTTTTTGGAAAGCACAAACATCCTTACGAGAGAAAAAAAATTCTAAGAAGAAAGAAACATATTAATGCTTATCTCCCTTGTTTTAAAGATATGGATGAATACGACTAACTCCCCCTTAGGCTTTGAAACTCTAAGGATCGTATTCATTTTTCCGGAGTGATATTTCATAAGAAGGTCTTCTTTAAAAAAACTCCCCCTTAAACAAACTCTTATTAGAGTTCTTTTTCCTTGGGAATTTTTCTTTCTCCCCCTTTGATAAACTCTTATTAGAGTTCTTCTTTTTCTTAAGGATCTTTTCCTTCTCCCCCTTTGTGATTTTCAAAAAGAATTGGAGGGAATGGAAAAAATAACAAAGTACCTGAAAGATTAGTAATGACAACAATAGAAACAAGAAGTACATCTTTTATTAAATTTGAAATCTCGACAACAAAGAAAGAAATACAACAAAAAGATCGGATTAGGTTATTTCGGATCTTTCTCCTTAGACATGAGGCTCTTTAGAATAGTCTTGATCTTCTTGAGGTCTTTATGATCTTCTTCGGCTTGCTTCTCTAAGACCATTATTCTTGCGGATTGAGCTTCAATTATTTCTTCCTGAGCCTTCAACTTTTCTTCCTGATCTTTCATCTTCTCTTCCTGAGCCTTCATCCTTTCTTCAAAATCGATCCGATGATCTCTTTCAAATTTCCAATTTTGAGAAACGGAATTGAGCTTCCCATTCAGATCTCTCACTTCCTGAATCCGAAAGTTCTTTTCCTCTGTCAACTTTTCATCAAAGGATACAGTCAGCTCATTAATCTTCTTGTCCTCGGTTTCAAATGCATCTTTAACATTGTCTTGAAACTCATCAAGCAACCTCATCTCTTCCACAGTCTTCTTAGACCAGCTTGTCATCCTTTTGCAAGATCTTTTATGAGCTTCGTAACCAACAAAGAAGGTTTTGAACTGGGCTTCAATATCAACACACTTATCCATAACCATGGATACGGAGTCTGTTTTCTGATTCAACGCATGTTGGAGCATCTGGCATCTAGAGTCAATATTGGAGAAGGTCGGAATGGTTCCCACCAACTTCTTCAAAGACTGGACAACAAAATCATGCCCCAACGAAGATGACTCCGAATCTGAAATCTTGCTCGGAGATTTTTCTTCCTCAATAAGCTCCAACTTCCTCTTAGAAGAACTACCAGCTACCTTTCTCATCCTCTTTTCTGAACTCGGGGTATCAGCAAGAATTTGTTTCCCCTTATCTTGTTTCGGAATTGAAACCTGTTCCGGAGTTTTCTTCTCACTATCAGAAACTTGTACAATAAAATCTTCCTCATCAGCAACCTCTTGAATAGTATCCTCTACGTTTTTCATCTGAGAAATATCATGTAAAAGTTGTTCTTCTTCTCTATGATAGGGAACTTCTTCTTCTCCTTTCTCTTCTTCCATTGCAGGAGTAACTAGTTTCGAGGATTCAGCTTCTGATGTCCGGAGTGATAAGTGTTCCGAAGGAGTTCCCTTGTACTCATCTACTTGTTTTAGCATATCCTGTCTCACCACTTCCTTCAGCAGCTTCTTCAACTTGTTCCACTTGATCTACTTCCTCGGTATTCGTAGCAACAGCCTCTTCTGGAGCAACAAGATTTCTTCCTGGAGTCTCAGGTAGAGATTCCAGAGAGAAAGATCTCGGAACTGGAATTGTTGCTGAAACCATTTCATTGAATTTTAACAATGCTTGGACTGCCTCAGCTTCTGACATTTTCTTCTTAAGCTTCTTTTCTTTAGCTTGTTTCTCAAGCTCATCAGCAGTTTTCTCCTTCAAAGCTTTAGCCTCCGCAGGGTCCAGTCCGAACTGCGGATCCCCTTCTTTCCTCTTCTCTTTGTCAGCTCTCCACTTTGTAACAACCTCATCAGGATAGGCTTTCTTCTTCTTAGGCTTTGGAGGTGCGGAATGGACTTCCTTAGACTTAGGATTTTCTTCTTGTTCTTCCACTTCTTTCAGCTTTCTCTTTCTTACTGGCTTAGATGATTCCGGATCGGCAACTTTCGGAGCCACTTCTTCTTGAGGAGGTAGATCAATAAACTTTCCATACTTCTTGTCAAAAGCTATATTCATTCTTTTAAGAGTGCCATCGCTGAGCAGCATGATCTTGAAAACTCTCGGCTTAGATTTTCAAGCCTCCTTGAAAGACTCAAATCATCGAACAATCAACTTGGAGAGGATTGCTGGATACATAATAATCTGAGCACTCAGATTCCCCTTCTTCAAATTTTCAATATTAAGAAGAATATGCTTCATCAAGTTAAACTTCCTTAGATTTATCAGGAAATCTAAGATATAGATCTCACTTTTCTTCAAGCTGTCCTTATCACCTTTTCTCGGTACGATAAGTCCTTGCACCCATAATTCCAGAATCCGGAAGTTTTTTGATAGAGTTTCAATCTTCGGAGCTTTGTCATCAGCCAATCTGAGAGTTTCTAAGGCCTTTTACTTGTTGAAACTACCCATAGAATCTGGAAACACGTGCGAAATAAGCTCGGCTTCTCCTTCATAAGATAATCCTACCAAGCTTGCAGCCTTGCTGTAAGAAAGTTTATATGTCTTTCCATAGGATTTAAAAGAAAACTTCTCCCTATCATCTTCCTTAAAGAAAGAAACTGATTCATAAAATTCGACAAGTAAATCAGAATATACTTCATCTTGGTTCCCGGTTTTAGATACCGCAATATCCTCCCAGCCATTCAACTTGATGTTCTTTGAGATGATAGAATCGTAGTTGTTGAAGAAAACTGGATGAAGTAACCTTTCTCTGTAAACTAACCACTGAGAAAGAGGCTTGGTTGAAGACATTTCTTGAGATGCTAACTCTGCAGACATTCAGATTAGAAGTTCTCTGGGGAGTTCGGAACGGAGAAGACTGAGGTTCGGAACGGCCTTCAAACAGAGGGGCAGAGCTTCAGCACGCGAAATCTTGAAACCGATGTGGGACGAGTAATTGGGTTCCCTTTATATAGTCAATGAGATGATGGTTGAACTTCCACGGTTGATCTAACGGTTGGAATAAGCTGAGATCAGATCTGACGGTTGAAAACTTGAATCCGATCTTTTTGAGGTTTTTATTAAAAAAAAAATTAAGAAAACCAAAACCCGAAAACATAATACAAGAAACTACCAGCAAGTAAAATATGAATACGAAAACTTGAGTAAGGAAATTATACCTTTCGGATTGGCTTAGGAGATTATTCGTAATGGCAGATTTCGCAAAAATTTTCAAAAAAAAACTTAGTACGAAAGACTCAATACGAAAAACACATTAAGAAACTTTCATTACGGAAAACTCAGTACGAAAAATAAACTTAAAAAAATCAATACGAAAAACTTAATACGAGAAATATATTACAAAATTTGAAAACGAAAAACTTATTATGGAAGATTTAGTGTGAAAGTTCCCTTATGAAAATACCAGTACGAAAATTTTCCATTCCGGAAATTTTCAATACGAATACTTCCATTCCAGAAGTATTCTGTGCGAAAATATCCATTCTGGAAAATTGTAGTTCCGGAAGTTCTATTCCGGAAATCTTCGTTCCGAAAAGTTTGAAAACAAATTTTGAAAAACTTTGTTAACCAAACAATTAAATGTACTCCCCCTATGAAAAGGAGTTTATTACTGTAAGGACAATTTTTCAACAGAAAGTTAATTAAGGAAGATTACCTTACGGTTATCATTCCTAACTTCTGTTTAATATATTCAAATCTATCAGAAGGCAAAGATTTTGTGAATATATCAGCAAGTTGATCTTGCGTTCCGATAAACTGAAGAATAATATCTCCTTTAAGTGTGTGATCCCTAAGAAAGTGATGCCTAATATCTATGTGTTTTGCACGGGAGTGATGTGCAGGGTTCTTTCTGAGGGCAATGGCACTTGTGTTATCACACAAAATTTGAGTTTTGGTAAAACTCAATCCATAGTCTGTGAGTGTGTGTTGCATCCACAACACTTGTGCACAACAACTTCCAGCTGCTACATATTCAGCTTCAGCAGTGGAGAGTGCTACAGAATGTTGCTTCTTGCAGGACCAAGAAACTAATGAATCTCCTAATAAATGACAAGTTCCGGATGTACTTTTTCTATCCATTCTACATCCACCAAAGTCAGCATCAGAAAAGCTTTTTAGAACAAAATCATTTCCATAAGTATAAAATAATCCTAGATCCATGGTTCCCTTAAGGTAGCGAAAAATTCTTTTTACTTCCTTTAAGTGAGATTCCTTAGGATTGGATTGATATCTTGCACATAAGCATACTGAAAACATTAAGTCTGGTCGACTAGCTGTTAAATAAAGTAGACTTCCTATCATACCTCTAAAAGATGTTTGATCTACCGGTTTCCCAGCTTCATCAAGATCTAAAGAGTTTGAGGTACCAATGGGAGTACTTATACTCTTAGTGTTGTCATAACCATACTTTTTAAGAAGATATTTAATATACTTATGTTGAGATATGTAGGTTCCTTCTGGTTTTTGAGAAATTTGAAAACCAAGGAAAAATGTTAACTCACCCATCATACTCATTTAAAACTCAGATTTCATTAGACTAGCGAAAGAGTCAGTAAAAGATTGCTGAGTTGAACCAAATATAATGTCATCAACATAAATTTGAACAATTAAAACATTTTTCTTATCTTTCTTTATAAAAAGAGTTGGATCTGCATTTCCCTTAACATAGTTATTTTGAAGCAAAAATCCAGTAAGTCTATCATACCATCCTCGTGGGGCTTGTTTAAGGCCATATAAAGCTTTGGTAAGTCTAAAAACATGATTCGGATGTTTTGTATCTTCAAATCCAGGAGGTTGTTCAACAAAAACATCCTCTTGAACATAACCATTAAGAAAAGCACATTTCACATCCATTTGATAAATTTTGAAATTAAAGAATGCTGCAAAAGCAAGTAGAATACGGATAGATTCAAGTCTAGCTACTGGAGCATAGGTTTCTTCATAGTCTATTCCTTCTTGCTGATTATAGCCTTTAGCAACATGTCTAGCTTTCTTTCTAACAATGACTCCATTTTCATCACATTTATTTCTGAAAACCCATTTTACTCCAATAACAGAAGTTTCCTTAGGTCTTTCAACCAAGGTCCAGACTTGATTCCTTTCGAATTCATTTAGTTCATCTTGCATTGCTTTGATCCAATCATCATCACCTAAAGCTTCATCAGTGCTTTTAGGCTCTAATTGGGAAAGAAATGCTAGATGTTCTACTTCATTTCTTAAGGAACTTCTAGTCCTTACCGATTGGTTTACATCACCAATGATACTATCACTGGGATGATTCTTAAGAAACACCTGATTTGGGTTTTGTAAAACCTATTCATCAACATAGGTTAGAAAGTCTTCTGGGGTAAATGTTTCAGAAGTATCTTCTTGAAAAATTTCCTTATCAGAAGGTTCTTCTATCAAAGGTCGACAATCAGTTTTTGAAAACACATTCGAGGATGTAAGTTGAGATGGTTTAAAAACAAAAGGATCTGACTCATCAAATTTTACATGTACTGTTTCCTCAACAGTGCAAGTATTTTTATTAAAAACTCTATAAGCCTTAGAGGTTGTGGAATAACCTAAGAAAATTCCTTCATCAGATTTTGGTGCGAATTTATGTAAGTTATCTTTAGTATTCAAAATGAATACTTTGCAACCAAAAACCTTGAAGTAGGAAAGTCTTGGTTTTCTACCATTCCATAACTCATAAGGAGTATTATTAAGAAATGGTCTAATCAAAACTCGATTTATAGTATAACAAGCAGTACTTACAGCTTCAGCCCAGAAATGTCTAGCAATAGAATATTCACTCAACATGGTTCTAGTTATTTCTTGAAGAATTCTATTTCTTCTTTCAACTACACCATTCTGTTGAGGAGTTCTAGGTGCTGAAAAATTGTGAGTAATACCTTTCTTACTACAAAAAGTTTCAAAATCAGAATTTTGAAATTCTCCTCCATGATCACTATGAATAGTTTTCAATGGAAGGTTTTTTTCATTTTTAACTTGAGCTCTAAAACTTTTAAAATAATAAAAAGCTTCAGATTTCATTGCTAGAAAATAGACCCAAGTAAATCTAGTGTAATCATCAATTAGAACAAACACATAGTATTTGCCTCCAATACTTCCAGTTTGTGTTGGGCCAAAAAGATCCATCTGCACTAACTGTAATGCATCGGTTGTTGAGACTTCACCGATTGACTTAAAACTAGATTTATGTTGCTTGCCATATTGACAAGGATCACAAACTTTAGAAGAATCAAATCTAAGCTCCGGTAGATCCTTAACTAGTTTCTTCTTAGAAAGTTTACATAGGTTTCTTATATTACAGTGTCCTAGTCTTCTATGCCATAACCAAGAGTGATCTTCCATTGCACTTAGGCAAGGTAAATCTTGGCTTCTTAGGTCTTCTAAGTTTAAGGTGTAAACATTCTCTTGCCTATTGGCTGAGAGAATAAATTCTTCCTTGAAATTGTGAACTAAGCACTTATCATTCCTAAAATTCACAAGGTAACCTTCATCACATAACTGACTTATGCTAATGAGGTTGTGCTTAAGACCTTTAACAAAAAGAACATTTGAAATCAAGGTTTTACCTAAAAGAACAATATTACCAATACCAACAATCTCTCCCTTAGCATTGTCTCCGAAAGTTACCTTTCCTCCTTTCGTTTTGATAATATTTTCAAAAAGGCTTTTGTTACCAGTCATGTGTCGGGAACATCCGCTATCCATGTACCATGTATTGTTGCTGGTACTTTCTTTATTATCCTGAAATCAAGAAGAAAATTAGACTTTCGGAATCCAAACTTGTTTGGATCCGATATTTCCAGACAATAAAATTTTAGGAACCCACATTTTCATAGAAAAGTAAGCTTTGTGAAATCCTAGAGATTGGGTTTTGTTTAAGGAACAATTCTTTGCCCAGTGACCACCACATTGACACTTGGTACAAAATGGGGCACTTTGAGGAACAAAATAATTGTTACTAAAAATAGGTTTTGCATGGGTATAACCAAATCCGGATTTATTTCTTAAAGGTCGTATTTGGGAATACATCTTATCAAAATTTTCTTTACCATGGGTAAAGTTTGATAAACACTTCTTTAAGGAAAAAAATTCGGACTTGAGTTTTACAACCAAGTTTTTATCCTCAAAATCATTAGTTTTAAAACTAGAGTTAGGCTCGAAAACATTTTTATTAGAAATGACTTTTTCTAATTCTTTAGAAAGTTTATTCTTCTCAGAACTTACTTCCTCAAGATTTTTTGAAATATTTTCAAAATCAGCATTTTTCTTATCAAGATCTTTAGAAAGATCTGATATCTCTTTAGTAAGAATAGAATTCCTAGAATTTGCCTTGTCAAGTTTCTTGTTGAGTTTGGAATTCTCAATCTCAAGAAGTTCAGCAAACCTAGAGACTTCTTCATAAGTAGGTAAAGTATTTTCCTCATCAGAAGATGATTCTTCATCAGAAGAGTTATAATACTTACTATCATTAGGATTTAAAGAAACATTGGTCAGAGATTCAGCATTTCGTACCTTAGCCATAAGACAATGATTATCAATAGGTAATCTGGCTATAAGACCAAAATTCTTATGTCCTGAAGATTCATAATCATAAGATTCATCTGAAGAGTCACCACTACTGGCACTCCAGGTGTCATTAGCTTTCAGAACATTCTTAGCTTTGGCTTTATAAAAATTCTTCCTGTTCCTTTCTGAATGTCTTTCCTTTCTTTCTTTCTTTTTGAGCATAGGGCAATCTGGTCTAATATGTCCAGCTCTTTTACATTCATAACAAGTAACTTCTCCATCTTTCTTATCCTTCCTATCATTCTTCTTATACTTGGATTGAAAGTTTCTATGCCCAGCTATCTTGTTCATCCTTCGAGCAAGATTGGATAATTCATTCTCTGAGACTTCACTCTCACTAGATTCGGATTGGAAAATGACTTTCTTAGACTTGGATCTGGTTACTCTCTCAGGAGTCTTAGCTTTCATCTGATTTGAAGTTGTAGTAAAAGAAACAGTACCATTTCCATTCTTTTTCTTGATGTTTTCAGCATCTCTCTTCATTCTTGTTTCATGTTGTAGAAGAGTTCCAAATAATTCATCAAGAGTAATTTGAGTAACCTTCCTATTCTCATCTATAGCTGTTCTCTTGGATTCCCACTCATTGGGCATAAAGTCAATTATCTTGTCCACAAGAGCTTCATCATCTAAACCTTTCTCTCCCATAGATTGTAGACTGTTGACAATAGTCATAAATCTTTGTTGAACTTTACAGATAGGTTCTCCATAAGGAAAATTGAAGCCATGATATTCAGCTCTAAGCATAGCTCTTCTAGTCTCAATTACCTTGGAAGTCCCAAAGTGTGTAACCTCTAACTTCTTCCATATACAATTAGCTGCTTCACAAGAAGAAATTTGGCTATATATATTTCTAGTCATTGAACATAGTAAAGTATTGCGTACCTTATAGTTGAGTTGATATTCTTGCTTTTCCTGGTTGGTAAAGGTTCTGACTTCCTTGTCAGGAATTTTATAATCACCAGTAAGCATGACAAAGTTGTCTACTCCAGTATTGATAACAAATGTATTCATACGATCTCTCCAGTATTCATAGTCATTACCATCAAAGATTGGTGGTCTTGTAGGATTTAGATTGTCAATAGATCCAACATTAATTCCTTCCATACTCGAAATAACTTTGCACACAAACTTGTTAGTAGCAAAAGATTCATAATAACAAAGTTCGGAATGAGAAAAGTTCGGAATGGAAAAGTGAGCAAGAAAAACTTATTCGTGAGTATAAGTATTTCAGAGACCTGCTCTGATACCAAATGTAAGAATGGTATAGAGTAAGAGGTTTCCAACCTCTGATACCAATTGTAGGATCGAAATATAATATGAGATGCTCAATATACAAGAGGGGGGTGAATTGTATACTTTAAAAATTCCTTTGGAACCTTTAAAGTTAGTTAAGAATAACAATGTTTTCCTTAAGTAAAGGAAAAGGCTAAGTTTAACAAAGTTAAACTAGGAAAATTCACAACACCTCTAACACCGAACTAAACTTGGAAAGTGATTCCAAAAGTAGGTTCCGGAAATATGGTTCCGGAATTTGAAACTTAACAAAAGTTACAATATGAGATTCTACCTTAAAGTGTATAGAATCTAAATGAATCAGAGTAAGTAAGGAAGTATAAGAAAGTTATACTTTCCTTAAGATACAAATTGCAGCGGAATATAAACAAGTAGTTAAACTACCAGTAAAAAGATAATAGTCTTTTAACCCAAAGAGAAGGGTATCCAACAACCTTGGATAAAGGTCCCTTGATTTATACTTTCAAGCAAGTCTGTCTTACCCACACCAGGGTAAGCCCTCGATACAAAGATCGGAGTCACTGTCTTGCTATCCCCGCAAGCCCTCAACTTCAAGGTAGTTGGTAACCTCTGTCTTCCTCAACAAGGAAGCCCTCGAACTTCAAGGTAGTCGGCACCTCTGTCTTCCTATCCCCGGAAGCCCTTGAATGTAATCACCAACATTCGGAGTCGCACGAATCTTTGAGAGTCAATAAGAGTCTCTATCTCTAGAAATCACTTCAACAGCATGTATGCACAAAGTCCAAATTGTTCATCCATCCGTTGTGAGCTTTTTCAAATGAGCTCCTATTTATAGGTAAGGTCGGCTCCTTCTCTAACGGTCATATTTTCCTTAAAGATCGGAGGGAAATGTACACATGTCACTTAGACAACGGTTAGTTTATAACAAAATGGACGACATCGTTTTATAACAAAACAAGTGTAACAGAATGTACGACATCGTTTTAAATTCTAAAATAAAAGTTCGGAATGAAAACATCAGAGTGAAGGTTCGGAGTGTAATGAAAAAAATAAAGAGTAGACAAATTATAAAAATATAAGCAATATAAAAGTTCGGAGTCTAAAAAAGATATTTTTCGGAGTCTAAATTAATTCAGAGTGTATAAAACAAATATACTCAAATTCTGTTTAATAGGTGAATTCGGAATGTGAATTCGGAATAGGAATTCATCATCAGAAATCGTAATGAGAATTCATTATTAGGATTCGTAATGTGAATTCATCACCAGAATTCATAATGAGATTTCGGAATGAGATTTCTTCATTAGAATTCGTAATGAGAATTCTTCATTAGAATTCGTAATGGGAATTCGGAATTAGATTTCTTCATAGAATTCGTAATGAGAATTCTTCATTAGAATTCGTAATGGGATTTCGGAATGAGATTTCTTCATTAGAATTCGTAATGAGAATTCTTCTTCAGAATTCGTAATGAGAATTTTTCTTCAGAATTCGTATCCTGAACCTGGAATAGAACTTAGTCAGAGATCATATCCGGAATTCGGAATGAGACTTCCTTATAGTTCTTTATCCAGAATCTGAATACTAAACAGAATGCTTTATATCAAAGTTTTAATGATTCTGAGAAAATGAATCCAAATCTTATACTCAAGAAAAATATGGATGAAAATGTGAAAAGGATAAATTTTCTTATAAAAGAGTTTTTCCTTAAGAAATCAATTTTCCTTATAAAAGCAATTTTCCTTATAAAAGCAAATTTTCCTTATAAAACCAATTTTCCTTATAAAAGCAAATTTCTTAATGATAAGGTGTTTGTGATTTTCAAAACAAGAATGAATGGAAAAGTCATAAGGAAAACCTTATTGACTCAACAAGGGTGATAATTCTCAACCTTTAGGGACGAATTACATACTTCCCCTGGATTTTTTATTAGCAGTGGAAGTAACAATGCATGACCAAAAATTTTTTAGTCTACCTATTTTTACATGCTCACTGATGGATAACCCAATGATCCTATTATAATTGAGTGACCTTTTAGAGGTTACATACTTTGATGAACATGAACTCATTGCATGTGACTCCTCAAAAGAGTTGTTTCCATTGGCCAACATACAAGATGAATAGGTAGTGCCTTCCAGTGAGGTGATGAAGGTCATAGAGGTTGGAACCTTAGTATTTGTGGGTGTGTATCATGATTTCTTGACTATCTGATCTCATTTTTTAGAATGTATTGATTACTATATACCCGTTTCACACGAATTAATAATATTATATAATATATTTGTTTCTTAATATTTTCAAACTACTAAGGTCACCTAGACATTGACTATCACATAGACTACTTTTATTGAAAACGGTGATGATAGAAATTATCTCATTGACCTAGTTACATAATACATTCATCCCGCTAAGAGTTATTCAAAATTAGACTAGAATTCCCTAGATAATATCAGTGTCTCATGGAATATAGTGTGAAGGGATATATAGAAATTTCATTATTAGGCCCCTTTGTCAAATCTACCGTCAAAATTTTCCATGTTATGCCAAATTTTATTTTTTTTCTTGGTATTCAGAGTCTAAACTAACGATCCATATATACCAAGGTAAAAGAGGTGGTTTTTTTTTCTGAGAGAGCGTGATAGCTCTCCAGTATCAACTCACTACTACAATGTCAATAGCCCCTTTTGTTACAAAAATAAATATTCTTCCAAATGAGGACATTGAAAAAGATGGAGTATTATCATGTTAAAAAATTGATTTTCCAAATAGAGGCACTTGGTGAAATAAATCTATCATTAGATAGATCTTATCAATCAAGAATTGTATCGTTCTAAATTAGTGGTCAATAAAGAGCAGCAGCTAGTTAAATAAAATGGGAAGATTGTTCTATAAGTTACTAAAGAGGAAGAGCACTATGAGATTATGTAAAACCAAGACTGCAACATTTTCGTAGTTACATCAAGATGTATATGACTCTGACCATGAAATGATTCATCTCTATGAACCTGCTAAAAAGGTATTACCACAATAATTATTCACTCTTATGGAGTGATCAAAAGATTTAGATGATCCTCCATCTCCTTAATATATGAAATAATAATGGATTCGTTCTTAATTTTTATTCTCTTGATTCCAATTTTTTCCATTTATTTTTAACAGTAATAGTAGATTTGGCTAACTTGCTATAATTTCCATGTATCAATTTGTAAATTGTAGAAATGGGAAGAAGAAAAATGCACTACTATTTTCATGGATTATATAATGTAATGAGCTAAGAAATGAACTTTTCCTAGGAATACCTCTATGGGATTTAAACACTATGGTGTTATATATTTTTTCTTGGCTTGTTTTGGGCCATTCAGGATTGATCAATGTAGCTTGGGATTCAGGTTGAACGACATTGACAAATAATAGTGAGACTAATAACCCGAAACAACGCATGTAATCCATCAATATGAAACTCCCTACATAGATCTAACTAATTTATAGGGAAAATATAATTTTATTTTTATAATGTGTGCACATGCTGGAGAACATGGTTAAAAATATTCTGTGATGATTGAACTCATACACAAGAAATGTTGTATTAATATTTTGAGGTGTAGATGGTTTTTGTACCAATGTATTCTTCACTCATTGATAATTCATGTGTAGATAAGATAGAGGCCACAATAAATGGTATTCCCAAGTATTTTTTCAACACAAAGGATGGACTTTTACCTCTCATTTTATGGTCATATCATACGGGTTATGCTTCATGTTTTTCAATGAAGAAAATGAAACTCAATTGTGCTAATCAGAGTGACTCTCTAGGTCCCCCATGCTTAACTGAGTCATTATTAGGATGAGAGTCAAGTGGAATCTTGGGAAATAATTTATATTCACATGGGAATTAATGATAGGGAACATGTGATTGGATTTTTTACCAGTTTTATTTCATGTATAGAAATGATAAAGGTTAATGAAAACTCATTTTTTAGCCTGAAAAATGTGACCAATGAGTCCTTGAAAAAAATGAAAAACCAAAATAGGTAAAATTATTATATATAGGAATTTAATTTTCATACTTAATCCTGGTATGATATTGGAATAATTTTATTCTTGAAATCTAGTACCCATGATAATATACTAGATTTTCCCAAAAAATGAGGTATTTAACCCTACTGTTAATATTCAGGTAGGGATTGTATACCAGGACCATATTAATAGACCTAGTTTTTATGTTGGTAATGTGTTATATATAATTGACCGCGTTTCATGAATTTTTAATGTCATTCTATAAGGTTTTATATGTTCTACACATTAGGGTTATGTGAAGAGGACCTTACCTTACAGTTTAATGTTGTATATCTTGGATTAGTGTCATATAGTAGAAATCATTGTGGAGATTTCATCATCCACATAGTTTATGAAATGTTGTAGTGATTTATGATAATTTCATGTTAAGGTAGCCTGGACTTGACCAACATATTAGTGATTTTACATTCCATAGTGATATGGACCAGAATTTTCCCTCTTCTTTTACGGATGAAGTGAGATTTTTTATTTTGTAATATGGTGATTTCAAATCAAGATAAGTAATATGAGACTAGTAGGAAAAGGGTGAGTGCATATGATGTTTGAAAATTTGTATTTGGAAAATTTTATTTTTTGATTATAGATATATAAGTGGTATCACTTGAGATCTAATGTGTCTCTATTATACAAACCCTTTCATGTAGTTTTCTTGCAGAGCTAAATTGGGGCATATTATGAATAGTCAAAATATGGGTATACTAAGGAATCATTCATTCCATTACCAATGGCACTAAGAAAGCATAAGAAGGTCTAGATATTTGAAGAAATATTTTCATATTTTTTGAAGAAAGGTTCTTGAGTATAGATAGAGAATTCTAGGTAAAAAACATATATGATTGTGGTTAAATGTTTCTTACATACATCTAACCCCTTATCATGGAAATTTATATCCATTTGGTTGGGCCCATGATAGAGTATTTATTACTCAATACATATCTTGTTAATGTGAGAATAAATCTACACATAGTCATAGGAAAGACTCTCAATATTGATCAAATATTCCTATATAGAGGATGTGTTTTTTTAATATAGACTCACAGGAATGGTGAAAACTCATATTGGGACCTCCTATATAGATTTTTTAAAACATAGGAAAGTTGGAAATTTTTTATAATGCGTATATACCTGAAGATAGGATTTGGGTGTCCTTAGATATCTCATTAAAGTGATAATCAAGATAGAAATAGTTCTAGGAAATACCCCCCACACATATTGAATTTTTCATGTAGAGAGGATGCATTTGTTTGAATATGGGCTCATTAGTAGTTTGAGAACCCATACAGGTCCATCCTATATAGATATAGTACATACATAGGAATGTGGGTAAATTTTTATTTAACATAAGGACCATGATATAGGATAATAGATTCACTATGTATCTCATCCAAGTGAGAATCATGCCACATATAGTTCATGGAAAAAGGGCTTGTGGGATACCAAAACCTAGGATAATGGTCTTCTCTGGAAAGGTCCATGTAAATATTCAATTTTATGCAATGTGATAGATTTTAAACATAGAGTACAACATCATGTTGTAGAAATTTATGGTTTTACTTTTATGGCCTTACATCTAGAAAAAAATTAAAAATGATGTAAACAAACATACGATGATCATGTAGCAAAACCTCTACCCAAAATCAAAATCCCACATGATCTATTCTCAGTGTGAGAAAAATGTATAAATAATTTTTTTTTCACCAGGACAGGGTTATAATAAAAATATCCAGGGGAATTTTATTATGTGGTGGATGCACTATGACGTAGGATCTTAGAATTATAATATATCTCAGTTGAATGATAATAAAGGCAACCATTTTCTGGGGAACTAAGAAGTTTAACATCCAATGAAAATGAGGAATCTTAAAAAATATAATGGAAATGAAAAGTGATATAGGGAGTATTTTGAAAATAAGTTTTGATATACTTCATACATAGAAGGAGGAAACCGTGATATTTTGGGTATATGGATCAAGAGAAGTAAAATGATAAAAGTACGGAAGGTGTGTCTATGAACCAGGTTCTAAAATTAGTTTCCAACATGATAATTTTAGGGATTATGATGATAAAATAGGTTCATTCTAAGAGAGAATGTTCCAAAATTTCATAAGGCTTTTTAGGGACATTTATAAATATCTAAACTGGGTATATTATGCATATTCAAAATAGTGGTATCCTTATGGCGATGTTCTCTCTCGGAACCCTCTATAGAGCATGCTTCTCTTATCCTACCTTGGTTTCCTTCCACTGGCGCTAGTGAGTCCTCCCATCCTCTGATATCTTCCAACAAGCTCCACGGAGCGATCTCTTTCCTTATTCCCAGGGTTTCATCCACCGATTGTCTTTTTGTTTAGGGTTTTATCCCCAACCCATCTTCGTATTTCCTTTTCTTTTCTTCTTCATTGGGTCTTAGTACCATGTTTGTTTTAGGGTTTCAATCCCATTTTATCCTTCATCATTCTATAGTGGTCAAGGGTGTCGAATCTATTTTTTTGGGGAGTTTTGATGGATATACGGTCATTGGGCTGCTCGTGATTGTTCCCCATTAATGTTTTATGATGAGTCTGACGTTTCCTTGGTCATGGATCTCTATGGAAGTCCTGCCAGCTTGTACTCCTCTCTGACCTTGAGATCCACTGCTCCGTTCCAGGTCATTCGGGTGCGATGGATTCCAAGCTATTTTAGGTTGTGTTGTGCGTTGTAGTGGGGGGTTCCTCATTTCCTAACCTGGGTTCAGGTGATGGAGAGGTTTCAATTTGGATGGGTTCTTCAAATGGAGATCATGACTCCCTATGAAGACTACATACTTCTCATAAGATGCTCTGTCTTCAGTTATCACCTCTCCTCTTCAGGTTGTTCTGGCATGGTGGCTGTCATACAAGATTTGGGAGGTGTTGTTTGAGTTGTTTTCGGTGTTCCAGGAGGGAAAGTCTTCGTTCTATTAATTATTTTTGTAGCCGGTATGTGGTCTAGTGATGGAGGATGACGACATGATATTGTTAAGGTTCTTCAAAATTCTACTATGGGGTTGATCGGTGACGATGGTAATGATGGTGGACTAGCATTTACGACTATCATGGTGAGGGTGGCTCTGTGAGATGATGACAACGGTGTGCAAGTTGTGGAGGTCGGAGAAGAGGCTGGCAATGATGAGCTGATGAGGTTTATGTCTAAGGTGATGTGATGACGCAAAGGTGGTGATGGTGCTAATAGGATAGGATAGTGTGGTGATAATTTAAGTGAGGTGTCTCTTTAGTGGTTAGTCTCTTAGGATGCTTTCTTGCCTAATATTTTTCTTTTTCAAGGTTTGAATTTGAATTTTGAAATTTGAATATGGATTTTGGGTTGTTTTTTTCTATTTTATGGTTTATGTGGGCGATTTTTGATACTGCTTTCCAGTTTTTGTGACGTTCCCACTTAGCAAAAAATGTTTTTTTGAAAAGGAAAAATAAAAAGGATTTGGAGGTAAAATAATATTATCCTTAGGAATTAGTAATTACATAATTTATAGCCAAAGAAGGATAATAGAGATCCAAAATTACATAGGTAAAGGACTATGATTTGTGGAATTATTGTGTCCTATGAAAAAAGATGCATTAGAACAAGAATTGTACCTCATGTGTGAATTCCCCTACAGAGATATATGTTTTCATGTAGGAGAGTGTAACGTTTATTTATTTCATGGTCGGACCCATGATATAAGGTTTATAAATACTTTTTATCTCATTGGGATGGAAATCATGCAACATGTAGATCTAAAATTGAGTTTCAGTATGTTACTAGAACCAAGGATTGTGATCCACAAAAGAAAGAGCCAAAAATGTAATGTAGTTTTAAATTATGAAACAAGGTTTTGAATCATGTATTTTTACATCATGATGTAAATATTATTTTGTTGATTCTAACATCTTGTTTCTAGGAACTTAGGCTATGTATTTTAGCATCAAACAACTAGTACTAGAGAATCTGGTAGTTTTGGGCCATATAACAAGGACAAAATGTGTGGACTTTTATTTTCCTGCATATATGACTACATTTCATTCATTTTTTTATCTTTTAATATGGAAGAAATGTGTGAATTTTATGGTCATTCATACAAGACCAATGATTCTACACAATTTAACATCATTTAACAAATATGGGAATCTATGTAGTTCAAAATAATATGTTGAGAATGATGGTTTCATTATCAGAAGAAGTATTTCTTGAGAAATTATTCATTCATTCATGTCATCATTCACAGTATATGGAAGGAAAAAAGGTTTCAACTTGGATCATCCTTTGCGAAAATGAGGTTATGATTTGTGATGCTATGAAGGGAGAGAGGCAGCACACAGACCACATTGGGAAAATGGTTCGTGGTAGGTGTAGTATGTAGAGAGTGCTATACCACATTGAAAATTTATTAAAATTGGATTATTAATATTTTTTGATCAGTTTAACTATATTTGGAACACTAACCCATTAATTACAGATATACTATTTTATTATAAATCTAGGAGGAGTTTGATGAAGTCCATAGTGGTTCCTAGGAAGACAAACCCATGAAGGAGAAGATGATCATGAAGAGGGTTTTGAAAAGGAAGAAGTGGCCTGTGAGAAGGCAGTCTACAGAAGGGGATTTTGTGGAAGAACAATATCCCACAAAGGAAAATGGTTCATGAAGAAGGAATATTTCATAGAGGACAGTTTGCAGAAGACGGTCTGCAGAAGATAGTTCGTGGAGGTGGAGTTATTCTGTGGAGAAAAAGTAGTATAGAAACATGGTTGGAAATATTAATGTTTGGTCTCAGTTTGTGATGTTAGTACACAGAGGTGGTACATGGAGCAGTGTTTTTCAATGAGGAATGATTTTCGAACTATCAGTGCATAGAAAATTGGATTACATCTACAGTTATTAACCAAACTTCAATAGATAATCCTTATACTGTTGAGGATGAAGTCATCAATGAAAATTGAGGGATCTATAATTCCATAAATTATTTGTGGATCCATTCTAATGTATTGAGAAAGAGGGAGTCAATGGATGTGTTCCAAGGTATGTTAGAACTATCCCTAAAACATTTTAGAGGTAGTGTGCCTTACATAGAGTGACTATTTCTAAAATGTTTTACTCCACATCTAGTAAATATTTGGGGATTTATGTATAACTAACACAATATCAGTGTATGATCCATGGAGTATCCCAAAGTGGTAAACCTAGTAAAATTGATATGTTGGATCAGTTAATGTCATTTTTTGTTTATTGATCATTATCGTTATATAGGTTTAACACGGTCCTACTAATTTCAGAACAAGTTCCATAAATTTTTAAGAAAACTTTGAACCTTAATTCACCCTCACCTCTTTAGGTGTTCTGCAGTCCTTTAAGTGATATCAATGGGTAAAGGTTGCTAGTGGTAAATCTGCCATTAATTTCTATCATCAAGAATACAGTGAATGTCAGGGGATTCCCCCTCATTGATAGAATAAACAGCCAAATATAGATGAATAGGATGAGATACCATATAAGATCTCTTAGAATTTATTTCATGTTTACCACTTCATAAGGAATATAGGTCACTGATCCAACTTGGTTTTCTATGACTGATATAGATAGGAAAATGCATGATGCATATGCTAATGCATAGAATTCTTTCAATGTAGCTATTTTTGATCAAATCTATCTAAAGGTGATGATTTGTACTTACATGAAGCCTATATTGTAAAAATTGGAGAATTTTTATTAAGGTGATAACAATGTAACAGAGAAGAAACTATATGTTTTTTAAAATAGTTTTGAGTATCTAAAGATTCGACTTGATGAAAATAAACATACATTTTCAATCAAATTATTGATTTTGTTGTAGCAATATGAAGACATCGTAAAGATTACAAAGACCATGTTATTTTAAAGAAAATATTGATAATTCTTCAACCTCATTAAAAATTGTAGGTGTTATCCCTTAAAGAATGGAATCTCTATAATTTTTCATTGGATGGTCTCTAGATTGGTCTAGTGGATTATGAAATAAGAGTCAAACCTGAAGATGAAATGACTCGAGTAATAACGAAATATCATTCAAATCCATGAAAAAACTAGAACTTTTAGAAGAACGTATTGATGAAGATAATGATGAAATTTAACTTATTTCTCTTATTTCCAAGAAACTAAAAATATAAAATGAGAAATTTGATTGTAGGTGACCTCTGGATTATTTTTCTTGTGGCATATTGGGGCACATTGGTTTTCAATGCTCATGAAAGACCGATGATAATGATGGTAAAGTTGGAAATATGCAGAAGACACTGAAAATATTTTTTCAAAAGGGAGACGTCAAATCTAGAATGAAATTATAGAGAAATATTTTATTCTGTGAAGGAGAAGATGATAATAATGAATTCTTTGACGAAGAAGAATCCAAAATTAAATCTGGAACCCATACCTTTTTTATGGCTATAATTGAAAAATCAGAACTATCCAGGGATAAACATGGAGATATTCAGTATACCACTGATGCCGATCTCATGTTGAAACTGAAGGATTCTTTTGGTATACATGAGGTTCAATGTAAGAGAAGAAAAAATGGAGAGATGTTGTGGAAGAGTCGTCAGATTATGTTGATCTACTAGAAGATGAAATTGATCGACTTGAGGAAGTGGTAAATAAACATTCCACATTTTTTTAAATATCAAAAGATATTGTTGAAATGAAGATTATAATTTATGAATAGTCAAAGGTCATTAATGATATTACATTAAGAATGGAGGAGAAGTCTAAAACTATTGACGGACTTGAATAAGAACTTGTTTTTCTGAGAAGTAAACTTAAAAGTGAATCAAATTCAAATGAAATAAAGAGGAAAATGTAGTTTTTAATGATCTTAGATGCTAAACTATTTGAGAGAGATAATAGTGGTTCTAATGGAATTGAAATGGTTCTGAATGATAAAAGCCAAAAATTCTTGGGAAACATTGGAATTGTATGTGACACTGAATTATAAAATACTAAAAGAAAAATGGGCCAAAAATAAAAAGCATGATTAATGTTTAACATATCACAAATATGCAAAATGTTCAAATAAAGAAAGATTCAAATTAGAATGAAAGGAAAACTGAAAACTATACTTGTGTTTCGTTAGATAATAATTATGGAAAATATCTTCCCAAGGAACATTACATTTGGAGTAATAGAATTGAGAAGACATTTCCACTTATGGAATTTATATTCTATGGCTATCTGGGCTATACCATGTCATATTGTGAAAAGGCATAGAGTTATTTTAATGGGGATGAGCTAGGAAGTAAAAAAATATCTAAGGAATTAATATCCTAATTCTTATAAAAGAATAAATTTCTATGGATATTGTATTTATTTTACTAACATTAGAAATAAAGATGTTTGTTAGAGGTATAAGAATTCCCATAACATGTTGTACAAAACACAGCTGCAAGTCAATACTTCCCCACAGACGGCGTTTCTCTTACAAACATGTTTTTTATCTAGAAGACGATTGTGAGTATGATAAACCTATACACATGAAAAATACATTTGAAATTCTATCTTTATCCTTCTATTAATATAATATTTCATAGAATAAACGGATGAAAATTGAAAAATACAACCTTGTGGATGTAGCTCTCAAAGATACAAAGAACAACAAAAATTGGATTCTTGATAGTGGATGTTCATCCCATATAGAGGGAAATGAAGAAATATGGATCAATATCACAAAAAAGGTTGATGGAACTATGAGTCTTGATAGCGATGTTGCTTTGAAGATCAAAGGTAGTGTAAGTACTAAAATAGATAATATCAAGCTGAAAAAATGATATTTGTTTTGTGGATGGGTTGTGTCAAAATATCCAAAGTGTTTTTAAAATCTATTACATGGGAAATATAGTGAAATTCAATCAATAGGGTGGAAATATAAAATGAATAACAATGAATTCCCTCATGAAAGGTCACATAACAGATGAAAACATATAACTATTTGATAGTATAGAGAACATTTTCTACATAAATTTAGATGAAGAATACAACTTGTGGAACTAGATTTTGTTTCACATCAATAAATAATTTATGGAAAATATATCTAAGATAAATATAGTCATGGATATCCCCAATCTGAAGTGAGAATGGGAAAACATTTTTGATTCCTGCATTCGAGGGATGTTGGCCTGTATTTCATATCAGCCAAAGAAGAAAAGGGCCTCAAATATTCTTGATATCTTCCTTAGAGACTTATGTGGTCTAGTAAAGGTTTCTGAAACTCATGTAGAGTGGTACTTATTCCCTTCCATTGATGATTATAGTAGAAAATATTTTGTGATGGTTATACATAGGAATCGTCAATTGCAAGATTTCATGAAAACCTATCACTGAATTACTAATAATGATACAGAAATGACAATCAATGTTTTTCGGTCTGACAATATAGGGGAATAAAAATCCATTGCATTTAAAAATTTCTTGGAGAAGCATGGAATAAAACATGTGGTGGATGCTATTAGAACCCCACAAAAATATGGAGTTGTTGAGTGTATGAATTGACAGTTGAAAAATATGGCTAGAACTATGAGGATTGAGAGTGGTGTCCCTTGAAATTATTGACAAAAGTCTATAAAAGTTTTTGTGTATATTTAAAATCGAATAAGATTTTATATGGGTGAAACAAAGACACCATATATGTTTTGGAATGATAGGATGACCTCTATGAATCATTTTAACATTTTCATAAGTAAATGTTTTATAAAAAAAAATATGGAAATAAAAGAAAGTATGTTGATGCTATGGATGGAAGAATATTCCTCAGATATTCCATGAATGGAAAATACTAAAAATGTTTCAATAAATTTTTTCGAAAAATTATAGAAATTAGTGATGTGATGTTCATTGAAGATAATAAAAATGCCTCATGGAATTCATATATTTATGTGATAGAGGATTAAGAAGAATGTGGACAAGGAATAAATTCAAATACAAAATCATAGGAAGGCCTTCAACACACTTAAGAATCACAGCATGGTTTTGAATTAGAAGAAGAATCGGAAGAGGAAACAACGGCTGATGAAAATTTTCCTGAACCACACAGGAGAAATTGAAGAGTAGAAATTGATCAATCAAACATTATTGGGTATTAGATTAACAACACAATGAAAAATAGAATGAAGAATAATGCACAATATACATTCCTATCAATTGTGGAAGCCTTATCATTTGAATAGGTTTCAATAGATGAAACATGGGTTACATACATGAATGAAGAGTTGAATCAGATCAATAATAAAAAACATGGGATTTAGTTAATAGATGACAAAACCCCAATGTGATTGGTATGATGTGAATTTTTAAAAATAAATTTGAAAAACATTGATATGTGATTTCAAATAAGGAACTACTAGTGTGTAAAGGCTATTCACAAATTGGTGGTGTTGATATTGAAGAAAAATTTTATCCTATGGATAAACTGGATTCAATCAAAAAATTTCTATCCAAGTCAATTCAAAGAAGATACAAAGTGTGTCAAATGGATGTAAAGACATCATTCTTAAATAGTGTTTCAAAAGAAGAATTCTATATTGAAAAACCAGTGGGATTTCTTCTTAGTAATGATGAAATGAAGGTTTACCAATTAATGAAGGCTCAAGATAGTCTAAAAATGGAACAATATGCATGGTACTCTCAAATAGTCTATTATCTAATGAAGCGTCAATTTACAAGAGGAGGATCAGATCAAAAAATATTTGTTAATAATTCTCATAAAGACCAATTGATGGTTCTGTTGTACGTAGAAGATATTATATTTGGTTGAATATGGAAGGGATTATTTGACAAGTATTCCATTCACATGAAATTAGAATTTGAAATGTTTATTATAAGATAACTCACACGCATTTTGGGGAAATAATTGATTCATAAGAAAGAAGAAACTTTCACATCACATGAAAACTAGGCAAGAGAGTTGCTGAGTAAATTCAATATGAATGAATCCAAACCAATGTCAACATTTATTAAGGTTGGAACGAAACCTAGAAAGAATGAGGATGTGACATCTCTAGATCCCACCATATATAATAGAATAATTGAAAACTCGGTTTAATTAACTATAACATGGACATATATTGTATTTTCATAATGTTTAGAGGCCCACCTTCAAATTAACCAGAAAGAAGAACATATCACAGTAGTTTAATGAATCCTGAGGTACATTCAAGGGACTCACAAGTATCGATTATTATTTGTTGTAGAATATTATAATGAACTATCACACTTTGCTGATTCTTATTGGGCTACTGATGTGGTGGATAGAAAATCCACAAGTAGTGGAGCATTATTAATTGTCTAGAAATGTGTGGGAAGGCTGAGTAATAAATTTGAAAGAACATCTCTTAGTACTGATGATGCTGAGTATATATCCACTACAAACACTTTCACACAACTAATTTGGATAAAGAAATAACTAAATAATATTGGTGATTGGATGAAACAACCAATGGTGTTTCATTGTGATAATAAGAGTGAAATTGATATTATGAAGAATTTTGTTCAACATTCTCATATGAAACACATTGAAATTAGATATCACATCATCAAGTAAAAAGTGGACCAATGAATTAGTAAAATAGATCCCATTTGAACTGATGATCATGTGGATGACATACATGCCATCCCATTATCAACACATGTGTTTGATAATCGTAGGTTGAACCTTGCTGTTCAACCACCTCCCAGTGCATGAGGAGATTTCAGTTGTTCCCATTTCACCGATTGTGTTAAGTATTTTAATCTATTTATAGTAGTGATGTAGGTTTATGGGGTAGGAAAGATCTAGGAGGAGCGTGTTTTGAGCTCTATATGTTATATAATAGGATATTTTCATTTATTTCCAATGGGAGAGAATGGATAAATTCAGTACATTAAGATAGGATAAATGAGAAGCTACATTAGAGTTGATAAAAAAGGAGGATAAAAAAAATTATAGACAGAAGTATAAAATTCATGATTAACCTCTTGTTTTCTAAATCGAGCATTACTCATTTATAATTATCGTGCTGGTTGAGTTGTTTTTTCCTTATCAGGTTTTTAATTTTGATGGTTATTTCATTAAATTTATCTATATATTTCCAATAAACCAAAAGGGGGAGATTGTTGGACCCAAGGGTGTTCATTTCTAGAACTAGAGTATGATTTATGTTTTTTGTCAACCCACATTGGGCTGAACAATGAGTTTTCAGGAAAAGTGGTCTTATAGTTTATGAAAATGCAGATGTATAAGGTGGTAGAATTTCCCAGTGTTTACCAATAAAATTGGGCCTCAAAACCAGGAGTTCATCATTTTGGAAAAGGAAAGTTTTATAGAAAAAAATATGGATAGAATGGTTCCCTGATTGCCTAGAAGGAATGAAAATGGAGGGGATGAAATGGAAAAGGTAGTATTCATGTGTAGTGTTAGTACATGGGCCCTAAAATAAGGATGATTCATGGGATAGATAGGGTTTTATGAAGTATTACAGAAAGTAGAAGGAAAACTGTTCATGAGATGGATCATATTTTGTGGAAACGCGGCTGTGAAGGGAGAGAGGCAGTATGAAGACCACATCAGGAAAATGGTTTGTAGTAGGAGCAGTATGTGGTGAAGGATGTACCATGTTGATTGTTAATATAAGAATAATTAGCGATATTTTATGATCCTTTTTCCTATATAAGGAGAACTAATCCTACATTATGGAGAAAATTTTTGTTATAAATCTGGGAGGAACATGGTGAATTGAAAATTGTTATGTGGGATGACAACCCCGTGAAGGATAAGAGGTTCTTGAGGAGGATTAGGAAAGGATAAGTGGTATGGGAGGAGGTAGTTCGATGAAGGGGTTTTTGAGGAGGCACCATAGCCTGAAAAGGAAAGAAGTTCATGAAGTAGGAATGGATAATAGAATACAGTTCACAGAAGAATGTTGGTGAAGGTGGAGTTGGAATCTAGAGAATAATTAGTACACTAACATAGTTTTTTAAGGCAGCACATAGTTGCAGTTTTCGGAGGAATTACACAGTGGTTGTACAAGGAGAAATACATTTTGAGGGGGTCAATTCACTAACTATCAGTGCACAGAAAAGTGGATAACATCTATGACTAAAAACATGACATCAATAGAGCATGTATCTATAGTTGAGGATGAGTGATTTAATGGAAATAAAGTGACCTTATATCCTATAATCTATGTGTGGATCCTTCCAAACGTAGTGAGTAATGTGGATTTAATAAGAGTGGTACGAGGGATGCATTGATCTGGACATAAAATATTGTAAAGTCAATGTTCATAGTAAAGAGTGTTTGTGATAAAACTATTTTACTCCACAACTAGTGATGATTAGTTGATTTTGGTATGACTAACACACTATCGGCGTATGCTCACTGGACTAGACCTTAGTGGTGAACAGAGTAAAATCATTGTGTTTTCTACTTTCAAGTGACTGTTTATTTACTTCTCATTATCAATAGATTGGTTTAATAGGTTGCTACCAACATGGGAACAAGATCTGTCACTTTTGATTAAAAATCATACACCATGATTCAACCCTCCCTTCTCAGGGTGATCTTGGGTCCTTTAGTCCACATGTAACTATTTTGAGGGAGTGATGTTGGTACTCAATGGGAAACACTACTCATCTTCCATATATCCACCCTTTTATAGATAATGTTTAATATAGATTTATTTAAGGCCCATACCTATCCATTTTCAATAGCATGATAGTGGGATGAATAGTAATATTCAATTTTTTACTCCTGGTATAAAATCATCAATTTGGAAGAATAGAATATAATTCCATTTCCCATAAGTATTGTGTAAGGGAAACCAAATATTAGGATAATTTTTTAATTTAATAAATTTATGATACTTTTGGTCCCAACATATTTCACCAATGTCCCATTAGCCCATTTAGGGAATACATTTGTACCAGTAATTATGTAGTTGAAATTCTTAGTTGTAGCTGGAGGGTATGGTCTTACAACATCCATTCCCCATATAGTGAATAAGGAGGAGTATTTAGCTTTATGTAGCAACTTTGGGGGTTGATGAATGAAGGTATAATTTACTTGCAATGAATACAATTTTATGATGAATTTTTTGAAATCCAACATAATTAAATGATAAAAATAACCAAACCTCATGAATTGGTGAGAAACCAAGGTTTTTAGATAATCTGTGCCATAAGTGATAGTATGAACATCCTCTATGGTGGTAGTTGTCTAATCTTTATCTATGTATTTGAGGATAATTCCAATAGATATTCACTAATAAAGAAACATATGATGACCTAGGATATCATAATGAATGAAATTGACCTCCCTTTTTCAGATATATTCATTTCGTGATTTATCTAGAAAGGGAGTTCTAATTTGATGGTATTATCTTATGAGAATCATCCACCAATTTGTATCATTATCTGGTTTATAGGTAATACTGATCCCGACACTCTCTTCCATAGAAAATTAAAAAAATGGAAATATTTTTTTTGGGACGAGTGTTTTTGTTGACTGTTTCATCCAGATCCAGACCTGGGAAGGTTGTAGCATAATTTTCTAATACATATTCCTTACAATTTTGTGAACATGATATTTGAGTTTGTGTAGGATCATTGGGGAACATAGCTATGACACTCAAACATAATTATTAAGGAGAATCATATCATCTTTCTTTATAAAATAATCATCATTAATCTTCATAATTACTCTATTAGAATAACCTTTTATTCTTATATGGGTCACCCATATTTGAAAATCATGCTACAAGACTGAAATGAGGGCTAGATATTTAGACTCATTATTAGTGAAACCATCTGATATAATAAATGAGAAATGTATAACTGCATTTGTTGGGGAAATGAGAATGATTACCGACCCATGTATTTTTTTTATTTGGGCCTTCCATTCTCATTTCATTTGGGATTATAGATTGATGATCCAAGTAAATTTCCCATATTCTAGAAAATTCCTAAATAGAGAATATTTCCTAATATCTATGTTAGGTACACATCAAAACTTCTTCAATAGAGGTATATTTTCCCAGGATGTTTTCTAAGAGATTCCCTTTTATCTAATTCTATGATATGAATTGGTTGATGAACTATTTTAGAATGAGTGTTAATCACACCAAATGTCCATTCAAAATGGGGTGATTAAGGATGTATTTGATTAGGTCATTTCTTGAGATCAAATTAATATCATGGGGATATAAATAATTACTTAATTTCGAAATAAAAAACACTAACAAGTTCTTCTCAAAATTTTAATACAAAATCTCAATGTTGATAATGGTGAAAATGATATAGTAATGATTGTTTTCACTACTGGTATCATTGTTATGAGTAATAAGGGCCCCCATTAATCATTCAAGGTACATAATGTAAAATATGAGTGTAATTAATTATATTGGATGAATGAACACTAGAGGACTCCAGATATATTTAAAAAAATTTCAAATTCTTCTTGGATTTCATTAGTCTAATGAAATATGATCCATTTTTCATAACTCTAGTGAAGGGAAAACACATGACTGTGAGGAAATCTAAGAAAATTAAAAAATAGTGAAGGTTACCTTACAGTCATCTCCACACGTTGAGGTTTTGAGAAGGTGAAATAAGCATCACTGAATTAGTATTTCTATATTCAATATTGATTCAAATCTAGTGTTTTAAAATGATGAGAAAATTTCCTAATGCAATTTAGAATGTACATTTCATTTCATTAATCGTCGCACTGTGTTTTCAAAGATTGTTGAAAATAAATTCCAAATTATTCAAGTGATTAGAATGTTTCTAGGATTTTATCCCAAAATCATTGACATAACACTCGATTGATTTTCCTTATAAGGTATTAAATATGAAATGCATGACACGTTTATTTAATCTGAAAGGTATCACATGATAGTAGAAAAATCCCACTATTTAACTAAAGGTAGTGGCATATTTATCCAATGGGGATATTTAAATTTTACTATACCCTAAAAATACAATTAGTAAAGAGATGAATTGATACCCATCCATTAAAGCATTAATATTTTTCATTATAACTGAGAATTCATCCTTCATCAAATTCTGATTGAGGTATTTGAAATCAATGAAACACTGATCAACCCATTTTTATAGTATTTACCACATTCATAGTACAATGAAGGGGATTCCACAAGCTAATTCAACTAAGGCCTTCTCCAAAATACATTAAAAGATGTGTTAAGATGAACGACCAATAACACTATGTTAGAATCTAGATCCTTGAACCATGCTATGAGATTAATGTTGATGATGGGTTTCTATTCATTTTAAGAACACACATTTAGAGTTATTATAGATGGAGGTAGATCTGTCTTGTTGTATCCTAGATGGAAAAGAATTATAATAGGAATAAGTTTGACTGAAAATCCATTTTCAATGAAAACTAAATTGAGGTCAATATCATCGAATCATCCACATACATATAGGGTCATGATGTGCCCCTATACAAAATCATCTCCATCCTGCTCGGATGAATAGATAACTACATGATATTCTATAGGGTAAAACTCCATAAGATATACCTAAGAAGTATCATTATATTTGAACACATGAGGGGACATCAAAGCATACATAGGTTTTTCTTATATATATTTGATAGATTAATAGAATCCATATTTGAAAAATTTTCTAAAATTGTGTCCCATTGTTTCATGATGCCGTAAATTTTATTCAAGCGTCTAAATTTACCTATAGGAAACTATTCCCAAAATGAAATTTTTTGATTTGACATTCCTTGGGAAAATGATTCATCTTGTTGAGTAGATGTGGATGATATTTTTTATTTTATTGAATTATGACACCTTAACCTTCCCATTTTCTTCGGCTACTATGGTTATCTCTTATTCATCTATCAGTCTTCAAAAAATGATTGTTTCCAAATGATTTTAACATTTTTTGGGGAATTATCATGTACCCTATGGATTTTTTAATATATTTCCCTTGGGTTTCTGTAATATAGATAACTTTATCATTGATATGACTTGTATATTGTGTTCAGTAGAAATTGCACCTACCACTATGTCATTGGATCATGAATCTATGATTCATTTGTCCCCAATTTTTTGTTGGAATATTATGATCATAATAAAATTTGTCATTGAATAAAGGTTCTAAAAACTAATTACATTAATTTATATAGAGATCAATTATTTATCTGATGAGAAAAATGATTGATGTGTCAGTGACCATCATTCCATTTGTCAAGGTGACACCAGTTCTATTGGGACTGAAGGCATGATGTTTGAGAGATATAATGAGAACTTTTTCATAGGTGAAAGATCATATTTATAACTTTTATATAACCCTTTTGGACATGGTTGTTTCATAGAAGATTTTCATTTAGGATTGTATGGATTTGAGGGAGTAGTTTATGTCGTAGTTGAAGCGACTGAGGGCGCAATTGGTTGTTTTAACTATGCAAAGAGGATAACACAATTATAGTGAATTGTTTATCTAGAAATAAATTAAATTAATATCTATTAATTATTGTTGGTAAATTCCTCAAATTATTCCTCTACTTATATTGTAGTGGTGTAAACACACGCAACCTGTACTTGTGGTTTTCTCAGCTTCACTACCCAAAATCAACCATCTTTTACTAAAAATAATAGAAATAAACACTGATAGATTGTATTTAAAAGTATTCAGTGAATGGATAATTCATTAATGTGATCATAATGTCTAGTTTGATCATGTTTTCATGGATTCAAGGGAGTTATATGGCTATTTTTCATGATTTTTATGAAGTATCTAGGAAATTACTCATATTTATTGGAATAGACCCTCTTTTTTGTCCTTAAACATGGATGATTTCAGAACTATCTTTCCATACAGAAAATGTTGGTTTTCTATTATATACAACATGGAGGGGGTATACTTTATAAGGTTAAGGATTTAAATTATAATCCTTTATATTAGCAGGTTTCATAATGATGGTTAGAGTTTCCGCTTTTGAAATCCTCTTACATCAGGATTCTAGTACTGATTTGTATTTGGATCAGGTTCGAATGATGGGGTCTTCAACTATTTTTGAAACTTAAGAAACTTATTGGAACAAATCCAATGTATTTTATGGGAATGAGTGGTTTTTACAACTCCTCACTGATGGTTACTATGAAAATCCTCCAATAAATCATCATATGGAAACTAAAAATTATGTGAATAAGTGAGACCCTTCCATCTGAAAATTAATTTAGAGAATCTCTGATATTATCATTGATTGTAGTTGTAGTGGTCAACAAACATATTCTTACACACCATTGAGATAAAATTATAAGTAAATTTATCTAGATGGGTTTCCAATACAATGATCCACCCTATGGGTAAACTGGTGTACAAAATATAAGTTTTTTCCATATAATGATTGTACAACACCCTTGAGTTTTGGGGAATCTTTTTGCAATAGGGTTTACATAATGGGGAAATAATAAGATACATAATACATTAGATTGTATCTCTAGATCTTCCAAACCATCGAATGATGGAAACATAGTATTTCCAAAATTAGGCTGGTGAAGAGTCACATGTTCCCATCCGTGGTTCAATTTTCAATATGACTACACTGGTGCATGTTATACCTCTATAGCTTCTAGTCGAGATAGAGAGAATTTAATAATTCGAACATTTCATATAGAAAAAATTGATAAGGTTAAAGATAATGGAGAACAATATGATAAAATAGATGTGTTGGTCCTATATGCACTTGTATTTGATCTGGCTTGTTGCAACTTGACTGACATTAGTATGGTTGTTTGTCCTATAGAAGGATATCTCAACATTAAATTCTGATTGGTTATAAATAAAGTGTTTTCATTTATCCCTCATTGAGTGTAAATTTTGAATCAACTATACCAAGTATTATGATCTCCTGTTATCAAGTGACATCATCAGGGGGATTGCAATGAGGTTCTATTTGGAGAACATATCCCACTGTTATATTTCCCCTGAGTAGTTCAGCATTAAGACTTACAATTCTCTCATTTCTATATCATACTAAGATAGTATTTCCCCATGATGAGAGATTCAAAACCCAATGGTAAATTGGTGGTATTGAACCATAGACTTACCCTTTTCTATTGTTGATTCTCATTGATGAGGCAACAAAGCATTCAGTGTTCTTAACTTTTGTGAAATCCAATGATTTCTAGTATATACACCATTATTGGTCATTTTGGTGTGTCTATATTTCTAATTGACATATCCTATTCTTATTATCGCACATTGACATGAAGTTCTCTAAAAATTTTATAAGTAGTGATAATAAAATATAGTAACGCGGATGGAATCATGAGAATTTCATCCATCTCATAATAATTGGATAACCGATTACTCTGAGTGAATCTACCAGAAGAATTGTAATTCAGGGTGACTCTATGATGCTAAAATTTAATTTTTCATTGTGTATCTCAAGATAACACAACCATTCTTTGAGTATTCATTCTAAGCCATCAGTTGAAAGGTGATCTAACAAAACCTCCCTATATTTTTATTTATTTTCAACCTTATAGAATAAAATTAATCCCGAGGTATGATGAACTAAGAAAATTAATTTTATAAAACATGCAATAGAAATGAATGAACCAACTTTCACTAATGTGGAGGTAAAAATAACCCCACCCTATGGTCATGGTGTCTTTATGTTTCTCTTTGACAAAATATCATGAATTCCTTATCTACCTTAATGTTTGTGTTAAAAATGACCCGAACCTTTTAGGTTTGATTATGTCTTATATTACCATGGTTATAGCTATTTTGGAGGACCTTATAATTTTATAGAGATTTTTTTTGGGAATGGGATGGGTGAATTGTATAATTTTCACTTTAGACACCAACCTCAAAAATATATTCATATTTCCACACTATAAGATTCCATCAAGAGGGGGGCTTGCTCAATTTTTTTTGATACTTGATGCAATGAAATTTTTATGGATCACTCTCTTACATACCAATGTCAATGAGTGTTTTTATAATTCAGTTATTTATGACCATACAATATGTTTTGAGGAGTGTCTATTTCTTGATGTAGTTCTGAGGTTATTAAATTGCATGATGTCACATTCAGAAGCATTTACTGATCTAGGGTGGGGTGAATCACAATTCCCCATGTTCACCCAATACATTGATATGAACACCAGATGGGATGTCAGTGATCAAATAACACACATCTATTAATTCATAATGATATGCATGATGAAGGGATTATTGTTGTCTTCTGAATTTGGGGTGTTATGCAGATATGGGGTCATTATATTGATTTTATGGGCATCTCTCCCATTACCCTAGCATGACTTGGATATTATTCATAATAAAATACTTTTTATTTTTGGTGATGAAGAGTATATATTTAGGATAATTTCATGGCCATATTCTTCTAACAATTATTTTGTAATGCTTTATTTTGTAGTGGCTAAATATTGGGACATCACCTGTATGTTTTCCTTAACCAAATATCACCTCATTAGAAACATGTCTCCTTCATCTTTTAGAAGGGGTTCCTCAATCAGATAAGTTCAAAGTGGATGCATCCCCATCTCATTATGGTATAAAATTGGGCTTATAGAACTTCCTCTATCATTTTGGAATGCAAAGGGGGTTCAAATAATGACAATATCCATGGTATGTATTCAATTTTTAAAATAACATTTCTTGAAAATGATGAGAAATCAGACATGAATAGATTAATTTTATCAAGTGCCTCAAAACAAGAGGTATTTCTCGGATTTCACTTATCAAGTGTAGGAACATATTTATGAAATTAAGAATCCTGGTGGGATAACCTTCACAAATAATTATTTCATGGGGAGAACTAACATCATGACTTGATGTCTGACTACATGGATAGAGTCTATAGTATGTACTCAAAGGAGAACCTTTTGTAAGGATGACAGAAAAGGTTGGACCATCTTGATCTTTGATTTTCTTTCCATGAGTATGTTTTTTGTGGTTCTCTACTAGAGATGAGATATCATGATTGATCAAATTCTAAACATAAGGTAATCCATCATGGTACAATGTTTAGGGAGGACATCGGAACTACTATCATAAATATTTTGGTTAGGACCTTCAAAATTTTCTCTATTATCTCCATAATTTGGAACAAAGGAGTTAGATCTTAAACAACCATATATACACATCTAAGTGATTCATTAACACTAGTATTAAGAAAAATAGGGTCATGTACCAACTCTTCATTTTCCAAACAACTTTAGAGAGCTTTTTTTAGGTGCATTATAATAAGATATTAGGGCCTTCTGTTGTAGGTGAAATATTTTATGTATAAAAGCCTAATTAATTATCTTTCATTTTATTACCAATACCTGTTGATAAGTATATAATTTGGTTTCAAGATTATGTTCCTTTCCTGGATTGACACAGTAGTAGACCTGTAGCCTTTATTTGGAGGAGAAATAACGGCCCAATCATGTTGTCCATTTATTGTGATATTTTTTGAACAAACCTCTTAGATCAGAGAAATAGTACACATATGCTCCTAAGAAATCATATTTTTTATATTTATGGTCCAATTAAAATATGGTGGAGGGGTTTTGTTATCAAATACTAATCATAGATGGTGATATAATTATATCTTATAAAACCTATAGAATATGAATTGGAATAGAATACTTGTCCTACCATATTTCCTAGGATATAAGAGGTGACTTCTATAGCTTAAATGGGAATATACTCTCATTCCAAATCCATATTAGGTATATAATAATATTTTTTCCCTCTATTTATTATCATGATGAACCTATGTCACCAAACATTGCTAGTGGGCTTGGTGGAGGCAGCTGCGGATGTGCATATTCTCATGATTTTCTGATGTTTTTTTTCAGGATTCTATGGAGGGAACAGAGGAAGGGTTATATTCCATGTTGTATAGTCACATACCTTAGTAGGTTTTTTGAGTAACTGGGAATTAATTACCTACCTAAGACTCCTGAGGGAAACACCCTCATCAAGCAAACAGTTCATTTCCCTAGGGTGTTGGTGGAGGTATATTCTAGTATATTCCCATCAGTGTGACCGCTATACTGTTGGATGATTTTGTTAGTGATTTATTGATCTTCCACCCTATGGTATGGGATGAAGTAATTGTAGAATTTTGGGGATATCCTCCCAAAACTATTTAATATGGGAACTAGTTTTTTTTTCAATTTTCACCCACAATCATCATAGAATAGATAGTTTCTATGTAATTGTGAGATAGAGGGATTGTTGTGAATGATCTATGGTTGGTACAGTACCATTGATATGGAACTCCTAAATGAGCGCATTTGAGACTAGACACTAATGGAAAGTTGTTAATGACCAAGCCCTCCGATTTCATTAGGAAACATATTATAAAACAATAGATCCATTGGTTCAGGTTGGTTGAAAGGATTCAATTTGATCAAATGTATTTATTTTTCAAATGATACTAGAATTATATGACGAACCCAAAAAAGAAACTTCAATCGAATTATCATCTCAATAAATGAACACATGAATAATTCATTGTTTTTTATCGATGTTTTAGACCTCCTCTATATTTTTGTGTGAAGGGGCCATGACATTAGGTTGACACAATAATCCTTGTTATGGATTCTTATTGGTATTTCAATTTTTCTCCCCAATACATTTCACAACCACACTCTTTTCATATTGATGAAGTTTTAATTTCAAAAGTTAGAAAATAAATTGGATTTTTAGAATGGAATATTATAAATGGAATTGACTGAGAGGATAAGAATTCAAGATCATCAAAACCGTTTGGGGGAATTATTTCCTACTCTAGGATTCTCCTATTGGATTAAGATATATTCAAGAATTTTTTAATAAATCACAAATATAAAATATACCACCCTTATATTAACACTCAAATGTTAGAATATATTCATTTTATAATTATATATATGTATCATATGTTCTTCATTTATGGATACATATATATGTATCTGTGGATATCCATCTGTGGAACCCTTTTATGATTAGATTATAAATTTTTTATTTCATTTATTATCATGATGTTTCTTCTATTCCTCATAATGGGGTGCTATGAAATATATTGTCATCCAAGAATATTGAAGTGGTTGTGTTGTTTGGATTTAACCCATGAGATAAGATTCCTACGTATCCTAGTGAAAGGAATTGGAACACACATAGTTCGATTCCACTTATTGGGACACAACACGCCTTTTAAGATCATGGGAAAAGGACGAAATTGGGTAGTTTAATGTCACATATAAATTTTATCTACGGGAGAGTCACATTAATGGGAATTGTGTGGGACATAATCCAAATATGTTTGAGGTACCATGAAGGTATGTATACTCACTTTTTAGATATGATCCTACTGACGATATGACCCAAAAAATATTAGGTATAATTTGGGGTGCTTTGTTTGGACCTTAATGAGTCTTCCTATGTATCTCATTGGGGTAGGAATCAAATCCCACATAGTTCAAATTGTTGGTTATTACACTCATATAAGAGGACCATTGTTTCTTCACAAGGAACATGGCCCTTTAATGGTTGATACATGGCTTGGAGGATTACACAGAATATGAGGTCCATTCAATTGATTTTGGTTGGGGTTTATAATGAATAGGAGGCCCATTAGGTTGAGTATTGTTAGATCTTATATCTAATAGGAGGCCCATTTAGTCATGTATTCTTGAAGATTATACTAAATAAGATTACCATTTGATTTTTTCATCTTGCTGATGACATGATAACCACAAATCTCAAAGCCCATGTGAGTCATTATCAGGGAGAGAAACAAGAGGAAGTGGATGATATAACAAACAAAACAATATCCATTATTCTCTATTGGATGAGAACATGGCTATTGAATAGAGAGATAAATGAATTTATGTGACCTTATCCTCTCTTATTTTTGTAACCTACGGGATAGAAGGTGGGAATGGTATGATATCCAATATAAAATACTCAGGGATTACTATAGGATGGATGACATATTCCAGGTTTTGGAGAATATGAGGAGAGGGTAAGGCACCACCCTCTTCATATAGAAATGTAATTGCTTACTCTCACTTTTTAAAATGGTTTGGTCATTAGAACTACCTCCAAGATTGGTTTCAACATTACCAAGGGGATGCAAAGTTATAAAATTACTATGGTCTTTTCCCACTAGGTATGATATGTGTGAGATAAATATACCTTGGGAAAGAACAATTTAATGGGATACATGTTATGGTTTCCTTTACCTTGATCATGTTAGTTTGGATCCCTTAGAAAATGATACCCATATATACTTCACAAAAGGGACCATATGGGGCCTACCACTTCCCAATAGATATTGACTGAGAGTGTTTTCTAGAAAAATTGTGGACGGTCGGAGGTATGGTCGAATGCCACACATAATAAGGGTACCAATTATGAATGATTCCACCCTGTATAATATTTTCCTTCTGGGAAGGTCATCCTCAATGTATCATTCCACATATGTTTCATGGAATGGTGGTTCGCAAAGGACTTTGATACGAGGATGGGTTCTTGTAATTGGCCAACAACTTTCGGGTGGTCAGGTGAGTTCCATTTCATGCTTCATGATATGCTATACATTATTACCTACTATAAGGGATTTAATATACTATTTATCCATATTTTATATATACTAATATATTTTTCTCATCCACCCTTTTATGGGTTCTTTATAGGGGTATAGATGAAACTATTATGGGGATTATTGGAACCAATGTAAAATTATCACCCATAAAGGTTTTTGGATGGTGTGTATCCTAATGAAAATACCTCACCCCACAAATGGAAATTCATTTTTTGGGGCCCTAAAAGTGATGGATTATCCCAAAAATTAACTTTTTATAAGGTCTTGAAGAGGGATCCTGGGATCAAAAATATATTTCCATTTACTGGGGTGTAAAATAAGATTCCTTTTCCTGTATATAATTTTTATATGGGGGCACTATGTGAGAGCACTATGTAGAGAAGAGATTTAAATAGAATGTGTGTTATGATTAAGTACATTTTTTTTGGATTTGGGTTTTTACCATTTTAAACTTCTTGAATTGATTTGATAGATTATTTTTTATCCATTCAAATGCATAAAATATGTCTCATATTCCATGAATTTTTTTCCAAACCAAACAAATATATTTCTACATATAACATGTGGAGATCCTTAATTTTTATCCTCACACTCTAGTTGAATAATAAATTTTCTGATAAAATAGTTTGAAACTAAAAAAGGGTATAAATAGTTTTTATCATATTCAAAATAACATAAGATTTTTTTGAATCACATTTTCTATGTAATGTTTTTTTCATCGAAGACCAGTTCTTACATTTTTGAGTTTCTTTTCATTTGGATATTGTAATAATGGAATTTCATATTTTTACACTGAAGAAACATATAATTTCACTATGTATTCATTTTATAATTTGGGTATATCAGATTCATATACTCAGGAAAGTGATAAATTCAATATAAGAATATACGCACTCATGAAAAATGATTACACTCTCAAAGACTTATTCTCATAAATAAAGACATGTTTTTAGTGAAAAAGTATTTTTCTCGTCCCCCTAATCTGTATGCTTAGTATTTAATGCCTTGTGTTCGGTACTATGTTAATTTCATTGGTTGGGCATAATATTTTAATCTATATAATAGATTGAAAGCTTGTTTAAAATAACTCCAACCACCCAAAAAAATCGTGTTAATGGACTCAAAAATCTCTTTCTTGTTCGTAAATAATGCTTACCAACAATTAAATCCATTAATCACTTCATCATAAAATCCAAAGGTACATCAATATCCCCCTTTTATATATATTGGAAACAAATTTCAAATAATTTACTAAATCTCATATTTCTTTACAACTTCTCAATATTCATCATTAATATTATAATATCATATCTTATGTTATGTGATCACGAAATTACAACAAAAACCAGATAACAGTGTTTTTTTCGGAGAATTACATATGTTAGTGTCAAGTACCTTTTTCCAAGTGATATTGATAAACCATCAATCAATACTAGAATCCCATAAATCATGTATCTAATATCACATCTAACATATTTGTTCATTCATCATTAGACACATATTAAGATAATAATGTTTGTATTAATCCCCTATCTAATTGATATGTGATTTTATTTATCCTCATATGTGAACACAATATAATACCCATGGGAGGAGTGTGTTTCAAAAATCCACAATAACAGGGTGGATTATGAACATGCAATTTCAACCAAAACTCCCAAACCATTATTTTGGAATTAATTTTGTGAAAATATAAACAAGCTACTCTTTTTCCAATATTTTCTAATATGATATCACATGTATCCACCTTATCATTGATAAAGTGTCATTGAATGTAAATTTACTTTGATTGATAATGTTGATTTAGATTTTTTGAGAGATTAATATATCTCTTAATATCATAGATAATCAATAAATGTTTTTCAATACCAACTCTTAATGTAGTAATTTGAATCTTCATCCATAGAACATTCAAAATATATTCTTTAGAATCCATATATCAAGATTCATCCATAACAATCATAATCAAGTTGTGTTTCATATTGTACCATCTCACACAACCATATCCAATAATGAAATAAACCCATGAAATAGATCTCAAGTTATTACAATCACTAGCCCAATTTACAATAGTGTAACTAAGAAATCCAAGATCTGTACAACATCTATTAATAAATCCATTTTCTATATTAATTTTCAAAAACTACATGGTCTATTTTCCTATATTCATGTGTGATTATATTGGATCATATTGTTAGGAATCACAAAATTTCATCATTTATATAATGTTTTGTTTGGAAGCTGTCAAATACATCAAGCTACCAACTTCACTCCTCAACACCTTTCGACCAACATTGTTATCTTTTTCATATTTTATTATTATTTTTTGTAATGGAAATATGAGGGGAAACCTCCACGGACACAGTCATTCCAAACATATGAAATATTTCCCAATATTAGTTTTCATGGGATTGATAAATTTATTCATATGTATTCTCTATTTATAATCCAAGAAAATAATTCAGTTATCCTGACATTTAAATCTAAAACAAATCAATCATGTGTATTGAAAATACCTCATAGAATCATTCATTTAGGTTGGAAAAAATTAATTCACCATCATACACAATTAATATCCTGGTACATTTGAAAATATTCATTATATACATATTGTAGTCAATAGTGCATTTTGGAAATCTTTTTTGTCTGAAACAATTATCTAGTCCAGAGTACCAGGATATGGGATGTAATGACCCAATATTTTATTAATGGAAACTACCTTCTTATAATTATGTAATATTTTATAAACGAAATTAAATCGCTATTAGAATAAAATTCAAACTTTAAAAATTAAAAAATAAATGAAATCAGAGGTATTTCTTAATGTTAAGGAACCTTTACCAATGGAATGGTAACTTTATCTTTGGAATTGTAATGTGCCCATTACAAATAGTACATCCTAAAATAGAATAGTAACATAATCTATGAATGTATAAATAAAATTTAGCAATAATATAATTGATAATATGATATATTTATATCAAATTATATGTAAATAAATATTTTTAAAATTATTAATTAAGTATTGGTATTTTTTTTAAACAGAAATGTTTTTAAAAATTTTATTATTAATATTATGATCTAAAATGAAATTTATTATCATAAAATATATTCATAAACTAATAATTTTTTTTCTTAGGACTATAATATAAATTTATGACAACTTAATTACTTTTCAAAGTGTTATAAAATAAGTTATTATCTTTAAATCGATATTTTCTTTGTAAATGAAAATTTTAATTAGAAATTAAATATATCATATTTAGGAATAAAATAATTAAATGGAGGTAATTTTATAATTCTAATCTTCAGAAAATTATTAGTGTAAATTCTTGGCATTTTTATAAAATACTTGATGTTTTTATGAATAATCAAATACGATAATTTGAGATATAAGCTAAATACAAGAATTATTGACTCATAAATGACGTATGGATTATGTAAGACCAAAATATCAAATTAACATTAAATATTTTTATATATTTTGTGATAATTCTCAAACTATTCATAGTTTTTAACCAAACTAATAAAGTAATTAACAAAATAATGAAAAAACACCCCTCTCCTCCAATATAAATACCACCCCTGACCATCTCTTCTTCTCACACCTTACAAGCATTGAGAATTTTCCAAATTATACCCAATAATATTATCAATCACATCCCCTGTGTCATGGACTCCTTGATCACATAAATAAACGTAACCCATTTCCCTTAGGAGGTTCTCAAGGAGGATAAATCCAAGAGGCAAAATACTATTTCTTTTTCTTTTATTTTCTTTTCAATTTCATTTTTTATTATCTTATCCTCAAATTCACCTATATAAGATGAATGATAACTCCAATATATTTTATATATTGTAATATCATTAATATTATAATGGAATGATTCATCTTAAATACTCTTACATTTTTCTTTTTTCTAAACATGAAAATTTCATCTATTGTGTGTCAATTTGCCATAAATATGGATGATGAGTTTTCATTTTTCACTACTGCATTTGCCACGACCCGTCCTCAGGGCCCGTGTCGTGACTACCCCAAGCCCGCCTTCCATAGGCCAGGGGCTTGCGACTAGCACCAAAGGCGTAAATTCCAAAGAAGGGAAGGCATTTCCTTTAAAGAGTAAACAAACACCAAAGAGCATGCAAGTGAAGTAAACACTAAGTAAAACTGAGTTCAAGGTAAGTGCTGAAAAAGTACGTGGGCCAGTATAAAAACCCAACTGAACATACAGTACAACTGAAAGGAAAGTACAACAGAAGTAAGTAAAACAGTAGCACCGAGTCATCCTCCGGAAATCCCACCTGAAGGGTGGGTACATATGGTCCCCTCACCTCCTCGGGTCCGATCGTCCGCTATATGTACATCCCGCCAAGTGGTCCACCTCCTGGTACCATTGAGCTCCACAAGCCTCCACCTCGATCAGTAATGTCCGTCGTCTGCAACCAACACAACATAGTGTGGGCATATCCCCTGCAGGGGTGAGTATATGATACTCAGTAGGGACCCCGAGACCCCCGAAGGTCTCACAGAATCCACGAACGATAAACCACCAAGTAAAGATACAATCATGAAGTATCAACAACACTACTTAGGTATATGCTCATACATATACCTAAGTAATCAGTTACCGTTCGGCTCCAGCTCCCGAGCCCGAACACAGCCCAGTACACACAAGAAAGCACAACCCAATCCACACAGGAAAGCAAGTCAACCACATCAATGATAATGATTGATAATCAAGACCCAGCTAACATAGGAATACACTTCGTAAGGCGATAGAGATGATCAGATATAGCCAATGATTCATCTAAGATTTCGGACCCACAGAGGATACAAGACTAGATAAGCTGTCGGACCCACACAGGATACAAGACCAGGTACTCTGTCGGACCCACAAAGGATACAAGTACAGAGGTCAATACTGTTGGACCCACATAGGATACAAGAAAAGTAGTCATCGTTGTCGAAACCACGGAGGATTTCAGTAATGTAGTCGTCATTGTCGAACCCACAGAGGATCCAAGTACAGTCGTCTTTGTCATAGTCACAGCCAGCTCTAGGGTTCCCGCACACAGCACGCTCAATTCCTAGAGGGTCCACTCCACGAGCCAAGGGGTCTATACATCAATTGTCACGAAGTCCAGAGTTGATGTATCACAAAGTTCCGTCTCATCAACAGGAACTCAACACAACATAAGGTGTGTCAATCGGACACTCGGTCTGAGAGTTATTGGCCTTTTCGTCCTAGGGGCCCATTGGATTTTTAAGTAAAAACAAACCCGACCATAATCCAGCTGTGTCCAAACCCCAATAGGAGTAAGCCAAATAAACCATCTCACTAAGTGTAAAACAACATGACCGACGGTACGTCATACGGACGTTCGGTCGTTAAGTTATTGGCGTTTCCGCTCCAAGGGCCCAGTTGGTTTTGGGTTCAAACCAACCCGGCCATACCCAAATAATACTGAAAGTTTGATTTTAATATACTGAAATGACCGTCTAGATCCAAGGATTCATGCACTATAGATGGTGTGTCAATCGGAGGTCCTTAGCACAAGTTATGGGCAAAATACAGAAAGTTTTCCGAAATGGGGGGACTGGGCACGGTCCGACCCGGCCCAACACCCCCCGGGGTCGCCCCGAACTGGGTCAACCCAACCCGGGTTAGGGTCTGGCCCGGTAGGGCACGGCCCGACCTGGCTGGGCGCGGCCCGCCCCGGCCCGTCCGGGGTTGTGTGCTGGCTCGGCCAGTGGCCGAGCAGGGTGGGACGCGGTCCCCCCTCCCTTTGCGCTACGTGGACGCGACGGGTGACGCATCTCCTCCGGATCCCGCGCGGCCGCAGGATCCAGTCCCCTGCTACCACGGCTTCTACCGGCAGCCCACCTGGGTCCATCCGCCTCCGGACGGCCAGCCGGTACCGGCCGCCGGTGGCGCTGCACCGGCGACGCGCACCCCCGGAGATGTCTGCGGGCCACCGGAGTCATTCTGGTGGTCCGTTATTGCTCCCGTCTGCACATGCGGTCGTCTCGGGACCCGCTCTTCACTGCGATGGCCTTCAAACTCCGTTGTGGTCTCGTTTCATCATTTCCCAATGTTCCACGCATCATGAACAGAATAGTGGTGGGTTCAGACTTATTCGTTGGTCCGCACCCATCGCGTTAGTGGATCAAAAAACTCCCAACAATTATACGTCATGTCGTGGGTATAAATCATGTGAAAAAAATAAACCAAAATCCCTACCTCAGCCAGGAAGATGAACTTTGGCGTCGCTGTACACGGCGTCACGGAGAAAAGGATGGTAGGCGTCGTCGAGGAGCACTGATGAGGAAGTGGTGTCTTCTTTCTGGCTGCGGGGAAGAGGTATAGTGGCGTGTCATCAATCACCGAGGAATCGGAATTCTTCATCATTCTTCGTTGGAGGCTGGCGTCTTCGGCGTTTTGTCAGATCTTCCTCCCACAGTTTCTCAATTCATTCACCAAAGGGGTGATTAATAAAAGAATTAATCCTCTCGTTTTTTTCATTATTATGGTTCATCAATGAACCTTAATTAATGAACCTATTAAACACATGAGCATTGCTATTACACATCCAAGGGGACGAGTCATTAAATGGACCCATTTATTTATAATCGTTACCCTGCGACTCTGTCAACTGCCGCTCAATGGTGGATGAAAACGAATAAAATAACTTATAGTTATTTTATTATATACAATTATTTTTCTAAAAGTCTAAAAACTTATCTTTTTCATCTGACCCTTGTTGGTTGAAGTTAAGCTTCGCCTAAGCGAATCCCGGTGCTGAGAATTCATCGGTGCCCTCAGATTTTAATTCTGATCAGTAGTTCAGATGTTAGAAAAACTGCTCGTTTGTTCACTGAACGTACCCGAGCTAAAATTCAGAAATTGATTCTAGTCACACTGGGCCTCGGAATGAAGTGCCATCATAAACAGCGTACTCGTAAAATTCAAAAGAATTTAAAAAAACTCCTTGAACTTTATGGGTCTTTACATTACTCCCACTAAGGGACTTAAGTCCCCGTAAAGCTACATCATAAACTAGGGAATCAAATGAGGGTACTGAGCACGCATTTGAGCTTCCCGCTCCCATGTGCTCTCTTGGAGGTTCCCTTACTTCCACCTGACACGCACTAGAGGAATCGACCGTCCACGTAGGACCCACTCATGTCGATCCTCGATCTCCATCAAGACCTCTACAAAATCCGCCCCGTCATCAATGTCCATCTCCCCATGATGGATGATATGCATTTGGTCGTGAACTTATCTTCTCAGCTGAGATATGTGGAAGACGTCGTGCACCCGTTGCAACTGTGGTAGAAGAGGTAGGAGATAAGACACCTCGCCTATCCTGCTGACAACCTGGAATGGTCTGATGAAGCGCAGAGATAACTTGTCGCCCCGGCCAAATCTCTGTAATCCACACCGAGGTGAGACCTGTAAGAAAACGTGGTCAACATCCTCGAACTCTAGTGGTCTTCACCTCCTGTCAGCATAGGACTTCTGTCAGCACTGAACAATCCTCATCCACTCCTGGATGATCTGTACCTTCTCCGTCATGGCCTAGACAATCTCTGATCCTACAAGTGCTGACTCCCCATGGTCTATCCAGCACAGTGGTGATCTGCATGGTCGGCCGTACAAGGCCTCATATGGTGCCATCCCGATGGTGGAGTGGTAGATGTTGTTGTACGCAATCTCCACCAAGGGTAGGTGATCCTCCCAGATGTGACTAAAGTCGAGGATACATGCATGGAGCATGTCCTCGAGAGTCTGAATGGTCCTCTCCGTCTGAATATCCATCTGTGGGTGAAAGGTGGTGCTCAGGCGTAGCTACGTCCCAAACATCTCCTGAAACCCCTTCCAAATATGGAAGTAAAGCGAGCATCTCGATCAGAGACGATAGTCGAATGTATACCATGAATCCATACGATCTCCTAAACGTAGAGACTTCACAAGCCCTCTACTGAGCCCTACACTCTGATGGGTAATAAGTGGGCCGACTTGGTGAGTCGGTCTACGATCACCCAGATAGAGTCGTGTCCTATGGAAGTACGTGGAAGTCCCATCACGAAATCCATAGATATACCTTCCCACTTCCACTCCGGGACCTCTAAGTGTTGTACCAAGCCTGCAGGTACCTGGTGCTTGGCCTTCACTTGCTGGAAAATGAGGCATCGAGAAATAAACTCCACCACAACCTTCATCATACCTGGCCACCAGTACTGTCTTCTGAGGTCCTGATTCATCGTCGCTACTCCAGGATGTACCACTAGAGGGGAAGTGTGGAACTACCTCAATACCTCCTCCTGCAATGTAACTGGTACCATGGTAAATCCCTGGAAGAGGATGACGTGCTCCCCACCTTCCGAAAATCCATTAGGTGCTAGCCCTGAGGATATCTGAGCACATCGCGCCTCACAGCCAACCTCTCCATGTTTTTCCTCTCTGACCCATTGAAGAAGTGGAGGAGTGACTGTGAGAGACTGTAGATAGGCTTCCCCATATCTATCTATGAAGGATATCTGAAAAGCATCTAACTACTCTATCACCTCCCCAAGTAGCTGAATGCCAGATCTCCTACTGAGAGCATCAGCCACAACGTTCCCCTTTCCTGATGTATAGACAATCTCAAATTCATCATCCTAGAGGAACTAGAGCCATCGCCGCTATCTCAGGTTCAGGTCCTTCTACGATAAAATGTACTTGAGACTCTGGTGGTCAGAGTAGACTATAAAGCGCTCTCCCTTGAGGTAGTGTCGCCACATCTTCAGGACGAAGACCACTGCTGCTAACTCCAGGTCATGGGTAGCGTAGTTCTGCTCGTGCTACCTCAACTACCGTGAACTGTAAGAGATCACTGCTCTCTCCTGCATCAGGCCACACCCGAGTCTAGTCCCTGATGCATCGCAATAAACTACGTACCCTATTCCCTCCTCTGCTAGCCTCAATATGGGCACACTGGTCAATCTCCGTCTCAGCTTCTGGAAGCTCTGCTAACATCTGTCTGACCATTCGAAGGGTTTCCCATTTTTCGTCAAAGCTGAAAGTGGTGCTGCAACTCTGGAGAAGTCTAGAACATTCTATGATAGTACCCATCCAGACATAGGAAACTCTGCTCCTATGTCACGGTCCTGGGTGGCTCCCAAGCAAGTACCGCCTCGACCTTCACGGGATCCACTGCAACTCCTGCCTTAGAGATGACATGCCCTAAGATGTGAACCTCTCGAAGCTAGAACTGGCACTTTGAGAGCTTACCATAAAGCTGGTGCTCTCAGAGTGTATCCAGTACAACCCGTAGGTGGTAGACGTGCTCCTCCTCGGTCGTCAAGTAAATCAGTATGTCGTCAATTAAGACTACGACAAACCGATCGAGGGAGGGTTGGAAGATCCTATTCATGAAACTCATGAACACTACTGGAGCGTTGGTCACACCGAAAGGCATGAACAAGAACTCATAGTGGTCGTACCGACACTTGAATGTCGTCTTCTACACATCCTTGACCCGAACTTGGAGTTGATGATAGCCATACCTGAGGTCTATCATCGAGAACCAACGTGCTCCCTTGAGCTGATCAAAGAGTTCGTCAATCCTCGTAAGCAGATACTTGTTCCTCATGGTCACCTGGTTCAGGCGACGGTAGTCGACACATAGTTACATTCCCCTATCCGCATTCTTGGCGAATAGGACTGGAGAAGCCCAGGGTGAAACACTGGGTCAGATGAAACCTTTCCCCTATAATTCCTCCAGCTGTACTCGCAGATCACGAAGCTCAGCTGGAGCCATCCGATATGCTGGAGTGGATATCAGTGATGTCCTAGGGTACAGTTCTATATAGAAATCTACCTCTCTATGAGGAGGTAGTCTTGGAACATCGTCAGGAAAAACGTCCACATACTGATCCACCAATACAGGAAAACTCGAACTCTGTACGTCAACTGCTCCAAGGATGAGACTAGCCAACTGTTGTGTGATCGACTACCCTCTCCTCTACGTGAGTCCATCCTCTTCTGCGAAGGTTCCCTTCTCACCGGTGAAGGTAAACCTGGTCCCATCCGTGCAGACACACCGCACCTTGCGCCTAATACAGTTGATCTGAGTATAGACTGTAGATAACATGTCCATACCCAATATTACAACGTAAGGCCTAGACACCGCTACAAGAAGATCTCAGCCGAAGCTCTCACCTCTTAGAGTAATCTCAAACTGCCAGCACCAGTACGTAATAGTCGGTTCTGCTCCCGTAGGAGTCTCCTATCGCAAGGATCGATCCAACAGCTCCATCGGAATCTTCGAGCTCCGAATAAGGGCAGCGGTAATAAAAGAATGACTCACACCTGTGTCTATAAGAACTGCAGAAAGGGTGGAGTAGACACAGATAGTATCTCAAATCATCTCTGGTTCGCCGAAGTCGTAAGCCTCTACTTCCCAGAGCTGAGCCTGCCTCTGCCCGCCAGCTCCCTATAGTCGGGGGTGGACCTCCTGGGGATGATGGTGGTAGAGCCTCGAAGCATCGTCCACCACCCACTGCTCAGCCAGCTCCTCTACCTTGTCCACCTGCTCCCTACGGACCGCCACGGTTGAACCTCTGTCTCTACCTGGGAGGTCCCTCCACTGTCTGCTTCTCGTCTGCATGGCGGGTCGGGCAGTCACGAGCCATGTGGCCCTGCCCGCTGCATGAATAACACTATCTGCTCCTCAGAAGGCTGGCTCTGTGCCGTGTTCCCCGCACAGCCGAACCCGAATCCTGAGGTCGCCCACCTGTCGACCTGGTCTGCTTGGACCCCTGTATCATCTGTCAACTGCCAGATGTAGAAGACTCTGCTCTATGCCATCCGGTGGTGTGTCTCGCTGATGATGGCTGCTCGGCGAGAAATCTCTCTACTATTAGGGCTCGCTCCAGCATCCACCCTGGGTCGGGATGCTAAGTGGAATCATCGAAGCTCTGATCTCATGCCTCAGCCCCGGCTCAAAGGTCCGGGCCCGGATGAATGGGTCTCGTACCATGTCCGTGGTGTAGCGCGAGAGGTCAGTAAATCTCGCCAAGTACTGGGAAACTGACATACTGCCCTACCATAGTTGCAGTAACTCCTAGATGCGCACCGTACGGTGGGTGGCTGGGAAAAATTCCGAGTGGAACAGGCTCTCGAAGTCCATCCATAGTAGAGATTCCTCATCATGCACCTAGAGCATGAGGCTCCACCATCTACCTGCTACTGCCTGTAAGAGACTCACGACAAGGATCACCATGAGGTCTGCTTGAGTCCTTATAAACCTGAATACTCTGACGACAGCCTCTACCCAACCCTTGGCTACTTGAGGATCCCTCTCTCTGCGGATCCAAGGCGTCCTCTACCTCTGAAACTCATGCAACGCACTCAGGCAGTGTGAAATCTCCGCCACTGGGGCTGGTAGCATCGGTTGCTCGACGGGTAGAGGTATTGTCGGTGCCTCCACTGTAATGGGGCCCTGCACCGAGGCCTCGTTGCTCGGTGGGCTGTCATCTCACAAAAAGTTCGGAACCCTAGCTGGCTGCCGTCATGGGGCCATCCTAAAAAGAAACAGGTGCGCCACGGTTAATACAGTATACCTGATGAGCTGACACAAAGTAATCACAAAAAAAACTTTTGAAAATTAAACACACACACAATTAGTGTTTTCGTGCACTGAGTCGGAAATCAGAAGTTAGGGTCCTGGTGTATGGATACATCGGCCGCAGCACCAACACTGGACTCCCTCGACTGAAAACCACACTCAATACTCCTAACTCTATTTCTCCACAAAGAAGGAATTATCAGAGTCATGAGTTCTGCGTTAGAACAGAATCCTCTGATACCAATTTGTCACGACTCGTCCTCGGGGCCCATTCCATGACTACCCCATGCCCGCCTTCAATAGGCCAGGGGATGGCGACTAGAACCAAAGGCGTAAATTCCAATGAAGGGAAGTCATTTCCTTTAAAGAGTAAACAAACACCACAGAGCACGCAAGTGAAGTAAACACTAAGTAAAACTGAGTACAAGGTAAGTGATGAAAAAGTACATGGGCCAGTATACAAACACAACTGAAAGTAAAGTACAACTGAAAGGAAAGTGAAACAACAGTAAGAAAAATAGCTGCACCGAGTCATCCTCCAGAAATCCCACCTGAAGGGTGGGTACAGATAGGCCCCTTCAGGTCCTCGGGTCCGATCGTCCACTCTGTGTACGTCCCGCCAAGTGGTCCACCTCCTGGTACCATCTAGCCCCACAAGCCTCCACCTCAATCAGTGCTTCCCATCGTCTGCAACCAACACAACATAGTGCGGGCATAGTCCATGCGGCGGTGAGTATACGATACTCAGTAGGGACCCTGAGACCTTCGAAGGTCTCTCAGAATCCACAATGGATAAACTAAAAAGGAAAGATACAATCATGATGTATCAACAACACTACTTTGTTATATGTCGATACATATACCAAAGTCATCAGTTACCGTTCTCCTCTCTCTCCCGAGCCCAAGAACAACCTAGTCCACACAGGAAAGCACAACCCAATCCACGCAGGAAAGAAAGTCAACCACATCAATGATAATGATTGAGAATCAAGACTCAGATCACATGGGAATACACTTCGTAAAGCGATAGATATGATCAGATGTAGCCACAGATTCATCTAAGCTCTCGGACCCACATAGGATACAAAACCAGCTATGCTGTCGGACCCACACAGGATACAAGACCAGCTACTCTGCCAGACCCACAGAGGATACAAGTACAGAGGTCAATACTGCCGGACCCACATAGGGTAAAAGAACAGTATTCATCTCCGTCAAACCCACAGAAGATTCTAGTATGGTAGTCGTCGTTGCTGAACCCACATAGGATCCAAGTACAATCGTCTCCATCGCAGTCGCAGCCAGCTCTAGGGTTCCCGCACAAAGCACGCTCGATTCTGGGAGGGTCCGCTCCATGAGCCAAGGGGTCGATACATCAACTATCATGAAGTCCAGATTTGATGTATCACAAAGTTCCATCTCATCAATAGGAACTCAAAGCTACAAATGGTGCATCAATCAGACGCCCGGTTTGAGAGTTATTGGTTTTTTCGTCGCAGGGGCCCGGTTGGTTTTTAAGTTAAAACCAACCCGACCATACTCCAGCTGTGTCCAAACCTCAAGCGCAGTAAGACAAAAGAACTTTATCACTAAGAGGAAAACAATGTGACCGACGGTACGTCATTCAGACGTCCGGTAGTTAAGTTATGGGCGTTTCTGCTCCAAGGGCCCGATTGGTTTCAGGTTCGAACCAACCCGGCCGTACCCAAACATTACTGAAATCATAAGTGTAATATACCAAAACTACCATCTCTATCCAAGGATTCATATGCAACTTACATTGCATTGATCGGAAGTCTATAGCACATGTTATGGGCAAAAGACCAAAAGTGGTCCGAAATGGGGGGTCTGGGCCCGGTCTGACCTGGCCCAGTCCCCCCGGGTCGGCCCGACCCAAGTCTGGGTCCGGACCGGTAGAGTGCGGCCCGGATTGGCGGGGCGCGGCCCGGCCCGGTCTGCGCGACCCACCCCGGCCCAGCCGGGGATGGTGTGCTGGCTCGGCCAGCGGCAGAGCAGGGGGGGACGCGGTCCCCCCTCCCTTTTCGCTCCGCAGACGCGGCGAGCACCGCGTCTCCTCCAGATCCCGCGCGGCCATGGGATCCGGTCCCCTACCGCCAAGGCTTCATTCGTGGAGGCTCCTTCCGGCGGTGCACCGGGGCGCCGCCTCCTCCAGCCGCCATGCTAGTGACCCACATCGTCGGAGATGTTCACGGGCCACCAGAGTCATTCTGGTGGTCCATTCTTGCTCCTGTCTGTGTCTACAGTCATTTCGGGACCTGCTCTTCACTGTGACGTCCCTCAAACGCCGTTGCGGTCCCATTTCATCGTCACCCAACATTCCGCGCATCAAGAAAAGAATATTGGTGGGTTCGGACTTGTTCATTGGTCCGCACCCACCCCGTTAGTGGTTCAAACAATTCCGAGCAATTATACGTCATGCTGAGGGTATAAATCACATCAAGAAAAATAAACCAAAATCCCTACTTCAAACAGGAATATGATCATTGGTGTTACAGTACACGACATCACGGAGAAAAGGATCGTAGGTGTCATCGGGGCCCGCCGAGGAGAAAGTTGTGTCTCCTTTCTGGCCGCGGGGAAGAGGTTTGGTGGCACGTCGTCAATCTCAGAGGAACCGGCATTCTTCATCATTCTTCATCGGAGGCTGGCATCGTCGACATTTCGTCAGAGCTTCCTCCCGTGGTTTCTCAATTCGTTTTCCAAAGGGGTGATCAATAAAAGAATTAATCCTCATGTTGTGTTCATTATTATGGTTCATCAATGAACCTTAATTAATGAACCTATTAAACTCACGGGCGTTGCTGTTACACAACCAAGGGGATGAGTCATTAAATGGCCCCATTTATTTATCATCGTTACACTGTGAATCCGTCAACTGCCGCTCAACGGTGGAAGAAAAAGAATAAAATAACTTATAGTTATTTTATGTTATAAAATTGTTTTTCTGAAAGTCTAAAAACTTATCTTTTTCGTCTGACCCTTGTTGGTTGAAGTTAAGATTCACCTAAGAAAATCATGGCACTGCAAATTTTTTGGTGCCCTTGGATTTTAATTCCGAGCACTGGATCAAAAGTTAGAAAAACCCGCTCGTTCATTCACTGAACTTGCCCGAGATAAAATTCAGAAATTGATTCCGGGCACACCAGGCCTCAGAATCAAGCGTCGTCAGAAACTGCGTACTCATAAAATCTCATAGAATTTAAAAAAAATCCTTGAAATTTATATTTCCTTACATAATTCATGTCTAGTCATAAAACAATGTTTATGATTAAAATGTATTTTTATTATGTATATTTTATGTTATATAATCTACTTGAGTAAATATATAAACATGATGTTATATAAAATGATATAAGATCATAATGGTTGTAAAATCGGAAAAAATAATAAAATCATTGTCATTAACGTTAAATATAATAAATAATCCTCATATAATATAACCAAATGTTATATAAGAACATTTAATCTTATAGATTATCATTAATAACATTAAATTTTAATATTGGATAACAATTTCTATCTTACATGAACATATGTTCTCATATACAAGGGAACTGATTTGGATAACCAAGAAAACCAACACTCACGGACGATGAAATTAAACTCCAATACTCATAGAAAATCCCATAAATGAAATTAATAAAAGTATAATGAATCAAATTCATATATAAAATTATATATATTTTTAAATTAGTTAATTTAATTTCATTATATAAAATATTAATATGAAGATAGAATTTATATATGAGGTAAGGGGATTCTCAAACCCAACTCTCTTCCTTTGGGTTTTCACACATTCACTCCATTTTTAATATGGATGTTCCATTATTATCCCATAAAATTTATTTCTCTACCATAACCTTTTATTTAATGTATATACATGTTTCCAATCAAATTTTATGAAAAATGAAAAGAATTTTTTAAAAATAACACTTATTCATAAAAACTACACTTTTTTACGTGCCGTGAGATTGCTACTTCACCATTCAATATTGTTGATTCTTATAATAATTATTTTATTCCCTAATTATTTTGGGAACATTAAATTTTATTAATTAATTTATTCTTTATGAATTGAATCACATTCCTATTTATGGTTTATTTTATATCCATGAATGATATACATTATACGTGGCATGAAAGATTATGGAAATGTTATGATGTGAGGGGTGCACTGATAATTATATAGTGTATGTAAATTTTATTATGTACTGATTGAAACCAAAATCATATATTACTCCAATGATTTGGGTTATGTGATGTAACTAATGACATATAGTGAAATATGCTTGAACATGGTGCTATATTTGTTCAAAACTATATGTTTTATTTGTCCACTAAAACACGATGCTTCGTTATTATGAATTTCCCCATTAAATGAATTTATTTAATGATTATTATCATAATTAGGGTGATTATTATTTTGTTATGTTATGATAAAAATGATTATTCTCACCCATATTTCATGTCTCTTGTCCATCCTCTTACTAGGCTTTTTTCTCACCCTTTGTTCGGATGTATATCCTTATGTGAATACATGTATTAAAAACATCATGAGGGCCACTAAAAAGCTAGAGAACAAGGAATTAAATAATCTTTATTATTGTTTATTATGTTAAACATATTTAAAGTCTTAATTTTTACAAGTTACTAAACCTTTGGATCATGATAGTATCCAATTTTATATTGATTATTATTAAAAGGATATAATAATCATATCAGAAAAGTAGGGTCACTAAAGTTGGTATTATAGATTGGTCAAGTTCATTTTGAAAATAGGATCAGGGGTCCTTTGTGAAAACCCTTAGTATAAGACTATGTATATGGAAGCACTAAAGAAGCATTGTTTTAGAATAAATCTAATCGTTGGGATCCCACAATACATGGATTTAAACTTAATTTCAAAAATGAAAATATTATTTATTCATGATTCTTTTACATATGTTATGTTCAAGAAATTTCTATTTTAGGAAATGGTGGGAACCATGACAAACCATTCAAACAACAAATGTGAGGGACAATGCCGTGATAGCCCAAATGGCATCCTCAAAGCATTGGGAGGTGGAGTTCAAAAGTTTTTGTGAAGATTATCCATCGGTCTCAAGATATAAAAAATCACTAGAATAATGTGAAATGACCTCATTTACCTAAGTGGGAGAAACTACATTTTAAATATTTTATATGGAATGACCATAGATATTTCATGGATATTATGATGCACTAGTCATGGAATAGTGGGTAAAATAATTGTAGATGATATTTTATATGCTCCACTATTCTGAGATGAATAATGTGAATCATGAAATTTATTGTCTATATGGAGAGGCTGATCAATGGTGGGACTGTATTAAAAACACCAAGACAATGTGATAAATTAAATATAATGAGTGGGAAGACATTAATAAAATTTTTCATAACAAGTATTTCCTATAGACTCTTCATAAAAATATTGAATCAGAATTCATAGTGATGAACCAAATGGAATTTGAATCAATAACAGACTAAGAAGAAAATTACATAAGGATTTCAAGGTATTCATAGAGGTTTTTATCAACAAAGATAAAAAATATATAGATTCTATAGTGGTTTAAAACCACACCTTCAAAATAATCTAAAAAATCGAATCTTTTGGAGTTACAAAGAAGTTGTTCAATGTGTTGTTACAGAAGAAATAGAGTTTGTGGAATGGTCCCATGACTATAGAGATAATAAATTAAGTATCGAGTTTCAAGATGATGGATCTAATGAGATTGGTGGAATGAAAGCTCAACCAATCATAGCCAAAAAATAAGTAAGAAGAACCATGGTAACTTCAACAAATGGATGAGAAAATGCAATAAGTGAGGGAGAGAAGACCACCAGGATCATGAATTTCAAAGTGATATAAAGATACTAGCCGATATGATGCAGGAAAAGAGACCATTCATGGTTCAATTATTCATCTGTAGAGCGCAAGGTCACTATGCAAGAGATTTCACTAAACCTTGAGTCCTCAAGGGTAATCAGTGTCACCAACCACCAAGGCCAAAGGATATAGTGAAGGCTTATCCCATCACTACATATGTGGTGGATCCCACAAAATATGTGGTAACTTGAATGATATTTATTTATTCAATAATAGTTACCATAATATTTGATTCTAGTTCCATATAAATTGTTTTATTTCTTGTATTTTTAGTAGAACTATTCAAACACCACCTCAAAATATGGAAGGTGAGATATTTGTGAGAGAAAAAGGGAAAATAATTGAATCTAATTTATATAATTCTTCCCTAATTAATGTTTTCGAAATATACCTCTCTATTTTTTCCTAAATCATTTTGTGTAGGTTGATGGTATTTTTGGCAGGGTTGTCTATCATTATAAAAATACAACAACAACTATCAGGAATGGAATATCACTCTACATATCTCAAAGAATCCTCTAATTATATAGAGTTGTAAGGTGGATGTTGGTTATACATTAAAATAATAATCTCAATTTTTTATATTATATTCATATGAGAAATCATATCTTTCATAAGTGATTGATAAAAAGAAAGAATCATACTGGAGGAAATGCCCATTATGAGGGAATACCCTGATGTATACCCCAAATAATGGTTTTTCCTTGTTCCTAATCAATCGGGTGTGTTATCAATTTATCTTATTACTTGATCTCATCCTATATAAAAAAAATTATAGAATGGACACCATTGAGATCGAGGAACAAAATAATTACAAGGGTTCTATGCACCCACGTGCTTTAACATGGGTTTCACCAATCCACTTCATCATGAAGATGGATGAATCAATATGCATCAAAATCGAATATAATGATCTCAAAAAAATCACAATAAATAACAAGTATCTTGTACTATGGATAGATTAATTTTTTGATCAACTATGTGTGGATAGATATTTCTTTAAGGTGCATATTCGGTTAGGATATGAGAAATTTAATGCGAGGAAAGAAGATATTCCTTTGAAAGCCTTTTGAACATGGTATCCACAAAATGAGTTCATATTTATGCATTTCAGACTTAGTAATGATCCAAAAATATTCATGAAATTAATGAATAGTGTCTATATAGAATACCTCATCAAATTTTCGATAGTCTTTATCGATGATATATTGATATATTCAAATAGAACAGAGGATCGTGAGTAATATTTCAATACGATTCTAAAGATATTTAGAAGGGACAAAAATAATGAAAATTATAGTTAATGTTCATTATAGATAAGATAAGTATCATTATTGGGGTATGTTATCACCATAAAAAATAATGTGTGGACACCTCTATGACCAAGGCAATAAAAGAGTGTCCCTGAACAACATCTGTAATAGAGATTCATAGTTTCATTTGTCCAGACGTGTATTTTCAATATATTTTTGAAGAACTTCTCATGATTTTCATGCTAACAATATAAGAAGAATTAGAAGGTAGAAATTTTCCTCTAGACTAGTGAATGTGAATATTTCTATAAAGACTTCAAATATATGCTTATAATCACGCCAGTGCTCACACTTTCGACAAGTGGTGAACTCTTTGTGGTATACCACCATTCTTCAAAGAAGGGATAAGGATATGTACTGATGAAAAATGATAAAGTGGTATCCTAGAACTCATGAAAGTTGTTAATAAATGATAAAAACAATCCCAAGCATGATTTGGAGTTGGAAGTAATGATCTTGGTGTTGAAACTATATCATTATTATCTACATGGGGAGAAATATTAAATATATACTGATCATAAGATCTTAAAATATATATCATAATTTATGTATATTCATTTGCACAAGTGAGTATTCCTACAGATCATCAGGAATTATAACTTCTCAATGAACTACCATCCTGAAAATAGAATAAAGTGGCATATGATCTAAGAAGAAATGATCCTACACCATTATAAATGATGTGAATTTTGAAGGATCCAATATTCTTCAATTTTCAATGGATTGACATGGGAATAATTAATCAAGTAACATCACCAATCATTTCTCAAATGAATTCTCAACCATCATTCATTGAGAAAATAATTGATTCTCAATAAAATGACGTTGAAATTTAGAAGAATGTGTATTCTATGAGAAAAGGGAAATCCCTAGAGTTTGAAATTGATGAGGATGGAAATGTAAAATTTTGGTCACAACTATGTGTACCATCCAATCCAGAGATAAATATGGAGCTTCTAAATTATGTACATAGCTCAACCGTCTCTCTTTAGCCAGTTTGCACAAAGATGAATCTAGATCTCTAAGATAAAAATTTGTGGGACAATATGAAAAAAGAAAATTTCTAAATATAAATCAAAGTGTCTGTTTTTTAGGAATTGAATGATGAAAAAAAATATAAGGGGGTGATTCAACAATTACCCATAACAACATTGGAGTTGGAAAGCGTCATCATTCACTTCATCAGTGGACATCCAAATAAATTGAGCGGAAATAGTGCTATATGGGTTGTTGGGAATATTATTATAAATGTAGCTCACATTATCAAAATTTGAAAGGAATTATCTGTAGATCAACTTGAAAAAATATAAAATAGGGAAGTTGTAAGAAATCATGGAGTAACACTATTTATTTGGTTTTATTAAGATACGAGATTCAACACCATGTTCTATAAAAGTCTTTAATATTCTTTAAACACTATACTAAACATCAGTAAGGCTTATGAACCTCAAAATGATGGAAAATTTGAGTTGACTAATCAAAAACTATACGAAATGTAAATAATATGTTATATGGATAGCAAAGTAGGATGGGACCATCATCTACATCCATTTGAGTTCTCTTAATGTAATAGTTTCCACTCAAGCATTAACATGGCTCTATATGTAGCCCTTTATGGAAAAATATGAAGAACACTCGCAAGCTATGATGATATCAGTGAACATAAGATACTATGAATTGAAATGGTCAAATAAATGATGTTAAAGGTGAAAACGATGCAGTATAAAATCAAGGTATCCCAAAGATAACTGTAGATCTATGTAATAATTGTTGATGTGTCCTAGAGTTTACAATTGGTGATATGGTATTCCTCTAAATATATCCATGAAAGAAGGTCAGGATATTTGGGAAGAAAAGAAAGTCCATTCCAAGGTATATTATCCCCTTCATGATCCTTGATCATGTCATAGTTGTGCCTTATCGACTATCACTTCCACCTACCATGTCTCAAGTACATGATGTATTTCATGTATCTCTCTCGAGGAAGTACATATCTTATCCATCACATGTAATGAATCTAGAGGTGGTATAGTCATAAAATGAACTAACTTATGAGGAGTAGATAGTGATGATCTTGGTCCAGAGATACAATTTACTATGTAACAAGACTACACTCTTTGTCAACGTACTGCAAAAGAACCACAAGAATGAAGAGTCAATAAGAGAACCAGAGAAAGTGATAAAGGATAAGTACATTCATGTGTTTTCATCATAGAATGTAAAATGAAATTTTGAGGGTGATATTTAATAACAGGGGAAATATGTACTATGCCAAATTTTATAAATGGGAATTCCCTTCTTTTAATTATTTCAAATAGTATAAAAAACAAATCATTACTTTTAGAATAGAATACAAATTTCTAAATGAATAATGAATGATATAAGAGGTATTTATAGAAGTTAAAGAACCTTTACCGATGAAATAGAAACCTGACCATTTGAAATGTAATGTGACCATAAGTAATAGTAAATAAAAAAATAGAAGTTTAAAATCATATGTAGAAGTAAAAATAAAATTTAGGCATCTAATAAATGATAATATGATACAATTATATAATAGTATATGAAAAAAATGTTTTTACAATTATTAATTAGGTGTTGTTTTTTTATAAAACACAAATGTTTAGTTAAAATAATGATATAAATGAAAATTAATTTCAATAAAATAGATTCATAAAGTAATTTGATTTTTCCTTATGACTATAAGATAATTATATTAGACAATAATTAAATTTTCAAAGTGTTATTAAATCACTTATAATTTTAAAATCAATATTTTCCATGTAAATGATGATTTTAATTTAAAATTAAATGATTAATATTTAGAAAATTTATTTTATAAAATTGATTCAAATTTTAAATTCTTTATGTCATGAATGTTTTTGGATGAATTTTTGGGATTTTTCTTAAATACATGAATTTTTAGTGAATAGTAAATTATGATAAATAACTGTAAAAGCTATGTACAAATATTATTGAGTCATATATGGTGTATGGATGATGTAATCCCAAAATAACTATATATACTTCATTATTTCATATATTTTGTGTTTATTCTCAATCAAAATCTTGATCTAAAATAATAAACTAATAAATTAGATAATAAGAAAACTACCCTATCCTCCCGTATACATACTACCCCTCACCACCTCTTCTTCTCAGACCTTAAAATAATTGATTCTTATATAAATTATTCTCAATCATGTTCATAATACCCTAACCATGTTCTGGGAAACTTTGGTATTAACAAAGTACCGAACCCTTTTCTTTAAGGATGTTCAAATGGAGGGGAAATTCAAGAGGTAAAATACTCTTTCTTTTTCATTTATTTTATTTTCAATTTCATTTTTTTCTTATAATGTTCTCACCACCACCTATCTATGATACATGATAACTCAAGTATCATTTATATAAGATAATTTTATTTCATTAATGGAAAAAATAATCTTAAATTATATTCCCTTTTCCATTTTTCTAAACATGAAATCATCGTCCCTAGTGTGTAAATTTACGACTAGGAGGGACAAATTTTTTTCAAATTTTTGTACAACCTTTGGGGTTCATCATTTGGTCAAATAATTTTTTATTATACATATTATAATTTATATATTGTTTTGGAAGAAATATATAAGCATCATGGAAAATAAAGTGATATAATCTCATAAAGATTTAAAAAACACCAAAATTAATTAAATCATTTTCATTAACGTTCAATTGAATAAATCATCCCAATACCATATAACCAAATGAAATATAATATCATTTAATATAATGAATTTCCATTAAGAAAATATAATTTCAATTCTAGATAACTATTCCCATTTTATATGCAATTCTACACTTATATACAAGGGTAAAAATCATGAAAACCAAGAAATTGAACAATCCTGAATGATTAAATTAAATTATATAACTCATAAAAAATGAATATAAATTAACTTAATAAAACTACAATGAATCCAAATAAAGAACAAAAGGTTCTAAATTTTTTTATTACTAAATTTAAATTGAATATTTGCGATATTAATGGGAAGAATGCATTCCGGTATAAGGTAAGGGGATTCACAAACCCAAGTCTCCTCCTTTGGGTTTTCCCTATTTTACTACATTTTTAGTATTTATTTTCCATTAATTTCCCATAAATAAAATTCCTTTATCATAAACTTTTATTTTATGGATATAAAATTTTCCAATCTGATTTTATTATAATTTAATTATTTTTTCAAAAGCACTCTTCTTCCTAAAAACACAAATTTAATACTTCTTATGAAATTTTTTATTCATCATTCAGGAATGATGATTATTTTATATATTATTTGATCCCATAATTATTTCGGAAACCTAAAATATTATTCATGAATTTATGCTTTATAATATGAAACCCTTCATATCTGTTGGTTATTGTATTTCTGACATTGATAAATATTCTATATGTCATGAATGATTATGTAAATGTTATTATGTAGTGGGTGTGTCTAGAATTATCTAGAACTTGTAAATGTTAAGATGTGATGGTTTCACTCATACTTATATATCACTCTCATGAATTGGTTTATGTGATGTATCTCATTAGAAAAACTGAAATATGCGTGAACAAGTTGGTATCTTTGTTCACAACTATGTTTGTTATTTGATCACTAAGACAAAATGATTCATTTTTATGCATTTATACATTACATTCCTTCATCTAATGTTTCCCTTAATTATTATAATGGATATACTTTGCATATTCTATGATAAATATGATTATTTTCACCCATACTTCATTTCTATTATACATTATCTTACTATTAATTTAGCTTTACCCTTCTTTTGATGTATTTCCTCAGGTGAATCCCTATATTAAGGAGATCATGAGGGGTTGTAATGTATTTAATTTTACAAGTTCTATTAATGAAAAATTATACCCATGTATGAAAACATGAAATCTATTAAAATAATATTTTTTTTGTTCCATGTTTCTCACTAACTGGTGATTTATAAATATTATTTTACCATCTTTGAAAATAATATTTATTACTGGAAACAATCTTGGTATAATAGTCCAACACTATATTCATTTACTTCCCAAATAAATTAAATACTTATTCATCTAATAAATAATTATATAAATATTATATAATCTCATAATTTATTATTTACGTTGGGAAAAATTTTCATTAATTTTTGTGATCATTAATCTTGAATAAAATTATTCTTCGGTCATGGGAATAATATTTATTCAAATAATTAAATTGAAATAAAATTTTAAGTGAGACAAACGAAAACACATATTGAGTGACCCTGTAGAATTTTATTCACATGGAAATTATGTGGGATTTCATGAATGAAATGACAGTTTTCAGGAATTTGGACAAGTAACTTAAGAAAAAGAAGAGAATATAACAACACTAACAACTATATACGATCACTCACGGTATAATATAATCCATTTTCACAATATCTCATCAATCATGTTTCGAAAAAGTGTCATCAGTCTATATGCTTTATATTTCCTTCATTTAATATCTACAATAAACTCATTACCACACCATTTCAATAGGATTTATCTTGATAATTCTATTTCTATCAATATTCGTAGATATTAACTACTATTAATATGGAATAGGAAAATCCTTCCCTGATATATTCCTTCATAAAAAATCATTCATAATGAACTCAATATATTCAGCTTCTCCATGAACTATTATTATAACGGTTTATATAAATACAATTTTTTTGAGTCCTGAAATGAATTTATAATGATAATATTTTTTAAGGATAATTACACAAGCTTATAGATTTTAATATCCAATGACACAAAAAAAATGTAAAATTCCAACTCGATGGTATATTTTCATAATCTCCCATCATAAAGACTAGAAAATTTAAAATTTATAAGTAGATGTTTATCTATTTATTGGTATGCATAGTTTACAGTAAACATTCTATACACAATATCATATAATGTTATACGACCATATAATATAGATTAAGAGTATATTCATGGAATTTAATGGTTATCATCCTCTTAGGGAACTAGAATTACCTATTTAATATGACATATACTTTAGGAAACTATTACATTAAATTAATATAGAATAATGAATTATATATAATAATAATTTTAATTAATATTAACCTATTTGAGTAAACATGTAATCCAAAGAAAAATAGTTCATTCTAGAACAACAAATCCAATAGACTACTACATGGACTAGAGCTGACTGCTAATGACATTTATTCTCGAAGACATCACATGAAATCCATGATTATAATGAGATTAGGATTTATTCAAAGGGTCCATCATGTTTTATATCAAGGATTATATTCTCACTATAAATTTAATTCATTAACAAAAAACCCAAAAAGATATGATACTTCGTAATTATGTTATTTTTCCACTAATTTTACATTGTATCCTCTACAAGATACGACACTTCGTTTTTATCAAAATAATGTGGTGTTTACTTTTATGTATGACTTCAGGCTCAAAAGTGATGTTTCATATTAAAACTACGTATTCTTTACCTCAAAATCGACAATATACCCATAATCCCCTATAAAATATTTACCTAAGGAAATTATTATCTCTACCATCTTAAAACACCTCTATTGAGGATGAATATGTACCTTGTATATAATTTCATGTCATATTGATCATTTTGAAAAATATAATATACATATCCTATGTTGACGAGCTTATCATCTCTTCCACATACCAGGAACATATCATTATCTTTACATAGACACATAGGGATAGTCTTGACTAGAATCTTATTATGATCACCTTGGTTAGCTTGATATCATCCAACTACAATTAATGTATAAGAAACATTATTCCTAGTACAAATCATAACATTCATGACTGAACTAATCTTTGAGGCATATGGAATCCTTTCCTTCCATTGTATTTGCTCAATATTCTATGTAAATATTTTCATAGAATGATGAATTCCATGTATCATTGAAAACAATCATCTTTCAAATTATTCCATAATGAATCTCATTAATATCATTCCACCTTATGTACCTTCACTTTGACTAAATAGTTAGGTAGAGAAATCTTGATGTATTTTCATTCTAAGAATATACGATTCTTTACATATATCCTTCATGGAGAATCATTTATTTAACAATTTTTTCAAAATACATAACACCAGTATTTGATTTCTAATAGCATTATGTCATCAACATAAATTTGTTTTGAAAAAAATAACACACTTTCAATAAAACACTTACAAACCCAAGGATCAGGATAATTACATGTCCAATAATTATAATTTAATTCCACAAAGAAAAAATGGAAATTACAATGCATTCATAATTTATTAAGTCAAGTATTTATTATTTAATAACAATACATGATTCATGGTTTCAAATATTATATAGAATTAATTAAGATTTTAATATAATATGAATCCAAATTACTAGTGTGTAATACAAATTTAATCCCACAAGGAACTAACTATGAAGAGGTTTTAATGAATAATCTAAATTTAATATTTTCAGGAAAGGGTTAAAGTACATGGGATGTGTAAGAGAGATATATGACATTTATAAGATATTTTTAGTATAATCCAAGGGACATGAAATGTACTAATCATGGAAATTTAAGATGTATACACCATTTATAAAGAATAATAAGTGTGTAATTCATGTTAAAAGGATTACAGTTTTTACATGTTCTATATTAAATACACACTGTGTATTAATTACAAAATTTAGTTTGACCCAGTGTTTCCTTCCTTGAAAAAACAGTGACTACATGGCTTGTACTATGAAAAATCCATGTACCAACCTGGATGATCCACATTTGGAAAATTTATTCTATGATACATGTTCTACTTACACGATGAGCCTGATTCTATTTAGTCATCTCTATTCAATTTACAAGGATACACAGTGTGTAAAAAAGAAGTATACTTGGGGGTATCTTCTATTTTCGGGCATCCCAATTCAATAAACAAGGGTACATTGTTTTTAACAAAGGAGTGTACTTGAAGTTATCTTTTATTATCCGGAGATTTTTTTTGAAACCTTGAGATGTGTTCTTCAGTTGTAAAAATCATTAAATATTAACTGATCTTGTTAATGTGATCATGAGAAAATATTGAGAAATAAGTGATTTTTATGAACGGTAAATAATGAATGAAAACATCAAATTAAATTTAACTTTTAAATAAAAAATGTTTAAAATTATGATAAATAAATATAAATTTGAATTATACTTATCTGATAACAAATATATGTTTTGAATATAGTGAAAAGGAATATTAGGGCCAATCCTTACTTAGAAAATAACAGATTTGATGAATAGAGTCATATTGTACTAGATGTAAACATCATGACAGTTTTATTCCAAATGAAATATTGACAAGAAATGATTTCAGAACAAAAGAAGATACTGTTGACATTAAATTTATGATTAAATTAATTAAATCATAAGAAATGTTTCCCCATTATTGATATATTTCTTCATAGTAGACCTTAATTTCTAAAACACTTTCCCATACCCTATAATTATTCTTCTAGGAACCATGTGTTGAATGCCTCTATAGGTGATACACAAATGATATTATGATACATAAAAACACTAATGAGTCATCATGTCATGTCATAGTTGATTGATCAATATATGTTTTTCCTCTTTATTTGTTTATGTTTCTCCGATCATGAATAAATTTTGTTAATCATATCAATCTGGAGAGGATATGAGATGAAGGAAGATAATTATAAGAGAAATTAGTGCTTCACAACAGTTGTTGACTAACATCTCTTTGAATTTATTGTTTTTTATTTATAAACCCATGAATATTGTTTTTAATTTTATTAATTGTGCAACTTTCTGTAATAATATTGTAATCTCATGAATAGCCTCGTGCCTTGTATGAAATTAAAAAATTATTTTTATTCCATGATTTTTGACTTATGTCACAATGATAATTATTATTTTACCAACTTGTAAATTATTATTTACAACCAAAATCAATCTTGGTTTAGTAGTCCTCCTACAAATTTATTGAGGACCTGAATAAACTAAATAATTATTAACTAAATAATCAAATAAATATTATATAAAATATCTAGATAATTTAAAAATTACCTTGTGAATAATTAATTAATTAATGTATGTGATCATTAATCCTAAATGAAATTATTTATCATTCTTGAGAATTGTATTTATTCTATTTATTCAATTAAAATATAATTCAATTGAGATTAATGGAAACCCTTAGTGTGTGGCCCTCTATTCTTATTTGCCATTGGAATTAATAATGATTTCCTAATGTCAAAGATTTATATCTAGAAATGAGTCAAGGATACCAATAGAATGAAATTAATGGAAAAATATTGAAATCCACATATAACTGATCACTATGTAATATAATATGTTTTTATAATATATCATTAAGACGGTTTCACACCCATTTAATCTACCTATATTCATGTTATTTCATTCTTACACTATTTAAAATGATCTCATAATTACACCATGTCTACGGAATTTTTCATTACAATTAAATTTAAATCATAGTGTTGAGATATAAAAAATTATTAAAATGGAAGGAAATGATTTCTCCTAGAATAATTCATTAATAACAAATTTATCATAATGCACCAAACATAACCAGTTTCACCCTGAACAGTTATCATCATGGTTAATTATAATACAAATATGGTCATGAGTCTAGAAATACATTAATAGTAATCATAATGTCCAAGGACCATTACAAATGCTCACAGACATGAATATCAAATAAAACAAAAACATGTGGAATTCATACTTGTAGGCATATTCTCATAATCTCTAGTCAAGGATAACCCCATGTTCAAACATCATTAAAAGAAGTATCATCTTATTATTAGTAAAAACACATATTAATAATCATACCATGTTCGCTATCATAGAATTTTATCCATCTATAGAACATGTTTTAAGAATATCATCTTGAAATTTCTACGTTATTATCATAATAGTGAATTTATATTCACTTTTAAATGAGAATGATACTATATTTAATTATTATACCAATTTCATGTAAGTAAATTAACTGTATATACTATGGTATTTAAATATTATTAACCTCTTTAATTATAAATGTAGTAAAAAATATTATTGGTTCAAGAACAACAACTCCAATAGTTTCATGACTGGGAACTAGGGAAAACATTTCTCAAAAATATCTTCTTTTTAGTTTTGAATATATTTTCAAACTAGAATTTCATTATTCTTTTTCAATTCACATTTCTTATTTATTTTATTTATAAAAACCCATTTTTCTATAATTACATTTCAGTATTCAGTTCTAGGCTCAATCTCCCATGTGAATTTCTTCTCATTTCGATTTATCTCTTCATTAATTTCATGAGCCTACTCTTTATGTTCAATAGCTTTGATTTCTATTATTGGTTCATTTATTGATATATGATGTTTATAAATATCATATATTTGTCTTCATATTATCTAAAATAGTGCTTCATGATTTCCTTTTATATTTTCTTTTTATACATTTTTTTCAATCTCTAAAATTGACTTCTAATATGATCAGTATTATCCACATAATTTCTATTTTTTGAATCAATATATGTAGTTTCTAGAGAGATCTTTTCCAATTTTTTAGTTATAATTTATATATTTTTCTAAATACCTTTCACTAAATCATTAAATAATGATTTTATAGATTTCAAAAATATTCATGTATTTTCATCAATATTCACATGAAAACACCCAACCATTTTTTAAAACCTTTTTTCATGAACCCATATCAATTTCTACTTGATAGATAACTCATAAAGACACAAAATTATTATTTTTATTCAAACTTTACAAGTCTTTTTCCTTTTATTTTTATGCATCATTGACTATTAAATAATTTTATGTAACTTAGTATAGGTTTCTTTTGGCACATAATTTAATATTATATTACAAGTATTTCATTTCTCAAATGGAATATGTTCACAATGTGTACACTCATATATATGACATCTCTACAAAAAAAATTAGCGAGCTTATTTCAACCCATTTCCACTATGCTTATTTTATTTCATTCTAGAATAGCATTTTCTTGAAGTGAATATTATGCGATATATTATTGTTTCCATCCATGTTGGGAAAAGTAATCACATATTGCATTTCATGTGTAATCATTACCATTATCAACTCACAAATTCTTGATTCAAAAATCCAATTCATTTTCAGCTCTTCTTATATACATTTTGAATATCCTAATTTCATCTAAAAGGTTATTTAAGGAAAGAAAATTTTTCATCCTTTTGTAATCATCAATAGATGTGATAAAATAAAGATCAACTCAGGTATAATATTTCCCCATCAGACCACAAATATCTATATAAATTAACACTAATAGCATTTTAGATTTAATATCTACTTTCTTGTGATATTTCTATGAAACATTTTTGTTTTGAAATGTTCAACAAACCCTTTCATCATTTATTTTTGGATTTATAAGATATTTCACAATAAAAGTTTTAAAATATTTTTTAAAAATTATTATATATGATTACCAAGAATCTAGTTCCACGTCACATTCTCATCACTCACACCCATGTAACATGTTATAGTTAGATCACCAATTAAGAAATATATTCAACTTGATATATTTCCTTGAATGATTATTCTTACATCATTGGAGATCAATCTAAGACCTAAGTGTTTCGTTAAAATAATCTCATCCCTATCATTAAAAAGTTGGGTAAAACTCCTCAAATGTTATGTTATCCCTTCCACATATACAATATTTTTATATTTTAGTGTCTGAATTTTAATTTTTGCAGATCTGATGGCTTTTATTTTCACGGAATAATCATTTTGAAATGTCACAAATATGTCAATATTTTTCAGGATTCTATAATTACCTATCATATTGGAGGAACACCCCATACCAAATATCTATGAATTTTTTTTCAATATTTCATTAAGAAAAACTTATACTAACCAATTCTTATCATATCTGTTCACCTATTCACACTTCCCTTTTTTAGTAAGAAGTTGTTGACTAGGAAAAAATGTTATAATTTTTTTGATATATAAACTTATGGAAAAAATATTACACAAAATGAAATAATGAATTTAAGTTGATTCCATCTTTCTAATTTGGGAACATTCTTCATCTCTGCATGCTTTATTCAAATTGATTTTTTTCTCATTAGGTTTTCTTCCCATTGTTTCATCTTACAGACTAGTAAATGAAATCTTATTGCAACATGTGTATGATTTGTTCCAAATAAATTCACATCATTAATAGTACCCTGTATGTGTGAATATCCATAATTCATAATTTTTTTCCTCTTGTGATTACCATTTTTTTTAATACCATGCATTTGAAATGTAAATTTACTTATGTTCCCATGAAAAAGTTAATCATGGTTTTCTTATTTCTTCAACTAATGCGGTAGAGTATTAATTATAATTTTCCATAGACCATGTTATTCCCAATAAAAATTTAGAACTAGAAATAGTTTTTGAAGAAGGATTATAAAAAAATATATCGGGATTATTAAACTAATTTTTTATTCTAGTTCTCTCAAAAAAACATAGTTTATTCAATATTGACTTGAATATAGTTTTTATGTTATCTTTTAACTTATATTGTTTATTAAAAACTACATGAAACTTGTGTTATGTATTATTGAGTAGTTTTTATTTTGAATAATAATTTTACTCATGACCCTTTATTTTTTTTCTCATGTTCAACTACATTCAACTTAAATTTATTAACTTCATAAAATAGGGATGATTGTTTCTTTTAAATTACATTATTTTATTTAATAATCTTATTTCAATATTTCCCTAAAAAATTATTTTATTTATTGAGAATTTTTTTCTTCCTAATAAAATATTCAATATAATATTTTAACATGTTTTCAAACGTAGTTTGTTTTGATCCATCATCATCACTTCATGAAGTATCAAAACCTATTTCATCATGAACAATGACATTTGGTTAATTTCTCACCAGAATTGATTAAAATAGGTGATTTAGGATATTGATATTAGAATTTAATCTTAAAAATTGATTTCTAGACTTATCATCTAGATATTTTTTATTTCTAGCCTCAACTTTAAGCAGAACAACATCTTTTTTAGAAAAAATGGATGAAAACAGATAACTAATATAAAAAATGGTCATAAAATTAGAAATATCACATGAATAGGATTGAATATTATTTGATATTTTATTTTATATACCTTGATGAATAGTTCTTTATTCATTGGGTGTGTTTGCTTCATAATATTTATGTGCATGGATCTTATATTTTAACCAATGAAAAACTCATAATTTCCTAAATTGTGTAAGAAATAATCCAATGAGATCAATGTAATATTCATATTAATTTTTTGAATTAAATATAGAATACTAACATTTAGGTAAAAGTCTGATTCTCCCAAAGATATATTCTCCCAAATGAGGTCTTATGTTCGATAAATAAATTAACATTCTCTGCTTGCCGAGCCATATGTGAAGTCTACGCAGACTTACACCCTATACTTTAACAATTTATAAATTCCCAAATTAGTATTTAGTAAAAAATTATAACAATCAATCTATTAATCCTCATTCTCAGTGATCAAATCCGCATGCTTCAAACATTCATAATTTCTCAGGTTGGATATAATCATTGGATTTATTGAACAACTTCAAAAACTATTTAAACTACATTTAACCATTCTCAAACAAATGTAAACAACCTCAAAATATTCTCTAGAGTTTATTAAAAATGTTTACTAATAATGAAAATTATTAAAAACTCTATCAAAAAAACACAAGGTACATAATTTGTATCATATTATGATATATATATTACGATCATAAACCAATATGAAATTATTCATCATTTAATCATGATTTTTGGAATCCAGAATAATGGTAATGTTCCAATACCACTATTTACATTCTACTAAACTAAAAATAATAATTAAATGTAGTGGATTTCAATAGAAACCACAAACCCAAGATCATCATGCAATAAAAAATTGGAACTACATAATAAAAATGGAGAACATTTAACTTTTTTTATAGATATCTAAACCTACTTCAATAATATTGGAAAATGAAGGTCATTTTGGAAAATCCCAAGGACTAATACCAATGAGGTGTATCTATTGAGTAAAAATATCTATTTCTACTCTTATTTGGAATATAAAATTTCACTCTTAAAATGTTATTATCTATAATAATTGTTTCTCCTTGAGAATAATATTAAATAGTGATAAATTTAATATTATCGAATAGATAATTTAAATTTTATTTGATGGATAATTTCTACATCAATTGCTAAATAATTATAAATTAAATTAAATTAAGAATGAAGAATTACATTGGATAATGATGTAGAAATCTTATAACACTCTGACTAAAATTTTATCGTATTGTTATATACATGGTTAATTAGAAAATGAGTTAAAATTTTTATCAGATTGAGTTATATTATTTCTTCTTAAAAGATAATTATTAAAATAATCATCATACAGAGTGTTTCTATGCTAAACTAATCAGAAAATGAAAAGGTTTGTTTAATGATATGTCATCTGATCTCAAGAAATTTTGAATCTGAACGTTAAATATTTTTTATAATGAAAAATATAAATTAGACAACAATTTTGAGGAGAAGACGAAACCAACTACACATGATCCCAATCATAAGATTTTTGTTTTTCAATATCATTTTTTGAGTGTTCTACAATTTGTAATAAATAAGTAACTTATATTGGAGAATATTTTGTGTGAAAGATCTATTATAAATTCTCTGATTGTATTAGTTATAATTATTGATTTATTGAATGTGTGATCAATAAATCCAAATGATTGAGAGATAAAACATTTTATGATTAGGTAGATTGAGGGATCCCAATGATAGGTAGATATTGGTTTGCCTAATTAGATGGATTAATGGATTCTATGGTTTAGAGGATAGACCTTCATATATTGTGAAAATCAAGAATCCCTAAAGTCAAGACTATAAATTTCCTTATATATTTGAGTGAATGTGAATCCCTCATATAGTTGGTGTTCGATAGGTTTGGTTATATTTTTTTATAAAAGTTATATGTACTTTTTAATCTTATATATACATGTTTTATATTTTTCATGTTCAGTTTTAAACCAAATTTACCATACATATTATTTATTTACATAAAAAGTTATTATGTATATCATGTGGAATATTTATTTGATACACTTTCCTGGAAACAAAGTGTTGGGAAATTTTAATTTTAAATTTTTATAAAAAAATATCCCCTTATTATACTATATTCAATACATTTATGACCGTATATTTAATATCGAATTTGGTCTCAATATATATTTTTATACTAACTATATTGGTAAAGAAACGCCTTTTTATGTGGTGTGTTTTCCCATCGATACATTATAGAATCTTAATCCATGAAAACCAAAAATAAATGATAGTGTTGATTATAAATATTGGAAGTATCAAATGAATGAATTTGTGATAAATATTAGTGTAGTTTTTTCTTCTATATCTGGAAAATTAATAATTAAAAAAACTAAGACAAATAAGAATATTTCAATATATTCTAAGTCTAAGAATAAAGATGAAAACGAATTTGATAATATTGGATTAGAGGAATGTGATGGTGAAATTTATTAGATTGCGAAGAGAATTAATAAGATAGTTAGGAAGAATAATTTTCATTATATGTATAATAAGAATAATGATAGAAGTGCATGGAAAGATACTTATGATTTAATTTTTTATGTATATAATAAACTAGGGAATATCATACTATATTTTACAAGTTCAAGGAGAACTGAAAAAATTCAATGAAATTTTATAATGAAAATGTAAATAAAATTTTAGGGCTCTAAATCGTTGGAGTGGAATTAGAGGATATGCATCGTCTCAAATTTCTCTTAGTGAATGAAGTGATGGTCAAAAGGTTGTTGGATTTTATACAATAACTCCATTAGAATTTCATTGACACATAGATATGGTACCCATTGAATCTCATAAAAACATAATTTTATGTGAAAATTACCATGATACTTATGATGAAGAATTTTGTTCAACTTCTTATTTAGGAGATTTTTTTTACTATGGATGAGGAGGAGAGTGTACCTACTTTTGAATAAATGAATAGATATGTAACACTGATGGAGGAAAATAATTTTAATTTTATAAAGGGATATTATAGTTTTAATTCATAACATGTTAAATACAGTACATGAATTTCAAAACATAATTTTCAGATTTCTAAACATTAAACAGAGATTGAAAAAATATAATTCTATCAAAAGTCATGATGATAACAATTTGACTGTCAAAACTTATTAGAAAATTATTATTATGAAAAAAAAAACATGTATCAAATGTTACTTCTCGTAAATAAAACTTTGGTAAACAACACAAATAGTTGAGATCACACAAAATAACATCTGGATTCAGTTTTACATATAAATTACTCAGTTTTAGTTAAATGTTTTTCGTCTTAAAATTTTAAAAAAATTAATGTAATGTAAAAGAAGAGGGATTGGAAAAAATAAGTGTCCATTAAATCAATCTCAATATATTATTTTTCATAAATCGTGTATTTATAATTACTTATTTTTTTCACTATAAAAAATATGAAAATATATGGATTCCAAAAGTCATATTTTCTAATAATTTCTGACCTAGTAAGTTTAGGTACCAAATTCATAGTATGATTATTTTATAGAGAAAGGATAAGTACCAATAACCAAAATACATGGTAATTGGAAAATGGATTTTTGAGACATATGATAGGAATGAAAAATTTCTTCTAAAAAGTTCTTAAGAAGAAAGGTTGAAAATTAACTTTTACTAATAATGCTCAACGATAATATTTGGAATCTATGGTGTTGTTTTTTTATGAAATCATTAATTCATAATCTTTTATATGTTTTATGAATTCATAAAAATATCATCACTATATGTAATTATGTAATAAAGGGTACCTTTTAAGCATTATGTCCGATTAAAGTATTGTTCAATGGTCAAAAGTATGTTTATTCATTCTACTGATATGCATGAGAATATTTACACCATAAACATGGAAGACCATACAAACCAAAATATTTTTTTCGAATAAAACTAATAATACATTTTGGTTGTGAAATAGAATGTTAAGATACTATAATGTACAAATATTGGCTAATCATTCCTAGAAAAGAATTTTCCCATATTTATTAGTGTCTATGTTTAATTCATCAAATGTATGAACCACTTTTCAAAATGGTAAGATATATATTCCATGATAGAAATTTATTAGTTAAATATAAACTATTTATGATATAAAAATAAGAATATGAATTTATTTAGTAAAAAAAATCTATGTATTAGAGTTATTAATGTCCTAGATTCAAGTGTCATCCAAAAGTTCCCCCTACCTAGATGGTCACATAGCGTAAAGTACATTTTCCCAAATGAAAAAGGCTATTGTCTAGCAGCGAGGGCCAAGGTATGATAATGGGGAAACGATACCCTCATTAGAAGAGTATACATAATAGATAACAAATATTAAACAATAGGGGAAACAGTAATACCATACAATAGAATTAAGAAGTGGAAGATTGATAGTAATATAACAACTACAGAATATGTAGATGATGCATGTCATATGTGAGTAGCAATACAGCCAGACAAGGCACAACGATGGAAATAAAATACTAAAACCAAACCATAGAAAATAAAGAAAACTCTAACATCATCACAAGCCTCATCCTGGTCTCATGCTGTCCAGCTCCAGCAACAACCAAGTACCGGATGAAGAAGGGAACATGCCCTTATCTATACCTACAACCATATAATCAGTTTGGGTCAAAAAACATGACCCAAACAAGGTATGAGATGAAACCCTATACGCAACCACCAAAAGTTTTGTTCCTAACTTGTAGTGAGTATATATAGTAGGTAATAAGCAAGAATGAAGTAATAAACTAGGAAGTACTCAAAATTAAATAATCTCACACCCCGACCTGTGTGTAAACAATTATTTAATTATGCTTGAGTCTTTAAATTTCTTTTTCTGGGGTTCGGGGTGAGTCTCGGACGAAATTTCTGAGTTTTCGATAAATAGCGCGTGTCTTGGGTTCAACGTCGTTGGACGCATGAGCAGAGTGCGACACCGCGTGGCTTTACCCAGGAAACTACGTGGCCTCTCTTCTTTGGAGAATTAAAATGAACAAATAAATGTTAATTCATTGCATTATCTAAAATTTTCATGTTTGTTAAGAATTTTAATATATTTATTTTAAATAAAAATAAAAATTGTTAATTTTTATTATTATTAAAATGATAATTATACATTTCTTATTTTTATTTTATCATTAAGGTTATTATTATTTTTATTATTATCATTATTATTATTCTTATTATTATTCTTATTATTATTATTATTATTATTATTATTATTATTATTGTTGCTCATATTTTATTTAATTTCTTTTTTAGGCTTTCTTTTTCTGTTTAGATACCCTATCATGCGCTACATTCTTCTTTTACCTTACTGCACACGACCCATTACTCCCTTGTAGCAACGCCTTCCCGCTGTAGCCCAGCCCTCCTACATACTGAACTTCATCAACGTCGGCGTCCCTCCATCATAGCGGTGCAACGCTTCTCCACAGCACCTTGTCGCGCCGACCACACTCCTCCATCTTCCTTGGACCTACCTGCTCCAGCTGACGGGCCCTCATCCTCCTTGCAACAGCCCCGTCACCCCGCTCACCTCCTGCCTTGCGGGTTCCACCCAGCCGCACCCGCTTCCTGCCGCAACCCCCCAACTTGCCCTCCTCCGGCCAGCAGCATCTTCTCCCTACTTTTTAATTTAAGAACCATTAATTTCAGGATAATTTGTAAATAATAATTAGTGCTATTTGATTTTCCAAATACTTTTCTTTGATGTGAAAATGATGGTTTATGCTTTGACATGCGATAACTAGAATGGATTTCTTAAAAGTATGCACATTGTGTGTTTAGAAATATTTCCTTCTAGTCTTCGTACAAGGGTTATGACAATTAAAACACGGTTTAGTAATTTAAATATACTTATGTCATTCAGACTGGTGTTTATACCCTATTGAGTGATAACTTTAAATTGTTTTATTAGATGTTGCATCAATTATGTGTGGTTAGTTGCCTAGTTGGATTTTAAAGGTTAAATGTTGTATAAAATAATTTCATTGAATTTATAAATGTAGCTTCTATGTGGGAAACGATGCTTTCAGTTCATTATGTGGTTTCTCATGTGTGTTGAGTTTTCTATAGTGAAATGAGTATCGTTTTTCAAAAGATTTTGGCATCTTATAAAAAATGGTTTGGTTGGGTAAATGGGTAATGACATGAAATGATGGTTTGTATTATTGAATATGTTTTCCAAGTGGATTGAAGTGGAAATAAGAGTGCATTTGGATTTTTAAATTGGTTTAAAATATGTTGAAACGTGTATCCCATCTGGCATTTTAATAAAAGAGGTGTTGGATTGAAAATTTGGTGTGAATGACAAATAAAATTTTATAAATGTTTGGAGAATATGAAATTATGTTTTGACCTTTTTAAGGAATTAAAATTGGTCCTACTATTAATGGAATTTTTTGAAGTGTGTTTGAGGCTTGTTTGGACCCTTAATAAAATTGGTGAAAATTATTGTTGTGCAAAAACTCCTTGGATAACTTTATTGCCTTCGGTGTGATTATTTGTTTGGGAGGCCCACACATTGAGTCTCCCAGGTGCTTGAATGGTTTAAAGGTAAGGGGTTGTTTTGTAAAGTGTCTCAGGGTAATGCTTGTTATTGTTTATTATATATATATATGTGTGTGTGTGTGTGTGTGTGATTGGATGCTCAGATGGCATCAGTTGGTGCACACCCTTTTTAAATACTTGAGACATGGGAATTTTGAATATTGAGAGAATATTATGAGAATGATTTCCACACAGGTAGGTTATGGTACTAACCAGTGGCCCATAGTTGACGGATATGTATGAGTTCACTTAGCCAGCCTGATAAAGGATGTACAAGCATTTGGAGCATTTTGATTTCATCTTGTGTGAGATTCCAATGAGGATGAGGTCTCATGTATTGGTGTCTTCTGGACTATTCTTGAGCTCTCGGGTTCACCTATGTCTACTCGTTTTTAGTGCTTACAATGGTAAATGTGTTACCTGTACGTATATTTTCTTTTCATGTCCCGTGTTGTGTAACTACTATAACACTTTCATGTGTAGTGTTTTACTGGAATGTTATGCGTGGTTTTAATGTGGATTATGAAAACGGTTTTCAAAGAAAGGTGTTTTTTTTTTTTTGTGCAAATCAAAAATGTAAAAATCACTTTCCCCTTTGAAAATGCTAATGTCTTATTAAAATAAAAACTTTGGTTTTTGAAAGATGAATGAGGACAATGACTCATACTTTGTTTTTGAGTAACATGTAGAAAACCTTACTTTTATGAATTGTAGTTCAAACTTGAAAATGGATATTTCTTTTATTTTAAAGGATGTTCATTGGGAATAGATATTGGACTAGCCTACTGAGTTTTAATAGTCACGCCTATATTTATTTTCTATTTTTAGTGTTTGTGTAGGCTCCAGCTTGGGTGCTCTCGCCTTGGGAGATGCTTGATTGTTGAGTTGAAGAGTGACATGTGGGGTCCCACATAGTTAGTTCAGACATCGAGTTCAGTTAGTATTATTTTCATTGGTTCTTGTTTAGTCGTTTTATTTGGTTTAATTATTTTTAACTACTCTTTATTATTTCAACTAATTTATTTATTTTCTTTGGTAAAAATTATTCACATACATTCTCTGTTGATTCCATGGTGCTTGCTGTTAGCTCGGGAGGATCGGGAACACCTCTCAAGACATGTCGCGGATTGACTCGGGTGACCGGTTTAGGGTCAACCTAGGTTGGTTCCTGAAAAGTAGTCCTACTGTTTCCAATTACATTCATTTAATAGTTATTATTCATCCGTTGAATAATGTAAACCTTAGTATCTAGCCAAGGCTCTGTATCCCCAATGTAATAGTGACAAACAAACCTCTCAGGATACCATCTAAACAATATAGTAAGACTGCATACAAGCTTGTTCTTTGTATTGGAAAACACGTCACCGTCATTCAGTTATAAAATTAACGACCCTTTTTGGGATTGTTATCACCATATAATCCTCGTGGTCTAACATAATAAAAAATCATTTAGTAATGACACTCTGGGTAGCTCTCATAGTCTAACCCCTCTAATCTAACATAGTGATAATCATTTACAAATGACCACCTAGGTAGCTCACACGGTCAATACCCCTTGGTCAACATAACCAAAATTCATTTAATATTGACCGTATGGGTAAATCTCACAGTCTAACCCCACTGTTCTAATATAATAACAATGTATACATAAATGACCCTACCTCAAGAAGCTCTCACAGTCAAATTCCCCTTGGTCAAACATCCACAATGCATAATACATGCATCTCAATCAATCTGTAACTCCATCCTTACAACAATAGGAATTGAAAACAAGGCATGACTATATGCATTCTTAACCAAACAACCATAATCAATCAACAAGGGGAACACACCCATGGGGTGTCCCGTAAAAATTTGTTTAACCTCGTGCAAAAACATCAACCCTTTATCAATCAATCAAACCAGAATAGGTAATAAATATGTTTTAATTCTAAAACACACAATAACCCAAACATGGGTATGCAGAACATTGAGCATATATAATCCAAAGATGAAAAAAAAGAAACCAACTACTTTGATGTTGTTCAATCAATAATCTTGAACATTGGCCTTTAAATTGTCCTAAATCAGCGAAGATCTACAAAAGGAGAAACATGTTCAACCATGAAAAATTCACAAGAGAGGAAGAATCAGGAAGAAGATATCTCAGGGTTTTGAGAACATGCTGGTGGGATTCCAATGCACCTGACAACATCTCAATTGGAGGTTGGATGGAGAATCGAGAGGGGTTTGAAGTTTTTCAGTTGTTTTGTCACAATCATTTAAGAAACCACGAGGAGAAGATTAGGTTTTTGAGGATGAGATTTGAAATTTTTTGATTTATCAAATAAATATTAAATTACATAGCATGTCTATTAAATATATATTCCATGTAGTGATCTTCACCATCCCCCGCCTTAAGTGGTCTGCCAGGTCACCACACGACCATGTACTCGGCCGTTACACAACTAGTACATGGCTGTAAGTGGTACCCATGTACACAGCGTGTACTCAGATGTACACGGAAAGTACATAGAAAATTTCCCATTTCTTACTTTTCTCATAAATAACTACCCAAAATCATTATCCATACCTGAAATGAAGTTCTGGATTCATTCAAACTCCCCCTTAATGTAATTCTTCCTATAATTTCCCATCCATGGGTGGGGAATAAGAATATTTAAACAACTCTGGCCATTGTGTTCGTACATCGGACTTCCTCTCCCAAGTCTTATCCTTTACATTCTTGTGCTTCCATAACAGTCATACCAAAGGTACAAACCCACCATGGAGAACCTTTGTGTTGCGATAAAGAAAATGAATAGGTTTCTCCTTAAAGGATGCATCCACATCCATCCCAAGCTACTTGGGTTAAAAAACATGAGACATGTCTGAAAAGTATCATCATAGTTGAAAAACCTGAAATATGTCGTTCGTAGCCTAGTACCTCTGAGGTAACTGCAACCAATAGTCAACCATCTCGACTATCTCCATAACCAAAAATGCCTAGATGTATCTTGGTGAAGACTTCCCTTGTCTCATTATCCTTTTATGTCCCAACATCAGTGTGAAAAATAAGAAAACCTAATCTCCGACCTCAAACTCTTGAGGTCATCTCCGTCGATCATCATAAGATTTATATCAAGATTTTGACGTAGATAAACTCTTCTGAATAAACTCCACATACTCAATGGTCTCCTGGATAAGATGAGGTCCCATCATAGCTGTCTCTCTTTAATCTAGAAAATATATGGTTGATTGGAAAGGACTACCATACAAAACCTCAAAGGTTTCATCTAAATCGTTGCCTAAAAATTGTTTTTTAGGAAACTCAACTTAGGGTTAGCATCTCTCTCAGGATCCCCTAAAATATACGATGCATTCTTGATACAGTTCTTCCAAAACATGAATTGTGTTCTTAGACTATATTTGTGTCTCGGGTTGGTATGTTTTACTCAAAAGTACCTGTGTACCCAAAACCCTCTATAGTCTCTACCATACATTAGAAGTAAACCAAGAATACCTATTTGAAATTATAGAGTGTATAACCCCATGAAAATGTAAAATCTCTTGGATGTAAAACCTTCCATTCTCATCAATACTAAAGGATTCCTTAATCGGTTGGAAGTGTGAAACATCCATGAGTCTTTCGATTACAACCCAAACCGCAACATTCCTCGAGGCGACCTCAGTAAACCTATCACAAAATCCACTGTGACATCATTCCACTTCTACTTGGAAATGGGTAACTATTGAAAAATCATTATCGGCTGCTAATGCTCCACCTTCACTTGTTGACGGGTGTAGCATATCATAACAAATCATATTACTTCCTTCTTCATACCTGGTCAGAAGTACTGATGATGTAGATCTCGAAACATCTTGGCGATACCAGGATGAACTACCCAGACTAAGGAATGAAAATATCACATCAAATCCTTGAGTATGTCTGCTGACACCCATATGCATCCATAAAAACACAAGACCTCATCGTCATCTATGGTCCACCCAGGAGTAGGGTCCTCACCTAACACACTCTCCCATAGGACTAGGCCTTCAGAATCTGATTGTTTCCTCATTCACACCAGATCTAGTAGAGTATAGGAAACATCTATATATTAATGAAAGTTCTACCCCTATCTTTCATTCACCTAAATATTCATCTCATAGAACAGATCCATAGACTTCCATTCACTGATGGCCTCCTGAACTGCCTATCTGAGTCCTCCTACTCAAGGCATCAGCCAACAAATTTCCTTTCCCAGGTATATTGGAAAGTTAAAATTTGAAAGACTAAATGTACTCAAACCACCTTCACTGTCTCAAATTAAGATCTCACAAAGTAAAGATATACATGTGGTTTTTGTGGTTAGTATACACCAGAAAATGCTATACCAATAGATAATGTCTCCAACAACGTAAAACATGCACAACTTCTACTAACTCGAGATCGTGAATCACATAATTCCCCTCATGTGGCCTCAACTACTGAGACCCATACACAACGAATCCTTCCTCCTACATAAGCATTTCTCCCAACACGATTCCTGATGCATCGTAGTAAACGTTGTTACAAAATCATGGATTCAGAAAAATCTATATTGGTTCTAATATCAATATCCATTTTAGCTCTTTAAAGACTGAATCATAGGAATATGTCCACAAGTACATCCCTCCCTTCATTTTCAGGCCCATTAGGAGAACAGTTAAGCACAAATAGTCCTAAATAAATCATCTGTTGTAACGAACCAGTCCCAATAAACATTGTAACTCAAATACATTTTTCGAATGCTCCAAAGAAACTACTTCTTTCACTTTCTATGGGTCTTATGATACTCTGGCCCCTGATATATCATAACCCTAGAAATAAATCTGATACATCCAAAAGTGGAATTTTTATATCTTAACATATAACTAATTCACTCATACTGTACTCAAAATGATCTCAATATGGATGACACAGTCATGTCGATTGTGTGATACACCAGGATATCGTCAATAAATATTAACAAAAAATAATCTAGGAATGGAACACACGGTTCATCAGTTCCATAAAAACTAATGACACATTTATGAGATTGAATGACCTAACCAAATATTCATACAAACCATACCAACTCTAAAAGGATATAAGAGGGGTATCTAATGGTCTAACGTGTAGCTGATGACAACCAGATCTCATTCATTCTTTGAGAATACTTGAGCTCCTCAAATATGATCAAATATATCATCAATCATCGGCAAGGGATATCTTTCATGACCCTCAACTGGTTCAGCTTCTGATAATCAATATAATGTCTGAGGGTATCATCCAATTAATTCACAAAAAGGATAAGAAAACCCCACGAAGAAGTATTGGGTATGATGGAACCCTTTTCTAGAAAATCATCTATCTAATTCTTGATCTCCTATAACTCTGGTCTAGCAAAGCTATATGGAGGAATGGACACTCATGCCACTTTTGGCACAATCTCAATAGATAAATCCACCTCTCTCTATCTCTAGAGGTAAAGATGAAAAGTTGTATGGAAAGGCATTCCTGAAACAATCCACCATTGGATGAATGTTTATCTGTGAAGTCCCATAGCTATACAGATATAATCTTGCAATCTGGGATGCCATTACTCCCAAACCATGATGCTTGGGTCCTACTCACCTCACCTAGACATCCTGTTCTCCCTTGTATAGAAAATATCTGCCCTCTAGTGACATGAAACTCACCCAGTGATGATATAAGTATTTATATGACTTAAAAGAAACCAACCAGTCTATTCATAGAATGACATTAAATCCTTCCATCTCTAATACATATTGGTCTGACAAGAAGTGACACCCACCAACATCAAAATAAAACTTCTTGACTGATGTACACTAACTATCCTAATCCCTAGCAGTGTGTCTAGTGTCATAACATCCTCAGAAATAATGATACAGAGCCCAAGGCTCTCCACAACTAAAATAGATATAAAACTATGGGAACCACTATATCAAAAAGAATATAAGCTAAAAATGAGGAATCCATAATCGTACCAATATCCATAGAGGGTTTGAGATCTTTCTCTTACTAGATCTGGTCCACATAAAATGTCTAACATGTTCCACAATCCTACCACCCTTCCTGACTACCCCAAGCTGATCCACCAAGCTGTCGGTGAAAACAAGTCCTCTGGATACCACAACTACAACCAAGTCCTTGACTGGAATAGATGTTGGAATGGGAAAACGCATCCCCAAAATTTTCCAAATGCTTCCATACATGATCCAATATCATATCCAATTTCTCGAGTTTCGATTTGGTAGTTCATAAGGCCCGAATGGAGTTACGAATTAAAAGTTATGGACATTTGACGTTGGGTAGGAAAAATGGTTCGCGAAGACCATTTGTGAATCCCCCTCCGCGATCGCGGTGCCCCTCCGTGAAGCAAGGAGGAAGGATGCTCCACAAACCCCATTGACATTCGCGAACATGTCGTGAAGCAAGGAGGCGTGATGCTCCGTGAACACCTTTGACATTCACGAACAGGCCGCGAGGCAAGGAGGCAGGATGCTCTGTGAACCCCTTTGATGTCCGCGAACGCAACACGAAGCAAGGAGGGGGGATGCTCTGTGAACCCCTTTGACGTTCGCGATCCGCCATGAAGCAAGCTCTATCTTCATGATGAGCATGATCTGGTTCATGGTGGCTCTTCCCTATAATTACCCAACTCACCCCCCTTTTCCAGACAGTGACTCTACCCCTTGGGTGGCTGATGTCCCAGTTTGCGGTTCTATGATTTACTTCATGAAGCGGCTCCACGAGCCCATGCTCCACGAGCTGCTTCCTTCACGATGCTGCTACGCGAGTCTATGCTCTGCGAGAAGCTTCCTATGTGATGCTGCTTCGTGAGAACCCATTTTCCATGAGCCCCTTTTCTCCATGAAGCTACTTTGTGAAGACCCTTCTTTTGCGAGGCTCCTACCTTCGTTCCCGCTGGTCCATACCGTGGGGGCACAACCCCCGCGCCCCCACTCGGGGTCACTGCGGGGATATGGTCCCAGCCCTTCGGGTCCGTCCCTTCGCTACCATCACTAACCACCATGAAAAATGGAGACTCGTACTGCGAACGTTTCGGTCCGCGACCTCAGGATTTTCCATTTCACTCTTTTGCGCACCAACCTTCCACCTTTAGAATACCAAGATTTCAGATACACCACTATACACCATGAGTCTACATATTCCTATTGTTTAATTTCTCATGTCATGAGTTGATACTCTCATCATCAATTCTCCTGAGTACCTTGAGTCGAACCATTCCTCAAACAACTCGTCCAAACCACCATTTCCTGACTCCGATGCCAGGTTGAACCAGAATGGGCCGCCCTTGCGTAAGTCCCATAACAAACTATTTCTAGGTGCCTTATGCCTAATAGTCTTCTCCACATGACTATATACTATAGTAATCCCTATGTTCCAAACATATAATGACCCTTGCTCCAAACAAGAGATGCCTTATGCTCCAAGCATTTGAAGTCAATCGTCCATTCTACATGACTCTAAACTGTAGTTCGCCCAATCTTCCAAACATAGGATACCTCTTGATCTATACGAGAGATGCCTTATTCTCCAAGCATAAGATGCCAACAGTCCGCTCTATATGAATATAAATTTTAGTACACCCTATATATAAAATATAGGATGCCTCTGTCTCCATGTAAGATATTCTTTATGCTCCAACCATAAGACACCAACAGTCCTTTCTACCTGACACTAACTTGTAGTATGCGCTATGTTCCAAACATAAGATGCCTCTTTCTATATAAGAGATATTCCTTTTGCTCCATGAATTAGATTCTAACAGTCTTATCTACATGACTATAAACTATAGTACACCATTTATAACAAATATATGATGCCTCATTCTCCACGTAAAAATTCCTTATGCTCCAAGCATTAGATGACAACAATACTTTCTACATGACTCAAAACTGTATTATGCCCTATGTTCCAAACATAGGATGCCTCTTTCTCTATACAAGAGATTCCTTATGATTCAAGCATAATATGATAATAGTCCTATCTACATGACTATAAACTGTAGTACACCCTATGTGCCAAACATTGGATGCCTCTTGCTCCAAATAAGAGTTGCCTTATTCTCCAAGTATAATATGCCTAATACCATGATTACAGTGGCATAATTTCAAGAGAGTTCGAATCCGTTCATACATTCCACCACTTCACCGCATGATTTTTGTGTCCTTCATTCAGATCTTCATCCACTTCCATGTCTGAAGGGACCCCTTAACGGCCTGGTCCCATGCCACATTGGCTCACCTACCGTCTTGGGCCAACGTCCCAGAAGACTTTGGATGACACTTTGAGTCGGTTCTTATGTTTCAAACACAGTCAATAGTTGACCCTCATTTGTTTGTCCCCATTTTAGGCTAACACGATATGGATGTTGTGTTTCAAACATGGTCATCAGTTATCCTCCATCATCACGCCACCCTCACCGCGTTCCAAATGTTTGGCATGTGATTCAAACTTTTCATCCCCCTTTGTTTGGACTGATTCCAACGCCCTTGGCATTATCCCTCTTGTGCACTAGCGCAAAGGTGAAGCCCTCAACCCACAAGAGGGTTGGGATGCCCTCATGGATAGACATGAGGAATACATTACAGTCAACTTCCTTGTGTAATCCCCATCCACCATTCCGGCTGCATAGAGGCACCTGGGTAACTTCCTTGCGTAAGCCCCGTTCACCATTTCCGCTCCATAACGGCACCCAGGCAGCTTCCTCACGTAAGCCTCGTCCACCATTGCCACTCCATAAAGGTACCTAAGAAACTTCCTTGTGTAATCCCCATGAACCGTTGCTTCTTCATAGTGGCACACATGCAACTTCCCTGCGTAAGCCCCGTCCACCATTGCCGCTCCATAGGGGCACCCGGGGAGCTTCCTTGTGTAAGCCCTGTTCACCATTGCCACTCCACAGCAACACCCAGACAACTTCCTCATGTAAGACCCATCCACCATTGCCGCTCCACAGTGGCTCCTAAGAATCTTCCTCTAATAAGCCCCATGCACCATTTCTCCATGATAGTGGCACCTGGGCAGCTTCCCCGCGTAAGCGCCATCCACCATTAGCACTCCACAGCGGCAGTTCAGTAGCTTTCTTGGGTAGGCCCCATGCACCATTGTCGCACCATAGCGGCACTCAGTAAGATTCCTTGCGTAATCCACATCCACCATTGCCGCTATATAGCCGCTCCATGGCATCTTATTTGCGTAAGCCCCATACACCATTTCCCCTCCATAGCAGCACCCGGGAAACTTCTTTGCATTATCCGCATCCACCATTTCCACTCCATAGAATCAACCTGACATCTTCCTTGCGTAAGCCCCATTGAACATTTCCACTCCATAGCATCACCCAGGAAAATTCTATGCATAATCCCCATCCACTATTTTCACTCCATAGTAGTACTCGAGCAGCCTAGAGTATAATCCCCACACCCAACCGGAACTACGTGGTATTTGATCCTTTCTAAGGCGAGGTACATAGGAAGCCTCCCTAGGGTCAAATCCTACCACCCATTGGTCATTCGAACCATCTTCATGTTGGTTCAGAAACATCTTGGGTAGCCTAGAGTGTAAGCCCCACACCCTACATGAAAAATGTGGTCTTTGATCCTTTCCAAGGTGAGGAACCTAGGAAGCCTCCCTAAGGTTCAATCACCCAACCCATTGGTCATTTTGACCATCTTCATATCGATTCAACACCTTGGGAAACCTTGAGTGTAAGAACCACACTCCACCTAAACTATGTGGTCTTTGATCCTTTCCAGGGCAGGGTGCGTAGGAAGTCTCCTGGAGGTTCAAGTCCACCATCCACTGGTCGTTCCAGCAATCTTCACGTCAGTTCATCAACACCTTGGGAAGCCTAGAGTATAAGCCCACACCCATACCTAAACTACTTGCCCTTTTATCCTTGCCAAGGAGAGGTACGTAGAAAGCCTCCCTAAGGTTCAAGCCCAACACCGCATTGGTTCCGACCACCTTCACTTTGGTTCCCATTCCATCCAGAGATGAACTACACATACTTTTATTCCCTGCCTTGGGAATACATTGGAAGCATCCATGAGGATCAAGCCCAACACCCATGTCTCATCCTAATCTATCCCACAATCCCATGTGTTCTGGGAAGATCATGACCCAACCCGGAGGTTCTACATACTCCGAGTCCCATCCATGCATCCATTATCACAAGCGGCCTCCTCAGGTGTCCCATCGTCTCACCGAACAACGCGAACATTAATTCCCCGCCACAAGGATACGTAGGAAGTCTCTTCGAGTCTCAAGACCAACACTACCGTCAGCTTCACAACAGTCCCCCTCTCATTCCCCCTCAACTCCATTCAACTCTCCATCATCCATCCTGATTCTCACCTAGGCCGCCATATCTAGGTGGGATCATGTCATCCTCCTCCTCACTACTCCTAGTAGTACTTGGGCTGCAATTCACGAGTAAGCCCCTCGCATATCTCCGGGTCATTTTCCTTTGTGTACACCTCATTTCATCACTCCATAGAACTATATGGGTTTTGATCCCTGTCATCTACCTAGGGTACATAGGAAACCTCCATGAGGTTCAATCATAGCCAAAGGTAAACCTTGGTGTTCCCCCCATTCTGGGGTGCACACTCCTTGATCTGCCCTCAGTGGTGTCCAGATCAGCCTTCACAGTGTGACATATGCCCTTTATGGGACACACCATCTTTGGTCCTCTCTTTTTGAGTGTTATGATTCATCCACCTGGTAAACCTTCCATGTATTCCTTCCAAGGGATGTACCAATATAATTCGTCTATATGGGACATTCGGGTCTCCCTCATTCCATCTTGGAAAGACATTAATCTCATGGCCTACCTCGTGATAAATATGAGATGCCTGAGGAAAACCTCAGAGGACACGCCTTTGGCATAACCATCTCTGCTAGACGTTAAACTTGCGGAAAACCCTATGTTAATCATGGGAAGCAGAGGGAAACCTCAGATACATGACTCTGGAATAAGAAACCCCATGACTGATGTGGGATTCCTCGGGTAATGCACCCTAAAGATGCCCTCTTACGAGGAAGAGAACGGGTTCCACAATGTCAACGCATCCAGATATTCCCCAACATGCTTGATGATACCTTCTACTCCGTCCGAAGGCTTCTACCTTGTCAAGACCACATGGAATGTCCTGAAAAAAGTAGTGTAATTTACCAGCGTCCACAAACATGTAGCACTGGGAATGAGATTCCCGAACCAAGACTTAATATTTAAGGGAGACCCAGACTACGTGACTAGTTCTGAGGAGGAATCCACGGATAGAAGAACCAACATCCCATCATCCCATTTCGATCAAGGATCCAACATCCATGAACAAGGAGCAAATACCGCCCGCCTTTCGAAAGCGGAAATGCAGGGCAATAGACAATGCTGATGTCCCTCCAAATGAGAGGGACTCACGCGCCCTGGTGAAAGCATCATAAGAAATAGCCTAACAAATTCCAGTTTCCTGACTGATGAGATACTGGTGGTTCTTCTAATGAACAAGAAGTCCTAAAGGATCCCCTCTCACTAGCTGTTGGTGAGGACATCTTGAAACAACACTAAATATGGCCCATCATTCCACAAGATCAGCACTCTCTTGGGTTCTTCAAGCAATGTGGTCTCATATGCCCACTCCTTCCACCCTGGTAGCACTCTAATTAACTACTAGAAGAAACATATCTACAAAATGACGAACCACCACGTGCATGCGACCTGAGGTGCTTCCTTCTATCAGTGAAAAGAATACCATCATTGGATGCTGAACTGCCCTGGATCACAGCTCCTAACTCGCTCAGATAGTGCTTGGTAGTCAGTGTCTGGTTCACTATAGCAGTCATCGAATTTATCCTGAAAACATTCACCTGTGATCGGATGTCTTACTTGAGACTATCCTTAAATCTCCTAGCTAGTGATAACTCATCACCTCCCAAAACTGGGGAAGAGTAATGAAGCTCTGTAAATAATAAAGAATAATCCATTACCAAAAGAGAACCCAGATCCAAATGCATGAAATCCAAGGCTTGGTCAACCCTCAACGTCTCAGGGTAGAAATAATCATAGAAGGACTTATAAAACACTTCCCATGACCTATATCGATGATGTAACACCTATGAGATAATATCCCACCATATTTTGGCAATGTAACTTTGTATTTATGCGACAAGCTTCACTCTCCTACCAGGAGACATCTCCGGCTGCTTAAAGGCGGAAAGTATGGCCTCAAACCATTACTCTACAGCTTGAGGCCCTCCATCCCTTAAAAAAGTGGGAGGATGCTTCTGCTAGAACACCCTCATCAACTATTCCATAGTCAGGGCATGACGTGGTGTTCTCTTAGTTGTTTGTATCATCCTAAAAGATCTTTCAATGAATTTTGCATTAGCACCTGCATCTATTATAATAGTTGGCATCAAGACAAGAACAAGGGGAGGATCTATAGGTAGTCTCTAATCTACCATTTTCGGTGTCTGATCACTGCCTTGTACTTGGAGTAAAACCAGAGGACGTTATAGACATATGACTCTATAAGTTCAACTACACACCTTAGTTCAAGATTATCAATGACAAAAAATTAGAAGATCAAGAAAATAATTGGAGAATAAAAAATTCATGTTTTAAAAAATAAGGTAACACCGCGTGTTGAAACACTACATGTCATGTTCCCATTAATCCTTAACATGAGTGTGTACCTCTTCCATCCTAGTAGTGTAACACCCCATAAATACAATGTGTTTTTCATGAGATATAGTGTGTAATTGAATATTACCTCCTACCAAAGTTTTTATACATGTATATAACTATACAGTTCTCACCTAGTTTTACACTTCATGGAATGTTCCCCATATACAAGACGTTACAACTTATGTTTCATCCACCTGTGTCGTTAGTCACACGGCTGGATACATGGTCTCTCACAACACGAAGTGTACTCCCAGTACACGACATGTTCTGTCAAACATTCATCAACCTTGTGTATCTTCACACACATTTAGTCACACGACCATCAACTAAATGGCCTATACATACGTTACACGACATATAATTTAGAAAATTTATTTCTTCCAAAATAGGAGAACACATGGCACGTATTTATAACATCACACACCATGGTGCGTAAGTTTCCAGACAATTTTACTTTGAAACTTCTCCAATACCCATAAAACATTAAATATTTCAGAGGCATGTGATGTTCGGATCTGTGAAAGCTCATACTCAACATGAATAAAAAATTTTCATCCTTAATAATAACATATTAATACAATTCAATTAATTTTCAAAGGGGATCCACCAAATTCTGATCCAGGAGGGGCCATATCACCTTTGGGACTAAAGAAAGCATCCATAAAAATGAAAATTTTCATATAGATATACCCTATCATAATATCAAGTATTTCTATCATGACACCTATCAAAACAACACGTATATACAACATCTATCACAATATAATGAAATCTGTAATGCACCCAAAATGGAATGACAGGAATGCATGATAAGTGATCACTAGAATTTTATTATATGATGCATGATATGGAATACCCTCATCTCATCATGTTTTAATTAAAAAACAGAACCATAATGATATCAATAATATCAGAAAAAAACAAGTGATTCACCCAATGGTGAATTCCAATCAACTGTAACAACAAAAACTATAGAAAAATTGAAATACTCGAGTTAACTTGGGTTTTCCCTATACACAGGTTAGCTACTCCCAGGAACAACTTTTTACCAACTTTCTATTCCTTACTATCTTGGTCTATAATCTTCAAGTATTAAGGAAACTTAGAAAAGAAAACCACAATGATAACACATTTTAACATCCCAAATCCAGGTGTCGTCTAAAGGTGCCCTATGCCCGGTAGGTCACATAACCTCAAGTGATTTTTCCCAAAATGCCAGATACTTTCGGCTAGTAGCGAGGGACAAGTTATGATAATGGTGAAATTATGCCCTCATTAGCAGAGTATACACATCGAAAAAATATTAAACAATAGAGGAAGTAGTAATACCCTTCAGTAGTAGTAAACAGTGGAAGAATGATAGTGATATAACAACTGGAGAATATATAAATGCTGAATTTCACATGTCTTAGGAAAGCATCCAAACAAGTCACAATGATGGAATGATAATAACTAATCTAATATAATAAATAAAATAATTTATAATAGTATCACAAGCCTCATCTTGGTCCCATGATCACTAGCTCCAAAAACAATCAAGTACATGATGAAGAAGGGTGGTTCCCCTTATCTATACCTACAACCATATAATCTGTTCGGGTCTAAAAACATTACCCAAACACGACATGAGATGAATCATAGTTGGAAACCACCAAAAGACATATTCCTTGCTATTAGTGAATGTATATAGTAGGTAATAACCAAGAAATGAATAAATACACTTAGAAGTACTCAAAAGTAAATAGTCCTACAGTTTTAAATTATATTCATTTAATATTCATTATTAATTCATTGAATCTTGTAAACCTTATGATCTAGCCTAAGCTCTATATGACCTAGGTAATAGAAACAAATAGAAGTCTCAGAAGACCATCTAAACAATCAATTAATACTGAGTACATGCTTGTGCTTTTCCTTGGAAAACTCGTCAAAATCATTCAATTATACAAATAACGACCCTTTTGGGTATGTTCTCATAGTGTAATCCACTTTGTGTAACATAAAAACTATTCATTTGTAACAAATCTCTGGATAGACCCCACAATATAACCCCTACGGTCTAACATAACACCAGTAATTTAAAAACGAACACCTGGGTAGCTCGAACAGTGAACACCCCTTGGTCAACATAGCATCAATAAATTATAAATAACCATGTGGCAGCTCTCACAGTCAATACCCATTGTTCAACATAACAACAATTCTTTAATAATGACCCTTTGGATAGCTATCATAGTCTAACCCCTCTGGTCTAACAAAATAACTATTCATACATAAATGACCCTACCCTGGGAATCTCTCACAATCTAATACAACTTGTTCAAACATCCCCAATGCATAATATAGGCATCTAAAACAATCAGTAACTCCATCTTAACAACACAAGGCATGGAAAAGAAGGCAAGACTAACGAGAATTCAATACCAAATGACCATAACCAATCAAAAATGGAAACACACCCATGGGGTGTCCCATAACAAGGTAATTAACCTCACACATAATCAACAACCATTTATCAATCAATCAAACCATAACAGGTAATAAAAATAGTTTAATTACAAAACACGCAATACCCAAACATAGGTATGCAACACTTTAGGTATATATAATGAAAAAATGAACAACTAATGGCACAAACAACCACCCTTGATATCGCATGATCAATACTCTGGAACATCGGCCCTTGAATCAGCCTCAAATGTCATAGATCTTCAAAAAGGTGAAAAACATCCAACCATGAATAATTCATTAGAGAGGAAGAAAGACGAACAAAGGCTCTTGAGGTTTTGATAAATCACCGGTGGGATTACAACACACCCGAAATCATCTCAATAGAAGGTCAGACGGAGAATCCAGAGGGTTTTGGAGTTATTTGGCCTTTCTGTCACTCTCCTGTACAAATCATGGGGAGAAGAACATGTTTCTTGGGATGAGACATGACCCCGCTCCAATTTATCAAATAAAATGACACCTAAATGTCTTTTTAAATAAATGTAAACACAATGTTGTCACCTAAACTAGCCCCCACCTTAAGAGGTCATCTAGGTCACCACACAGTCATGTACTTAGCCATTACATGGCTTGTACGCCGTTGTACGTGGTATCAAGGTAAACGGTTTGTACTAAGATGTACACAATGTGTACTTCAAAAAAATGTCCATTTCTTTATTTTTACTAAAAAACAACCCTAAATCAAGATCCAAACATGAAATGAAGGTCATGGTTCTTACATATTTAAACACATTGTTTTTGTATTGGTTGATCATTACACTATATACACCTATGTCTAATTTTGATCGAAAAAGTTGGATGTTTTTTTCAAATATTCTATATATTTTTAAAAAGGAGAATAACCAAAATTTAGTTACCATTCATAATGATCATGGTTTTGAGTTTCAATATATTGATTTCCAAACCTTTTATTATATTAATTTAATTAAACAAAAAAATAATCTATTAGAACTCCTCAACAAAATGGTGTAGTCGAATGAATAAATAGAATTATATTAGATATTAATTCAACCATGTTGACCTAATGATAAATTACTCAAAATATTTGGGAAAAATATATTAGTACTAATTTTTATTCTATAAATTGAGATTTACATCAACCTCTTATTAATGAAAAACATTATGAGTTATAGAATAGAAGTAATCCAAAATCTTTTTTACTTCTCATTTTTTGAATGTAATGTGTTAATTTATAATACAGAATAGAATTTCCATAAATTTGATCTAAAAATTAGTGAGGAAATATTTCATATATATTAAATAAAAATAATGTTACTTGTTTTTTTATCAAATAAACACACACTTTTTAGGAAACAACGAATATTAAGTTTCATGAAACAAAAACTTTGGTTTTTGAGAATCCAGAAGATATATATTCATATAATGTTTTTAAAAAAATTTCAACCCTTATTGATAAATTATTCACATATATGGTCAATGAAATATATTATTTTAGAATATGTACCATTAAAATATGTTAATTTTTTAGGGACAAATAGAGTTTTACTTATCCAAGAAATAAATTTATCTTGAGTAATCATCCCATAAACCACCAATTGCTTATCATTCTTTAAATGTGATCTACGGGTATCCTTTACATCAGAAACCACTGAAGTAGGCACCAGAGAGGGGAGTACCCAACCTATACCAGCCCTTGACTCATTCACATCCCTATTAGGACAAGGAGAAGTCGCGGAAACACACATCCTCAACTCCCCTTTGTCAGGTAGAACCACCGACTGAATCATTATGGTATGGAGATTGGTTAATTTTAGTATAAAAAAACTTAACTAATTTTAGTCAAATTTTTTTTGGTCATTGGTGTAATGAGATAAATATATTATTGTTAATAAAAAAATATGGATTTTATAAAAAAACATGATGAAAAAACATAATTCATAAAAATAAATAAAGGATTATTGCTATGGGTTATAATCAATAATATGGTATAACTATGAATAAAAAATTACACTAGTAGAAAAAATTGAATCTATTAATATACTTCTATAAATTGTAGAATACATAATATTTTCTCTTTAAAAAATTAATTTGAAGTGTTCTTTTCTTAATGGATATGTACATGTTGACTTTTATATTGACCTACCACCTAGTATTGATGATACCAATTTTTTAGAATACATATTCAAAATTTTTAAGTAACATTATGGGATTAAACAAGATCTAATAGCATGGTATTATTGGATTAATGTATTTTGTATCAAAATAATCCTGTTGATGAGTATTGTAATATAAGAATTTATATAAAATATTATTTAAGGGTACCATAATTTTTTTATATCAATGGCAATAATTGTTTTTAAACTCAAACTCTATTTTCGATTCCAATTCAGAACTTATGACATTTGGGATTGAAATGAGTATAATGGATAAACTAAATTTTTTCATTAGATTCCAAATTTCATGAAATGTATGAGGGAAATTTCTTGAAATAACATAAATTTTCTATATTTATAGTCAAATAATTTGTTTTTGACATTTATAAGAGTATAATTACTCCTATCAATGATTTTCAAGCTCTTTAATTTAATGAATATAAGAATAAAGTTTATTAAAAACATTTTAGAGGGGTTATTATAAGTTTAATATATGACAAATATAGTCAACCGTAATAATTATTTTTTTTACATCCATGTTTATGATATGTTAATAACACTAGAATGAATTGAAATTTAAAACTATTAATTGAATGTTTTTTAGCCTTATGTAACATCATTTCGTGGAATATTTTATTCTTCTAGAAGTGATTTTGAAATTAAATGTATTGGGAAGATTAATTCGATGGGATTAAAATGGATACAAAAATTATATATGGGAACTGCGATTTCTTAGGATAATGACTTATGTAATTGTTATGAAATAAATAATATGATGTATATCATTCCACTTCTGATAATGAATATGTAACAATAGGAAGTTGTAATTATCACATGTTTTGGATGTAACAAAAACTAAATAATATTGGAATTAGTTTTAAAAAAACTCCCATTTTTTATTATAGAAGTAGCTCAATTTCTTTGTCTAATAAAATAGTATATCAGTCCTATAAAAATAACATAGATATAAAACACAATTTCTTATAGGATCACAAAAATGGTAATGTATTCTTCAATTAATTAGAATAAAAAACCCACATTATATTGTTTTTACAAAACATATTCATTCTAATAGACATAAATACATTAAATTGAAGCATGGAATGATTAATAAAATGTGATAACTAACCTACATATTTTGTTTCAATATTCTTTTAGTGAAAAATCCAAGATAAAGGGGGTATACATTTTTTCTATTTTACTTTATACATTATTTATTGAAAATTTTATTCTTAATAAAATATACAGGAAAATATTTTTTAGAAAATAATAAGTTATAGTAGAATAAGGTCTGAACAAAGTATTATTTCATTAAGGATGAACAGAAGATTTATCAGAATGACTCTATATTCTATAAAATATTATAATGAAAAGTTATAAAATCACAAGAGAAACTTGTTTACTAAAATTAAATTCATAAACACCTTGGAAGTTAATAAATCTATATCCATTATATCTTTTATGAAGGAAATTTTATAAAATAGTATTTTTGAAATGTTTGATGTTTTATCAAAATTGTGTTTTGTTGATAGTCACAATAATAGGTAATAAAAATTATTATAATAAGAAAGAGTTAAACATATATATTTGTATTTTTTTCATCATATTTAGAGTCAAAATTATTGTTATTGAATCATCTAGAATTCTAACCGCTGGTCTCCTTGTATATATATTGTGGTAGCAGCTTGAAATTTTTTACGCACCGGCTTCTTGAGGGTGTAAATATAACTACTAAAATTACTCTCCTTGTGAAAGCCCTGGAAAGATCAGCCAATCCCTTTTTAGTTTTTTGATAAGTTTTAATAGTCCCATTTAAATAAATGTCTTTATGAGATTCCATTAATGAAATACTTTTTGATCATGGATGGTTTGAAAGGCATGAATAATTTTTAATATATATAACTATTTTACAAGGATGTAAGAATATTTGTGTTATGATAGGTTAAAATTATTTACACAGGCTGATCATTTTTTGGAGAGTTTTACATCAGATATGTTATTATTAATGTAAATAACTTAGAGAATATTTCCATCTATCTTGTTGAAAAAACACATTTCCAAAATATAAAGGGAATTTAATATTTTTTAAGTCTACCTATTGATGGCAAAGATTTACTTTTTAACCATAAACATCTTGATAAAGTATGTTCATTTGAAAGGCCTCTAACAGACCAATATGTTTTTTTGTAAGTGATAAAGTAAATAACATGACTCTTTTATATCATGATGTAATAATCATATTTAATTATATTAAATGTTATTTACTCCTAATAAAATGTAATAGATATACAATAAATGTTCGAAATTTATATTTTCTTATCTTCATTTGTAATATAAGGTTGTTTAACATAGTTAATTTTTTTTATAATTATATTAAATTTATTATAATAATAATAGTAAAGTTAAAGATAATTCTTTAAACAATGTTTTTAATAGGTTTTTCATGTTTTGGTGTCACAGAAGATTAAAAATGAAGAACTTCCAATAAAATAAATGAAAATAAATTTTGGTGGTGAAACCATTAATAATATAAGGTTGATTTACATTCTAGTTGTCAGAAGTTTATAAATAATAAAACCGAAATATGTTTTAAATGATTGATTTATGATCTGAAAAAATGTTCTTCAATAATGGGAGATTCTAAATTCTAAAAAAACTCGTGATTCCTTCAATGAATGTGAAGTCTATGTCTAATTAGTAATCAACTAAGTTGATGAAGCAGCTAAAAGAGAATAAGGAATTTGGTTGTTGTTTTTGTCTTGACCCTATTGAATTCAATGATCTAAATGTATAATATTTATAAGAAAATGAAAAAATTAGATAAGATAATGTACGAACATGTTAAAGAGATGAAAGTAAAATTGTAATAATATTTCCTATGGAAAATATAAAAATCTAAAGTTGTTATTGATTAGTAGAAAGAAATTGTTCCATCAGTTACCTGATTTATTACTTAGTCTATTCTTGTAGAAGAAGAGAAACAAATACCTCTATCCATTCCTAAATAAAAATAAAATAATATTATTGATTAATTTGTTCAGGATGTTGTCAAAGGGAAACCATACAATTTTATAGAATCCAATTAGAAATATTTTATCCCCAAAGATAAATATTCAGGATCAGGGAAAAGCATGACAACTTGGAAATTCATCGGTGTTTCGAAAAATATAAGGATGTTACTTGATTTTATGTATTCTTATCTTTTGAAAAACATAAAATAAAACATCCACATTGAATGTAATAAAAGAAATAAAAACTAATTAATATATTGATATTAAAGAAATATCTTAATCTAAATTTATTGAGAAAGAGGATACCTAACATCATATAGTTAGATAAACTATCTTGGATGATGTTTGAAAGGATTTAATAAATTATCCCTTGATTATTATATATTTTAGAACAAATATGAAGAAGAATTATTTTGATGAAGATATTAAATGACTTTATAGTATTACAGATAATATTTTTCATATTAAATAATGTCTAAAGTATATCCGAGGTCAATTTTATATTGTTGATGGATAATTATATATCAATAAATTATCAATGTCTCTCATTAAAAACAATGTACAGTTGAAAATTTTGAAAACAAAAACCACTGATTGGTTTAAAAATATTTATAATTTTATCAAATGGATAGGTCAAACTGAAGAAGATGTTAAGTTTCTTGATCTGTAGTTAGCTAAAATGAATGGAGATATAATTTTAGTTTCAAAGTTTATTGATGGAATAAATTCAAAATCTATATAATTTTCAATGGAAATATGTGATTTGAATGAATTTTCAATTCAACATGTTTTGGATCTTTTAAAATAAAAGAATCATCTAGAGTTGTAGGATAAAATTCTTGGAATGTTAGAATCTGAGAAAGATAAGTTAGAGAATACAGAGACAAAGATAAAAAAGATAAATAACAATATTAATAACATTCTATGAAATATTTATATTTTTCACATACACTTTGGTGTTATAATTATTAAATATCTATTTACATTAAAATATTTATATTCTAATATAAATATTTGATATGTTATTTGATAAATCATATCTACCCTGATAACTTGTTTATAGAGTGTTACTGTAATTTTTGGATTTCAAACTATGGTTTTTTTCCCGTTATATTCATTTTCAAAAACTGAAATGGTGGATAATGGTACGAAACTCAAGGGATGTGTTTATTTATACAAATGTATAATTTTGTGTAAGAATAAATGTTATCTTACCAAAAAGATAATTTCAATTATAATGGATGGAAACATTATTCTATAATAGAAGAAGGCTTATAAAGTCTATATGATGAAGGATTATAGTATCTATTAGATTAAGAATTAAAAATCCTATTAGATTGGGACTCAATAATTCTATCAAATGGTTATAGAAAAAGTCTATTATATGTTTATTTACTATGTTTTTCATGTGGAGTTCTTCTAATTCTACATGATTTAACTATATTCAATGAATCATCATAAAGAGTGTCATTTTTTTTAAAATCATCAATTGAAAAAGATGTGTGTTTGATGCTTTTGAAACTGGTGATAGCGCGTGAATACAATTACCACTGTATGTTTTTATGTAGACATATATAAATAGAATTTCAACATCAGGGATAAGATCGAGCCTACTACATGTGATCTAAATATCACAATTGATGTTTTCAATTTCAATTTTCTATGAGATATTCATGATGAAAAATTTAGATATTTTATCACATAGCATACACTGAGTGAGTATTATATTAAAAATTATATATGTTAATTTATTATAATTGTAGTTTTTACTAATTGTGTGATTGAGGGATCCAAGGGACATAGAGATAATATTTTATCTAATCAAGAAGATTAAGGGATACAAGTGATAGGGAGACACACCATTGTCTGCTTAGTTGGATTGAGGGCATACATTCTTATAAGATATACAATTAGATATATTGAAAAGTTGGGATACCTGACATCAATTATTTAGTTTCTTTACCACATTGGGTTAATGTTAAGAACTAAATTATGGGAGGTTCTATATGATTGGTTATATTATTTTATATATTTCATTTTCCATTTATTATTATTATCTGTAAATTATTTTATCTTCATTGTAATTTTTTATATAAAGATAATAATTGAATGTATTCAATTAATTTGAACGTTATTGATGAAATGGACTGAATGCCTACAATTTTGTTTATTTTGACAATCCACAATTCAAGGAATTTAAACGTTATTAATTCTATCATAATGACTATTTATGCAGCATAATTTCATACAAACATGGTTTTGGGAATATATACTTTTAAATTCTTATAAACTAAAAATCACCCCACCACTTTTATAGTATTTTAAATATTTTTATGATCGTAGAGCATCCAAGGATTGAAAAAATCACCAATTACTAGGTGGTATCCTCATTTCAGCCCTGATATACTAGTATCTCTTAGGATTTAAGGATGTAAAATGAATAGATATACAAGTTCAAAATTATTACGAAGTAATAAAAAAACATACCCCCATATCAATGGATTGTAGCTCCTAATTTATGTCTCAGTGATGTTCCATGACCCTATGATTTAATATATATGATTTTATAAAAATTAAAATCAAATTCTTTCAGTTATAATGCTTTTCAACCATTATCCATGTTTTTAACACTTAAGTGAATGCAGTTCTTTTAAATGCAACATCATAGAAAATATTTAATCAATGTTAAAATTTTATGGAAGATAGACTATAATGATAAAATTTAGTTTCCAACCACCAAAGGAAACTATAGGGTTTAATATGAATCATTAAATATGATTCTTCATGGACTAGGATATAACTAAGTCATACACCATGATTGGAATGGGTTATTGTAATATGATATCACCATATTTTATGAAACAATATACCCAAAATGAATTTTATATTCCATTGCACTATTAATATAATACCATGTGGTATACCGATATCATATCAGATGATATGATGGAAAATATATCATAAAAATATATGATTTAGTTAATAATTATAACACCTCGAAATTCCAATGTATAACTTTGTATTAGATAGTGTTCATGACATACATCAACAAGTGTGTAAGGTGATATAATATCCTCAAAATCTATTATATAGTATATATTTTAAATTAATTCAATACATGATATATATTATAATGAATTCAACATCATGTTAGATTATGATACAAGCAAGATATACCTTTCTTCACAGCTCTCGTTTTTTGCAAGACCATGTTTTAATAAATACCAATGTATTCTTATAATATTATTATTTTATATAATTCATTATTACCTAGATAATATGTAAGAGGTTATGAATATTTTTAACTAACTTTTTGAATATTTATGTTTTATATAAATATAAAATTAATTCATTTTTAATCAATTAATGATAAACTATAATAAGAACCAAATGGATATAAAAAAGAAATATTATTATTTTTATGCTTCCAAAAGAGTTGTATCTTAATAAAAATAACAAATTACATATATATTTTTATTTTAATGAAATACATATTTTATATAATCAAACAAATATTTTTTGTATTCATCCACTAGGTTTTAGAGACCTAATATAAGAAGAAGACCATTTTACATTTAAAAACCCAATATTTTTAGAAAGAGTGTTTTACCACATTTTAATAGAAAATCCATTTTAAATATGAATTTTTGAACATTAATTGATTTAATATTTAAAAATAATATAAAATTATAATGAAACAAAAATAATTATATTCAAAGGAATTTTTGATATTTTCTGAAACAATTAATTTTATTATTGAATAATTAAAAATACTAAATTTTAGTTCAGAACACATTTTCATATAATTTATTTATAATGATAAATTATTATTTTATTTTTATATAAATTTAAATTAGACTATAATTTCATTAATTAATTAAATTTATTTAATTGGAATTAATTTCCTCTTTAATCTGATTATAAAAAATTGAAAACTTTTTTCTTTTTTAACCTTAAAACCCTACATTATCAAGTTGTCTATAGGATTAAATTTAAATAAATTTCTACTACTTTTATTATTGAGATTTTAAAAAATGGAATCCTTCTTTGGAATTGGAATAATTCATATTGTCTAATAATACCAATTTATTTTGACCACAATTATTAATGAAAGTAATTAAAAGTAATTATAATTAATACGGAAATATTAATCTTAATAAAGGAAAAAAATATTTAATTAAGAGACCAAATGACCAATAAACATTTAGAAAACCAATATTAAGGTATCTAGTCCATAAATATTTCATACTTTTTGTTGTTTTTATGACCTAGTTTAAGTATGAACATGTTTACACGTAACTTGGTTTCCAAAATTCCAAGTGAGTCCTTTTCCTTCCATATGAAAGGATACCACAAATCCCTAATCTGTAGACATCTCAAAACACATAGTTTAAGTCCAGATCTACACAAATAGTATCCCAAAATAGCTTCCCTAAACATTCAATCCACCCTTTTCCCAACATACTTACAAGGTAGCCTTTGGGTACAAACCAAAAGAAGTTATATAGTTAAGAGGTAATGTCTTCTCTCAAGATATTTTGTCTAATTACCATTATCCACACCCTAAAATATATTTATTCCATTACAATATAAAAAAACAGTATCTTAAATAAAATAGTATGTTTTTATGTAAATGGTTCGACCTATACTTACAGACACCTCTATCTAATTTGTAACAAATAATCTGTTTCGTTGAACGATGAACTACTACGTCACGAAATGATTCTTGTTCATTATTGCTTTACCAACATTCATGGTTGGAAATTATGAATGAAAATATGTATATATATGATATAAAATATATTTATTATTTAATTTTAAATATTTAATACTTTTATTGCACATACCTTTTATACTCTCCATTTTATGTTAATATGATAACACTATTTGGGAAGATGTAGAGTACCACCCCCTCGAAGCAATGTGAATCGTTCACACAATATATGGAACCTATAAAGGATGATTTCAGATAAAAATATGTGACAAAATCAACCTATATATGATATTTCTAACATAATTATGATTTATTAAATATAATATATATATATATATATATATCATTTTCGTTATTACACTTTCACACACTTAAAAAAAGTGATAATGTCGTTCAAGAAAGTATCGAATACCGCCTTCTCAACATGATGTGATTCTTTTTTTATTAGTATAATTATATATATAAGTATATATGATTAAATATCATATTAATTATGATATAATTTTAAATTTAAAATATAGAGTTTTTCTTTCCTTCTTTCCATAATGATCATTTAAAAATAGGAACGTTACTCATGCGTGTGTACAACTTATCATATCTATGATTGTAATGTTGATTCATTTTTCATAACCATATTTAATTATTGGGTTTAAAAGTATAATTTCATTGCAAATATTGCAATTATTTCTTGATTATTGTTATGGGTATTTTATATAATGACCCATATGACTATAGTTTACCTACCAAATTCTATGAGGCACATAACCCAAATTTGGTCAAAGAACCCCTATAAAAACATAATTTTTTAATTAGTCGTATAATACACGATAATAAGGGAAATAAAAGTAATGATAAACATGAAAAATATTATGAAGAAAGTATATAATTAATATCAGATTATCATACATGATGTTAAATATATTCCCCTGAATAGAAATGAAAGATATGGGATTATCATTTAACTTTTTACATATGTGAGATAAATGTCATGTTCACCACATACATATTTCGAGTGTTGTATATACTTCTATTTTTCTTTTTATATTAAATTATTAATCCACTTACCGTGATGTTATTTTCAAAATTAATTTTGTAATGAGGATTAAAATGTTTCAATGTGGTATGGGACACTTTGGAATGTTTAAACATTATCTTCAATAAAAAATATTAATGATTTTTAAATGGTATTTCTATTTGAGTAATTTATATGAATATAATTAAATAAAACCTTTAATTTTATCTCCTATAGTTAATCATGACCATTTTAAAATATTATAACCATATTTACACACTATGGTACTCAAAATATTAAAAAAAATGTTTTTTAGAAAACCCTTCATCATTTTTATCTTAAGTCGTAGAACCTGTTTTCTTCTAAAAATAATGTTTATTTAAAATTTTTTCATAAATTTTTTAAAAATTATTTTGTAAATACAATTTTACCCTTTTGTGCTTTACAATTGTTTTAAAGGTAATCTTCTTCTCACTTTCCAAACAAGGAATTGTTCCTTCATTTATACTATGGAAAAGGAATTTTATTTTTACCTTGTACGACATGTATGGATTTACCCGTTGTCATTACATAAAAACTTCCATTCTGGGATTAAAATTATAAATTTTAAAGACATTTTTTTTAAAATAATTTTCAACGAAAATCTTTTTTGAAGGGTTTTTACAAACAAAAAAATATTTTTCTCCACAATATTTTTAAAATATCTATTTATATTATTTCCATTCATCAAGGAAACAAATATTTTCTTTCACTCCACTTTGGGTTTGTTGTGTTGAAACCAAATATAATATTTATCTAGATGGTTTATGATTGTTTTGTACAAGGATATTATTCACATTCACTTACTTGATCCCTTCGAGTCCCCTTGAAATATTCCATTTTCTATGATCATTTTTCATTGAATTTTCCCTATGTATCCATTTCATTTTTAATCGATATGATCATTTCCTAAAATGTATACTATTTTTATATGGATTTTACTTTTAAGGTTATTTAATTTTTAGGGGAAATATTGATAAATTTGTATCTTCTATTTCAAACATAAATTTGATAACAAACTTTGTTAAATTGATTATTAGATATATGAGGAATGTTTTGGACTAGTATGACAAAGGTGGAGCTTTGTTATAGATTTCCCCTCGATGCATTGCTTATCTCATGGGATGTGTCATTTTTATAGAATCCTTATCAGATTATTTACCCTATATTTTGTAAACCATCTTGTGAAAGGTCATAACGGTAAAGTAACTTTGTACCTAGGAAACATAGTGTCCAATAATCAAGAATTTCGCTCATATTAGTTCAATTCTTATTATTCCAAGAGATTTAATGTTGAAATATATATTAATAAATTTATGTTTTTTATTATTTTTATGTAATGTGTTTTAGTTTCTTTCATCTACATATTTTTCACTTATTTAGTATTTGGGATGGAAAGTCTTTCCAGTTATTACCGCTCCATTTTTTAATGAACTTTTATTTTGTTTGTTTATTACAAGGATGATTTGTTTAGTTATTTACCTATGCATATTGACTATTCACATTAATTATTTATTGATTCTGATATATCATTCCCTAATTGATAATTTGGGATCACCCTAATTATGTTTATTTCCCAATGAATACATGAAGAGAACTATGAATGATATATAGGGATTTACTAGACGTATTAGAGTGATAAATGAAGTTATTTATTTATAAAGAAGATAAAATTTTTTTAATTATTTATTAATTTTTAATAAAAGTATCATTTATTTATCTAATTTTCCAAGAAAACTAAACCATTAGTCCTTTGATATTTGATTCCTTGTAATCATGACAGTGCAATTACTACTAGACATTGGCTCTAGGATATCTGGGGTCAGGTTACTACAATTATTACTAAAAACGTTTTGTAGAAAACATGGGAACTAGATTCGGGATTACATATATTATTGAACATAACCCTAACGTTGTATTTGAGGATAAGTGTAGAGGAACACCCTTGAATTTTCGTAAAGTATAGGTTATATGGGTATTCATAGAAATACATCCTTGTTTGGATACTACAAGTGGACATGGTTTTGGAAAAAATGTACATAGGACTAACAACTCTGAAAAGCTGATCTGAGCCTGACCCATGATAACCTAGTATACAAAAATAGGCCATAATATTCACTTGGTTCAACACACCGAGTGGATATTGTTTGTATAATTACCATTTTATTTACAAACCACTTTGAAGGATTTTGAAAATCATTAACCTAGGATAAACCTATGGTTATTTACATTGAATATAAGGTTACATGATTTAGAAATCCAAAAAATGATACTATGGTTAATACTTCAACTAAGGAATGAAAATATGGATGAATGGTTTTTGAAATTCAATAATTTAATTGTAGAAGTATTTTACAAGTAGTAATTTTCCTAGAAAAATATTTAAATGTCTATAGAATATGAATAATTTTAGAATAATATGTTTTATATAAAAAAGATATTTAAGGAATAATGTATTTAAATTTTATAAATGTAGGTTTAATGGCATTGATAACCTTTAGGATACATATCATCAGGAATGAAAACATATTAATAGTCAAAAAAGGTTATGATACTTAATAAAAAATGATTGGATTTATAACCTTATTTAAGAGTCTATTTAATGACTAAATTTCACGGATATATGTAATATTTATTTTTGAATTTATATCAATATAATTTTAAAAAAGAAAATCATCTATATGAGATGACATCAAATCAAATTTTCCAAGGCTGCATTTCTTGAACCCATGGATGAGGGACAATAAGGGTTTCACTCTAACCACTGACCTACGGAATGTCCTGAATAATTCTTCATTGTTTTTAGTTAAAAAATTACCAAGAAATGATAATGAAGAACCAGTAATATAACATTATAGAATTAGAGATTAAGAGATTTTCCAAATTGGTTTTAGAAAAGAGTTAAAGAAAAATTGTTAGACTTTTCACTCTTTTATATTCATTGCAATCCTTTAAATGTTTCTTTTATTTCTTTAGGCATACAAAATTAATTATTTGTAATAAATTTCTTATAGTAAAGGAATGAATTAGAATTTTGTCAATGAAAGAACAAAATTTAGGATTATTTATATGAAACTAAATCCTATCATGAAATATTATTTCCATATATTCTTGGATATTAAAAGTATCACCCATCATTAGGAAAATGACAGAGAATGAAAATTCTGTCATAATACATTAATTTCTGTTGGGATGAATTTCTTTAAAATCACCATTGATTTATAGATTTGAGGCCCTAAAATTTATATTCATAATTCACTAATTTGAGATTGATGACCTCAATGACTCAATTTAAATATTGAATTTTTCTCCAATGTATGTATTCTCACATTCCCTTAATGTTCTCATACTTATAGACCTACACACATGGGGTCTATTTGACATTTAAAGTTCATATTCTATCTTTTCAAGAGAAATGTTTCCAAACCATTGTCATGATATGGGATTTTAATGAAGTAATTATCAAATAATATATTACCAAGATTGATTTTAAATTGAGAGTACACAATTTAATTAATATGGGGGATAACATAACACCCCTAAATTCTATTGTAGAACTTTCTATTCGATAGCGTGCATGACATGCTTCCCCAAGAGCAAGGGGAATATAATATATTAATAATAAACTATATATTTGCTATTTTCAATGTATTAAGTACATGATATATCTTGTAATCCACGTGAAATCACTTTATCTTGTGTTATATGTAAGATGTACCATCCTCGATAGCTTGTGTTACACAAAATACTGATTTTCACCAAACAACATTGTATTATTAAAATATCATTATTTAATATAATATTTTATAACATAACCTTTATGATAGAAATTATGAATAGTATTATATAACTTATGAAAATATATGGTTTCTATAAATATAAAATGAAATCACTGGTTACTATTTATTGAGAAATGAAAATAAAAACCAATTAGATATAAAAAGAAATATACTTATTTTTACTCTTCCAAATGCATTTTTTCTTAATAAACATAATTAATTACAAATAGTTATTTATTTTAATAAAATATATATGATATTTATTTAATCATATATATTTTGGTATTCATTCATTTGGTTTTATAGACACAAGATAAGAACAAAATCTAGTTTACACATAAAAACCCAATTTTTTTATATAGGTAATTTTACCAATTTTTAATGGATAACCCATTTTATATATATATTTTTAAACTATAATTGATATAATTGTTTAAAATAAATATTTTATTTTAAATAGAAACTTAATACTTAGTTTAGGATGAATTTTTGATATTTTTCCAAAACATTTCATTTTTAATGAATAATTATAAATTTGGGATTTTAGCTGAAAACTGGGTTTTCATAAAATTTATTTATAAGGTAAAAGTATAATTTTAATTGGTTTATAATTTAAAATATATAATATATTTATCAATTAATAGAATTTATTTCATTTGAATAAATTTTTCCTTTAAATTGATTATAAAAACATATTAAACATTTAGAAGTTTTTACCTTAAAAATCTGTATTTTCATCCCATTAGTGGGATGCAAATCAATTTAATTTATTCCATTTATGTTATTGTAATTTTTAAAAATGGATTCTATATTTGGATTAATCATAATTTATAATGTAGTAAAACTTTATCTTAAGATCCCAAATGATGTATCCACTTCTAAAACTGCTATTTCATAGAAATATATGAGATATACACCTTCAATTATATAGTATGATTTGTTTTGGTGCGAATATTTCTTGGTAAGAACTTGTGTACCCCTAATTGGTTTTAAAAAATTCCATGTGAGTGATTTTACTTCCCTATAATAGGACACCTCCTATCCCCATTCCTCAAAAATATTAAACCACTTAGTTTCAACCAATATCTTCCCAAATATTCTCTAAAAAGCCCAATACAGAATCCATTTTTTCATTTTCTAAATAAAACCCTTCTAATATACATTTAATCCACCCTTTTGTGGTGAAAAATTACAATGATTACTTTTTTTAAAACCAAAAGAAGTTATCTGATTGAGAGCTAACGTCTTCTCTCAAGATCTATAGTTTCATTTCTAGTCATTACACCCTCAAATGTATCTGTTAAATTATTATAAAAAAAACCAATTATATATAAATATGCTTCAATGTAAAAGGTTAATCATACACTTACACACAATTGTACATAATGGGTAACAAACATATTGTTTCAGTTTAAGTCGAACTACTGCCTCATGAAATGATGATTGTTGATTTTTCTTTCACGAAAGGAAAATATTATTGAAAATATGATTATATGTAATATTTATTATATTTATTAGATATTTATACTTATTTAATACTTTAATTAGACATTCCTTTAATACTTTACATTTTACATTAATAAGATAACAACTTTTGAGGTAGTATAGACTATCGCCCCCTCGAAACGATGAGATTCATTCTCACAATACATGGAATGTATAAATGATGATTTTAATTAAACATATATGAAATAAAAAACTTATTTTCATAATTATATTTTGGAAATAATATATATATATATATATCATTTTCATTATTACCCATTCACACACATAAACAAATTTATAACGTCATTTATAGACGTATGGACGACCACCTCCTCGGTATGATGTGATCGGTTTTTCATTAAAATATTATATATATATAAGTATATATGAATAAATAACATGGTATTTATGATATAATTATATTTCTGAAAGGATATGGTGTTACTTACATTTGCTCCATAAAAATCATAGGAAAATGAAAAAGATACTCAGGTGTACGTATGACATACCGACCCCAAGATTGTAATGATAATTACTTTTTCATAACAAAAATTAATGACTGGTTTTAAAATTATAATTTATGTATAAATATGATAATTTTTTAATTATTATTTTTCGGTAGATATTATATAATTACCCCTTTGACCATAGTTTATCTACCACAATTGTTTTTGACACATAACCTGAATTTTGTCTGAACAACTGACGTAAACATAACTGTTTAAGTAGTTGAATAGAACAATGTAATAATTGAACTAAAATAAATGATTAAAAAAATATTTTTTCAATTAAATATATAATTAATAAAAGTTAATTATATAGGAAGTTAAAGGATGTTCCCTTAAATAGAAATACTAGGTAAGGGATTCTCACATAACTTTTTACATCTGTGAGATAAATGTCATTTTCAGCACTTACAAATTTTCTGTGATGTATCTACTTCCACTTTTTTATATTACATCAATAATCCCCTTACCTTCACGGTATTTTAAAATCTCATTTAATTTTATTTCTTAAGGTGTATTAAAATGTTTCAAAGTAGAATGGGATACTTTGGAATGATTAATGACTATTTCCTCAATAATAACTTTAATGATCATTCAATGGTATTTCAATATGTGGAATTTATATGGCCATTTTTTCAATAAACCATTAAAGTTTCTCTCCTCTTATTATTGATAACCATTTTCTGTTATCAGTACCATTTTCTCACTCTTTATAATTCAAATTGTTTAATTTTTTTTTTAGAAAACATAACATTGTTTCGCTCTTTAGTCAGAGAACCTGTTTTCTTATAAAAACCATGTTTTATTAAAATTATTTAAAAAATGTTTTTAAAATTAACTTTTAATGTAATATTTATCATTTTTTTATTTTACCTATGTTTTCATAGGAATATTCATGTCGCTTTCCGAACAACGAATATTTATTTACCAATATCTGGTGAAAAAGGAATGTTATTTTTACCTTGTATGACATGTATAGATTTACCCAAATTCACCCTATTGGAGCTTCCTTTACATGTTTAAAAGGATAATTTTAAAATACCATATTTTTAAAATTTATATCCTATTAATTTTTTTCAAACTGGTTTTCAAAGAAAAAAACATTTTTTTGAAGAATGATTATAAATGATCCTTTCATAATATTTCCATTCATAAAAAAATTAATTATACTCCACTTTGGGTATGATGCATTGATAACATCCTTAATCATACTTCATATGGACAATTATTTATTTAGAAAAATATTGTATTCACATTGAATGACTTTATCTATTTTAGTCAACGTGAAATTAACACTTTCCAATTATCATTTGACATTTAATTCTCCCCAAGTGTCCAAATAATTTTTCATGTAAAATATCATTTCATAAAAGGAATAATATTTTTAATATAGTTTTTACTTTGAATGTTATTTTACTATTTGGGAAAATATTGAAAAATATGTATCTTCTATTTAATATAGATATTTGATGAAGAAAATTGTTAAATTGATTTATCGATATAGGAGGAATGTTTTGGACCCATAAGACATGGGTGGGTACCAATTATAGATAGTCCCTCAATGCATCGATAATCTCATGGGATGATTCATTTTTCTAGATACCTTAGAGGGGTTTTTACCTGATATTTTGCGAACCATCTTGAGAAATATCTTTACTGTAAATGTACCAGGAACATGGGAAACACAATTCCCAATAATCAAGAATTTCCCTCACATTATATTAAGTTATTATTCATTCATGAGATTTTATGTTGATATATGTGTCGATACATTTAATTTTCTATTATTTATATAGAATGTGTAATAGTTTCATAGCATTCCATATATATTTTGTCCTCATTTAGTTATTTGGATGGAAATCATTTTCAGTTAATACCTTCCTATATTTTTGATACACTTCTAATTGGTTTATTGATTACAAGGATAGTGTGTTGAGTTGTTTACCATTCCATATTTACTATTTTCATTGATTCATTATTTCTTCCTCTATATTTTTCCCATAATGAGGATTTAAACTCCCCGTTATTATGCTTCTTTCCCCATGAATCCAAGAAGAATATTATGAGATATATTCATGGATTTACTAGGTGTATTAGTGTTATCATCATTGTTATTTATTTAGAAATAATTAAAAAATCATTTTCTAATTATATATTTAATTGTAATACAAGTGTCATTTTATTATCTCATATACCAAGACTACTAAATTACCAGTCCTTTGATATTTTTATTACTTCTAACATGCCAATGTAATTAGTAGAATACAATGGTTCCTATATATATAGGGTCGGGTCACTATAATAAATCTATTAGAATTATATCTTGAGATATTAAAATTAGGTATTGGTTAGTTTTTTGGGATCAAATAATAGTTATTCAATATAATGTATGAATATAAGAACCTCACACCCAAGATCAACAAGTTATGAAAAACCAAAACCATTTAAAAAACAAAAAATTAACTTTTCCATACTCTAAAGATGGTCAGTATTTATATCTTCAATATCAATATTGACAAAGAACCCTATGAATTAACAAAAAAATTTCCTTAATTTTTGGGTATCCAAAGCCTGATTTAATCACCTGAGATTTTGGGATGACCTTATTTATAGCTATAAAATTTTACTATCTAATGAGTAAATGGAATAAGTATGAACCATGAATCAATAGAGTCAATGAGAGGCTTTAATCACACTAACTACCATCTAAATTGGCACCCCATCTAAAATATCTATTAAATCTTTTCCCTAGGCATTCATGCAACAACAAAAAATTAACACAACGTATCTGAAAATTAAAATAGTTACAATTCTAGTAACCCATTTTCCAAATGAATTATGACAAATATTTCATCATATGAAATGTTATAGTATATCATAACTAATATGTAAGATTACCTAACATTAAGGCTTAACATTTAATTAATATAGATAATTAGAAGGAATAATATTAATAATACAATATGATTCCTAATACTTTTTGATATATATTATCATACAGTATGATTTGATTAAGTATAGGAATCAACATATTTATATATTATAAGAAATCATATACCCAAAAGGCACATAATCGTCCATCTTCGTCAGGGATATCGTATAATAAGATATATCTTATAACATCACATATGATATAACATATTGAAATCAAATATATTTATGGATTTAGGGTATATCTCCATCAACCCTCCACTTTCACTAAATCCTCATAGTATTCATCTCATTTTAATTTATATTGTATTTTATGCAATGACATTTGAAACCATAGACAAATAAAATTTAGATGTATTCTAAAAAAAGTATTTTGGAAATATATCATCACATTCATCATGTATCACATCCATTGAGATAACTTCTGAACATATATCCAAAACCCTTTACAAATAAATTCTAAAACACTTTTTGAGTAGCTCTATGAGTTTTAAAAAATTAATCACCATTAAATCAACTATAATGTGAGCCGAAGAATCATTTTTAGCTTTGAAAATAGCTTCAAATTACAAAATCCTTAAAATTAGGTTGAAATTGGCCTATATAAAAGCATTAATGCTACTCAATATACAAAGGGATCTAATATGATATTCATCAAATACTTTTATCTTTATATCTCTGTCCACCTGATGTATAATATATAATTATACATAATTATTTAATACCTTTTTCTAATACATCGTGTGAATATGGGGCACAAATTATATAAATCTCATATATATTCCTCTTGCATTACAAATTATTTGAGTATAAATTAATGAATATAATAAAGACACCACATGTAATTAATCTTTGAAAATTAGCACATCATAGTCCGTGATCTCAAAACAGATTATCAGATCACATATATATGATCAAGTTGTATAGATAAAATTCTTTATTTTATCTCAGTTGAGGTCCTAAATGACAAATCCATCATATGAGATGAAAAATAACATCTTGGTTAAGCCTCAACTGATGACATGATTAGTAAAATACCATACGACCACCTGATTAGCTAAGCCTCCAAGATTTTGTAAAAAATGTAACGAAGTATATTGTTTTTTATCTTAGATATCTTTCAAAACATTATTACAATGGTTCAATATGAATCATGCACCCATATAATACTGATACATAGTGCATGGAACTCAATGTGGTATACTTGGTGAGTAATTTGGAACCAAAAATTCATTTTGTATCTAATGAGAATATATCAAATCATTTATATATATATATATAATTATATTCAATATACCCCTAAAATATCATCAAAACCAATAATACTCTTTGTAAAACATAAGTTTGGGGTGCCTCAATGTTGTACATTGAGTGTTTAATTACTATTTCTATTCAAAAAATACATAAAACCCTTGTGAATGAAAAATAATGTAGAGATAAAATTCTATATAACATGATAAATATCATATTTTTAAACACTATTAATGATATTAAATAATTCTATATTATTTTTTACGGGATAAATGATAGTCCACTATATGATAGACCATCATACATGCCTTGTGATTCATTTACAATTTAGGTTTTTGTTAAAACTCAATAAATCTAAATGTATTTTTTGATATTTCTCAATATAACCATCTAAGAAAATCCACATACTATACTACTTTAGTGAGAATAATATAAAGAGAATTTGTGTTTGAATAATAATGAGATTTAGGAATCAGATTCTTGATGTTCAACACTTTGAATATAGTATTAAAACACTTTTACATAAAAAAATAAAATTTTATTATATTGATTCCTTTTATTTTTTACATAGAACACTTTCTATTCATTATGATCACATTCTTGAAAATATTTTTAAAAAAAAAACTTATTTTATATCATTCGAGCAATTAAGGGTAACTATTTAAATTATGTCTAAACCAAAACATCTTAAATATTTTAATATATAATGTTACATACCCTATAAATTTTGACCGGTGTTGTCTTTTATTTTCAACACCTTTAATTTCTATAATCTGTTAATACTATAACAAGATCATTAGAAACTATATTCCCTAATAAAAATAATTTTTTTATAGAGAAAATTATTTATTTTTAGGAAATAACACTTATTTCATCTAGTGGTAATTTCTCTAGATATAAACTTTTAACAAAAATATCTTATATATTATTGAAAGTGTTTGGATAAATATTCTAAATAGAAAACTTTATACTTTAAAATTTACAATAGTTGGGTGGTGATATAACATTCCCTAGTGTTTTAAAAAATATATTAGATAAATTCTTTTATTCTTGATAAAATTTATTTTAACCATATATTCTTCTGGAAACATGTTTTAGGGTTTGATCTTATCATAATCCCATTTAAAACCATCATGTCATATTTTTCATAATTTTTTTTTAAAAAAATTATCATATCCTATAATATAAATTTGAAGAAATAACATCCTTTATTTAGGTCAAACTAATCTTAAATTATTCATATTCATCCAAATACTTCATCTATAAACTCTTTTATTTTTATTTTTAATTCAAACCACAAAATTTATCAATATATAATTTTTTTAAGTATTATACAATGATATGATTTTTAAGGTATAAATTTGATATCAGATACCATTAAAAATAAATTAATTAGTTTAACATAATCTCTAGACATGGATTTTAAACATAGTTTAACAAAATCCTTTAGTTTTTGAAGAAAATTCCATCACATGTGAAAATATTTCTCTTCCTTCATCACATTACTATTATGTTTAAATAATGAAGTATAACTATTAATTAATTCCAGTATTCTTAATCCATCTTAACACTTTACCCATTTCTATTGTCAACATTGTAAAAGATCATGGATATTATATGAAATTGGGATTTATTCTAAATTCATTGAATAAAATATATAAAAATTAATTTAACCAATTAATATTAATGGAACATTTTAAATAGTGTGTACAATATAAATTCAACACCAGATCATTCCTTAAAGGTTATCTTTAATCACATCAGGTCATTGAAAGAGTCTATCACATTAAGAACGTGAGTGGTGAATAAGTTTATTTTTATAATCTTTTATTTATTTCCTTCGAAAATCCAAATTAATCTCTCTATTCTTATCATAATCCTTGAGTTCATGTTATTAAACAACTTCAATATATGGTTACCCATAATCATTTTCTATGACACATATAATTTCCATTTTTATTAAGAACCATTATTACGTTCATATAATAGTCTAAGAATATCGTAGCATTAAGCTCCCATTTCAATATTATTGATCTCACATTTATGATTACTAATTATTTTAACACCCTGTGATTTTAGAAAAGAAAACACTGTTTAATATCGAATAAGAGACACAACATCTGTTTTAATATATATATGAAATGTAATTATTTAAATATGACCGTTATAGAATATCCATAAAATCAATGGGTAGAAATATTATATAATATTTTATAATATATATATATATATATATCTATTTCCTACTTAGTATAAATTTATTTATAAATTCAGAGTAAATAATAATTTAAATTTTAGTTATAAAATTTCTTTCTTCACAAATATGCTTACGTAAAAGTTGAATTCAAATTATTTTTTGATAAAATATTATAACTAATTATTTGATAATGTAAAAAATGTATTTCATAAAATTAAGTCATATTTTTAAATTTAAATATCATATAATAGTTTTAAAAAATATTTATTTTATGAGATTTATAAAAAAATGGATTTTTCATACACATCATTAATTTTCTTTAAATTATGTAATTTAAATATCCAATTATGAATAAAATTTTATTTAAATTAAAATAATTTTTATATATATTTATTTAATTCAATTAATTCATTTTAATCATGTCTATACAATATTTTAGTATATGTTTATTATTGTTCTTGAAAATGATTTTTTTTTTAAAAACTGTTTGAAATTGCCAATTGTTTCTCAATTTTAATTAATTAAAATAACCCCTAAATTAAAAATAATTAACTTAAATTTATAGAATATATATATGATTACTTAAATTTCAATTTAAATTAATCCAATAATAATTATTGTTCATATTGTTAATATAAAATCATCATATTCTTAAAAATCACATTTCTTGAAAACCCGTTATTTCAACAAATTGAAGGTTTTAATTTTAAATTTAATTATTCTACTTATATGAATTTAATTTTATAATAAATATTGAGTTTATGGGATAATAATAATTTATATTAGGTAATTTAGAAAACATGACATGAATTGTAACCATATTAAATATTCTTTACAATGATAAAAGCAAAATGTGTTAATTGAGGTTAAAAATTATATGAAAATGAATAAAACTGACCACAACACTAACTTAAATTATATATTATTAGTATATTTAGTTAATATTAATGCATGAAAAAAATAAAATACCAATTTTAATATGCCCATGATTAGGACCTTTATATTACATAATATAAGGAAATGTAGAAACTGTCATTTTCATTATTTTAATTATGATAATATCTTATGACAAGGATAAATACCCCAAATTTAGTTATAAATATGCTTTTAAAAAATATTTTTTTAATTCTACATGTTAATTTTTTTAATTTTTATTTATTATATAATTAAATTAAATTATTATGCCTAATCCAAACAATGATTATTTAATTATATTTATAATAAAATTAATGATTTTGAAAATATTAAAAGTAATATAAAATTGAATGAATTATCTTTATGCATGAATTTCTTATATATGAATAACATTTAATGGATGTTATAATGTTATATAATCAAATTTCATACTTCTCATGATGTATTTAATGTCACATTAAATAAATAGTGTTATAATTGACATTAATAATAATTTATAACAATTAATATTTAGTAAAATTATATTAAAATTCTAAAAAACATATCTAAGGAAAAGGGATTGTGACGTGGTTTAAAATATATATCATTATTAAAATATGTTCCAATTTTTTTTATAGTATCTATATGGCCCTTAAAGTAAAAAAAACTAGTTAGCAATGGAGAAAAATTAAATGGTAAAAGTGAGTAACTATAGAGATTAATAAATAACATGTATATAAAATGATTATTTTTTTAGATTTGTATCGACCTTGAATTCTATTTAATCTATGGTGTCCCTATTTTTGTGGAACTTTGATTGAGAGTGACTTCCCATTATTGAATAGTTTTAGGTATTTACAAAAATGTCACTCTTCACCATTTTCAAAGGGCCACCAAATCTCATATACAATCTACACTACCAATGACTTTTAGATATTCTAATACCTAACCAAACACTTTCATACCATCCATAAGAATGTCCATGAATCCTTTAAATTATTGGAAACCCTTCTAGGATATATTTTCATAATGTTTTAGATATTTATAAGTAATATTTCCCTTGTGATTAAAGTCTTATTATGTGATATGGTTATCGAAAACACATTCAATTTTTTTATTTTATTATTTACTATGGGATTAAAATGAATGTTAATAATATTAACCACTGATAAAATAGTTTTTAACAGTGATCACCTGATTAGTATAACCATAAGGTTTTGATAAATCTAGTTGACACAAACAAAGGATGTGATGAGCTAAACCAGTAGAGTCATACCCTATGCAGCCCTTTTATTAGAGATTCTGATGAGGATAACATCACAAGAATTTTCCCATGACCAACAAAAGTTTAGATCCATCAACTTAAACAGGAGGGAAACTGTTTATGGGAGAAGTTAATGGTCATTGAGATCACGACTCAATCCATTTATGCCGAAACACCCTATGAAAGTCTCACTACCGCACATCTTAATCTTAATAAATTTTCTAGTGAATTAAAGAAATATTTATCAAGAAACTAGAAAAATGATTATATAAATTATTTTTTACAAAATATTGAATATATTTTTATCCCATTATATTTATTTTATAAAGGTGTTTTATTGTGATACAATAAAACACAAATAATATTTTTGGGTAATATTAAAATATAATTACCTAATTTATTTTGATGAATTAATGACTTTTGAATTAAAAAATATTAAAATGAAATATTATTTTTTAATATTTTTTATTAAATAAAAATGATCATATAATTTTGTTGAAGTCAAAGGTAATTATTATAATGGTTTAAACACTTTTGTTATAAAAAAACCCTAGTATTTCTAAATAAATGTTTTTTAAGTGAAATTTCACATATTGATAAAATTATATTTATAAATTGGATATTATTATTTTAATTTGAACATTGAAATTATCCAATGGTGAATTTTCATAATTTTCTGGGACATTCAAATTTTCAGGTAAAAATTAAATACCATAAAAACATTACAGTGTGTATTACGACATAATACTGACCATAAATTGATGTAATAAATACTATAAAATGAATCCATGACCAAATACTTGTTTTAATTTTAATATAATGTGATTTTATGTTTATTTTTTAAATATTATAAATCTATTATGAATCTTAAAAAACCCTTAGTATATTTTAAAGTTTAAAAATACCTTCTTTAAGAGTACGAGTCGCTTCCAAATAAGAAGGTTATTGATTTAATAATTCTGGCCCATAGAAATATAAAATATTGAAATAATATTATTCGGTAGAAATAATGTTAAGAAAATGTTTGATAGCATTTGGTTTTGGTTATTTTATTATATATAGTCCAAAATATTTGTTTGAGAAATATTAATAAAATCCGCACTCATTTCATATATAAATCCTCCCATTCACCCATTTATATTCACTAAAAATCCTTGGAGCACAACCTTAATCTTCATTTCACTCCCTATATTCCTCCCATTGTTCCCCCATTCTCTTAATAAGATCCTCCATATCATTTGGATTCACACACTCAACTCAGGGATCCTTACATTCTCTTCTTTATTAAAGTTTCTTTCTTATCTCATGCCTTCAATTTCCAATTCCTAATGTTGGAATATATCTTTTTGTGTCCCTATTAATTCCCATTTTACATAAAAATTATTATATACCTATTTCTCTCTCATCAACAAATTTTATAAATTTTTATTTGACATAGTTAGGCTGATGAAATTTCACTGTGGTTATTCCATCCCAAAACAATTATGTAGTGAAAACCATAACCATTTAATATATAGGGTGTTCACCACAATAAAATTATACATATATGATACGGGGTTTCATATATTTTTTTTGGACTCCATGATCATGGAATTAGACATGAAGAAGAAGTAATCCATTTTATATTACCTATGTGGCACACTAAATATTTAGAATGAAATGAATGTGACGAGTGCATACAAAATAACATAGCACTCTAATACATGAGTTAATTTTTAGTATCATGAGATGTAATTTGGACAAAGTTATTGAAACAAATTCATCCATGTGAATTTTCTATCATAATTTCATGTAGTTATCCTTGAAAAATATTTATGATGCATTGTTTTATGTTAAAAAATTTCCCATGTGGCCTTTATGATTATCATTATATATCTTGTATCATTTTTCATGTTTATGATTCCTCCTATTTTTATGCCAAATTTATATTCTTATTACCTTCCATTTATTATTCTCTTCATGTTATGCCATGTTTTTCCCTTACTATGATGTATATCCCACCCCTTTCTTATGTATACCCCAAGGTTATCCCATGTAGTTTAAAGTGCGAGAATGTTATGGACATTTTGAATAAAGATGGTGTATCCCAGGTTCATGATGTTGTTATATGTAAAAAATTTCAAAATAAACAAGACATCATTATGTTCCAAGGTGTATTAAGTGTAATATTTTATAATAATTTATTAATTAATGTTTAATAAAATATAGGGTTGTTATATGTAGTATCAAAGTAAAAGTCTCGTTCTTTTGGGATTTAGGATTAGAAATATATTGGGAAAGTCTTTATGGTAAAAATAAGTATGAGAAAACATCCCTAAATTTTGTTAAATATATATTATGTCATTTATTAATAAAATAAATCCCTTTATAGATACTAAAATTAGATGTAGTTATTGAACATATGTACAATGGGGTAAAATCCAAAAACATTGCATTGAGTTGGACTTGAATGGGAACTGGTGCATGATAATGGTACTTAATATACACCTAGTTTTACACACTTGGGGGATATTATGTCAACAATTCAGAATCTCATTAGTACCGTTTTTAAGGAATCCCAAAAAAATACAATATGAATATATATTGGGAAATTTATCATTAAAAACAAAGATTCATGCCATGAAATTTATATACTATGAAAAAAATGTAATTTATAATTCATACATTTCATGTCATTTTATTCTCATTTATGTGTTTAATTGATTAAAAATATTCATAACTGTTTTTTCATTTATTATAGATAATGGTCTGAAATACGATAAAACCGCTAAACGATCAATGATACGGGAAAAGTGACGACTGCCCCCAATGAGATTCCCCACCCGATAGGTGTGGGAATGAAAAAAATTGTTATGGTACACTCTCAATTGACATAGGTTTTGAATAGAATTTTGGATATTTATGACCAACCAAATAACCCTAATAAATAAAAATATCCAATCTAAAGCTTTATGTGGTAGAGGCCTCTAGCTTTGAATGGATAATATGATCACTTAATCATTTAACAATGGATAAACTCTACTGAGAGGATCTTATCCATCCTTGAAAATTTTTATCTAGATATGATTCTACTAGATATTAATAGTATGGAGGGAGAAGAAAGTTAGTGGTGTATATTGATCAAGAAAACAAATCTTGAGAATGATATTGAATCGATTGAGGGGAAGGAATTCTAGAAATTGTTTTTGATACATATTTTCATTGCACACTTCTTCATAAAATGGAAAGGTATTTCTTTTCCATTAAGAAAATGAAGATTAATCTATCAAGAAGTATGAGGAAAACATCACATGACTTCCATGATACTCCCCCGAATATATCATTACACTTGAATGCATGGTTGTCTGATTCTTTGGTTGGATAAAACCTAGTCTATAAAATAAATAATGTTCAAAGACATTGATATATATGAGTAAATTGTCTAATATTCCATCAAAGTGAAAATGAAGATCAACAAATCACAAGGTTATCTGAGGGATAAGATGTTGAAATTAGAGTTTAATTCTAGTATTCCAATTTAGAAATCAAATGGTGCCTAGGGATTTCAACATCCCACTTGTCAATGGTTCAGAAAGAAGAACCCCTGAAATTTTTTAAGGGGAACAAGGAAATGATTTTGTTGTGATATAGAAGGTAACCTAACTAGTGATAAATGATGCAAGAAACCTAATAATGTTATGTAGGAAATAAATTCACCAGTCAACCCTTAGTGATTTTTCCTTGCTAAAACTGGGATGAATCAGGGATCTTATCAAACGAATTCACTATGATAATGATTTTTGTGAAATACAAAAATCTCTAAGGTAGTATGGGTGATCTTATTTCCATTATGACTATTGCGGTGGATCCCGATAATGATGTGACTAAATGTATGGTAGTTATTCATCGATGAATTGACAACAATTTTTTTATTCTTGTTCTACTCATTAAATCATATCATGAATGTTTTGTATAACTATTTAAACACAACCACAAAGCAAGGAAGTAGAGTTGTTAGTGAAAAGAAAAAATTGGACAATTATTGTATCCCAAGTATATATCTCATCCCATATCAGAATTTATGGGGTGAAATTCCCTGATTACCTTATCATACTCTATTTGGTGGAATTTTACGTAGGAATATTTATGGATTAGATTTCAAATATATTGAGGAAACAAAAATTTATTTGATAAGGAAATAACTATCCATATTTCAAATTGTTCCCCGATTATGTATAAGTGCGAGGAGGAGGATTCATATTCTTTTTGAACCAACATTTTGAGAATGGATAATATTTCCCTAAGGGAAATCATATCAATCTCAATTGAGTGAGTCTAAGGAAAATTTCATCCTTGAAAACATGCCCACTATGAAGGAATATGTTAATGTGTTCCCTTAAGAATTTACTGGTCTTCCTAATAAACGTGAGGTATATTTTTCAATCGGGATTATATGTCGGATGCTACTATTATCGAAGAAACCATATTTGAATATATGTTTTAGAACATTTGGACCTAAAGAAACAACTATAGGAGAATCTAGATAAATGATTCATACACCCAAGTGAATCCCCATTGGGTGAATTAGTCATTTTAATCAAGAATAATGATGGCCCAATACACATTTTCATTTATTATTATAAACTCAATAAGATCAAAATAAAGAAAATGTATCATTTTACATGGATTAATGAATTATGTGACCAAACTCATGGATTTAAATACATCTTGAAGGTGGTTTTGCAGTCGTTACATTACATTGTTCGGCTGAAGAAAAAGGATATACCCAATACAAATTTTTGTTAATGGTATGTGCATTATGAGTTCATAATAATACGTTTTGGACTCACTAATGCTCCAGAAATATTCATGGAATCAATAAATATAATCTTTATAGATTACCTCAACACATTATTGTTAGTATTTAAATAATATTATCTAATACACTCCATCATGAAAGAGGAAGATAAGAGAACCTTGGTAAATTCCTTATTAAAGGAGAAGCTTTATCGCATGTACAACAAATGTGAGTTATGGTTGAATAAAGTCTTATAATTGGGGTATACAATCAAAAGAAAATGGTTATATTTTTTCCCTTTAGAAAAAATAAATTGAATATGTAAGACTCCAACATCTTTTCCATACATCCATAGTATCCATGGATTAACTAGTTATCATTGCCAATTTGTGAGAAATTTCTCTCCTTTGTCACACTGTCTAACAACGCTAACTCTAAAGGGAGTAATGTTTTATTTGAATGATGAGAATGAAGAGACCAGTAAGGAACATAAATGTAGAATTATCGTGGACTATTTACTCACACTACCCAAAAGTGGAGGACATTTCATGGTATTCAATAATGTTTCAAAGAAGGGATTGGACTATGTTTTAATATAGAATGAAAAGGACATAGAATATGATTCAAAGAAGTTAGAGGATCACAAATAGAACAACCAATGCATGATATGGATATGGATTTAATAATAATTTATTTTAAAATATAGAATCATTATCTATTTGGGGATAAATGTGAAATATATATTCATCATAACTTTTTCAAATATATATTTACACAAAGGGGGATGAATCTGCACCAATGAAGATGGTAAGAGCTTAGCATAGACTACAAATACTAAATACACTATTATATTTATAAAGAAAATAATGTGTGAGATGATCTTAGTAGAAAGAATATAGAAACACTATATTTTTTGATGATTTAGTAGGATCCAATCTTATTAGATTTGAAACAAATGGACATGGGAATCGTAGAGGTATGAATATCATCAGTCCTTTCACAAATGATTTCTCTACCATCACCTCTAGAAAAGATAAGAGGTTCTAAAAGAAATGATGTTGGGATTTAAAAAAAATTAGAAAGTATATGAAAAGTTAAATCCTTAGATTTCAATTTTAATGATGATGGTGTGGTAAAAATTGGGTCCTAGTTATGTATACCAAGAAATTCTGAGTTAAAGAAGGAGTTTTTTGATGATTCAAATACTTCTACGTTTTCTATTTAACCTAGAATCAAGAATATGTATAGAGATCTTCAAGATCACTTTTACTGGGAAAATATGTATAACGATATCAAAGATTATACATAAATATGTCGTATATATCATCATGTGTAAGTGGAAAGGAAAAAATACAAGGGGATGAGGCAGCCATTACCCATACCTACAAGGAAATGGGAAAAAATCACTATGGACTCTGTAATGGGTCTTTAAAAGATGTAAATAAAGAATAATGATATCTAGTTTTTGATGGATCATCTTACAATGAATTCTCACTTTATCACCATTCTACAGGTCTTCTCACTAGACCAACTTTCACAGATATACATCTAATATGTTGTGAGACTACATGGATTACCACTTTCGATTATATTCATTAAAGATATGGGATTTACCTCTATGTTCTTGAAATGTATCAAACAATACCTAAAAACTGTGATGAACTTCAATATGACCTATCATCCTCAAACTGATAACCATTCTTTACAGATTGTTTAGAAAATGGAAGAAATGTGGAGATAATTCTCGATTGAAGTCAGAGGATGATGTAACCAACATTTTACTCTGGTCGAGTTCTCATACAATTAAAGGTTCCAATAAAGTATCCAAATAGATCCATATGAGGCCCTATAAGTGAAGAGGGGTATAAAACCTACATGTTTAGATGATGTTGGGTGACAAAAACAGATAGGTCCAGAAATGGTTAAGGAAATGATGGAAAATGTGAAGTCCGTTCGGCCTCACATCAAGGATACTCAGAGAAGAAGAAAGAGATATGATTATAATCATTAAAGAGACCTATAGTTTAATGTAAGAGAAAAGTTATTCCAATACATATCTTCATTGAATAATGTGATGAGATCTTTGATGAAAGGAAAGCTTAGTAAAATATACATCGACCCCTTTGAGATTATTCATCGCATTAGGGAGTTGTTCTATCGAATAACACTACCACTGAACCTATATCATGTACATGATGTATTCTATGAACCCCTCTAATGTTTTTTACCAGAACCCTCAATTCTACTCAATCTAGAGGTGGTATTCTTGGATAATGATTCACATATGAATAGTATCCAGTGAAGATACTGAATCGTAGAGACAAAGATCTACGAAATAAGACAATTCACCTGGCCAAAGTGATATAGAAAAACCACAAGTTTGAATAAAAAATGTGATAACCAGATAAATTGATTAAATATTGTTAAAAATAATTTATTTTTGTGTGGGAAATAAAAAATTTGATGGAGAAATTTCTTAAGGGGGAAGATAGAAATAAAATGAGCATCTATACCAAAAAATTCTCTTGTGATTTAATTTATTATTATACAATATGGTAATATAAAACACATTAAATTTGTTTTCTAATTATATCCAATTTTATTTAAGTGATAGATAATAATATTTACCATTGATAAAATTGTCTTCAAAATGATCAAATATTCATATAAACATATACTTTAAAAAATATAATTGACATAAAAAATGTGATGGCCTGAACTAGAAGGATCATACCAAATGAATCCCATTTATCACACCTTATGCGAGAGATTGAATTGCCATGATTTTCCATTTACTAGTCCCATGTTTATATCCAACAATTTAGGAATGAGTAAATCCATTTATGAGATATGTTCTACCTTTTAGAGATCATGTCCCAAACTTTGTACTTTGGACCACACCATACTGTCTCCCACCATACCCTTAATGTGTATGAAGGTGTATTAAAGGGATATGTATCAAGACCCTATAAATATGATTATGTATAATATTTTATTCTAGAATAATGAATATATTTTTAACCCATTATTGTTACTATGTAAATTTTTATTTTGATACAATGAACCAAAAATGGAATTTTTGGTTTATGTTAAAATTCAATTATGGAATTTATTTTAATTAAATAATTAATTGTTTAATTAAATAAAATTTTAATAATATATTATTATATTTTAATATTTATTAAAAATAAATGATCATATAATTATTATAATTTAAAATATAATTATAACAAGGGTTCAAAAATTATTACTGTAAAAAAACCAGCATTTGGTAATAAATATCGATTCATATTTCAAAATTAAAAATACAAATCTTTATAAAATATATTTTGATAAAATAAATATATTTTTTGGAATCATAGTGTCATATTTAACCAATGATGAATTTTCCCTAATTTTTTATGGTATTAAAATTTGTTAGTAAAGATTAAATACCTTATAAATATACGTTGTGAATTATGAAATCATAATGACAAGAAAGTTATGTAATAAATTATATAAAATGAATACTAAAAAATATATGTTTTTAGATTAAAATAATGTATTTTTTTCTTTATCTTATTAAATAAATAAATCTATTATGAATTATCTAAAACTATTAATATATTTTATGGTTTATAAATCATTTATTTAAGAGTATGACACAAATACACACAAGAAAATGTAAAATAATATTATGTTTTTCCATTGGACTTATAAAATAATTACAAACAATACCATTTTGTACAATACATGGTAAAAACCTTGGGATGGTTTCTGGTTTTGGGTATATTTTATATAGATTTGAAAACCATTGTTTGATAAATATTAATGAAATTCACTATCATTTCCTATATAATCACAACCATGATTCCATTTATCATCACTGAAAATCCATGGAAAATTCCCATACTCTTACCTACCATCTTTAGAGTCCCCCAATGCATCCCCCATGCAATGAAGAAGCTCCTCCCATTCATTTGGTGTGACACACTGAAGTAAGGAATCCTCAACTTATCTTTATTATTCAAGATTATTTATTATGTTCTGACTTATATTTATAATTCATATAGATGGAATATGACTTTACACGTCCCAATTACTACCCATTTTATGTAAAAATATTATAGACTCTTTTTTACCTCATCATTCCATTTTATGAATATTTATGTGACGTCATCATGCTGCAAAATTTCACCATTATTTTTCCATTCAGAAATAATTGTGTAGTGAATACCATACCAATTTCCTATCATTGTTGTTCACCTATGTAAACATAAAAATATATTAATTGGTACTAAAATTTATTTACTCTATAATCCTTTATCATGGAATAAAATTTTATGATAAAGGAATCAATTTTATATTACCTATGTGGTGAACTTTTGAATGAAAACAAAATGAATGTGAAAGGTGTAGATGGAATAATATATCCCACCAATGCATTGGTTTATGTTTATTCTAATGAGATGTTATGTTAGAATATGGAGTTAACCTGATTCAACTATGGGACTTTTACCATAATGATTTCTTGTTAGTTATCCTTGAACTGTGTTTATGATCTAGTGTTTTTAGAAGTTTCCACATTTCCCATGCTGCCTTTATAATTATCATGATATATGATGCCTCATTGTTCATGTTTATGATTAGTAATATTTTTAAGCCTTTTTTATATTCATATTTTCTAACATGTATTATTATTTTCATGTTATTCCATGATTATTCCCTTACTGGGATTTATAGCTCAACCCTTTCTTATGTTTTTCCCCATGTTATCCCATGCATTTTTAAGTGTGAGCATGTCAGAATGTTTTTAATAATATTGTTGTATCCCATGTTCTAGATGATATTCTATTTAACTAAACACAAAATACACTAGAATTTTCAATATATAGGTGTTATTTAGTGTAATATTATGTAATAAATCATGACTTAATGTGTAATGAATAATAGAGTTGTTATAATTTTTGTGGAAACCCAAAGAGGTCATCCAAAGAAGAGGTAAGGTTATTAACTGAGCATTTTTTTATTTCTCCATTAAACTCTATAAAATATTAATAGACCAATATTATATAACAAAATAATTATCTCCCATAAACTAATATTCCATTATGCTACTGTAATAACCTAGATCCATCTCCTTTTCTATCAAATGGGTAATAATACCATCAATCATATGTACGACTAACTACATTATGTCGAACTAATGTAATTTATTTTTGATAATCCCCTGTCATGAATGGTTATAATGATGTAATAAATACATAAACATGATTTTAATGAAATATATATCAATTTTAATGTAAAAATATTATTTACGTTTTACCTTTTCATTCTATGAACAATGATAATGTTGTTTGGGTGTACATGTAAACTATTACCTCCACAAAGAGATATAATTTTTTTAATCACCACATCACTTTGATAAAATATTTATCTATATTATTGAAAAAAATAATAAATTAATGATATTATTATAATTCTGTAAATATAAAATAATTTTTACCTTCTTTTTATAATGACCATTGAAAAATATAAATGTTACTCAATTTTACATATGACCTACCATCTCCATGAATTCAACATTGTTCAATTATCATAGTCATATTTAATTGTAGGTTTTAAAAATAAAAGTTATATATAAATATTACAAATATTATGTAATGGCCCGGACCCCTCCGGTCCATTCCTTTGATGAAATCGATGTAGCCAACAGGACGCGGGTTATAATGATAATTTTTTTTAATACCGATGATAACATAAAAATATGTTAAATAATAATGATGATGATATAAATTGTGTGATTAATTAAACTAAAAAGATAATAATCATGACAAACTGATTTAATGGGTGTTATTATTAATGATGTGAAGTGGGAAGGTGTGTGACCCATTAGATGTTGATAAATGAAACATGTGGTTTATTATTAATTGAGTAATTGTTGAAATTAAATTTAAATAATAATAATGGGTTTTGTGTTATTAATATTATTCATAATATAAATAATAATGAGAAATTAATGAAATGAGTCATGGTATTTATTTCAAAAAAATAAATGAAGATGCGCAGTGGAAGCATGGTGGTGCGTTAATAAAATTAAAGGTGAGTTCGTTATTATTATTATGTTAAATAGTAATAATAATGGTGGCATAAAAATATGATGGGTTTATTAAATTGAATGGTTTTAATTTAATAAAAGTGGTTTTAATTTAATTAGTGTGAAATAAAAATATATATAATTAAATAATTAAATTGATGGATGTTATGCGACATTGACGTGGCATGGTCAGATTCAGATATCCAACGGGGTGGTTTAATGTGGTCAATGCGATGAGAGTAAATATTATCATTATTAAAAATAATAACGGTGATGATTTAATATAAAAAGTTGATTAATTGTTATTATTATTGAAAAACAATAAATATCAATGATGGTGTAAAACTATGTGCGAGAGGTTAATGAAATTAAATATATTAAAAAGGGGTTGAATATGTAAGTTATATTAATTTTTGTTTTGTCATTTAATTCAATTAACTGAAATGGTTTTGAGTCGCATGGAATGTTTTTAGTTTAATATGATAATAATTATGGTAATCTAATTTAATGGGATTAAATTAGAACATTAATGATGGGTGTTATTAATATTAATTTTTATTAATAATGACATTGAAGTGAGATTGGAGAGAGAAAGGGTTTAAATGAAATAAAGATTTATAATTTAATGCAATATAATAAATAAGTTAAATTAAAAAGGAGATCAATAAGGGGTGGGGCGTGGTTGACATGGAGTGAAGGAGAGGCGCCATTTTATTTTGGTGGTGGCGTGGGAATGAGTAGCCTCATTAGTAAGTTATTATTATTATATATTATAATAATGATAAATAGATGATAATGAATATATATATATATATATATATATATATATAAATATAAAGATCTAATCATGGGAGGCTTATGCGCTAAAAAAAGGTTGAGTGTGGGTTTTTTTAGGGTAAAAGAAAATAAAATGGTTAAATAAAATAATAATATTATAATAATGTAATTATTATTTTTGTTGGGAAAACTGTGTTGCGTCCACAACTTCTTCGTGCGGCCTCGGTTTCATGAACCGTCAGTGGCAGTGGGACCATGACTACAAGACGGAAATTATGATTCCAATATTGGATGTCTTTTTCGGGTTTTCCGATCGGGTACTCGAAATGCTCGTAAATTAATAGATTTAATAATATTATTAAATCTTCGACCCGTCATAACTTCCACGTGCGACGTCTGATTGACTTCTCGTCAGTGGCGATGTGATCCTATAATTAATACGATCGATTCAAGTATAATTTTGGATATTAAATTATGGTTCTTGCATCGGGTCCACGAAACACCCAACAATAATAATATCATTATTTTTACGGGATCTTGTATCCAACGTATCTCCCTTATACGGTATCGGATTGGCGAACGGTCTGTGACGTTGCACCCCTAAAATTATGAAGGTCATTTTAAGAAAAATGATGAATACCTTTTTATGAATCATGTATCAGGTGAATTAAACACCTTTTATTGATTGAAGTTATTATTATCATTAAACGCATGGAAATCGTGTGACGTGTCGTGTGTTGACCAGTCAAACAACGTAACAGTTGTACGGTCACGTTGTGTATTCATTAATACATGCCGCATATTGTTTTACCCATTCGTTGCCTATATATGAGAGGTTAATGTGTTATTTACAGTCCTCTCTTCTTCTCGACATGGTGACGGTCCCAGATGATCTAGAATCCTTCCTCCTAACTTCTTCATCCAGAATCCGATCATCGATCCGTCGGTGACTACGGGATCAGGTCAGCGGGGAGAACATCGTACACCCTATTCCGTTCCCTCTTCTTTGAACTCCCGTCCGCAGTTTCCAACCAAGTAGACTATTGATAATTGACGGGAACGACGGTCTTTGACGAACAACTCTAAAAAGGTATGTTAAACCTATGTTCTTGTATTCTATTTCCGATACTACTCCTCTCATTTTCCTTCCATGCTACGGCATGTGATCTCCATGTTGAGGGAGTTTCTTTTGTTGTTTATTCAGTGGTTCCGCGACGTCCTTGGTGGGTGCAGTCGTTCTGGTAGAAACCTTGTGATCGTGGTGGTCGTGTTCGTAGAAGGACATCAGAACTTGTTGAGGTAGGGATCTTACCTTCGTCTCTCTAATTTGTTCATCATGCGGGGTGGGTATCCTCTTTTTTTCATGAGAAACAGTTGAACCATTAAATAAAGATAATAAATAGTTAAAGAATGTGGATGGGAAAGTTGTTATGTTTATCTTATATCCTGTGATTTTATGTTGTGAATTGAATAGGATTATACGTACTGAAAATCATGTTCGTTGGGGGCCTTTGCTTTCGCAATTAAATGTTGCCCTATCTTCTAGACTATTTTTGTGAATGGAACCTTGTGGAATGTGGAATTTGGTTAATCACATAATGTTGGATAATTAAAATCGGGAACCCTTGTGTGATCACCCCGGTTGAACAAAATGGAATAATGAACATGTGGGTGTTGGCTTGGAAACGTGTCATGTGATGGGGGTGTTTTGTGGGTTGTTGTGGATCGAGTGAGAAGCGGGGCTGCAGTTGACTTGGTTGTGGGTTGGTGTGAATGTTATGTTGGTGACAGGCAACGGGGCTGCGATAAGTGGTATTAAAGGGATAATGATTTACGGGTTTCGGTGTGATTGTGGTTATGGTGGTTGGTAGTGGGGCTGCAGGGATGGAATTGAATGTGAACAGACAATGGGTTGTAAATAATAAATAAAAGCGGAAGAGTTAATGAATGGTGGGGTGTGGTAATGAAACGAGATTAATAATAAATGGGGTTGGTTGGTTAATTAGAAGGACTTGGTTGTGTTTCTTCTGTTTTCCTAACATGATTTTTGGATGGAAGGGATATGTTTTACGAACGATCGATGTGGTTGGTTGTGGATAGTTGCCCAATAGTTAAGGAACTAAATAAACTAATTCTACTGAAACGTGAAAACCTAAATGGTGTTGGGGTTGTTTGTTGTATGCATGCTTCGTGGTAGCAGTGCCGAGGCACGTGCTCAGTTTCTCTGTTTAGAAGCCATAGGTTGGGCTGAGTGTTTGGTATATATATATATCTGTATCTTTGTGTTTTGACGCACCCCACCCATGTTGAGAACTTAGTGCCAAACACTCCAATTTCATGGGAGAGGGTGTTTTCCCATAGTTACTAGCTCCATCCTTCTCCTTCTTCCCCAGGCCGTGATGGCTTGAGGCGACCTTACACCTAAGATCCTTCAGGTAGGTTTTGATTGGGGTGGTTTTAGCCCAAGACTCTTCGGGAAGGTTTTACTATTTCCCAAGAATCTTCGGGATGAGGCCCAGGTGTGTGCAGGTGGGATACGTGGTTGTGAGGCCCAGGTGTGTGCGGGCAGGATACATGGTTGTGAGGCTCAGGTGTTTGTGCACGAGATACGTGGTTGTGAGGCTCTGGTGTGTGCGGGTGGGATACGTGGTTGTGAGGCCCAGGTGTGTGCGGGTGGGATGTGTGGTTTGTGAGGCCCAGGTGTGTGCGGGCGGGGAGAGTGTGGTAGTGTCAAGACATTCGCCGTTAGGAAGAGCAGCTAACTAATGAGAAATGGTGCAGGGTACCCAATAATCTTTTTCTAATATACTACTACTACCTGTTGTGATTATGTTTTGGTGAGTGTGGCTAGTGTGGTTGGGTGGATAGATTTCCCTGCTAGGTTTCTTATATTGTTCTCATGGGACATTAGGATGTCTCCCCACCTGTGCACAGGAGATTTAGGTTTCCCTACTGAGTATACTTGTATGCTCACCCTACGTTTACTTTCAAGTTTCTAGGAGGACTACCAGGGCCGTGCAGGACCCTACTAGTCAGGATAGTTGGAGTTGTTGCCGTTGCTGTACACTTGTTTCTTTTGGTATTGTACTTTTGAGCTTTCTTTTACTTGTACCTTGTTTCAGAACTATTTAAACATGCATGTGGGAATGGTTTGGGTTTCTTTCTATACACTTGTTCTTTTCCTTTTTGGTGGTTGACTTGTCTTATTTCCCAATATTAAATAACAAAAAGAGTAATGCCTCCCATATTTGTGAAAACTCATACCCTTGGTGCTAGTCGCCACCCCGGGGCCTACTGGAGGTAGGACTCAGGGGTCATTATCTCCCTTTCATTATTGCCAGATCAGGAGGGGCATCTTTGGGGGGAGGGGGTCGTGACATAATGGTATCAGAGGTGATGGTTGGGAGATATGATGGAGTCTGGAGTTAGGCACATTGAGGATTGTATGGGATGGTATGGAAAACGTATTGGTTAATCTTGGTGCGTGACATAATCCAGGGAAGACCGGCTAGGAAACAGGATTTTAGGGCCCCCCATGATCCGCTTCAAGGACTCTGAGCTTACTGAATGACCAAGTGAGACTACATTGATTGTAGGGTAGAGACCCTAGGGAAGGTACATGCATCATCATGATTTTGTTTTACATGATTTGGGTGTTCCGGGAATGAAATTGAAATAAAATGATAAAATGAAACCTTGAGAAATTTCCTTACTACTTGAGATTAGGCGATATTTGTTTACCATATAGCTATGGCACCTGGACGTCATCCCCGGGTGGCTCAGACGGCTGAGGCCCATCAGATTCAGGAGGTTGATCAATTGAGGATTGACTGAGAGGAGGAAGATACCCAGTGGAGGAAGACACTCCGTTCTTTCCAGTGGAAAACCCTCAAGAAGTATGAGGGTATTTCTTCGGATACGAAGACAGATGAGTGGCTTGAGGAGCTAGGGATCACTTTTACCTTGATTCGTGATCCGAGGGAGTACTGGATTCCCCTAGCAATCAGTCAGCTGAGAGGTGCGGCGCGATAGTGGTGGGTGCTCTACCTCGGAGAGAGGATAGAGGCATAGGTTTTGTGGGCTGACTTTGAGAAGGAATTTTGTGAGGAATTCCTTTCTTCCATGATCAAGGAAGAGAAGCGGCAGGAGTTACTCTCCCTTCAGCAGGGGAGTATGTCAGTACGAGAGTTGGGGATCAAGTTCAAGGATCTCCTATGCTTTTCTCTGGATCTCTTCCCGGATGAGGAGTCTTAGGCGAGATGTTTGGAGGAGCCGCTTCGCCCTTCGCTCCAGTATGTTGTCACCTCCTTCACCCTTCCGACATACTTGGTTGTATAGAAGAAGTTAGAGGTTGTAGAGTGGATGCACTCATAGGGAGGTGCACCAGGTGAGGGGATCCATCCAAGTTGGTCGAAGGGGAAGGTAGTCAGTAGCAGGTCTCCTGTGACGGGACCTTCCAGTTTCAGGCCAGTAGGGAGTAGGCCCCAGCAGTTCCAGTTCAGATATTCAGGTCCTCGTCCCTCTATCATGAGCCCATGACTGATGTTTTTCTCTTGTGGAGGTTTTGGGCTCATTCAGAGTTGGTGCCTGACCCAAGCTCAGTAGGGTGGAGGTGGGCAGGTTCTGCGCCTGCCTCAGCTGCACCAGTTGCCGGCAAGACCCTTCCAGAAGAAACATGCTCTTGTCCCTCTGAGGGGATATGGAGCAGGTGGTGGCCATCCACAAGGAGATCCTCAAGGATCCCAACCGGGACGTGGTCGAGGAGGCGGACATCAACAGAGAGGCAGAGGAGCTGGGCGTGGATAGTTTCATACAGTAGAGGCGACATCTCTAGAAGGACCAGGGATTGATAGAGATGTGCTTGGGTTTTCTTGAATTCTATCCTCCATGTTTTGTTTGGGATCATTACACTCTATTGTTGGAACTCTATTTTGCTCATTCTTGGGGCATGGACCTTTTTTATGTGAGTTTTAATGCTAAGTTGTTTCCCTCTTTCCTTTAAATGTGTGTGAAGAGTCCTAACATGTGGGGAGAGGAGGACCTGATCCCTAATCGAGACGCATTAATGTGGATGTGATTAAACCTATACAGGCGAGTCAGTGCTGCCTAAAGAGGATAATATCTCGACATGGGAGAAGGAATTCCTCAAGCCATGTTTTCAGGCAATTTATTGTTGTTTTTAAGGTGTTGGGGGTAGTGTAAGTTTGTAAAATCCTAATATATGGAAGTCAGAAGACCTAATTCCTAATCAAGACGCATTAATGTGGATGCGATTAAACCCATGAAGGCGAGTTAGTGCCGCATAAAGTTGATAATATCTCGGTATGGGAGAAGGAATTCCTATCTCATATAATTAGGGTTGTCAGTTGTTTCCTATTATGACAAGAACCCCGAGAGGTATCTTGCGGGGTGGTTGTTCGGATCCATTATTTCTTCTGGGTTGGTTTTTAATTCTTGAGGACGAGAATGTTTTGAGAGGTATCTGATGTAATGGACCGGACCCCTTCGGTCCATTCCTTTGTTGAAATTGATGTGGTCAACACGACGCGCGTTATAATGATAATTTATTTTAATACTAATGATAACATAAAAATATGTCAAATAAGAATGATGATGATATAAATTGTGTGATTAATTAAACTAAAAAGAGAATAATCATCATAAAATGATTTAATGGGTGTTATTATTATTAATGATGTGAAGTGGGAAGGTGTGTGACCCATTAGACGTTGATAAATGAAACATGTGGTTTATTATTAATTGAGTAATTGTTGAAATTAAATTTAAATAATAATAATGGGTTTTGTGTTATTAATATTATTTATTATATAAATAATAAGGAGAAATTAATGAAATGAGTCATGGTATTTATTGCAAACAAATAAATGAAGATGTGCAGTGGAAGCATGGTGGTGCGTTAATAAAATTAAAGGTGAGTTCGTTATTATTATTATGTTAAATAGTAATAATAATGGTGGCGTAAAAATAAGTTGGGTTTATTAAATTGAATGGTTTTAATTTAATAAAAGTGGTTTCAATTTAATCAGTGTGAAATAAAAATAAATAGGATTAAATAATTAAATTGACGGATGTTATGCGACATTGACATGGCATGGTCAGATTCGGATATCCAACGTGGTGGTTTAACATGGTCAATGCGATGAGCGTAAATATTATCATTATTAAAAATAATAACGGTGATGAGTTAATAAAATAAGTTGATGAATTGTTATTATTATTGAAAAACAATAAATAACAATGATGGTGTAAAACTATGTGTGAGAGGTTAATGAAATTAAATGTATTAAAAATGGGTTGAATATTTAAGTTATATTAATTTTTGTTTTTTCATTTAATTCAATTAAATGAAATGGTTTTGATTCGCATGGAATGGTTTTAGTTTAATATGAGAATAATTATTGTAATCTAATTTAATGGGATTAAATTATAACATTAATGATGGGTGTTATTAATATTAATTTTTATTAATAATGGCATTGAAGTGAGATTGGAGAGAGAAATGGTTTAAATGAAAGAAAGATTTATAATTTAATGCAATAGAATAAATAAGTTAAATTAAAAAGGAGATCAATAAGGGGTGGGGCGTGGTTGACAGGGAGTAAAGGAGAGGTGCCATTTTATTTTGGTGGTGGCATGGGAATGAGTAGCCTCATTAGTAAGTTATTATTATTATATATTATAATAATGATTAAAAGATGATAATGAATTTATATATATATATATATTTATATATATATATATATAAGGATTCAATCATGGGAGGCTTATGCGCTACAAAGAGGTTGAGCGTGGGGTTTTTTTTGAGGGGAAAAGAAAATAAAATGGCTAAATAAAATAATAATAATATAATAATGTAATTATTATTTTTGTTGGGAAAACCGTGTTTCATCCACAAATTCTTCGTGCGGCCTCGGTTTCATGAACCGTCAGTAGTAGTGGGACCCTGACTACGAGACGGAAATTATAAGTCCAATATTGGATGTCTTTTTTGGGTTTTCGGATCGGGTACCCGAAATGCTCGTAAATTAATAGATTTAATAATATTATTAAATCTTCGACCCATCATAACTTCCGCGTGTGACGTCTGATTGACTTCTCGTCAGTGGCGATGTGATCCTATAATTAATACGATCGATCCAAGTCTAATGTTGGATATTAAATTATGGTTCGTGGATCGGGTCCACGAAACATCCAATAATAATAATATCATTATTATTACGGGATCTTGTATCCAACATATCTCTCTTATACGGTATCGGATTGGCGAACAGTCTGTGAAGTTGCAACCCTGAAATTATGACGGTCATTTTAAGACAAATGATGAATACCTTTTTATGAATCATGTCTCAGGTCAATTAAACACCTATTATTAATTGAAGTTATTATTATCATGAAACGCATGGAAATCGTGTGACGTGTCGTGTGTTGACCAGTCAAACAACATAACAGTTGTACAGTCATGTCTTGTATTAATTATTACATGTCACTTACTATTTTACCGTTTCATTTCCTATATAAGAGAGGTTCACATGTTATTTACAGTCCTCTCTTCTTCTCCACATGGAGACGCTCCCGAATGATCTAGAATCCTTCCTCCCAACTTCTTCATCCAGACTCCGATCATCGATCCGTTAGTGACTGCGGGATCATGTCAGCGAGGAGAACATCGTACACCATGTTCTGTTCCCTCTTCTCCGAACTCCCCTCCACAGTTTCCAAATGAGTAGACTGTTGATAATTAACGGTAACGACAGTCTTTGACGAAAAACTCTAAAAAGGTATATTAAACCTCTTTTCTTGTATTCTCTTTCTGATCCTACTTCTCTCATTTTACTTCCATGCTACAACATGTGATCTCCATGTTGAGGGAGTTTCTTGTGTTGTTGATTCGGTGGTGCCGTGACGTCCTTTGTGGGTGCAGTCATTCTGGGAGAAGCCTTATGATCGTGGTGGTCGTGTACGTAGAAGGACATCATAACCTGTTGAGGTAGGGATCTTAACTTTGTCTCTCTAATTTGTGCATCATGCGGGGTGGGTATCCTCTTGTTTTCATAAGAAACAGTTGAACCATTAAATAAAGATAATAACTGGTTAAAGAATGGGCATGGTAACGTTTTTATATTTATCTTATACCCTGTGATTTTATGTTGTGAATTGAATAGGCTTATACCTACTGAAATTCATGGACGTTGGGGGCCTTTTCTTGCGCAATAAAATGTTGCCCTATCTCCTAGACCATTTTTGTGAATGGAACCTTGTGGAATGTGGAATTTGGTTAATCACATAAAGTTGGCTAATTAAAATCAGGAACCCTTGTGTGATCACCCCAGTTGAACAAAATGGAATAATGAACATGTGGGTGTTGGCTTGGATACGTGGCATGTGATGGGGGTGTTTTTTGGGTTGTTGTGGATCGGGTGAGCAGTGGGGTTGCAGTTGACTTGGTTGTGGGTTAGTGTAAATGTTATGTTGGTGACGGGAAGCGGGGCTACGATATGTGGTATTAAAGAGATAATGATGTACAGATTTCGGTGTGATTGTGGTTATGGTGGTCGGCAGCGGGGCTGAAGGGATGGGCTTGAATGTGAATGAACTATGGGTTGTAAAAAATAAATAAAAGCGGAAGAGTTAATGAATGTTGGGGCGTGGTAATGAAAAGGGATTAATAATCAATGGGGTTGGTTTGTTAATAAGAAGGACTTGGTTGTGTTGCTTGTGTTTTCTTAACTTGATTTGTGGATGGCAGGGATATGTTTTACTAAAGATCGATGTGGTTGGTTGTGGACAGTTGCCCAGTAGTTAAGGAACTAAATAAACTAATTCTGCTGAAACGTGAAAACCTAAATGGGGTTGGGGTTGTTTGTTGTATGCATGCTTCGTGGTAGCAGTGCCGAGGCATGTGCTCGGTTTCTCTGTTTAGAAGCCATAGGTTGGGCTGAGTTTTTGGTATATATATATATATATATATATCTTTGTGTTTTGACGCACCCCACCCATGTTGAGCACTTAGTGCCGAACACTCCCATTTCATGGGAGAGGGTGTTTTCCCATAGTTACTAGTTCCTTTTTGCTTCTTCTTCCCTAGGCTGTGATGGCTTGAGGCGACCTTACACCTAAGACCCTTCAGGTAGGTTTTGATTGGGGTGGATTTAGCCCAAGACTCTTCGGGCAGGTTTTACTATTTCCCAAGAATCTTCGGGATGAGGCATGGGTGTGTGCGGGCGGGATACGTGGTTGTGAGGCCCAGGTGTGTGCGGGCGGGATACGTGGTTGTGAGGCGCAGGTGTGTGCGGGCGGGATACGTGGTTGTGAGGCCCAGGTGTGTGCGAGCGGGATACGTGGTTGTGAGGCGCAGGTGTGTGCGGGCCGGATACGTGGTTGTGAGACCCAGGTGTGTGCGGGCGGGATACATGGTTGTGAGGCCCAGGTGTGTGCGGGTGGGATGTGTGGTTTGTGAGGCCCAGGTGTGTGCCGGCGGGGAGAGTGTGGCAGTGTTAGGACGTTCGCCGTTAGGAAGAGAAGCTAACTAATGGGAAATGGTGCGGGGTACCCAATACTCTTATTATTATATACTACTACTACCTGTTGTGATTATGTTTTGGTGAGTGTGGCTAGTGAGGTTGGGTGGATAGATTTCCCTACTAGGTTTCTTCTGTTGTTCTCATGGGACATTAGGATGTCTCCCCACCTGTGAACGAGAGATTTAGGTTTCTCTACTGAGTATACTTGTATGCTCATCCTACATTTACTTTCATGTTTCCAGGAGGACTACCAGGGTCGTGCGGGACCCTACTATTCGGGACAGTTGGAGTTTTTTCAGTTGCTATACACTTGTTTCTTTTGGTATTGTAGTTTTGAGATTTCGTTTACTTGTACCTTCTTTCTGAACTATTTAAACATGAATGTGGGAATGGTTTGGGTTTATTTCTATACACTTGTTCTTTTCCTTTTTGTTGGTTGACTTGTCCTATTTCCCGATCTTAAATAATAAAAAGGGTAATCCCTCCCATATTTGTGAAAACTCATACCCTTGGTTCTAGTCGCCACCTCTGTGCCTACTGGAGGTGGGACTCGGGGGTCATTATCTCCCTTTCACCATCGCCAGCTCAGGAGGGGCATCTTTGGTGGGAGGGGGTTGTGACATATTACATGATAATTATTTTTTGGATGATGGAATAATTTCTAATTTTATAAGTCTACCAACTTAAGTCATTTTTGACATAAAAGTCGAATACTTTTAAAACTTGTGAAGTGAATTAAATGATGATCTAATTGTGAGTTGAATGTTAAGAGATAAAATAAAAATTATAAACTATAAAAAATTTCTCATCATTGTAAATATTTAACACAATTTTATTATTAAATAATATTTACAACATATTATATGATTCAGACTCAAGGTAGGAGTTAGTTTAATATAAAAGTAGGTTTTAAATATTTTATAGATTTATTTTATAAATAATTCCCCAAAAAGTAATTGTTATTATAAAATTATCAAGAAAAATGATATTTACTATTTAATGGTTGATATATTTAAATTTTAGACATATTTCACTATCTTTAAATTTTCAATAAAAATGAATTTTTAAGGTTTTACCGAAGGGGAATTCTTTTAAAAAATATTTTGTTTGAAAATTTACATCCAAATATTTTTTTTAGTGGACTTATGTTTCAAATATCATTATTAATATTTTTATATGGATAGAAAATATTTTTGAGAGAAATTTAATGTATAATTTTCGAGTATTTCTATGTATTTCAAAAAGAATTATTTTAATGGAATTTCAGACATTATTTAAAAAAGATAAAAACAATGATCTATTTTAACAAATACTGAGACAAATACATTTCCCACTATCATAATAATTATTTAATATTTGAATTAATTTAAAATATTTAATTTTTTAATCAACGGAAAATTCTATTTTTTATTTTCTAGGTATTTTGATACTGAAAATAGGGATTTAAAATAAAATGATATTTTGATATATGGAAGAGTTTTTCATATGGGTTTGAAAGAGAAATTAAATTATTTTATGATGAGAATTTTCAAGATAAAATTTATTCATTCATATTATAGTTCTTATACATTTTTAACATGAAGGGATGATCCCTAGTATAGCTCATGGGTGAACCTGATATAGCATATATGATGGGTGTACCAATATTGTGTTAAAATTCAATGGTTAATGATTATCTTATCTAATGAATTATATTAGAAGTAATCCATATAGTAATTCCAATTCATAAGGGTGTTATGAAGGATATATAAATATTTAGTGCCAAGGATGCTGTAATAATTTAAAATGTTTGGAAATTATTTTTCAAATAAATAATTTGTTTATAAAACATATGATAAATGAACTTTTTAAAATAAATATGAATCACCTTTCATGTAAAATGATTTGTTTTGAAGAATTTTTTTTTAGTTTTTCAAATTTTTGACTAGCCTAATGAATTTATTATTTTTAGTTCTTCGACTGTGCTTTTTTACTCATCCAAAATATTAAAATTGTTATCATAGTGTTTAAGAAAGGAAAAAAAATGAAGAAGTTAAGTTGAATGTTGTGAAACTTTTTCAGGAAAATAAAACATGTTTTATATTAAAAGTTTAATATTATTCATAAAATGTAATTCTATGAATTCTTTGCTAAGAAAATATTATGTAATGAATAAGGATGGGTCATTATAGTTGGTATCAGAAGAAAAGTTTAGATATATTTATACGTTAATATTTTATTTGTAAATAAGTTAAAAATCATCTATAACCACAAAGGCTTGTTTGATAGATAATTTTATGGTTATTTCAGATAAATAGAAGGAGTTTAAAAGTTGATATCCTTGTTAAGGATATCTTAGTTTTTATGCTCCAAATAATATGGTTAATTATGGTTTATTTTTTGTACTCATAAAAATATTTTTTATTTTAGTAAATGGATGGATCCATAAAGAATGTAATTAATAATGGATATGAATAAAATGAAGGAGTTGTATGAATGTGAAACAAAACTGAATAGGGTTTGTAGTGAATACTACTGTGGTTATTTACAACTAGATTTCAAGAGTTCGGATTAACAACATGAAACTATGTGAATTTATTAATGAAAAAACTAAGAGTGAAATGAATATATATGGATGCTTATGTGACAACCATAAAATTAAAAATATTAAAAAACCCATGCATCAAGAACTTTTGAAGAAGAAATCAAGATAAGGTCTTAAAAGGATAGGAAAAAGATTTGTATTTGGTAAAGGAGGTCATAAAAAAGTAATATTCCTAGAAAAAAGGATAAGTTTTGTCATCTCCGTAAATATGAATAAAAATACCTCCCAAGGTATCAGTTGAATGACTTAAATGTAGGCATTGTGAGAATTTTGAAAATAGATGTCCTAGGGTAAATTATCAAGAATGAGATTAGATAGAATGTGTGGATAAAATTCTAACAACACATAATTTCATTACAATTGAACATTATGAAATTTGAAATGACATATAAAAAGTTTAGATTATATATTGGCATATGTTTTAAAATTATTAAAATATAATACATGATTCATGTTTTTGTGTGTAGGAAGAATGAATTTATGAATATTATGGAAAAGCATGACTAAGGAATTATAAATAATATTGAGTGATTAATTTTTTTATATATAGGTAATTAAGGGTTATAATGTAGTTTTATATTTAAGAATTACCACAACATTAAATTAATTAATTATAATTTGATGTTTTGTATTGTGTGAGTACATCTCAGGGAATTTATAGAGTTTTATAGCAGTTTAAGGTATATGTAACCATATGATTAACATGTGAAAATGTTATTTTTAAGATAATTATCTTTTCATTTTGTGGAAAATATTAATGAAATTAATAAAAATTAGGATTTTATGATCTCTAATGAATAAGACTATTTTTTTTAGGGAAATCATCATATTAAAAGAAAATTTACAAATTTTAATTCACATAGTTTTAGAAAAATGGAAACCTATCACATTTGGTATGGTTTTGGGGATTTAACCAACAACCAAAGGGTAGAAATAAAGGAACATATACTAGTGACCTATGTGATATCCTTGTTAGTATGATACCATTTTTTTACTTAAATGGTTTTTAATATAAGGATTATGTTGATTTTTTAAAAATATTTTCTTTCATATTGATAACCATGGGATTTACTTGAGCTTTGGAGATTATGAGATTAATGTTAATTCAGAATAAGATTATGATTTGGGAAACCATATATGATTATGGTAGATAGAACATTAGTGGATTTTATTGCAGAAATATAGGCTGAATTATATTTTCCATGAATATATGATTTTGCAAAGGATTTTTTGTGACTGATTCATTTTATAGAAATTATTAGTACATAATAGAAATTATATGATTAGGGAATATAAATTTTATCCCTGAGAATTTAAATATTATTTGTTTTATTTGGATATAAATGTTAAATCAATCATAAAATAATAGTTGATTAAAACCATTTCATTTTTGGTTTTCAATCTTAGTCTATAGTATTTTCATTAATTTTAATGATTGTTAATTATGGAATAATTTACTTTGTATATTGGTTATCATAATTTAATTTTGGAGACTAATGATATAATGGTTTATTCATTTTTTGAATCATTATACGTTATTCTCAGAAATTTATCTTTTGTTATTTTATAAACATGAGAGAAATATTTCACATCATTTTGTTGAATTTTATAAATCATTATAATTGGATATTAGGGATTCATTAAGAAAATAAAATTCATCAAGAATACTCATTATGTTGTGAAAATGATGAGGATGTGGTGGGAATTTATAAAAGTATGAAATTTGGCTTGTTATGTTTGTATATTTATCAATTTTCTATTTTGTTGATAGTAATGGAATTACTCAACTCTAAAAAAATCTAAAAAAATGTCCCATTATCATCATATCTAATGAAATCAATAGTCTATTTTACATATCCTAGGTTTACGGTTTTGTGCTTGTTGACTTTCTCTTGATCTGTCAATTTCTTGTGATTTATTATCTATGTCACTATCTATCCTTATTTGGGAACTAAAATTCTCTCCCTGTTTATATTTTTACTCCAAAATCGTGTTTTCAAACATTGAAACCTGGGTATGTTTTATTCCATGTGAAATTCAGATTTTATTTTCCCCCTTATCAATAATAAGCTTCATTAACCATTTTTATAATGTCAAATTTCAAGAATGTTTTTTTCAAATTAAAAAAATTTATAATACTAAGATCAAAGTAAAATTGTGTGGATAAAATATACTATAGGGTTGAGGTTGTAACACTTTATATTTTAGAAAATAATAATTCATGAGATATCAAATAAGATAGAGAACACAAAAATTAAACAATCCACTCAATTTTATTATTTAAATTTGATTGTAATCCCATTTCCATTAATCTTGTGGGAATTAATAGTATTCACTACTTTATGAAATATACATATTAATTTCCTACAAAATATTAATATATTTATAAACTATTACTATATAATAAATTAATTTTTATTAAATTAATTTTATTCATCAAAACACGTTTTCATCAAAAAATAATAATAATTTATTTATTTTAGATAATATAATAATTAATTATTACAACATCTAGAAAATTTATTTTAAAAAATGAAACTTAATTTTTGAAATCATAATATGGAAATTATTTTTGGATGAAATTATGGAATTTTTACAAATTTTTTTGAATTTTCAGTGAATATGGAAAAATATTTAATTTTCAAAAAAGGTCATTTATTTTCAATATATCGTGTAATTTAGAAGTCCCATTATGATTTGAATTTTATTTTAATTATCAGAATTACAATGCATTAATTTATAGAAACATTAATTAAATTATAATCATCTTTATACTTAATTTTTTTATAAGCTTATTTTTTGGGATTAAAATGTATTTTTATTCATAGTGTTTTAAAGTGCACAATGATTTTCTATGTAGATTAAAAAAAATTACCCCTAATGGGGAATTACATATATACAATTTATAGATTATATATATAAATATTAATTACAATTTATCTATCTATAATTTTTGTTCATGGAGTTAATATACAATCTTTTTAAGCTCGGAAAATATATTTCGTAAAAAAAACCATTTTTCTTGCATCTACTATATTAATTTAAAATTAAATTATTCCACTTTTATGAATAGAATTTGATAAACTATATTATATATTTTTAAATAATATATATGATATTATTTAATAATATGAACTTAATTTTTTCACTATAAATAGTAACAATAATAAATATTTGTTACCATAGTGAAAGTAAAATGAGTTAATTAATGTTAAAAATAATATGATAAGTACAAAAAATTACCATAAAACTTTCATAAATTCTATATTATTCATTTACTTCAACTATATTAATCCATAAAAAAATTCATGATTAATTTTAGTCATATTTAAAGGATTGTGACGATTATATTAATTTATAAAACTATACATAAAAAATGTCACTTTCTCGCTTTTAATTTCTATAAAATTTTATGATAGGAATTAAAAAACATTTTACACTGAATAATAATTTTTATTAAATTTTTTTTTTCTTCTTCTTGGTAACTGATTTTACATTTTTAGTGATTGAATTATTTATTGAAATGCATATCCATAATTATTATTTCATTAAAAGGAAAATAAAATAAATTATTATAAAAATGTTATAACTAAAATAAAATTAAATTAATTGATGTTTTACATAAAATTTATAGATTATTCTGACAAAATTAAAATTTTTATATGTTTTTATTCAAATTTTATAGTTGGCATTATTTTTTTAATGTAAAATTAACATAAAGTGTTAAAATTGACATTACTACTAATTTATAATAAATGATTGTTTATTTAATAATTTAATTTTTTTAGAAAACCCATATTCATCCAATTGATAAAAATATGGTTATAAATTTCATACATTTTCCAATTATGTACAAATTGGCAATTTTATTTACTATCATAACCCGTAATGAGTAAAAAATCTAGTTACTGTAGGTGAAAAAAATGGTAAAATGGAGTAACCTTAAAGGTTATGGAATAACATGTTTAGAACATGTATCTCTTTTTGGTTAAGATGTGGGTATTATCCTTATATTACATTTATTAAATTAATTCCCTATATTTGAGGCACTTTTTTTTAGAGTGACTTCACATTATTGAATAGTTTTGGGTATTTATAAAAATGTCACTCCTCTTAACATATATAATAGACCTCCCCTCTCTTATCCACGTAAAACATACATATAATTTTAGTTCATAAAACCCCGAAAAAAATAAATTACTCACTTTCCTCACCATGCCGTAGAATTATTTTTTGATCACAAAACTCTCATCGGAAGAATTTTGGTGTAAACATAAAGATATTTTCTGAAGAAGAAGTATCGTTATTTCCAGACAATTATGTTTTATTTATTCTTATACCTCATTAAAATAAACATATTATTAGATTATGTTGTAATCTAAGTATATTTTATTTATTCATATGTCATTATGTTAATTTAGTATCCCATATCCTTCTCATCTTCTATCAAATGGGAAATAAAAGCATTGTTCATGTGTACGAAGAGATACGAACTTACGAACATATGTAATTCATTTTCTATTATCACCAATCAGGGATAGTGATAATGGTGTAATTAATGTATATATATATGATATAAATTAAATACTAATCATTTATAATTGAAGCGATGCGATTTATTTTTCACAACTACATCTCATGGATTATAAATATATGTGTATTTAATGGAAAATATTTTATTGAAAATATTTTTTTAATCATTAAATAATACAAACCTTATTTCTATTTTGATCTTTTAAAAATGTAAATATTATTCATGAGTACTTACTATATACTGTATCCAAGATTTTAACATAGTTTATTTATCAGTAACCATATTTAAGGATTGGTATAAAAATTAGAATTAATTTATAAATATTATTAAAATGTGATGATTATTAGTTTTTTATATTATGTAATAATGAAATCATTTACCATATTCATAATAATGATGTTATTATTGACATCGAAGTTGAATACCATCAAATATTCTAAAAAAAATAAATGTTTAACTAATAATATATAGATTGATATGAGATATAATAAAAGGAATAATAAAATTTTGAAATGTTCTTAATAATTTCAATATGTAATATAATTTTATTGTTCATTAAGAGAAATATTGTACATGATGATTTGGGCTGAAGGTAAGGTACACCTTAACATTAAAATAATGTTTTAAATGGTTTCAAGAATTACTTTCAAAATATTTATCATCCATGTCAACGTTCATTAAAATAATTCAAGAAGGTCATTATTTCATTTTAAATGGATGATAAATATAAATTTTAAAAATATTACACTTTGTTTAATTTATTTTAAAAATGAAACATTCTAAGATTTTATGAACGGGCAATTCATTTAAAAAATATTAATTTAATGATTTATATTCCAACACTTTTTCTTTCATTTCAATATTTTTAAAATTATTTTACAAATATTTTTATATGGAAATAAGAGATTTATAAATGTGATTTTATGTTTATATTGAAATTATTTCAATGGTTTTAAAAAAGTATTCATTTTATGGAATGTTTTAATTTTTTAAAGAAAGAAAAAATAAATGTTTTATTTTATAGAATAGGATAAAAATGACTTTTCCCACCATAGAAACTATTATTTGATGGTTGGATTCATTTAAAATATTTCAACATTTATTATTAGAAAAACAATATTTAAATGTTGCTTGGTATTTTGGTTCTGAATGTATTTATATGAAAAGGGTCTTTTCATATCTATATGAGCTTTGAATATGCATTAAAATGTATTTTTAAGGTTTTAAAATGAATATTTTAATGATTAAATTTTTTTATTCTCATTATGGTATTTCTATGTTGTTAAAAAAACAAGTCTAAGTTTCATTATATCTCCAGGGAGAGCCATATATATATATCTTATATGATGAATGTAATAAGATGTCACTCTAATGAATTTGGTAATTATTATGTTTTCTAAATAATTATATTTGAAATTGACCACATGGTTGTTCAAGTTTGTAAGGGTTATATAAGGGTTCCATAATTCTTTTATAAAAATTATGTCCCAAGGAACCCATATGAATTTTCAATGTAATCTAATTAGTTTTCAGCGAAATATTTTTTTCATAAGGTATGAAAAATGATATTTTTAATAGAAAGATGTTTACCTTTATTAATAAAAATGTATGTTTTGATGAAATGGGGTTTCAAGGGTTTTTTTACTAACATATTGGATTTATTATTTTCATATACCTTACTATGATTTTTTTACTCACCGAAAATTTTTAAATTGTTTTTCATAGCGTTTAAGGAATGATAAAGGAATAGAAGAATTCAGGTTTAATGTTGTGAATATTTTTAGGAAATGAAAATGTGTTTCATATTAAAATTATTATATTATACAATATATATAATGTTTTGAAGTTTCAAATTTTTAGAAATTTTTTTTATCTATAAGTTATTATATATTTTAATAAATATCTAAACATGAAAATATCATCAATGTTTAATGAATGTATTATTTATTTAAAACTCAAGATTAAGAAATATTTATAGCGTATTACTCATAATGTTGATGTCATTATATCTATAATAGAAACATTTATGGTGTTGAGTATCATGATTCACATTAATTTAAAAAATATCTTATTAAGCATTTTCTCACTAAAATAATAAAACATCTTAATATAGATCATATCCATTAGTGCTCCGTGATCCATATTTCATCATGGAGAATAATGGTTAGTCATGTAAATATGTCATGTCTATGTTTGGTAGAAAATCATATCAACCATATCACATATGAATCTTATATAGTTGAGTGTAAAACTAAATTCACCATACATTATATGGGTTCTGAAAAAGCTATTCATCTAATATCATACCGGTTATTTTTTTCTAGGTATATGACACCCAAATCAAACACATAAAAATTAGGCACATAATAGATAGGGCCACCTTAATATGTTCTTCAAAATAATTAGACAATCCATGGGAAACTATTTTTATGGGCCACCCATTTAAATGATAAAGTTATTAAAAAGAGTCTCTTTATTGGGAATATGTTTACCATCCCTACCCAGGTGTCAAACCCTGGTTCCCCGAGCCGGTCAGTCACATGACCTCATGCATGACTCCCAAAATGCCAGTGGCTACTAATTAGTAGTGAGGGTCTAATATCAATCATGGCATGACAATACCATCTTTCCCCCTTCATCAGAGTAATACACTATCTGAAATAATAAATCAATAACATAAATAATATAACATAACCAGCATAATACTGTATCACAAAATGATCAAACATGAAATACAATGTCAAAACCGAAAATTAGATATTCTATGTTAAACTATGTGCCAAATATCAATATGAAAAAAATAAAGACAGTGAAAACTCCTCCAAACAGGTCCAACTACCGATTCCAATTCCCTCACCTTAAACAATCCCAATTAGAACTCCAACAAAGGACCATTTCCCTTAACATATATTACAAACATGTAATCTCTTTAAGTACTGATCAGGAAGCCCGGGTAGGGTGTGAGTACGTCTTAGTAGGTCACCACCAATAGTGTCTAAAATAATTACAGTCCACAATTGATTTTTAAATTTTAATAATAATAAATATAATATATAAATTAAAAGGTTATCCCATTATTAAATAATATATATCTAACTAAATAAAACCTAGGGTTCCCATGGAAACCCATAACTATGTACCTATATCATCCTATGCTGGAATCTGAACAAACCCTCAGTGATACCATGTGTCTGAATTTTCGTGTCACTATTTTAGTTTCACAAATCAATGACCATGATACTATCCATTAAATCAAATAATTTAATGACCATGTTACCATTCATTATTTCACACAAATCAATGACCATGTAACTATTCAATAATTTTCACCATTGAATGAACATTTTAGAACTATTTCTTTTACCCAAATGAATGACCATGTTACCATTCAATAATTCCCACCATTTAATAACCATGTTACTATTCTATATTTTATACAAATGAATGACCATGGTACAATACATTAATTATAACAATTGAACAACCATGTTACGATTGCTTATTTCATAGAAATGGATAACCATGATACCATTATTAATTTCACAAAAATGAATAACCATGTTATCATTCATTAATTCTCACCATTGAATGACCATCTTACCAATCTTTATTCAACATAAATGAATTCCCATGTTACAGTTCATTAATTTCAAAATTGGATGACTATGTTGGAATTCATTATATCACAAAAAGGAATGACCATGTTATAATTCATTAATTCTCACCATTAAATGACTATATAACCATGATTTATTTCAAAAACATTATTGAAAATGTTACCATTCAATAAAACACACAATTAATTCCAAAATTAGTTATTCACAATAATTTCATTACTAATTAAAAATTTAGTTACGCAAAACAATTAAATTAGTTAACTCATAAATTAACTAATCACATCAATAACATTAGATAATTTTACAATTATTTAGTCACATAAAATAAATTATATTATTCAATAATTAATTAATCACTTAAATTATATTTTTATATTAAATAATAAAAAAGAATCACAAATTATAATGATAATTCAACAACTAGTTTATCACATAATTCAACTTAATTAATTCCCTAATTAATTAAGTATGACAATATAATTAATTAATTAATTAATCAATTAATTAATCAATATCCATAACCAAGAAGTTGTATAATTAAATCCACAATTAATTATCTCATTCATAATCAAAGTATTTAATAATAAATTCCACAATTAATTACCTCAATTATCAAATATCAATATCTCATAATTTATCCATCAAATAATTATCTATTGACTCTAATAACACAGAAATTCGCTTTAATTAATTTTATAATTAATTAATTACTTTCAATTTCTTCAATTTATTCACCAATTAATTATTCTTGTCAATTACATTAATTAATTGACAACTAATTAACCGCAATACTTCCATAAATTAGATTATCAATTAATTAATTTCATCAAGCACATTATTTAATTGAACAGCTAAATAATCAAATTACTCACATTAATACATTCATCAACTAATTAATCCCTTCATTCCTATTATTTAACTGAACAATTAAATACTCACATTACTCACATTAATAAATTTACTACCAAATTAATCATAATATGTATTTTAAAAATGAAATAATCATACCCACAATTAGTTTATCTAATAATTAATTCACCAATTAATTATCTCTCATAATAATAATAATATCCCATAATAAAATCCACAATTATTTATCTATATTTGTAATATCGATATTATATAACTAATGTAGCATTAATTATCTCAATCCATGATATTAATATCTTGTAATTAATCTACCTTTAATCATATCAATTCAGGACTTGAATATCTCATAATTAATCCATCATTAATCATCTCAATTAATGACATCAATATATCATAATTAATCTAAAAATAATTATCTCAATTCAAGAAATCGTCATCCCATTATTAATTCTATAGTTATTATCTTAAATAATAATAATAATATAACAAAATTATTTCAAAATTAATTATTCTTTCTCATTCAATTTAATAATCATAACATTCTCTAATAATTCATTTTACAATTAATTATCCAAATCAAAATATCATGATACCAACCATTCCCATTATGTAAATTACCAATTAATAAATCACATCTCTTACGTTAAACAATTCAATAATTTTAACTGTTTCACATACACAATGTTTAATAATTAATTCACCAATTTATCATTATAAATTGATTATTCAATAATTTGATAAGTAACTCAATAAGTAATTATCCCCAATTACCCAATTAAATACTTCAATAATTAATTCACTAATTTACTATCCATATTCCTCAATTCCATTATTCAATCAAATCCAAAATTCCAAAATTATTTAATTAACCACTTTAATTTATTGAATATGGTATTTCAATAGCCAAATGAACTCTATAAATTCTATAATCACACAAACATACATGAAAATATAGACCATGGGATTTGAAGTTTAGACCACCAACCAAAAGAACAAAGACGAACAGTTACCCATAGATATCCTTAATTTTAGTAGAACAACCACATAGAATTAGATCCAAATCTAAATCCTATATACAAGATCAAATAATTAATGATACTAGTTTCTAGATCTGTATCCACAAAAATATATCTATAAATTTTAAAATAGAGGATAACTCCCCTAGAGTAATGAGAGAAGAATAGAACTGAAATGGTAAATCAATTGGGAAGAAACCAAATACACTTAGAGATGAATATATAAGAATCGGGCAATGAATTTCAATGAATGCTAGTAATCTACCATATGAAACCCTCAATGAAACTCAAAATATGATATAATTTGATTTGGGTTGATCTAGGGTTGATCTAGGTTTAAATTATGGTTTTTATGAATCTTAAAACTAACATTGATAAAATTATTTTTTATGGGCACAGTTTCATGGTCCATGTCACATGGTTAATACAAACCATGTGAAAACTGTCCAACTTGTTAGACACATAGGTTTCCCACTTAGTATAACCATCTGAAAACAATGTGACTATATTGTACACTTAGTTTAACCATGAAAAAACCCTTGAAAAACTATGTGAACTTTGTTCAACCATGTGAAAACATTGCACAATCCATGTGAATACCATGAAAGGCCTAGCCTCCTTCCATAATTCTGAAACATTAACCAAAATAGACCGCTGTTAAGACATTGTTTTGTTTGACTCAATGAAAGAAAAAAACAACACCTCTAAATGATCCCATAAAATATCCAGAAAAAGGTTGAGATAATAAAATCTCCTCAACTTATAACAATTCTTCCTCAAGTGGTACTCCCATTAATCTCTATGATTGCATGTAAAAAATGTCAGACCACTAAGCCCTCACATTAATTTCTCACCCCCATGTTTTTCCTACACATGTCCATATTTTCATTGTATATAAACTAACTACACAGTATTTACTAATATCATTTTATCATCATGATCTAACACACATGTTAGATGATTCTCAATGATGAATCAGACTCAAGATAATCTTCCATAATATACCTGATGTGTTTCCCAAGTCATTGTTCCCTATAACTACAAGAACCCATCCACCATTTTCACTTACCATTACCATCATTTTTTTTATAAATGGTGTAAATACACTCCCTCCAAGGAATGAATGGAATTTCCATAAGGAATTTAATCATTATTCTTACAAGATCTTCATTGGCATTTTGATGCCACCACTTCCACCCCACTGTCCTGTTCAGACACATACTACTGAAATAATTTTTCCATATTTGGATCATTATTAATACCACTTGTGAAGCTACTGAACCACCACAATATTCATTATATTGATTTTCATCCTTAGAAACTCATATGTAAACTATTGATGTCATAATATAGACTATTAATCTCCACACATACAGATTAAAAAGTGGAACATCTAAGGGGACCCTTATCCATCCAAAACACATTCTTGTAGCTGGGTGTAGATCCAATTCATTCTCAGCATTATCAGGATGATTCCAAGGTCAGGGAAATAGTCTTCACTTAATTAAATGTATGGTAATAAGTCATTGGGGAACACCAACACAATTTCTACATCACTGATGTCACCTATAACTAAGAAACAACTTAAAAAGTTTGAAGGTCTTGTGCTTCCCTTCCTGCCAATATCATACCATACAAACCAAAACCATATTTTCCCTCACACAACCTAGAACTAAATTATCAATCTATGGCGTTTTCTCTATACAAAATTTCCACATCATGGGAAAAAATAAAACAACAAAGGATTCTCAAATCAAAACATTTTCACAGTAAACAAAAGGTATTCACACAAAACTATAACAATTATTTCCCCCTTATTTATTCCACTCGGTCAAAACCAAGGAACTATATCTACCCTTATCCATCCTGTATATAGGTCCCAATTAACAAGGGAAACAGCATTATCATTATTCAATTTTCTCATTTATAATCACATTTTATCTAATGTTTCATCATTTAATAACATTTTATTCCATAATTATAATCTTCTTCAACATAATTTCTCAAAAAAAGAAAACAATTTTTGTTCAGCAACTTACCTAAAACCCATTTTCCTTGCATTACTAAAATGATGCCTGTCACAAAAATAATCCGGAGTTCCTAGAATGATACATGTAGACTCCACTCTCATGCCATACTAGACAACAAGTCAATTATTGAAAAATCATTGAAAAATAAACACATCACAGAAAAAGTGCATCACCTAAGGTGAAATAAAATTCAACTGTATTAGAAAATAGAAATAACAAGATTCCCACCTTGGGAACTTGGGTTCTCCCTTGAACATAGAGTAGGTACCCCCATACACGAGATAATAACCAATCCCCTACTCTTACTTATATCCTATCTTATTTCCCTAGATAGTAAGAAAAATTAAGAATAAATAAATATATTACTCAAATACCAATTTTTTATGTCTCGTCCCAGGAACCATGCACCAGTGCCCTGAGCCAGGCCATCACATGACATCAACTATGCCTGCCCATATTCTAGAGGCTACATTCTAATAAATAGGGTCTAATATCAGTAATTGAAATACTGTAATTTTTTTCCGTTATCAGAGTAATACACCTTTAGAAATAATAAAGTGATAATATAAATATTATTACATGAACATAATAATACTGTATCAAAAGATAAACAAAGATAAAAATACAATTTCAAAACAGAATAGTAGATATGCTCGGCTAAACTACGTGCCAAGTGTTAATATGAAAACCCCAAAATAAATAAAGACCCTGAAACTCCTCTAAGAGGGTCCCCACACAATGTCTTGTTCCTTAAACATGTACCATCCTAATTAGACATATAAAAAATGACCTTTTTCATTAACCTATGTTGCAATCGTGTAATCTATCTAGGTATTGATCAGGCAACCCGAGTAGGGTGTTAGTATGAATTAGCAGGCCACCAAAAACGGCGTCTAAAATAGTTCCATTAAAAAATAGTGTATAAAATTGTAATAAGAATAAGTATAATTCTTAAATTCGTAGTTTATCATATTATTAAGTATTCCCTATTAAACCACATAAAACCCCAGTATCTTATAAACACCCATACCTCAATACCTGCTTCATCCAGTTCCAAAATCTGATCTATCCTTTAGGGATACCAATTGTATGAATTTCTATGTTACTATTCATATTTCACACATCATTGACCATTTTACCATCTGTTAAATCACACAATTGAAAGACACATGTTATGATTCTTTATTTCACACAAATGAATTATCATGTTACCATTCATTAATTCTCACCATTGAATGACCATTTTACCATTATTTATTTCACACACTTGAATGACCATGTTACCATAAATTAATTATCACCATTAAATGACCATTTGACAATTATTTATTTCACCCAAATGAGTATCCATGTTACCATTCATTAATTATCACCATTGAATGGCCATGTTACATCTCTTTATTTCATAAAAATGGATAACCATGTCATAATTCAATAATAATCACCATTGAATGACCAAGTTACCATTCTTTATTTTACACAAATGGATGACCATGTTTCCATTCTTTATTTCATAGAAATGAATGACTAGGTTACCATTAATTAATTCTCTCAATTGAATGACCATGTTACCATTATATATTCCACACAAATGATCGAATGTATTACCAATAATCTATTATCACCATTAAAGAGGAGTTGGAGATAGATGGATTGTCTAGTAGAGCAGGTTAAGATTCTGAGGAGGTGGTCATTAGTGGGGTGGTGGGGGTACTTGAGGCTGCGTGGGGAGGAGGAAGCAGCGCCGGTGAGGGTGGTGGTGGGGAAGGAGTAGAGGGTGTTCAGGTGGAGCCGATAGTGTTGTAGGAGAGCCTATTTAGGGTGATGATGGAGGCGGCGGTGACGGGGTGTTGGCTGGATGCGGCAGCGGCAGGGGAGAGGTGTGCGTTGATTGTGGACGTGGATGAAATCCTGTTAGAGCACCTACTATGGCTGATGCGAAACGACGCTTCATCCCTTTTACGCCTCAATCTGGAGGAGCTCCTCAACTTTTTCAGTCTTGATTTTTAGCCACCTGCCTCCCCGACAGTGGTGCACCGCCTCTCTGCACGGCGTAATTATTTTATATAATGAGCGATGCTTCGTGAAATTAAAATTTGATTAAATTTAAGATAAATATTAATTATAAATTATCACCATTAAATAACTATGTTACTATTCAATATTTCTTAGAAATGAATGTCCATGTTAGCATTCATTACCTCTTAACATTAAATGACCATGTTACCATTATTTATTTCACACAAATGAATGATCATGTTACCATTCATTACATCAATGAATTAATAGAATGATTAATTATCTACTCCAATTACCTTAATAATTAAATAATTAGTTAAACACAAAAAATCCATTAGTTAAATCAACAATTAACTAATCACATTAATAAAATTAAATAATTTTATAATTATTTAATAACATCAAATACATTAACTAATTAAACAATTATTGAATCAATTAAACTCTATTAGTCAATTCCACAATCAAGTAATTACACCAATTAAATTACTAATTAAATAATTTTTTTATCACAAAAATACCCTTCCTTAATTGTACAAATTAATAAAGTATTTCAGTCCCATTAATTATTTGATCAATTAATTAATCAATATCCTTGAGCTCAAAATCCCATAATTAACTACATAATTAATTATCACATTAACAATATCAATATTTCACAACTAATTACATGATTCATTATCTCAATTATAAAATATCAATATCTCATAAATAAATCATCAATTAACGATCTATCAATTGAAATAACATAATAATCCCCATTGATTAACATTCCATTTAATTGTTCCCCTTCAATTCCTTAAATTAATTAACCAATTAATTGTTCACATCAATTTCATTAATTATTTCACAATTAATTACTCAAAATACATAAATTATTTAAATAAATACTAAATTAATCCCATAAATCCAATTATTTAATTAAACAATTAAATAATCAAATTACTCAAATTATTTAATTCATCAATTAATCAATAATGTCAATCCCACTATTTAATTCAACTATTAAATAATTTCATTACTCACATTAATTACTTTAAGGATTAATAAATCCCATTATTCAATCTAATTATTATATAATCATACCCAAAATTTCCACATCTCATAAGTTATCCAAAAATTAGACATATAAAAAAACAATAATAATATCCCATAATTAATTCCATAATTAATTATATATATTCATAATATCAATATCATATAACTTATCTACAATTAATTAACTCAATACACAAAATTAATATCTTATAATTAATGTACCATTGATTATCTCAATTCATGACATCGTTATTTCAAAACTAATATACAATTAATTATCACAATTTATGAAATAAATTTCTTGATTAATCTACCATTAAATATCTCAATTCAAGACATCAATATCACATAATTAACTCTGTAGTCCATTATCTCAAAAAATAATAATAATAATATCCCATAACTAATTCCAGCATTATTTATTCTGTCTCATTCTATTCAATAATCATAACAATCTCTTATAATTAATTCCATAATTAATTATCCCAATCACATTATCATGATTCAATCGATTCCCGTTAATTAATTTACCAAATAATTAATTACATCTCTTTTGTAATCAAATTAAATAATTAATTAACCAATTCAAAAACACAACATATAACAATCAATTAACCAATTAATTATTCTCAATTTACTATTCAAAAATTGGAAAAGTAACTCAACAATTAATTATCCCAAATTTCCCTATTCAATACTTTGATAAATAAATGACCAATTAATTACCCCTCTTCCACATTTTACATTTTTCTATAAAATCAAAAATTCTTCAATTATTTAATTGTCCAACATAATTAATTCTATTTGGAATTTCAATAACTAAAAAAAATCTCGAAATTCTGTAATCACACATATGTAAATTTAAATAAATAATATTTGATATGAATTTGAGACCACCTATCTCAAGAATGGTGTCAAATATTTTCCAATGGACATCCTCTATTTGGGAGGAAAAACAATGTGGAATGAGATCGGGATCAAAAACATAAATCCAACATCAAAATAATCAAAAACCTTTAATTATATATCTAGATCCACAATCCTAGATCTTGATCCACTATATATAGATATATATATCTAATAAGACACCGGTAAACATCCCTTATGAAATGAGAGAAGAATGAATGATTGATGAGAAATCATATAGGAAGAAACTACATATCCCGAGAGATGTAGATCTCAAAACCAAGATTTAAATCTCTACGAATGGAGGTTGAGAGCCTTAAGAAACCCTCCAAGAGCCTCCAAAAATGAGAGAATCTTGTTTTCATTGAGTTAGGATCGATTTGGTGTTAATATTGGCGTTTTGGGAATTTTTAAACAAACATTATTAACTTATCTTTTTGAATGCATGGTATTATAGTCCAAGTTACATGGTTAGTAAAAAACATGTGAAAACCATGAAAAATATTGCACACATTGGTTGATAACATAGTTTAACCAAGTGAAAACAATTCATCCAGGCTTCACATATAGTTTAACTATGTAAATACCATGAAAACCCTATCATACATTGTTTAAACATGTACTAACCATGTACAAACTATGAAAATCCCATCCTCCTTCCCTAATTATCCAACTTCCCCCAAACACACCCATGCTAAGACCCAAATAAGTTAAACTCAACATAAGAAAAAATATTACCTCTAAATGTGCACATGGAAGAAACAAAAAATTTAGGATCTTACAATATGACACTTAATATTTTTTGGGGATATAAATCACTACACATTATCTCTCATTATTCCAATTTATTTAAGCATCCTATTAATAATTTCATTTTTAATCTATATTCCTTACAAAAAATCAATATTTTAAACCATTGTGAATCTCTTTACACAAATCTTGAGAAAACTACATCCATTGTTTAAGTAAATTAAATCAATTATCGAACCTAGAATATGACTCATTAAAAGAAGGCATGATAATTTAGAGAACTAATTTAAATAATTTTATTTAAAAGAATAAATCAAATCATAATACAAAACATTTATATTCATGAATATAAAAAATGATCAATTGAAAATAAATGAACAATTTACATATTTAAATACAAGATAATAATTTTTGAATAATTAACAAATAAATAATAAAGTCATTATAATGTATCAAAGAAATATAAACATTCCATAATTAAATAAATATAAATGCATCTCATTGATTTGGAACATCAACTCATTTTATTGGGATTTATAATTAATTTTTCTTAAACATATAATATATGAAATATAAAAAATATATATTTAAACTATTAATTAATTTTGTAAAAATTTATAATATTTCCCATTTAATATTATTTAATTAATGATCATGTCAATTATCAAAACACCTTTTGATATTGTCTGAATAATTTTCTCTAATAATAAATTGTTTAATTTTAACATTTAAAATTAAATATTAATAGTAGTTAATAACTCAATATTAAATCCTATTTTTTTCCTTACTATATAATTTATCAACACTTTATAAAATACCCTCATAGATTATATCTAAATAATTTATATCCAAATTATAATCCATTCCATTTAATTACAATGGTATTTAATATTAACATTAAATATTATGTAAATTTATTTAATAATTGTTTTGTAAAATTTTAAAAATTAATTATAAACATGTTAATTTATTAATCTACACACAAAATTATAACATAAACAAATATCCCAAAATTAATTTTCATGTAATTTAAATTTTTTGATAAATTATATAATTCGATTCATAATTGAAAAATAGAAAAATTATATTTTTAAGGATATCTTATTTGATTATACACCTTATATTATAATATATGTTATAGTTTAAAATTCATTTCTCGATGTATGATTGGGGCACCATGACTTAATCCTATATTATTATTCATATTTTATGATATTGTTATATATAATTTCATGAATTACCTATTGTAGCATCTAAATGGTCTGGGTTTATCCCATTTGAGGGTTGTGTATTATATTTTTTGATATACATTGATATCACAATGCTGATGGAATGTTTTTTTCCAATGAGGAATGATTCCATCATAAAACATGACTCACCATATCAAACACCCTGATACCTCAAAATTGAGTAATTTCACTATATCATAGTTTATGACTCCACATATCATATGAAATTACCATATCATTGAATACAATATACTATATCATATAAGTATCTATTTAAAAATACCTAATGTCATTTTTTATGACAAGAAACATGATATCAATATTATAATAGATATTTATTGTTTTTAACATGATTTTTTGAATCAAGAGTCATATTTAACTCAAATATAAATGATAGGTTCCTAATGATTAATTAACCATTTTTAAATAATATATATATATATATATATATAACATAAACTTAAGATTAGCGTGCTCTGAAATACTGAAACCATTTATAAATAGACTGAAGTACATACACCCTACACTTAAGATGGTCACTCTTACTATTTGCAATAACATTACTGACGATGATCTATAATAAATAACCAACCATGAACTTCCAAAATAGAGTATACATGGGTTGACTAAATCACTAAAAATTCTATATTAACCCACCTTATAACCAAAATGTGCTAGTATCTATTGAGTTAAATGAATAAGATGTAAAATAACATTAAGAGAATCGACTAGAGGCTAGGATCACACTCTCCATCATATCAACAACTATAACCTCCTTATATATCCCTTAGCGATGCTCCCTCAGTATCCATGAATTAAAATACATGTTACAAAACACATGATTAATAGTAAAGAGTTACAATTCTTATATACCCGCATCAAAAGGTATTGTCCCCAATATTTTATCATATGAATTGTTATAGTTGATTGTATCCAATGTATAAAATTTACAAATGTTAACCCCTAATGTTCAAATTCCATAATAAATATTTTTATATAATATAAAATCTATAATATTATTATTCATAAATTTCGATAAATCCTATCATATATTATTATTTTATTAACCATATACATTCAACTATTTATATTTCGTAAAAAAATTATACACAAAAGGAACAAAATTATAGTTGCGCATCAGGGATGTCGTACAATAAGACATCCCTTATACAAACTCGTATAATATATAATGAAGGAATCCCATGTATTTATGGGTTTTGGTCATATCTATATAAATGAGATTTTTATATTTTCTAAAAAACATGTCACAATTTATATCATATTTTTCTTTATTTTAAAATAAAAAAGGTATAAAAGTGATCAAAAAAACACATTCTCATAATCAGTGGAATAAATGAAAAATGACTCTATTAAAGAAATATATATTATATAATCATGGGAGAGTAACAATAATAATAAATCCAATTTTATTTATGACCCTCATAATCAAGAACAAAATCATCCGTACCCAAGCCACTAGCTAGAGTGTGGTCATAAAATAGTGGACAAGTCACCAATCATCTAAACTTGAGATAAGGGCATGATTGAAACTAGGGAGAGCAGGATCCTCAACTAGATCATCATAGCTAATTTGTAATCTAAAATATTGGTAGAATTTTGTTATTGTATAATCCCACCCAGTAGGTAATTATTTTTTAACTAAAACCCTCTTATATACGAGTGATATTCCCATGATGTTTAACCAAAACTAATATTTAATATAATTTATGAAATGGTCAAAAAATTAAATTCATAGTCACTTTCAAACATCATTATAAAAACAACCCTTCATAATCATTTATTATTCATAAATAAAACAATTTCAGATTAATATATTAAACAAATTAAAGTGGAAGCAATATCAGAGACATAATTATTTTGTTTGGAAAATTAATGCAAGAGAAAAATAACTAAAACATTTGTGTACATAAAAAACAATATATCATTAAAAAATATAAAACATAAAATATTTTAATAGAAAATATATTTCAAAAAATGGTAAAAATGTAATGTATTTATTTATAATTAACGGAAAAAATTAATAAAAATTACATTATGTGAAATAAACACATCATTACCATATAAAAGCATCAATAAATAAATAATATTAATCCTTTATAATTTACATGAAACCATATAATGATGAAAAATTAAGCTGATTCATAAAAAATATTCACCTCACATGTCATCAATAAACAAATTTGAAACATAATACATGAGTTTAATTTTATATATAAATCCCATGAAAAATCATTCAAAATATCATGGAATTTGAAATAAATAAAAATAAATCCTATAAAAAAGAATTCATATTTTATTTATTTGATAGTTTTATTAATGATGATATATATAGAAACACCTAATATTATTTAGTTTTATCAATTAATGGAAGATATATTGAATCACCCACTTGTAAGTGACACAACATTGCGCCTTCATCAACAAGGAGTAAGTTAGTATTAGGAGAGGAGTTCACAAAATTATTAAATCAAAAGCCTCATGGATTTTGTGAGTTTTTTATTAACATAAAACCCCATATATATTCCATTAACCCCATATTATTAATAAGATAATAAAAGGAATAAAATGATGGATATTATGAATATAAGGAAAATATTTTAGGAAATCAAACCTTGCATCTTCTGTGAATGACATTTGAAGAAGTAAGTGGGAGAGACACCTTCATCTCCCCTTTATACCATGACCAGGAAAACTAGGAAATGGTGGAGTATTATTTCATTTTGAGCTATGGAATAATAATAAAAATAAAAATATAATAATAATAATAAATATTATAATAATTGTAACAACAACAATAAATGAATCCTTTCTTCATATATTGTTTTAATAATAATGAATATTCTATTACTAAACTATTTTAAAAAATAATATTATAATTATATTTAACACCAATGGAATAATTCACATAATAAAAACTAATAATAATAATAAAAATAAAATTACTTTAATTTCATATTTTATATAAAAAAGGAACAGATATACTTAAAAATTAAGAATTTTTTAAACCAAAATGAATATCTAATAAAATAAAATAACAATATAAAAAAGCATTATGATGGGTATCTGAATGTCTGTATAAAAAATAAATCTTAATGTAATAATATATTGGATTCAGGATTGATATTCCTAGATTGGAAAAATTTGAATTTAATATTTATATGTCACTATCTTGAAAATTTTATCGCGAATGGATAGTATGAAAAATATCCAAATACACTATAATGAATCAAGTTTTTAAATTTGAATTCATTGTTTATGATATTTATTATAATGGAAGAAACGTATATATGTTAAATTTTAGTGAATATTTTGATATTTTTTAATTTTATTATGGAAAAATCATGTTTTCTGGTTATTAGTTAGGTCTAAAACAATAATGGTTTCCTATTATTATTATTATTATTATTTAATGTATAAAAACATAAACCCACTTTCTCCCCTTTCCCTCTATTATATTCTCCCCCCCCCCTCTAGAATTATTTAATAAAATTTCTTCAATATCTCCTTCAATATTTATCTGAAGGACATGATGTTGGTGGCCATGGATTTTTTGGATTTTAATATAATAATCTCTATGTTTTTTCCATAGACATTGAAGTATTTTTCCATATTTATATAAATAAAAATTCATTTTTTATTTATGTGATATGTAAATTATTATTATTCAAACAATGATTTTATGGAACTCTTACTAAAGAATTTATGCATTGTCATTGAGTTTAATTAAATAATGTAGGTTTTCCCATGTACAATCAGTTAAAATTAATAATATGAGTGATTTAGTTTTTTAATTAAAAAAACATTTAAAAAAGGTATATTTTTTATGATAAATTGGTCTAATAATTTTTTTGTTTGATCTCGGAACTGAAATGATTTGGTTAAATATAGAATTGAAATGTATAGAATCGATTATTATTAAACAAAATATAAAATATGTTCATATAAATACAGAGTTTGATGTTAAATGATTAAACTGAGATCCCAATTTTGGAATGTTTAATTATAATTTATATGGATTTATGTACGATGTTTTTAAATAATAATTCAAATTTATATGGTGTAATTGGACTTTCAAAATATTGATTGAGCTTTGTGATTATCGAAGGTGCTTTGAGGATATTTCCCAAGTTTGGTTAGAAAATATTGTTTTCAATTTTATTATGTTATTATATACCATAACAGAGAATTGAATATGTAGTATGTAATTAATTAATGTTATTATATTTCATAATGGCTAGTCCAAGTGGAGTTAATAGCAAGTTTTATGTGTGTTAAATGGGTCATTTCCCTTTGTGTGTTCGATTAAATGACCCTTTGAATTTAAAATGGGTTTGAGGTTTATATTTCTAGTCTTTAAAAATTAAATAACATATGGTAATTGATGTTCATAGGTAGAAAGATTATACAAGTATCGGAAGGCATAAAACACTATACCAAGACGTGGATTATTCTACACTAACTAAATGGAACTAGTATATACTTGTACGTACCCCTGGGTCATGACATAGTTTTATCTAATCGATCCTTCATGGGAATTGAAATTATTTTTTCAATCAGTGAGATATTAAAAGGAGCCTAGGGTTCCATTTAAAATATTTTCCTTAGGGGTTTTCATTTGGTTCTTGTTGTATGTCATTCCTTACATGGATTCTATATTCATTATTAATAATTATTATGAATGATGACCTCAGGTATTAGTATTTGAGAAATAAATCCATATTTTAATATGGTATTTTTTTAAGTTGTCATAAAATTAATTAAATTTTGAAGGCATTGAATGGGGTGTGGGGAGATTACATACTGGGAATATTTTCTCATGCATCTCATATTACAATTTTTTTCATGTCCCCCTTAGATGTATGACTCTATGAATTATTGATTGCCTATATTTGTGGTGGTATGTTAATATTATTCATATTGAATATTTATATGGGTGGCTATGTCCTTTTTTGTATTTTTTGGAATTTATTCCTTAACTGTATTAGGATATTTGTTTTTCATAGTTTCAATTATTTTTAAGGAAATAATATCATTTATATAATAAAAATCTAGGTTGTCTTATTGGATTCATTTAAGGTTGATTACTTTTATTTTCTCCATTAATATGTTTTGTATTATTTTTTGATTGTATCTCTTAACTAAAAATGTGCGGGACAATAAGTTATCGAATGGTAATTTTGGACTTCCGATCAGAAATAATTTTTATTGTTTTTTCTAGTTAAATAAATCCAATGGATATATGTTTTATGATACAGAACAATATTTCAACATGTTTCTTTTTGGAATATCAATCAGTCAATGACATGGGATCATTTAAGAATTAAGTAAAGGGTACCCTTGGTTTTTTCATGAAAAAAATTATATCAATGATACATTTCATTTATGATATTTCGGGAGATAAGGTAAAATGGGAGTGACAATTATAAGGACTCATGAGTTAGATATAAAGAATTTTTGGGGAACACTTTTAGTATCAAACCTTCCATCTCTAGGGGATGTTGGGAATGTGTAATTCTAGTTTTGGTTTTGATTTACCATTCCAATGTGGGTACACTTCTTGATTGAACTATTTCATAAGGGATACCCTTTAATTGTGTAGAAAGGGTGTGTGGACTATAAACAATAATGAAATATGGTGCATCTCTAAAAGGTGTGGTAATTTGATATTATACATTTTCTTAATTATTCCTATTGTTTCTTGTTAATATTATTGATAGATGTGTGCATTTTATATTGAATCAACATGGATTTAGTTTTTTTGTTTTATGTGAAAAACATCATATTTGTGAGTTTCTAAAATGATAAAGTGATTAGTAAAGTATATAGTCATTCATGAATGAGGACTTGTGTAAATGTGATGAAATTTTAATTGTATAGAATTTTGTGACGATTGATTTTTGATTTTGGTAAATCCCTAGAATAATGTTTGTATGAATTGGGTATTAATTCCATCATTCCTATAAATATAAATTGTTATAAAATGTAAAAAAGATTAAATTAGAATTAAAGTTATTTTAATATATTAGATTATGTAACATGAAATGTATGACTTGTGTTGACTACGAATTAAAGAAATAATGTGATATTTTTTAATATATGGAAATTTTATGTTGTTTTATAAAATTAGTATTAGTTTTCAGGAAAATTATGAATCATTGTAGGGTATTAAAAAAAATTAATTACAATTGATTTGATGATTGATTAGTTTAGGTGTGTTCATGTTGTTTTGCAAGGATGTTTGTTGGATTTTTTTAAAAAAATTATATGTTTTTTATTCTTGTAGTTATTTTTTGATTAAGATTTAATTACAATGATCTAATTGTCATTCTAAAAAAATATGTTGAATGAAAACGATTAACTAGAACATGGTAAATGTTGTTCAATTTTTATAATCCTTATAAAGTTCATTAGGTAATAAATTTATTGAATGGTTTTTAACATATATTTAATGTCATGATTATTATAATGAAAATCATGTTAGATTAAATTAAATGTATTGTTTAATATATTATTGAATTATGCCTTAGTTTTTTTATATAATGAATTCTTTTGATGATATGATTTTAGAATCACACAGAATAAAGAAATATTGTAAATTTTTTGAGTTATAGACAAGATGTTGGTCCAAGATGGATTTATATTTTAGGATCATGGTTATTAATGTGTGAAATTATTTTTAGTATATAAGACCCACACACCTATATTCATTGCCAAACAAGGAATGTTTATATACTTATTTTTATATCAACTCAAGTGTACAGATTTTGAAATTTCATAATTAAAACCTCAATGAAATTTTTGAGTCACTTACACACCAAACACCATTTTAAGTTTTGAGTATTTGGGAAATTAGAAAATAATTACATATTGAAACCCTTATATTTATCTTCTAATGGAAAATTTTCATTATACCAAAATTTTGACATTCCATAATATTCGATCAATATTTCCTATAAAATTTAGAGATATTAATAATAATCTAAAAGTATCATTCATAGAATTATTTTTCATAACATGGGGAATAGAAACATAATATAAGGTGAGATAAAACACTTAGTAAGAGAATGTGTATAATGGAAGTTGTCATGAATTCATGTGGAAACAACAATATGTAATTGATAAAAAAAATCTAATATGACATATCAATAATCATCATAAAAGGGGAATATATCCATGGATTAAATAATAATAAAACTAATCACATTGATGAAAATAACTGATTTCATAATTATAGAGTGCATAATTATAGACATCATAATCATACCTTCAAGGTCTCATTCAAAGCAATTATACATTAATAGGTATGAAATAATCAAAATATAAAATATTTTTTACCTCATGAGAACTAGTATTTCATTAAGGGTATATCTAATGTCGATCTATAACCATAACTAGCTATGTATAATGCGTTCATCATATGAAATAAATTAATTACCATTTAATAGATAATCAGCATTCTTTAATAGCAAACATCGATATTGGAATACTAACAAATAAAATATGTAACTTTTACAGTATTTATTGAACCCACCATAGAAGTGAATAGTAATCCAACTAAATCTAATAACTATATATATTTTACATTTTTATTTAATTAATAAGACAGTAATATTTAAAATTAAAATCTCATAATCTGATTTATATAAAATTGGTTGCTTATAATGTAAAGGGTAATGAGTATATGGTAAAATTAATTCAAGAGATTATTTTGAATAAATATATTCTATAAAAGAAAATAGACATGAATATTATTGATAATTCACCATAAATTATGGTTTTTTAGTAAAGAAAAGTCTTTTGAAAATAGAGATAAAAATAAGAATTTTTTAAAAAATAACATATCTTAAAGATATGTAAAGATTGTTGCAAAACAATAAATTATAAATAAAAAAACACAATTCATAATGTAAAAAATGATAATTTTAAAATAAAAATATTAAAATAATTTACAATAATATAATATTAAAAATAAACTATACATATGTTAGAAAATATGGAGTGTTTGAAAAAAAAATATATAAGTGTTTTGAACTCCCCTTACAAAACCATTAAAAAATTAGTATAATTTTAAATTGTAAAATTGATAGGATAATAGGAGTGTATATTAATATTAAAATAATTATAATATATTAAGGAATTTAAACCATGATAAAGGGTAACAATTATAGGAAAAATCAATCATGTGTAATTGTTTTAAAAGATATTATTTTCATAATTATTTTAAAAAATTCCCTAAATAAATTTTATAGAGCACTTAAAAAGATTAAATTAAATTATTTTGTAGAATTAAACAATAATATAAAATGACATTATGAAATAATTTATTGATATATTAAAAATTACATGAAAAATAATAATTAATATGGATACATATGTGATAGGTTCCCAACCAAGAAAGGTAAACAAGGCCATTTTATCTTATAAATAACTATTTGGTGGATTTGAATATCAAAGAGGGTAGAATGGAAATAATACATATAAACCCCATATTTAAATTGAATAAAATAAAATACAGGATTTTTATGACAGAATGAGGATATAATTCCACCAAAATAGATTTTATCATAAGAAATCATGAAAAAAAGTTTGATTGGAAAATATACCCTTATGAAATTGGTAACATTAAAATAAAAGGACATTGAAATATAAAAAAAACATATGGTTCTATATAACCCATTATGAAAATTATATATTATTTAAAAATATATTCTTGGGGTAGTTAGTAAACCATATATAATAAAACAGGGTGTGTAATTAGAAACATGACTCAAGGAATCAAAATTGAAAAAAATACTCATGAATATTATAATACATGGAAAAAAACCTCTTGAAAGAGTAAATATAATTAATTAAAATTATTAAAAAGTTTATCATGAAATAATAATTAAAATATTTGGCATATAAATCGTATAATTGGAATACATTTTTTATTCAAAAAATGTCTCAAATATGGAAATTGGAGAGGATAAACCCTTATAAAGTTCATAACAATCAAGTGGGAATTAAAAAATGAAGTGATAATGTGTAACAAATTTTAATCTAAATTAAACAAGTGAAAATAAAATATATTACTACTAATTTTCATTCCAAACAAAATCATATAATAACATAGTTAATGAATAATAAGTATAACTCAGTAAACAGAAATTCAGTTAAGAAACCCCTTACATGTAGTCCAGACATGCATTGATCATACACTACCTTCATAAATAAAATATATTGTATATTATATACTTGATTGAAAAAATATTTCAATTTTATTTCCTTACCATTATCCTTTACTATCTTTTTTTTCATTAACTATTTCATTATAGTTCGCATAGGTCGTTTTGGGATTATTCAATTCATAATATTCAGACATGTATGGTATATTTATTATGGTAAATGGTGTAATTTACTCTTTTCTAAATCTAAAGTCATATCAAGGAAAATGTCATATATCATTACATAGTTGTGTTTGTTAATTAGGTCATCAAATTTGAACCATAAGAAAAATTCCTAAAAATTCCAATTTTCATGGTTAAAAATGATTAGGACTATCTGCATATACATTCATTATTATAATGTATAATTTAACCTTACATAATAATGTTAAAAATATAATAAAATAATAATTAAATAATCAATATTTGAAAAACTTTTTATGAACACCCCTGATATAAATAAATTCATGAAAACATCATTTTTTCATAGACTACACAAATCCAATATGGTGAGATATGATTTTTAAAAGTATTAAAGAGAGGTGTAACATAGTAAATATGTGAGTTTTAGAAATGAAATTATATAATTTATAAAATAAAAATTTAATATATATTTTTGCGTTATTATATTCATAACTCAAAATGTAATTTGATAATTTAAATGAGAAGACAATCTTTGAAACCCAATCATTCGACACTATAACAACATATTAAGGAGAGTTGATTGATTGATAATAACAGATCCACCATAATTAACTTATAAATTAAATTCCAATGTAGTATTTAATAAATCATGGAAGAAAACTATTTTATGATTTAATATGGTTTCAGTATAATGAATCATATTTACGATATTTTATAAAGGCCTGAAAACCCTTAACTCTATCTTTGAAACACCACATTTTGATTGAGCATAAATAATTTGGGGAATATATTATTGATCACTCCTGGGGATTATGATGTTTCAATAGAAGTTTCTACAGTGATTTGGGTAAATGTTTGAGAGGAAAAAATCCCATCTGTTTCTCAGAAAAGGTAAGATTAATTTCCATTCTTGGCAAAAATGAATGGACTTTTTATAAATACATACCTTTTAAGGGTAAAATTATAATTTAAAAACTATATCTAGATAAAAACTATAAAATTGGTTATTTGAATGACCATTTTACTATCTAATTGATTATTTATTGTATTTTTTTGATTCTTAATTCATCGTATAGGATAATATTTAACATTAAATATCATTAAAGTCATTTTATTAACTATACACATAATTTGAATTTAATTACCACATGATAACAATAGAGATAAAATTTGAATATTGATAGATTAATCTACATTCTTTTAAGTACCCAAAAAAACATTAATGACCCTAAATTATAAAAAAATCACTTATAAAATAATAAAAATACATACATTATTTTTTCAGAAACTTATATAACCACTAAATTAAAGATATGTAAGTGTTCTTTTTATTTTTACCATCAACAAAATAAAAAAAATATTAATCATAATTTTTTTTCTTTATATTCAATTTTATCAAATATAACCTTCAATATATTACTTCTATCTAAATCTTTATAATGAAAATATTACATGTTGGGAGTTTTATTTTTGGAAGTAAAATTATATTAATATAAATTGAAGTCATATTCATATAAATCGGTACAAAATTTAACAATTAGTAAAGATAATTTCTAGGGAGGTCATAAAAACAACATAAACTCATTTGAATTTTGTATATTCTATGGTTTAACACAAAATTTAACACTTCTACCCTATTTTATCCGATAATGGGGGGATAAATGTTTACTATGATAACTATTTATTAGGACAGAAAATGAAATTGAATTTTTTCAAATAATTGGAATATATTGATTCAAAATATGGACTATATTTTCTTAAAAATAATGTCAATTGTCACGACCTGTCCTCGGGGCCCATGCCGTGACTTCCCCAAGCCCACCTTCCATAGGCCAGAAGCTGGCGACTAGCACCAAAGGCGTAATTCCCGATAACTGGGACGACATTTCCTTTATAAAAGTAAACAAACACCACAGAGTAGATGCGAAAGTAATACACTAAGTACAAAAGGAAGTGCTAAAAATTAAATGGGCCAGAATACAAACCCAATCGAAAGTATAGCTACAACTGAACAAAACTACAACAGAAAAAGACAACAGCTGGAAGGATAGAAGTAGTTCCTGGGTCGTCCTCCTTGGATCCTACTTGAAGGGTAGGTACAGATAGCATAGATCTTGGATCGTCCACCACGGATCCTACCTGAAGGGTAGGTATAGATAGCGCAACTCCTAGATCTTCCACCACAGATACTACCTGAAGAGTATGTACAGATAGCCTCCACAATGATCTTTCCCGTCAACCTCCTCTGAGTATCGTCTCATCGTGAAGTCCACCTCTGGATACTGACTCGTCGAGAGGTCCACCTCCAGGTACCGTCCAGTCCTCGAACACTCAGCCTCTGTCAGTGATGCCCGACGTCTGCAACCAACACAACGAGGTGCGGGCATAGCCCGTGTAGGGGTGAGTATAACGATACTCATTAGGGACCCCGAGACCCTCAAGGTATCTCTAAATCCAACAAGGATAACCACAAAGAAGATCTCGATAGATAACATCTACTTAGGTATATGCCCATACATATACCTAAGTTATCATGTAACCCATCTTAATCACGAGGAAACAAAAAGATTATGAAATCAACGGATAACCATTACCTAGGTATATGCCCATGCATATACCTAAGTTATCAAGTGACCTATCTCAATCATGAGGAAACACAAAGGTCATAGACTCAGCTCAAAACAGGATTTTCATTATCGAAACCGTAACTGCTAAAGAGCCTTGTCTCTGGAGAGTACAGTAATCCTGTCATGACTCCGAGGTACTGCTCACTAACCTAAGACTGCTGAGGTACTCCTCCTATCGAGTACCACGGGTCAGCCACCCAAACACAGTAGTGCTTCCCTCCGGGGTTTGCCACCCAAACACAGTAGTGCATCCACCTTAATAGCCTGCAGAGGTACTCTCTGGACGAGTACCGCGGGTCTGCACCCAAAATCAGTAGTGCTCCATCCGCCATGGGTCTGTACCCAAAAAAATTAGTGCTCCGTCCAATGGGCTAGTCGACTCACTCCAAGTCGAGTCGGTCAAGCAGTCGTCAGGTCTCAGCCAGCTACACGGTCTCTTTACTCCGTACGCTCGTCTCCGGGAGGGTCCGCTCCACGAGCTACTATTCTATACTCCAAGTATCACAAAGTCCCACAAAGAAGTATCTCAAAGGACCGCCTCGTCTTAGGGGTCTCAACGCAACAGACGACGCGTCAATCGGACTCCCGGTCTGTGAGTTATTAGCCTTTTCATCCCAGGGGCCTGGTTGGTTTCATGTGCAAACCAACCCGGACGTATCTCAACTGTACCCCGAACTCTCATAGGGTATACTCATAGGGACCATTTCTCAACATGATCACCAATGCTGCTGATGGTTCGTCAAACGGATGTCCGGTCTGGATGTTATCAGCTTTTCCGTTCCAGGGGCCTGGTTGGATTTCAGGTTCAACCCAATGCGACCAATATCCATTTGCGTCCAAACCTCAGGCGAAGTATTCCAAAAGTTCCGTCTCATCAAGAGGAATCCAACAAAGTCGATGGCACATCAATCGGACGTCCGGAGCTCAAGAAATAAGCCTTTCCTCTCTGAGGGCCCGGTTGGTTTCGTATCCGAACCAACATGGCTGTACTCAAGTTCTCCTAAACCTTGAGGGTAATATATTGAAAAGACCGTCTCGATCCAAGGATTGATACGCAACTAACGGTGCATCGATCAGAGGTCCGTAGCCCAAGATATGGGCTAAATACCGAAGAGGTCCGTGAATAGGGGGTTCGGGCCCGGTCCGACCCGGCCCGATACCCCCTGGGTCAGCCCGAACCGGGGTGACCCGACCCGATTCCGGGTCCGGACCATTCGGCCGGCCCGGTTCGGCCTGGGCACGACCCATTATGGCGGCCCGACCTGGCTCACTCGGCTTGGCCAGCGTGGCTAGGCGGCTCGGCCGTAATGGCCGAGCGGAAGGGTGCGGGTGAGGCGCGCTACCCCCCTGTTCTTCTAACCGCGGCCCCCATGTGGGGGGCCGCTCCTTCGGCCAACTGAGGTTTATGACCCCCGGACCTTCACGGAAGCCGGTCGGCCCGGTCCGGCCGACCAGTTGCTGCTGCCGCGGGACGGCCGGGGTCCCGCCCTCCTGCTCCGGCGGCGTCGGCCGGAAGCCTGCCGCCGCTTCTTGCTCCACCGCGGCCAAAGGCCGAGGCCTTGTTCCGACCAGTGCGGCGTGATGGCGCCGCGCCCCTCCGCCGCGACCCCTCTCCGGCCACGGTCTCTTCCAGGTTCTCTGGCACGGCGCGACGACACCGCAGCTTGTTCGACTTCAACGGCACGGCGCGACGGAGCCGCGCTTCTTCGCCCATTCTCATGGTTTCCGGGCGGTACAACGACACCGCGCCGCCTTACACGTGCCACAAAAAAATTCAAACAAACATGTAGGGAGGAGGGTCGGTCTTGTTCGTGCGGTCCGACCTACTCCCGTTTTTGCGGTAAGAGGCGGCCCAAATTGAAATGAAGAAAGGCGGTAGAAGTAAACACGAACAAACAAATAACCCCTACCTCGAGCGTTGTTGAACGATGGCTCGTCGCGGAATTGAACGTCGCAGAAGAATGTGTCACGGGAGAAGGTTCTGTACACGTTGACGGAGATCGTCCGAGGAGGAACAATGTCTCCCATCCTTTGACGCGGAAAGAAGGAACGAAGGGATGCGCGTCGGGTCGTCGATCTCTGAGGAAGGCGTCTCTCACCGTCTTCCGTCATCAGAGGTCGGCGTTCTTCGCGTTCTTCGTCGAGGAAGAATAGCTTCATGACATTGAGCAATTATTTCCAAAATCCTCTTGCACAACCAAAACATCACTAATAAAATAAGCGTCGCCTTATTTTATTACTCACTCCAAACATTTTGAAATTCAAAATTGAATCAAACAATTAATTGAATTAAATGAGAAGTTTAAACTGCCCAATTTAAGAGGCGTTTAATAAATAGTTAAACGCAAGAGTTGACTTTCATTAATTGGGGGGGTGCGGGTGCGTTGCCTAATTAAGAGGGAAGGTTAAGAACGTTAGGGGAATGTGAGGGGTTGGGCTCGTGTGGGCCCTACCCCACCTTAATCATCACACAGGTAGTTAACTACAAGTGGGTCCCACCCCCAACTCCATTACTTAGGTTATAAACACATAAGAGAGGGGAAAAGCGTCATGACACAACACTTAATCTATTTAACAAGAAATGAAAATATAATTGTAAAACAATTATATTTTTATTTCTCACCATTTTTTAAAAAAAAACTCCTCCCATGAAAACGCAACTCCAGAAAGGGTCTTCTTACGCAATTACCGGTGCTACGAGTTCATCGGTGCCCTCAGATTTCAATTCTGAGCACCGGTTCAAAAGTTAGAAAAACCCGCTCGTTCGTTCACTAAACGTACCCGAGCTAATCTTCGGAAATTGATTCCGGGCACACCGGGCCTCGGAAACAGGTGCCGTCAGAAACCGCATTCATGTAAAATTCCAAAGAAATTATGAAAAAAAATTTCCTTGAAATTTCCGGGTCATTACATTACTCCCTCCTCAGGGCATTACATCCTCGTAATGCTTTAACACAAAATAGGGAATAAAAAGGCGGTACTGAGCACACATGTGAGCATTCTACTCCCATGTGCTCACCTGGAGGTTACCATGCAACCTACGAAAGCACACAAGAGGAATCAACCGTCTTCATAGGATCCACTCCTGTGGATCCTCAACCTCCACTGGAACACCAAAAAAGTCACCCCATCGCCAAAGTCCAGCTCCTCATGGTCGATGATATGCGTCGGGTCAAGCACGTATCTCCCTAGTTGAGATATGTGGAAGTCGTCATGCACCTGGTAAAACTGAGGTGAATGGGTCAAACGGTATGCCTCTTTGTCTACCCTGCTATGGACCTGAAAACGTCCGCTGAACCTTGGAGATTACTTTCCACCTCATCCATATATCCATAGACCCCATCAAAGTGAGACCCGTATAAGGACGTAGTCTCCATCCTCGAACTCTAGATGCCTCCCTTTCCTTATTATAACTGAAACTCAAAACTCCTGCTGCCACGAGGGTATGGTTGGCCGACTCAAGAGTGATCGGCTACACCCTTCTATGCATGAGTTTATCTTGTGCTGCCTGGGGTTTCTTTTTTGCTGACCAAAAAAAACCCCATCCCAACATTGTAGATAAATTACAACCTTTTTGCCTAATACTATTAATCTGTGTATGAACTGTGGATCCAATCCATACTTAGACCAACATCGTAAGGCCTCGATGCTTCCACCAAGAGATTCCAACTGAAACTCTCACTTTGAAGGTCAGACCACACTGTCAGCGTAAGTGTGATTATCGAGTCTCCTCCCAAGGTATCTCCAGACGTGAGGGTCAAGTCTACGGCTTACCGGAAACTCTAGGTCTGGGACAAGATTCGTGGAAGAAAGGAATGATCCATATCGACGTCTATTACTACGGCATCTAGTAGTGGACACAGACTATCCCTTGAATCATTTTTAGAGCCATTGGGTCACACTCCTTGACCGCATGTAGCTGCACACTCCCCCCTGCTCTCCACGTCTTCTACTTCGCAGACTCATCTCTCCTAAAAGATTCCTCATTTTGAAACATTTAACACACCCGAGTCTCTAAGACTGGCGCCAGTTTCCTATTTCTTACTACACTGTGCAGTCTTCATCCGCTCCTGGATGATCTGCACCTTCCTTGCTTACGATCTGTAAGAGATGCTAAAATTTATCCTTTGCCGAAAATAGAAACTCGGTCTCATCCCCTGGATGAACCATTCCCATTGCTTAATATAGTCAATCCTGACATGAATGATGCATTCATTCCATGGATGATGTCGTAAGGCCTCGACGTTACTACTAAGAGATCCAACCGTCACTCTCGCCTCCAAGGGTCGAGTCACGCAGTCGGCATCAGTGTGAGGTCACTGGGTCTCCTCTAGTAGAAATCTCGAAAGTGAGGGTCAAGTCAAAAGTTTTAACCGGAACCTCTCATTGTCAACCAAACAAAAGGACAGGAAGGAAAACATCACAAAGATAAGTGTCTTTTTATTACTGTAGCTCATAGTACAAAGACACAAATACAGCAGCAACATGGAACTAGAAGTACCAAGAACAAAAGTAATCCACTAGTTCCGCTCCTCTACACCTGCCCCTGGAGCTCTAATGCCTTGTCCACTGCTCAACTGTTGCTCAAGCACCCGCCACTGCTTCTGTCTCGGTGGCTCCTCCAACACCCGTGGATCAACTGTGCATGGAGTTGGACAGTTACGTGCTATGTGACCCTTTCTACCGCAGGAGTAACATTGTCCGTTTCTGGCACACCTGGCTCTGACCCCACCCCAGGTGCCCCGCACCACCGATATTAAAACCGAAGATCACCCATCTACTGGTCTGGTCGTCCTGGACCTCTGTATCATCTTTCTACTGCCTACATATGACTCGGCTACTGATGGGAAAACATGCGGCAAAGGCAGCAGCTCCGGAACACGCTCAGGGTGCTGAGCTACTGGTATAAACTCCACCCCGAAAAAGGTCTCGAGGTCTCCCCATGTGAAGGTCATCCCATTACAAAACTGGAAAAAGTGGCTCCACCATCTCTCAGCTGCTTCCTGAAGGAGGAAGGCAACAAAGATCAACATGAAGTCTGATGGTGACCCCACAAGCCTAAAGACTCTCACCACAGCCTCCAGCCAATCCTTAGCTGCCTACGGGTCCGTCTCTCCCCGGAACCTGGGTGGCCTCTGGCACTGGAACACGTGCAGCGTGCTCAAGCGGCGTGTATCGCCTACTGCTGGGGCTGGTGGCATCGGTGTCCCAACGTATGGTAGTATCGCTGGTGCCTCAACAGTAAGAGGTCCCTGTACCGAAGCCTCATCGCATGACAGGCTGTCAGTACACACATCCCTCTGGGCTCTAGCTGGTCGTCCGTGGGAAGGCATCCTGAAAGAAACAATGTGACATGGTCAAACCATTATACCTGGTGAGATGACCTGGTTTGAGTTAACTTTTTTTAAAAAAACTTCTAGAAACACACACGCAATTTGTGTTTTCGTGCACAAAGTCGGAAATCAGTTGTCAGGGTCCTGGTGTATGGATACGTCTGCCGCCCGCACCAACGTTGGACTCCCTGAACTAAAAACCACACTCGGTACTCCTAACACTGTCGCTTCACAGAAAGAAAATATCAGAGTTATTAGTTCTACGGTAGAACCGACTCATCTCATAGAAATTTTTCACGACCCGTCCTTGGGGCCCGTGCCGTGACATCCCCAAGCACGCCTTCCATAGGCCAGGGGCTGGAGACTAGCACCAAAGGCGTAATTTCTGATAACTGGGAAGACATTGCCTTTATAAAAGTAAACAAACACCACAGAGTACATGCGGAAGTAATACACTAAGTACAAAAGGATGTGATGAAAATTAAATGGTCCAGAATACAAACCCAATCGAAAGTACAACTACAACTGAACAAAAGTACAACAGAAAAAGACAACAGCTGGAAGAATATAAGAAGCTCCTGGTTCATCCTCCTCGGATCCTACCTGAAGGGTAGGTACAAATAGCGCAGCTCCTGGATCGTCCACCACGGATCCTAACTGAAAGGTAGGTACAGATAGCCTCCACAACACTCTTTCCCGTCAACCTCCTCCGAGTATCATCTCGTCGAGAAGTCCACCTCTGGATACTGACTCGTCGAGATGTCCACCACTGGGTACCGTCCAGTCCTCAAACACTCAGCCTCTTTCGGCGCTGCCCGACGTCTGCAACCAACACAATGAGGTGTGGTCATAGCCTGTGCCGGGGTGAGTATAACGATACTCATTAGGGACCCCGAGACCCTCAAGGTCTCTCTAAATCTAACAAGGATAACCACAAAGAAGATATCAACAGATAACCTCTACTTAGGTATATTCCCATACATATACCTATGTTATCATGTAACCCATCTCAATCATGAGGAAACACAATGATTATGAAATCAACGGATAACCACTACCCAAGTATATGCCCATACATATACATAAGTTATCAAGTGACCCATCTCAATCATGAGGAAACACAAAGTTCATAGACTCAGCTCAAACCAGGATTTTCATTATTGAAACCGTAACTGCTGAAGAGCCCCGTCTTTGGAGAGTACAGTGATCCTGTCACGACTCCGAGGTACTACTCACTAATCTAAGACTGCTGAGGTACTCCTCCTGTCGAGTACCGAGGGTCAGCCACCCAAACACAGTAGTGCTTCCCGCCGGGGTCTGCCACCCAAACATAGTAGTGCATCCCCCCTAATAGCCTATAGAGGTACTCTCCGGACGAGTACCGCAGGTCTGCACCCAAACTCAGTAGTGCTCCTTCCGCCATGGGTCTGCACCCAAACAAAGTATTGCTCCGTCCACTGGGCTAGTCGACTCACTCCAAGTCGAGTTGGTCAAGCAGTCGTCAGGTCTCAGCCGGCTACATGGTCTCCGTACTCCGTACGCTCGTCTCCGGGAGGGTCCTCCCCATGAGCTACTGTTCGATACTCCAAGTATCACAAATTCCCATGAAGAATTATCTCAAAGTACCTCCTCGTCATAGGGGTCTCAACGCAACAGACGGCGCATCAATCGGACGCCCGGCCTGTGAGTTATTAGCCTTTTCGTCCAAGGGGCCCAGTTGGTTTTCTGTGTGAACCAACCTGGCCGTATCTCAACTGTACCCTGAACTCTCATAGGGTATACTCATAGGGACCGTTTCTCAACATGATCACCAACGCTGCTGACGGTTCGTTAAACGGACGTCCAGTCTGGAAGTTATCATCTTTTCTGTTCTAGGGGCCCGGTTGGATTTCGGGTTAAACCCAACTTGGAAACTATCCATTTGGGTCCAATCCTCAGGAAAAGTATGCCAAAATTTCTGTCTCATCAAGAGGAATCCAACAAAGTTGACGGCACGTCAATCGGACATCCGAAGCTCAAGATATAAGCCTTTCCGCTCTGAGGGCCCGGTTGGTTTCGTATCCGAACCAACCCGGCCATACTCAAGTTCTCTGAAACCTCGATCGTAATATACCGAAATGACCGGCTCGATCCAAGGATTTCAACGCAACTGACAGTGTGTCGATCGGAGGTTCGTAGCCCATGATATGGGCTAAAGATAGAAGAGGTCCGTGAATAGGGGGTTCGGGCCCGGTCCGACCCAGCCCGACACTCCCTGGGTCGGCCCGAACCGGGTCGACCCGACCCAGGTCTGGGTCCAGCCCATTAGGGTGCGGCCCGGCTGCCTAGGCACGACCCGGTCTGGCGGCCCGGCCTGGCTCGCTCGGCCTGGCCAGCATGGCCAGGCGGCTCGGCCGTAACGACCGAGCAGAAGGGTGCGGGGGAGGCGCGCTGCCCCCCTGTTCGTGTAACAGTGGCCCCCATGTGGGGGGCCGCTCCTTCGGCTAGCCAGGGGTTATGAACCCCGGCCCTTCATGGAAGCCGGCCGGCCCGGTTCGGCTGGCCGGTTGCTGCTACCGCGGGACCGCTTGGGTCCCGCCCTCCTGCTCCGGTGCCGGTGGCCGGAAGCCGGCCGCCACATTATGCTCCGTCGCGGCCTTGATCCGACCGGCGCGACGCGACAGCACCGCGCCCCTCCGCCGCGGTCCCGCTCCGGCCACGATATCTTCCAGGTTCTCTGGTGCGGCACGACGACGCTGCGGCTTGTTCGACTTCAACGGCGCGGCGCGACGACACCACGCTTCTTCACCCATCCTCATGGTTTCAGCGCGGTGCAACGGCACCGTGACGCCTTACACGTGCCGCGACAATTTCAAACAAACAAGTGGGGGGGAGGGTCGGCCGTGTTCGTGAGGTCCGACCTCCTCCCGTTATTGCGGTAATAGGCTGCCCAAATTGAAACGAAGAAAGGCGACAGAAGTAAACACGAACAAACAAATAACCCCTACCTCAAGCATTGTTGAACGAAGGCTCGTCGCGGAATTGAACGTTGCGGAAGAAGGCGTCGCGGAAAAAGGTTCCGTACAAGTTGACGGAGATTGTCCAAGGAGGAATGGTGTCTCCCTTCCTTTGACGCGGAAAGAAAGAACGAAGGGATGCGCGTCGGGTCGTCGATCTCTGAGGAAGGCGTCTCTCACCGTCGTCCGTCATCGGAGGTCAGCGTTCCTCGCGTTCTTCATCGAGGAAAAAGAAATTCAATACTTAGGGAAATTCCTTCCAAAATCCTCTCACACAACCAAAACAACACTAATAAAAAAAGCATTTCCTTATTTTATTACTCACGCCAAACATTTTGACATTCAAAATTGAATCAAACAATTAATTGAATTAATTGAGATGTTTAAACTGCCCAATTACAGAGGCGTTTAATAAATAGTTAAATGCAAGAGTTGACTTTCATTAATTGGGGGGAGGGGGGTTCATTACCTAATTAAGAGGGAAGGTTAAGAACATTAGGGGAAGGTGAGGGGTTGGGCTCGTGTGGGCCCCACCACACATTAATCCTCACACAGGTAGTTAACTACAAGTGGGTCCCACCCCCAACTCCCTTACTTAGGTTATAACCACATAAGAGAGGGGGAAAGTGTTATGACAGAACACTTAATCTACTTAACATGAAATGAAAATATAATTGTAAAACAATTATATATTTATTCCTTACCTTTTTTTAAAAAAAACTCCTCCCAAGGAAACGCAACTCCAGAAATGGTCTTCTTAAGCAATTACCGGCGCTATGAGTTCATCAGTGCCCTCAAATTTCAATTCTGAGCACCGGTTAAAAAGTTAAAAAAACCCGCTCGTTCGTTCACTTAACGTACCCGAGATAAACTTTAGAAATTGATTCCGGGCACACCGAGCCACGGAATCAGGTGCCGTCAGAAACTGCATTCATGTAAAATTCCTAAGAAATTATGAGAAAAACTTTCCTTGAAATTTCTGGGTCTTTACATTACTCCCACCTCAGGGCTTTACTTCCTCGTAAAGCTTTAACACAAACTAGGTAATACAAAGGCGGTATTGAGCACGCATGTGAGCATTCTGCTCCCATGTGCTCACCCGGAGGATCCCGTGCTGCCTACAAAAGCGCAGAAGAGGAATCAACCATCTTTGTAGGATCCTCTCCTGTCGATCCTCAACCTCTACTGGAACCCCGCAAAGGTCACCCCATCGCGAAAGTCTAGCTCCCCATGGTCGATGATATGTGTCGAGTCAAGCACATATCTCCCTAGTTGATATACATGGAAATCTTCGTGCACCTGGTGCAACTGAGTTGAATGGGTCAACCGATAAGCCTCCTCGTCTACCCTATTAAAGACCTAAAAAGGTCCACTGAACCTCGGAGATTACTTGCCGCCTCGGCCATATATCCGTAGACCCTGTCGAGGTGAGACCCGTATAAGGATCTGGTCGCCATCCTCAAACTCCAGAGGCCTCCATTTCCTGATTAGAACTGAAACTCAAAACTCCTAATGCCACGAGGGTATGGTTGGCCGACTCAGGAGTGATCAGCTACACCCTTCTATGCATGAGTTTATCTTGTGCTTCCTGGGGTTTCCTTTTCGCCGACCAAGAAAAACCCCATCCCAACGTTGTAGATAAACCACAACCTTTTTTCTTAATACAGTTAATCTGTGTATGAACTGTGGATCCAATCCATACTTAGACCAACATCGTAAGGCCTCGAAACTGCCACCAAGAGATTCCAACTGAAAGTCTCGACTCGATGGTCAGACCACACTGTCAGTGTAAGTGTGATTATCGAGTCTCCTCCCAAGGTATCTCCAGGCGTGAGGGTCAATTCTACATCTTACCAGAAACTCTAGGTCTAGGACAAGATTCGTGGAAGAAAGTAATGGTTCATATCGATGTCTGTTACTACGGAAGCTAGTAGTGGACACAAACTATCCCTTGAATCATTTTTAGAGCCATTGGGTCACACTCCTTGACCTCATGCAACTGCACACTGCCCCCTGCTCTCCACATATGCTGCTTCTCAGACTCATATCTTCTAAAAGATTCCTCATTTTGAAACATTTAACATGCCCGAGTCTCTAAGACTGGCGCAAGTTTCCTATTTCCTACTACACTATGCAGTCTTCATCCACTCCTGGATGATCTGCACCATCCTTGCTTACGATCTGTAAGAGCTGCTAAAATTTATCCTTTATCGAAAAGAGAAACTCGGTCTCATCCCCTGGATGAACCACACCCATTGCCTAATACAGTCAATCCTGACATGAATGATGAATTCATGCCAGGGATGATGTCGTAAGGCCTCGACGTTACTACTAAGATATCCAACCGTCACTCTCGCCTCCAAGGGTCGAGTCACGCTGTCGACATCAGTGTGAGGTCACTGGGTATCCTCTAGTAGAAATCTCGAAAGTGGGGGTCAAGTCAACAGTTTTAACCGGAACCTATCAGTGTCAACCAAACAAAAGGACAGAATGGAAAACATCACAAAGATAAGTGTCTTTTTATTACTACAGCTCATAGTACAAAGACACAAATACAACAACAACATGGAACTAGAAGTACCAAGAACAAAAGTAATCCACTAGTTCCACTCCTTTCCACCTGCTCCTGGAGCTCTACTACCTTGTCCACTGCTCGGCTGTTGCTCAAGAACCCACCGCTACTTCTGCCTTGGTGGCTCCTCCAACACCCGCAGATCAACTGTGCGAGGAGTTGAACAGTTACGTGCCATGTGACCCTTACTACCATAGGAGTAACATTGTCTGTTTCTGGAACGCCTGGCTCTGACCCCATCCCAGGTGCCCCGCACCACCGATATTAAAACCCGAGATCGCCTATCTGCTGGTCTGGTCCTCCTGGACCTCTGCATCATCTATCTACTACCTATAGATGACTTGGCAACTGATGGGAAAACATGAGGCAAAGGCCGCAGCTCCGGAACATGCTCGGGGTGCAGAGCTACTCGTACAAAATCCACCCTGAAAAAGGTCTCGAAGTATCCCCATGTGAAGGTCATCCTGTTGAAAAACTGGAAAAAGTGGATCCACCATCTCTCAGCTGCTTCCTGAAGGAGCCTGGCAACAAAGATCACCATGAAGTCGGTCGGCATCCCCACAAGCTTGAAGACTCTCACCACAGCCTTCAGCCAATCCTCAGCTGCCTGCGGGTCCATCTCTCCCCGGAACCTGGGTGGCCTCTGGCCCTGGAACACATGCAGCGTGCTCAAGCGGCGTGCATCACCTACTACTGGGGCTGGCGGCATCGGTGACCCAACGTATGGTAGTACCACTGGTGCCTCCACTGGTGCCTCAACTGTAAGAGGGCCCTGTACCGAAGCCTCATCGCTCGGCAGGCTATCAGTACACACATCCCTCTGGGCTCTAGCTGGTCGTCCATGGGAAGGCATCCTGAAAGAAACAACATGACACAGTCAAACGATTATACCTGGTGAGCTGACCTGGTTTGATCTAACTTTTTTAAAAAAACTTCTGGAAACACACACTCAATCAGTGTTTTCATGCAAAAAGTCAGAAATCGGTTGTCAGGGTCCTGGTGTATGGATACGTCGGCCACCCGCACCAACATTGGACTCCCTAAAATAAAAACCACACTCGGTACTCCTAACACTGTCACTTCATAGAATGAAAATATCAGAGTTATTAGTTCTATGGTAGAACCGACTCCTCTGATAGCAATTTGGCACGACCCATCCTCGGGGCCTGTTCCGTGACTTCCCCAAGACTGCCTTCCATAGGCCAGGGGCTGGCGACTAGAACCAAAGGCGTAATTCCCGATAATTGGGAAGGCATTTCCTTTATAAAAGTAAACAAACACCACATAGTACATGCGGAAGTAATACACTAAGTACAAAAGGAAGTGCTAAAAATTAAATGGGTCAGAATACAATCCCAATCGAATGTATAGCTACAACTGAACAAAAGTAAAACAGAAAAAGACAACAGCTGGAAGAATAGAAGCAGCACCTGGGTCATCCTCCTCAGATCCTACCTGAAGGGTAGGTACAGATAGCACATCTCCTGGATCATCCACCACGGATCCTACCTGAAGGGTAGGTACAGGTAGCGCAACTCCTGGATTGTCCACCACGGATCCTACCTGAAGGGTAGGTACAGATAGCCTCCACAACGCTCTTCCCGTCAACCTCCTCCAAGTATCGTTTTGTCGTGAAGTCTACCTCCGGATACTGACTCGTTGAGAGGTCCACCTCCGGGTACCGTCCAGTCCTCGAACACTCGGCCTCTGTCAGCGCTGCCCGACGTCTGCAACCAACACCACGAGGTGTGGGCATAGCTCATGCAGGGGTGAGTATAACGATACTCAGTAGCGACCCCGAGACCCTCTAGGTATCTCTAAATCCAACAAAGATAACCACAAAGAAGATCTCAACAGATAACCTCTACTTAGGAATATGCCCATACATATACCAAAGTTATCATGTAACTCATCTCAATAATTATGAAACACAAAGATTATGAAATCAACGGATAACCACTACCCATGTATATGCCCATACATATTCCTAAGTTATCAAGTGACCCATCTCAATCACGAGGAAACACAAAGGTCATAGACTCAGCTCAAGCCAGGATTTTCATTATCGAAACCATAACTGATGAAGAGCCCCGTCTCTGGAGAGTACAGTGATCCTGTCACGACTCCGAGGTACTGCTCACTAACCTAAGACTTCTGAGGTACTCCTCCTGTCGAGTACCGTGGGTCAGCCAACCAAACATAGTAGTGCTTCCCGCCGGGGTCTACTACCCAAACATAGTAGTGAATCCCCCTTAATAGCCTGCAGAGGTACTCTCCGGACGAGTACCGCAGGTCTGCACCCAAACTCAGTAATGCTTCGTCCGCCATGGGTCTACACCCAAACAAAGTAGTGCTTCGTCCCCTGGGCTAGTCGACTCACTCCAAGTCGAGTCAGTCAAGTAGTCGTCAGGTCTCAGCCGGCTATATGGTCTCCATACTCCGTACGCTCATCTCCGGGAGGGTCCACTCCACGAGCTACTAGGTCAATACTCCAAGTATCACAAAGTCCCACGAAGAATTATCTCAAAGTACTGCCTCGTCATAGGGGTCTCAACGCAACAGACGGTGCGTCAAGCAGACGCCCAGTCTGTGAGATATTAACCTTTTCATCTCAGGGGCCCGGTTGGTTTCGTGTGCAAACCAAACCATACATATCTCAACTATACCCCAAACTATCATAGGGTATACTCATTGGGACCGTTTCTCAACATGATCACCAACGCCGCTGAGGGTTCGTCAAACGGACGTCCGGTCTGGAAGATATCAACTTTTCCGTTCCAGGGGCCCAGTTGGATTTCGGGTTCAACCCAATGAGGCCACTATCCATTTTCCTCCAAAACTCAGGAAAATTATGCCAAAAGATCTATCTCATCAAGGGGAATCCAACAAAGTTGACAGCACCTCAATCGGACGTTCGGAGCTCATGATATAAGCCTTTCCGCTCTGAGGGCCCGGTTGGTTTCGAATCCGAACCAACCCGGCCGTACTCAAGTTCTCCTAAACCTTGAGCATAATATACCAAAACGACTGGCTCAATGAAAGGATCGCTAAGCAACTGACGGTACATCGATCGGAGGTCCGTAGCCCAAGATATGGGCTAAAGACCGAAGAGGTCCGTGAATAGGGGGTTGGGGCCCGGTCTGACCCTGCCCGATACCCCATGGGTCGGCCTGAACCGGGTCGACCCGACCCGAGTCTGGGTCCGGCCCATTAGGACGCGGCCCGGCCCGGCCGGGGCACATCCCGGTCTGGCGGCCCGGCCTGGCTCGCTCGGCCGTAACGGCCGAGCGGAAGGGTGTGGGGGCGGCACGTTCCCCCCCCTCCCATGTTCGGGTAACCATGGCCCCCATGTGGGGGGCCGCTCCTTCAGCCAGCCGGGGGTTACGACCCCCGGCCCTTCACGGAAGCCGACCGGCCCGGTCCGGCCGGCCGGTTGCTGCTGCCGCGGGACCGCCGGGGTCCCGCCCTCCTGCTCCAGCGCCGGTGGCCGGAAGCCGGCCGCCGCTTCCTTCTACGTCGCGACCAAAGGCCGTGGCCTTGATCCGACCAGCGCGGCACGACGGCGCCAGGCCCCTCCGCCGCGGTCCCGCTCTGGCGGCGTTCTCCTCCAGGTTATCTGGCGCGGCACGACAACGTCGCGGCTTGTTCTACTTCAACGGCACGGCGCGACGGCGCCGCGCTTCTTCGCCAATTCTCATGGATTCCGCGCGGTGCAACGGAACCGTGTCACCTTACACGTGCCTCAACAAATTCAAACAATTAAGTGGGGAGGAGTGTTGGCCGTGTTCATGCAGTCCGACATTCTCCCGTTATTGCGGTAACATTCCGCCCAAATCGAAACGAAGAAAGGCGACGAAAGTAAACACGAACAAACAAATAACCCCTACCTTGAGCGTTGTTGAATGAAGGATCATCGCGGAATTGAATGTCGTGGAAGAAGGCGTCGCAGAAGAAGGTTACGTACACGTTGACGAAGATCATCCAAGGAGGAACGGTGTCTCCCTTCCTTTGACACGGAAAGAAGGAACGAAGGGATGCACATCGGGTCGTCGATCTCCGAGGAAGGCGTCTCTCACCATCATCCGTCATCGGAGGTCGGCGTTCTTCACGTTCTTCATCGAGGAAGAAAAACTTCAAGACTTTGAGAAATTCTTTCCAAAATCATCTCGCACAACCAAAACAACACTAATAAAATAAGCGTTGCCTTATTTTATAACTCATGCCAAACATTTTGACATTCAAAATTGAATCAAACAATTAATTGAATTAATTGAGAAGTTTAAACTTCCCAATTAAAGAGGCATTTAATAAATAGTTAAATGCAAGAGTTGACTTTCATTACATGGGGGGGGGGGTGCGGGTGCGTTACCTAATTAAGAGGGAAGGTTCAGAATGTTAGGGGAAGGTGAGGGGTTGGGATTGTGTGGGCCCCACCCCACCTTAATCCTTACAAAGGTAGTTAACTACAAGTGGGTCCCACCTCCAACTCCCTTACTTAGGTTATAACCACATAAGAGAGGGGAAAAGTGTTGTGACACAACAATTAATCTATTTAACAAGAAATGAAAATATAATTATAAAACAATTATATTTTTATTCCTCACCTTTTTTTTAAAAACAACTCCCCCTAAGAAAACGCAACTCTAGAAAGGGTCTTCTTAAGCAATTACCGGCGCTACGAGTTCATCAGTGCCCTCAAATTTCAATTCTGAGCACTGGTTCAAAAGTTAGAAAAAACCACTCGTTTTTTCACTAAACGTACCTAATCTAAACTTCAGAAATTGATTCCGGGCACACCGGGCCTCGGAATCAGGTTCCTTTAGAAACCGCATTCATGTAAAATTCCTCAGAAATTATTAAAAAACATTTTATTGAAATTTCCGGGTCTTTACATTACTCCCACCACAGGGATTTACGTTATGGTAAAGCTTTAACACAAACTAGGGAATACAAAGACGGTACTGATCACGCATTTGAGCATTCTACTCCCATGTGCTCACCTGGAGGTTCCCATGCTGCCTACGAAAGCGCACAGGAGGAATCAACCGTCTTCGTATGATCCGCTCCTATCGATCCTCAACCTCTACTGGAACCCCGTAAAAGTCACCCCATCGCCAAAGTCGAGATCCCCCTGGTCGATGATATGCATCGGGTCAAGAACGTATCTCCCCAGTTGAGATACGTGGAAGTCGCCGTGCACCTGGTGCAACTGAGGTGAATGGGTCAAATAGTAAGCCTCCTCGTCTACCCTACTAAGGACCTGAAAATGTCGGCTGAACCTCAGAGATTACTTACGGCCTCGTCCATATATCCATAGACCCCGTGGAGGTGAGACCCATATAAGGACATGGTCTCCATCCTCGAACTCTAGAGGCCTCCCTTTCCTAATTAGAACTGAAACTCAAAACTCCTTCTTCCACGAGGGTACGGTTGGCCGACTCAAGAGTGATCGACTGCACCCTTCTATGCATGAGTTTATCTTGTGCTACCTGGGGTTTCCTTTTCGCCGACCAAGAAAAACCCCATCCCAATGTTGTAGATAAAAAACAAACTTTTTTCCTAATACAACTAATCTGTGTATGAACTGTGGATCCAATCCATACTCAGACCAACATCGTAAGCCCTCGACACTACCACCAAGAGATTCCAACCGAAACTCTCGCCTCGAAGGTCAGACCACACTGTCGGCATATGTGTTATTATTGAGTCTCCTCCTAAGGTATCTCGAGATGTGAGGGTCAAGTCTACGGCTTACCGGAAACTCTAGGTCTGGGACAAGATTCATGGAAGAAAGGAATGATTCATATCGACGTCTGTTACTACTGCAGCTAGTAGTGGACACAGACTATCCCTTGAATCATTTTTAGATCCATTGGGTCACACTACTTGACCGTATGCAGCTGCAAACTTCCCCCTTCTCTCCACGTCTGCTTCTTTGCAGACTCATCTCTCCTAAAATATTCCTCATTTACAAACATTTAACACGTTCGAGTCTCTAATACTGGTGCCAGTTTCCTGTTTCCCACTGCACTATGTTGTCTTCATCTGCTCCTGGATGATCTGCACCTTCCATGCTTAGGATCTGTAAGAGCTTTTAAAATTTCTCCTTTGCTGAAAAGAGAAACTCGGTCTCATCCCCTGGATGAACCACACCCATTTCCTAATATAGTCAATCCTGACATGAATGATGAATTCATGCCATGGATGACATCGTAAGGCCTCGATGTTACTACTAAGATATCCAATCGTCACTCTCGCCTACATGGGCTGAGTCACGCTGTCGACATCAGTGTGAGGTCACTGGGTCACCTCCAGTAGAAATCTCAAAAGTGAGGGTCAAGTCAACATTTTTTACCAGAACCTCTCAGTGTAAACCAAACAAAAGGGTAGGAAGGCAAACATCACAAAGATTAGTGTCTTTTTATTACTGCAGCTCATAGTACAAAGACACAAATACAATAGTAACATGGAACTAGAAGTACCAAGAACAAAAGTAATACACTAGTTTCGCTCCTGTCGACCTACTCCCAGAGCTCTACTGCCTTGTCCACTGCTTGGCTGTTGCTCAAGCACCCACCGCTTCTTCTTCCTCGGTGGCTCCTCCAACACCCGTGGATCAACTGTGCGGGGAGTTGGACAGTTACGTGATATGTGACCATTCCTACCGAAGGAGTAACATTGTTCGTTTCTGGCACGCCTGGCTCTGAACCCACCCCAGGTGCCCCTCACCACCGATATTAAAACCCGAGATCACCCATCTGCTGGTCTGGCCCTCTTGGACCTCTACATCATCTGTCTCCTGCATACAGATGACTTGGCTACTGATGGGAAAACATGCGGCAAAGGCAGAAACTCCTGAACATGCTCGGGGTGCAGAGCTACTAGTACAAACTCCACCCTGAAAAAGGTCTCGAAGTCTCCCCATGTGAAGGTCATCCCATCACAAAACTGGAACAAGTGGATCCACCATCTCTCAGTTGCTGCCTGAAGGAGGCTGGCAATAAAGATCACTAGAAAGTCAGCTGGCATCCCCACTAGCCTGAAGACTCTCACTACAGCCTCCATCCAATCCTCAGCCGCCTGCGGGTCTGTCTCTCCCCAGAACCTGGGTGGCCACTGGCGCTGGAACACGTGCAGCGCGCTCAAGCAGCATGCATCGCCTACTGCTAGGGCTGGTGTCATCGGTGGCCCAACATATGGTAGTACTGATGGTGCCTCCGCTGGTGCCTCAACTGTAAGAGTGCCCTGTACCGAAGCCTTGTCGCTCAACAGGATGTCAGTACGCACATCCCTCTGGGCTCTAGCTGGTCGTCCGTGGGAAGGCATCCTGAAAGAAACAACGTGACACTGTCAAACGATTATACCTGGTGAGCTGACCTGGTTTGAGCTGACTTTTTGAAAAAAAAATTCTGGAAACACACACGCAATCAGTGTTTTCGTGCACAAAGTCGGAAATCAGTTGTTAGGGTCCTGGTGTATGGATACATCGGTCGCCCGCACCAACACTAGACACCCTGAACTAAAGACCACACTTGGTACTCTCAACACAGTCGCTTCACAAAAATAAAATATCAGAGTTATTAGTTCTGCGGTAGAACCGACTCCTCTGATACCAATTTGTCACAACCTATCCTCGGGTCCCGTGCCGTGACTTCCCCAAGCCCGCCTTCCATAGGACAGGGGCTGGCGAGTAGCACCAAAGGCGTAATTCCCGATAACTGGGAAGAAATTGCCTTTATAAAAGTAAACAAACACCATAGAGTACATGATGAAGTAATACACTAAGTACAAAAGGAAGGGCTGAAAATTAAATAGGCCAGAATACAAACCCAATCGAAAGTACAACTACAAATGAACAAAAGTACAACATAAAAAGACAATAGCTGGAATAATAGAAGCAGCTCCTGGGTCTTCCTCCTCGGATCCTACCTGAAGGGTAGGTACAGATAGCGCAGCTCCTGGATCGTCCACCATGGATCCTACCTGAAGGGTAGGTACAAATAGCACAGCTCCTGGATCGTCCACCATGGATCCTACCCAAAGGGTAGGTACAGATAGCCTCCATAATGCTCTTGCCCATCCTCCTCCTCCGAGTATCGTCTCATCGTGAAGTCCACCTCTGGATACTGACTCGTCGAGAGGTCCACCTCCGGGTACCGTCCAGTCCTCGAACACTCGGCCTATGTCAGGGCTGCCCGACGTTTGCAACCAACACAACGAGGTGCGGGAATAGCCCGTGCAGGGGTGAGTATAACTATACTCAGTAGGGACCCCGATACCCTCATGGTCTCTCTAAATACAACAATTTTAAAATCAAAGAAGATCTCAACAGATAACCTCTAATTAGGTATATACCCATACATATACCTAAGTTATCAAGTAACCCATCTCGATCATGAGGAAACACAAAGATTATGAAATCAACAGATAACCACTACCGAGGTATATGCCCATACATATACCTAATTTATCAAGTGACCCATCTCAATCATGAGAAAAAAAGGTCATAGACTCAGCTCAAACCAGGATTTCCATTATCGAAACCATAACTGCTGAAGAGCCCCATCTCTGGAGAGTACAGTGATCCTGTCACGACTCTGAGGTACTGCTCACTAAATTAAGACTGCTGAGGTACTCCTCCTGTCGATTACCTCAGGTCAGCCACCCAAACACAGTAGTGCTTCCCACCGGGGTCTGCCACCCAAACACAGTAGTGCATCCCCCCTAATAGCCTACAGAGGTACTCTCCGGACGAGTACTGTGGGTCTGCACCCAAAATCAGTTGTACTCCATCCTCCATGGGTCTGTACCCAAACAAAGTAGTGCTCCGTCCACTGGGCTAGTCGACTCACTCCAAGTCGAGTCGTTCAAGCAGTCGTCAGGTCTCAGCCGGCTACACGGTCTCCGTACTCCATAAGCTCGTCTCTGAGAGGGTCCGCTCCACGAGCTACTGGTCGATACTCCAAGTATCACAAAGTCCCACTAATAAGTATCTCAATGGACAGCCTCGTCATAGGGGTCTCAACGCAATAGACGGCGCGTCAATCAGACACCCGGTCTGTGAGTAATTAGCCTTTTCATCCTAGGGGCTTGGTTGGTTTCGTGTGCGAACCAACCCGGACATATCTCAACTATACCCCGAAATCTCATAGGGTATACTCATAGGGACCGTTTCTCAACGTGATCACCAACACCGCTGACGGTTCGTGAAATGGACGTCTGGTCTGGAAGTTATCAGCTTTTCCGTTCCAGGGGCCCTATTGGATTTCGGGTTCAACCCAACGCGACCACTATCCATTTGCGTCCAAACCTCAGGCGAAGTATGCCAAAACTTCTGTCTCATCAAGAGGAATCCAACAAAGTCGACGACATGTCAATCAGACGTCCAGAGCTCAAGATATAAGCCTTTCCGCTCTGAGGGCCCGATTGGTTTCATATCCGAAGTAACCCGGTCGTACTCAAGTTCTCCAAAACCTTGAGAGTAATATACCGAAACGACCGTCTTGATCCAAGGATCGCTACACAAATAACAGTGCGTCGATCGGAGGTCCATATCCCATGATATGGGATAACGACCAAAGAGGTCCGTGAATAGGGTGTTCGGGCCCGGTCCGACCCAGCCCGATACTGCCTGGGTCGGCCCGAACCGGGCGAACCAACCCGGGTCTGAGTCCGGCCCATTAGGGCGCGGCGCGGCCCTGCATGGGCGTGGCACGGCCCGGCCTGGGCGCGGCCCGGCCCGGCCTGGGCACGACCCGGCCTGGGCACGGCCCGGCCTGGCTCGCTCGGCCTGGCCAGCGTGGCCAGGCGGCTCGGCCGTAACGGCCGAGCGGAAGGGTAAGGGGGAGGCGCGCTGCCCCCATGTTCTTGTAACCGTGGCCCCCATGTGGGGCGGGGCGGGGGGGGGGGGGGGGGGGTGGGGGGGCTCTCCTTCGGCCAGCTAGGGGTTACGACCCCCAGCCCTTCACGGAAGTCCGCCGGCCCGGTCCGGCCGGCCGGTTGCTACTGCCGCGGGACCGCCGGGGTCCCGCTCTCCTTCTCCAGCACCGGTGGCTGGAAGCCGGCCGCCGCTTCCTGGTCCTCCGCGGGCAAAGGCGGCGGCCTTGGTCCGACTGGCATGGCACGACGACGCAGCCCCCCTCCGCCGCGGCCCTGCTCTAGCCGCGGTCTCTTCCAGGTTCTCTAGCGCGGCGTGACGACGCCACATCTTGTTCAACTTCAACGGCGCGGCGCGACGGCACCGTGCTTCTTCTCCCATTCACATGGTTTCCGCGCGGTGCAACGGCACCACGCCGACTTACACGTGCCACAAAAAATTCAAACAAACAAGTGGGGAGGAGGTTCGGCGGTGTTCGTGCGGTCCGACCTCCTCTCGTTATTGCGGTAACAGGCAACCCAAATTGAAATGAAGAAAGGCGACAGAAGTAATCATGAACAAATAAATAACCCCTACCTCGAGTGTTGTTGAACGAAAGATCGTCGTGGAATTGATCATCGCGGAAGAAGGCGTCACAGAAGAAGGTTCCGTACATGTTGACGGAGACCGTCCGAGGAGGAACGATGTCTCCCTTCCTTTGACGCAAAAAGAAGGAATGAAGGGATGTGCGTTGGGTCGTCGATCTCTAAGGATGGCGTCGCTCACTGTCGTCCGTCGTCGGAGGTCGGCGTTCTTCTTCGAGGAATAAGAACTTCAGGACTTTGAGTAATTCTTTCCAAAATCCTCTCTCACAACCAAAACAACACTAATAAAATAAGCATTGCCGTATTTTATTACTCATGCCAAACGTTTTGAAATTAAAAATTGAATCAAAACATTAATTGAATTAATTGAGAAGTATAAACCGCCCAATTAAAGAGGCGTTTAATAAATAGTTAAACGCAAGAGTTGACTTTCATTAATTGGGGTGGTGCGGGTGCGTTACCTAATTAAGAGGGAAGGTTAAGAACGTTAGGGGAAGGTGAGGGGTTGGGATCATGTGGGCCCCACCCCACCTTAATCCTCACACAGGTAGTTAACTACAAGTGGGTCCCACCCCCAACTCCCTTACTTAAGTTATAACCACATAAGAGAGGGGAAAAGTGTTCTGACACAACACTTAATCTATTTAACAAGAAATGAAAATATAATTTTAAAACAAATATGTTTTTATTCCTCACCTTTTTTTTAAAAATAACTCCTCCCAAGAAAACACAACTCCAGAAAGAGTCTTCTTAAGCAATTACCAGCGCTACGAGTTCATCGGTGCCCTCAGATTTCAATTCTGAGCACCGGTTCAAAAGTTAGAAAAACCCGCTCGTTTGTTCACTGAACGTACCCAATCTAAACTTCAGAAATTGATTCCGGGCACACTGGGCCTGAGAATCAAGTGCCATTTGAAACCGCATTCATGTAAAATCCAAAGCAATTATGAAAAAAAATTTCCTTGAAATTTTTGTGCCTTTACACAATAATTGGTAAATATTAATTTTTATATAAGAGTGTCAAATTCCACTTGAATTTTTTTTATGAATTATTTTTGTAAGCACAATAATCATTTAATACAAAAATAATGTAGGATATTCATTTTCATTGAAATCATGGGTTTATTTTTAACAATATGATATTAATTCTTCTTTAAAACCAATCAATATTATAATTGGTCAGTATAAAAAATTAAATTGAAATAGAATATTATTTGAAATATAATATTTATAATACTTCACCAAATAATCAATATTTTTAAAAAAATCGAAAAATTCATCATATGCTCTATATAATATTATGATATGAAAAATTAATTTCATTTTATAAAATATATTTTATAAAATTTATAAACCTAAATTTAAAATGGAAATAAAAAATATAATGAAATACATCATTAGTAGAAAATTAAATTATTATCATTTTAATGATGTTAATTCTTATTCGTATTTATCTTTTCTACTAATAATTGAATACTTATTTCCCAAAAAATAATCAATAAATTTGTGTGATGAAAAATTCATAATGTATATTTCATAATCGGTTTACTCTTATTGAGACATACCAAACCAAAGGCTAGGTCATAATAATAAAATTTATATAATAATATTTCTATTGTATATCATGGATAGTTTAATATCAAATTTATGTGTTGTACAAAATATTGAAAATAATGTTAATTTAAAATAAATTTAAATAGTCAAATATTGTGGTATTACATTCTCCCCATCATATAAAAATTATGTCCTCACAATTTGATTTTTTTTCTCACAAAAACGAATATATCTTAACATAGGTACAATCATAGATATATATTTAATTATGATAAATATTTTCTATGTTAAGATTAAGAATATAAATATATCTTTATTATTTATAAACAACGCATGTAACATTATAATACTTATACCTGTGAATAGGTTTCAAAAATATTACCATAATTTTTGGGTGCTATTTTTCATACAAGTCATGATAGATGTATCTTTATATTGTTTTTTATACTTTTTTCCATCTCCACCAAATCTCAAAATCTAAATAATAAATAACATGAAAGAGTTTCGGGATTGAAGCACTAAAATTACATTTTAACATATCATAGGATCCATAAAAGAGAGGAAAAACATTTTACTTGTCCTAAGACATTAACTAAAACCAAAAATTGATATCACAAGTTATAATAATACTAAATATGATTAAAGCATAAAAAAATAAGTAATTAATTAATATAAAAATCACCCAAAGTTCCACCAATATCATTTCACTGTCTACTAAACCATAATTTTTTCAAAATGTACATAATAATATTCAAACCCCAAAAATGATAAATATTAGATCACATGTTTTTCTGAAATAAAATTAACATTTATCTATATAAAACATTTTTCATTCATAATTTCATATATAAAAATATATATTTTTGATCGAGACATGTATTCACAAAAAATCACTATTATTTTAGCCTGAAATCCCTGAATCACCAAGACATGTATCCACTATCAAACATTCTTTAAAAATATAACACATCAATTATTCTTTAAAAATATCAAGAAGTTTGACACACATTCCCATATTATCCCAAAATTTCTATTTTACCTTGATTCCTATAAATTTCAAAAAATATAGCAAACCACTTCCCAAATAACATTAGACAAATAATCACTAAAGCATGTCTTTTTAAGAAACTTGGTTATCTGTATGATAAAACATTTATTAAAATAATATTATATCCATTTATCCAAAATTACCTAATCATAAAGGTTTAAATTATCCCTATGGGATACCTTAAATTTACAAATGTTATCCCCAATATAAAAAAATTCTTTCCAAATAAACAATATAGTAAATTAAATGTTAAAACTAAGGGTTACTTATACTTCAATCATGAAAATTTCCTAAAACCCCACATATGTCTCCCCAAATATCATAAACCATCATAAATATCCAAGAGTGAAAATACCAAAAGGGTAAATTTTCCGTCAAAATTATGATTAATGATAGAAATATTAATGTACGATGGTACCAAAAACACATAAATTATCTAAATATTATAAATTCCAAAAGATCTAAATTATTTAATCTGTTCTCTGATACTAAAAAAAATAATTTTGAACCATATACCATGATTCAATGCTAAGAAATAACCATTATATACTATCTTTGATATCATCTCCAGTGACCCAAGTCAACCTTCCATAATCACCAATTCAATGAAATTTATTATTCACATACATTCTCCACACATTTTCAAGTTTATAACTTTATAGAATGAGGTAAATAATAACCTAAAACCCATATCTTTCTCAACCAATGGATTTTTTCCCACTATACGTTTATTGTCATTATATATAATAAACAATCAACACCGTCCACAAATTTATCAGTAATTATAATCATCTAGAAGTACCATTCATAATAATATTCTTCATAACATGGGAAATAGAAAGATATGAATGGGTGGATTCAATCAATCATTAATGTAATGTTTATAGTTAGAGAAATCATGAATATAAAATGAATAAAATATATAGTTGAGATAAAAAATAATCAAATATACCTTAAAAATACTTTTCATCAAATGGGATATATAAATTTTTTAAATTAATGTATATCTAATAAAATAGATAAAAAAATGAATCTATTAATGGGAGAATGCATAATTACTGAAATCATAATCTTACCATAAAAGAATCATTCCATGAAATCATACATATATGGGTGTGACATAAACCAAATTCATATGATTTTTATCTAATTAGACCAAACAATCGATATTAGGGTTTTATAATGTTTTCCCTCACCCATCACTTACTAATTCCAACACATTCATCATATAATTGAAATATATAACCATTCAATACAAAACCAAAATTATATAATAATGGAAATTAATATTGAAAAAATAGAATACAAAAACAACGTATTTCCTTAATACATAATTAAACTTTTTTATCATACCGTAGTTATCCATATAGAACGAATAATTTTACTTATTTCCAATATTTCTCTAATTAATAAAAGAGATAACTTTCCAGGTAAACACCACAAATTCGATTTATATAAAATTGTATGTTAACACCATATAAGTTAATGATAATATGATTATTAAATAATAAAAATGCGTTATAATACACCCATTAAATTAAATTCAATAGGAATTAATATTAACATTAATTCTTAAAAAATAAAGGTATCATTTTAATGAAAAGTCATCTGAAAAATAATGGAGAAAATGGAAGGAAAACATTTCAAATAATTTAACTTAAATATTTTGTGACATTATTGAAAAAAATTATATATCACATACAAAACTATTTTTATGAGGTGTCAATTATATGTTTAAAAAATAATTTTTATGTTAATTTAAAATAAAATAACATAACAAATAAACAATACTTATGTTATAAAATGTGTAGGGGAAGATAAATATATATATATATATATATATATAGATAAATATATATATAAAAGTTTATTGAGATCCATTTGAAATTTTTTTGAGTGAATAATAAAAATTTACTTTAAAAAATATAAAGAATAATGATATTGGATATTAATTTTAAAGACATTAAAATCATGAAAATGAAGATAAATCAAAAAGAGGGTTCATAATGGTGGGAAAATCTGTTTTCATGGAAAACATATAAAGATATTGATCTTAATTCTGAATAAAAATATCATAATGTATTTGGGTGTTAAATTATATCAATTATTGGTGTATCATTTCATATATTCTATTGAACATGATATCCATCATTTAAAATATCAGGGCATTAGAAAACATAATGTTCAAGAAGGATTCAGGCACACTAAAGGTTACATCATCATGTATTGAAGACATTTTCAAGGAAAAAGGATACAAAATTTAATTCCCGAGTACAAAACCATCATGTGTGATGATATATCTTGAATTAAGGTTTCATGTTGTAAAGTTTAACATCATGTGAGAAGGACATTGTTATACAGTTTAATATCATGTGGATGGTATGTGGTTCATTATCATTAGGGTGAACATAAATCATTATTATGCATGTTAGGGTGGATTCCAAGTTTTCTACGGACTAATGTGTCATTCTCTCCATGAGAAAAATAGACATATGTGAAGTAAAAAACACTACATTAGAGTGAATAAAAGAGAATATGCAGGGTATTGTTATTTTTATATGAGAATAAACCCCCACGAATATTTTGTTCTCATTAAGGAACATTGTTGGTGGTGATGATAATTTTTTCCAAGGACTAAAATGAAGGATCCAGGTGCCTCTACAAATCACATGGTATGGGAATCAATCCATGAATATTTCTTATATATAAATACAGTTCACAAGTATAACCTATATCCAAGGGAAAAAATAATTTTGTTATTTTTTTTAGTGTTTATATACATAAGATTTGATACATTGGCATCACTATGTATAAAAATTATTCTTATATAGGAATAAAGGATTTTAATTTTTTTCATAGCACTGTATATTGTCCTTGGATTAGAGGATCTTGACATCATTGAACATCCTATAATTATAGGAATTCAAGACACAAATAGTTCATGAATGAATAAAACACCCATTTGAGGTCTTCCCCAAATTTTTAGAGGGGTCTATTTTACCTTTATATTGTGTCTGGGCCCCCAATTAGAAATTCATATGTCACTACATATCAAGTGACATTTGGAATCAAGACACACATAGTTCTCATAATTTTTTCATAGTGTAACATCAGGTGCCATGGTCGAAGAGTGTTGGGTATTTTAAATATCATGTCCTGCTGACTAATGTATGAATGCATAAAACAATTATTTATTGATAATCATTATTGTTTTTAGAAAATATTAATGAAATAAATCATTACATTAAACACAAATACAAAATATTGTTTTTTGAGAATATGATGGATTGACATCACACCATTAGAGGAATAGAAAATGGATTAAAAGGGGGACCCTTAATTTTGGACCAAAGTATCCCCTAGATGAATTCTTAGAGGAAATTTTTATTTCATCAAATAGTTCTAGAAGTGTCCCTTTTAGAGAAAAAGATCCCCTATTCATAAAAACAGAAGTATTTTTTATTCACTAGGAAATCCTAGTAGGGTCCTTTCAGGTCACTTTTCCCCTATTATTAATATTCCAAAGGGAGAACTATGTTGACATGTGATTATGGTATTTGGATTGATAATAGTAAATAAAATCAAGGAATTTAGTGATTTATACATTAAAGGGGTCATTAAGTATGTATAATGGGAAATTGTGAGTCTAATGGGATTTAGATACTCAATAAAATTGGGTAACCATAAGAGGTGCACAACCTATAATGAATGGGTACATGAATGTTACATTATAATATTGTTTTGATAATGTGTATTATACATATATGGGTAAAATCAAGGGTGTCTAAATCCACATTAATAGTAGGTTATGGTAAATCTAAATCCTAACATATAAATATTTGAATCAATAATATGTAGTGACTGGAGTGTATAGGTCAGCCATTATAAATGGCACAAGAACATACGAAACATTGTCAGGAAAATAACTCCAAGATTTACGGGGTACCTTTTCTATAGGACCAAAACATTCCCAATGTATAAAAACATTGGAATTGTGTAACTCACTAGTCAATAAAGGAAGTTACATACATATAAGCTAGCTCATGTTACCAATTTTCTATAGGAAAGAACGAAGATCGCATAGTCTCAAGGTCCATGAGGTTCTAGGAGAAGGATATTAACTAAAGGAATTTATTGGGTAACATCATAAATATCAAGGATATTAAGTTGTTTTATAGAGAAAATAATATTTAAGAAGGGTACAACATCCATAAAGGCAACACCTACATGTATTGAACATATTTTTGGGGTTAATGGATAAAAAATGTAATTATTGAATAAAAAATCATTAGGAGGAAAGATCTATTCAATAAGAATACCTAATGTCATGTATTTTGACATCATTCAGCAAGGAGGTAGTGCCATTTCATTGAATGAGATGTATCATAATCTATTTTTAACGCTTTCTTGGGGGAAAGCATCCTTTTGTAGAGGATGTTCTATTTGTTTCCTAACATTCCCACATTCCAATGGCGAGCGACATCCGTTGCTTGATCAGGGATGTTTTCTCCTCAATTTAAATGGGATGATGGGATGCCAGTTCCTCCTTCAGTGGATTCCTCCTCAGAATTTGATACCAACTCTAGGTCTCCCTCATAGATTAAGATGTTGTTCATGACACTCTTCCCAGTTCCATGTCTTCATGGACCCTGGTTAATTACACTACTTCTTTCATGACATTTCAAGGTGTCCGGTCAGCGCAACAAACTTCGTTCGGGGTTGTAGTCACATTGGATAACGCATGAATGTCTAGATTCTAGAACACTAGTGCGTCTGGGGTTCTTCCCCTTATTATAGAGCTTCTTGAGGGTGAAAAATCCTGAGGCATCCCATGTCGAATGCGGTGAATTATATTCCATAGGCAAGTCTATGAAATTTTCCTCATCTTCCCATGTTTATCACGGGGTATGCAACAGGTTTACCATCAAGCGGAGACAGATCGAACTGATCAGAACACTGAAGAGAGTGGACCATATGGGTGAAACCCCTGGAGGGAGCACTATTTCTAGGGTTAACACGTGCTTAGTTAGCCGATTGCTGTTAGGAGTAGAGAGAAAATGGGTGAGTTGATCCCACCAGAATGTGGTGGCCTGAGTTGGGATTAGGATGGATATGTATTCTTGAGAATGGATGAGGAGTGAGATGGAGTTGACGGGAGGGAAATAGTGATGTTGGGATTAAGACTCGAAGAGACTTCCTATGTATCCCAGTGGCAGGGAAGCAATGTCGATGTAATTTGGTGGGTTGATGGGACAGCAGGGGAGGCAACTAGTATGGATGGGACCTAGAGGAAGTGAAACCTTGGGTTAGTATATGACCTTCTCAAAACACATAGGCTCAAGGGAGGGACCTGGACGAGACATAGGTTATGGGATTGAACCTCAGGGAGACATCATTTGTACCTTTCCATGTTATGGATCAATGTCCGCGTAGTTCAGGATGGGGGCATTGGATCTGGGTGTACGCTGTGGACAACGACTCGATGACATGTTGGGGATTAAGCATGTTTAGTAGCCTGAGGTTGGAATAATGCCACAGGGAGGACCGGAGATGTGGGTCCCAACAAAGGGGACCACAACAACTTACCATTGAATGAGGAACACAACAACTTACTATCAGTTTGGGTTGACAACGACTTACAGTCGATCAGGTATCACAATGGATTACTGTCCATCGAGGATCACAACGGCTTATCATCGATCAGGGGTCACAAAATCTTACCGCCAATCGGGGATCACAATGTCTTACCATCAATCAGGGATCACAAAGGCTCACCATCGAATAAGGATCACAATGACTTTCCATTGACTAGGGATCACAATGGCTTACTGTCGATCTGGGTTAGACCTGAGGCAGGCTTCCTACGTACCTTGTCTGAGAAATAAGGATCAATTCCCATTTTGATTGAACTGGTATAGTTTAATGTCCTTTTAGTCAACATGGGGGTATAGTTTAATGTCATGTGGGATGTGGATTGACCGACGTGAAGGGGTCGGGTCAAGTAGGTGTTGGTTCGAACCTCAGAGAGGCTTCTTAAGTACCCTACCTATAAGGCAACAATCAAATTCCATGTAGTTTGGGAGTGTTTTGTAAACTGGCATGAATGGGGTCGAGACCAATATGTGTTGGTCTAGAACCTCAGGGAGGTTTCCTACGTACCTTGCCTTGGCAAGGATAAAATTCCCCTAAGTTCAGAAAGAGGTGTGGTGAACTGACATGAAGGGGGTCGAGACCAATAGTTCTTGGGCTTAAACCTTAGGGAGTATTCCTACGTACCTTTCTTTAAAAAGGATAAAATTCCATGTATTTCAGGAAGAGGTGATGGTGAACCAATGTGAAGGGGGTTAGGACCAAAAGGTGTTGGGCTTAAACCTTACAGATGATTCATATTTACATTGACTTGGAAAGGATCAAAGTCCCCATAGTACTGGAATGTGTTGGTAAACTGATGTGAATGGGTTTGGACTAGTAGGTGTTGGGATTAAACCTTAGGGAGGTTTCCTATATACATTTCCATGGAAAGGATCAAAGTACACGTAGTTCGGAATGGTTTGGGGGTCATAATCTAGTGTGGCCCAGGAATGATGCCATGGTCAATGCTTACTCATACCACACATGAGTCATGCTCGGTGTGAGAAACAAGAGGCAGCTAAGACATGAAGATCATGTCGTAAAAGGTGAGCCTGTGGTATGTGGAATGGGGATTACACATGGTTAGTGTCCCCAAATGGAAACATGGGCTTATACATGGTTATAGGAAAAGGGATATGGATATTGGGACTTACTCCAGGATGGAGGCCTGATGACGACAATGCCCATAGGGAGAGGGACAAGATAAATAACATATATGTACTAATCTTTCCTCTTAGTCTATGGAATGAAAGAAGACATGAGGAGTAGGGGTAATACCTCTTGCAATAAAGGCTATGGGATTAAACCATGGTGGTTTCCCTTCTGTACATAAATGAGCCACTCCAACAAAGGGGATATAATTCCATGTGGGGAAGATATCAGTCCTGTAGAGAGGAGTGAGCATAGAGAATATTCGAGACAGGGCACCCCACGTATAAAGCATTGGGTGGGGTCATAGTTTAACGTCATGTTTTGAGGATGATGGTGTTTGGAATTTTAACTTCATATAGATCAAACAAGGCCAGTTCACTCCACACCCCTAAGACTTACATAACCAGCACGTTTTAACACATGGTTAAGGGAAGGCACCAGAAATTCCATGGTAAGGGGGTGTCGTAGAGTGATCCAATATGGGGCTCACATTAACGTGGGTATGCGAAGAAGAAATAGTTGTTAGCGATCCATTGAGAAGATGCATAAGTCTAAAAAATGCAATGTAAATCACCACCAAAGATACATTTAAATCACATCGTGAAAACATGGATGGTCGAATGGGATAAGGGTTTTTCAAGAAAATAGTTCTACAAGAAAGGAAATTATGATGTTCTAGGTAACCACATTGGAGAGGGGCTTCACAAAGGGGAATGATTCTCGAAGTGGAGTGGCCTAACCTATACATAAAGTATAGGTTCACATGGAGTGTGCATCGCAAAGATGAAAGGCTCTCATAGAGTAATGCTTCATGAAGCAAGGGTGCCTTGAGAAGCATAGAACTGCGAAGAAGTACACCTCACGAAGCACAATGACCCTACCTTAGCATGTGGTTCACAAGTGTATGGAAGGTAAATCGTGAAGTATGAGGGCTCTATGTAGACTCAAAATCCCTTAGGGATCTCTTTCCTTTTTGAAGGCCCATGGGCTTCATGAAGGGAAACCTTTCATGAAGAGGGGTTGTGTCTAAGACAAGGGAAGGGAACTTCACGATGCTAAAGTACCTTGAAGAGCTCATTTATCACAGATTAGGAAGCGATTCGAGATTTGGGAGGTGATAAGGAGAAAAGTTGGAGTATTTGTCCTTTGGGATCAAGGAGAGCCTGGTATTTATAGGAAAGAGGCAGCGCAAATTAGGGATTTCTTTATGTGAATCCACATGGAACTTTGTCAAAACTGTAGTGCTTTTCGCCTTTTTTCCTTCGCAGCAGCATCACAAATGTCAAGAAGATCGTGGAGCATCCCGCCTCATTTCTTCATGGTATCTTCAAAAATGTTAGGTGGATCATGGAGCCTCCCAAATCGTTTATTCGCGACACCTGTGGGGGGGGGGGGGGGGCTTTGCGCCAGCCGCAGTGCTGTGGGGCTACGCTATTTGTCTTTGTGTGGTAGCATCTTTGGATTCGAATTTCACTCCATGTCCTTTTCCTCCACCCATATTTTGCGGCACCAACCTAATAATTATAGTTATAGAATATTTCTATGTTTTCTAAGAAGGCATGAGTGATGCTTCACATGAGAAACAATAGATGAATGAGAAATGAATAAAAATGTATGAGAGTCCATGGAAGGTTATTTTTTAGGGATTTCACATTTTCTTGTGGATTTGAATCTTTAAAAATTTCTAAATCATTCATAGGTACATGGATAGTAGTGATGAAAATTCATGGAAGGAACTTTATTAGATGATCTAGGCATAATAATGTGCCCTTTAGATATAATCATCATGACACATTTAGTTCTTATAATAGAGAACTCCTTTCATAGGTCTTAATAATATGTAGGGTGGGGGATAATGTACATTATTTTGTGGATGGGCCCATGTTTTGGGATTTAAGTGTCACTACATATCTTACAGTAATAGAAATCATTCCACACATTGTTCTTGTACAAACTAATCCCTATGAGAGTCTCAACCATATGCAGTAAGAGGAATTTTCCATTTTATATTTGAATTGGGACCTGGATATTAGATCGGGGTATCACTATATATCCTACTGAAACATGAATCAATCCACGCATTGTTCTTATACGTGACCCCTTATGTATATCTTACTCACACATAAGTATTGTGGGACTAATTTTTTCTTCATAGGTCTAGATCATCTACGGTAATTTACAATGAAGTTATTTCCTAGATTATGATAATGGGGGAACTAATGGATTCTGTTTCATTGTTTGAATAAAGATATACTAGTTTTTACTCATGTAGAGTTATAGATAAAACACAACATGAGCTAGGAAATCCAAAAAAAATTCACTCTTTACATACATATTTCACATGTGTAAGGAGAATATTTGTGTCCCACAATGTAAACACAGATCATGTTTTTAACCACATGAAACTAGTATATGAACCATTTAGTTTAACATTATTATTTCAGGATGATTTTATATATTCTAACATCAGTTGACTAGGAAATGGGTGTCAAGTAGAATATGGTCATCCTAGATTGTTGTGAAGTTTAAATTATTCCTGCTAGGATTTATTTATCACAAATGTATTTACTCAGTGTATTCTAAAATAAAACTCAAATTATTGGGGTTGTGATTCATTTAACATCCATTATGTTCAATTAGTAATCCCAATTATAATATACATTATTTACGATGTAAGGCCCTTTCCACTTAGGGTTAAATATTTAGCATTTCATACCTACTATCATCGGGGTTATAAGGAATAGTACTACTTATCAATAGATAAAGGATAAATTTAAAATCTTTTTCATGGAGGATCAATTAATCTGATTCTTATGGGGTTCAATGTGGTGTATAATGAATAACCATTTCTCATCTAGTTGTTCCCAATCAACAGGTTTCTACTATCATTGTTTATAATAAAAGGGTTTCTCATAGATAGTTGTTTAGAGGGAGTAAAAGTGTACAAAAATGGGTAACACTACCTCTATTCCATAAACTATAGAATATGAACATTATTTTTGGTAGTCGGGATGGTGTAATTATAAGTGTACAAATCATGTGAGATCTTGTCTTTCCATGTGTGATTTTTTTCATCTATTTGTGGAATATATTAGACAGGTCTTACTGAAGGCATATATCTCTCTATCTTCCGCTTCATGACAGAGAGTCAAATTATTGGACTTGATTTTATATTCTTGATACAGTGTCTTCATCTCATGAGAAATAATATAACTCAATTATCCATCAATATCATTTACGTGATGAATAAAATGTGATAATATTAGACTTTACAGAGTTTATCATACTATTTTCCATGACATCCACGAGGGTTATGGCCTCAAACCACCTAGGAACAGTGTTAGTAACATTAATGGTGAAAATTAACTACTTAGTTATACTTAGGGGGTTATGGTCCCACAAAATCCATTCCCATATGAAAAATGTCTATGAATAGATAGATGTGTGCAACAACTATTGGAGTTTATGGTTGATGTTTTCATAGATCTAAAATGCATGAATCTCCCTTGTGTATTATATGTAGTGTTAAATCATCGTATTCTGTTAGTAATCAAGAAATACAATTTTTTGGTAGAGCCTGGTTCTAGAATGGTGAGTTCAACCTTAACCTATATGAAATTACTTCATGAAATAGTATTTCTCTTTATGTAAAATGAACATGAGGAGTACCCCACCGAAGCCTCATTTAAATCAGTATTTCTACTCATTCTTCCCATCCCAAAGTTTGAGTTTTTTTCTCCATGTCAAATATCTTCCCTTTAATCTTATAAAACTATAATTTCCCATTTTGGAGTTAATTTATTATTGTATCCATCAATATAGGTGAGGATATAATCTCATCCCTCTCTTGGGGAGAATTAGTATAATTAATTTTCTCTACGATACCGATGATTACGGGTGTGACTACCCTTCAGTGTCTAATGTTCAATTTTATATTGTCTTGATCAGGATGAACCCAGAATATAAAAGACGTATCATGTGTATTGGGAAAATTGTTTATTGTTAAAATAAGTTTTTGTATAATTGATTCAAAAGGTAGCTCTATTATATACCATATCACATAACTGATGTCAGCTGAAAATTATTCATTCACTATTTTTAATTTTTCACTGAGATTTTTGATAAACACATATTAATCACCTTTGTCTTTCATATATAAAATCGGAATCTAAATCAATTTATCTAGGACAATATTTAAGTTTTTAAAACCCTCTCAGTTTTATTAAATCCTTTAGATAGTGAGACTATGTAAGGAAAAATTTCCATGTTGTGTGAAATAAATAAAACCCCTAACCAACCTCATCGAAGTTTGAGATTTCCATATCCTTCATAGACTAACATCAGGAGGCCCAGAAAAATTAATTTCTTTTTGTTGGGTGGTTATTATGATAATATTAAACCTCTTAATCTATAAGGTCTATGTCCCATGGTATGATTTTTTGGATAGGATGCACCATGAGTAAATCATCTAGTTCCATCCCATTAGGTTCCTTCCACGACATGAATTGAATATAGTACTATCATATAATAATCACCCATTGGGATAAGTGTCCAATAATTATTTTATGGTTCATAATATTCTTCAGTGGGTTGATATAAGAGACCATGTTGACTTTATTATGATGCATGTGGTGCCTTATTTTTGTATTATAAATATGAGTTTGAGGAAAATATTCTTGATATCAGAATATCGAGTCTTAGTATATACCATCATTGGGCTGATATAGTAGAGATTATTTTTATTCCCTATATAATTATTCATTGAATGGAGTTCAACAAGTTATATTTCAATATAATAATGATATATGATAAGTGCCTTCATTTGATCTGATGCCATTAATATTAGTGGATGTAGCCGACACTACTTGAGATTCTCAAAAGCTAATTGGTTGACCTCATCTGATTTGTAAGAGACTCGTCTCTCAATTAACATAGTAAAACAAAAAATATACTCACCTGGATAGCTATAAAAAATTAGATATTATGTTTGTTCCCATGGAATACTCTCAATTATATATGAATTTGAGTATGTTCAATTTCTAGGATTTCACTAGTTTTCTAGTTCAGCCTTGATGCCAAAATTTTATACCACAATGCTACTGAACTTCTATGTTGTTACTCCAGAAGAACACTTTAGTGGATTTATCTAAAAAAATGATTCTCAAAATTTTATTATTTGGTTTTATGGTAAGTGATATGATCACAACATTTTCAATGTTTAACCACCATGACATCAACAAAGAATTTTGTTATTCATCCAAAGATTCATTTAAAAAATTCCATGCAGGGAGTATTCGTAAGTTGAATGCACATAAATTAAATCAATATCCATGGATAGGTAGAAAAATATCCCATGATATGATATGTAAGAAGTTCATATCCCATACTAAGGGGCCTTACTGGTCTATTTATACCTTAAATACCCATCCATGAAATAAAGTTCTTGGAAGCTAGTTGTTTCATATATCAAATGTTATATGACAAGAACTGGGAAATTATTATTTGGTATGTATCTATTAAGGACCTTGAAATTAATTAAAATCTTGATCTATTTTTTTTAATAATGTGAATGATATTGTAAATACATTTTGGATAATTCACCTATTAAAAAAAGCGAGCATTGTTTAATTTTTAAACTTAAGATTCTACCATGTTAGCATGAGAGGGGTGAATTCTCCATCCCATCATATTAAAACCTAAGTGGTTATCTAGAATATCTTGATGATACATATCCATACTATGTTGTATTTCAGGAATCTATTTATAATTCTATGTAAACATAGATCAATGGTTCTTTATAAAGGAAATTAACTTCTCATGGTGCTTTAGAGGAATGGAGTTGATAATAAATTTTGGTCATTGGTCTTCTTCTATTCCAAGGATCAGATGCCTACGTACTATAATTTTAGTGGTGATTACTTCCTAAAAACAAATAGCAGTGTTCATAATGTTATCCCCTTCAACTTCCTTCTATATATCTTGGATTATTCTCTAATAATGGTAGATAATTAAGAGGGAATCTCAATAGAATCTGAGGTATGAGAGACCATGAGAATAGATGTTGACATCCAAAACATGTAGGATCATTATTAGGGGAATTTGGGGATGAATGTATTCATTTATGCTATTATTAAGGCCATTAAAGGTTTGGAAATCCCATGTTATATGGAATTAATTAGGTTATACTTAATTTTAGATAATGGAGTGAGTAAATTTTCAGATCTTGATAGAACATTGGAATGATTATCCTCTGATGAACCCACTTCAACTGAAATCATCATTAATAAATAAACATAGTGTAATGATGTTTATGGCTTATAATATCTCATTGATACAACATTTACTACCCCGATCAGGTACATTTGTCTCACATAATCAATGATAAGCATACTCAAAGGTTTTACATGGGAAGATAGAAATTCGTTGGGAGTGGAAACCTATATGTCACCATCTATCATTGGTGTGATTTCCTCAATCTTGTAGATATTCACCTCACCTCATCATATTATTATTATTATTATTTTATGGGTCTGATATCACCATATAAAATATTTAATATTTTCTTAATCAAGTATTTCCCACATTGATGAATTGTTTATGGTTCCACAATGTCTCTTTAAATATATGGTCTTCCTATTTTTTTTGTCTAATGTTTTTTATTGTGTGATAACCATGAAATAATCATTAGACATGAGGTCCCAAAAAGGTGGTATGTATCTTTCACTAAAATCTTAAGTTCATGATAATTGGACTATTTAGGTATAATGTTTAAGGTCAAACCACTTTTATAAAATTTCATGAAGTTAGAAGGAATGAGTCATGTGGACCTAGTATAATGGGAGTGTTACATTGCAGACTAATTTGGATTCCCAAGGTTATGAGATCTCCACACCCATTTGATTTAGAGATGGGATTGCTGTAAATCAAGGATCATGGTTCATAAATCACGAGTAATGGAATAGACCATTCATGTCAACAATGATAACTAATAACACTTTGTTAATGAGTTCCTCGATAAATTTTTAGCCCTCCTGAGGATTAGAATACCCTTTCTATAATTCCAAAATTTTGTTAGTTCATGGGTCTAAGACCCTTATGAAGATCAAACAAATACATGGTCAAATAAGGATATAATTTATTTTTCACAAGGGCTTTACAAGTTCTATGGGATTATAAGATTCTCGAGACACAATGTGTGTTTTATGGGTTCATGTAATTGGAATGATTATAAAATCACTATAAACATTGGTTGACCATGGTCAGGCTCTTGTGGTCCTTTGATAAGGAGTGATGAGGGATGATGATCTACAAAGTTTAAATCATTCAGTAGACATGTACCTACAATTGATTTTAACATAATTTGATTATGATGTGATTGTTAAAATCTAAAAATAAATTTATGAAATGTTTCTTTATGGACCCCTCACATTGGAAGGGGAATTCAGATATGGGAAGAATATTTACCCTTTCATAGGATATAATCGTGGGTAGCCATATGTTGGAGTATCATTTGTGTAGATATTATTCATGTGCAAACTATCCACATTATAATTAGATTCAAGCATATGTGAGACAATATTTTAAAACACGACACCCTTAAGTAGTAAAATCATTTGAAAAGAGGACCAGAGCATAGGGGAATCTTCAATTTCCATTTTTGTGCAAACCTAGGAATCTATATGGATTTTGTAAGGGAATGAATCAATCCCCAATAATCCCATTTAAATATATAATTCAATATAGATATATCTCATTCACAAAAAATTGGGGAGCAAATATTTGGTTTGATTTTGTGGCTAGTCCCGATATTATAGAATCTGGGGTGTCACTACTTATCATCTAAAAATGTGGTTCAATCAACATGAAGTTCTCATATCGACCCCCACATTGATTGAATTAATATGTTGATAGGGGAATATTTATATGGATACGAACACTATTTTTTGGTCCTCATGTTACTGGATCTGGAATATATATAAAAAAAGAAGAATAAATCCCTACATTAGTGCAGATCAATCAGGGAGCTGAAGTATCACTGTGATTGTTTAGAAATTAATGTATGAGGGGAGACTTTTTTTTTAATTTTATATACAATATCTGTGAAAATTAGTCCAATAATGATGATTTATATTATAGTAAATGGAATTGATTCATATATTGTTATTAAGAAGACAAAGGTTCCATAACATAGACTTAACTCATATATTGGGGAGAGGGGATTGTCATCCTCAAAAGACAATCCAACCACTATCATTCAGGTATGTGATCTCTGTCTATTAATGAAATTGTTTTGGTCAATAGATATCATATTGGGAAAGACATTAAATAGGGTAATATTTATATTCTTGGGGCCATGAAAGGTTGGTAGATTTCAGTATATATCAATCAACAAGGGAGGTTTTGATAGTGGAATACTACAAAAAGTCCCTATGTATCCTGATAGGTTTGTAATGAAGCAACATTTAGTCTTTATGAGAGAATATTCCCTATAAATAATAAGCTCATGCATTGGATATGAAATTTTTCATCTTTGCAACTAAGCCCAATATGTGGGATCCATGCATCACTAGGAATCTCAATGGAATGAGGATCAATCTATATATAGTTCTTATAAAAAGAGACTCTCAACATTGAATACATTGATATATAGGAGGCAATCATATTTTTATCTTCTGTTGGTTAGGTTTGATACCAGAGGCATCTAATGAATCCTCCAAAAATATCGAGATCGTATATATTGAAAGGGAATATCAATATTCTATTCAGATGTGGTGATGAAACAATCAACCCTATCAAAATCATGGGGACAGGCAACACTACAAGAGAATCGCCATTTAGCAACAGTTGTTTTTGCGTTTCGCAGCGGTTTAAACCACCTCTAAATGGTTTGGAAGCAGTTTAAACCACCTCTAAATGGTTTGGCAGCGGTTTATGTAAACCACTGCCTAGTATGGTGTTGCAATATATTAGTTGTGGTTATTTCCGTTTCGTGGAAGTTTATGGAAAGTGTCGTAGCTGCCTCATTTCGCGGCGGTTTTGACTGAGTTTTGCGGTGGTTTTTATGAGCCCTTGAAATTAGTTTATTCGCGGCGGTTATAACTGCTGTGAATAAACTCATATCCAGTGGCCGTAAAACCGCCGCTGAAGTCACGAGAACTACCGCAGAATGATCCCCTACGATGCGACTATTTAGCAGTGGTTAAAACCGCCACCAAACGTAATTTTTTTTACATTTAACGGCAGTTTTCACCGTTTAGCGGCGGTTTAAAGCTCCGCCAATGTACATTTCGCGGCGGTTTAAACCGCCGCTAAAAGCTCACCAGAAAAAAAATAAATTTTTTTCTTTTGCTGCACAACTGCCCTGAAAAAAAAAATCAAACCAACAATACCAGATTGTATATACCAACAAAAAACACAAATCATCAACCTAGGAAATCGGTATAGAATAAATTGAAAAAAATAAGTAAACATTGACATGCTATATAAGAATTAACCATATTGCACATACCAACATACAAAATTGACATGCTACATAAGAATGAACCATATTATATTTTATTCCTCTTAACTAGGATACAATATATCCCCCTCTGAGGTTCAATCCATACATCAAATAACATGCTATTATTCTTATGCGATAAGAATAATATGAATAACTTTGAAAAAATAACATAGTTAAAGACTCCAGTATTAGATTCTTTATATAGTCCTTAATTTTAGATACCCCTCCTAGTATCACAATATCATATCCACCTTCAAGTTGTATTCCCCAACCTTTTAAGCATTCATCCATTATCATCATACCAACATATATGATATTGAAAACAATATATGGGCCATCTAATAGGTGTAATCCACAACCATACCTTCTCCAAATCAGTCATTGAATACCAAGATGAAACTGAAATGAAAACTCATGATAAATTCAAACACTATATATTTCTAGGTAGGTTTCAAAAAGTGTTCCACTTCACAAAAAGGTGAGATTTTTGAAATATTTCTATTTAAATTGAACATAAATGGTATGATGTATCCCGCTAATCATTAATAAACAATGTGTGTTACGATTCTATTTATAGATATTCATATGATGCTCATCGTATGGGCCTAATTCCACTAATGTAAACACTTACGACCTCTTTCTATGGGGAAAAATGAATAATTTCCTAACTATGTGGCCTTAAAAAATGAATCATAAACCTGTATTATAGGTATGATTAACCTAAAAATCATATATTTTCATATCTAAAAGGACTCCATAAAAAATATTCATATACATGGAATCCCATTTGAGGTTCTCATCAAAACATAGATAACCTAATGTGAATCCATTAACATGGAATTGGATTGATAAACTATGAACTCTTACATTTGATGATGTATTGATGGGTTTCTTCATTGTGTTTTCTTTTTCAATACCTTCATCAAATCCTTCAATTAAAATTGAATCACCAAAGCACCAATTATGTTCAAGACCAAAATCAAACTGATAGTACCCAAAAGGAACACAATGGTGAGGCATGAAAACAATTGTTATGTCATACATATGACTCAATTTCTATGATTATATGTTCCCCATACCCTGACATTCATTGTCTCTTACCCTTGTAAAATGAGTGCATGATGGTTCACACCTTATTTCAGAAATACCATCTAAATGGATCTATCCTGACATTATATGACACCCATGGTAATCTATAGGAAATAATGCCCTGCAGGTTGTCCATCTAAAAATATTCTATGGAAAAACCATTGGTCCATAATTTCACATCCAACCGTTTTGTATACCTTTAATAGATCATGAGAACACATTCTTCTCTTGTCATATTTATTTGGATAAATATGTCCACCATAAAGTAGAAATCACCTTATAACTTCATTATGAGTATCATATTCACTATAGTGATTTTTATTAACATGTGACCTCGAGTACTTCTGAAGATATATAGGATGTTTTTTCACTATTGTCTATATTTAAGCATCTAAAATTTGATCCCACTGGGGATATCCAACCACTGACACTCAAGAGTATATTTATTCCCCTTCTAGTTTAAACACCCCTGAGTCCCATTAGAAAATCAAGATAATATACTAGGGATGGTTACAATTCTCTACTATCTAAAAGCATTAGAATCTATCTTAAGTGGCCTTTGTGACTATAAACTTACAATGGAAAACATAACCCACATGGGTGGGGGAATTTTTTATCATTTTTTCCTCATGGTCATCTCCAGTATCATTCATCCTATGGGATCACACCCAAATTAATGATATCCCTCTTACAATGTAAATATGTGTTTCCTATTGGTGGTAACACATTAGTACATTTCTTCAATGTTAACCCAATTGATGTTGGGAACATGACTCTATTGAGTATGAAATAGGTGTGGATGAATCCACTACCCCCTCACCATAAAAAAATGGTAAAACCATCTCAATATAAGAGAATATTACTTAGTTCAAATTCAAAATAGTATAACATGTGAAAATCAATATTAAATTTCTATAGGAAAAAACCCATTATTTATGGTGATTTGGTTGGTGTTATCATACCTCATTTATCTAATATTATATAATAATAGTAGATTAATCAATCAATAAAGTTCGATCTGAGATGTCCAACTTGATTAGAATCAAATAAATTGATGAAAATTACCACAACATTAATGTTTTATATATAGTTACCATCATGGGGTATATATCTCAATAAATATAAGGAAATTATACCAATGGTATTTTAGGATGTAGTATCTTAGGAGTTGGTGGATTCCTTTACTTCTCATATGGATTCCATTGAGTTATGATGTGAATGAGTATAGCCTTATTGGAATTCATATCTTGAGTGTGTGGATTCAAATCCTATACCACCAATATTTGGGACCTCTATCTTATTGATATTCGATATAATGGAGGAGCTATATAAGTATATTAGGTGTTTTTAATCCCAATGTGTCGCAATGTTTGGTTCCCTAGAACAAAGACATGATTCACTACAAGAGACAATCCATTTAGCGGCGATCAATTACCACTCACAGGGGCCTCCTAGTAAGACAAATGACAAGGGCCTCACCAATGTGTCCACAACACTATCCCCTTGATCACTAAGAAATGACCCAATTTGATCAAAACATCAACAATGGGTTGAAGTCCTAGTCATCCAAAATATCGACTACCAATTCAAACACAGGCCTAAATAAAATGATGTATACCACACTCGAGAAATCAAGACATAAAAAGAAACATCAGAAATTAATAAAACAAATAAAAGGAAATATTAGAAATCAAGGAAATTTTAGGACATAAAAATGTTTGGTGGAAACTATGTGCCACAAATGTTACATATACAAACCAAATGTACCCATATTTGTTCAACACATGAACAATACAACTAATCAGGGTCCGATGATGCATCATCACCCTCGCCACCATTATCACCACTTTCTGTTGTCACCTGTAAGAACATTATATTGAAAATTAAATACGGTTACATATTTATATTAAAACTTAAAACCAAATTAATGTTAGAGAACTAAATTATTTTGATTTTTTGTGATTTACCTGCATACCACCAGTCGATACACTACCACTGGGGGAATATCTTCTCATATGCTGACATATTTCCATCAACACTTTCTCCAAAGCAGATATCTGATTCCCCTACTAGTGAAATGTGTTTCGTAGAGAAAAAATATTTTTCTGAGCATCTCTAGGTATGGGATGATGAAATCCAGGAGTAGATACAGCTTCCATCTCTGGTGGCCTTCTAAAAACCTCAGATGGTACGGGTCCCAAACCCATCCCACGAACTCTACCAGGATGCTCCTTCCCAAGGACTTTAGTAACCGTGTCATCCTGGGAGACTGAGTAGGACTGTGTGGGATTGGCATCCCATAGTTCTTTAATTTTTACCCAAAAATAAAATATCAATATATATTAACACAATAAAAACTAATAATAAGTTATTATAATAAAAAATTGACTTCATACCCCAACTACTTTAGCAGGCTCATTAACAATACTTCCATCCGATTTCTTGTGAACATCCAACCACGGTTCAGTTCGGGATGCTTCGTGCCCTAAACTCTATGACTGTATTAATCAATGATAAATCAACAATTAAATATATTTAATAGATAATAATGTCTTATAAATATTTAAACTAATTAAAAGATTACCAATATCGTTCGGCTTCTAGAAATGCTTTTTGAGCCCATAGTGTGAGGGATGACTTGCTTAGCCCAGTTTGATGCATTCTGTCTTGAGAGATCCAGAAATAAATAAAATGGAATTTAATAGTAATGTATTCAATGTCATGTCCTCTTCGTATACATGTATAAATGTAAAATGAGGACAATATTATAATATATATTTCAATACCATCCGCTTTTCATAACGATGTCTGTCAACAAAAACTTTCCACTGTTCTTTCGGTACCCCACTGGGTAGCTTCTCATACATTTGTTGCACAGTCAACAAGGTATCGTTGAAATCACACCATAATCTCCATTTGAAATCTTTCCATTTCTTGCCATGATTTTTCAACGTCCACTTTCGTGCTATCACATCAACAACTGTAAAGTGGAAGAACATCAGTATACAAAAATTCATTTTGAACATATTAGTAACATGACATTCAATTAAACCATAATGTAATAAATGTACCATTATTTGAGAATTGAAAACATTATTTTTCCAACTTGGAGGCATATGTCTTCAATCATCATATGAAATAGGAAGGGAAATGGGCTCTGCTGCCAGCTGGCCTGGAATCTAGCCATGTAACCCCACGACGTCATCTGCCGGGACCCCATAAGAATAAAATGGCACGACTATCTTTTCTTCAGTCATATTCCAAACATCATCACATTTTATTTTTTTCTCCACGGTTTCATTTTTTTCATCTTCAATGACCAAACAATTAGTATAAACAAAATGCAATAAATTTATTTAATTAAAATTTGTACCTATGATGGTGACACTCCATTATGCCCGTGATGAACTGGAAGGGGTGTGTCGCTGCCCCACTGCTGAGGCTCCTGAAGGGGGAGTCGACGACTCCGCCTCTAAGGGGACATCCAAAGACGGTGTGAGAGATGGTGTAGGGGGGATGGTGCAGGGGTGTCGGTGGAAGGTGCCTCGGATGTTGTGGGGAGGGAGCCAGATGGATCGTCATCTGTCACGGAACAAGATGATATAGTGTACCACTTCCTCCTTGGCATTCCATCCATTTAATCAATTAAAATTAAGTTCAGAATATATATTTCAAAAAAGTTATGCAGAAAAAAAATTAAAAATGATAATAGATGCCAAATACTACTAGGAATAATATATATAACAATGATAATGAATGATTGTAGAAATGAAACAAGTGGTTGATGAATAAATAAATAATTGTACATACATTCATTTTCCCCTTCAATCATGTCGATTTCCTGCTCCATTGATTCATCCACTTCATTCATCCTTTCTAGACTAATGTTTTCAATATCATGATGGAAAAATAATTATGCTTCCAGTTGTTGATTAAAATCAATTTCAGAGGTCAAATTTTCCACTTCATCACCCATATCATACAAATATCTTTGTATTACGTGAGCAACTACACTCCACCCTTCATCGATAACATCATTCACATAATATACCATTTTTGCTTGTGATGCTGTGATATATGTATCATGCAGTTCACGATCACCAACATTCATCAAATGAGAGAAGTTCACAGAAGTAAATTGAAAGGAATCTCTTTTAACACCTCTGATAATATCGACCCATTTGCATTTGAATAAAACAAAAGAAAAAATGACTATGGTAGTTTAATTCAATAATATCATGCAGCTTTCCATAGTATTCCACTTCAGCAAATGTAAATATACCACTATTTTGTGTTTTCAAACCCACTTCTCGATCAACTGTACAAAATCTAAAGCCATTCACATTATAATCGTCAAACTTTCTAACTTGTTTTAGAGGAACTCTAGCAAGAAACTTCAAATATTCTGACACCCCTACTCGAGTATCAGTATTCATGATCTGAAAAAATAAATATACTTTATTAGATTTACAAAATGTATGTGTCAAACTAATATTCATACTTATTACAATATTTATGAACATACACGTCGTGCAAACTGTAACACCCCGACCCCAGCTACCCAGAGCCGGTGCATTACTTCGTAACATTGGCATGATCACAAAAGATCAAGTCTCAAAAGACCGATTAGTTTAGTAGCCTTGGAAACACTAGATACATTCATAAGTCTTTCATTACATCAAAAAGTAAACAAACTACAATAACATGGTCTTCATAGTCCACAATCATATCCCTTTCTGACTTCCCCTGCAGGTCACTCATAAAATACTTTTCACATCCTGGAAAAATATTAAAACATTGAAAGGGGTGAGTTCAGATGCTCAGTAAGGTTAACAATATAGCGGAAGCTTCCATAAATAAACATTAAAATTTAAGGCGATGTATAACTAAAACAAAATCCTTTTAAACTTGAACTTTATCATAATATGGAAAAAGTAAAATGAGATAATGCCATTCACTTCTTCACATGGATATTCTACTGGTCGAATAATCACATGCAATATCAATAACCACTTTCATAATGATGGAATGCATAATTCCAGACTATCATAACCACGTAGCCAAGGCCTCGTGCCAAGACCACAAATAAGATTTTGTCAAGGCCTCGTGCCAAGACACTAGTTTGTCTCATGAGACCTGCCGATGCATCGAGGAGCTATAGCGGGCTCCACCCGTCACTTATTAAGTCCAATGCATTCCTCATATGAATAGGTTTAAACATATCATAAACCATAACATAATCATATCACATAAAACATGCATAAAGGAAACATAACATTTCCACATTTCAATCACAAGATATCAATACAACACATTGATATAATAAAAATGATTTCAAAACCATTTTCAATACCAAAATAAAATAAAGTTAAAACTTTGTATTTATTTTGCATTAAAAAAAATGATGGCTTGTAGAGGAAGCCGAAACTCAAATAATGGCCACGGCGGCGGAGAATTCATTGTCGCCGCATAAGTACGGAAAGAAAAACATTCCCTTTTTGTCGTTTAGTAAAACGCTTCGTATAAAAAAAGATTCCTTTTGAATAAACATGAAAGTCAAAGGGGTTTATACACCGTATAAAAGAAAGTTGTGTATAAAGCCAAATATGCCTCAATGAAAGGAGATTGAGACAAAGTCCTTAAAAAGATCATTTTTAAAATAAAATAGATCTATTATGTGTATTCACTATAGTTACACATAAAGAAAGTAAAAATACAAAATAGGACATAATAATATCATGACATAATTTGAAAGTAGGAGATTAACCCAAAGAATGGAAGTTGGGTTAAGAAATTCCCTTACCTTGTGTCTGACTTGACTCAACCGTTCTTTAACCTCCTGAATAATAAACTGGAGTTAATATCTACCTTATTAAGAACCATTTTCAATTTCATTATCCTTTTTATATCACTTATTACAATGTTATGAACATTATGTAATTATTTAAGTTAATAACGGCCGTTTTGTCGATCTTTGGTACTTGTGTCAACAATAACCTTCTTATAATTACAAGTTGTTCATGTGGTGAAATGTCCATTATATCCAAAATTATATTCATGATGTAGATATCATATATATCATATATATACAGTATATACATTCATTTATAATATTATGTAACATTTTGAGGTAAGAAATGAAATGCACCGTTCATGGAGATGGTAAGCCGTACGTACGCATGAACGCTACTTTCATTTCAATTTTTTATTTAATGGAACGAAATCATAATGATATAAATGTATAATATAATTCCAGTATAATATAGTGTATAATACCATTTACTCCATCCTTTATACATCCCACATATGGCTTTAACGATTCAAATCACTTTGAGGGGGCGGTAGTCCGCACTTCCTAAAATGAAATTATCGCGTTTTACCCATAATGGAAATCATAAAGTATGCCATAAATGAGAAATACAGAAGCATAAGTAAAACATAAACATATTATATATCATATATAAAAATATTTACATCTTAATGGCCACCTTTGAAGGTGTTATATGAGTGTTGAACAATCATCGTTTCGTGAGGCAGAAATTCACCATCCACAGAAACCGTATGTTCTTTAACCATTAGATGTAGGTGTGTGTAAGTGTAGCTCTAATACTTATTATAACAACATCCTAGTATATTGGGGATACTGTTGTTGTTACAAAAGAAATGAATAAAAATAGTTTATGGGGTTGGAGAAGAAAAATAAAACAAAACAACATTAGAGAAGACATTACCTCAAAATCGGGTAACTCTTTTTGATTTGAGCCAAAGGCTTCCTTGGGAAGAGTTCTGCCCAAAGTGAGGCTTCTAGGAGAAAGGGAGGAATGTTGGGAGAGTATTTGGGCAGAGTTTGGCCGAGCCAAATGGCTTGAAGGTGTGAATAAGGTGGGAGAGGTGGGGGCCTTTTATAAGTGGAGAGGAGGGGCACTTTTGGAAATATTGAAATGTTATATTATTTCACAATGATTTTCGGATTATAAATGTCCCAAACTTATATAATTAGAGGCTAAGGTGATAAAGTTTTGAAATATACTCATAAAATAGGCTTTGGACAACTGTAAGCCTTGGATTCTGCATTATCTTCTCATTTTATTTAAATCGTTAAATAATGAGGTCATCGCTGCATCATAATGATGTCATAAATAATTTAATTTATTTAATGTATAAAAATTATAAAAAAAATACTATGATGTAGGAAATCTTTTTATCTTTCTAATGAATATTTATAGTCAAAATTTGGACTTTTGTAACCCCACTTAAAAACTGTTTTAGTAAAATAACTCATGTTTGTGTCAATTTAATTTTAACATTAAATAAATATATATTAATGTCATTTTCCAACTAAAGTAGCTCCATGGGGTCCCCAAGTTGACCCATGGGTTGTCTTGGTCCGCCATGACTCATACAATAGGAGTAGGACAAGTGTCAAGCTCATCTCATATTATTAAAACATTATTTTTACCTTAAACTACACTAATCACCTCTAATCGCGATTAAGAACTTAAAAGTTACTATTCACCAAAAAATTATTTTAATCTCATTGAACCACATTTTACTTCTTAATGACAACCATTTATGTCGGATTTTTGAAAATCAAATCACAGAAGTGGTAATATTTCATTTAAACGAAAAATCAGTTATTTAACTACCACTTAGTGGTTTCACTATTCATCAAAAATTGAAGTTTTCAGAACAATGCCAAAATTTCACCCTAAGCTATAATTGATATTCCGAATTCAAAAATGATGTCTATTTTAAAAAATTCCAAACATATAAGTTGAATTAATTAATTTTATAATTATTTCTCGCTGTTACAACAAATAACGTGTTTTTAAGAAACAATTTATATCAAAAGATTGGCAATTGTTTATGTCCAATTTCAATGTTAAATTAATTCTAATGACCAACTTTGGATAAAATGGTAAAAATATATTCTAATTATTCTTTAAAACCACTAAATAGTATAATTTATCACTATAAATTATTTTGATTAAAAAAGTTGTTTTTAAGTAATTTTCACTATTCATAAAAATTGGAAGTTCTCAGAAAAATGCCAAAAATTCAACATAGGCTAATTTCGATATTCCGAATCCAAAAAATGAAGTCCATTTTGATAAATAAAATTTATAAAATTTCAAAAAGTAGGTATTACTATTCACAACGGCTAGTTTAATTCGTTGTGGTGTGTGTTAGAGCTCGAGGTTGCGTACAACACACGCTATTGCATTATTCGAAGTGAAACGTACCGTGGAAGCATGGGGTGTTACATTCTCCCCTCCTTCAATAAATTGTGTCCTCGCAATTTGAAATTTTTCTTTGAAAATAAAAGGTTGAAAAGAGAAAATACCTTTGAGGAAAACCCACATCGGAAATAAGGTTAATAAAATTTAGTCTTAATAAGAGGGAAATGGAAATAAGAAAGTCACCACCAAATTATGATCTCGATAAGGAGAACATTGGTGGCAATTAGAGACATATAATTGGAGGAAAAACGTAAATATTTGTAGGGAGTGATTGAGGTCATCAATCACAATCAACTGTCAAATCGAGGGCCTCAAAGCCTTCAATCTATGTTGATTTAAAATATCATCAGTTCAACAAGACATAAGGTATTAGGATAACACATTTTTTTGTTTTAATATCCCTTTACTAAAGTTTAAGAATTAATTTATTCATTGAATAAGAGATATGTATATATATATTTATGCTTGACAATTAGAGTTTCAACCTTCAACTCATCTTTCACTCAAAAAGATAATAGAACTCAAAAATATTATACTTATCCTAATTGTATAAGGTTCCAAATGTTAACACATACCATTTAGATTAGTAAAATTATTTGTAATAACCAGGGACTTCCTGTAGGCTAGTGGTAGGAAATAAAGGCCTGTCGCACTATGATTGTGGGTTCGATTCCTGCAGCTTTGTCCGACGCGACGGGTTATGCCCCACCCTGCAGGTTGTCCTTTTCATAAAACTATAGTATTCCAAGAATAATCTCCAAAAAATTTTTAACCTTAAATTTACTATCCAAGGTTCAACTTAATCCACTCCAACCTTTATAGTTATCCAAAATACCTCTGTACAGACTTTCTCTAAAAGGTCTCTTAATTCCAAAATCAACTTATCAGATTCCCCAAACAAAGATTAGTTTCTCTTATTGTCACATACTAAAAATATGATTACCTTAATCATATTAAAACCTTACTGAAATCAACATGTACTGCAGTACAATCCTTATATATATCACATTATTCTTATAACCAGAATATAATCCTTGAGTCCAAAAGCACCAATACATTAATTATTCCACTTCAACTGTAGTCACAGCATAAGATTGGCCATGATCCCTTGGCCTTTTCTGAGGTAAGTTTCCCTGACGCTTAGGGCATTCATTTGCAAAATGACCCATTTCTCTACAATTGTAGCATTCAACTTTGACAACCTCTTTCTTTCCCTTGCAATCACGAGCCTGGTGACCCTTTTCTCCACATTTATAACAAACTCCCATTCCTTTTAGGCAAGTACCAGGGTGATTCTTCCCACAATTATCACATAATGGAAAATCCTTCTTTCCCTTTTTCCCTTTATCTGTCTCTTGTTCCACCGTTCTCTCCTTCTCTTGCTTTACTTTGTTGTCATAAGACTTAGAGAATTCCTTTTCTGTCTTGATAGCACACGAGACAATATCTTCGTATGATGAGAAGGATTGTTATACTAAAGCTCAACGGAGAAATGGTTTTAACCCATCAAAGAAACGATCAATCTTACTCTTTGGGTTACGTATATAATCGGCAGCATGCCTCGCTAACCTTGTAAAGTTAGCCTCATACTTTGTGACATTCTCATCCTCCTTCTGCCTCAAACTCAGAAATTGCCTTTCCATATCTGCTCGATGGTCACGAGGAAAGTATTTTTCTATGAAAAGCTCTTTGAACTCCCTCCATTCCATATTCGATACGTCATCATCTTCCTTTGTGTTTCGAATCAGCGACCACCACTGATCGGCATCTCTAGTGAGGCGGTAAACTGCCATGACAACCTTCTCCCTTTCACTACTCCCCAAGGCATGGAATATTTTCTCTAATGAATTTATCCATTGCTCAGCTACTATAGAATTTGTACTCCCATTGATGGTTGGTGGTTGTTGCCTCATGAATCGATCTAGCATTGATCCTCCACGTTGCGGATCAGGGTGCTCCATACGAGTAAGGTTATTATTCATAACCTGAGTGAGTTGTCCCAGTATGGTAATAAGTTGATCAGCACCAGTTGTATCTCCAGATCCACAACAATTATCTTGAGCAGGAGGGCAATCCCTACACGAAGTTCGTGCATTGATACGATTTCCATTCCTTCCACTAGGCGCCATTTCTAAACAATGGCATAAACTAGATCAGTTTATGAATCAAAATACATAATTCCATACTTGTTAAACACTTTACATAAATTGAACTATTTATGGATATAATCCATAATCATAAAAAGAAATGTTTTCTTTGAGGATGTATGTACTCATAACCCTTCATAGTGGTTTGTAAATAAAATGAGAATTATCCTAAGTATATCCCCCGGGAGTGTCGTAACCAAGAGTGCAGCAAGGCCCGTTGTCGTGCACCAGTTCCCGTTCGAGTCTAGCTCAAAGCGGTGTTTTCGGGTTTTACCACTAGGTACATCTGTTCCAGAGCCGCCTCTACTTGCTAGTATCCAGACAGGGAAGTATTGCTCGGAAAACTCACAAAATCTCTATAATACCAAAATTATAGGAAGTTCTTCTATACTAATCCTTAAAGTCTATCTTTGGGCTATGTGCTCTAATCAGAGTTTATCTAAATCTAGCTTCCAAGGTTAGTACTAAACTGCCTCTGATACCAACTGTAACGCCCCGACCCCAGCTACCCAGAGCCGGTGCATTACTTCGTAACATTGGCATGATCACAAAAGATCAAGTCTCGAAAGACCGATTAGTTTAGTAGACTTGGAAACACTAGATACATTCATAAGTCTTTCATTACATAAAAAAGTAAACAAACTACAATAACATGGTCTTCATAGTCCACAATCATATCCCTTTCTGACTACCCCTGCAGGTCACTCATAAAATACTTCTTCACATCCTGGAAAAATATTAAAACATTGAAAGGGGTGAGCTCAGATGCTCAGTAAGGTTAACAATATAGCGGAAGCTTTCATAAATAAATATTAACATTTAAGGCGATGTATAACTAAAACAACAGCCTTTTAAACTTGAACTTCATCATAATATGGAAAAAGTAAAATGAGATAATGCCATTCACTTCTTCACATGGATATTCTACTGGTCGAATAATCACATGCAATATCAATAACCACATTCATAATGATGGAATGCATAATGCCAGACTATCATAACCACGTAGCCAAGGCCTCGTGCCAAGACCACAAATAATATTTTGTCAAGGCCTCGTGACAAGACACTAGTTTGTCTCATGAGACCTGCCGATGCATCGAGGAGCTATAGCGGGCTCCACCCGTCACTTATTAGGTCCAATGCATTCCTCATATGAATAGGTTTAAACATATCATAAACCATAACATAATCGTATCACATAAAACATGCATAAAGGAAACATAAAATTTCCACATTTCAATCACAAGATATCAATACAACACATTGATATAATAAAAACTATTTCAAAACCATTTTCAATACCAAAATAAAAGAAAGTTAAAACTTTGTATTTATTTTGCATTAAAAAAAATGATGGCTTGTAGAGGAAGCCGAAACTCAAATAATGGTCACGGCGGCGGAGAAGTCGTTGTCGCCGCATAAGTATGGAAAGAAAAACATTCCCTTTTTGTCGTTTAGTAAAACGCTTCGTATAAAAAAGATTCCTTTTGAATAAACATGAAAGTCAAAGGGGTTTATACACCGTATAAAAGAAAGTTGTGTATAAAGCCAAATATGCCTCAATGAAAGGAGATTGAGACAAAGTCCTTAAAAAGATCATTTTTAAAATAAAATAGATCTATTATGTGTATTCACTATAGTTACACATAAAGAAAGTAAAAATACAAAATAAGACATAATAATATCATGACATAATTTGAAAGTAGGAGATTAACCCAAAGAATGGAAGTTGGGTTAAGAAATTCCCTTACCTTGTGTCCGACTTGACTCAACCGTTATTTAACCTCCTGAATAATAAACTGGAGTTAATATCTACCTTATTAAGAACCATTTTCAATTTTATTATCCTTTTTATATCACTTATTACAATGTTATGAACATTATGTAATTATTTAAGTTAATAACGGTCGTTTTGTCGATCTTTGGTACTTGTGTCAACAATAACCTTCTTATAATTACATGTTGTTCATGTGGTGAAATGTCCATTATATCCAGAATTATATTCATGATTTAGATATCATATATATCATATATATACAGTATATACATTCATTTATAATATTATGTAACATTTAGAGTTAAGAAATGAAATGCACCGTTCATGAAGACGGTAAGCCGTACGTACGCATGAACACTACTTTCATTTCAATTTTGTATTTAATGGAAATAAATGATAATGATATAAATGTATAATATAATTCCAGTATAATATAGTGTATAATATCATTTAATCCATCCTTTATACATCCCACATATGGCTTTAACGATTCAAATCACTTTGAGGGGGCGGTAGTCCGCACTTCCTAAAATGAAATTATCGCGTTTTACCCATAATGGAAATCATAAAGTATGCCATAAATGAGAAATACAGAAGCATAAGTAAAACATCAACATATTATATATCATATATAAAAATATTGACATCTTAATGGCCACCTTTGAAGGTGTTATATGAGTGTTGAACAATCATCGTTTCATGAGGCAGAAATTCACCATCCACAGAAACCGTATGTTCTTTAACCATTAGATGTAGGTGTGTGTAAGTGTAGCTCGAATACTTCTTATAAAAACATCCTAGTATATTTAGGATACTGGTGTTGTTACAAAAGAAATGATTAAAAAGAGTTTATGGGGTTGGAGATGAAAAATAAAACAAAACAACATTAGAGAAGACATTACCTCAAAATCGGGTAACTCTTTTTGATTTGAGCCAAAGGCTTCCTTGGGAAGCGTTCTGCCCAAAGTGAGGCTTCTAGGAGAAAGGTAGGAATGTTGGGAGAGTATTTGGGCAGATGTTGGCCGAGCCAAATGGCTTGAAGGTGTGAATAAGGTGGGAGAGGTGGGGGCATTTTATAAGTGGAGAGGAGGGGCACTTTTGGAAAGATTGAAATGTTATATTATTTCACAATGCTTTTCGGATTATAAAGGTCCCACACTTATATAAGTCTAGGCTAAGGTGATAAGGTTTCGAAATATCCTCATCCAATAGTCTTTGGACAAGTTTAAGCCTTGGATTTTGCATTATCTTCTCATTTTATTTAAATCATTAAATAATGAGGTCATCACTTCATCATAATGATGTCATAAATAATTTAATTTATTTAATGTATAAAAATTATAAAACAAATACTATGATGTAGGAAATCTTTTTAGCTTTCTAATGAATATTTATAGTCAAAATTTGGACTTGTGTAACCCCACTTAAAAACTGTTTTAGTAAAATAACTCATGTTTGTGTCAATTTAATTTTAACATTAAATAAATATATATTAATGTCATTTTCCAACTAAAGTGGCTCCATGGGGTCCCCAAGTTGACCCATGGGTTGTCTTGGTCGGACATGACTCATCCAATAGGAGTAGGACAAGTTTCAAGCTCATCTCATATTATTAAAACATTATTTTTACCTTAAACTACACTAATCACCTCTAATCGCGATTAAGAACTTAAAAGTTACTATTCACCAAAAAATTATTTTAATCTCATTGAACCAAATTTTACTTCTTAATCACAACCATGTATGTCGGATTTTTGAAAATCAAATCATAGAAGTGGTAATATTTCATTTAAACGAAAAATCAGTTATTTAACTACCACTTAGTGGTTTCACTATTCATCAAAAATTGAAGTTTTCAGAACAATGCCAAAATTTTACCCTAAGCTATAATTGATATTCCAAATTCAAAAATGATGTATATTCTACAAAATTCCAAACATATAAGTTGAATTAATTAATTTTATAATTATTTCCCGCTGTTACAACAAATAACGTGTTTTTAAGAAACAATTTATATCAAAAGATTGACAATTGTTTATGTCCAATTTCAATGTTAAATTAATTCTAATGACCACCTTTGGATAAAATGGTAAAAATATATTCTAATTATACTTTAAAACCACTAAATAGTATAATTTATCACTATAAATTATTTTGATTAAAAAAGTTGTTTTTAAGTAATTTTCACTATTCATAAAAATTGGAAGTTCTCAGAAAAATGCCAAAAATTCAACATAGGCTAATTTCGATATTCCGAATCCAAAAAATGAAGTCCATTTTGATAAATAAAATTTATAAAATTTCATAAAGTAGGTATTACTATTCACAACGGCTAGTTTAATTCGTTGTGGTGTGTGTTAGAGCTCGAGGTTGCATACAACACACGCTATTGCATTATTCGAAGTGAAATGTACCGTGGAAGCTTGGGGTGTTACAAAACAATTCTACAAGCACTTTATTAAAAGGTTTTGTTATATATTTCTCATTTCATTTTCGTCCTCTAATTCATATCTTTTTATGTATACTCAAATCTTCAATAAATTGATCTGCAATTTCACTATTCATCATCACATATCTATGTGCCTGTAATAATTCCAATTCAGTCAGTGTCACATAGGAGGTACTCCCAACTGATCAGCCAATAGCAGGAAATATTTTGGATTTCTGATGTATTTGAGATTGATTCGATGTGTCGTCAACATGCCCAACTTGATTAAATCTTGTCTCAATATCATCCATGTATCATGAAAAAAAGGTAAGACACTCCTCAGCCAAATAGCCTTCAGCAATAGATCCTTCTGGTTGATCTTTATTTCTCACGTATAATTTAAAATGCCCAAGATATCTGGGAAATAAAATAAACATTATTATTCATTTAATTAAGTAAAAAAAATTGTTTACATAACTAAAAAACAAATAAATAAATTACCTCTCAATTGGATACATCCATCGATAATGAACGAGGCCTCCTAATTTAGCTTCCTCAACCAAATACACAGTTAAATGCATCATTACAGTAAAAACCGATGGAGGAAAGATCATCTCCATTGCACAAAGGGTCAATACAAACCTCTCCTAGAGGTTGTCAATATGAAATGGATGTAGAGATTTCTCACATTGTTGTCTGAAAAATGTGCAGAATTGGAGTACAACAACAGTAATTTTTTCAAGTAATAATGTACGCAATGCCAATGGTAGTAACTGTTGTAAACAAATATGTGAATCGTGACTTTTCAATCCCTATAAATTATGATTCCTCAAGTCAACACACCTCTATATGTTACTTAAATACCCATCAAATACCTTAAAATTCTTTAAAATTCTATGGAATGTATCTTTATCCCTATTTTTCATTGCAAAAATTTCCGGAGGATACTTTTCATTCTAATATATCCAAAGATCGCGTTTTATTTTCATTACTTGTAAGTATTTGCGAGCATTGAGATGATTCTTCGACTTTTCATGCTCATTAAGCAAAGTGAAAATAAAATTGTCACAGAAATTTTTCTCAATATGCATCGCATCGTGATTTTTCCGCAACAAATTAAATTCCCAATATGGAAGTTTGAAGAATATACTTTTTTCATTCCATTATTGCGTTCTGATTTCGCTTGATGATGCACTTCAGACCAGTTTTCCACTATCATTCAAATGATTAACCTTCCCAAATTCTGTTTCAACATTTTCAAGCTATGTCAATATTTCAGAACCAGTTAACAACTTTGGAGGTGGTCTACGATCAATGGAACCATTAAATTTTGATCTGTTCAGCAGAAATCTATGAGATGCATCGAGAAATCTTCGATGACCCAAGAAGCACCATTTTCTACTGTGAGGTAGCCATTTGGGCTCAAAATCAAAGTTACAAATTGGACAAGCCAAACCGATGTATGTTTTCCAACCAGATAAATTCCGAAGACCAGGGAAGTCACTAATGGTCCGCATTAAAGTAGCTTTCATTTTGAACATTGTTTTAGAAGAAGCATCAAATGTCTCAACAGTGTTTCTCCATAACTCCTAGAATTCTTCAATCAAAGGTAGCAAGTATAAATCAATATCATTTCTAGGAATTTGTTTTCCATGAATAATCATCGAAAGGATAGAATATGTTTATTTCATACACATCCATGGAGGAAGATTATAAAGGATCAATACAACAAGAAAATACTATAACTGGTACTCAAAGTCCCAACTGGGTTGAATCCATCAGCAGCCAATCCCAATCGAACATTCCTAGGATCAGCTAAGAAATCGATATGTAATGAATCAAATGTCTTCCATGATTGGGAATCTTGTGGATGTCCTATTAAACCATCATTTTTATTATCTACAGAATGCCACTTCATGTATTCAGCGGTTTTTGATGACATGAATAATCATTGCAATCGAGGCTTTAAAGTAAAGTAATGCAAAACCTTTGCAGGTGTGTTCCTTTTCTTCTTCTCCATAAAATTATGTTCATTAAGACTTCCAACATCACCCTTTGCCTTTGATCTAGAAGAATAAAATTTCTTGCAATTCTGTCTACTTGAATCCTGTCCCAAATAAAGCATACAATCATTGGGACACACGTGTATTTTTGTATAATTCAGAACAAGCTTGTTAACAACATTTTTCATATCAGAAAAAGATTTTGCGATTTTTGCTTCAGTAAATGCATCACGAATCAATTCCAATACCATGGACATTGCCTTATTTGTAATTCCACATAGACATTTGATATGGTACAACTTCAGTAGAAATGAATGCTTTGAATATTTGAAATACCCTCTATACAACTCTTGATTTCCATCGTCAACTAAATCATGAAATGCATTTTCCTCAGTGAAGTTTTCTATTACATTTGGATCCACAGAATCAAGATGAGGATCCAATGATATGTTACAATCTTGATGTGCCTGTGTTACAATCTCAAAAACATCACTTGTCACGTTGAAATTTGTAGCACCCTCTTCTGGTTTTTCTAATATGTTTTGATGCTGATAGTGGTGTTTTTCAGTGCAGAATGCATCATTTATGAGGTTTTTCATTTCATTTTCCATTGTTGACGAACTTGGGACCTCATTCTGTGGATTAACATCAGTTCTCAATCTTTATGTAATATTTGATTCTCCATGCCAAATCCAACACAAATATTGACCAGGGAATTACTTCAGTATTAAATGTTCATAAAATTCATCTCTCTTCAACCATGTTCTAAATTTACATTTAGAACATGGGAATTTTATTCTCCCTTCAACAGATCGATTATAAATTTCTAAATATAAAAACTCATTCAATCCTTTAACATTCCGAGGTGTGTTCCTCGGTAATGAGATCCTGCTTTTATACATGTATATCACAATGTTCCTACACAATAATAAAAAAAATTAAAACACATAGTTACTACTAAATAGAGAAATAGATCAATATATACGATAGTATAAGATTACAGAAACATAATATAATAAATATGAACCCCTGAGTTAGATAAGTAGTGGTGTTCATGGAAATGCATGATGAAATAACTTGGGATATTAGGTTTTTCAGGTTCTACAAACCTTTTGTGGATTGAATTACTAGACCTCCCTTTGGTGTATTCACATAGAAAAGAGTGGTGGTGTGACTTGAAGGTGATTTGGATCATATATGTGTTACTTCTCATGAGTGGAGAATTATATTTAAATGGGACGATCAAGGATCTGACCATGGAGTTAAACTAAGAGTCAGATTCATACTTCGGTGTGGGAATTGAACATTTTTGTTATTCCTTGAGTTTTAAGTCATCGTGGTCGGGATATGATAGCGCATTGGTGGGTGGGATTTAGCGCCTTTGGTATAATTCATCTAGATAAGGACTTACTAGTTTTGTTTCATAAATATTGATGTGGTAAGGTGGAGACCACATCATAAATGGTTTTCAAGATGCGGCTGATGTGGTTTGGGAATCAAACTAGAGTATTTGAAGAATAGTTTATGTTTCTGGGCTTGGTGTTTGGAGTTTCATAGTAGAATCATGTTGGGAATTTGGAGATGAAATGTGAGGTGTTGGTACTATCATCTAGGAAAAAATTATAAGATAATCAAAATCACATAGGTGGAAATAGATCCCAGAAGAAATTTTCTCTAAACATTATATTTGGGAACTTGGAAGAATTATATTCATCCAAACCACTACAATAAGTTAGAATGAATTCAATACCATTCACTTCTACACAGAAAAGAAATTTATTCAATGTAATGGGATGTTATGCATGAGTAACACTTGTTTTATGGACTCCATGATCGAGTATCAAAAGTATAAGGAACTCTATACCTAAGTGTCATAATTCATTATAGTCAAGTAGGCCTTATAAATAAATAGGTTAACCATTTCAAAAAATAATGAAAAATACAAAGTTACATATTCAATGAAAGTGATTGAATTCATCCAAGACTATACATATTAATGAAAAATAATCTATATTGGATAAAAAATAGGGAATGAAAATACACATAAAATTTAAATACAAAATAAACCTAGTTGAACTATCTCAGAATAAAATTTCCCAAAACAATTCACAACCATATTCACAACTCAAAACATCTCCATGTGATCCCCGAAAAGTCACAACATTCCAATGTCCATTAATAGAACAAGAGGATACAAATAACTAGAAATCACAATCTTGGAATTAGAATGAAAAGATAGAAGTTACATACACACATGAATGTGTATGAAAAGTGTGATATAATAAGTCCTAGAAATATTTCACCCTAGATTCTTTGTAATTCATTTTATAAAAAAGATTCAAATACTTATTTTTGATAGAACTCTACCGAGGATTTTTTCAAACCAAATTACCATGATTAAATGAAGAAAATAGAGGAAGAGGTAATTGTGAAGGAATAAGAGGGCCTATTATGAAGGAATAGACAATAATCAAGGTAAAATCATGATGAAAAAACTATGGATAAGAGAGAACTAGTAGAAGATGAGGTGTGAGGCATTGGGTTATTGGTTAGGGTTCATGATCCACACAAGAGGGACACCAGTGAGCATAGTGAATTATTGTTAGGTGTATGTGAGGATACAATTAGAGGTTGATGATGAATATTAATGGATGAGAGTATGTGGTGTCCACCTTGGGTGTAGTGTCATTACACAATGAGTGGAGATTGATAGTGGGGGAGACCTGGTTTTGGGGTCTTCTTCATCTCATTATTATTGTTGTAGTGAACGTCATAACATGTCAATAAACATTTTATCCCTAATATACATATATATAATACAAACATACACAAAAATTTACAAACTTCGTTTATATATATATACACACATATATATATATATATATATGAATTACATAACTTGTAGAATATATGCACAGATATATATATACATATATGTTTCACCCACTTACATCACATAAAGGAATTAGTCATAGGGTTTGAAATTTAATACTTAAATATACATATATATGATTATGTATGACGAACATGAAATCACATGCATATATTTATATGAATTTAAATTCAAAAAAAATAAATTTGGGAATCAACAATGTATAAAACGTGGAATTTGAGATGAATATATATATTTATATTAAATTCCTCTAACAAAATTTTAAATTCATGAATTAAAGTTTTTAAAATAAAATTAATCTCTTACTTTGGAACATCAAAACATGAAAAAATATAATTCCCTAAATAGAACTCAATTATAAGAAGATACATTTTTAAGGAAAAACTAAACACTATCTTCTAATTCTCAAAACATGATTTAGAGAAACATTAACATAAGACATAAATTATAAAAATGAAATGATACCTTAAAATAACTTTTAGCACAATAGGAAATATTAAATCCCTTACATTATATTTACTAAACATAAATAAAACATAATTCAAATACATTAAATGATCCCTTATATAAAACAAGTTCCACAATCCAAAATATAAATTGTATAAAAAATATATGTTACAGTAAATGAATATAATTTTACTAAACATAATCATTTACTACAAAATGAAAATTCATTACACAATAAAGTTTTGATGAAATAAATTCCTTATTGAAGACCATAAATTTTATAAATACAATTCATTACTTATTGGAAATAAAAAAACCATAATTTGAAAATAAAATTTCACCCTTACTTGATATGCTGGCACAAAACAAGAGTTGTTGCAGAATCCAATACAAAACAAACCGACTGCAAAAGGCTGTGGCAAAGAGACATGAAAAACACTGAAATTAGTTGAAATATGAATGAAGACAACAATGAATAAAGATTCGGGATCCTACTCTATACAAGTTCTTGAGTGATTTTTAACTCAACCTATAAGAAAATTAGTAGAATTCAAACCATAGGGTTCATATACGTCTTCGGGGTCTCTGGTGTCACGGGGTCGCCGGGGTCGCGGGGTCGTCGGGGTCGCGGGGTCACCGGGGCCACGAGGTCATCGGGGTCGCGGGGGGATAGGGTTGTGGGGGAAGAAGGGGTCACAAGGTCTCGGGGTGAGAAGAGGGGTCAGGGTGGGGGGAAGGGTCGATGCTGTAAAAAACAACGGTTTCACTGAAATTTATTATAAACCGCCACTAAACGACATTTTTGTTGTAGTGTAAATATCCACATATCCTTATAGAGATCTAGATCTCATGTAGTAAATGGGTCCCATTGAATGAACCTCTCCAAATAGCTTTATCTTTTTTAGGGTGGACCATATATCATTTTGTCTAATATCATATGAACATGATGCATAAAGGCTGATGTATTATAGTTATACAGCTTTGACAACATAATATTTCCAACATATTCAAACTATTGATGACATCTCTTTCATCAGATGTGATTCATAACCCAAAATGAATATTTAATATATAACGCAGTCATAATATATAATTAAAAATGTGTATGATGCACATATGTGTAACATTGAGGGGAACATAAAAATCATGAATAGTTTTGTTATACGATGTGTATATCATCACGTGTGACTATCTGAGTAAATGGGATGGATAGAATACTGGGTATAGGTCAACCAATAATAATTTAGGAATCTCATACAACATATAGACATTAAATTATCTCTTGTATTTAATGGGAGCATTTACTCTTGGACTAAAACATCCACTAGACACAAGAACATAAATATTGTGTTATTTGCTAACAAATCACAGCATGGTCCATTTGATTAGAATGTTCATGTTAATAATTTTCTAGGATGGATAACTTAGTGAATATAGTCTTATGGTCCCTGAGGTTCTAATATATGGATATCAACGCAAGGAATTTCTGGGATACTGACTCAGATATCCAGGATATGAAGTTTGTTAATGGATAACAAATATCAACCCATGCCCCTAAAACAAGTTATTATTATATTTTAAAATATAAATATCCAAAAATATGATTTCAAAGATCACGAGGCATAATGTCTTTTGAAGACTTTTATTATAATATATAACATGAAACTAAAATAGGAAATCCTTATTTTTTCCTTAGTGAGATTACAATATCATTTGATTTTATAATACTATATAGTCTAACCTATGTTATATGTTAAATAAATTGATGAGATGAAATGGCTTGAATAGGAATGAATAGAATAAGGAAATATAACATGTTATCCAATGATATTATATAATATCATAAAAGGGAAGTAACCTATGTAATCACATGAACAAGTAAAATAAAAACCATGGTTTCCTAAGATCATTGTAACCTAGAAAATAGGGTATAAACACAAGACATGAAATACACATGGGTCTACGATAACTTACAAGACAATATAACTTGGTTAACATAGACCAATAATGGATAAGTTTTTTTCCATTAATCTCATACATGACCCCACAAGAGACTAAATATTTACCCAATGCATTTGTTAATTATTTTGACACAACCATTATAACATGTTCATGATTCATGGGAAAAACATAATGCAAATCCATCATAAGTGATAACATAATAATTAACCACGTAATGAAAATGGGTTGCATAAATTTTCTAATATCATAATCAAATGATATTTCATAATGAAGGCATTCAAGAAATAATCATAAGGACTGTATTACCCAATAAAAGGAAGGGATAATAAACAATATATATATATATATGATAGAAAAACATATAACTTTTTTAAAAGAACTATATTAGATTAATAATTTTTCATTTTTCCAAAAATAAAAACCATTCTTGTAGACAATAACCAATCAAAATTGAAAATATAATTTTTGAAAATAAAAAATTAAAAAAATATTGAGGAAATCCCTTTCATTGAAAGTAATCAAGGAAGATTATAGGGTATTTTTTAAATCATAGAGTGTTAATGATGGTGTAAAATTAAGTTCCTTTTTAAAACGCTTAAAACAATGATTCATTTCACATTTTCACTAAAAGACGAATGGGCCTTATTTTTTTTAAAATGAGATGAAGATTACTTTTATTTTAAAAAATGAAAAAAATATGAAATTCATATTATAAAATATTCAAGGAACATTAAAACTTTTTTCAAAACTTTTTTTAAATAATGGATATAGAAGAAAATGGGTTTTCAACCGAATACTAGAATAATGCCTATTTTCATGTAATTATTCTATGAATCGTTAGTACATAAAAATAATATAAAAAAGGTAAAACAATTATTCTCATAGAATGAATAAATGATATGAAAATTAATGATGTTTTTCAAAACTAAATCATAAGATTTCATCACAAAAAGTATAATTTTAAACAATATAGAAAAATAATGATATTGAATCATCAAATCATTACCACGTTGGTAACTATTTTATCATGAGCCCCATTAATGAATAAAATAAAATTAAAGAATTAGTACCACCAATAGAAGGAATTCATTATTTAACATCATTATTTTTTAGAATATTTAATCTATAAATATCATCTTTTATAAACATTAAATTAAACCTTATTTCCATTTAAGTAAATAAAAAGATAAAAATGAATCATATCTCACTGTGAGGTGATAGTTAATCTTAAACACATGTAATGCCATCATATTCTAGGTGGAATAGAAATAAAAAAACAATTATGTGATATTATGACTCCATAAGTATAATTATATTATAAATATCACATATTAACATTAATTACATTTTTATACATTACTATATTAGGTGGTGAGGAATTATAATTTGATCAGTTCAAAAGGTGGAAATCCTCCGTACACATCAACAAAGGTGTCATTTTCCATTTTCAGGCAGAGGAGATGGTTTTAGGTCACTAACATATCAAATAAAAATCACAGTATATATAAGATACAAATGTTATTATATCAATATGGTATAATAAAATTTAATGGTTTTTGATGAAGAAATAAAACAATCACTCGGTTAAGAATGTGACCTCTTGTTCAGACAAGTATTTTGGTTTACAACAAAATACTTACATGATTGGATTTTAAATGAAATAGGGGCCTGTAGAATGAGGGGTGTGATGTTGGTAATTTATTTTGGAAGGTATTTTTCTATACAACATACGTTGGACGTGTGAAAATTGAGAGAATAGGGTTGTGAAGTAGATAAGTTATTTTTTAAGGTATTTTTATATCCAACGTACATTGGATGTGTCATGAAAAAAAGAAGAGGGGTGGCCTTTTATAAGTGGAGGAGAGGATAAACTTGTAATTTTTGAAAATAAAGAATTTGAAACTATTTTTTATAATGTAATTACGATAAAAAATGAACCAATTTATCTCAATAAAGTGATTATTTCATAATATTACCATATAATAGGAATTATAAATGTTTTGGTTCATTTCTAACACTTATCATTTTTGTTTAACAAACCTGATAAAACCATTTTTACATTAACCATGGCATGTAAATTTTACTATTTTCATTATTTATTATCTTAAAAAAATATTTCGATCTTATTAGATAATTATTTTTCTAATTATTAAAAATATATAATCTTTTTTACTAAATCCATCTCAATGAAGTGGTAGAATTAAATTTTAAATTGTACCCATAGACGTGTTTAAATTTAAATTACAATTTATCTTTTTTGAAAATTTTAAAAATATTATATATAAAAATTCATTATGAATTTGATTCCAATGAAAAAATTTTGTTTAAAAAATATATAATTGAATTAATTTTACTATTAAAACTAAATAATAATAAAAATATTTTTTTTAATTTATTTAAATGAAATGGTGGTTAAATATAAAAATCAGTATTTTTTATTATTCATTGAAAAAATAATATTTTTTGGAAAATCCAAAATATATATCATATGAAAAAGTTTATATGATGATTTCATAAATGAAGATAATTATTTAACATAATTTTTTTTTTAATTTTGTAAAATTTTTATTTTCAAATTGTTTCAAAAAGTGAGATGAAACATCTTTTTTAGAAAAATGTATCTTTCCAGAAAAAAATTATTTTTTATAATATAGATATTATTTTATTTATAATTAGTATATAACTATTGGATTTATTTTTTACATGTGTAAACTACATAATGTTAATAATTGAGCTAGTCCTATTCACACTGATGAACATAATGTCTAGTTTACAAGGGTCATTTTTAAATAATAAAATTTCAATATTGCATCGTGTTTTTTTAAACCTATTTTTTCTTACATCACAAGATATAAAGATATTTAAATTAATTCAAAGAATAATATCATAATGTATTTTGGTGTTATATTATCTCTAATATCGGTGTTGTGTTTTATATATGCTACCGAACCGAATATCCAACATTTAAATTCTCGAGATGTTAAAAAAATAACATTCAAGAAGGTTTTGATCACCCTGAAGGTTACATTAGCTACTATTGAATATATTTTTAATGTAGGGATATAAATATTAATTCCCAAGGGAAAAACCATAAATAGTGATGATCTATATATCATTATGGTGTCATGTTGTGAAGTTTAACGTCATTTTATGAGAACATTGTTATGATGTTTGACATTATGTGCCTAAGATGTGGTTCACTATCATTTAAGTAATCATGAATCATTATTATGAAAGTTAGGGTATCTTTCTAGGTTTCCTATGGTCATATGAGTCATTATCTACATGAGAAAAATACATGGAGGTGAAGTCAACTACACTACATTAGAGTGAATGAAAGAGAATATGGTGGTTATTATTATTTTTATATGAGAATAAATCCACGAAAAAATTTGGTTCTCATCTAGGAACATAGTTGGTAGTGAGGAGAATTTGTGTCTAGGCCTAAAATAGTGGATTTAGGTGGCTCTACATGTCCCAATGTATAAGATTCAAACGATGCATATTTCATACATAGAAAATATAGTGAAAAGTTCTAACCTATTGTCAAGGGAAAAGGTATTTTATTATTACTTTTTTTAATGTTTCTATACCTTGGATGGGAGAAATGGGCATGACTATGTATCATATGATGTTATGGATTAATCAACACATAGTTTTTTGAATTAAATTTATCTGTATAGATAAAGCTAATGTGCATAAAATGGGGTTAGTAGTACTCTTAGAAAAAATACCCCCATATTCTAATGATTTCTATGTGGATCTAGATCTCATGTATGGTAGAATTTGTGTCTTAACCGAGGAATGGGAAATCAATGTGTCACTACTTTTCAAAGAATAATGATAATCAAGCCACATGTAGTTCTAATATATTTTCCCTGTATAGATATGATTCTTACACAGGAATTAGGGATTTAAATTTACTATATTTTTCTTTATCATTGTAAATTTACCTTGGATTAGAGGATCTCAACATCATTTCACATCTTAAAATAGAAGGAATCAAGACATACATAGTTCTATAATAGATAAAAACCATTAGAGGCATGTCCCTGATTTTTGGAGGAGGACATTGTTTCCTTTATATTTTGTTTTTTCCCACAATTTGACTTTCATGTGTAACATCGTATATTATGACATTAGGAACCAATACACACATAGTTATCATCTAGTTTTTCATAGTTTAATATCATGTGGCATGGACCTAAAGAGTTGTTCAGTTTAATGTCTTTCTTCCAGGGCTTATATATGATGGTGTAAAACACTAAGTCATTCTTAACTTTTATTTTTTCTGAAAAAATAGATGAAATAATTCATGTATTTAAACACAAATAATATGTACTATTTTTTGAAAAAATTTCGGATTAATTTTTCACCATTAGAGGAATAAAAAATGGAATAAAAGGTGGACCATTACATTGTGACCAAATAAGCTACAAGATGCATGCTCTATGGAAATGTTTAATTTCTCAGTGAATCCAATTGGGGTACATTTTAGAGAAATAACATCCCATATCGATAAGAACATAAGAGTTGTATTATTCACTAGATAATCCTTGGGGGTCCCTTCAGATTATCCATCCCTTATTACTAATATGCCAAAAGAGGAAACTAGGTGGAAATTAGATTGAGGTATGTGGACTGATAACAGTAAGTACAATCACATAATCTGGTGATTTATACATTAAAAGGGGTCTTGAGGTATATTTAACAGAACATTATGTGTATAATGGGATTTAGAGACTCTATTAAATAGGGTAATCATATGAGATAGACATCCTAAAATGAAAGGATGTATTAATTTCACAATATAATATTGGTTTAATAATGAATATGATAAATTGATGGCTAGAATCAAGGGTTTATAAATCCAAATGAATAGTAGGGTAATGGGGGAATTTAAATCCAAATCAAGGAATATTTGAGTCCACTAAAAGAAGATACCAGAATTTATAGGTCAACCATTAATAATTACGAAATCCCATACAACAGATAGTCAAGAAAAAAATCTCTATGATTTATGGGGTCTCTTTCCTATAGGACCAAAAAATTCCCTAGGTATAATCACATAGGAATTTTGTAATTCACTAGTAAATCAATGATGGTTATTTCAGATTATCTAGTTCTTAATACAAGTTTTTTAGATTTAAGAATCAATAGCACGTAGTCTCTAGGTCTATGAGCTTCCAGGAGTAGGATATTAACTCAAAAATTTTATTTGGTCAAACATAATTATCAAGGATATTAAGTAGATCCATGGAGAACAGAGTATTACATAAGGGTTTAAGAATCCTAAAGGCTACACTTTCAAGAATTAACTATATTTTTTTGGGAAGGGATAAAACATGTAAATATTTACTAAAAAATAATTACGAGGAATGATCTATTCAATGAGAATACCTCATGTTATGTTGTTTTAAATAATACAAAAAGGAGGTAGTCCCCATTCATTGAATGAGATTCATCTTAATCATTCTTGGTAGAGCATCATTCTCGATTCCCTAATCACACATGTATCATCTTAGGCATGATAAATAATAGAAGACTAGAAAATGAATTACACTGAATGAGAGTGCATGGTAGTGTATTTTTTAGGTATTTTACATTTTAATTCATAATTTAATCTCTACACATATCAAAATAATTGGGAAGTACATGGATGGTAATTATGAAAATTCATGGTAGGGATTAAATTGGATGATATTGGTATAGAAATGTACCCTTTAAAAATAAGAATCACGACACTTATAGTTATTATAAGAGAAAAAAACTTTCACAAGTCTTAACCATACGAAGTGTTGGAGGATATTGTCCAATATATTTTGTATCACCCCAGGATATGGGATCTGGGTGAGACTATGTATCCTCTGGTAATATCAATCATTCAATAAATTGTTCTTGTATAGAAAATTCCCTATGCGGGTCTCACCCATACGCAGTAAGGGGAATTTTCCATTATATATTTTAGTTGGGACCATTATTTGTGATCTGGGAATAACTATATATCATATGGAAACCTGAATCAATCCACAAATTATTCTTACACATGATACCTTATGTAGATATAACTCACACATAAGAATCATGGACATTTGTTTTACATATATCTAGATCATATAATGTAAATTGACAATGAATTTATATACTATAATAATAGATAAGGGGAACTGGTGGATGTGGATTCTATGTTTTTCTCAAGTGTGAATTGATTGTACTCATGTCATATTATAGGGGACGATCATTCTAATATAGGAAATCCATAAAAATGGAACTCTTTAGATACATCACTCACATGTGTAAGGATAATATTTATGTCTCATAATGTAACCATATGTCATGTGTTTAAAATCACAAAACCATTACATGAACCATTTAGATTAGCATTATGATTTGAATTTGATTTTATATAGTCTAACGTCATGTGACTCAGACGTTGGTGACTTGTAGTATATGGTCATCCTAGAGTGTTGTGAAATTTAAATTATTGCTTCCTGGATTATTTCTCATGGAGGTAGTTACTCAATGCATTCCACAATAATTCTCATATTTGTGGGGGTATAATTGATTACTCATTCATTAGAGATAATGAGTAATACCAATTATAATATACTTTATGAATGATTTACGTTCCTTCCCACATAAGATTCAACTTTTGGATTTTCTTTCTATAGTATAGTCGGGTTCGAATCACTAGAAACACATCCCCACAAAGAAACATTTTTCTAGAGGGCTCACATAATATGATTTTGGTGGAATTCATGGTTTTTCATCATTCACATCCATTTATCATCTAGTTTTTTTCAACTCAAACAGTTTATTCTATGATTATTAATCATCTATGGGTTACCCACAAGTAGTTTTTTAGAGTGAGTGCATGTGTACTTTAATAGGTAACACTACTTATTTTCCATAAACTAAGTAATATTAACTTTCTTGTTAGGTAGCATGGGTGGAGGAATTGTAGTCCCATAAATCATGACAGATCGTATGTTTAAATGTGTGATTTTAGTTTTCCACCATTTTTGGAATATATTATATAAGGTCTTTCTGAAGGCATTTATCCCTCCATTTTCAACTTCATGAAAATGAGACAAATTATTAGACTCAATGGTATAGTTTGAATATAGTTTATTCATCTTAGAAGTAAAAATTTTAATTCGATATTCCATCAATATCTTTTATGGTATGAATTATTTCGAAATAATATTAGAATTTACAAAGTTTATAATACACTTTTTCATGACATCAATTAGGGGTATAGCCTTGATCCATTTAAAAATGTGTCAGTAGAATTAATGTAATGCCTCTACTCTAGTTACCCTAAGTGGGTGAATTATTATATAACATTTTCATGACCACAAGGGATCAAATCATGAAAGACTGATCAGTTTAGTAGCCTTGTAAGTACGAGATATATACATATGTTTTAAATTACATTATGAAATGAAAAAAAAACAACATTGTGTCTCATATGAACACATTAATCACCCTTAGAAAATCCCTAAAGTTCATTCATAATATACTTCTTCACATCCTGGGAAAAACAAAACATAGAAAGGGGTGAACTCATATGCTCAGTAAGGATAACAATATAAGGGAATCATTTATAAATTAGAATAAACATTTACGGCAAAGTATGCGACTAAAACATAATCCTTTTAAACATAAACTTCAAAATAATATGGAAAATATAAATCAAATAATGACATTTTCTTATTCAAAAGGATATTCTACTAGTTGAGTAATCAAATTCAATATCAATAGGAAATTTCATAATGAGGTAATGCATAACACCAAACATCATAACCACATAGTAAAGGAATCATGCTAAGACTACAAATAGGTATTTTTCAAGGCATTGTTCCAAGGAACTTGTTTGTATCATGAGACCTACTGATGCATCGAGGACTTATAGCGGGCTCCACTTGTCACTTACTAAGTCCAATGCATTTCTCATATTATAAGGTTTAAACATAAAATAATCATTCGTTTTAAAACTTGCATACGAAATGACAAAACATTTTCCATAAAACATGAATGGTATAAAAATAACACATCCATAGTGAAAGAAATCACCAATAATTCAATACAATATGTAATATTTGTATGATAATAAATCAACTTCAAAAAAGTTTAAAATCCATCAATGGATGTTGACATAAATGAAGTGAATACTATTTGAAATAAATACTTATTTCTATTTTGAAACCAATTAAAAGTCACATAATTATAAAAGAAAAGATTTATTTTGGAAATATTGTTATAATCTTGTAAGGGATTCTTCAAATATGTTATAATGGCAGAAAATAACCGCACCTGTCGTATAAGTTAAAAAACTTTATTTCCTTATTTTTTTTTGAAAAGTTCGTAAAGGACCTTTTTTAGAAAATTAATGAAATATTCCTTTACAAATATCTTATAAGAAGTCCAAAAAGTGTATAAATGACTTTATCACATAGTCTCAGAAATAGTAAAAATATTTTGAAATATTTTTTTAGGAAACACGGATGTGGATGATAATGAGGTCCCAGTAGATACGAATGTTAAAACAACCTAGGATAATGAAGTGATTGTAGAATTAACCCTTACCTTGTACCTTCCTTTGATTGATGGTATGTTAATCTCATGTATAATAGTTAAATAATTGTTATTAAATTATACAAGAACCACATACATAAATGTGATAACATATATGATCTTCTAATATTGCTTTGTTAATAATATTTTAGTAGTAACATTGTTTCACGTGTTAACTGATTCATTTTCCTTTATATGTTTTTATGTAAGTCATGTTTATTAGGGATAGGATGTATTTTATTCATATAAATAATTATTTTAAGTTCATAAACATTATTTTTAATCATAAAATGAAAATTATTCTTGAGTGTTTACGATGGAGAATGAATATTATCGCGTTCATGGAGACAGTAATCCGTACATTCACACGAGTGATAATACCATTCTATTAATGGTGAAATAATTTGTAATTGGGTGTTATATAATATATAAATAATAATTAAAATGTTATATTTATTATTTACATCAGTTATACTCAATATTTTACCCATCCAAATAATGAAGTGTTTGAATAACAATCTACACCACGACGTAGAGATGGTAAGTTGTGGGTACGCACGTCTGGTGAATTGTCATTACTAGTATTATAGAATAATTAATATGGTTGTACAATATTTATAATAATATCACTGTATGTATATGGTACTAGAGTTATTTTTTTTATTGAGACAACAATGAAAGAGGAAGTGGGAGAAGAAATAATTTTTAAAAAGGGTGGTAAAATTATTTCCACTTCATCAGGTGTTTCCATTTGAGTTGATCAAAATGGATCCTTGGGATATATTTCTGATCAATTTAAGAACACTAGGTAAAATTTAGGGTAGTTGTTAGGATATTTGGATAGGTTTTGGGTGACCCAAATGGATTTGGAGGTTTTATTTTTAGGGAAGGGGAGGTACCGTTTTATAAGAGAGTGGAGAGTCACTTTAGGAAAAGCTGAAATATTATTTGATTATAAAATAATATTTTGTTAATAATGGATCCAAAATGATATATTTATAGAATAAGGTGGGTTTGGGTCTAAAACCTCTAATACAATATGATTTAGATAGGTTATGTCACTATATTAACCTTATCTTCTAGATTTAACTCTTAGTTAAATAGTTTAACTTTTACCATGTATTCTTGTATTATTTTAATAAATGGTTAAAAACATTCTATAAAAATACAAGAGAACTAGAAGTGGTTAATTATTAGTATAGCTCAATTTATCTAAATCCATTGGAAAAACCATAGATTTTTAGGAATATTATATCAATTAATAATATTGTATTTGTTTTAGCAACTTCATTATGTCAATTTTGACACTATTTGGTATTTTTTTTTGTGAAAGTCATAACAACATTATTACTTCGAAAAGAATATATTCAATCCACCATAACATGTAATATTAACATAGAAAATTATTTTAATTTATCAAATGTCTCAATTTACATTTATTTGGATATTTTTAATATCAATTATATTAATCATTCATCAACAAGATAACTACTACATCATCATTGGGTTATAAATAAATTTAATTATTTAATGTCTAAAAATTATAAATTTAAACCATTATATAGGAAATCTTTATATATTTATAATTAATATATAGTTGAATTTATCTTATGGATAACCCTATATTAATTTTTTTTATTTTTTAAACATTGAATTTACCACTTTTAACTCTTCTTGAAACAAAATAATAATAAATGTCCTCATCTAATCCAATGGGACCAAAATGATCACATTTTATTCATAAAGTTGTTTTGGTCAAAATGAACTTATCCAATAGGATTAGGACATGTGTTAGGGTAATTATAATATCATTTGATTACTTTAATTACCATATTTACTTTTAACCGTGGTAAATAAAAGTCAAATGTTACTATTCACAAAATATTATTTTCTTCTTATTGAACCACATTTTACTTACTGATTTCAACTTTTTCTCTTGGTTTTTTTAAATACAATTCATATAAGTAGTAAAATTACGTTTTATGCAAATTTGTAAGTTCTCTTAGAAGGTGGGTAAAAGACGGTAAGAAGTTCAATGAAATTTTATACATCTAATATTATTTTAAAATGACTCTAACAATTTACATTGAACATATTTAGGTATTATGTATCTATTTTAATCTAATATAAATTTAAATAAAATAACTAAATATTTAAATAAGAAGTCAATTTTAAACAATATCACAGTTTTATCACTATTAATCAAAAATTGAATGTTTTCATCAAAATACCAAAAATTAACCCTACGATATTTATATATAACAAATACAAAAATAATGTCCATTTTGAAAATTAAAATTTATAAAATTTCAAAAAGTGGGTATTTCTATTTATAACAACTATTTTGATTGGTCGTGGTGTGTTAAAACTCCATGTTGCATACAATCCAAGCTATTGCATTAATAAAAGGGAAATGTAACATGGAAGTTTGGGGTGTTACATTTTCCCCTCATTCAAATAATTTCCTCCTAGAAGTATCTAGAATATTACTGCATAAAACGATTCGGGTGGTTCTTCATAATAAATTCCTTGGGATCCATTGTTTCTTTTTCAATCTAATGATTTCTGCATAGAACTATAACCAGATGAGTCGTACGGTTCCTTAATACTTGTTCTCAAGTATCAAGAATCTAAATATTATCTTAACAATAAGATAGATTGGGTTCTAGTTCTATTTCATCATTGGTTTGTACATGGATTTGGTCAAGCATGTTTTTTTAATAGTGATATGTGGAAGACATCGTGAACATTATAGAGACTTTGCGACATTTCCAAACGATAATCTACAACTCCAATAAGTTCTATAATTTTGAAAGGTTCGATGTACCTAGGACTTAATTTACCCTTATTACCAAAACGTATAACACCCTTCGATGGAGATTCCATAAAAACATGATCTCTTTCTTGAACATCCAAATCCTTTTTTTGGTTATCGACATATCACATTTGCCTACATTGAGCTACTTTGATGTGGGTTTGGATAATATTCACCTTTTCCATTGTTTCCTCAAAACATTATGGGCCTACGAGTTTTCTTTCACCAACATCATCCCAACAAGTTGGTGTGCGGCATATCTTTCCATATAATGCTTTATATGGTGATATCTATATACTATAATGGAAGCTATTTTTATTGGAAAATTATACCATAGGTAAATACTGATCCTATATACCTTGAAATTCTAGTGATAATGATCTCAACATTCCTTCTATGGTTTGAATATTTCGTTCTGATTGTCTATTGGTTTGATGGTGGTAAAAAGTCCTCAAACGAAGTTCAGTATCAAAGGCATTCAAATGACTTTTCTAGAATCTTGATGTAAATTGTGGATCATAATTATAAAAAATCGATAGGGTTACTCCATGGAGTCTTACAACTTCATTAATATATAGTCTTTCTTAACATTGATGTGGTAAATCTACTCTTATATTAAGAAAATGTTCTGACTTGGTAAGACGATCAACAATGACCCATATTGAATCATTCCTTTTAGGAGTATTTGGTAGTCCGATAAAAAATTTCATCATAGTATCATCCCATTTACACTCATGTATGAGAAGAGGTTTCTTGACTCCTCTAGGATTTTGTTTTCAGCTTTAACTTGTTGAAAAACCAAACATCTTGACACATAATCAGCAATCTCTCTCTTCATGTAGTCCCCAAAAAAAATGTTCCTTCAAATCTCTATACATCTTAGTGCTACCAGGGTGTATAGAGAAACCGAATCTAAGAGAATCATCTAACAATTCCCTTTTTAGATCAGGTATATCGAGAACACAAAGTCTTTTAAGAAATTTCAAAATTTCATCTTCATATACGAAGTCACTCAATCTCACATCATTCACAGTTGTAATCTTGTTTTGAAACTATTCATTAGTAGTCTGATAAATCTTTATCATTTCTATAAAATATGGTTTGGCAAAAATTTGAAAAATTATTGTTTTTTCACCTTCCTTGGTTATTCCGATATCCATCATTACTAGATCCTTGAAAATAGGATCCCTTTCATCCCTCGTCTTGTTCAAAATTCCATGATCCTTTCAACTCAAAGCATATGCCTCCTTATTTTCCATCCCCTGGAGGTAGTGTGTAGTGAAATTACAATACTTTACTATCTCAAGCTATCATCTTTGCCTCATGTTGAGTTCTATTTGTGAGAAAATATATTTCAAACTCTCGTGATCATTATATATCTCTCATTGTTTACCATAAATATAGTGTCTCTATATCTCCAAATCAATGATTACAGCTGCTAACTCAAAATAATGAAAGGGATAGTATTGTTCATGAATTGTTAGCTACCGTGATGCATTGGAAAAAACCCTATCATTCTACATAAGGACACAACCATGTCCTTTAATTGAAACATCACTATAAATAACAAACACATCATCCCCCGATGGTAGAGTCAAGATTGAATCATTGACTAATATTCTCATCAGTTATTCAAAACATTCTTCACAATATTTTGTCCAAAAAAATTTAACCCCTTTATGTGTGAGCATGGTTAATGGGTTAGCCAATTGGGAAATATTCTGGACGAAACGTTGATAATAACCAGCTAAACCAATAAAACTGCGTACCTCAGTTATACTCATCGATGCTAGCCATTCTTGGTTTTCCATGGACATTGAAGGATCGACATAGATTCCATCCCTAGAGACAATATGGACATGAAAATAAATCTCTTGAATACAGAATTCCCACATGGTAAACATCCCATATAACTCATTTCTTCTAAGAGTCATTATAATAGTGTGCAAGTGATGATATTTGTAGTATTTTTGGTGTATACCAAGATATCATCAAAAAATAACACTAAAAAGTCCTCAAGATATTGCTTAAAAAAATTGTTCATTAGATCCATGAAGACAGAAGGTGAATTAGTCAATCCAATAGGCATTACTGAAAACTCATAATGCTTATACCTCATTCAAAATGGTGTTTTTGGAATTTCTTCATTCTTCACATATAACTGATGATATACATATCGAAGGTCAATCTATGAAAAATATTGATATCCTTGAATTTTTTCGAATAAATCATCAATGTGACGAAGGGTATACTTATTCATTGTTGTTATTGCATTTATCTCCCTGTAGACAATGCAAAACCACATATATCTATCTTTATTCTTAAAAAAATGAACAAGGGCTCCCCATAGAGAAACACTACGGAGAATAAATAGCTTATTACTCAATTCATCTAGTTGTTTCTTTAGTTCCAATAATTCCATGGTGGCCATTATATAAGGGGTCTTTGAAATGGGCCTTGAACCAGGAATTAAATCAATAGAAAACTCAATTTCCCATTCTGGAGGATATCCAGGTAAATCATCTGGAAACACATCAACATATTCTTGTACAACATGTATGTCCTCTATTAGAACTTTATTTTCCTCACCCATGGTTATTTAATTCTCTTCCTCTTAAATAATTTAATTTAGTAGAGCTATTAGGGGTGGATCTAGATAAGATACAGGTGGTTACATTTCTTCTCTAAAGATAAGGGACTTCTTATTATCATCGAAAACTGTAACCTCCTTATTATTACAATAAATTTTCGCAAAATGGCCTAAAATCGGATCCATACTAAGGATTATATCAAATTCAATTGTGGGTTTGATGACGATATCAGCAGATAAAGAACATTTATATGCCCTAACAGGGATATATTAACAAAATATTGTTGCAATGATACATCCTTTATGAGTTTTGACTAAAAAATCCCTTGAGAAATCAAATTGAAAATATGTAATTTTCTTAGAAAAATAGGAATCTATGAAACAATGCAATGATCCAGAATCAAATAAAGCATTGTTTAAACTTGATGAAACCATTAAATTACATGCCACTACCTCTTTCGGAGCTTCAACCTCAGCATTAGTGATCGCATAATCTTGGCCATTCTCCCTTGGCCTTTTCTTATGTGTGTTTTTTTTGAGCTTATGAAATTCATTTGTATAATAACACTTATCTCTACAATTATAGATTTCAACATTAACAACCTCTTTCTTTCCTTTTCAATCACGATCTTGGTGGCCTTTTTCACCACACTTATAATAAACTCACATTCCCTTTAGAAAAGTACAGAGGTGTTTCATCCCACATTTACCACCGGATGGATATTCAACTTTTCACTTCTTCCCCTTATTTCCATTTCTAGAGTCTTCAGCAAATCACAAATTTCCTTTATTTTCATTAAAGTCATAAGACATAGAGAATTATTTTTCTATCTTAATAGCACATGAGAATATATCTTCATACAATGAGAAGGATTGTGAGACTAAGGCTGAACAGATAAATTGTCTTAACCCATCAAAGAATTAATAAATATTACTACATGAGTTAAGTATATAATCTGATGCATGCCTTGCGAACCTTGTAATGTTATCCTCATACATTGCCACATTCTCGTCCTTCTTTTTCCTCAGACTCAGAAATTGTCTTTCAATATCAGCTCGATGGTCACAAGGAATGTATTTTTCTGTGAAAATCTCCTTACACTCCCTCCATTCCATAATTGATACTTCTTCATCTTCCTTTTTGTTTTTAATTGACGACCACTATTGATATGCATCTCACATGAGGCAATAAACTACCATGACAACTTATTCCCTTTCGCTACTCCCTAGAGCATTGAATCTTTTTCTCTAAGGAACTTATCCATTTATCAGATATAAATAGTTTTTTTGTCCCATTGAATTTGTTGGTTGTTTCATCATGAAGAGGACTAAAATTAATCCCCCACATTGTGGATCAGTGTTCTCCATAGGGGTATGGTTATTATTCATAACCTATGGGAGGTTTCCTAGTATGGTGATAAGTTGATCCGCACTGGTTGCATCACCAGCTCCTCTATAATTATTTTGAGAAGGCGGTAAATCCTTACATGTATTACGTGTGTTGATAACATTTCCATTCCTTCCACTAGGCACCATTTCTAATCAATGATATACATAAGATTAGTTTATAAATCACAATATATAATTCAAATGCTTTAAAACACATAACATAAATTGACCAATTTATTTATATAATCTATAATCATAAAAATGGTTTCATTGAGGAGGTATACACTCATAAATATTTCATAATGGTTTGAAAAAAAATTGATTTAGCATTATCATATACCTCAGGGGTGTTGTAACCAAGAGTGCACCTAGGCCCATTATTGTGTACCATGATTCCCCAGGTCAAGACTGAAACTCCTTGTCGGAGTTTTCACTCCTAGGTATATCTGTGCCAGAGCCACATCTACCTGATCTTATCCAGACATGGATTTATTACAAGGAAAACTCAAAAAATCTCTATATTAGAAAAATTATACTGTTTACTTTTATACTAATTGTCAACGTCTATCTTAGGTTAACAATATATAGAAAACATTCATAAATAAGCATAAACATTTCAGACAATGTATACGACTAAAACACAATCCTTTTAAACTTAAACATCATCATAATATGTAAAATATAAATCAAATAATGTCATTTACTTATTCACATTGATATTCTTCTAGTCTAATAATCACATGGAATATCAATATCCAATTTCCAAATGATGGATTGCATAATGCCAAACTTCATAACCACATAGTCAAGGCCTCGTGCCAAGACTACAAATAATATTTTTTCAAGGAATTGTGCCAAGATACTAGTTTGTCGAATGAGATCTACTGATGCATCGAGGAGATATAGTGGGCACCACTTGTCCCTTACTAAGTCCAATGCATTCCTTATATGAAAAGTTTTAAACATAACATAAAAATTTGTATCAAAACTACAATATGAAATTTCAACACTTTATCCATAAACCATGAGGGGTATAAAATAACACATCCACTGTCAAACATATCACAAAAACTTCAATACAATATGGATGATTTGTATCATAATAAATCAACTTCAAACAAGTTTAAAATCCCTCAATGGATGTGGAAAAAGATGAAATGAAACCTATTTGAAAGAAATACCTTTTCTATTTTGAAAAAATTTAAAAGTCACATAATTATGAAATAAAATATTTATTTTGGAAATATTCTAATATAATTGTAAGGAATGTTTCAAAGGTGTTATAATTGATGAATATAGCACCACCCGCTGTATAATTTAAAAAATAATCTCTTCCATAATTTTTTCGAAAAGGTCATAAAGGACCTTGTTAGGAAAACAACGGAAAGATTATTTTATATAAATATTATAAAATGTTATAAAAGGGTATAAATGAATTTAACCCATAGTATAGTAAATATTAAAAATATTTTGAAGTACATTTTTAAGAAACACAGATGTAGAAGGTAAAGAAGTCCCAGTAGAAACAGAAGTATAAACAACCTCGAAAAATGAAGAGATTGTATAATTAACCCTTACCATGTACATTTCATTTTTCAAGGTTATTTTAATCTCCTGTATAATAGTTAAATAATTTTATTTATATTATACATGTACCACATACATAAATATGATATCATATATTATCTTCTAATATTTCTTTTTTAATAATATTCTAGTAGTATCATTATTTCAGTTGTTAGCTGAATAATTTTTCTTTATATGTTTTGTTAAGTATGTAATGTTTGTTATTTATAGGATTTATTTGATTTATATACATAAATATTTTATGTTCTTAAAAAAATTAATCATAAAATGAAAATTAATCATGAATGGTTACGATGGGGAATAAATCTCATCACGTTCGTAGAGACAGTAATTCGTACGTACGCACGAGCAAAAATTCCATTCTATTGATGGTGAAATAATATGTAATATAATGGTATATCATATATAAATAATCATTAAAATCATATATATATTATTTACACTTGTTATACTCATTATTATACCCATCCAAATAGTGAAGTGTTTGAATAACAAACTACACCACAACGTGGAGATGGTATGTCGTATGTACGCACGTATGGTGAATTGTCACTCATAAGATGAATGTAATAATGAATATGGTTGTACCATGTTTATAATAACATCACAGAATGTATAAGGTATTGGAGTTATTATTTTGGTATGGAAACAACAGAGAAAGATGAAGTGTAAGAAGAAAAGAACGTTGAAAAAGGGTAGTGAAATTATTACCTCTTCTTAGGGTGTTTCCCTTTTGAGTTGATCAAAATGGCTCCATAGGTTGGATTTATAATAAAATTAAGGCCTCTTGATATATGTGTGGGTATTTGGGAAGATATTTGGGCTGGGTTTAGCCCATCCAAATGGCTTGGGAGGTGTGGTTTTGAGATAAGGAGAATTTCCCTTTTATAATAGAGGTGAGGGTCACTTTAGGAAATGTTTGAAATATAATTTTATAATAGAATAATATTAATTTTATAATATTCTTATAAATGATTTATTTTGAGGATAACGTGGGGTTGGGTCGAAAAAAATTCAAAAAATTGGTTTTAGACAGGTTTAGGTAACCATATTAACCTTATCTTTTAGATGTAACTCTTAGTTAAATAGTTTATATTTTACCAGGCATTCTTGTATTATTTTAATAAATGGTTAATAAACCTATGATAATGAGGAAAGAGAACCCCATGTGGTATATTATGAATATATCTAACTTTATCTAAGTACGTTTTCCAATCCTTAGTTTTTTAGGAATATTATATTAATTAATAATATATATTGTTTTAAAAAAAGTAATTTATGTCAATTTTGACATTATTTGGTATTTTGTTTAAGTGAAAGTCGTAAAAAAATTATTACTTCAAATTTTTTTTATTTAATCAACCCAAAAATTTCATATTAATGTATAAAATTTTTGGAATTCATCATAAGTCTAAATTTACATTTATTTTAATATTTATAATATCAATTATGTTAATCATTCATTAATAAGATAATTACTTCATCATTAGTGTATCATAGAAAAATTTAATTATATAATGTCTAAAATTTATAAATAATTTCCATTATGAAGGAAATATTTTTATATTTATAATTAATAATTATAGTCATATTTATTTTATGTATACCCCTTTATTAAAAATTATTTAGTTATTTAACTTGGAATTTACCACTTTTAACTCTTCATGAAGTAAAATAATAATAAATGTCCTAATCTAATCCAAGTTGACCCAAACGATCATATTTTATTCCTATGTTTTATTTTTATCGAAATACATTTACTCCATAGAATTAGGAGATGTGCTAGGGTAATGATAATATCACATTTACATTTAATTACCATATTTTACTTTTAACCGTGGTAAATTAAAGTCACAAGTTACAATTCACCAAAAATTATTTTAATCTTATTCAACCAAATTTTACTTACTGTTGTCCAAAATATCTCTAGTATTCTTGAAATTCAATTAATCTAAATGGTAAAATTAAATTTTATGCAAATTTTCTAATGCACCTAGAACATGGGTAAAAGACTGTAAAATGTTCAATAAAAGTATATATATATATAATATAATTATAAAATGACAACAATGAATTAAATTGAACATATATAGATATTATGTTTCTATTTTTACCTATTATATATTTAAATAAAATAACTATTTATTCAAATAAAAAGTCTGTTTTAAACAATAACGTAGTGGTTTTCACTATTAATCAAAAATTGAAGGTTTTCTGAAAAATACAAAAAATTAGGCCTAAGGTAATATTGATATTTTGAATCAAAAAATGAAGTACATTTTGAAAAATAAAATTTTAAAAATTTTAAAAAGTGGGTATTACTTTTCATAATTGATAGTTTGATTGGTCGTGGTGTGTTAAAACTCCAAGTTGCGTACAACACAAGCTATTGAATTTATCATAGGGAAACATACCATGGAAGATTGGGGTGTTACAATTAAGTGTGAAATTTAACTACTTAGTTATAGCTAGGGGTTATGGACATAGAATGTTTTTTCCACATATTAGAAATGGCTAGGAATACATAGCTTTGTGAAATAATTATTGGGGTTTATGGATGAATTTTTTATGGATTAGAAATGCATAAAACCTTTGGGTGTATTACATCTAGTCTTGAATCATCATCCTCCATTAGTAATCCATCATCCTAATTTTGTGGTAGATCCTATTTCTATACTGGTGAGTTCCGCATGGATCTACATGGATGGAGTCCATGACATAGCGAGTCTCTCTGTGTAAAATAAACCTAAGGAGTTCCCCATTAAAGCGTCATTTATAATGGAATTTCTGATCATTCTTCCCATCCCAAACATTGATATTTTTTCTCGATGTCGAATCTGTTCCCTTTTATCTTGATCAAACAATAATGTACCATTTTGGACATAATTTATTATGGGATTTAACACTATAGGTGGGGATATCATCTCATCATACTCTTTGAGAGAATTAGTCTAATTATTTTTGTCTATGATCCAGGTTATGACTAGTGAGACTACCATTTGGTTTGTGAAATAAAATATTATCTTATCTTGGTCGGGATGAAACCAGAATATATAAGAAATTTCCATAGTACTGGAAATATCATTTTGTGATAAATTAATGTCGTGTATAATTGGTCCAAAAGGTAACTCCATTATAGATCCCACCACATAACTAATGAGAGGGGACAATTTGTTCTTGTTAGTGGTCAATTTTTCAATGATCTGTTTGACCAGAAGCTATGAATCACCTTTGACTTTCCAATATAATATCTATAGCTGAAAGCAATGATCCAAGCTTTTATCTAGGGTTTGGTATTCTATCTCAGTATTAGTAAAACCATTAGATTGTGAGAAGAAATATGGATGAATCTCTATGTTGGGGGAAAAATAATATCCCTACACCAACCTCAATGAAGTTCGAGTTTTGCATTGTATTCTTGGTCAAACATCAGTAAGCCCCATCAAATTACAATTTTCATGTTTCTGAGATATTATTGGATTATGATTCCTTCCTCATCTGTAAGGTCAACGTCTACTTGAATTCATTGTGGGGTAGGATGCAGTAGGATGAAATCATCTAGTTCCATTCCATTAGCTTCCTTCAATGACATTAATTAAACATCATGCTATTATAGAATAATCACACATTTGGATAAGTGTCCGCCAAAAATTTGGAGGTTTAGAATATACATTAGTGGTTTGATATAAGAGACCATATGGACTTTCTGATGATGCATGAAGTGGATTATTTTTTTCTATAATGATGATTGCGAGGCATATCTTCTTGATATCTTAATATCGAGTCTTATTCTATAACATCAATTGGTTGATATAGTAGAGAATTGTTTTTATTCCTTGTATCATTATTTTGTGCATGGAGTTAAACAAGTGATATTTTTATGGAAGAAAATTATAGAATAAGTTTATTCATTTATACTGAGGACATTAATATTGTTGAATGTTGAAGATACTACTTGAGGTTCTCTAAAGATTCTTGGTTGTCCTCATATGATTAGTAGGAGACTCCCTTCTTCATTAACATTGTGAATCTTCTAAATATACTCACCAGGTCAGCTATAAATCTATGCATATAATAGTTGTTACCCAGTATCCCTTAAAATTATATATGATTTGAGGCTTCGGAATTTCTCCGATTTGACTAGGCTTTTAGGGTTCAACCTTGATGCCACAATTTTATACCACAATTGTAAAGAACTTCTCGGTTGTTACTCTAAAAGAACATTTCAGAGTATTTATCTGAAATATATGCTTCTGTTCTTTTTTATAATATAGTTTTTTGATCACTGAGGTCATGAATACATTTTTTAGATTTGACCACTAATTTGACAACATAGAATTTCATTATTCATACCAAGAAGGGTTTAAAAAATGTGACACATATAGTGTTTGTAAGTGGAATACACATACATTAAGTCCATGGGCATGGAAATGTAGAAAAACATCCCTTGATATGATCTGTCCGAATTGTATTTCTCTTATTTTTTGGCCTTAGTGACCTAGTTATACCTTGATTAACCAGCCATGAAATAACGGGCCTAGAAGGTAGTGGTTATGTAGAGAAAATATTATATGACTAGTAGTGGGAAATTATCCTTTTTTATGTATCTATTAAGGCCCAAAAAATATTGTATACCAGGATCTTTCCATTCTTTTTATTAACATGAATTATTGTGGCAATACATTTTGGGTAATTCACATATTAATCAAACCATGAATTAATTAAATTTTCAACATAGGATTCTTACAAGGTATCATGAGACATGTTATTTCTCCAAGATAACATCTTAAAACCAAATTGGTTATCTATAATGTCTATATAATGAGTTTTTTCACTGTAGTTAATTCTATGAATCTATTTATAATTATATTTGAACATAGATCAATTGGCCTTAAGAACATAATTATACATCTCATTGCCCTTGAGGGTAATGTAAATGATAATAAATGTAGGTCATTGGTCTTCTTATATTACAAGGTTCACATTCTTATGTACTATAATGGAGGTGGATATTCCTTCCCCAAAACAAGATGTGAGATTCCAAAGTTATCCCCTTTATCTTCCATCACTATGTTTTTTTGGAATTTTATAGGAATGGTGCATAATTTAAAGGCATCTCAATCACTACTGAGGTATGAGAGTCTATGTGAATATATGTTCACATGTTATACAAGTTGGATCATTTTGAGGGGAATTTGGGCATGCATGTATGTCATTATGCTATTACTAGTGTTAGGTGAGGTAAGGTAATACATAGTTGTATAGAATGACTTTGGGGTATAATTAGTTTTAGCTAATGCTGTGAGTAAATTTTCATATCTTGATAGAGAATTGGAATGACTATCCTTTCATGAACCCAATTCAACTAAAATGATATTTACTAAATAAAAATCTTCTAGTGATGTTTATGGATCATAATATCTCACTATGAATGAGTTTACTATATTGATCTGGTTCATGTTTATCACATAACAAATTCTAAGCATACTCAAAGGATTTATTGGGACAGTTTTGAATTTATTAGGTGTAGAAACCTATTTGAAACCCTTTATCATTGGTGGGTTCCCTTCCATGTTGTAGATATTATCATTATCATATTAGTATTACCATGATTTTAAGGGGGTGATATCACCATATAAAATGTAAACCTTTTTCTTAATGGAGTATATCAAACATTGATGAATTATTTAAGGTACCACCATGATGATATAAAGATAAGGTCAACCAATTTGGAAGTTTTATGTTTTGTCTTGTATGATAACCATGAAATAAACATTAAACATGTGGTCCCTGAATTGATATCTGAGTCTAATATTTTTTTAGGGTTCTTTGATTGGTTTTTCATACCCATATATGATCTGATTCATTAGGTACATATCCTGCTCATTATATCCTAAATATCAATGGTCCTGGACTATAATATGGTTGATCCCAAAACCATTTTCAACTAGAAATAATCATGGGATGAAATTATTGAACGTGCCAGAGACATACAAGAATATTATATTCCCTTTTATTGAATCATCATAATCCTCTCTAAAAATGAGATGGTCGTATGACATTTCATTGGACTAGTTTATCCTATATAAACCTTATCTTTAGTGATACCTATCTTAAACACTTTGGGAATTTGGTGGTATTATATAAAAAATATCATGGATATATTTTCAAATATGAATATAATCCATGATTTATAGTTTAGTTTGGATAATTTCAATTGTTTTAGAATGTATGGTTTAAATTTTAGAGGTTTTCTCTTCCCAATTTGGGGTTTACCCTTAGGACTCTTCTTATGATTGGAAATGTGTGAGGTAGATGTGATAAGTTCTTGGGAGGAGGATGAGGGAGCATATGTTGGTAATGGAATAGGTCTTTTTAGTCAATCCCTTCATTTTGGATGATCAAATAGATTTATTCCTACCAATCAGTTGTTTAAAAATATTTTTTTGGAATTACTGATGAAATACTATGAAGAATCTCCATGTTATTTTTTTGTTTGTCGATGGTAACATCTATAGGTCTCAGATGTGTTTATAGAATCAACTTGTATGGGGCCTAGATATTAGGTTCAACAATGACCAGGAAACCCCCTATGCCATCGTCGTATGTGGCCATGGCCTCTGGATCCCCATTCAAGGGTAAATAACACATATTCATAAGAGTATTAATCATAAAATAGTGGTTTTATTAATTGAATAAAATTAATAGAGATTCAATGAACACTTCATCCAATGAGGATTTCATTTTCTATAACTGTGCCAATACATTGTGTAACTATGAAAATAAGTTTGTGAGAGTCAGATGCAGTATAATTATTGATGAAAACTATTTTCCTTCCTCATGTTTGACACTAATTGAATACATATTCATTTCGGAGTGGTATTTAATTTCATATACATGGATTTTGGGATCATTAATCATTTAAAAATGATACACTCTTTAGGTGGCATCAACTTGGTCAAATATATTTAGAATCAACATGTTCTCTATCTTTTGTCAATGCTTAGATGAATCTTATTTCTAGTAACCCTCTCATTATAGTTGGATTATGGTCAAAAATGTCACTTAGTCTAGGGATTTTCTATGTATCACCATTCTAGAATCAACCACGAACCAAATGATGTCTTAAAAGATGATGTAATCCTATATTGAGTGAAACAATATCTTATAAAAATGACTATAGTCAAGGTGGATATTGAGTCTAACCTCAATAGGTTTATTAGGCATTGATAGCTTAAAGAAATTATTTCATATTACTATGAAGAAATAACAAGAAACTTTTCCATTTTTGAAGGAGTATAATTTATTTTTCCATTATTCATATGATAAAAATTCCTTATCTATTTTTACCCATAGTTTCATGTGGTTTAGTAATAATTTCCACTCGACGTGAGGCATTGATCAGTTTAGGGGATTCCTAGGTGCTCTAGTTGGAACCGTTATTGGATTCAGGGTGACGTCAAATGTTTATACCCTTCCAAGTATTTCTCCGAGTGTCATGGGCGTGGGATTACACTTGGATTAAGCTCTCAAAGTGTAATCTTTTGGAAACGATGACATTTCTATGAACTTCTAAAATCATATAAAATAATTCATATAGATAAAAGGTTTTTGTAACTCATATCAGAGATTCTCATCATCATAATTTTGGAATTTATCCAGTGAGAGTGGGTTAAGGAGTGACTATGTTATACCATTATAAATGGTAATAAATTTAAAGACTCTCACCTTTTCATTAGGTTTACAATTTTTGAGGTTGATGATAATTGTTTTCCCTAATTTGGAGTTAAATTAGCATATAAATTAACGAAGAAGTTCTTCCAGTGCCTTGATGGATTTTTCTGGGAGACTATTAAACCAAATGAAAGTAGACTCCAATAGTTTGAGAAAATAATCTCATATTTGTGTCTTATTTTTAGACTCATGGGCCCATCAGTAAGAAAAATCCATTCACTAGATGTGTAAGATTCTATTTTGGATCTACCATGTCATTGAAGTTTGAAGATATATGATTTATTAAATTAGGAGGGGGAAAAGATTCATCCAACCATTTTGGATATAATTTTTTATTAGGTAATAAGAAGGTTCACATCCCCTACATAGATTCCATCAGAGTGGCTAGGGCCTCAATAGAGTTTATGAGATATTTAGGTAATATGGTCTGTAATACCTCTTGAGAATGATAAGATAATGAGTTTTGATGTGGTATTCCTACCTTTTTATCTTACTAATTTTTAGTTTGTTCTAGGTCCAGATTATCACACTGATAATGGAATGGTTTTCAACATAAAAGATGAAAATAATAATATTTATCAACTTCCTTATTTATATAAAATAGTTTTATGGATCTAGAACCTTCCAGATGTTCATATTCCACCATTATGTTCAGATTAATTCCACCATTATGTATAGATTAGGGATTTTATCTTCAAAATGAAGGTGGTTCCCATTGGAAATATTTCCCCAATGTAATTTATCAATGATCCATTTGAGGTTATTTTTCTCATTCACATATTGGGATACCAATAATCCTCTAAAGGGTGTTTGGAACATCTAGGTGGTGATTTGGGATATAGTCCCACCATTATATTTTATATTTTTTTTAATTTCAGTTAGTAATTGGAAACTCCTTATTCAGAAGTGGCATGTTTTGGTTCCTTCTCTGATTCTACCGACCTATAGTCTTAGTTTGTTCATCAACATCACCACATCATGAGGCTACATTTCTGTGTTGTGACCCTATATATTACTATCTTTGTCTATATCAATTTTTTGATTTGGGGAGATGATTTCCCCTGACTTTTTGTGTTTAATAATAGTCCCTACTTTTTTTTAACAAATAGTAGTATAAAATTATATCACATTCTTCCCCATTGAATATCACATGGGGTTCCTTCCTCTATCCCTTGGTCTTATTGTTCTATCATAGGATATTAATATTGTATGGTTTTATTGTTTTTCCAAAATGTTCCCATGTTCTAGAATATGAATACTATCATTGAGTGAATTTCTAATCAATCTTGACGAGGGGGTTTGAAATGAAGGAGGTGTGTCGAACGGTTGTAGAAAATACAGAGATGGAATCCATTAGTATTTTTCTATTATCCCTGAAAAAATAAATTTCATTTCAGGGATTATAATATTCCCCCCATCCCCATGGGATTAGGTTTATTTTGGGCCATCATTGGAACTATTTGATATCATCGTTGAGATAATAATTACCCCCATCCCTATGAGATCATGTTGATTGGGAGACTCCATTGATTGCTTCAGGGCCCTCTTGGTGGATTGATAACCCTAGTTGGGGATGAGGTGATCAAAATTCCCCTATCTATATGGGATGTGTTTTCTCATATAAAAAATTCATAGAGGATACCATTTAATTCATTAAAATTTTCTATTTTTTCCTCACTTGGGATAGGTGTAACATATGTTTATGATCATAGTTACTTACATTGGTAGTTTAAAGTTATTATGTGACTTCATCTTGCATATTTGAGTTTTATTAACATTTTTTGAGAGGTCAATATTAAGATCTTATGGGTTGTCCTCTACCTCCATTAGAAGTGTATTTTATTCTAACAGTGATGGTCCTTTGTTGGATTATCCAACTAACCCACATGTAACATTGAATCATGATATATGATATTACTATAACATCTCTAGATATCACTTCTAGGGAGATTTCCATTCCTGGTGATGCATGAATTGTAAAGATCAATACTAACCCCATCCTCAGATATAGATGTTAGGTAGGGATTTAGTGATTTCCTGGTAAATATATTCCATGTTATAGAGGCAGTCATGTTTTAGTATTTTGTAATGACATTTTGATTTTTGGTCATAGGCCAAAGGGAAATCCATTATATCATTCAAATAATATATTGTTATTATTCGTTAGAGGTGACCCTTATATCACTGATATAGGGGGTGATTAAAAATTAATTTCTAATAGTCGTACCACTTGTTTTTCAGAAAGTATTTCTTAGAATCCTCTTTTTGATCATCTGAGACTACAAAATACGAATTATAGATTGTACGAAAAATAGTTTTTAGGTTGTATCTAGACATATCCATTAATATATTAATGTCATCCCCTAATTCATTAAGGTTATATTCTTATACCTAGTATGAACATAATGGATTCCACTCTGAGTCTCCTTCTTATCAAGGTGTGGTGTTTCTAGTTAGTAATGAGGAACTATCTGTGGTTAAATAGAGTGTTTTGTACACCACTCTATATCATGTATTCATCACAAGGGGATGCTTTCCTTTTATGGGAGAGGTATACCCATATGGAGTTCTTCCACAGTGTATTTATGGATTTAAATTCCAATAATACATTTCTAAATGACCATGATGAGTATTATAATGGTTGTTTTTATCTTCTTCTTTATAGGATGAGTTGGATGATTCTTGAGGTGTTGCATATACACATCGCACAATATTAAGTACATTGGCATAAAGTTTTTTGAGAATGTGAGAATCATTCTGTTTCATGGTTGAAATATGTCAACATGCCTTTTATGTTGAGAACTTCTACATGATTTATATATGGAAGACTCTAGATTATATCAAGGATTTCCTATTCCACTAAGAATGTGAGACCGCTACTGAGAATCTATAAGTGTATGCCCATTATATTCAAAATTTTTATTGCGGATATGGGCCTCCCTGTTGGTGGTTGTCATAATATGCTTTTCAAACCTAATTTAAGAGAGGGAATGAGGCTGGTTTGAAAATGAATTCTCCATCTAAATATGCCATGATACCTTAAAAATGGGATATGGGATATTGGAATCATCCATTATAGCGTTTGAAGTATGGTATCACATTATTTTAAAATGTAAGTGTGGGAATGTGATGTTGACTCCTTTAGGATGATGTAATATTCCAAGTATCTTAACATTCTATAATATAAGCTAATACTATGTTAATATCCAATATATGCTAGAATATCTTCATTTGAGGTGGCATATGGGCCTGAATCTTGTTGGAATTTAGAATATACCATTTTCTTTCGTTCAAAAGATTTTTTGTCAATTTTGAGTTGATTTCCAAACATTGCTGATAGATCATAGTTTGAATAAGTATATGATCTTGGTCCTGTGTATCTTTTTTTATGGGAATATATTGGTAATCATCCTTTATTGGATAAAGAATATGCACTTCTTATAAATTAGCAACCCATTCTTGTTGATCAATGTTTATTTTCTTCTCCTACTATTATGATATAGATATGATCTACTCTATGTATCATTTCTAGAAAATGTTTGGGATGTTACTCAATTAATTCCTTTACATAGTATCATTTTATAAGGTTATATGTAGGAACATAGACTTTTAAACTCTAGGTCACAAGGACATATATATATATATATATGACTTTGATTGATGTTGGGATATATAACCACTCATGTACACCTTATGCCACCAGAATATGCCAAAGAGATTCATGTGTGCAGTTGGGCATGTGTTCCACTATATTCACATTCTGGATGTGTGGGAATAATTTTTGGGGTGTGGAGGGATATGATTTTTCTCAACAGTTCCTACAAGAAAATATTTGTGGGATTTTTCATGGAAGACATGGAGATGTTCCTGCTCCCCTTTGTATACTGCTTGCTGTCCTTGGAAAGATCTCATTGGTTCATAGAATGAGTGTCTAGTGTGGCACCTTCCATGTAGTACCCTTATTAGGTGAATGAGGTTCATTGTTTGGATGACATATATGAAAATGGTATACATGATCTCTTTATGGAATCTCTTGATATAGTATTGACCCACATTACCCTCCTGGATCCAAGTCTTGGGGATAAGATTTGGTATTTTGGTCATTCCATGGGGATAAGAAACATAAGAGGATTGATGCGTTGATGGGTATCATCTATTTTGTCACAGGCTCCCTTGATCAAGGTAAAATTTTGGGATTTTATACCTATATTACAATACATTTGGACTTGAATGGGATAATAGTACCATGTTGGGGGTAATCCCTATCAGTGGCGTTTGGACCAGGTTTTTAAGGTGATGAGTGAGTGAAATTTCATTAAGACCGTCAACGATTTTTCCCATAGTTGAGGCCTTAGAATATTTTCCTGAAAATATTATAGGGTTAGCTCTAGGAAAATAATGTGACATTGGTATTTATAATCAAAATAAAAATAATAAACTAGTTCATCGAATATTTTTTTTTTCATGAATGGAACATGATTAAACATATATGTATAGAGAATCCATTTGTTAAATTTCATTGTTAGTCTGGTCATTTCACCCACAATGATTATACCAAATCATATGTCCCACACCACATAAAAGTGAATAAAATTTATTTATGAAATGATTCATTTCTTGTCCATTATATTTTTTTGGTAGGGAATTGATGTTGGTCATAATAGTTTTGGAAACCAGATGACCAAAAAATATAATGACATAAATATATTTTACCACATGCTTTCACATTGGGTTCACCATTTTTGTATCGAATAGAATCATATGGACCAAATTATTATTATGTGGGGATTATAATAGTTTCATACTCATTAATTTCTGTAGGATTGTTTCATATAAACACATAATGGTTCCCATATATGTAATAGGATATGTGCATGTACTCTTATTCAATGTGATCAATGGGGTTTCATTTCAAACAGTTATTAGGAACTGACACTGGTCAAGAGGATTAGAGGTTGGATCATCACACTACATTGGGGGAATTATTTTATACTTAAAGACCCTCTTATATATTTTCTATATATTCATGATTCTTTCCAAAATACCGATATGGGATTGGTGACCCGAAAAAGTTATCTGATGTTAAATAACTATAGATGTATGAGGAGGTTTTACTAATGTGTCCATCAGCCTGTATCAGATGTTATTCATATTATTACCCATTATTACTTTATAATGATGTAATACTTGTACATTTATGTCGAATGACTATCAATTATGGAGTTTACAATTGTCTAGAGAGGTGATTAGTGTTTTGGGAATGGGATTGATCCTTCAAGAGGCATCTAACATAACACTTGATAACATGAATGAAAACCCATATAGTTTATTTAGAATAATTTAATTTCATATTATAAGACTACACTGTAAATTTTGGTGTCATGTAGGAAGGACGTAAATAAGGGAAATTTAAAACATGAATATAACACCTGATGATTTATGTTATGTATATTCTTTAATAAATTCATTTTACTTGATAGTTAATGTAACATGAAACACCAATCATAAACAAAATCTAATATACTATTAAATATTAACATGGATATTAGAATTTAAATGAGACCATTATGAATATTGATGTGGCCATTAGAATAAAAACCTCACCTAGGAATGTATAGATAAAATTTAGGTACCATATATATGAAAATACAATATATTTATATCATGAAATAAGTAAATAAATGTTTTAAAAAGGAAATATTAAGTGTTGGTATTTTTGTTATATGTAAAATTTTATTTCACATTTTATAATCAATAAGTTAATTTAAATGAAAATTTATTTTCGTAAAATATATTTACATATTAATATTTTTTGTTGTGATTTTAAGTTAATTTTATGACACCTCAATTATTTCTTCAAACTCTAATAAATTTAGTTATAATTTTAAATTTGATATTTTTCAAATAAATTATAATTTTAATATAAAACATTAATATCTCAAATTTTAAAAATTATTTTCAAAAATATTATTCTATTTTTTGATTATTCACATCGCAAAATGGTTAGGGTAAATTTTTCATATTTTTCTAAAATAGTTTCATTTTTGGTGAATAGTGAAATACGACAATTTACATTATTTTCCAAATACAAGAATTATTGAGACATGGATGATATATAGATGGTGTAAGAAAAATTATTTCAAAATCAAAATCACAAGGTCCTATAATTGGTTAAAAAATCATCATCAGTAATAGGGTTGATCCTAAATAATAATTAAAAGAATAAAATAATCAAAAAACACCCCTCTCCCCCACTATAAATACCACCCCACACCAAATATTCTCTTTGAATTTTATAATATTTTGAGAATTATTATTTTATAAAAAATTCATCTTAAAAACCTCTTCCAAACATTTAGGAGATTCTGGTCTCAATAAAATACAAAACCCATGTGTCAAAAGGAGGTCATCAAGAGGAATAATTCAAGTGGTAAAACACTATACCCTTCTCTTTAAATTTCTTTTATGATCTTATCCACTCCTAACCTCCTCTATCCAATGATGTATGATAACTATAGTAATATATATATAATTTTATTATATTATGTTAATGTAATATCCATAATCAATCCACTTCCCCACTACCTTCTATTATAAAAATTGAAACATTATCCCTGACGGGTCGATTTACCACCCTCGTGGATGATGCATTTTCATTTTCGATTACCACCTTCAAGGATGGTATGGAAAAATATTTAATAGAATTAAAATTTTTAATTATACATATTATAAGTTATATAATGTTATGAAACAAGTATAGAATCATTAAATTAAAAAAATGATATAAGTTCATGATGGTCGAAAAAATGACAATATAAACTAAATTAAAATATTTTTCAAATAAAATTATATATGTTCATGATTTTCATAAAATTAATATATAAAATAAATAATTTTTATTAATATTTTACCTAATTAATCTTATACCATATAAACAAATGATATATTAGATAATTTAAACTTTTGAAATTTATTAATTTCGAATAATTTTTATTTTGGAAAATTAATCCACTTTAAATGAACATACATACTTGTATACATGAAAATAGAAATTGGAAACCACGAAAACAAATTCCCAGAATGATGAGAATTAATATTGTAGCACATCAAAATGGAAACAAATGAACATTTTAAAATTAATCAAAAACCTGAAAATGTTGAAATGGTTCTGATTTATGTAATTAATGAAAGTAATATTATTATTCAGGACATTAAGTACAAGTGAAGAATGCTTTTAGAAGTTATGTAATAGCATCATTTCAATTTCAATTTCATTGTGACTTACTTGGTATTATGCACCTAATAATTTTTATTCATGGTATATACAAACCCTTTGAGGTCATTTTCCATTAAAATTTATATTTCTCTTAAATATCCATATTTCTTTTATCATGGATATGATTATTTCTGAATATGTGTACCATTTGTACATATTGTGTTCACATTGTATGATATTTTAAATGGGTAAATTTTGATAAATTTGTATACTCTTCACAATAAAGATATTTTTTACAAAAAATTGTTTAAAAATTAAATTTATATTGGAATAATTAAATAAAATTACAGTGTTGGGTGGGGTATAACAATATATATCCCCTAAATGAATTGACAAGTCTCACAAGACAAATCTATTAGAGACAATCCCATCATATTTATTTTAAATTATAATCAGATGAGTTCCTACCCATAGACATAAATCATTTTAAGAATATTTTTGAAAACAGTGGTTTTTGTTAAAGATACATGAAGTAAAAAAATTAATAATTTTCTTCATTTAGTATTTAGTCATTACTTTCAATGAGATTTTCAATTTGAACAAATCTACAGTTGCATTGTCATTATCTATTTATTATTGGAATATGTTTTTTATTTAAGATTCCATAATGATTATGCATTATTGAAATATCTTCACTTATTACTGATTCATGTAACCCTTATTGAGAATTTAATCTAACCCCTTTATTTTTTTTCTGTTCCCACATTATAAAGAAGAAATCATTGAATAAGTATCATGGATGCATTGTATTTCCATTTAATGTTATGTTTTTAATAACCAATTTTATAAGGGAAGAATATATTCTTCATGTTCTATAGGACTAATAAAATAATTGATCCAAGGTGATGTGATTTCTTGAATTTATGCCATTTTAATAAAATAACCCCCAACTCTCTGCTATTGGGATCTGGTTTGTTACTGTTGGTATCAGATTAATTTTATTAGAAACCTTGGGAACTAAATGTAATGTAAACATGAGAATTATAAAAATATTTATAGTGATTTTTGTCTCAATACTCATGATGATTTTGAGCTAACATAGTGTGTTCCATTATTTAATGATGGAGCCTAATTGAAGAAAGGGAATCAATACCCATAAAAAATGAAGGGATTTCCCCACTGTTCAAGTAAAAAAATGGCATCTAAAATAAGAATATCATAACAATATTAGGTTAACTTATTTAGGTTATCATGAATGACCATACCATACCAATGTTGGATCATTTCACGAAGTAGAAGTACCCATATTTTAACAGAACTACTAATCCAGTGGTTACTGTCTAGTAGATCATGTAACATGAAAATATATTTCTATAATTAGGTTGAAATGAAAATAAAAAGGTAGTACTAGAAGTATATTCTATCATGGGATATGATGACCAATGATGGTTATTGATACAAAATACTAATTATAATGATTACATAGAACACATAAAATTCAAATCTTTTAATGAAAAACACCCAGATAAATATTTCTATCATGGGTAATGAACTGAAATGAAGATAAAACACCCTAGCTTAAACAAAAAAGAATGTATATTGTATTACAGTGTATGAGCCTACCTTCACAAAAATATCTAGTTTTTATAATGATTATATACTTTATTCCACAAACAAGATCTATCATTTATTTGATATTCTTAAGAAAAGTCTCAGCAGGGCACTAACATCTCAATCATTTCCTTCATATGATAAAAAAGTATTATATTCTATGAAAATGGGGAATTAATTTAATAGATCATATATTTTCAAGTTAAATAAATAGAATAATAGGCATTCTAATTACCATGGAGAAGGAGAAGTGTAAAATAAGTAGGGGAATGAAGAAATTTCCATTATGTGAAAATTGTGGAAGCAATCATCCTGGGAAATGCATGAATGGAATTGGAGTTTGTTATAAGTGTCCCGAAAAGGGTTATTGAGAGAATTAATGTAAGGGGAAGAAATAATTTAATTATATACAATGATTAAACTATAATCAAATGATGATTTATTGAAATCAATTTCCAAATCACCAAGGAAATCTACCATAGTTGAGTCCAAGTGGAGTGGCCAAGCATATATAGTCACCATATTGGATGTAGAAGTATTCAATGATGTTGCGGTAGGTACATTAATCATATCATTAAATTTATCCAATTATTTATTTGATTTTGAATCATCACACTGTATTATATCTTTGAAAAATTTATTGAAAATAAGGAATTTACATTTTTATTTAATAAGGGGGTAGTTAGTCAAAACAACTAAGAGAAGTCTCATTACAATAAATGTGTGTCACTCGATCCCCATTAGGAAAAATAAATATTCTTTAGTTGTTGTCATGGTAATCAAACCAATTTTTTTTTATTTTTTATAATCCTTAGTATGGAGTGTCCTTTAAAATATGATGTGATAATTTATTTTAATAATAAGAAACTTATGATTAAAGAGGATGATGTAGAATCCATTATCTTTAGAGAAATAAATATAGTTTGATTATTATCTAGATCCACACATAGTATCTTTACTTATTAGAATTTTTGGGGAGGGATATATAACAACATCTTGGTATGAGTAAAGTTAACATCAAATTTTGGATCATATAGTTTTTGTTGCGACCACTTTGTGTATAGGTTATATTTGTTGTCAAAAGTGTTCAATAATGTTAAAATGAATAAAGAGATGAAGGGATTCATGTAATAAAATTTTCAACCAACATATCACTGTTAAAAGAGACCATGTAAGAGTCTACTTGATTAGACAAGCATTAATGCATGAGATGATTGATCTGATGATGCCAGTCATATTCTTTGTTGACTAGAAATACATATGTTGCTGGAAGATAAAAAAGATTCATTACCTTCCACAGATAATCTGACAATGATAAAGGTGATTCATCAAATACAATATATCCTGATGAAATAAGGATTGCGATGAAATCATATTATTGTTGAAGAATAAAGATGACAGTGAATTAGCCCGGGGGTTCTTTCTAAAAGTAGTATTTAAGGTGGTGTATTTTCATAGTGATTGCCAAATTGTTGGACTTCAAAATATAGATTTTGTTTTTGGTAATGGAATGATTTATGCATAGGAGTGGGAAAGATGTAGAATGACGATTGAAATCATAAAAAGAAGAAAACCGCGTACCTCGTAGCATGGACCGCGTACCATGTTCCAGGAATGGTTTGTGGTCATGTAATTGGTAGCAGAAGCGGTATATGGAGTGGTTTGTAGAACCAAACACGATTTTCAATGACGGTGTGTTGTGATGGTGTGTAGTAAGATGGAAAGGTATGAGGAACGGTTCACAGAATGGGTCTTGGTAACAAAAATGGTTCATCATGGAAGGAGTGGTGGTACAAAAAATGGATCTTTTTGGGTAGAAGTGATGTTGTACGTGGACCAACAGACAAACAGTACGTGGTGAAGGTTCGTAGTTCTCCAGAGGGTCGCAATACGTGGTTGAGGCTCACTATAAATGGATGGAGTTCAGTATGTAGTGATGTTTTCCCCACATTGAAAATTTCTCTAAAATAGATTTGAGAAATTTGTGGAGTTATTTTAATATATAAGGAGTGCTAATCCCATTATAAAGGAGATAGGGAATTCAATATGAAAAATCTTCATTGTGGAAGATCTCGGCTATGTCTGAAAGTTGTACGCAAGAGAGATTTTGTGTAGGAGAAAAGTGGTATGAGAAAGACAAAATAGTTTATGGAATTGGAAGGGGTAGTCCACAGAAGATATTTTGCGTAAGAAAAAATGTGTGCGGGAGGTGAAATAATGTGCAGAATTTTCAAACGAAGTCCACAGAAGGACGAAATGGTATGCCAAGGAGGTAAGTAGAGGTGGAGCGCGGAGAATGTGCGGTATGCGGATAATGCTTAGTAAATGGAGTAGAGGTGGTACATGGAGAAAGCATGATGTGAACGACAGGTGTAGTGCATGGAGTAAGTGCGGTGAGATGATTAGGCATGGTGCACAGAGAAAGCACGGTGTGTGGAGTAGAGGCGGTGCATGGAGTTGGAATGGTACACAGAGTAGGTGCAGTATGCAGAGAAGAGGTGGTAGTTGGAGCATATGAGGTATGAAGAGCAGGCACGATACGCCGACCAGGGGAGGTACGCGGAGCAGGTGCGGTATGTGAAGCAGGGTGGTACATAGAGCAGGCGCGGTATGTAGACCAGCTATGGTACCCACACCTTCTGTGGTACGTAGAGAAGGCATGGTAAGCGGATCATAGATAGTCCATAGAATAAGGGATAGTATGTGGAAATGAAAACATCACAACGAGAGTTTGTTATTCTAGTGAATAAAAAGGGAAGATGTTACATTTAATTGAGTAATGGCACTAAAAGAGAAAATTGAATATAGAAGAGCATCAATTCGAGTATTTGATGCAACTAGTGTCTCATGATGAATAGAGAGAAAGAAATTTCAGGCCAATTTATTAAAGCATCTATCAATTTGATAAACTAACTGACACCTATCCCAAGGTAGTGAGCTAAGGGGAGTCGATGGAAGTGATCTAAGAGAAGCAGTGGGAAATCCTTGAACATTTGCAAAGGAAGTGTGCCAAGGATATAGTGACTGTTCATAGTCCTTTGTAATTCATTTGTAGTGACTATTATTAGAATTTTTTATGACCATCAACTTGTTGGTGTATGCTCCTTTTATTCATCCCTTAGTTTGTAACCAACTAAACATTGTTGTGTTTTTCTTCTACATGTTTTAATTACATAACATATCCATCATACAGATTTAAACATGTTCCTACCAACATGGGAACAAGTTCCAGTAAGGAAGAGTAAAATATGACACCCAGATTCATCCCCTCTAAGGGTGGTCTAGGGTCCATCAATTGGAATCAGAGTGAAAAGGTTTGTGTATGTTGGGTACTCTTTGGTAATTTATTTCAGAATATGATGTCTGTTTTCTTTCCTGAGTCAACAATGAAGAACAGTCTTATGAATGTTCCGTTATATCTAAGCAGATGTATTTTCCCTGCAAGACCACAACAAAAAATAAAAATAAAGAGAACAAATAGTTGAATAAGTCCCTCTTATCTAATGAAGGTGCAGTATCTGGTTCTTCATGCCATTCGGAAAATTATGACATTTTAGACCTTGAAAGAAAAGAACAAGGATATCGGGAGGTATGTGTTTTCACCCATGATCAATCTTTAACCTCAGATGAAATTTATAGACTAAAAATAATAAATTTATGATATATATGAAGATAGTGTTGTCAATAATTGAATAATATTTCAATGTAAGCAAGAGTAAATCACCCAACTTAGAAAAGAAGCAGATTCTATGGAGGAAGGCTTGGTATAGAGAATATAATAATGTAATAAGATCTCTATATAGATTTTATCCATTTAAGAAACAAGAAGGGAACATGAAATAAATACATAAAATTGTATCAAATAAGTTGGAGAGGAAGAAAGAGTTTGAATGGATCGTGAAGAAAATATCCGTGTGTTTGAAGGGAAATTGAAAAATTGCACTAATCAGGGTCTAAAATTGGATGGGATATCCAAGAAGTTCAAGGAACATGACTCTTTCATTTGAAATTAAATGATGATACATGGGGATGAAATTGTTAGAATAAAGAAGTCTTGTAATGAGAAGATGACTATGATTAAAGAATAGATGTTCATTCATAATAGGAAATGTCTAAAATTAGACTCTTAGTTGTCCAATCATGAGAAGAAACATATTGAGACATCACCAAAGAATGAATCAGTTATTGAGGGCACTCAATGCTCTATGCAAGTTTCTACTATCAAAATATACCCAACATGTGATAAGAATATCATGACTTTACTCACTGATCTATCACAAGAGGCTGATGAAGTGAAGGTACCATCCATACCAACTTGTACTATTGTTTCAAAATATATTTCTACAGAAAGTGCTGGTTTGAAGAAAAATTCTAAACAATTATGGGTAAGGAAAGGTGTGGAGAAGAAGCCTACCCTCATGGATAGAGTAGATGAGAAGAAAAATATAAAATATGGTTCCCTAGATATAGTACAACACATTAAGAAGAAGTCCCAACAACCTTATACAGAAGATATAAAGAAGGCAGGATTTGTGGTTCAATGTTGGTGCAGTAACAGATTTGGGAATTTTGCACTAGATTTTTGGTACAATACCTTAAATTAAAAAGCACAGAGAAAGCTTATATCATAGGAACGAAATTCCGAGAAGAAGAAGCAACAAATTTACTGCAAATAGATTCATAATGATTACTAACATACGTGATATATGAAACAGAAGTGGTCACAATGTAGGTACACTCCCATGTTAACTTGCATTCACTATTGATATGAAAAGAAGTCCTATGTTGTCGGTTATGTATAAAGAAGCTACCTTAGGAAGAAATCTAAAAAATATTGTGAACACACATTTCCCCCAGAAATTCTCGAGTAGGGAAGCTGAGAAGAACCTGGTTTCTATATCAATTAAAATGAAGGGAAATTCATCGAAAAGGTAAATTAAGAGGGATGAAACTCAGATGAAGTTGTGCCGAAGATCCATATCAACTATAATAGTTCCAATTGACATGTTGGTCAAATAGAAATAATATTTATATATAATGTGGAAAATTGTAAATAAATAGTCCAAGGAAGGTGGTAAAGGAAATTAAAAACTTTTTCAAGATAAAGATAAACTGCATGAGATACTGCAAACTGAGAGAAAAAAATGTGTTAAAGAAATATTTTGTGAGAGATGTATGAAATCTGGTCACATTGCAAATGGATGTCTAACCTTAACACTAGAGAAAGAAGCAGTCCATAAGAGGAGTATGAATGTAACATTCAGGATAGAAATTAAGAAAAAAAATTATTCAAAAAAATGATAAGAGAATGAGAAAAGAGCCATGAAAAAATTAAAAATATCAGAACATATGTTAAGATGTATAATAATAAAGACTGGTGTAAACGAAGAAACATGGTTGAGAAAAGCATATCAACCATGCATCTCATATTGATGATGTAAAGAGGAACCACCATATTCCCTTAATCATTTTTTTTGTTTTATTTATATTGATAATATAGGGAATTGATGGTGAAGATTTCTTTCAGGTGGAGAACATGAGAAGTAGTGAATGTTGTAATCTATTAATAGCTATGATTAAGAGGATTCCATCCTTGTAAGATTATTCAATTGATATTCAATGATTAAAATGATGAAGGATCACCCTTGATGAAGAAGATGGGGGGTGTTTCCCTAGATGGGGAGACAAATGTAGAAGCTTCTAGAATTTTTATTTCAATTAGTATCAAATTTAGTTGGTATTAAATTAAATTACTATGGAAATTTCTTGAAGAAAATTCCACTAGAAAAGGTATTTCATTTATCAATCATTCTTTATTGGTTACAAAGAATGAAGATCATTTTACACAGGGCGAGTAATTGAATTAACCAATGACATAAGAATAATGGAAGTGCCCCAAGGCCACCTTTACTACCAATTTCACTTGACTGTTTTTGATATGTTTTTTTTGCAGTGGGTGCAAGAGTTTTAGGTTTATTATTCCCTATCAAATTTAATTTCTCTAGTTTATAATGAAAGTGGAAAACCCAGGAAGGAAAATTAAATGAGTTCTCATCTAATGAGGTATCATGATTAGTGAAAAATTAATAGATTTGTTGTCTAAATAAAATAATCTTGTGCTCTACATCGAGCAATTCTCAAGTATACCTAGAGTAAAATGATTGATGGAACATTTCTTAAGAATGGACTGATACCCTTTAGCTATGATCTTTGTATTTCTTGTCAACTAGGGGGAGAAAAAGTAAAATTAATTCTCTAAAAGTGAGATATAAAGAAAATGAAAAAGGGAGATAGAATATTTTCATTTTGATATTGACACATTCATTTGAGGAGGACATTATATTATTGAAAACAAAATACAAAGGGTAGATTGTTTGGACCACTTTGTGTATAAGGTTTTATTTTTTGTCAATAGTTGTCAATGAAGATCAAAATAAATAAAGAGATGAAGCTATTGATGTTATAAAGTGGCCATGAAATAGCTCACTACTCAATGAGACCATGAAAGAGCCCTCTTTAAAAAGACATTCATTAATGAATGAGGTGATCAATCTCATGATTCCAGACATATTCAGTGTATACTGGAAAGACTTATGTTGTTGGAAGACAAGGGGGTTTAATTTATTTGCCAAAATAATCTAATAATGCTAAAGGTGAACTATCAAAGACAGTATATCACGACAGATAATGTTTGTGATGAAATAAGACTATTATAGAAGAAGAAATATGCCATGGAATTTGAATGGGTGTTCTTCTTGAAAGAAGTATTTAATGTGGCGTCACTTCCTAGTGTTTTCCAAATTGTTGGACCCCATAATAAGGATTTTCTTTTTGTAAATGGAAGGATTTCTTCATAAGAGTGAACGAGATGAAGAATGATAAAGGAAATCCAAAAAAGAATAAAATTCTGTACCTTAGAGCATGGACTGCGTACAATGTTCCCAAAATAGTTTGCGGCCACATAACTGGAAGCAGAAACGGTTATAGGAGCTGTTTGTAGAACCAAAAATGATTTTCAATGATAGTAAGCAGTGTAGGAATGTTGTAAATATAAAAGGTATATGGAACGGTTTGTAAAAATGGCCACGGTACCGAAAATGGTTTTTCGTTGAATGAGTTGCGGTACAAAGAATGGTTCTTTATTGGAAAATAGATGTAGTACACATACCGAAAGAACCACAATACATGGTTAAGGTTCACATTTTATTGAAGGGTCATAGAACACGGTGCATTCTCACTATACACAGATGGATTTTAGTATGCAATGAAGTGTTTCCCACATTAAATATGTGGTGAAAATGGATTATTGAAATTTGTAGAGTCATTTTCCTATATAAGGAGTGAAAAACCCATCATCAAGGAGAGAGTGAATTCAATACGAATTAATCAGTGATCTGTAAGATCTCATCTAAATTTGAAAGTGGTACACATGAGAGATTCTGTGTTGGATGAAGTGGTATGCGAAAGATGAAACAATCCTAAAAATTGGAAGGAGTTGTCCCTAGAAGATATTTTTCATAAGAAAAAATTATATGTGGGAGATAAAATAATGTATAATATTTGAAGAAGAAGTATGGAGAAGGAAGAAATAATACACTAAGGTGGTAAGTAGTGGTGGTGTGTGGAGAAGGAGTGGTACGTGGAGAAGGTATGATACGTAGAGAAGAAGAAGTACCCAGTGTAGTCACTGTGCATGGAGCAGGTGCGGTGCGCGGATCAGGCACGGTGCGAGGAGCCGACACAGGGAGTAGTGAAAGAACTGTGTGTGGAATAGAGGCGGTATACAGAGCAGGCACGAAGTAGAGGTGGTACACAGAGCTGGCACAGTGTACCGAGTAGGGGCGAAATGCCGAGCAGGAACAGTACACCATGTATGGGTTGTACGCAGAACAAGCGCAATATGCAGACCAACTATTGTATATAGGGAAGGTGTGGTACGAAGATCAAAGACAGTCCACAAAATCAGGGACAACTCATTGAAATGAATAAATCATAAAAGGAGTTTGTGATTATAGTGAATAAAAATTGAAAAAGATTTAGTGAATTCAGTAAAATCACCAAAGGAGAAAATTCAATATAAAAGCGCATCAATTTGGGATTTCGATGTAGGAAGTGTCTCATGCGGAATAGAGATAATGAATTTTCATGCCAATCTCTTGAAGTGAACTTCATGTTGATAAACTCACTAATACCTATCCCAAGGAAGAGGGCTAGGGGGATTCAATGGAAGTGAACTAAGGGAAGACGTGGTATATCCCTGAACCTTTATAAAGGTATTGTGTCAGGTACAGAGTTGCAGTTCCCGAACATTTGTAATTCACAACTAGTGATGATTAGTAGAAATTGTTACAACCAGCCACCTATCGGCGTATTTTCCATGGACGTAGCACTTAGCGATGAACCATGTAAAAAGTGGTGTGTTGTCCTTATTCATGTTTTATTTACTGCACATACCCATCATACAGCTTTGGACATGTTCCTACCATCATGGGAACATGATCCAGTAAAGAAGTGAAAAATTTTATACTCAGATTAACCCCCTTCTCAGGGTGGTCTCGGGTCCTTTAGTTGTTTGGGAATGCATTGATGTTTTTCCTGACCAATTTCCTAGACACCCCCCAATTCAAGAAGTTTATTTTACCAAATATTTAATCCCTAGTTCAAGAACAATAACAATATATCCTTATAGAAGGGACAATGTAGAATTAGTACACCTAAAAAAAAACTAGTTGAGTCGATTAATAAGTGATTTATTTTCCATAATTTCTCTCTAGGGGGAACCCTTGTAGTCCCTTTTAATAATAAAGATGGATCCTTGAGGAAGTGAATTTATTGTAGATCAATAATGATATTACAATAAAAAACATGTATCCTCTACCTTGCATTGATGATTTATTTTATCAATATCCTGGAGCTCAATATTTTCCAAAGATTGACCATCACTCTGGGTATCATCAATTGCGAGTAATGAAGGAAGTTATTCCAAAGATAACATTTTTGGATGATGTATGGACATTATGAGTTTGTAGTAATTCCATTTTTATTTTCTAATGCACCCTCTATATTCATGGATCTAATGAAAAAATTATTCAAAGAATATCTTATTAATTTTATTATAGTTTTCATTGATGATATTATAGTGTATTTTAATTGATATGAATTCCATGAGGTGCACATGAGGATCATTCTTGAGACTCTCATAATGTATGATTTATATGGTAAATTTTCAAAGTATCAATTATGGCTATAGTAAATTTCGTTTCTTGGCCATATTGTGTCTATGAATGGAATCTCAGTTGATCTTGTAAAAGGGAAAGGAAATCGAATAATGGATATTTCTAATGAAAATAACCTAGGTTTGCAATTTAATTGGTTTAGAAATCTAATACCAGCATTTCGTCTATAATTTTCCCAGCTCGATTACCCATTAACCAAGCTCACATGTAAAGGTTCTATGTTTATATGTAAAAAATAATGTGTAGAATGTTTTAAAAAAATTGATGAAAATATTTTTCAATGCTCTAATTTTTTACTTTACAATCAGTAAATGGATGTTTTTCAAAATATAGTATTCCATCTAAGAAATTATTAGGGTTTCCTCTTATGAGAAATCATATAGTCATTTCATATGCATTATTTCAGTTGAATATTAATGAAAAAATTTATCAAATTCATGATCTTGAGTTGGAAGAGGTAAAATTTTCTCAAAAGATAGAGAGAAAATATCATTATAGTTAATGAAGTTAGATAAATTTTGACCAAACGAGTTTAAAAAACATATTTACATAGAAATAACTCAACATGTTGCAATGATGATGTCTCTAGTTACTCAAATATTATGGTTTATCAATAAACTACCATCATGGAATAAATATTATAGAAGATGCATTGTAGATTATAGATCATGGAATTATCGCCCTAATGGGGTTTGAGAAAGATATATGTTCATGAATTTAGTAGAGATTGATATTGAAATTGTTATGGAAGGGGAAACATCATTCCATTTTCAAATGATTTCTAAACAAAATTTTCCATAAAAGAAAACATGTTCTCAATCTGATGATGAGAATTTTCAAAAGAAAAATAATTTTCTTATGGATGGGATATTTTTATACTTTAGGTATGGGGATGAAATTTTTAAAATTGGAAATATGTTATTCAATCCATCAATACATAATATATAAAAGGAACTATTAGATAATGCTCATAGATTATGTATCTATATACATCCTAGTTGTACAATGATGTATAGTGATCTGAAGGATCATTTTTTGTGGGATAATATGAATCCATAAATTGATGAATACATATAAAGATGCCTATTTTAACAACAATTGAATACTAAGAGATAAAATCCTAGAGGATTCATGAAACCTATCCATATTCCCAAGTAAAAATGGGATGAAATTACTATAGACTTTGTCACTAGATTACAAAAGACACCTAGAAAGAATGATACTAAATATGTTATTGCTGATCACCTTGCAAAATAGAAAATTTTGTTTGTAAAAGAGAATATTTAGCTTTTGAGAATCTTAAAATAATATATATTAAAGATTTTTAGACATTATTTTTCACTTATATCAATTGTGTTTGATCAAGGCATAAATTCTACATCAAAACCATGGATGAGTTTTCTAGACTCTTTGCATACTAAGCTTTATTTGAGTACTGCATATCACCTTAAAACTGAAAAACAGTCTAAAATGACTCTTAAAATATTATAAAACATGTTGAGATCATGATCAAATGACATTCAATTTATGTGAGATCAGTATCTATATTTGGTTGTGATTTACTAAAATTGTAGTTTCTATCCTATTATTCAAATAGATCCATAAGAAGAATTATATAGAAAGAGATGTCATACTCCAACTTTTTGGGGGTGAAGTTGGTGAGAGGAAACATATAAGACTAGAAAATATTAAAGATACAACGATAAAGGGAATGAAAATTTACGATCTTATTAAAGAATATCAATGTAAAATAATATTTATGTTTAAAACGAAGAAAAGATTTGTAATTTAATGTTAGAGATCCCGTCTTTCTCAAATTATCTCCAATAAAGGGTGTCATAAGGTTCTGTAAAAAAGGGGAACTAAGCCTGTGGTACACCAGACCCTTTGATATTCAGGAAAGGATTTAGTTGTATCTTACCAACTAGAAATGTTGTTATGTCTCTCCAAAGATTGTGATGTGTTCTACATATCATTGTTAAATATGTAATTGTTAGACCCAATGTATACACTCAGCAATGAAGAAATAGATCTGGAAAATAACTTGTGTTACTATGAAGAGCCTATAGAGATTCATGACACAATAGATAATGTATTGATAAATCAGTTGATTCAACATATAAAAGTTCCTAGGAGAAATCACATAACTGAATAAGCATTGTGGGAATATGAGGATGTTATGATGAAGAACCACCCTCAACTATTTAGATAGAAATATTCATAAAAAACTGAGGATAATATTTTTTTAAGGATGGAATAATATACCACCCCAATATTTATGGTATGTATTGAAAGCTTCTAGTCAGAGTATTGTATCACTATGAGGTGGAGGGGTGAATCAGTGATACTCTATTTCATTTATGTTACTTTTTAATTGAAACAACCATAAACTCTTATTAAAAATTTAAATCTCATGCTGAGAAATAAATTAACACACATCTAAATGAACACAATGATTTTAAAGGTTCACTATTTAGTAATAATAGCTACGTCATTGTTATGGTTGTAAAATGATCCAATACCACAAAATCCACTTGAAATAAATCCTTGAATTACAATGTGTAGGATGTACCCTTTCACTTGTGAAGAACTAAAAAACAATTCAACTAGTGCATGTGCACCCTCTTATCATAATAAAGTAATATATATTTTTTGAACAACTAATGTTACATGAAATTCATTAAAATTCATCAAATATATTCCAATTTTAAAACAATTCATCGATTCCTTACCTAGAAGAAATGTAAAAACAAAATGGACTTTGGTATGAATCACTGAGTCTGGTCTTTTCTAATTCTGATTCCTCCATGTCTGATTCTTACAAAACAATACTCCCAGTCTATTTTTAAGATAATAAAAAATGAGTATAATTGGAAACACTTCAATTCCAGAATAAAATTTTCATGAGAAATATAATACTAGTGAATCTGTACCACCTGAAGAAAATTAAATGTAAACGGAATTGATATATTCTTCTCTCTATATTCCGATATCTTATCTCTCTTATATAGTAAATAGTGAAATCATTAGAAAGTAAAAAGTAATTTCTCTTTTTATAGGTGACCAAAAGAATGTTTAGGTTGGAATCCTAATACATTTTCCTGCTCACATTAATTCAGCCAAAAATCCATTTCTTCTGAAATCTCTAAATGCATTTTGACTTCATCAACTCTTCTCGATTCTTCATGAAACATTCACAAACTACATCTCTTTCCTTCAGTATCCCATTTTAATTGATGAGATAGATTTAAATTGTTAGGAATAGTTGGGTTCGATCAATGGTGTCTGATTCCTCATGCAGATTGCATAATACGATCATCAGAACTAATTTGAATCAAAATCTTGTATTTGAAAGTTTTAGTCCCCGTAGACAAATCATTCAATAATATCCTTCACTTTTCTTTTCTCCTAACCCATGTGAGATACCATAGTCCATTCACCAACATGTTCTTGTATCATGACAACCTTAATGACTTTCAAATCAATGAGGATCAACTATAGATTCATTTGACTTTAATTCGCATGTATTGTAACTTCCAATTCATTCCTTCTTATTTCTTTTCATCTCTACCCAATCATGATCTTTTATGAATACAAAAGTTATGAATATGAACATTTATGGATACAATCATTCTGGTTATGATCATTCTACTTATAATCATTTTGATGACGATCATTCTGGTTACAATCATTATAGATACAATTATTCTGGATATGATCATTTCTGGTTATGATCACTGTGGTTATGATTGCTGGTTACAATTGCTGGGTATGATCATTCCATTATAAAATCACTTGGTACGATCAAATACAATCTGAATCAATGGTATTCTATTTCATCTAGATCTCATTATGATACAATATGATAATGATGATCTTTTATTGGTACCATGTCTGTTCATTCTTTTTCACCATGATATGGTCATTTTGAAAAACAATAAGCCCAATCTCATACTCTTCTATCAACAACCATTTTCAATCGGTAACACATTCTAACAGAACCACATATCACCAGCACCACATTCCATCGGCACCACATATTCAATTAGAATGACTTATTCCATCGACACCACCTAATCAATTGGAATCACCTATTCCATCACTGCCACTTTTCATCAGCACCACATGAATACAAATCATCTCTCGATATTTTACAACCACTTTCTATTATATTTTTTTTAAATACATTCGATACTATCTCTTTCTAATATTATCAGTCTAACTTCTTCAATAAGAAGAACCTATTCAATCTAGTTATTATTGTTTTGAAAAAAAATCACCACCAACTCTTCAATTTGGATATGATTGTTTAGAAAAAAAAGTGACACCCCCTCTTCAATCTGGATACGATAGTTTGAAAAAACTATTGGCACATCCTCTTCAATATGCCATCTTGATAAAATAAATGTGAATACAATTATTTTCCGATTGGAATAATATATTTTACTCCCCCTCAATTCAATCAAGATTTTATCTCAAGTTCTCAATACAACTCATGATTTATTTTAAATACAAATCAGCAAAGAATTATCACAATTACATCGGAAGGAATCATAACTTCCACTAACTCTACTTTTATTCATTCCTTATCATCCTAGACCAAAAAATACAAAACATTAATAAAAATCAACTTCATCATCAACTTGTTCATAATAATACCCCCTTTGGAATTTTTTTTCAATCAAATTTCATAAATCACTGAACTTTGAAACCTCAAACAATGGATTACATATCATTAACTCAAAGACTACATGACCTATCTCGTTATAAGAAACAAGAATCATTAATATAAAAACCATGATATCCAAAAAAAGTGACCATGAAAACCTCTTCTTTTTCTCCTTCATTTCTTCATTACCCATGGAAAAAACTTCAATTTCTTTTCCTACAACCACTATACCAAAATGTTAGAATAGACCAGACACTTAACAATTCGAAATTCATAGCTTACCCACAAATATCTATTTTTTGCAATTGATTTATGGAAAAAAATTATCCCCCTTTAAAAAACAATCCAAAGGTAAGATGAGAGAGGGGAAATATACACATACCTGAAACTTTATGTGAATGATGTTGGAAACCCATGTTCAACTACATTTTTGAGAATTATTCCTATGATAATGGTTTTGTGAATGTATCACCAACTTGTTCTGATGTTGGAACATAATTTAGCTTAAATTTATTCTTCTCCACTTCCACATTGATGAAATTATATTCGATGTCAATATGTTTTGAATGAGAATGTAATAGAGGATTATTTGCGAGATTAGTTTCCCTTTGATTTTTACAACACAATAACATGGGTAACATCACTTCAACTAGTAAATATTCCAATTTTGTTTTCATCTAAAAATGTTAAGTAGTGGTATGAGAAGTTTCAAAATAAATATAAATAGTTGTAATGAGTGTAACTGAATTGTTTCCCCATGAATGACAACTAACACAGTTAATTACCTGAAATAATACACAACCCGATGTGGGTCTTCTATCATCAAAATTTCCTACCCAATAGATATCTAAATACCCAAACAATTAAATACAATTTGAGCTATCATATTTGGTTCCAAAGTATATTTTTTGTGTTTGATATATCTAATAATTATTTTTCCAGTAAGTAAATGTGATTGTTTTGGAGCACTTTGGAATCATGAAAATAAGGTAATAATGTCCACAATCTCGAGTCTTGAGGCATTGAAATGAAATATACATCCAACCAACATCTGATACTCTTTTTGATCAACTTATTTTTCTTCTATATTATTACTCATCTTTGTTCCCATTGAAATGGGTGTGGATAATGATTTTGAATTTTCCAGGCCAATCCTCTTGCGAAGTTCTTTTGAAAACTTTTCCTGGGATATGAAAATTTATTCATTATTCTTCTAGATTTGTAACCCATGAATGTATTTCATTTCTCCAAGCTTTGACATTTCAAATACATTCTTCATTTCATCTGAAAATCATTCATAGCTTCAATCATCATTTCCAGCAATGATAATATCATCAACACAAACAATTCCAATGAGGGACAATGCTTGACTTTCTCTGATGTAAATATTGTTATCCACTCATACTTTTTTAAAATTTATCTTTCTTAAGATCATATACGATTTGTAATACCATTCCATTAGAGCTTGTTTTAGCCCACATAATTACATTTTCAATATGCACACATAACCTTCATCTTTTCCAAAAACAAATTCACCATGTTGTTCAATATAAATCTCTTTCAGAGATCACCATTTAGAAATGAATATTTAATGTCCATTTGAAAGAACTTGTTGCATTGTTCTGCAGCAACAGAAATAAATATTATGTCTGTTTCAAGTATTTCAACTGCAGAATAGGATTCATCAAAATCAATTCCCTCAATCTGTGAGTACCCTTTGGAAACCAATCATGTATTTTTTCATATAACTTCACCTTTTAAAATCATCTTGTTCTGGAAAACCCATTTTCTGCCAATGAAGTTTCTGTTTTTAGGAATGGGTATAAGTTCCCATGTATTATTCTTTTCAATCTAATCCAATTCTTAATTCATGGATTGAAACCATTACGAATGCCCAAAAGTATCTTTCACATCATTCTGTTCACTTTTGAATACATGAAAGTATTTTTAATGGAATTGGATGTTCTTCTTGTCTGAACATTCTGATGTTGATCACCCATTATATTATGTGATTTCACATGTTTCCTCAGCCTTAGATTATATTTATGATTGACTTCCACATCACTGGAAATAGATGAGTCTAATTCTTCACCGTTATTAGGATTATAATCATTTGTCTATATCCTTATCAAAATTATCTTTTGAAACTTGCTTAACTACATTGTTAACTTGAATATGTTTCTTTTTCTCGGATATATCAATCACTTTAACTTAAACTGAATCAACAATTATTTTTTTTTATTTTTTGAAGCATCTTTACCCTATTCCTTTTGTAGTATATCCAAGAATGATTCAATCCTCACCTTTCTCCGCATACTCACCCTTGTTTCCACCATTATTTTTAATTATAAAAGGTCTCCCAAAAACTCTACAGTTCGTCAAACATGTAGTTTTACGTAAAATAATTCATAGGGATTCAAACCATATTGGGGACTATAGAAACCACAGTTCTGAATATAAAATGCAGTTTTCATGGCTTGCCTCCAAAAGAAATGATAAAGTCTATGCTCATTTAACAAGTTTCTTTCAATTTCCACCAGGATTATATTCTTTATTTCCGTAACCCCATTTTTTTGGTGAGTGTATGTAGAGATATACTCATTACGAATTCCATGATTATCAAGAAAGTATTAAAACTATTCACTTATGTATTCACCATCATTATCAGTTCTTGACTTTTTGAAAGAATACTCACTTTCTTTCTCAATTTTTTTTCTAAAAGTATTAAATATTTTTAAAGCATTTGATTTGTTTTTCTTGTAGATAATAGAGGTAATGCGAGTAAAATAATCAATGAAAGTAATGAAGTATTTACCTCTATGTGTTTATTGTTTTCACATTGGGACACATATGTTAGTATATATCATATCTAGGGATTGTTCTGAACAAATACCAACTTTTATATGCACAACATTTGAAATTTTTCTTTCTAGAAGATAGTGAAACACCAATATCTTCTTATTATAAAATTAGGAAAATATTTAACACTTTCTCTTCTAGATAACATGATCATGTTTCTATGACACATATTTACCATCCTTTTATCCCGTAACTAATTATCTTCCACCATACTCAGGTAATAATAGTATCCTAAATCACCAACATGAAACAAATTTTCTTTTATACGTTGGAATGTTGTAATAATCATTCTATATTATTCATTATATAAACAAAATTATCTCTCATGATGATTAGATTGTTACCCTCATCACACAATTGTGAGACACTTAAAAGGTTGTGTTTCAACCCATCAAAATATAATGTTTTCGAGATTTCATCTTCTATTTTCAAAAAATGGTCGACCCAACACCTTCGATTTTCAATGATTCATTATTTCCAAATGTCACTATGCATTATACATAATCTTTCACATCCATCAAAAATTTAATGTCTCTATTCATGTGATTAGAACAACCACTATCAAGTATCCAGTGTAGTTATCCTTTCAGGGATTTTAATTCGGTTTCATCAACAAGCACATTTTCTCTATTCTTTTCGTTCTTCACCTTCGACTTTGGGAAATTGAGAATATTTTTCTGAGCCGGTAACAAAACAAGGCATTATTTTTAAAGGTTTCTAGATTCTTTACATCCTTCATAAATTGTTTCCAAGGGTTGGAAACTATTTTCAATATTCACTTCATTCATTTCAAATTTCATTAATACAACCTTCTCATTTTTTATTCTTTGAGGAGAATTACTCCCCATAAATCCCTTGATTTCATTACATATCGGATAATAGTAATGTTGTTGATTGAACCAACACATACTTGTGGTGTGCCTGAATCCCCCACAATACTAGCAATATCTATAGAAATATTATTTTCCCCCAAAACCCCTATACCAACCAGAATTGTGAAAAAATTTCTCAACCACCTTATTTTCACATTCAATTGGATTTATCTTCTTTTTTTTTCAGCCTTGATAGGAACATATGTATTTGAAAATTTTCCAGATACAGATACATCCTTTTTGGACTTAGGATGTTATGTAACTTATGAATTCTTCACATTTATGAAAAACATAACTTTCCCAACATCCTTCTTTTTAGAAACACATACATTTCTCTTCTCACCATTTAAATGTATCTTTTATTGACCTTATCATGTTTCTCATTATGAGAACATTCACCACCTTCAGTGATATATTTTTGGAAACTTATACTATTCTTTTCAGATTCATAGATTTTTCGTTGGAAATGTTCCAACTCTTATTCATTTTTCCTTCAAATTCACATAAAAATGAACATTAAGAATCATTTCATTTTCAAAAGACTTCTTCAAATCATCAATATCTTTAACCATCTTTTTTTATCCTTAGAAAAATATTATTGGTTGCTTGATAAATAATCTTCCAACATTTTTTTTCTTTTCAAACCTTCTGATGTTTCTCGGATATTTTTTCAACTTTTCTTTAAAATATAATTCACATTGAGTTTCTTATTCTTCATAACTACTGCTTTCGAATTCTTCATCCTTCACTGTTGTAATGATATTATTTTCATTTCCATACTCAGTGGATTTTTTAGATTCAAAATCACTCTCTTCTACTTCATCATCTTTTGAAAATAAAAATTTTCCTTTTGATTTTCTGAATTTATTTTCATTTCCATTGTCTCCTTTTTTTTCTTCCATAGTCTTCTTGTCTTTTTTTATTATATATCATTATCCTCTTCTTTATTTATTGGAGGAAAATTATCCACAAAGTTACCAAAACATCGAAATTCAAAATTATTTCAAGGGAATTTTCACTTTGAATTTCACTATACCTCCTTTAACATTGTTAGAAAACAAGGATTTGATTTAATTGAGATTTTTATATACGTCATTTTGAGAATTAAAATTACCTATTTCTTCTTCAATAACAATTTTCTTTAGAAATTCTTTATTCATAGCCTCTAAAGACATTTCTCTATCAACCTATATTTTTCTCTTCATATCATTCATTCTTCTCATTTCATAGGTGATAAGAGTGCTATGTAAATCCTCAAGAGATAATGTTTTTGGATCATTGAAATTTATAAAGAAACATGTGCATCAAAATTTTCAGGTCGAATTATCAAGATATTTTCAACACTGGTAGAATCTTTAAAATTTCCACTGAGACATCTGGTAGGACTCACAATGTCATTCACCTTTGAAAATAATTCCCCAACAGATTCACACTCACCCATCTTCAAATATTCATACTTCATTCTCAATATTATTAACTTTTCCTTCATCACTTTTTTATTTAATTCTTATATGTTTTTTAATTTATCCCATATAATTTTATCTTTGACAACACCTTTCACTATCAAGATTTAACTTTTATAATGTAATGATAATACATCATTCTTGTCCCTTAAATCATTCTCAAGAAAATTCTTGTAAATAGGTGTAAGTGGATCACTATCATTAATAGGAGGAAACCCAACAATTCCAGCATCCGGAACATCTTAAATGATACAAATAATATAATGATTCATCATATCTTTCTTGATATGATAGTTCTTTCTGTCAATGATTGTAATACCTTTATAGTTCATATAGATCACGTTCTCTATCAGTAATGAATAACGAATGAAACATGCCTCTCATAAAAATTGAAATTGCACAATTGGAATATTGTATCACTGAGAGGGGGAGGGGGTGAATCTGTGATAGCATTTTTCTTTTATGTTTATTTTCAATTGAAACAACCATCATCTCCTAATGAATATTTAAATTTCCCATTGAGAAACAAATCAACCCATATCCAAAGGAACACATTGATTTACAAGGTTCAATTTTCAATATTAATAGTTATATCCTTGGTATAGTTTGGAAATGATCCAATACCATAAAATCCACAAGAAATCAATCCTTGAATTACAATGAGTATGATGTACCCTTTCAATCATGTATCACTATAAAATAATAAAACCAGTTAATGTACATCTTCTTAGTAGAATAAGGTAAAAAATAGTTTTGTAACAACTCATGTAACCTCTACTTCTTTATAATTCAACATAAGGATTCAAATTTTAATACAACTTATCAATTATTTACCTATAAGAAAGGTAAGAACCACCTTTAATTTGTTAAGAAAGGCTGATTCTAATTCCTCAGAGTCTAATTCTAGCCCAAAATACTCAAAGTCTGATTTTTTGATAGAAAACAGGAGATTAGAATCAGCTCCTGTAAGAACCCGGATCTTTGTTTCCGGGTATTCCTTCTTTCTTCTAGAATTTTTGAGAAAAATGGAGTTTCTGGAAATTTTTGAAGTACACACTGTGTACTTTCTGAGTACATGTCGTGTACTCTTTTCCTGCTCTAAGCCGTGTGCTGGCCGTATACGGGCCACACACACGGTGTGTAGGGGTGATGTGGAGGCCGATTTAGGAGAAGTACATAAAGACCTAGTACACACCATATATTTTAAAAGTATATGACGTGTACTTTCATTTTTTTCATTAAATGGACCGGGGTCGTGCTTGATCACCATAAGCGTCTTTTTCTAGGTCTTATTCATCTGAGAGCACTAGGAATCCACAGATCAATGAAAAACCACCGTTCCTCTGTCTGTTCTCTGATTCAGGCACTGTCGATTGCGTTGGAATCACAGTGTTGAGTTTTCCCTTCTTCTTGAGCCTTGTTTTTTAATTCCTCATCCTTCTCAAGATATCATGGGTTAAGTGTTTTGGGAATTTTCTCAGATCTTCAACGTTATAATGAGGATCAGTAGTCGTGGTTCACGTATATCGATCTCCATGGATCTAGGTAGGTGGTTCGTGCCTTATCGTTCAAAGTATTTGAGCTTTATGCGCAAATTCCACCAATACCAGTGAACGGGGTATTTCATGTTTACCTTTTTGCCCTGGTTATTTTTCCTTCCTTTCTTGTATGCTTGTGTAGAGGTAAATTAATCATGTTAGAGGATATTTTCTTGTTCATGGATGTTTGGCCCATGCTTTTTTCTATTTATGACCATTTGGGTTTTGTTACCTTTGGCTATTACACCTGTTTCCATGTCTTGTGTCTATATGATGGAGTGTTTTTTCATAACATGCTTGTTGCCTTGTAGACTGTTATCCAAGTAGATCTATAGGTGTACTTTGGTTAGCCAAGTAGCTATATAGGTGTACGTTGGCCTTATAGTATTATCATGAACTGACTGGCACGGGGCTGTGAGAACATGGTGCAGTAGACTATAAGGGATAGACCGAGTGAACATTACAGAGAGACTTTGACATTATAGACTATAGGAGGGTAGACTGAGTGAGCATACTCAGTGAGTCTTAGACATTATAGTCCACAGGGGATAGACCGATCAAGCTTCCCAAGGTGCCTTCAGATATTATAGACTACATGAGGGTAGAGCAAGCTAGCTTCCTCAGAGAGTCATACCTTGTTTTTTCTCTCTTTAAAAACCTTCCCAGGCTAGAAGAGGAATTGACCATGTGAGCTTCCTCAGAGAGTCTGTGGTATACCTGAGGCTATAGGAGGAATTGGCCGATATAGATTCCTCATAGAGTCTCTAGACCTTGTGTATAAGAGGGTTATACCATGTGATCTTCCTCGGAGAATCCCTTAATACCCTAGACTATGAGGGGAATTGACTGAGTGAGCTTCCGAAGAGAGTCTCATAAATTTGTATGACCAAACCAAAGGGGTTAGGCTGATTGCACTTCCCAGAGGGTTGTGGTACTTCTTGGATAGGACCAGAGGGGATGGCTGCGAGTACTTCCCAGAGGGTTTTCTGCTTGTTGGCTGTTTTCTTAACTGCTGTTGTTGGTTGTGGATTGATTACTGTTGTGTATCATCCTCCTTTACTGCTTACTGTTTTCTTGTAACGCCCCGACCCAGTTACCCAGAGTCGGTGCATTATTACATAACATTGGCATGATCACAAGAAAGATCACATCTCGAAAGACTGATTGATTTAGTATCCTTGGAAACACTAGATATATTCATAAAGTTTTACATTACATCACAAAGTGAAAAACTACTACAAAAACATAGTCTCCATATCCCACACTCATATCCCCACATACTATCCCTGCAGGTCATTCATTACTTACTTCTTCACATCCTGGGAAAAATAAAACCTAGAAAATGGGTGAGCTCAAATGCCCAGTAAGGATAACAATATAGCAGAAACTTTCAAAAATAAGCATAAACATTTATGGCAATGTATAACTAAAACAAAATCCTTTTAAACTTGAACTTCAACATAGTATGGAAAAAGTAAAATGAAATAATTACATTTACTTATTCACATAGATATTCTACTATCGAATAATCACATGCAATATCAATAACCACTTTCATAATGATGGAATGCATATTTCCAGACTATCATAACCACATAGGCAAGGCCTCGTTCCAAGACTAAAAATAATATTTTGCCAAGGCCTTGTGCCAAGACACTAGTTTGTCTCATGAGACCTACCGATGCATCGAGGAGCTATAGCGGGCTCCACCCGTCAGATAAAAAGTCCAATGCATTCCCATATGAAACGGTTTAAACATAACATAAACATTCGTATGGAAACTAGCATACGAAATGTCAATACTTTCTCCATAAACCATGAATGGTATAAAAATAACACATCCACAGTAAAACATATCAAAAAACCTTTAATACAATAAAAAAGTTTTGTTTCATAATAAATCAACTTCAAATAAGCTTAAAATCCATCAAAGGATGTTGACATAGATGAAATCAAAACAATTTGAGAGAAATATCTCTTTTCTTGAAATCATTGAAAAGTCACACATTTATAAAGGAAGTAATTTAAAAGAGATTTTTGAATCAAAGTGTCCCATACCACATTGAAACTTTTGAAAAGAAATATAATTTCAAAACATTTATGTCCATATAAATAAATCCTTAAAATCATTTTGAAAACATGGACATTAATTAAAATATTTAGAAAGATAAATCATTAAAACATTTAAAATTATGATCTTGATAAAGAGTACATTTCAAAAATTCTTAAAATATTCATTTTGAAATCATTTAAAAGTCACATAATTATAAAATAAAACATTTACTTTGAAATATTCTTATAATATTGTAAGGGAAGCTTTGAAAATTTTATAATGGTGGAAAATAGCCGCACTCGCCGTATAAGTTAAAAAAACATTCTTACCTTAATTCTGTTGAAAAGGTTAAAAAGCACCTTGTTTGGAAAACGATGGAATGATTCATTTAAAAACCACTTATTAAAGTCAAACAAGGTTATAAATGACTTTAACCCATATTCTTGTAAATAGTAAAAATGTTTTGAAATACATTTTTAACAAACATGGATGTGGATGATAAAGAGATCCCAGTAGAATATTACGTATAAACAACCTCGGATAATGAAGAGATTGTGAAATAACCCTTACCTTGATCTTTTACTTGGTTAGGGTAGGTTAACCTCATGTATAATGGTGAAATAATTGTTATTAAATTATTCAATAATCATATACATTAATATGATATCATATATGATCTTTTAACATTGCTTTGTTAATAATATCTTAGAATTATCGTCGTTTCGGGTGTTTACTTGCTCATTTTCTTTTATATGTTTTGTTATGTAAGTCATGTTTGTAATGGATAGGTTGTATATTATTCATATCCATAATGATATCAAGTCCTTAAACATCATTTTTAAATCATCAAATGATAATTATACTTGAATGGATACGATGGAGAATGAATCTCATCGCGTTCGTGGAGACGGTAGTCCGTACGTACGCACGAGCGACAATATCATCCTTTTGATATTAAAATAATATATAATTGGATGGTATATCATATATACAGAATCTTTATCATGATATATTTATTATTTACATGAGTTACACATCATTATTATACCCATCCAAATAATAATTTATTGAATAACAATTACACCACGACGTGGAGACGGTAAGTCGTACGTACGCACGTATGGTGACATGTTATTCAAAGGATGGATTGAATAGTGAATATGGTTGTACCATATTTATAATAAAATCACAGTATATATATGATACTGGAGTTATTATTTTATAATGGTAACAACAAAAGAAGAAGAAGTGGAAGAAGAAAGGAACTTGAAAAAGGGTGGTGGGATCATTACCTCTTCTTCGGGTTCTTCCTTTTGATTTGATCAAAAGGGCTCCTTAGGATGGCTTTATGATCAACCTAAGGCCTCTAGGTTGTAGTGATGGAAGTTTTGAGAGTATTTGGGCAGATGTTGGCCGAACAAAAAGGATTTGAATGTGTGAGTTAATGAGAAGGGGGAGTTCCCTTTTATAAGAGGGGTGAGGGGCACCTTTGGAAAAGTTAGAAATATTAGTTTATAATAAATTCATATTCGGTTTCTAATGGATCCAAAGTTGATTATTTAACTTTTAAGGTTGGTATGGGTCGAAAATAACTCATCCAATATAATTTAGACAGGTTTGGGTACTCATATTAACCTTATCTTTAAGTATTAACTCTAAGTTAATTAGTTTCACTTTTACAATGTCTCTTTGTATTTTTATATTATATGGTTAATAAAATTACCATATACATCCAAGATACCCCCAAGTGGTCCATTAATGATTAACATATCATTATATAAGTCTCTTCGCCGAACATTAGATTTTTAGGAATTTAAAATCAATTAATAATATAATATTTGTTTTAAAAACTATTTTATGTCAATTTTGACACTATTCAATAGTTGATTTTTTTGAAACTTATAACAGAATGATTACTTAGAAAAAGGTCAATTAAATCACTCCTAATATGTCATATTATCCTATAAAATTGTATTAATTCATTAAAAGTCTCAAATTTTATTTATTTGGTTATTTATAATATCAATTATTTTAATATTTCACTATTATTGTAATTACTGCATCATCATTGTGTCATAAATAAATTAAATTATTTAATGTCTAAAAATTATAAATAAAATATCATTATGTAGGAAATATTTTTAGATTTATAATGAATATTTATAGTACAAAATCAAACATATATAACCCTATGTAAAAATTGGTTTTCTAAAAGATATATGCTTATGTCATTTTTGTACTTATTTTAACTTAATTAAAATAAAGTGTCCCTATCACCTACAAGTGGATCCATGGGGTCCCAAAATCTACCCAAAGATGCCTATGGTCGACCATGTATCAACCAATAAGGTTATGACACGTTTTAGGGTAATTTAGTATTATTATAATATTATTTTTTAACCCTTATTTACCGTATTTACCCTTAACCATGGTAAATAAAATATTTACCGCAGTAATTATTCAAAATGTCTAAAAATAAAATTTACCTATTTACAAAATTTTAAAATCCTGATTCCAAATATGGAATCCATTTTTCTAAATTCAAAACACATAAGTGGCAGAAATTAATTTAAAATTAATTCCCGCTGTTAAAACAAAAAGCGTGTTTTTAAGATATAATAACTATCAAAAGATTGATACATGTTTATGTTCGATTTAATTGTGAAATTATGTCCAATGACAAAAATTGTATTAAATGGTAAAAATATATTTTAAATATACTTTAAAACCACTCAAATTCATTATTTATCACTTTTAATTATTTTGATTAAAAAATTTGTTTTTAATTAAAATTTAGTAATTTTCACTATTCATAAAAATATTAACGTTATCCGAAAAGTACCAAAATTTCACCTTAGGCTAAATTCGATATTCCAAATCCAAAAATGAAGTCCATTTTGAGAGATAAAATTTCAAAAAGTTGGTATTACTATTCATAACAGCAAGTTTGATCGGTTGTGGTGTGTGTTAAAACTCGAAGTTGCGTACAACACACACTACTGTATTATTCAAAGGAAAGCATACCGTGGAATCTTTGGATGTTTCATTTTAAATTTTTGATGTCCCCATTTAGTCAAAAAGTTTAAAATATTGTATTTAAAAAGGGTTCACTATTAAAAGTTGATAAAAGTGCAATACTGAAAATGAATTTGTTCTTACATTATGTCTAAGAAATTCATAATATGGATTCTAAAATTATAAGGATTATATAAAGTTTAAAATTTATTTAATACTATTCATAACCTCTTTTTAACAGCTTGTTTGGTAAGTCATGGTGCGCTTGAACTCGGTGTTTCATGTAGTGCAAGTTATTGAATTATTTTGAAGAAATAACACACTATGAAATCTTGGGGTGTTACTTTCTCCCCTCCTTCAATAAATTGCGTCCTCGCAATTTGAAATTGTTCTTTGAAAATAAAAGGTTGAAAATAGAAAATATATTTGTGGGAAAACCCACATCGGAAATTGGGTTACTAAAATTTAGTCTTAATATGAGGAAAAGAGAAATGAAAGGGTCACCACCAAATTATGCTCTCGATTAGGAGAACATTGGCGGAAATTAGAGACATATAATTGGAGGAAAAACGTAAATATTTATAGGTAGTGATTGGGGTCATCAATTACAAACAAGTGTAAAATTGAGGTCCTTAAATTCATCAATCTATGATGATTTGAAATACCATCGGTTCAACAAAACATAGGGTATTAGGATAACACATTTTTGGTTTTAGGATTCCTTAAATAAAGTATAATAATTAATTTCTTCATAGAATTAGAGAAGAAGAAAAATATATTCTTGACATGTAGAGTTCCATCCTTTAACTAATTTCTACCACAAACTCATCTTTCACTCTAAAAGATAACAGAACGTAAAAAATATATTCTATTTATCCTATTCGTATAGGGTTCCAAAAAAACAAATTTATAATTCATCTACCAGATCTTTAAAAAAACTACATTATTTAATCTCGGACATCATGTGGGTCAGTGGTAGGTGATACACCCTTGTCGCCCTTCGGTTGTGGGTTCAAGTCTCGCGGCCTTGCCGGACGCGACGGGTTGCCGCCTGACCTCCGAGTTGTCCTTTTATGGCAATCCAAAATAATCCAAACTAGAACTATCCAAAATACTTCAATCCAAAATTTATAAGGAAGGTAAACACAATGAAGATCCTTTTTTCCCGCGTAATAACATGTGATCAACTTCATTATGTATTCTTTTAAAACACTGCAACATCCTGAATTATCATAAAACCTTATTGATTACATTTATGATCCCTTATTCCTCATAGAATAATAGATATACTCCTTCAATCCAAAAATGTTGTAAACCCCAAAAATGATGGAATATACAAATCATTAATCAGTTTCAAGGTAGTCAATAATATCCAATATAATTTATCCAAAACAATCATGTATTATTCTAAAATCACTACCTCGGTATCAGAACCATATTATGGTTTATCTTTCTCTCAATCATATATTTTCCAAAAATTTAACCTGTTATTGAGTAACTTTTCTTTTTCCACACAATATCAAGTCCATAATGAAATAGTACTGCAGTACAATCCTTATATACTCCATAATTATTATAACAATTACATTGTTGATACAACACCCAAATGACATAATCAACAAAAGAACTCTAATCATTCCTCTTCATCCGTGGTAGTATCATAACATGATTATTATCCAATAGCATCATTTGCGGCATAGTCTGATGACTGAGACATAGGTTCGCATAGTGTCCATACTCCTTGAAAATGAAGAATTGTACATTTGAAACGATTTTCTTACCCTTGCAGTCACGTACTTTGTGCCCTTTTCCTCCACACTTATAACAAACTCCCATTCCTTTCAGGAAAGTTCTAGGGTGTTTCTTCCCACAGTTATCACATATGGGAAAATTGTTCTTTTCCCTCCTCCCTTTATACATCTTTCCCTCTTCCATCCTTTTCTTCTCTTTCTTCCCTTCAAATCCATAGGACTCAGTAAACACTTTACTTATCTTATCAACACATGATATTATTTCTTCATATGATGATAATACATGGGAGACTATTTCTCTTATAAATTCTGGCTTAAGACCATGAAAGATATGATCCTTCTTTCTCTTTGGATCATGTTCATTGCTGGAGTTATCATTCCTTCTACTGGGTGCCATTTCTAAACAATGGCATACACTAGATTAGTTTATGAATAACAATACCTAATCCCAAACTTGTAAAACACATAACATAAATTAAATAGTTTATGGATATAATCCATAATCATAAAAATGTCTCCTTTTAGGAAGTATATACTCATAAACCCTTAATAATAGTTTGTAAAGAAAATGAGAATTATCCTAAGCATATCCCCCGGGAGTGTTGCAACCAAGAATGCAGCAAGGCCCGTTGTTGTGCACCAGTTCCCGTTCGAGTCTAGCTCAAAGCGGTGTTTTCATGTTTTACCCCTAGGTACATCTGTGCCAGAGCCGCCTCTACCTGCTCGTATCCAGACAGGGATGTATTGCTTGGAAAACTCAAAAAATCTCTACAATACCAAAATTCTAGGAAGTTCTTCTATAATAATCCTCAAAGTCCATCTGAGTTCTATATGCTCTAATCAGAGTTTATCTAAATCTAGCTTCCAAGGTTTGTACTAAACTTCCTCTGATACCAACTGTAACGCCCCGACCCCAGTTACCCAGAGTCGGTGGATTATTACATAACATTGACATGATCACAAGAAAGATCAAATCTCTAAATACCGATTGTTTTAGTAGCCTTGGAAACAGTAGATATATTCATAAAGTTTTATATTACATCACAAAGTGAAAAACTACTACAACAACATAGTCTCCATATCCCACACTCATATCCCCACATACTATCCCTGCAGGTCATTCATAAATTACTTCTTCACATCCTGGGAAAAATAAAACATAGAAAAGGGGTGAGCTCAAATGCCCAGTAAGGATAACAATATAGTGTAAAATTTCAAAAATAAGCATAAACATTTAAGGCAATGTATAACTAAAACAAACGCCTTTTAAACTTGAACTTCAACATAGTATGACAAAAGTAAAATGAAATAATGCCATTTACTTATTCACTTGGATATTCTACTAATCTAATAATCACATTCAATATCAATAACCACTTTTATAATGATGGAATGCATAATGCCATATTATCATAACCATATATCCAAGGCCTCGTGCCAAGACTAAAAATAATATTTTTCCAAGGCCTTGTGCCAATACACTAGTTTGTCTCATGAGACCTGCCGATGCATCGAGGATCTATAGAGGGCTCCACCTTTCACATAATAAGTCCAATGCATTCACATATGAAAATGTTTAAACATAACATAAACATTCGTATTAAAACTAGCATACGAAATGTCAATACTTTCTCCATAAACCATGAATGGTATAAAATAACACATCCACAGTAAAACATTTCAAAAAACCTTTAATAAAATAAAAAAGTTTTGTTTCATAATAAATCAACTTCAAATAAGCTTAAAATCCATTAAAGGATGTTGACATATATGAAATAAAAACAATTTGAGAGAAATATCCCTTTTCTCGAAATCATTGAAAAGTCACAGATTTATAAAGGAAGTAATTTAAAATAGATTTTTGAATCAAAGTGTCCCATACCACATTGAATCTTTTGAAAAGAAATATCATTTCAAAACATTCATGTCCATATAAATAAATCCTTAAAATCATTTTGAAAACATGGACATTAATTAAAAGATTTAGAAAGATAAATCATTAAAACATTTTAAATTATGATCTTGATAAAGATTACCTTTCAAAAATTCTTAAAATATTCATTTTGAAATAATTTAAAAGTAACACAATTATAAAATAAAACATTTACTTTGAAATATTCTTATAAGCTTGTAAGGGATGCTTTGACGATTTTATAACGGCGGAAAATAGCTGCACTCTCCATATAAGTTAAAAAAACATTCTTACCTTAATTCTGTCGAAAAGGTTAAAAAGCACCTTGTTTGGAAAACGATGGAAAGATTCCTTTAAAAACCAATTATAAAAGTTAAACAGGGGTTTAAATGACTTTAACCCATATTCTTTTAAATAGTAAAAATGTTTTGAAATACATTTTTAACAAACATGGATGTGGATGATAAAGAGATCCCAGTAGATTATTACGTATAAACAACCTCAGATAATGAAGAGATTGTGAAATAACCCTTACCTTGCAATTTTCCTTGGTTGGGGTAGGTTAACCTCCTATATAATGGTGAAATAATTTTTATTAAATTATTCAATAATCATATACATTAATATGATATCATATATGATCTTTTAACATTGCTTTGTTAATAATATCTTAGAATTATCGTCGTTTCGGGTGTATATTTACTAGTTTTCTTTTATATGTTTTGTTATGTAAGCCATGTTTTTAATGGATAGGTTGTATATTATTCATATCCAGAATGATATCAAGTCTTTAAACATCATTTTTAAATCATCAAATGAAAATTATACTTGAATGGATATGATGGAGAATGAATCTCATCGCGTTCGTGGAGACGGTAGTCCGTACGTACGCACGAGCGACAATATCATTCTTTTGATATTAAAATAATATATAATTGGATGGTATATCATATATAAAGAATACTTATCATGTTATATTTATTATTTACATGAGTTACACATCATTATTATACCCATCCAAATAATAATTTATTGAATAACAATTACACCACGACGTGGAGACGGTAAGCCGTACGTTTGCACGTATGGTGACATGTTATTCAAAGGATGGATAGAATAGTGAATATGGTTTTACCATATTTATAATAAAATCACAGTATATATATGATACTGGAGTTATTATTTTATAATGGTAACAAGAAAAGAAGAAGAAGTGGAAGAAAAAAGGAACTTGAAAACGGGTGGTGAAATCATTACCTCTTCTTCGGGTTCTTTTTTTTGATTTGATCAAAAGCGCTCCTTAAGTTGGATTTATGATCTAAATAAGGCCTCTAGGTTGTATTGATGGATGTTGGGAGAGTATTTGGGCAGAGTTTGGCCGAACCAAAAGGCTTTGAAGGTGTGAGGTAATGAGAAGGGGGAGTGCCCTTTTATAAGAGGGGTTAGGGGCACCTTTGGAAAAACTACAAATATTAGTTTATAATAAATTCATATTCGGTTTCTAATGGCTCCAAAGATGATTATTTAAATGATAAGGTGGGTATGGGTCTAAAACCACTCAACCAATAGAAAATTAGACAGGTTTGGGTACTTGTATTAACCTCATCTTTAAGTATTAACTCTAAGTTAATTAGTTTCACTTTTACAATGTCTCTTTGTATTTTTATATTATATGGTTAATAAACTTACCATATACATCCACGCGACCCCCAAGTGGTCCATTAATGATGTACCTATAATGATATAAGTCTCTTGGATGAACCTTATATTTTTAGGAATTTAATATCAATTAATAATATAATATTTGTTTTAAAAACCCTTTTATGTCAATTTTGACCCTATTCAATAGTTAATTTTTTTGAAACTTATAACCGAATGATTACTTCGAAAAAGGTAAATTAAATCAATCCTAATATTTAATATTATCCTATAAAATTAGTTTAATTCATTAAAAGTCTCAAATTATATTTATTTGTGTATTTATAATATCAATTATTTTAATTTTTCACTAATATGGTAATTACTGCATCATCATTGTGTCATAAATAAATTAAATTATTTAATGTCTAAAAATTATAAATAAAATATCATTATTTAGGAAATAGTTTTATATTTCTAATTAATATTTATAGTCCAAAATAAAACATATATAACCCTATGTAAAAATTGGTTTTCTAAAAGATATATGCTTATGTCATTTTTGTACTTATTTTAACTTAATTAAAATAAAGTGTCCCTATCACCTACAAGTGGATCCATGGGGTCCCAAAATCGACCCAAAGATTCCTATTGTCGAACCTGTATCAACCAATAAGGTTAGGAAACGTTTTAGGGTAATTTAGGTTTATTATAATATTATTTTTTAACCCTTATTTACCAGATTTACCCTTAACCATGGTAAATAAAATATTTACCGCAGTAATTATTTAAAATGTCTAAAAATAAGTTACCTATTTACACAATTTTAACATCCTGATTCCAAATATGGAATCCATTTTTCTAAATTCAAAACACATAAGTGGCAGAAATTAATTTAAAATTAATTCCCGCTGTCAAAACAAAAAGCGTGTTTTTAAGATATAATAACTATCAAAAGATTGATACTTGTTTATGTTCGGTTTAATTGTGAAATTATGTCCAATGACCAAAATTGTATTAAATGGTAAAAATATATTCTAAATATACTTTTAAACCACTCAAATTCATTATTTATCACTTTTAATTATTTTGATTAAAAAAGTTGTTCGTAATTAAAATTTAGTAATTTTCACTATTCATAAAAATATTAAAGTTATCCGAAAAGTACCAAAATTTCACCTTAGGCTAAATTCGATATTCCGAATCCAAAAATGAAGTCCATTTTGAGAGGTAAAATTTTAAAAAGTTGGTATTACTATTCAAAACGGCAAGATTGATCGGTTGTGGTGTGTGTTAAAACTCGAAGTTGCGTATAACACACGCTACTGTATTATTCAAAGGAAAGCATACCGTGGAAGCTTTGGATGTTTCATATTAAATTTTTGATGTCCCCATTTAGTCAAAAAGATTAAAAAATTGTATTTAAAAAGGGTTCACTATTAAAAGTTGATAAAAGTGCAATACTGAAAATGAATTTCTTCTTACATTATGACTAAGAAACTAATAATATAGATTCTAAAATTATAAGGATTATATAAAGTTTAAAATTTAGTTAATACAATTCATAACCTCTTTTGAACGACTTGTTTGGTAAGTTATGGTGCTCTTTAATTCGGTGTTGCATGTAGTGCAAGTTATTGAATTATTTTGAAGAAATAACACACTATGAAATCTAGGGGTGTTAATTTTCTTCCTACTGCTTTGCTGTTGCTATTTACTACTTATTGCACTTTTACCTTCCATATGCTCACTGACTGTTAGGCACAGATCTTCAGGGGAATTCATACTAGGATTTATCCTCACATACTATTTTGGTCATGCTTTTGGGCCCAAACAGACTATGTTGATGCAGGTATAGACAAGGGCAAGCGCCCTTCGACTTATAATACTTTATTGCTTGGAGCAGGAGAGCATGAGACCAAGCATTGTCTTGCGATGATGAGGAGATGTTTATAATTTTATTTTGTAATTGTTTTGGTACTGTGGTTTTTTTTAGCATTGTGACTTTTTTGGATGCTTTCCTAGATATGTATCTTGCATCATTCTATATATATACATATGTGCTCCAGTTGTTTGATTATTTAGTCTTCCACTGTTTATTATTGTTGGTTATTTACTGCTTTTGCTATTGCATGTTTATTTATTTCCGTTGTGTACTCTTCCAATGAGGGCATAGTTTCCCCATTATCACACCCAAGGCCCTCGTTTCTAGTCGGCAGCCTCTAGTGTTTGGGGAAATGCGCTTGAGTCCATGTGACCAACCGGGTATGGGGCGCCTCTGGGTGGCTTCCGGAACCAAGAAGTTACAAAGTGGTATCAAAGGGATTCTTTTCTCTTGACTTATTTTTTGGAGCCCTTATCCATGGATATGACAGATTCGGTACTTGGTATTAAGCTGTTCTTGGGAGTAGCTAACCCGTGTACATGGAAAAGTCGTACTACCTCGTTTATTGCAGTTTTATGGTTTTGAGATTTTACGGTTGATATGATTTCACCTAGAGTGATTCAAATGCCTTGTGTTTATATGGTTTTGACTATTGAGGTTCTATTTCTGTCGCAACCCGATGAGATGAGGGTATGCCATCTCATGCATCATATAGGCACTTATAGAAATCACATGCCATGAATTCTTGCCATTCCATAAAGGGTGAATTAGAAATTTCATGCTTTTGTGATAGACTTTGTGTAGATTATGCATGCTGTTGTGATAAATTCTTGATAGAATATCTGCTGCTTTGTTAGAGGATTGTTTGTATTGTACTTTGCTTAAATGAACACCCAATTTTGATTCTTGAGGTGTTATGGGCCCTCTTGAATCAGAAATTAGTGGATCATGATCATGTTTTCTCTTTTATATGACTATAGTAGATGACAAGATTTGATTCGCGGGGAGTACGGGCCCTCACGGATCTGAATTTGGCTCCTCTTTGCCTTGTTTTCTGTGTTTTCTGGGCCTCTGTGAAGTTTCTGAGCTACTGCCTAGAAAAACCCAGAATACATAGCGTGTACTTTTTGACCACATGCCATGTAGATTGTAGACCATGTCACTGACCGTGTGAGCAGGGACAGACTATTGTAGAAATACCTTCAGGAACACGACGTGTACGGTAGGTACACACCGTGTAGTTTTGAGCTGTGTCACTAACAATGCGGGATGAGGAAGCTCAAGTAGAACATGATATGTTGGTGAGGAGCACGCCGTGTAGTTTTTTTCAGGTACCTAGCCATGTCACGAACAATACAGTATGGTGTCACCTACCTTTATACACACCATGTTTGTTCGAAACACACCGTGTAAGGGTCAGCTGGGTAGACGGACATTTAACTAAAAACACGGGGCACCAAGACCTTGTCTAGTACACGCCGTGTCCCTAGGGAACACGCTGTGTAGTCTAGGGTTAGTTTGGACTGTGTGGTTTGGACATGTTGGGAGACTTGGGCAAGGTTTAGAGTTCAAGTACACGCCGTGTATTAAGACAACACGCCATCTAGTTTGGGGTGTTACACAACCAGTAGTGGTAGGGGTACACACCCATGTTAATGGCTTGTGAAGACACGCCGTGTAGTTTTTATACACGTCGTTTAGTCATTTATTGTAAAACTGGATAGTTTTCTTTCCCCTGTTCTAGTTTTATACTCTTGTGTTTTTCTGTCTTCGTTAATCCTGATCTAAGGTGTGCTTTTGATCTTTCAGAGCTATGCCTCTGAGATGTCCTCCGGTTGTACGTCAGTTTCCAGACGGTGATCAGACACCAGATATGGCGGATCAGGGACCTCCTATTGATCATCCTGTAGATCCTCCTGTTGTTCCAGCCTTGGAACCAGTAGTTATACTCGTCACAGGCGCCGATGCGCAGTTCAGGGAGGATTTCCTGAGGATGATGTAGACTTTTTAGGGAGTGCCGCCTCCTGCCACGTCTATGGATGAGTTGACGAGGGTTTTTCAACAGTAGAATCCTTCTACTTTCTCAGGGTAAGGAGGACCCCAGGTTGTAGAGTCATGGATTGAGGCCACCCTGACAATCTTTGAGCACCTTGAGATACCTTTAGAGAAAAGGGTAAAGATGGCTACTTATATGCTCCAGGACACCGCCAAGAGGTGGTGGGATGTGATCTCATAGTCAGGGCACCTAGAGGGTATGTCATGGGATGAGTTCCAACGTTCTTTCTATGGATACTTCTATCCGGAGACCCTGAGGGCTGATCGAGCCCAGGAGTTTATGAGCCTACAGCAGGGTACTCTTTCTGTCATGGAGTACTTGTCTCGTTTTACGGAGCTGCAGTGTTTCACACCGATCCCAGTAGGTGAAGAGTTGTTCATTGCTAGAAAGTTTGAGGATGGTCTCAGGTAGGAGATCTATTCAAAGGTGAATATCTTCCAGTTGAACTCTATATCCTCCATCGTCAACCTGGTGCTGATTATCGAGCTCAATCTGAGGGATTATGGAGCAGGGAGCCAGGGCGGTTCGACATCCAGAGCTGGTGTTCCTCCTACGGACAGTAGGTAGCATCAAAAAGAGTCTTTATGAGGTAATCGGGGTTCGCGGGATGTATCTTCTGGTAGCCAGGTTGTATGCTTCAAGTGCGGTAGGAGTGGGAATACTAGGCCACAGTTCCAGAGAGATCTTATGGAGTGTTGATCTTGCAGCAAGATGGGAAATATTAAGCATTTTTTGTCAGATATTCTCACCTTCAGCTAGTGGTAGGGGTTCCTCTATGACCCCACGTTCTGGAGATGCTTCGCCAGGTTCCCTCCAGTTTGGGAACTGGAGTTCTTGCAGTAGTTCAGGTTGAGTTGGAGGTCGTGGCCAGGGTGGTCAGTCACCAGGTCATTAGCATAAGTAAAGTGGATCATCTTAGAGCGGTCAGCCAGGGGCGCAAGGTCGTGGTGCAGGCCAGTCTTTCGCCGTGGAGCATACCTATCAGGAGAAGGATCCCGACCCTTCTACAGTTCGAGGTATGATCTTAGTATCCTCAATTTTATCTTCATCTCTTTTCGATATTGGTGCTTCTCATAGCTTTATCTCTATTGCTGTTGTGGGGAGCCTTGGGCTCTGTATCTTTTCGTCTGCCGACTTGTTGACTCTTGACACACCGTTGGGAACAAGGACGTCTAGCATTCCTCAGCCTAGAGAGTTCCCTCTTGAGATTTCAGGGTGTCATTTCATATGGGACATATATGTACTATAGATTTTGGTCTATGACGACATTCTCGGTATGGACTAGTTGGTTCCCTTCCAGGCAGTCGTCGATTTCTATCGTCACAGGGTGAGTTTCATATCACCAGAGGGTAGATCATTCCTTCATAGAGGCGAGTGGGATGTCCAGGAAGGTAGAGCTGGACCAGAGCATCATGGGCTAGGGGAAGTTACAGCCCAGATTGTCAGTCTTAATCTGGATGACCAGGGGACATCATATTAGACATTCCCCTAGTGGTGGATCTTTTCAGGGATGTCTTTATAGAGGAATTGTCAGGTTTGCTTCCGGATCGTGAGGTAGACTTCTCGATTGAGCTCATGCAAGGAGCGACACCAATGTCTATTCCTCTTTATAGGATGGCTACACCTGAATTGCAGGAGCTCAAGAAGTAGTTGGAGGAGTTGCAGGAAAGGGGTTTCATCTGACCCAGTACCTCTCCTTGGGGTTGACCTGTCCTATTTGCAAAAATGGCAGACGGAACCCTTCGACTTTTTGTGGATTATCAGAAGCAGAACCAGTTGACGATCAAAAACTGATATCCCTTTCCGATGATAGATGACCTCTTTGATCAACTTCGAGGAGCCTGTGTGTTTTCAAAAATTAATTTGAGGTCCGGTTATCATCAGTTACGTGTTAGACCATTGGATATACCTCTGACATATTTTAGGAGAAGGTATGGTCTATAAGAGTATACAGTCATGCCGTTCGGCCTCACTAATGTGCCAGCAGTTTTCATGGCACTGATGAACTGAGTGTTCCATACTTACTTATACTCCTTTTTCATGGTCTTTGTGGAAGATATCTTGGTGTAATATTGTACTCGACACGAACATGAAACCCATCTTGAGATCATTCTGAGTACAATGAGAGAGCATCGTCTTTATGCTAAACTCTCGAAGTGACACTTTTGGATGGATCAGATTCACTTCATGGGTCATTTCATCTCAAAGGCTGGAGTATTTGTGGACCTAGAGTAAGTAAGTACTGTAGTTTCCTGGGAGCAGCCGGAGAACGACTTTAAGGTATGGACTTTTATAGGGCTGGCAGGATACTACAGACGCTTCATTCAGGACTTCTCGCATCTAGAAGCAACGTTGACAGGTCTCACCCAGAAGGGGGAAAAGTTTTTATGGTCAGGATCTTGTGGGTCCTCCTTTCAGGAGCTGAAGGGGAGGTTGACGTCAGCACCGATACTAGTTTTGGCAGAGCGAAGCAAGAGCTACACAGTTTATTATGATGCTTCAGGTATTAGAATATGAGCTGTTCTTATGCAGAGAGATGGAGTCGTTGAATACGGGTCTCAGAAGTTGATTCCACACGAGTGGAATTACCCTACGCATGATCTGGATGTGGCAGTTGTTGTTCATGCCTTAATCTTTAGAGACACTAACTTCTAGGAGAGCACATTGTGGTTTTCACCGACCACAAGAGTGTCAAGTATATATTCACTCAGTGTGATATGATTCTGAGACAGTGTAGGTGGGTCGAGTATCTTCAGTACTTTGAATTCGAGCTCGCCTATACACCGGGAAAGGGAAATACAGTGGCAGATGCGTTGAGCAGAAGAACACAGATTCAGGAAGTACAGGAGCCCAGTAGTGAGTCGAAACTTATGGCTCTTTTTTATGAGATTCACTTGGAGGTGCATGACATACCGGGACATATATTTCTTTTTTCTATAGTTGTTACCTCTACACTTCTTGATCGGGTACGGATGAGGTAGCTATCAGATTCGGAGGCCTTATTCCTACAGGAGAGTGTGTCAGGAGGGGAACCTCTTCCCAGATAGACAGTGGGTGCGGATGAGATCTTGCATTTCTAGGGACGCGTATGGGTTACAACAGACATATGTGAGGATCTGATGTGGGATTTTCATTCCATAGTTTGAACTGTTCATCCTGGTGTCACCAAGATGTACGGTGATATACACTGCCAGTACTGGTGGCCAGGTATGAAGAAAGATGTTGCTGGTTTTTTAATTAGGTGTTCTACTTGTCAATAGGTGAAAGAAGAGAATCAGCGACCAGCAGAGCTTTTACAGCATTCACCCATTCTTTAGTGGAAGTGGAATGATGTCACAATGGACTTCGTGACTGGGTTTCCGAGGTCTCCTTGGGGAAACAATGCTTTTTGGGTTGTCTTCGATAGGATTACGAAGGTTTCTCACTTCTTTCCGATCAAGGAGACCTTCAGTGTTGATGATCGTGACTGTTGTACATCCGAGAGAATGTACATCTACATGAAGTTCCACACTCCACTTTTTCAGATAGTGATGCACACTTTACCTCTTGGTTCTGGCGGGGACATCAGAAGGATTTGAGTACACATGTACTTTTGAGTACATCATACTATCCCCAAACTGATGGCCAGTCCGAGCACACGATCCAAGTGCTTGAAAATATGCTCGGAACTTTCATTCTAGACTTCGGTGGTTCTTGGGAGAAGCATATTCCTCTTGTAGAGTTCACCTACAACAACAGTTTTCAGGCGACCATTCAGATGGAACCTTACGAGGCTCTGTATGGTAGGCCAGGACGATCACCCTTATGCTAGATGGAGGTAGGAGAGGTAGCTTTACTGGGACCTCATCTTGTTCAGGAGACCTCTGAGCAGTTAGAGTTGATTCGGAAGAGGATGGCTACAACATAGTCTTGATAGAAGTCTTATGCCGATCAGCGGAGATGAGCTTTGGAGTTCGAGGTCGGGGATCATGTTTTCCTGCATATCACACTGAGGTTGGAACACAAGAGGATTTGAAGACAGTTTAAGCTTTCACCGTGGTACGTTGGGCCGTTTGAGGTTTTGGATAGAGTTGGGCCGGTTGCCTATCAGTTACAGCTACCTAAGAGGTATTGGTCCATACATGACGTCTTCCACGTCTCTCAGCTCCGACGTTACTTTTCAGACCTGTCTCATGTCTTTATACCTGAGGAGGTCGATCTTGAAGTGGATGCGTCATTTCAAGAGTATCCTATCCGGATTTTTGATCGCATTACGAAGGATCTCTGTCGACGGTCTGTTCCTATAGTACGGGTGCTATGGCAGCATGGGCGATTATAGGACGAGACCTGGGAGAGGGAGGCCGATGTACGATCGCAGTGGGCAGATCTGTTTGGGTTTTCTTCATCTACGTCTCACTAGGGAAATTTGGGGACAATTTTTTAAGGGGGGAATTTTGAAAAAACCCGGATCTTCATTTCCAGGTATGCCTTCTTTTTTCTGGAGTTTTTGAGAAAAATGGAGTTTCTGGAAATTTTTGAAGTACACGTCGTGTACTTTCTGAGTACACGCCGTGTACTCTTTTCCCACTCAAAGCTGTGTTCTGGCCGTGTCTGGGCCACACACACTGTATGTAGGGGTGATGTGGAGGCCGATTCTGGCGGAGTACAAAAAAACCTAGTACATGTCATGTACTCTAAAAGTACACACCGCGTACTTTCTATTTTTTCATTAAATGGACCGGGGTCGCACCTAATCGCAATAAGAGTATTCTTCTAGGTCATGTTATTCTGAGAGCGCCGGGAATCCACAGATCTTCGATGATCCACATTTCCATTGTACGTTCTATGATTCGAGCACTGTCGATTGCGTTGGAATCGCAGTGGTGAGTTATCCATTCTGATTGAGCCTTGATTTCCAATTCCTCCTTCTCAAGATATCATGGGCTATGAGTTTTGGACATTTTAATAGATCATCAAATTTATAAGGAGAACCAATCATCGTGGTTCACATATATCGATCTCCTAGGATGGAGGTAGGTGGTTTTTTCCTTACCGTTCAAATTCTTTGAGTTTTACGCGCAAATTCCACCAATACCCGTGAATGGGGTATTGCGCATTTACCTTTTTTCCCTGGTTTTTTGTCATGCCTTGTTTGTATGCTTGTGTAGAGGTAGATTAATCATGTTAGAGGATATTTTGTTGTGCTTGGATGTGTTTCCCATGCTTTTTTCTGTTTACAACCCTTTGGGTTTCGTTGCCTTTGGATATTACACATGTTTCTTTGTCTTGTGTCTATAGGAGGGAGTGTTTTTCCGTAACAAGCATGTTGCCTAGTAGACTGTTATCCAAGTAGCTCTATAGGTGTACCTGGGTTAGCCACGTAGCTCTATTGTTTTACATTGGAATTATAGTACAATCATGCACTGACTGGCATGGGGCTGTGAGAACCTGGTGCTGTAGACTATAAGGGATAGACCGAGTGAACATCCCAGAGAGTCTTTGACATTATAGACTACAGGAGGTTAGACCGAGTGAGCTTCCTCAGCGAGTCTTAGACATTATAGGCCACAAGGGGATAGATTGAACGAGCATCCCAGGGTGCCTTCAGATATTATAAACTATAGGAGGGTAGTCCGAGTGATCTTACTCAGAGAGTCTTACCTTGTTTGTTTTCTCTTTAAGAACCTTCCCAGGATAGAGGAGGAATTGACCGAGTGAGATTCCTTAGAGAGTCTGTGGTATACCTGAGGCTATAGGAGGAATTGAACGATATAGCTTCCTCACAATGTATCTAGTACTTGGGGCTAAGAGGGTTAGACCACATGATCTTCCTCAAAGAGTACGTGACTACCCTAGACTATAAGGGGAATTGACTGAGTGAGCTTCCCCAGAGAGTCTCATAAATTCATATGACCAAACCAGAGGCGTTAGGCTGAGTACACTGCCCAGAGGGTTGTGGTACTTCTTGGATATGACCAGAGGGGATGGCTGTGAGTACTTCCCGGAGGATTTCCTGCTTGTTAGCTATTTTCTTCACTGTTGTTGTTGCTTGTGGATTTATTACTTTTGTGTATAATCATGATTTACTGCTTACTGTTTTCTGCCTACTGCTTTGCTGTTGCTGTTTACTGCTTATTGTACATTTACCTACCATATACTCACTGACTATTAGGCACAGATCTTCGGGTGAATGCCTATTGGGATTTAGTCTCCCACCATGTTTGGTTCATGGTTTTGCGTCCAAACAGACTATGTTGTTGCAGGTATAGACAAGGGAAAGAGCCCTTCGACTTCCAATACTTGATTACTTGGAGCAGGATAGCATGGGACCAAGATTTGGCTTGCGATGATGAGGAGCTGTTTTTACTTTTCTTTTGTACTTGTTTTGGTACTATGGTTCTTTTCATCATTGTGACTTGTTTGGATTCTTTCCTAGATATGTATATTGCATCATTCCATATATATATATATGTGCTCCAGTTCTTTGTTGATTTAGTCTTCCGCTGTTTATTATTGTTGGTTATTTACTGCTTCCGCTATTACATGTTTATTTATTTCCGCTGTGTACTCTGCCAACGAGGGCATAGTTTCCCCACTATCACACCCAAGACCCTCACTACTAGTCGGAATCCTCTGGCGTTTGGGGAAATGCGCTTGAGGCCATGTGACCAACCGAGTACGGGGTGCCTCTGGGAGGCTTTCGGAACCGGGAAATTACAACACCACTTCAATTCCCAAATACAATTGTCACGACGAATAGAATAATAATGAATTGGCACCACCAAAAAAATTGTCAAACTGAATGGAATTTAACTCTTCTAATTTGTAGAAACCTAGAGCTTTTCTCTATTTTGAAGTGAATTGTGAAAGCATTAGAAAGTAAAAGGTACTTTCCCCTTTTATAGGTGACCCAATTCAGGTTTAGCTGGGAATCCCAAAACATTTTCCTGCTCACATAAATTCACACAAAATACCATTTCTGCTAAAATCTCATAAGGAATTTTGACTTCATCAACACTTCTCGATTAATCTTGAAACTTCAACAATATTAAACTCTTCTGATTCAGTCTCCCATTTCAATTGATGATATCAATTTCAATTGTTAGGAATACTTTGGTCTGATCAACTCAGTCTCATTCTTCATGCTGATTTTGGAACACAATTATTAGAACTAATTTGAATCAAAATCATGTATTTAAAACTTCAAATCCCCCTCAAAAAATAACTCAACAATCTCCTTCTGTTTTCTTTTCTATTAATCCTCTTGAGAAACCATACTTGATTCACTAACATGTTCTTGTTTCTTGAAAACCCTCATGAATTTGACATCATTGAGGATCAACTTTAGCGTCATCTAAAATTAATTGAAATGTATTGTAACATTCCATTAATTCATGTTTTTTCTTTTTCTCTCAACCCAATCATGATCATTACATAATAAAAATGGTATGAATACAATCATCCTGAATACTATCATTTCTGTTTATGATCATTATGGTTACGATCATTCTGGTTACAATCATTATGTTTTCGATCATTATGGTTACGATCATTCTAGACACAATCATTCTGGATATGATCGTTTCTGGTTATGATAATTTTGGTTACGATTGCTGGTAATGATTTTTTCGTACGATCATTCTATCATATGATTACTGGGTACAATCAAATACAATCTAAAAATAATGATCTTCTATTTCACCCAGACCCAATTACAATACAATATGATAACAGTGATGTTTGATTGATAATACATCTATTCATTCAGTTCCACCCAGATATAATCATTTTTGGAAAACAATCAGAACAATATCTTACTCAACACTCCATTACTATCAGTACCAATTTTCAAAGGCACCACTATTCATCGGCACCACCTAAAAACAAATCAACACCGAATCATGTACTTCCACTCGATACACAATTGTTTTGAAAGACAATCAATACTATCTCTTTATATTCTTATTGGTATGACTTCTTCAATTGAAAATGCCTATTCAATCTGGATAAATTTATTTTGAAAAAAAATCAAACCCACTTCTTCAATTTGGAAACGATTGTTTTGAAAAACAATTAGCATTTCCTCTTCAATCTACCATCTAGATACAATAAATCTAAATACGATTGATTTCTAATTGGAATCATCTCTTTAAATCCAACTTTTATCTATAAATCTTGAATAATAAGTTCTCAATACAACTAATGATTTATATGAAATAAAAATCAATAAAGCATCATCATAGTTACATTGGAAAGAATAATAACATTCCATTCACTCATGTTTCTTTCTTTCCATTCACTATTAAAATCTAAATAAAACACTTGAATACAAAAATACTTCATCACCTTCTTGGTACAAACATGTATCTTCTTAAATAAACTATATTTTGTCTTAATCTTATATTTTATGCTATATTATGCTTAAACAAATTGTGGTATACTATTGATAACTAACATGATGGCTAGAATAGTAATGTGAACCTTATAAATATAAATGTGGCCATTAGAATAATCACCGCACTTATGACTGTCTGAAAAAAAATTAAGCTATAATATAAAATAAAATTTGAAATATTTATATTATGAGATAAGTGAATAATTTATTTTAAAAAGGTTACTTAAGTCTATGTATTGTGGTGAAATGTAAATTTTTATTTACAATTTTAGAATATGTATAATGATTTAAAATAAAATAGATTTAAAAATTATTATTTATTTATTTATGTTTATAAGATAATATTATTATACCTTAATTAATTTTTCAAAGTATCACACAATTTATCATAAATTTAAAATTAGTATTTTTTTGAATTAATAACTATTTTAATTAAGAATTATATTTTCCATACATGGAAAATAATTTTCAAAACATGGTGTTCATTTTGGAATTCTACCCATCAAAAAATGGTTAGGGATATTTTTTTGTATTTTTCAAATATAGTTAATTATTTTTTTGTAAATAGTGAAATGTGGTAATTGATGATATTAGAAAAAGAAATTAATTATTGAGTAATGGATGATATATGGATTGTGTAAGAACAATTAGTTCACAATCACATAGACCAGTTACCTTACATGGTAACATTAAACATCACAATTCAAATTGTCGGTCCAAAATAATAATCAAATCAAGAAAATAATCAAAAATCACCACTCTCCTCCAATTATATATACAACCCCCACCACCTCATCCCCAAACAACTTTTATTCCTTGTATCATACTTATATTCTACCCAATTCCTCTTCTAGACCTACTCCCAATGTATGGGAAATTATTGTTTTAATAAAATATTAAACCCATGTTCCTCAAATAGGTAATGATGGAGAATAATTTGTGAGGTAAAACCCTCAATACTTCTCCTTTAGTTTATTTTTTTTCACATCGTATCCTTAACTCCTCTATCTAAAAATTCATGATAACTATATTATCTTACATATTCTATAATTTTGTAATTTTAATGTAGTTTCCATCATCAAACCCTTATCCTCTCCCTTTTATTCTATAAATGAAAGCATCTTCCCTCATGTGTCAACTTACCGCTATCATGGATGATGCATTCTAATTTTCCGTTTATGCATTCAGAGCTTGTCATAAATCCATTATTATGGTTAAAGAACATTTTATTATAAATATTATAAGTTATATATCATTTTATAAAAAATATATAAAAGTGATATTAAATAAATTGATATATTTTTTGTGATGGTCATAAAAATTTCCATATATAATTCTAAACATTTTCATTATCTTTTTATACAATGATTCATACCCATAACATATAACTGAATGATATATAGGATCATTTTAACTTATTAACATTATTTAATGACATATAAATTAAATTTGGGTCATTTATTCCCATTTTACATGAACTTACATACTTTTATACAAGCGAAGTGATAATGAAAACCATAAAATCACTCTCGGAACGATGAAATTGAATCTTATAAGTCATAAAAAAGACCACAAATGAACATAATAAAATTATAATAAAACAATTATATTAGTTAAATGTTCTTAAATATATAATTAATGAATGTAATTTGATTTTATAGGATATTAAGTACACGTGAAGAATACTTTCATACAAAAGGTATGGGATTTAGTCTCAGTTTCCATTTCATTGAGACTTACATGAAATTTTGTACCTGATCATTTTTATGTGGTGTATCTTCTACATCATTGAGTTAGTTTTTTGTTTGAAATTATATTTATCTTAATTATACATATTTTATGTATCATGGATGTGATTATTTTCTATTTTTTGTCCCATTTTAACATAGGTAGTTCACTTTTCATTTTATATTGAGTTGGGAACATTTGATAATTATGTATCCTCTATGAAATATATTTATTTTGATAAAGAATATTTTTCATTTCTAAAATCAATGTTTGAAAAATTCATTGTACAAGAATTTAATAGTGGGACCCGACATTATATAGATCCTCGATTCATTGATAGGTCTTATTTGACAAAGAAATTGGTGTCAACCCCTTCATGTTTATTTTAAATAAGAATAAGACTAGTTTCTGTCCGTAGATGAAAACCATTTTGGAAAATGTATTTAAGTAGTTTTCCACAAACTAGATACATGATGTAAAATAATTAATCATTTTTTTCATTCTTTATTTAGTTATTACTATTCGTGATATTTTCACTATGACAAAATTTATGGTTTCATTTTCATTCTCTATTTATTGATAGATTGTGATTTTTAGTTATATATATTTCCATAATTATTTTGACATGTTGAATTTTTTTCACATATTTCTAATTCATGTTACCATTACTAAGCATTTTAGATCAAACAGTTATTTTTTTCCTTCATAAGGTTATGGTTATGAAATATTTGAATAAGTTTCACTGAATAAATTTATTTCCATTTATAATGTTCTATGTTTAATTTACAATGTAATATGGGAACTATGTATATATCTAGTTCTAAAAGGCTGCAAAATAAACTTATCCTTGGTGATGTGGTCTCTTGTATCTATGTTTTCTTAAGAAAATAACCACCAACTATGGGCTACTGGGGTTAGGGTTGTCACATTGGATATAGATCATGCTCCTTACGATGGAATACAATGTATCCTTCTTGTACTCAGAATCAGAGTAATTTTAGTTTTGTTATTACAATAATGATTTTGTAACAAAAAAAATGATCTATATGACCACATGAGTCATGATCGGTATTAAAAACAAGAGATAGGGGAATATTGGACTCATTACAAGAAAGAATAAGATTGAATTGTTCTAGGATCACACACTGGGGATTACCCGATTTGAGAATTGTGATTTAGAATCTAATGAAGAATATGTTATGGTACTTATTTCTAAAAAAGGCATCATACATATCCTATGAAAACAAGAATTGGTTTCTATAAAGTTTATGTTAGTTCCAAACCCCCAGATGGGCTTAATTTTCTTAAGGTAGTGGTCTGGGATTATACTTATGAGGTTTCCCATCTATGAACCCATTTCTGATCTGTTGGTGGATGAGGTAAGATAATTGATTCATAAGAGTATTTGAGTCATATGATTTGAATATAATTTAATAATGAGAGTTTTACACTAATGGGGATTCCCGTGTTATATATATATATCCTATGCACTTTTGAAAAAAATATGAAGGGACTATTATAGGTACATTAGGTATTCCTAGATGACATAGGGACCATTTTGAGGGAATGTGGTTTCTAAAAAACCGTATTACATTTTTTGGAAAGTACCGATTTTTTTTTGTTCTTGGTCAAAGGTTGATGGTCATGTGTTCACATGGTTGAAGGTTCGTTGTGCATGTGTTTTTTGGACAAAACATACAGGTATTATGGTTGCCACCTAATAAGGCGAACATGTCCCAGGGTGTCCACCTGAAAAGGATGACATGACCTAGGGTTATCATGTGATCTATTTTACATGTTTAGGGTTATTGGTGTGAACTAGACAACATATATATGAATTTATTCTTGACAAGGATAAAATTTTCTAGGGTTGTCGTGTGATCCATTTGACATGTCTATTGTCTATTATGTGGTCTAGAGGACATGTCTAGGAATATCAACCAAATATGTACTTGGATGTTGTGTGATATGGGATAACATGTTTAGGGGTATTCTCCTGATCAATATGACATTTTTTGGAGTATTTCATAAAATATTGACACATCCATGGGCCTTCATATTATCCATAAACTGATCAGGAGAACGAAGTGTCTCATCTGACTTATCTAGGGGTTCATCATATGATCCATCTAATATTTATATAGGTCTTGACCAGATCCATCTGAAAATCCTAAGGGTGTATTTATATAAATATTTTAATTTTTTGGGGCATTAGATTGATCATATAATTAATCACACGAACCATGGGACATTGCATACTTATTTTTACTTTTATCACGTGTTCCATCTGACATGTCTGTATATCCTAGTAAGATCCATTTAAAATGTCCATGGGTCTTCATGTGATCCATTTAACATGACCAGCGGTCTTTCCATGATAAATATACCGATTTCATGAACCTCATAATCCTCTAACATTTAAATAATATAACATCACTTGCATAAAAATCCCACTTTTTAAAAAATTTCATCAAATGAATCCCCTGATATTTTTTTCAGTTTTCTGTCAAGGAATTACATAATAGAGTCAACATATATATATTTCATTGCGTGATCAAGGGAATATCATGCGATCAACCCTCACATATGATAATTATTATATTTTTTTCTATTTTACTCACCAAATTTATCTAGGTTGAAGTCTCGGGGGAACACATTATCCCTTTTCACTACAAAGTCCACTCTCATATTTTGGTGATTATTAGTCTGTCAATGGGGGTTTTTAAGAATCCTTTCCCCTATATCTATTCTTATATTAATGGATAACAAGAAATGTACCATGAATTTAGTCAGGGGAGGGACCATATTCATAAGTCATTATCATCTTATACGCTTCACATGATAAATCCACACATCACCATTGACGGCCTATGGTTATCAGATGATAAAAACTGGCTATATGAAAAGTCCAAAGTTACCTCTTTCATAAACCCGAGTTCTATCTGTTTCCACATGTATAATAATGAGAACCCCATGATTTCAAAGATATATATTTTCAAGGGACTTCACATGATTATAGTACCATATCTAAGGGGTTTCAAGAAATCAAGATGACATGTCTTGAGGCCTTCACATGAATAAGTCACATGTTTGAGTGTTTTCATGTGATCAATGAACTGATCAAACAAACTACATAATCTCATCAGATAAGAATAAAAAAACATTTGTTTCACTAGGATTCCATCATTTAAAACATTTATTTCATGAAGACTTAAACATCCTCATGCTTCATTCCACTAGGGAGTCACATGATCATACTCACATGACAAAGGGCCTTCAATATATCTATTAGGATTTTATATGGTTCTTCACATGATCAATGAAATTATTAAAAGATAAAAATGTTACCATCATTTGAAAATATTATTACTCCATTCACATAAGGATTCCATAATTTTCATCATTTATCAAATGAATAATTCAACATTGTTATGAGCTTTTGTACCAGGGAATCATAAAATGAAGACAACATTTCTAAGGTTGTTCATGTAATATGAATGTTTTTTCAATGTCCCTTAATGTGAAAACTGAAATAATCATTAGATCCAAATAATTCTATCACATGAATACATTTTAAGTCCTTTTAAATAAGGATATTGTAATATAAATATTTTACCAAATGATTAATTCATCATTTTCATGTGCATTTCTTACATGGAATCACATGATCAAATAGGTTTGTTTCCGGCATTCATGTGGTTAGAAGAACTATTCTAAGGGTATTGGATTGATAAATTTATAGATCATGAAATTTGAATAACCCCTTCACATGATGCACCATGTGTTATTCAGTCACGAGCCTTGTTGAGAGTTTCATGAATCACATGACCCATGTTCTTGATCTCCAAGTGGTCATTCCTCTTCCCTTTTTATTTTGTGGGAAAATAATACTTGTTCTTCAGGTGTTTCATCCTCCTTGATTTATTCTATTTTCATTTTTAGGGTCTCAAAATGAATATCTACTTTTTATTAATTTCTTTAATTGTTTTAAATCTTTCTATACCATCCCAAAGAAATGACTACATATTATATAATGTTTAATATTATTTTATATTTATACGGGTAGATAAAGTAGTTTTAAGATTTTTTTTATGTATGAAATTGATTAATTTATATTATGTGTTTAATGAAATTCAAATTTTTATGGGAAGTACTTTTGATGATGAAATTGTGATTATTTGAAAAGGGGATAGTGTTGGGGAACTTGGTTTATTTGGTTGGAAGTCTACGACAAGTAACCTAAGGAATGAAACACCTTAATGATCCATGGATTCTCCCATACTAACAAAAAAAATTTAGGATGTTTATGGGATTTATTTTGAGGACTTGATGTAATTATCTGTAGTATCTTATGCATGATATTTTATATAATTAGTTAAATAATTATGATAACATGAGGATACTAGTGTTTCTCTAACCATAGATTCCTTAGTGATTTTCCCTTGGTTCTTATTTAAAATATTTCTTGGTATGGATTTTCAATCAAGATTAAAAAATATTATAAATATTAAAAAGTGTTATTTTCCTTTGAAGTATAAAAATCATATTTTCATATGGTTTTTTTCGAATAACACAAAATGTATTTATATTAAAATTTATTCATGGGGTGTGGGGAGTATGCCTACTGGTAAATTTTTCTCATACCTATTATATAACAAGTTTAATTTTGGATGCAATTAGATAGAGTAGAGTGTATTTTGATTATAGATTTTTTATTTTGGAATAATTATGTGATTATGATTCACTTATGGTAAGGAAAAAGGTGGTTATGTATTTTCTATTTATTATAATTTTTTCCATTAGTGAATTGGGACACATATGATTTTTATAGTAGTTTTCGCATATGAATTAAAAAATAAAACAAGTCATATTTAACTAAATATTTATGTTTTTTTTCAATGGTTCATTGTTTATGATTTATATTTATTCCTTCTGGTAAAATTTGTATTTATTTTATTTTATCCTTTTATTTCACAGGTGTGGCTATTTGACTTACGAAATGGACATGTGAGACATTAATTTATAATTCTTCAATTGGTTTTTATATTATCATGTGAAATAATCCCCATTAATTTATGTTTAATGGCCATGAATCAGATTCCAAACCATTGAAATATGAAACAAGACATAGAAAATTCCCAAATATAGTTTGGGTACCAATTAAAGGGATTCCTTGGTTGATTCATGACATAAACGTTTATGGAATATGTGATCAGAATAAAAAAATAATTGGATAGTTTATTTATCATATAGATATATAACATTTTAAGATTAATAATTTCAAAAAATAAAGTATAATAACATAATGGCCTCTATGGTATTAGAGGTGGTGATACTGATGCTTATGTATATTGGTTTTCAACATATTTTTTGGAATATTCTTATGATTATCACAATATATGATGTTTTACAATGGAATTTACACATTATGATTCATTAATGTGTGATGAATATATCATGAAGAGTGGAGTTATAATGAACACCGTGCAGTTGAAACTCTATGTTTTCCTTGATTGCTAATAATCATATAATGTCATGAGTAGGGATAAAATTTTATAATCAACATGCGTAGAAGATAACATTAAGATTCAATGTTCACTAATAAGGTATATATATGGATTTATATTTTGGGTTTAATTGATAGATGTACTATATAAAATTTCATAAATTATTACCATAGTATAGTAGGGTTGTTTGTTTTATAATAATTTCCCTTACATGAATATAACACATTACCTCACATGAAAAATTTCATAATTTCATACCTTTATTATGCTTGGATTGAGGTTGTGCTAATTAGGGGTGGTTGGGAATGTTGATGGTAATATTGTAGACATCTTGTAAGTGATATGTGATTTTCCGTCCTGTATGATGAGTATAGGATTCACAGAATCATTTAAAGAAGAATAATACTGATTATGAATATACATATATAATTGACATATATTGGAGTTATATATTTAGGTGTGTATCATGTTATGTACTCATCTATATAGATGAATAAAATGCAATGTATCTAGCCTTATTATTAAATATTCACACACATTTGATGAATTTATGAGTTTACCTATAAGATATGAACATTGTTAATTTCACTTTAATAGAATAAATATCTTAGAAAAAATAATTTTTGATTATTCATGATGTATTAGATACATTTATCAGAATATAGAATAAAAATACATTTTTTCTCTTGAGATCACACCATATAGATTTATAGCATTAATATCATTGAAACAATTCTAGAGGTTTCTCATTTAATATAAAATGATTTTTTATGGGTTTTTAAAAAGGGAAATTATTATCTTAATATTTGGTGTTTATTAGTATGAATTGTTTTATAAGCTATAGTATAATAATCTATTTTGTTTCTTCAACATCATCTTGAGTGTGCTGTATAATTTTGTTTTTAAATGATACTACTTTTATGAAATATTTGACACCATCTTCAATGATTTACTTAATTCTATATGCCTTATTTTATTTCAAACACATGTTCATTAAAATTTCCTCTAATATATTTAATATAAGAATAATAGATATATACCATAAAAAGAATTGAAAATTCTATCTATTTAATATATACCAAGGTTACCAGATTTTTTTAATGTTATAAATCAATTAAGAATGTTATTATCTTATCCCATGTTCTATTTATAAATCTACTAGTTTTACATGGATATGAATGAATTTTGTTTTGGGAAAAATATTTTCTATTTTTTAAAAATAATTTAAACTTATACAAAAATTTTTAAACAATTTCAGAATAATTTTCCTAAATAAGAAAAATATAACATATTTATAGGGTCCAATTAATATTTTGATGTTCATGAATTTTTTTAAATACTTGTTCCATAATAATCTAATAATTATTTATTAATTAAAATAATTATATATAAATTTAAATAAAGAGATTTTTTAGTTAATTTATTTAAAATAATATCAAATAGTTAAGATATTATATTTATGTGGATTAAAAAATCTGAGTTATGTTAATGTCATATTAATTCATGATATATTTTTGAAACAAAAATATAAATGGTATAATAAGGAACATAACAATAATATTTATGGGTATTTGATGTAAATTGTAATAATATTTATTTCTTAATTAAAGGGTATTTCCCTTTTTATCATGTAACATAAACGGTTTTTTTTCGAAATTGTGTAGAAGATAAATATTATAAAATGATAGAAATTATTTTTTGAAATTTCAGATGATTTAATACAAAATTATAGACAATTAAACTTCTAATTACCCCATAATGAAATCTAGATATTCGAAATTTTTAAAAACAAATTATAAACATACATTTAAGTTGATAGTTTTCTGTTTAAAAAACACACAGTATTTTAATATTAAAAATGAATATATACTCCAATCCATATTTTGTATTTTATAAAAATATCATTAAGGGAAAAGTGTGAACCCTAACAAAATTCAAACCATACAGAAGTCCAAGTGGGAAATCAAACATGTTCAGGCCGAAATCAGTTAAACACAAAAGGAGGTCACATAGTCATTGAAAACAAGGCTAAAATTGGAAGAATTACTTACCTGAGATAAGCCCCATTGAAAATAACGAACCATTAAATCTGGATCATATCTGATACGATCCTCAAAATGAGTGGTGAGCCTGTCCCATGATTGTATGTATTCCTCCGCATTGATCTTATTTTAATTGAAGCCGCAAGCTAAGATCCAGTTTTGTTTGTTGATCCAAGCCGTTTAAACTTTATTGGCATTAATATGAAGTTCGCTCTCTAAGATTTTCGCCTTCTCCTTCTCTGAAGCCTTGAGCTCCATGGTCTAAACCTGAATTTATTCATTTGAGTGAAGAACAAGCTCGAGATGTTTCTCTGGTTCTTTAGAAGCAACGTGTTCAACCAGATGCTTTTCTTTTTGAGTGTCCACACACTTCTTTTTTCCCCGTGTTTGGATTCAATCTCTTTATTCTTTGTCCTGACTGAAGATATGGTTACGATTGTGTTGGGGGTATTCAAGTAGTCCTTTCGAGTTCTTGACTTTTCCCCCCTTTTGAATCGGGAAATCTCCAAGGAGAGAGTTTCCTTGCTTCCCCATTCATGAGCCAGCTCCAACCAAAGTGTGACCGTGAGATTGCTCATGATGAGAATCAAATTCACTATCACTTGATTCTGGAGATCGAGACCGGCCCAAATTTCTTTTCCATCTTGGGATGACTGTTTTCCATCCTTCAGGATCCAAATTCTCCTTTCTAACTCCATCAAAAGCAGCGAAACGATTTAGGGTCTTAAAAGACTTTGATGTTTCACGTTGTATAATAACTTCATGACCCAGAGACACCGTCATATTCAGATCATGGGAGTTCATATTATATGTAACCACTCTTACATCAGTGTGAATACTTCCATTATTATGAGATGCCTCCTACTTATCAAACTGACCATTAACCAGCTCACCTGACTTCACTAACTCAGCAAACGAGGGAGCCATCAAGGTGGAAGGAATATCTAAAGCTGGAATGGTCAACTTGGAAGTCCCCAAATCATGATACAACTTTTCAAATATGTCCTTGACTCTTGGCTCCTGAGACACTGCCCTTAGCTTAAAGGCTAAAATGGGAATTTGTTCTATAAGAGAGTGCCTACACTCTTGAGCTTCTGTAGCCAAAAGATCCTCCACATATCCTGGTTCGCACACCCCCTTCAGGTTGAGGTTCGAATTGGCATTGATATCTAAGTAAATTGTATCTAGAGAGACCAACTAATTCTGAGTGGGGGTGTCCTTAACAAGACCACATTCGATTTTCTGATTAGTAGTGTTTCCAAGGAGTATCTCTGTCTCAATAGGCTCCCTGCCCGTATGAGTTTTCATTCCTTCATCAATGCTTCCAGAGCCCATCACTGATGTCTGATAGAGAGTCAGCCTCCTACGCCAACAAATTGCCAACGAATGCCCCATTTATTTAAATATATTTGGATTATTTAAGTTGGGGTCACTTTTTTAGGATCATTTATTGAAACTAGAGTTGTGGATTTGTTGATTAATTATTGGAATCATGGTTTGAGGAGGTAGAGTCTAGTTGTTATGTAGGAAACTTGATAGTGGTTGTTTTAAGGGATGTTTTCATTAGATGATTATGTATGGAATAAATGATATTGTGGTGAGGGTGGTTTTACCATTAAGGATTACTTACTGTTTGGAAATTATAAATTGGTAGTAAAAGGATTTAATGTGGACTAGCTGGTAGATTCTTGTCATGGATTATTGATTATTTTAGAAGGGAGGAATTATATGTTTTATTTTCATCAAATTTAGTTTAAATTGGATGATTAATGAGTTGGATTCCTCCTTCAAATACTCTAAAACATAATAATATTTGGTCCTAAATTAATAATTTTAAATTTTATGGTGGTCTGGTTCATTTATAGTGGGGTGCAATGGTGTTTGGTGTTTCGTATATATTTGGTAATGTAATTCCCTGAAACAGTAATATAAGACATTTTATTTCATAGAATATATGACATGAAACACCAAGAACGTAAAGGAATATAATATCCATATAATTTGAAATATAATTTCTATTTTTGAAAAATTTAATCTATGATATTGCTTTAAATTCATGAAATACTGTGTTATCATGTGTCAAAAGTAAAGAATAATTTCATTTATATCTTTTTCGACATGTAAGACTATGTTTTTATGAAAAACAATATATTATTAAAATATTACTATTTAATATAATAAAATATAAAATATCTATTAAATTTGAATTTATGAATATTATTAACTAACATAACAAAATATATATTATATGTCTATTAATTTGATATATTCATTCAATATGTTTTTAAGCATAAAATAATATCTACCGTAATTCTATGCATAAAAACCTATATTTTTCTAAAGATATTTTTACCACCATTTAATTGAGATCCAATATTATATAAAATTTTGGGAACTTTTAAAAATTTAATATGTCAAAATAATCATCATTTTTTAAATTAGGACATAATTTCTATCTTAGGGTAAATTTTTGGTATTTTTCTATGAGGTTTCATTTTTTTATGAATATTCAAAAATAATAAATTTTAATTTAAATCTGAATTTTCATCTATTTAATTTCTAAGATTAAATTATATTTTATATTTATTTTAAAGATAAATAAGATGAATTATAAATCAATTAATCTATTTTATTTCATTTTAAACAATTTTTATTTGAAATTGGATAAAAATCTTACGAAACAATTGACCTTTTTAATTTTAAACCAATCATTGTCATCCCGTGTACGGGGTTAAATTTAAATTTATTTAAGCCAATTTTGGGTTTTTTATTTGTAAAAATTTATTAAATTTTTATAGTAAGCATTTTTTATAATATCTAATATTCCCAAATAAATATTTTAGAAATTATATTAGTGAGAGTGATTAAAATTAATTATAAGAATCGAGAGAAAAATTAGTTTCACAGGCGACAAAACTTTAAACATAAGAGAACATGTTACCTAGAAACTTGTCCAAAATACATTTTTTATCCATATATATACTCCCACAATCCCTTATATCTGACTATTTCCTTTACTGGATACACTTTTATTGGAAAAACATGGTCGGAATTCCCTTTTTAAGATTCTACAATAATGGCACTCCACCTCTACTATAAACATGTAATAATCCCTCTATCATATTTGAAACTATAAATCCATTTGGGTCACCCAAACTATGATAAAATTATCTCCAATAATCCCTAACTTAATACTATATTCCATTCCTTGGTCATAAATAAATCCATGAATGTATTTTGGTATAAACCAAATAGAGTTACCTGAAAACGAGGTAACATTATTCAATGATCACTTTCATTTTATTTCCATCTCCACCCAGTCAAAAAAATTTAATAAATTATTTCATAATTAAAATTTTATACTAAATATAATGATGTTTTTTTGTTGCATTTTATTAATAACCTAATACAAACATCTATATAATGGGTGAGAAACTTACAGTCTGTGTATAGAGAACTACTAGCTCACGAAATGATCATTGTTTGTTTTTTCTTTACCACCTCTCATGATTGTGCATTAGGATGGAAAAAATATTTTTATTTGTTATATATGATATTTGTAATTTATTTATAATGTATTTATACTTATTTAAATTTTATATAACATATAAATTTATTCTTTTCATTTTCTGTAAATATAAAAACATCGTTTGTGGATGTCTGGACAACCGTCTCTTCAAAGTGATGTGATTTATTAACACTATACAAGGAACATGTAAATGATGGTTTTAAAAAATATGTAACATATTTGAAATATATAAGATAATATAATTATATTATATATATATTTATAATTTCCAATAACTTATCTTAAACAAGGAAATGAAATGATTATAGCATTCATATGTATGTATATCCTACCATATCCTTGAACGGTGCATATTATTTTTTATCTCTAAATATTATGGATTATTATAAATAAATATATAATGAATAAATTTAATAATTAATAAATATTTTAAATATTTTATATGATTAAATATTTATCTATATATGAATAATAAAAAAACAAGTCAAAGGATACTATAAAAACTAGGAAATTAACGCCTATAATAGTGAAAATAATAAAAGATTATTGAAAAATGGGTAATAAGATAATATAAGAAGAATATATATCATATTATACGTATTTTTACGGTTTGGTATAAGTTATTTTCATTTTTAAAAACATTATTTAATATTATAATTAATTTTCACCAAAAAGGAAACATAAGGTAATGGATTCATATCTCACTTTTCTTTTTGTGTGGCATATACAATCCAGACCCCTCACATATTTTTGGGGTTAACCTATTGACAATTTTGATATACCATATCATTTATTTTGTTTATTTCAATGGTATTTATATTTTTAATTTTATGATTATTACTTTTGGGTATTCCAGTTCAAAATTTACCAATTAAAAATGGATTTCATCACAATTCCCATTTATTGAGACATATTTTATTAGTGTGCACCTCCTTTTTATATGTGGTATACAGAATTAATCATTGAATAATAATATCATGATTAATGCATTGTTAATGAGATTTTAGGATTCAAATTTAATTATTTCATTAAAGGGGATTTGAATTAGTCTTTTCCAATTGGAATAGGATTTCAAAAACCATTTTCTTTTCACACATAATCTATTTATCAATGGATTATCACATCAAAATCATGGCCATTTCATGGGTTTACTTCACAATCTAATTTTATTCGAGATTGTTTATATGTGAATTTCCATCAGAGGAAATTATTTTTATACTATTAAATAAAATCTACCTTTTTATTATACTATGGTTAAATATGAACTTTTCTAACTAATAGTGATATTTTACCACTCTTTGGTACTAAAAATGATTTAGAATTATTTTTAAAGGAAACACAACATCATTTCTACATTTAGTAAGAGAACATATTTTCTTCAAAAACATTACTTTATAAAAAATATTTCGAAAAAGGTTTTAAGAATTTAATAAATGATTTATTAAAGGAATTTTCACCCTTTATACGAAAATTTGTTATTTTTAATTTTATTTTAGTAATTTTTTTTCCAAAAATACTTTTCAAAACAAAAGTGTGTTTCCCTCAAGAATGTTATTAAAGTTATTTTTCCTTTTCATCAATGGCAATAACACATGATCGTTACTCCACATGGGATGTGATGAATTTATTCCATCCTTATTCTTACTCTGGACTATTTTTGATTTATTTGGACAAGGGTATCATTGAAATTCAATTCCATGATTCCTTTATTAGTCCCCTAGATATACTCAACTTCCAATTATTATTGACCTTTGAATTTATAAAAATTATCTTTATAATTTATCGTGGATATATTTACTTCATAAACCATATCACGTTTTAAAATATGGTTTTCACATTTAAATTTACTTCATTATCTAGGTAAATATTGATAAATTCAGATTCTTTGTTCAATAAAGATATTTGATAAGGCATATTTTCTGTTAATTAAAAAGAATATTTGATATGAGTAATTATTTGGAAATGAAATTAATAGTTGGGACTGGAATTCATATATCCTTTTGAATCATTGGTAGGTACTCATTATTAATATTTTTTTTAAAATTAGATATGTTTATAAATGTAATTTTAAACCATCATGGGAATAGTCTTGATGGTATAGGATTCCATGCGCCTCATACCTGACATCTAATAATTATTCATTGTCGTTATTTTGATTAATTATTTATAATCCATGGTATTTTCACTATGAAAATGTCTATGGATGCATCTCATTCTCAAGTCATTTATTTACATGGAATGTGTGTTCAATTTCATACCATTCAACATCGACTTTTCCTTTTCAAGTAAATTAAATGTTATATATTTTTAGTCATTTACCTTTCCATGTTGTTTACTCAACTCCTTATAAGATTATTGATTACATTTCATATGTATTTAGTTATTAACATTCCATATTGACTATTATTTTTGATTTTTTATTTCTTCCACTATAATTTACCCTTACTAATCATTTGAGTTCACCCTAACTATGTTTCCTTTCCATAGAATTATGTGAAGTGTACTAAGAATGATATGTAATGATATACTAGATGAAATAAAGGTAACCTCCAAAAAAGTATTTTGAAATTAGAGTATTCATTTGTGAACCGAGAATCACATGTGTATCTAGTTAAACATGACCACTAAATTGTTCTACCTTTTTGAAGAAATATACTTATATCTAAATCCATTGTAATGGAATCATGACATTAGCTCATGGTTTTATGGGGTTGTGGAACTACAATTGGTATCGGATAAATTTTTATAGAATCCTTGAGAACATGTATTATTAAAAAATATATTAGAGACATAACCTAGGGATATAATTTGAGGTTAAGATCCTTTATGGATATTAAAAGTGGACATGGTTTTGGGATAGATATACCCAGGGGTAACAACTATAAAAAAGTGTTGGGCGGCTAACTTGAGTTTATCCTGGAACACCCCTACATGTATTACTACACACCGAATTTCACACTCCCATAAGATATAGATAGTATTAATCACATTATTTTACAAACCATTATGAGCGGTTTGAATAGATAATGACAATGAATGACCTAGGTTAAATTTGAGTCATTTTAGACTGAAAATAATGTTTCAAGATTTAGACATCCTAAAAATGATTATATGGATTTTCCAATATGATAATTGATGCACAGAATATGGTTTTTGGTTTTATGAAATTCCTTATTATAAAGAATAAAATATAGACCCAAAAAGTACTTATGTAGAAATAAAATGGTAGAAGTGTTTATACATTAATGTAGTATTGACAACCTTAGTTAAAAGGATATTTAGTGATTTTCTTTATTTAAAGGATTCACATTATAGTGATTTTAAAAATTATATAGTTCTAGAAAAAGAAAACCTATATGATGGATGGAAACACATCATTTTTGGAATGACTTCAAGACTTGAACCCATGAACGAAGGAAACTTATGCTTTAGCAACAACCAATAGCCTGTGAAATGTCCTAATATTTATTTAATTATTTTAGTTTAAAAATTTTCTGAATAAATATTAATTATTACTGAATAGTATTAATTTTTAGGTATAAATATTAATATGTTAATAATATTGGATAATTATAATACTACGAAAAATGGAAGTCATTGATGGTATTATGATCTATGGAAATAAATTTTTTTGTTATTCAATAATGATGGTTCATTATAGGATATCTGTTTTATGCAGAATGAGATGAATTATTATTTGATCGGATCACCACCAAATGTTTTAATTTTTTTTTATGAAATTGAATTTATAAAAAGTATGTATATGTCCTTCTTGACACTCATTTCTGTCACATAATCTAACGACTGAAAAAGGGAAATACCTTAACACAATGTGATTCATCCTTTGAAGAAACATAAAAATTGATAAATGCATGAACAAGGATTTGATTACACTTGGGTCGCGGAAGTTTTATCAGGGCCATGAAAGTATACTTGCGCACCTCATATTGGTCACATAGGTGACTTTCAAGCCCTATGTTATTTTCACCCAAGGTCTTCAAAGGCCTATCAAGACCCCTTGTGGGCCACCCATTTCGGGGAAAAAAGATCCAGAAACTCAGATTTGAGCTCTCGGCGCCCTAGTCTCTTGTCAAAGCCTTCTGAACATTTCTAAGGTAATTTCTTACCTATAATGGAAGGTCTAAAGAGAGGGAACAAGGCCTAAGTGTTGAAATTCATCAACTCATGTGTGCCTAAGTGTCTAACCCTTCCGGGAATTGAAGAAACTTATGTGATACCTTATCCCTTCAACAGAACTTGCGCGCCACTCATTTAAAAGTCTTTAGGGATAACACTAATGGATTGATCCAAACTTCGCCCATGTTTTACCCTCTGGGTTGACCGTTATGCAAGTACACCTATGTCGCATAGGTATACCTGTGCAACCATGACCTGCACGACCAAATAGGACCTGTGCGCCTACCTTCATTTAGGTGCCCCTCCTGTCCATTCATCTCTTTTCTTAAAATCCACATCTCCTCTTCATTATTTAGCCTTCATAATCCTCTTCAAATCCATTTATGGAATTATTCCTTGGTTGGATTCCTTATCTGAAAGGAATTATGTGAAACATCTCTCAAAACATAGTGATTAAAATATCTTTATGTCCCTACGGTTAGAGATTTCATTCATTCAACATCATCCTTTAAGATGAGAAGACTATTCATGGGCATCCTATTTAAGAGTAATCCCCAAGTATCCTATTCATGGGCCTTTTTATCATAAGTAAGTCCCAATAATAATTCACAAACCTGGGCCTCTTTTTCAGGAATAGGCCGCAGTCATAATTTCTTAACCTGGGCCTCCTTTTCAGGAGTATACCCCAGTCTAAGTTCGCTAATTTGGGCATCCTCCCTAGGAGTAAGACCCATGTTAGAGTATCCAAATCTCCATAAATCACATATAACTGTATGGAAATTGTTCCCGGAATTCTTCTCTAAATTAATTCCTAATATTTACTTATTTGGGAAACCATACATACATAAGCCCCATATCATTCCTTGTGATCGCATCTTTCATGCCACAATTTGTCAGGTTTACTAATACCTCTTGTTTCTCACACCGAGCATGAATCACGTGATCGTAGAGTGTAAAAGTAACCATGAAATATCTCTTTGGGCCATTAATCATATGTATTCCCTAAAATTCCCAACTAAACTATGTGGACTTTGATCTATACCTTAAAAGTGGAGTATATATGAATCCTTTTTGAGGTTCAATCCCATCACCCATTAATTCTTATCTGTCCCATATGATGTTAAACTATATCGTAATTCCCAAACTATGTGGGTTCTGATTCCTTTTCTAATAAGGATACATAGGTAACCCATTTGTTGGTACGATCCCAACTCTGAAATACCCCATGTCCTTCTGAACAACAATAAAATTCAAGTGCCCCACTGAGTGACTCTAAAACCAGTATGCTTATCATAATGACCAAGTGATATTTATATAATGTGTTGAAGGATACCATTGACTAAGAATATCTAACTAATATAGATGATTCTCTATCAAGGAGGAACCTCAAATACATATAAAAGATTCTATAAATCTCAAACATATTAATCATTGACTGTCAGATCATAAAGAAATCTCATTTTCATACTTGGTAGTGTAATAATGATTCACGAACATAACTTAAATCTATAAAGACAGTCCTGGAGTAGACAATAATTCCCCTAAAAAAGGTGTGATGTGTCTGACCTCCCATCCCCTAGATCAATGCAAATTTTTAAGCCTCATCGGTCCACAACTAATGAGCACCTACCATTGTAAATTAGGTCCAAATGAATATAGAATCATTGGATGTTTACGGTTCTACGAATAAACCTGTTAGAAACTGATTGGAATGATTGAACCTTAAACAAACAAGGTAATCACCATTTCTAGAAGAAACCGTCCTAATATTAGTGGACAATAAAATAATTTCTCATCATTATTAAATGGATCTTAAAAAAATTCAATCCTAATACCTTCATTAGTGTTTAACCTATGGCCTTTTTAATCATTATAGATGTATGAATTAGAGGCCCTGAACATTTCATTGACCAGTAACATGTTTAATATTGATGACCTCAAAAACTCTATATAAATATTGATTCATTTACTCTATATCCATATTTTCACTTTCCATTAATGCTATCATATATATATACCTAGTTATATGTTAGTCCACGCGACCTCTATACTTCTAATTACCTCTTTTTTATAAGATGTTTTACGAACCCTTCTCATGATGTTGGATTCCAACATAATAAATATAAAAAAATATATCACCAAAATAGAATTTAAATTTTGTGGATGAAATTTATTTAATTTAGGGTTAATTTAATGCCCTAAATCTCTAAATTAATTATATTATATATGATACCATGTATGATACACAACACCATATGCACAAGGGAATATAATATCCTGATACATTACAAAATAATTATTATTTTAGAAAATTTTGATATATGATATACATTTAAATGAACACAATACTAACTAATATTGTGTCACAAAAAAAATATTATCATCTAATTCTTATACTAAACAGAAGACTGATTTTTACCAATCAATAATATATAATTAAAATATTATTATTTAATATAATAAGATATAAAATTGTATTAAAATTATAGGTTATGAATTGTATTAACTATAAATTGAGAATATATAGACTATATATCAAATAAAATATTTTTATATTCATATAATAGGTTTGATAGACATAAGATAAGAAAAGTCCCAATTTTATACATAAATACATATATTTTTCTAAAGATGGTTTTACCGCATGTTAATGGATAACCTATTTTAATTAAAAGTTATCAAAAATTTATAAATATTATATGTCAAAATAAACTTAATTTACTTTAAAATGATATATAAATTATCATAGGATGATTTTTTTTATTTTTTCTATGAGGTTTCATTTTTTTGATGATTAGTGAAAAAACAGAATTTCAATTCCAAACTATATTTTAATCTAAAATATTTATAAGAATATTTTATGTTTCTGAATTTTTTGAAACATAAATTAGATAAAATTTATGTAAATTAATTCCATTTTGGTCATTGGGAACATTCTCATTTTAAAATTGGATATAAAAACATAATAAACATTTGTACATTTTTATTTTTAAAATCATGGTTTTTTGTACCGTCATCATTAATAAATTTAAAATAATTTATACCAATTATTTGATTATAGTTTGAAAAAATGGATTTTATATTATTAATCATAATAATTTATAATTTAAAATATCATTAAAATAATTTTTTTAAAAAAATAGTGAATGCAATTATAATTAATTACAACATTTAAGAGAAAAAATAGCTTCACAAGGGGAAATTCATTAAACGTAATGGCCCAAGTGATGTTGAAACGTCTCCAAAAGAAATTGTATGTTCCTATTTCTAGCCTATAATACCTTTTCTATAGTTCTTTCCAATATTTTATCAACTTTTCATATGAAAAACGTGTTCAGAATTCCCTTTTCTAAAATTTACTAGAATTCCATTCTTCCTCCACTATAAAATACAACTCACCCCACCCCCACATTCACATATATTAATACTTATTAATTGCCCAAAATATGTAAAAATAATCCCCCAATTTTTCCAAATAATCATAGAATCACTACATTTAGAAAAAAGATAACCAAGTAAGTCTATTGGTATAAGCAAAAAGGAATTACCAAATAACATGGTTGGATTCTTCAAAGATTACTTTAATTTAATTTCCCTCCCCACACATAATATATTAATATTCCATGATTAAATACTAAAATAAATATACTAAATATGATATTATGTATTAATATAAGATTCAAAACAACAATAACACATACATCTATATAGTGGGTAACGAGCCAACCGTCCGTTTACGACGAACTACTGCATCACAAAATGATGATTATTTATTTTTCCTCAACCAACTATCATGGTTGGATATTATGATGGAAACAATAATTATTTATGTTATATATGATATTTATAATTTTTTTATACTTCTTTTTTTTTATTACACACACCTTTATGTTATCGATATTGTATAAATATGATAGTAGTGTTTGTGGACGTGGGGACTACTACCTCCTCAAATCGATGTGATTCATTCACACTATACATGGAACATATAAAAGATAATTTCAATAAAAATAGGTAAAAATATGAAATATATTTGATTACAGAATTATAATATAAATATATATCATTTATCTTTCATTCTATTTAATACAACAATGAAATGAATACAACATTCAAGTGTAAGTATGACCTACCATTTCCCTAAATAGTGCATTGAATTTACGATATCTAAACAATATGGATTATTATAGATAAAAATATTTTGAATATATATTATAAATACATCATTTTTTAAATTATATATATGATGAAATCATTATATACATAAGAATTTCAAAATTTACAAGTCAATGAATACTGGAAAAAAACTAGGCTATTAGCAATTGAAATAGTGCATATAATGAATGATTATCATAAAATGACTAATAAGATATAATAATAAGATCATATGTGATATTTCAAGTATTATTAGAGTAGTTTATAAGTTTTTTACTTGTTTTAAACAATTATATAGTAACTTAATGTATGTTCACTCAAAAAGAAACAAAAGTTTTTTGATTCATGTTTCACTTTTATTTCTGTGAGGTATATTCCATGAACACGATGTATATAATTTGTTTAGTGTACCGAATTAACCTTTTTATCATTCAATGATTTTTATTCATGGTATTATAATGTTCAATTTTAGGATTATTACTTTTGTCTCATCAAATTCAGAAGTTACCAATTAGTAAGGGACTTTGTCTCAATTTTTATTCTTTGAGACAAATTCTATTTTTGTGCACATAAATTATTATATATCATGTAAATAATAAAAATAAGATATAAAATATGATGAATAATTCATTTTTAAATTTATTTCATTATTAAAATTTAATAATCTCCCCAAAAGAGATTTTAATTAATCATTACCAAGTGGAAAACGATTTTATAACCCAATTTCATTTCATTGGGTTATATTTCTTCTTTATTATAGATAATATTCAAAGAATGTGTGGGTAATTATTTAATATATATTGTTTTATTTATACCTGTTTTATGTGGGTTTACATTTAACATACATGATATATTTATTGGCATATTCTCACATCAATATTATGGTCTTTTCAAGTGCTTACTTCACAATATCATTTTGTTCAGGGTTATTTATACATGAATATCCATCTGGGGAAATTATTGGATCATTATTCAATAAACCCTTAAATGTTCTTTTCCTTACGTAATTTATGATATTTTGTATATAATAATACCATTAATACACACCTTTTTAGAAAAAATATCTTAGAAATCGATTTTAGGACAACCTAGTTTCCTTTCTCTCTTAAGATAGAGAACCTATATTCTAATAAAAACCATAATTTGTAAAAAAAAACTAAAACGTTTTATATATTTTAAAAATAATTTATTAAATTAATATTCATCCTTTAAAAAAATTGTTTTTAAATGTTACCTAAAAAGAAAAGTTTTTTCAAAATTTTATCGAAACAAAATGATATTTTTCTCGAAAATGTTTTTTAATGTTCTTTTGGTATTTCATCAAAGACAACAACCCTTTATCCTTATACGATATGTGATATGTTTTATTAATACCATACTTATTATTCCACTAAATGGTTTATGATTCATTTGGCAAAGGATAGTATTTATATTCACTTCATTGATTCCTTTTTATCCCCCTTTAAATAATCATTTTGTCATAATCATTGAAAATTGAAGTTATTCTAATTATCCATATCATTTATCATGGATATGTTTGTTTCCTAAACTATATATCATTTTTATATATAGTTATGACTTTTACTGTAATTTTATTATATGGAAAAATATTGATACATCCATATTTTTTATTCAATATAGATATTTGATAAGACATATTGAATATTAATTAAATATATTTTTCAATATGAGGAATTCTTTTGATAGGAAATCACAGGTGGGGATTGGGATTTATATATCACTTTGATGCATCAACATATTTTCCAATGGAAAAGTGGTTGAAAAAAAGGTGTCTACATCTAGTTTTAAACTATCTTGTCAATGGTATTGATGGTATATATTTTAATGTTATTTATAGATGGAATCTAATAATATAGAATTTAATTGATTTTGATTTAGTATTTATTGTACATGTGATTTTAACCATGATAATGTGTATGAATTCGTTTCATTCTCATCTTATTGATTACATGGCATGTGTGTTCTATTTCTATCCTACCAGATTTATTTATCCTTATTGAGTCATTTAAATAGAATGTGTTTTCATATATTTACATTTCCATATTATTTACACACCTACTTAGTAGTTTATTGATTATATGTCATGAATTTTTTTTTATTTACAATCCATATTGACTATTATAAATGATTCATTATTCCTTCTTATATACTTTATCCTTACTCTGCATTTTACCTCACCCTTATTATGTTTCATTTCCATCGGATTTCATAATGTGTATTTTGAAATATATGAAAGGATATACTAGATGCAATAAATTTATCCACGAGAAATGTTTTGTTGTAATGAATGAATTCATTTTTTAAATACGACTCATGTATGTATTTGGACTAAAAAGTCTAATAAATTGTTCGGACTTTTGCGATATGATTTAATTGTATCTTTTTTAATATAATTGTATCATGACACTGGCTTTGAGATTGCTGGGGTTGGGACAATTTTTGTAATGGATCAATTTGATGAATAAGTGAGAACCCTTATTTTTAGAAATTCTTTTAGTGTGAATAGTGGCATCCCACTAATAATTTTTAAAGTGGAATTTTTTTTGGTCATCATGTACATGTCACTTGCCTATTTCAAAAAAGGTCAATGATGTATCTGAATAGTTATTATGGAATATTTTTACATTGTGGGGTTTTACCGTTTCTTACATGGTATGAGGGAAACTCATATGAAGATTGACATGCTTCCGTGTGTCATTTGATTATAGAGGTTTTTATTAACATCTTTGTGAGATCCTAAAAATTCCATCAAACTCAGAAAATGATTAAAATATAATCCTATATAAGGTTGAAGAAAATATTTAAATAGGTCGAAGTGGTGAAGGAAAAACTGATTCCAGGAAGGAAAAATTGCTTCACTGGAAACTGCTCCACATGGAATTCCCGCATTTTCGTAAGGTGCCCCATAAAAAAGATACCATCCCCATTAACTAAACAATTTATGAGCTAAGTCGGTAAAAATGACACTCGTGAATGAAAATTAGACATTTTGTAGGGATGGGTGGTTATTTAAACCTCAAAAAACTAGCATCCCCTTGGACTAAGTAGTTCGTGGGATGAGGTGAAATCTCCATCTCCCACAAACAAAGGCCCCACGCACTATGTCCTTGATGGGATTGGAAAAAATAAGGCATGTAGCCCACTCTACGACTCTAATAATATATCCAAGGAGGGAAGAGAATGAATGTATAGAAAATGGGATGAAGGACAAATAAAAATATATGGTGTGCATGAAAAACCTCACACACCTGAATCTATTCGTGGGATTAATTCCACAAGCCATATGCATGTGGTCCTTCATATGAACCATAATTTGAACCACAACTGGAAGGTTCTCTTCATATGATTACATTTGGAGGCAATGTCATTTTCGATATAGAGGCTATATTTTTAAGATGCCATAGACAAATAAAAATGTACTCCATATAAGGAATAAATCTCTTCGTTGACAGACCCTTTATGGTCAAAATTTTATGGATGATCCTTTATGGACTCTCCTCCATGCATAAACCTTTACAGATGATCTTTCCTAGATAATGGATCACAATCAATTCCTTGTGGAAGAGACTTCGTGAGAA